>OV702284.1:214433237-216833237 GCA_916181665.1 Avena sativa
GTTGTTGTTGTTGTTGTTGTTGTTGTTGTTGTTGTTGTTGTTGTTGTTGTTGTTGTTGTTGTTGTTGTTGTTGTTGGTGCTGCTGGTGCTGCTGCTGGTGCTGCCGTTGCTGCTGTTGTTGCTGTTGTTGTTGTGATTCTGATTCTGCATGAACTGCGTCATCATCTGCATTAGTTGAGCTTGAGCTGTCATCAACTGCTGCTTCTCGGGAGTAACGTTATTGTTGTTGTTTTGGTTGGGGTTGGCACAACGGGAGGCATCTATGGTTTCAATAAGGATAATAATGAGATACCCATAGATGCTTAACATGCACAATACAACACAAAGAAACAATCACAATAACCAAGCTCAAAATAACATAGAGTTTGAACAACATAAACAACAGGTTTTGAAAATGTAAACACACAATAGCAAGCCATCCACATGTTGGATGGTCATTGCGACTCAATAATCAAAGTATGATAGATAAATGATAGTCGAGTAGTCTATACTACTCCTCCATGTCGACCTCCACATCAACAAGGGTAAGACCTGCATTCTCCATGGCGGTCTTGTACTCATCTACATTGGTGGTCAAGGATTCGATCTTCACACGGAGAGCTCTCTTCTGGGAGCGTAGACTCTCGATCACTACCTGCTGGTGCTCGAGCTCGAAGTCCTTGGCCTCTAAATCGGCCTTCATCTCCCTGATCTTCTTGTTTATGTCTTGGACTCTTTTCTCCTGACTCTTGAATTTTTTGTCCTGGCTCTCAAATCTGGCCTTTCCTTGACGATCTCGTCTTGCTCCGCGAAGAGCTTGTCCTTCTCCCTCAGCTGAACCTGGAGCTCGTCATTGCTAAGCATGACGTTGGTCCTCTCCGTGTTGAGGTGTCTAATAAGACCCTCTAGGTCCTGAAGGTACAGACGAACTGGCTCAATCGTCTCTCTAGTAGCGTCATCGTACTCTACAGCCTCACCCTCCTCGTCGCATCTCCCGAACGGGTGAAAGTAGAGACCTCTAAGCTTGGTGGAATGCCTCCCAACCAGGCGTCCAAGTAACTCCTGCATGACTACATCTAAGCCTCTCTCCTTGTCATCATGCATCAGCTTGAAGGTGGTATCCTCCGTGGGTGGCTCTGCCTGGCGTCCCGGCTGTGTGACTCTGAAGCCCCAAAGGTCCTTCCTCTCAAACTTGGTGAGCTGAAGTGTCGTGATACTAGGAAGTGGGAGGTTGAGCACACTAGTGAGCTCAACGAGACGAGGACCGAAACGAGTTCCCTTGAACTCCTCGGCGGTGCTGATAACAACGCTAGGCATCTATTGTAAGATAGAAAAATATTAGAACAATACAAGTAGAAGAAACAAGACAGTAAAATAAAATCAAACGCATACATCATCCGTAAACACACAAGTCATGGCATACAAATTTATCACAAACACCAAGGTTCAACATAACTTAGACAAATTTTTGTGAGTAAAAAGACAAGTGTGGTGGTCCAACTAACGGTGTATGATACAATTCTCACTCACTTGACAAAATAGCTATCAGGGCATCCCTAGAGGCAATCTGTCGATCTTGTTCACAAGACTTTAATGCTAAGTCTATGATGTCTTCTCTTAAACGTTTGTTGGCAGCCTCTAAATATTGGGTATGCTTATTTTCTTCTCTAAGGTCATTTTGAGTGTTGATCATTCTACACTTGAGCCTATCACCAAGCTCCTTGATGGCATTCCATGCTGCATTTGTTGCAGAGTCAAAGAATGTTGTGTGCATTTCAGAGTTGGTGACCATGCAGAATCCCGACTCTTTGTGGTTGTCTTCCTTGTTTTTGTACAAGTGAAGTTGCACCAACCAATACTCTTCTCCTTCATCCATCATAGGAAATCCCTTGTACACTGCTTCTCCATGTATTCCCATGGTAACCATGAGATTCTTGAGTGTTTTGGGAAACTCCGTCTCACACTCCAAAGTCATAGTCATGAGTGGTCCCTTCCTGACAACTTCATTGATGGAGTTCATCTACAAATAGAGATGAGAAAGAAGATTAGAAAAGTTTACGAGAAGAAAAGACAAGTGTGGAATTTTACAAAGTGTTGAAATTTTCCTTAGTGGTTTCTTAGTCTAATCCAACCTAGGTTCATAATCCTACAGACAACACAGTGCTCTGATACCATCTGTAAGACCCCACCTTTATAAAGGTAAAGGTCCCTGTTATTGCAATGCTAGTCCCTGGATCAAATGCTAGCATCCACAGTTTAAGATGAAGTACACATAAACAAAGGTCATTATTACATCGTCATTCCAGAGATAAAATAGCCTTTTACAACTCCATATCCATAGGCTAGTACAAGAGTTCAACTTAACATAATAAAGTAAAGTATTCATCTTCATGTGCCACATGCAAACATGTTGAGTGTAGACTCATAACCCTAATCCTCATCAGAGTAACCTACAACATCACAAGTTACAGCCACAGTGGGTCAATACATTGGAATAGTATTGGCAAGTGATACCATAGTAGAGTAGTAACTTCTAACTTCTATATGAATTTGGCTAAGTGTAGCTTAGGTTTTCTTTGCTCAAAATAGGTTTTTCCTATCAGTTGAAAACACTAAGTTTTTATCTGACAAAAATCACCCAAGGAATCTACCAATGAAAATTGGTGATCCTTTACCCTGGTTGAACCACAAGTTTTTAACTTAGAAATTGGGATGAGGAGATCCTTGATAGCTTCCATGTCTTGATGCTCAAATTGTCCATTGTCAGGGACACGACTAAGTACTTAGATTCTTCCTTCTCGAGAGGTGGTGCACTTTCCCCACAAGACTCGATATGCATTGAGACAAGATCTTTCAGAAGCCTTCCCTTATACCAAATGTACGTGTTCCAAACCTATCACCCCCTACCACCTTCTGTCCATCTGGCTAAGTTATTGCAACCTATATGATCCAGGCAGAGCCCATATTGCCATGTGGTTGCACTAGAAGCTTCTTAACATTTGGCATCTCAAATCCCTTTGTTCCTGGGTGGCATTCCACAAGTGAGATACATAGGGTAGGCCATGAAAATGGGGCCCTGGTAACCACTCAACAAAAATCCATCCAAGCAATTACCATTCCACCCAGGTGTTTCATTCACTTAGTTTTTTTATTAAGCAAAAACATAAGTTAAAGACTTAGCAAAATTTTTCCATAGCATGTATATATAACCACCCTTGTTTGCTACTAGCTAGGATAAGCATGATAATATAGCAAGAAATCTTGACTTTGAGAATATTTCTACCAATTCTACAACTACTAGGATTTCCCATAGCATAGCATATAAATACTTAGTAAAATTCATGCAATCCCTATACAAAATATCACTAGTGCATAATAAAAATAATGGGACAAATACATGAAGCACCACTTGCCTTGGTAGTTGGGGGATTAGCAACAATCCTCACAATCACCACTAGCACCAAAATCTACACATAAAATGATAGCACCAAATTTACATTCCAAACAATGAAGCAAAAATATATGAATGCATGAAAATGCCATGTGATGATTTTTCTTAAACTAAACAATACAAGTAAATAGTACTGAACACTAAACTAAACATTTAGTGACTAAATAAACTTAATTTGGCTTTAAAAACATTTTCTAAATAATTTATATACTCAAAATAAGCCTACGATTGTCTCTGCATAAAATTCCATTTTAACGGAAGCAAAATACAAAACTAAGCCCATAGATGTGTAGGATTTAATTTTGTGAAACCATTGATATATTATTTGCATTTTATGGATAAACAGATCAAAATTTATGAATTTCGCAAGTTTAAACCTTCAAAATTCTTTTCTGGATTTTATTTAAACAGAGCAACCACACGTGGCGTGCTCTAATTGGGCGGTACCGCTTCGCGCGGGATCACGCTTCTGCACCGTTGGATCTAATCAGATCCAACGCATCATATCTAAAGAAAACAGTTCGATCCAATCTAATCTATGCCCTACGATCTAGATCTAGCAGCGCTGGCTCACTCGACCAAAACTTAGCGGCGCTAGCGGTGACTGCGCGGCGGAGACGCTCTGACAACGATGTACCGGTGAATACCGAAGGGTCTGGGGGCTGTGGAGTTTCTTACCAGACCCGTGATGTCGTTCTGAAGCTCAAGGCGTGCTTGATGTGGGCAGGGGCGTGCTGTGGTGGCTGGAAGACCTCGACGGAGTTCATGTTCGAGTCGGAAGCCTACTGTCGGAGACGAAGGTGACGTTCTGTGGCGAGATAGGACGAACCAGAGGCATTAGGAGATGCACAGAGACATGGCGGACTTAGTGGTATGATTTAGGGAGCAAGGGGCGGCCTGATTTTACCGTGATTCTTCACCGGAGTCGAGCGACACTCCTGTCGTTCGTGGAGTTTGACGAAGACGACGACCTAGGCCACGAGCAGACAAACTAAAGGCATGAGAAGATGCGCAAGGCGATGGCGAAGTAGGTTGTGTGATCCATAAGGCAAGGCGTGCTCGAGATTCACCGTGATGGCTCGCCGGAGCTCCTCGGTGTTGCGACGGTGCACAGCAAAATTCGTGGAGCCTGGCGGCGCATGGGGGTTGCAGTGTTAGGGAAAATGGTCGCAGAGGGGTGGGGAATAAGTAGCCGGAGTAGGGGCGAGAATCTCGCAAGCAATCAACGCCAATTAAGCGCATTTGCGTTGGGGAGGAAACGGCCGCGGCGAGCTGGTCTTCTGCGTGAGATTGACGATGCTGAGCTGTCGCTGTGGTGGGGTCCGCGAGTCAACGAGTGGGTGCGGGCATGCGTGGTGAGAAACAGAGAGGGAAGAGGGGGTTTCCTGGGTGGGCTAGGTGGGCTACGGGGTGGGTTGGGCTAGATAGGTGGCGTTTGTTATTTTTCCACCTTTTCTCTCTTTCTTTTCTGTTATGATTTACTAGATTGAATTTGAATGGCTAATTCAAATCTGATTGAATTTAAATTTTCTCCAGACTTTGTACTCTATTTCTAGTGTCCAAAAATGTGTCAAACACATACTTGCAGTCAAAAACCCTTTTGGGTTTGAAAATAAAAATATAACCATGCCTTTATTAATATATGGATATTAGGCATGTGAATGGTTTTATATTGAATTTTGTTTTGAAAATTTTGTGCAAGATTTGCATTCAATTCTAAAACATTTCTGATCAATCCCAAGAATTCTCATACTTGGAAAGTAAAAAAAAATCATTGCCTTACTTGCATAAAGTAATAGGCAAAATATGGTTTCTTATTTTGGAATTTTATTTGAAAAGACCAAATGCTTTATGAATGCATGTATGATATGCAAACTTTACATATCATGATTTTTGGGATGTTACAAAGAACTAATCCCTCCTCATCATGGGAATCAGCAACGGTGATGAAGATGGCGATGGAGATCGATGGAGATGGCTCCGAGGGCACTTCCCCGTCCCGGCAGGGTACCGGAGCAGAGACTTTCTGTCCCCCCAATCCCCCTTTCGGTGGCGGCGGCGCTACGGAGGTTTTCGTGGATTTCTTCTGGATGTCCTAGGGTTTTTGGGTCGAAGGCTTCTTATAGGCGCATGAATCAAGGTCGGTGGGGGTCCATGGGGCCCACACCCCCTGTGGGCGCCTCCAGGGCTTGACCGCGCCTAGGGGGTGCGGCCACCCTGTTGCCCCCTCCGGCTCTGCTTCGTGGTTCCGTGTTGCTCCGGGAAAAATAATTACTTTGGCTTTTGTCCCGTTTAATTCCGAGAATATTGATTTTCTGCCTTTGTGGAACCAAAAACAGAAGAAAACATGCAACTGGCACTGTGGCATATTGTTAATAGGTTAGTTCCAGAAAATATATAAAACACCTCAAAGTTTAGACAAAGCAAAGCAAAGTAGATACAAAACAAGCATGGAACATCAAAAATTATAGATACGTTTCCAACGTATCACCCCCTGGCCACGTGGGTGGGCCCACCCCGTGCCTGGGGGGGTGCAGCCGCCCTGGTGCCCCTGCCTCGCCTCTTCGCCTATAAAGTGTGTCTAGATCGGGGGATCTGAAGCTCTTCCCGGCACCCTGTTGGAGGGGAGATCATCCCAGAGGCTTTCTTCTTTATCATGCCAGCCTCCGGTATGAAGCGTGAGTAGTTCCACCTTGGACTATGGGTCCATGTAGTATCTAGATGGTTGTATCTCCTCCTTGTGCTTTCATGTATAGATCTTGTGAGCTCCGTTCATGATCAAGATCTAATCTATTTGTAATCATGCATGTTGTGTTTGCGGGGATCCGATGGATATTGAGATTACTATGTCAGATTGATTAATGCTTTTGTCTTATTAATTCTATCATGTCTGTGTTGTTTGTGATCTTGCATGCTCTCCGTTGTTAGTAGCTATCTTGGCCAAGTAGTTGCTAGTGACTCCAAGAGGGGGTATTTATGCTCGATAGTGGGTTCATGCCTCTATTTTCCAAGGGAAGTGACAGAAATCTCTATGGTTGTAGATGTGTTGTTGCCACTAGGGAGAAAACAACGGTATCTTGTTCATGGAACAAGTGGATTGTTTACCTTACACACTTTGCTTAAAGCAATTGTCTGTTTCTTGCAACTTAATACTGAAGGGGGTTCAGATGATAACCTGAAGGTGGACTTCTAGTCATAGATGCAGTTGGATGGCGGTCTATGTATATTGTTGTATTGCCCAATCGAATCTCATAGGATCTTTTTGTCTAGTATTGCATTGTTATGCCTTGCTTAGTCCTGTCAATTGCCCTGCTGTAATTTGTTTATCGTGCATGCCTTGTTTGTTTATCTAAGGAGAGCACCTCTAGTGAACTATGGACCCCGGTCCAATCTTTACCATTGATACATCTTCCACTATTACTGTTTACTTGCTGCAAACCATCATCACCTTCCACACCATACAGTAAATCCTTTGTTACAGCAAACCGGTGAGCTTGACAACTTCACTGATAGTTGGGGCAAAGTCTTGAGTTTGTGTTGTGTAGGTTTCCATGTTGTTTGCAACACCTTTGAGATGTTTCCTTCCTCCTACTGGTTCGATAACCTCGGTTTCTTACTGAGGGAAGAATTGCTGCTGTGCTCTTCACACCTTGCTCTTGGGGTTTCCAACGAAGCGCTCCCACGTCAATACCGGGCACCATCAAGTTTTTCTGGCGCCGTTGCCAGGGAGGCTAAGGAAGTATTCACAAGGGGAGTCCTCCTCAACCTTCCTCTTTACTTTGTTTTTAGTTTGCTTAGTTCCTTTTGTTTGGTTTTCTTTGCCTATTTTTATCAAAAACTCCAAAAAAATTAGAATAGTTTGGTTTGCTTTCTCTTATAAAAAACACAAAAAAATTAGTTCCTGCTCTGCTGCTGTTGTTTTTGGCTTGCCCCACTTTTGCCAAAATGAACTCTGCTGAGAACACCAAGTTGTGTGACTTCACTAGCACAAACAACAATGATTTTCTTAGCACTCCTATTGCTCCACCTGCTCCTGATGCTACCTTTTATGAAATTAAGCCTGCTTTGTTGAATCTTGTGATGAGAGAGCAATTTTCTGGTGCTAGTTCTGATGATGCTGCTGCCCATCTCAATAGCTTTATTGAACTTTGTGAGATGCAAAAGTATAAGGATGTAGATGGAGATATTATTAAGATCAAGCTGTTTCTTTTCTCCTTGAGAGGAAAATCTAAAGAATGGTTGCTATCCTTGCCTAGAAATAGTATTGATTCTTGGATTAATTGCAAGGATGCTTTTATTGGAAAGTACTACCCTCCTTCTAAGATTATATCTATGAGAAGTGATATTATGAAATTTAAACATCTTGATAATGAACATGTTGCTCAAGCTTGGGAAAGAATGAAATCTTTGGTTAAGAACTGTCCCACTCATGGACTTACTGCTTGGATGATTATCCAGACTTTTTATGCAGGTTTGAACTTCTCTTTAAGAAACCTGTTGGATTCAGCTGCTGGAGGTACCTTTATGACCATCACCTAGGGTGCTGCAACAAAACTCCTTGATAATATGATGGTTAATTATTCTGAATGGCACACTGAGAGAGCTCCACATGGTAAGAAGGTAAATTTTGTTGAAAAAACCTCTTCTTTGAGTGATAAGATTGAGTCGAGTTGTAACCTATAGTCATGTCTGAGGACCTTCTATGTTTCTATTGTACCACTCTTAGGAATGTAATAATGTTGGAACGGTGTTTTATTGGTGTTATGCCAATGACTATAGTCTACTACATCATGCAGTGGTATGCTAGGTCACTATAGTCTCTTAGCATTTTTAGTGATGGGCGGAGTCGCCTTGCTTTTCGATTGCATATCAGTTCTCATGATGTAGTCACCATAGAGGATCCTAAAGATCATAGCTGATTTATTCATAGGGTGTGCGACCAGTGCTCCCTATGGAAGTAGCCCCCGAGTGTATGTTCAAGTCATAGACTCGATCAAAGACTTTAGTTATGCTTACCTTGTGAATGTCGTTGATGGCCAAAATTTATTGAATGACAACCAGCGCTCTCTATGGGAGTAGCCCCGAGTCGTTGACTCAAAGAGGGAGTCCTCCAGGTGGTGGTGGAGGATCACCGTATGCAATGGGTCCTAGGGTGGTGCAGTACCCTTGGTTTACCGCATCATGCTGTAGTTGGGCATACCCGTCATGGAGTTTCTGGAACTCTCAATAGTCCTTGAGAAGGTGACTGGATTTCCTCTTGCTGTCTTATTTTTTGATGTAGAAGTGTATGTTACAAGGACCCCAAGAATCTTTCTATGAAGTAGGGTGCATCATCACGGGTGCGGAGTTGCCACATTTCCGTAGTTTTTCCACTGCTGCAGTATTCGCTGTTGCGGTTACCGTCATCGCGACGGTCGGTGTAGCCAGCTGAGAGCGTATTGACTTCTTCACGGTCCTCGTAACCACGCATTCTACTTTTCCCTCGGCGATCACGTCTGCGGCCGAGGTCGTCCTTGTCATCCGAGCTCACTCGGTTGTTATTGTTGGAATATTCACCATCTGCCCAGCTATTTGCGATATCCATCAAGTGGTCGATGGTTTTCAGTTTGGTGCAATCTAGCTCCTCCCTGAGCTCGCAGCGTCGCATGCCGTCGTTGAATGCGTCAATTGCCCGCTCCTCAGAGATGTCCTCCATGGAGTTTTTGATGATGGACCATCGCTGAATATAAGAGCAAAGTGGTTCGCTAGGCTTCCGACAGCATGCTCGAAGATCTTCGATTGAAGATGGATATTTATAGGTACCCTTGAAGTTTCGGAGAAAACTATACACCAGCCCTTCCCAGCTACAGATCGATCCAGGAGGGAGGTTGTTGAGCCAGGCTCGCGTAGCGCCTTTTAGTTGCAGCTGTAGGCATTGCATGGCTGTATTTTTGGTTCTACCATGACATTTGACTGACTGAATGTGATCCTCCAGCCAGATCTTAGGCTCCTGGAGGCCGTCGAAATTTGGGTTGTCAGAAGGGAGCATGAAGCTTCTGGGCATCCGCAATTGCCGTATGGCTCGACTGAAGCATCTAGTGCCACAGAAATCCGTGTCTTCATCTTCTGATTCAGTCGAGCGGGCGCGTTTAGCGTGCATCTTATCGACCTTGATGATGACCCACAAGTATTGGGGGTGTATCGTAGTACTTTCGATAAATAGGTGTGTCGATCCCAACGAGGAGCAGAAGGTGTTGACTAGTGGTATGGAGCAGGAAATCTCTGTAAATACTTAGCAAATGGCTTTTTAGGTTTTTTTGATAAAGCAAAGAAACAAAGTGCAAGTAATAAAGATAACGAACAATTGTAGCAAGTGACCCATCCTTTCTTAGCAAACGACAAGCCGATGGAAATACTTATAAGGACCAAACATTCTCGAGGACACATGGGAATTTTGTTAAGTGCGTTCGCTTCATATAGCTAAGTAGTCTTCTTTTTGTAAGTGTTGTGTGGGTGAACCTATGCTAATGTACTGTAACATCCCAGGATTAACAGCTAGAAATAGAGAGGACACATGTGTTTGCATTGCATTCATGCATAAGAAAATCCGAGGAATTTTCACGCAAAACTCAAGGGCTACAAAGTGATCGAGGTCTCTCTTGCTCTGATGAAAATGTTAGAGTTCTTTATTTAGGGGGAAAGATATTCAAACATGAATTGGGATTTCAAATTGGAATTCAAATGAATCTAGAAAAAAAATTCACAAATTGAATTATGGAATAAGTAAATACTTAGGAGAAATAGAATAGAAATTCTTTAATAAAGTAATATGATTTTATAATAAATACTTAATAAAAAAATAAATAAAAGAATATATGAATACTTTATTACATTAATACAAGCGTTACAAAATAATTACATTTATACAAATAGAAGAGAATATTACAATAAGAATAATATGAGATAAAGAAACATGAAATTGAAATACAAATGGTAAATGAATTAAACAATAAATAAGAATGTAATTCATATTTATAAATAAGATATAGATATTACAGGATTCAAGTTATAGAAAGGAAGAAAATTTGAACTCTATTAAGGGTACAATATTTTATAGTCTACAAAATAAAAAGGAAATTACATGAATAAGAAAAAGAATCCTAAAAAACTAATCCTATTCATTTTCTTCATTTCTTATATCTTCATTATCTTTGTCTCTGCAAAATAAACAGACAAACAAGATAAATAATAAACAAGGGGTTAGTGTAATATCTTACTCTCAGATTTAGCATACTGATGATATGCTTAAGCTCATCATAGAGTGTTTAGAAATGGAACAAGTGTAGGATCTATTCTTTTTATATCAAATGACCTCAGCACAACATAATTGGCCTGGGCAAGTTTCACCGATCTAGTAAAAGGTAAAAGGCAAAGCAGTAATACCAGCAAAATATCTAGTTGTACTTGATCTGATCTACATGATGGTTAAAGCAGGCAAGTAGCTCACACAACACTTGCATGGCATGTGTTGTCACTACCACAAATATTAGTACAACAATACAAAAGTAGCAGCATGGGACTTCCAGGAACCTTTCTCACTTATCCAACCATTCCAGCCGAAACCACATATATCTCTCTCAGTAGTAAAAGTGTACCAAAAACACTGCTTCTAGGATATTAGGAACTCCAAGAGCTACACATACACAACCACAACCATTATTGATCTATCCAGATCCACATCACCAAGAAACAATTTCTACAATACTAGTAGAAGAAGGCCAGGAAACCGTCAGCAACATTAGGAAGGGCAAGAAATAGCTAAAGGTGGAGCAGTAGAACAGATTAAGTAAACCTGATCATCACATCAAAAATCACCAACACCTGGGTGCTTAGAAAGCCATCCAGGGTTCAAGAAGAAAAAGCTTGTCAGCAGCCAAGAGGAGCTAGAGTTGGGAGGGGAAGGTTACAAGCACAAGCTATAGTAGATCAAGAAGCAATAGTAATAGACCCAGATCTCCAACAGGCCCTAGAGCACTCACCAACAACAGGTAACAATCATATATAATACACATTAGATCATGTAGCATGTATTCTTAAATCATGCATACAGATCTGGGAGTACTAGAGAAATAATACACACCCACCTGGTCCATCTACCCTTTAACTAGATTTTCATCTAGGAGGATTGGATGGTAAGATTCTCTCAGACTGGCAAGCAAGTGGAATGTCTAGATCATCACTGAGTCAAAAGTGGAGGCAACAATAAAATTTGTTCTTCTAAATCCAATAATTTGTCTCAGCCTTTGCATCACTGGCAACCAACTGTCCATTTTTTTTCAGATACTACAGCAGTAGATCATGTCACTATGAACTGCTATTGTGCACTCTTTGGAGACACCACAATAGGGTTCTAAAGCAAAGAACAACCACTACTTACGTTATCTACATAATTCTCCACTTAATATAATATTGCACATCAGTATCACTATAACCTATTAATGTGTACACTCCAAAGAGGCATCACAGTAATAGGCTCATAGCAATAAAAGCCATCAAAGTATACTAGCAGAAGCAACTTAGGTTTTCAAACCATTAGAAGCTTTCTTAAATCATTTCTCTAGTTAAAATCAACTAGATATCATTTAAGCTATACTTCTGTCTTCCTAGACAGATAAAAATTCAATCAAGTTTATTCCTGAGGATAAGAACTTAGTTAACTTAGGACAATATCAGAATATCAGCTCTCATAAACTGCTATTACTACCACATCTAGGAGCTATAGCTATTAAGATTTTCCTTAGAACATATGCAAAGGTAGGCATCATTGCACTACTTCCATTAGCCTGCCCGAAAGGGGGCTTAACGGAGGTGAGCCAGCCCCGAAGGATCGTGCAGACATATGGGGTCACGGAGAGGGCAGTGATTGGCTTGGATCTTAGTCTGGGCCTCATACCAAGGAAGTGTGAACATGTTCGCGGCCCGGATGTGCAACAACGCTAAGATCTCTCATGGAAAAAGTAACGCACCTCTGCAGAGTGTAAGAACTGTAACTTGTTACTCCTTGTTCCGGGAAGGAGCTGCGAACGTGGCGGGAAAGGAACTCCATGAAAGTTCTAGTAAACCCGTGAAGGCTGACGGACATAGCTTTTTAGAATAAAAGCAACCTTTGAAGAAATGTTTTCGAAAACCTGCATTGCCTATGACCTATGGTCTGTGGTTGTAGATATAGTGCATCAAACACTCCTTTCTAGTGAACTAGCTGAGTACGCTCGCACTTAACGTATCTTCTTGACCCTTGCTAGATTCTGAAGCCATTAAGATGCACGTCTACATCAAGTTATGCTCCAGGAATCATCATCAAAAGCTCAATATCTTTAATGAAGTAAAGGAAGTCAACATATACATCAACTAAAGTGAAGACGAAGTTGCTGATTAAATAGAAATATAATCTCTATCCATAGAACCTACTTCTTTAGAGTATTGCAATAGAAGCAATGCAAGCCCCAATAGTTCAGATACTAGTGTATTAGTATATTAGTTATGAGTTGTTTATTACTAATTCTTCCTTGTAAGAAGTTTATTTTCTCTCTCTTTAACCTAGAGTGTTCTCTGGATCTTACGTAAAGAGTTGAGTTGTAACCTATAGTCATGTCTTGGACCTGCTGTGTTTCTGTTGTACCACTCTGAGGGATGTAATACTAGTGAACGGTGTTTCATTGGTGTTATGTCAACGACTATAGTGTACTACATCATGCAGTGGTATGCGGGTCACCGTAGTTGGTATCAGAGCATATGTTTTGACCTTAGGATTAAAACCCTTTTAGGAAGATCCGTAGGTTGGATAGTGACTATAGGAGCCATCTTATCTAAACCAAATATTATTCTGACTTGTGATGTGTATCCACTTGAGGATAATCTTGTCATAGTTAAGTTGGATGCTTTTGTCATCTTTCTTAAAAGTTGTTATCCATATTTTCTCGGTTTAATGATAGTCCCAAGATGGTAGAACACCATTAAGATTTCTTAAGTAAGCTAAAACAGTAATGTAGATTATGACCAAGTTTAGTATGTCAATTGGAATAGTTTAAATGGTGTAGCTTAATTATAGTTTTTACGAAAGACAGTAAAATCTGATTGTTAATTGATAACAATAGATAGTATAATAAAGGCCATTTGATCATGTATAGTTGTAATGGGCAATAAATTATGTGGGATTCACTTGAGAATTCTACGTGATGAAGTGAAGTTTTGCTAAGAAACAGTAATAGTAATATAAGAAGAAGAGTCATCATAGTGAGGTTAGCTCTTAAATCATGATGAATAGGTAGAACATAATAATATCATGGTGAGATTAGCTCCGAAACCATGATGTAGGCATAAATATGACAAGTAATCAGAAAACCATTCTGAAGTAGAAGTAAGATAATAATATGGTAGAACTATGATAGAAGTAATAGGTGTCATAATTTTCTAATAATCTCTGGTTTAAGAACCTGGTTAGTCCTTTGAAGAGATTTTGCGAGGTTAGTTTACTAAATAAGGAAAGGTTGGTTATAGGTAGTTATCCCAAAAGTGAGACAAAAGGTAAGTCAAAACCAAATTGAAACCACTTTGCTTAAAATTATCCTATTGCAGTTGAGAAATTTGGGTAAATTATGAGGCAAAGAATAGTTTGACCCTATGTGCTAAGTATCACGATGGAAACCTATATGAGGGGGTGTCATATGCTACACAACTAAGCCTGAATCCTAGAGATATTATACTCAACTACTATATTCTAGGCTTAGAATATTGTGTGATATATGTACCACATTTGCATTTATTGGTTTTTTGGATCTTCTTGATTGACTAGATCTGTACATGAAGTTTGACTTGGTGTGCAAATGCATGTTGCAACATCCAGTTATTACTTGATGTTATAGACCTAGTTAGAAAAGGGAATTCGTGTAAGGGAGTGACGAGTTCCAAAGATCAAGATTAAGACTTACATGAAGGATGAAGTGAAATATAAGGAGTATCAACACAAATTGAAGGTTGGATCAAGTTCAGATCATTACTAGCTAGCAATAAGAAGGAATATTAGTGTAGAATATGTATGGAGCAACAAGAAGTGATGAAATTAATTTCACCCAAAATAGGTAATGCTGTTAAAAAGTTAATGAAGTAGTGGTACCCAGTTCATGGAAGTATCATGAATAAGTACAAAGAAGAAGCTTTGGAACAAAATGGTATTCAAGCTCTGACAATTCGGAGAGAATGCTAGTGGTATGTCGAAAACTCGTACGGTAATACATACACCTTAGAATATTCTGCAGCTGGTATTTGTCCGCAGCTGATATTCGGTTGACTTAGTTAACCAGATTATCTTGTTATTGCATAAAGAGCATAAAACTTGGCCTAAGTTAAGTAAGACATAAAAGAGTATGCAAATTAAAGTGACCGTCTTTCGAGACGCCTCGTGAAAGCAAGTCTACCAAAGACAGAATGTCCAAATATACGTAAACCAAATAATGAGGGAAGATCTATTTCGGAGATCCATAATTGTGTGGATGTACCGTAAGTTATTTCATGAGACCTTAAATAGGTAGAGTATAAGCTAGACAAAGACCTACATTTTAGTTATAAAGCCAATGGTTACTATATAGGCAGTTTAGAGACCATTAGTAAACCCTAAGGGGGAGAGTAAACAGTAAACGAAAGTAACTATCTGCATTCTAGAGTAAAGGTTGGAGAATAAATACTAACTTACGACAGCATTAAGCCTTATTTTCATAAGGTAAAATAAGTCATCATTATAAAAGTACTTTCGTAAGTATGTCTAGATGAAAGATCAAAGTTTACTTCAAGGTAGTAATACTCAAACCTTAAGTCAAATAATACAGGGAAGTTGAAGAAGTACTTAAGGTAATTGTTGGAGATATGCCCTAGAGGCAATAATAAAAGTGGTTATTATTATATCTTTGTGTTTATGATAAATGTTTACATTCATGCTATAACAGTATTAATCGGAAACATTAATACTTGTGTGATTTGTAAACTAAATTAGAGTCCCTAGTAAAGCCTCTTTGTAATACTAGCTTGTTGGTTAATATATGATCGTGGTTTCCCGATCATGAACATTGAGATGTTGTTAACAACGAGACCATATCATTAGGAGAATGGTATGATGGACATACTCCAATAGATAAGCGTAGCATAAAGATCAAGTCATTTCAATAGTTCATTTGCTATAAGCTTTCTGATGTATAATAACCTAATTCCTTCGACCATGAGATCATGCTAATCACCATCACCGGAAGGATACTTTGATGACATCAAACTCCGCACCGTAACTGGGTGGCTATAAAGGTGGCATTGAGTGTTCGGAAAGTGTGTGTTGAGGCACATGGATCAAGAGTGGGATTTGTCCATCCATATGACAGATAGATATACTCTGGGCCCTCTCGGTGGAATGTCATCCAATTGGCTTGCAAGCATGTGACTGGCTCACAAGGGATCACATATCACGGGAAAGAGAAAAGAGTACTTATCGGTAATGAGGTTGAACTAGGTATGCAGAGATACCGACGATCAAAACCTCGGATGAGTAAACTATCGTGAGACAAAGGGAAATTGGTATCGTATGTAAGTGGTTCATTCGATTGCAAAGTAATCGTAGAAATATGTGGGAGCCATATGAATTTCCGGATTCCTATATTGGTTATTGATCGGAGAAGTGTCTTGGTCATGTCCGCATAATTCACGAACCGTAGGGAGACACACTTAAGGATTCGATGTTGTTTAGTAGATATGGAATGTTAGTAGGGATACCAAATGTTGTTCGGAGTCTCGGATGGGATCCGGGATATCACGAGGAGATCCAAAATGGTCCGGAGAATAAGATTCATATAAGGAAAGTCCGATTCCGGAGTTCGGGAAAGATTCCGATGTTTTCGTCGGAGAGGTTCTAGAAGGGTCTAGAAGGTTCACCGGTCTGGAAGGGGAATGGTCCATGAATGTTTCATGGGTAAGTGGAATGATTGTATCATATCTCAGGTCACTTGGTGTGGACATTTGCAAGATAGAATTAAATCTCTAAATTGAAAGTCAAACGGGAAGTTTGAAAAGTCAAACTGGAACAATGGTTTCCTAGTTGAAGAAGGAAAGAGTCCTTCTCTCAATCCAACTTGGGTTTGGGTTTGGATTCAAACCCACCCCTCCCAAGGCTGCCCCCTCTCATAAATAGAGGGGGAGGGCTGCCCCAAACACACAAGCCCTATCCCACCCACACCCAAGCCGCCGTCGCCGCGCCTTGCCGCCGCCAGCCGTCGCGCCGCCTCCCTAGCCGCCGCCGACACCTCCTCCTCCTCCTCCCGGTCTTCTAAGCCCTAGATCACCGAGAAACCCTAGATCCACCATAACTCGCACCGGCTTAGGCGAAGCCCTGCAGGATCTTCCCTCTACTTGTGACACCACGCTGTCGTGCTGCCGAAATCGCGAGGGAAGAACTACAACCTCCGCTGCCTGCTGGAACAAGGGAGAGGAAGGTCTTCATCGAGTACCAAAAGTGTGACCGATTGCGGAAGCGCTACCGGAACGCAGCGCCGGAAGGATCGTCTACGCGATCTTGAGATCGGCAAGTGTACGACTACATCACCCACGAGAATCTGCTCTCGTTAACCGCTTTGGAATCTTTGAGGGTGAGTACTCTAATCCACTCGTTGCTACAATCTAGTAGATAGATATTGGCTTGTTTATTTGGATGCGGTAGAATTTTTTTGTTTTCCATGCTACGAACCCCTACAATGGTATCAGAGCCGTGTCTATATGTAGATTTGTTGCATGAGTAGAACACAATGGTAATTGTGGGCGGTGGTGCTTTTATTATCAATTGCTTTTTGTGTACTTTGCATCTTGCGGTATGATGGGATGAAGCGGCCCGGGCTAACCTTACATGACATCGTTCATGAGACTTGGTCCACGCTTAACATGCAACTTGTATTGCATAAGTGGCTTTGTGGGTGTCTGTCTCTCCCATCATAGTATAGATTTAATTTACAACGGGCACTTGATAGTTCAAACATCAACGTTGTGGTTCTTGTTCATAAGTTAGAACGACACTTATTGAAAGCCCCAAACCATGTAAAATATGCAAAGAAAATTAGAGGCGTCTAACTTTGTTTTGCAGGGGTGTGCCGTGATGTGATATGGCCATGCTTGTGATTATATATGATGTATGCAATGTTCCTTATTGTAAGTCGGCAACCGGCAGGAGCCATATGGTTGTCTTCTAATTCCGTTAAGACCCGCGTGTCTATTCAAAGTAGTTGTAATAGTTGATGCTGGTGGACGACAACCATGAAGCGGCGCCATTGACCTTGACGCCATACCGGTGATGATGGAGATCATGTTCGTGCTTGAAGATGGAGATCGGAAGCACAAGAAGAAAGGCCATATCATATCACATATTATGAATTGCATGTGATGTTAATCCTTTTATGCATCTTGTATTGCTTAGTTTGCGACGGTAGAATTATAAGATGATCCCTCAAGCACAAAAATTTCAAGTTATAAAGTGTTCATCCTTAGCAAGCACCATTTCTAAAGCTCGTTGTTTCGAAGCACCACGTGATGATCGGGTGTGTTAGATTCTGCGAGTGTATACAACGATTTGCTCATGCGGAAGCTAAGGTTTGATCTTGACGAGCCTAGAATGTACAAACATGGTCTTGGAACACGGATCACCAAAAGGTAAAGCATGAGTCATATAGTAGATATGATGAACATGTTGATTATTCGCCATTGAAGCTACATCAACTCTCGTGATGATCGGTTTTGATGTGGTGGATTTGGTTCGTGTGATCACTAAAGCAATGTGAGGGATATTGTTTTGAGTGGGAGTTCACCTAGATTAATTTAACTATTAATTAGAACTCAATTTGTCATAAACTTAGTATAAACTATTGCAAATATGTTTTAGATCAATGGCGGCCCCTACCATCAATTTAATGCGTTCCTAGAGAAAGAAAAGTTGAAAAACAATGGAAGCAACTTCGCGGATTGGTTCCGCAATTTGAGGATTGTCCTCAATGCTGGTAATTTGACCTATGTGCTGGATGCACCGCTGGGTGACCCGCCTGCAGCTGATGCTACCGATGAGGTAAAGAATGTTTTCCTCGCTCGGAAGAATCAGTACTCCATAGTTCAGTGTGCTATCTTGTATGGTTTGGAATCAGAGCTTTAGAAAAGGTTTGAGAACCATGACCCACATGATATTGTCCGTGAACTCAAAATGATATTTGAGGCTCACGCGGCAGTTGAGAGTTATGAGGCTTCTAAAAAGTTTTTTAACTACAAGATGGAAGAGGGCAGCTCCGTCAGTGAGCACGTGCTTAAGATGTCTGGGCACGCAAGCAAGCTTCAAAGCTTATGTGTAGTGATTCCTAATGCTTTGGGGATTCACCGTGTCCTCCAATCACTACCACCAAGTTACAAGAACTTTGTGATGAACTACAATATGCAAAACATGGACAAGTCGTTGCCCGAACTCTTCTCCATGTTAAAGGCTGCAGAAGTGGAGATCAAGAAAGAGCATCAAGTGTTGTTGGTCAATAAGACCACCAAATTCAAGAAGCAAGACAAGTATAATAAAAAGGGAAACTTCAAGAAGGGCGGTAAGAGAGTTACCGCGCCGGCAAAGAAGACCAAGGCTGGGCCTAAGCCTGATACTAAGTGATTTTACTGCAAGGGAGAAGGTCACTAGAAGCGGAATTTCCCTAAGTACTTGGCGGATTTTAAGAACGGCAACATCGAGAAGAAAGGTATATCTGATATACATGTTATTGATGTGTATCTCACTAGTACTCCTAGTAGTGACTGGGTATTTGATACTGGTTCGGTTGCTCATATTTGTAACCTGAAACAGGTGCTGCAGAATAAATGGAAGCTAGCGAAGAACGAGGTGACGATGCGTGTTGGAAATGGATCAAAGGTTGATGTGATCGCAGTCGGCACGCTACCTCTTCATCTACTATCGGGATCAGTTTTATACTTAAATAATTGTTATTTGGTGCCTGCGTTGAGCATGAACATTATATCCGGATCATGTTTATTGCGAGACGGTTACTTGTTTAAGTCCGAGAATAATGGTTGTTCAATTTATATGAGTAATATGTTTTATGCACATGCACCTTTGATAGATGGTCTATTCTTATTGAATCTCGATTCTGGTAATACACACATTAATAACATTGAAGCTAAACGTTTGAAATTGAGTGATAACTCGACCTATATGTGGCACTGTCGTCTTGGTCGTATTGGAGTGAAGCGTATGAAGAAACTACATTCCGATGGACTTCTTGAATCACTTGAAAGATGCGAAGCATGTCTGATGGGTAAAATGACTAAGACTCCATTTTCTGGTATGATGGAACGAGCTACGGACTTATTAGAAATCATACATACCGATGTGTGTGGTCCAATGAGTGTAGCATCGCGCGGTGGTTATCGCTATGTTCTTACCTTCACGGATGACTTGAGTAGATATGGGTATATATATTTCATGAAACATAAGTCCGAAACTTTCGAGAAGTTTAAGGAATTTCAAAGTGAGGTAGGGAATCAAAGTAACAAGAAGATTAAATTTTTACGATCTGATCGTGGAGGTGAAATTCTAAGTTACGAGTTTGGCGAGCATTTGAAGAAATGCGGAATACTTTCACAATTGACACCGCCGGGAACACCACAACGTAATGGTGTGTCCGAACGTCGTAATTGAACTCTCTTAGATATGATTCGTTCTATGATGTCACTTACAGATTTACTGCTATCGTTTTGGGGTTATGCATTAGAAACAACCGCATTCACTTTAAATAGGGCACCATCTAAATCTGTTGAAACGACACCGTATGAATTGTGGTTTGGGAAGAAACCTAAATTGTCGTTCCTTAAAGTTTGGGGTTGCGAAGCTTATGTAAAGAAGTTACAGCCAGACAAGCTTGAACCCAAAGTGGAAAAATGCGTCTTCATAGGATACCAGAAGGAAACTATTGGGTATATCTTCTATCATAGATCCGAGGGCAAAATCTTCGTTGCCAAGAATGTATCCTTTCTAGAGAAGGAGTTTCTCTCGAAAGAAGTGACTGAAAGGAAAGTAGAACTCGACGAGGTTGTTGAACCTTCTCTCGAACTTGCAAGTAGCATAGCACCGGAAGTAGTCCCTGTGGCGCCTACACCAATAAGAGAGGAAGCTAATGATGTTGATCATGAAACTTCGGTTGAAGTTACTACGGAACCTCACAGGTCAACAAGAAATCGTACCACTACTGATTGGTATGATCCCGTTATGAGTGTCATGTTGGTGGACAACACCGATGACCCTGCGACATATGAGGAAGCGATGATGAGCCCAGATTCCAATAAATGGAAAGAAGCCATGAAATCCGAGATTGGATCCATGTACGAAAACCAAGTATGGACGTTGGTGGACTTACCGGATGGCCGTAAGGCTGTCGAGAACAAATGGATTTTCAAGAAGAAAACATATGCTGATGGTAATGTTACTGTCTATAAATCTCGACTTGTCTCAAAAGGGTTTCGACAAATTCAAGGAGTTGACTACGATGAGACTTTCTCACCAGTAGAGAAGCTAAAGTCTGTGAGCATTATGTTAGCAATCGCTGCATATTATGATTATGAGATATGGAAGATGGATGTCAAAACAGTGTTCCTCAATGGAGACATTGATGAAGAGTTGTATATGATGCAACCCAAAGGTTTTGTCAATCCTAAAGATGTTAACAAGGTATGCAAACTTCAACGGTCCATATATGGATTGAAGCAAGCATCCCGAAGTTGGAATCAACGTTTTGATAAGGTAATCAAAAGCTTTGGTTTTATACAAACTTATGGAGAAGCTTGTATTTACAAGAAAGTGAGTGGGAGCTCTGTAGCATTCTTAATACTATATGTAGATGACATATTATTGATTGGGAATGATGTAGACCTTCTTAATAGTGTCAAGGATTATTTGAATAATAGTTTTTCAATGAAATATATTGGCGAAGTAGCTTACATATTAGGCATAAAGATTTATAGAGATAGATTGAGGCGCCTAATATCATTGTCACAGAGTACATATTTGGACAAAGTTCTAAAGAGGTTTGGAATGGAAGATAGAAAGAAAGGGTTCTTGCCCATGTTGCCCAATACGACCTTGAGTAAAACTCAAAGTCGTGCAACGGTAGAAGATAGACAAAGGATGAGTAAGACTCCCTATGCCTCAGCCATAGGATCTCTCATGTATGTCATGCTATGTACTAGACCCGACATTGCATATGCTGTTAGTTTGACTAGCAGATATCAAAGTGATCCAGGAGTGGATCATTGGATAGCGGTCAAAAAGATCCTTAAGTACTTGAGAAGAACTAAGGATATGGTTCTTTCTTATGGAGGTGATGAACAACTCGTTGTTAATGGTTACACCGATGCTAGTTGGAACACCGATCCGGATGATTCTAAATCTCAATCTGGATATGTATTTACTTTGAATGGTGTAGCAGTTAGCTGGAGGAGTGCAAAGCAAAGCGTTGTGGCGAGATCTTCAACTGAATCGGAATACATAGCTGCTTCGAAGGCTTCACAAGAGGTGATATGGATGAAGGAGTTCATTACAGAGCTCGGTGTGGTTCCAAGTGCGCTGGACCCAATGTCTATCTACTGTGATAACATGGGCGCCATAGCCAATGCGCAAGAACCAAGGTCACACAAGAAGCTGAAGCACATCAAAATACATTTTCACGCTATTCGAGAGCATGTCCAAGATGGTGACATAAAGATTTGCAAAGTACACACATATCTGAATGTGGCGGATCCGTTGACTAAACCTATCCCGAGGGCAAAACATGACCAGCACCAAACCGCCATGGGTGTTCGGTATATTACCATGTAATCTAGATTAGTTGACTCTAGTGCAAGTGGGAGACTGTTGGAGATATGCCCTAGAGGCAATAATAAAAGTGGTTATTATTATATCTTTGTGTTTATGATAAATGTTTACATTCATGCTATAACAATATTAACTGGAAACATTAATACTTGTGTGATTTGTAAACTAAATTAGAGTCCCTAGTAAAGCCTCTTTGTAATACTAGCTTGTTGGTTAATAGATGATCGTGGTTTCCCTATCATGAACATTGAGATGTTGTTAACAACGAGATCATATCATTAGGAGAATGGTATGATGGACATACTCCTATAGATAAGCGTAGAATAAAGATAAAGTCATTTCAATAGTTCATTTGCTATAAGATTTCTGATACATAGTAACCTAATTCCTTCGACCATGAGATCATGCTAATCACCATCACCGGAAGGATACTTTGATGACATCAAACGCCACACCGTAACTGGGTGGCTATAAAGGTGGCATTGAGTGTTCGGAAAGTGTGTGTTGAGGCACATGGATCAAGAGTGGGATTTGTCCATCCATATGACAGATAGATATACTCTGGGCCCTCTCGGTGAAATGTCATCCAATTGGATTGCAAGCATGTGATTGGCTCACAAGGGATCACATATCACGGGAACGAGAAAAGAGTACTTATCGGTAACGAGGTTGAACTAGGTATGCAGAGATACTGACGATCAAAACCTCGGATGAGTAAACTATCATGAGACAAAGGGAAATTGGTATCGTATGTAAGTGGTTCATTCGATCGCAAAGTAATCGTAGAAATATGTGGGAGCCATATGAATTTCCAAATTCCTCTATTGGTTATTGATCGGAGAACTGTCTTGGTCATGTCCGCATAATTCACGAACCGTAGGGAGACACACTTAAGGATTCGATGTTGTTTAGTAGATATGGAATGTTAGTAGGGATACCGAATGTTGTTCGGAGTCTCGGATGGGATCCGGGATATCACGAGGAGATCCGGAATGGTCCGGAGAATAAGATTCATATAAGGAAAGTCCGATTCCGGAGTTCGGGAAAGACTCCATTGTTTTCATCGGAGAGGTTCTAGAAGGATCTTGAAGGTTCACCGGTCCGGAAGGGGAATGGTCCATGAATGTGTCATGGGTAAGTGGAATGATTGGATCATATCTTAGGTCACTTGGTGTGGACATTTGCAAAAGAGAATTAAAGCTCTAAATTGAAAGTCAAACGGGAAGTTTGAAAAGTCAAACTGGAACACTGGTTTCCTAATGGAAGAAGGAAAGAGTCCTTCTCTCAATCCAACTTGGGTTTGGGTTTGGATTCAAACCCACCCCTCCCAAGGCTGCCCCCTCTCATAAATAGAGGGGGAGGGCTGCCCCAAACACACAAGCCCTAGCCCACCCACACCCAAGCCGCTGCCGCCGCCGCGCCGCCGCCGGTCCGTCGCCGCCGTCCTAGCCTCCGCCGACACCTCCTCCTCCTCCCGGTCTTCTAAAGCCTAAATCATCGAGAAACCCTAGATCTACCATAACTCGCACCGGCTTAGGCAAAGCCTTGCAGGATCTTCCCTCTACTTCCGACACCACGCCGTCGTGCTGCCGAAATCGCGAGGGGAGAACTACAACCTCCGCTGCCTGCTAGAACAAGGGAGAGGAAGGTATTTATCGAGTATCGAACGTGTGACCGACTGCGGAAGCGCTGCTGGAACGCAGCGCCGGAAGGATCGTCTACGCAATCTTGAGATCGACAAGTGTACGAGTACATCACCCACGAGAATCTACTCTCGTTAACCGCTTTGGAATCTTTGTGGGTGATTACTCTAATCGACTCGTTGCTACAATCTAGTAGATAGATCTTGGCTTGTTTGTTTGGATGCGGTAGAATTTTTTTGTTTTCCATGCTACGAACCCCTACAGTAATCATAAAAGATTATCTAAAGCTTGATAAGGTAAAATCTCGAAGAAAATAAAATAGGTTAATCCTAACAGACTAATTCTAAAAGAAACAACTCTTAAGTGATCTTTGAGATGGAATAAAACACATCCAATTGGACATGTTTAGAGAAACAAGAAATTCCGATGGGTATGGACTAAATGTGTTCAACACCAATCTTCGGAAGGACTACCCGTACAACTCATATAATCAAAGATTAGTATTTTGGACTCAACTATTGACTAAATTATAACCCTGTCTTAGTTAGACTTCCTAGACCTTATATAATATAGTGAGGAATTTCGATGATCAAGTGAAGGGGTTGGATTAGGATACCTAATCAGGGAAATGAACGAAATAAGGGACCCCAATTAAAGAATTTTGTAATAAGGACAACTCCCTAAGGGACTAAAGTAAAAGTAACTTTGGAGTATTGGAGACAACAAGTTTGAGAATTGTCAAGTATGATGAGAATTCAAGGAAAAGATCTAGATATGGGATACTACAATTATTTCCATTTGAGGACACCATCGAGTTGAGAAATGTTGTAATCAACACAAGTCAATTCCTCACTCCAAAATGAAATAGAGTACGAACTTCGAGGACAAAGTTTATTTTAAGGGGGAGAGTCGGTAACATCCCAGGATTAGCAGCTAGAAATAGAAAGGACACATGTGTGTGCATTGCATTCATGCATAAGAAAATCCTAGGAATTTTCGTGCAAAACTCAAGGGCTACAAAGTGATCGAGGTCTCTCTTGCTCTGATGAAAATGTTTGAGTTCTTTATTTCGGGGGAAAGATATCCAAACATGAATTGGGATTTCAAATTGGAATTCAAATGAATTTAGAAAAAAATTCAAAAATTGAATTATGGAATAAGTAAATACTTAGGAGAAATATAATAGAAATTCTTGAATAAAGTAATATGATTTTATAATAAATACATAATAAAAAAATAAATAAAAGAATATATGAATACTTTATTACATTAATACAAGTGTTACAAAATAATTACATTTATACAAATAGAAGAGAATGTTACAATAAGAATAATATGAGATAAAGAAACTTGAAATTGAAATACAAATGGTAAATGCATTACAACAATAAATAAGAATGTAATTCATATTTATAAATAAGATATAAATATTATAGGATTCAAGTTATAGAAAGGAAGAAAATTTGAACTCTATTAAGGGTACAATATTTTACAGTCTGCAAAAGAAAAAGGAAATTACATGAATAAGAAAAAGAATCCTAAAAAACTAATCCTATTCATTTGCTTCATTTCTTATATCTTCATTATCTTTGTCTCTGCAAAAGAAACAGACAAACAAGATAAATAATAAACAAGGGGTTAGTGTATTAGCTTACTCTCAGATTTAGCATACTGATGATATGCTTAAGCTCATCATAGAGTGTTTAGAAATGGAACAAGTGTAGGATCTGTTCTTTTTATATCAAATGACCTCAGCACAACATCATTGCCCTTGGGCAAGTTTCACCAATCTAGTAAAAGGTAAAAGGCAAAGGAGTAATACCAGCAAAAGATCTAGTTGTACTTGATCTGATCTACATGATGGTTAAAGCAGGCAAGTAGCTCACACAACACTTGCATGGCATGTGTTGTCACTACCACATAGATTAGTACAACGGTACAAAAGTAGCAGCAGGGGACTTCCAGGAACCTTTCTCACTTATCCAACCATTCCAGCTGAAATCACACATATCTCTCTCAGTAGTAAAAGTGTATCAAGAACACTGCTTCTAGGATATCAAGAACTCCAAGATCTACACATACACAACCACAATCATTATTGATCTATCGAGATCCACATCACCAAGAACCAGTTTCTACAACACTAGTAGAAGAAGGCCAGGAAACCGTCAGCAACATTAGGAAGGGCAAGCAATAGCTAAAGGTGGAGCAGTACAATAGATCAAGTAAACCTGATCATCACATCAAAAATCACCAACACCTGGTTGCTTAGAAAGCCATCCAGGGTTCAAGAAGCAAAAGCTTGTCAGCAGCCGAGAGGGGCTAGTGTTAGGAGGGGAAGGTTACAAGCACAAGCTGTAGCAGATCAAGAAGCAATAGTAATAGACCCAGATCTCCAGCAGGCCCTAGAGCACTCACCAACAGCAGGTAACAATCATCTGTAATACACATTAGATCATGTAGCATGTATTCTTAAATCAGGCATACAGATTTGGGAGTACTAGATAAATAATACACACCCACCTGGTCCATCTACCCTTCAACTAGATTTTTCATCTAGGAGGATTGGATGGTAAGATTCTCTCAGACTGGCATGCAAGTGGCATGTCTAGATCATCACTGAGTCAAAAGAGTAGGCAACAATAAAATTTGTTCTTCTTAATCCAATAATTTGCCTCAGCCTTTGCATCACTGGCAACCAACTATCCATTTTTTTCAGATACTGCAGCAGTAGATCATGTCACTATGAACTGCTATTGTGCACTCTTTGGAGACACCACAATAGGGTTCTAAAGCAAAGCACAACCACTACTTCAGTTATCTACATAATTCTCCACTTAATATAATATTGCACATCAGTATCACTATAACCTATTATTGTGTACACTCCAAAGAGGCATCATAGTAGTAGGATCACAGCAATAAAATCCATCAAAGTATACTAGCAGAAGCAACTTAGGTTTTCAAACCATTAGAAGCTTTCTTAAATCATTTCTCTAGTTAAAATCAACTAGAGATCATTTAATCTTTACTTCTGTCATCCTGGATAGATAAAAATTCAATCAAGTTGATTCCTGAGGATAAGAACTCAGTTAACTTAGGACAACATCATAATATCAGCTCTCATAAACTGCTAGGACTACCACATCTAGGAGCTGATTAATTATTAGTACCATAGCTATTAAGATTTTCCTTAGAACACATGCAAAGGTAGGCATCATTGCACTACTTCCATAAGGAATAGTCACAGTCATAACTGAACAATTGTAGTAAGAGGTTATGAGTAGCTAAAGCATGGTATCAACTACAAGAATCTGGACATGTTAACAAAACACAAATCCAAAGATACCCAATTTGTCAAGCCATTCCAAATGTAATCGACCATATTCGTAGATATCATTAACGAGGAATAATTCATATGTAGATTCCTATCATTATCAAAGATAAGTACATATTATCAAACTATGTTGCTAAACCAGACTACTCGGAATAGATTACAATTTCCCATAGTGTGTGGCAGCCAACTATACTTATTTTACCACCAAATGAAAGCAACAAATAATATTATTCATCAAAGTGTGATGCACTGGAAATCACTGCAACACCACCAATTCCAAACAAATTGACCAATCACCTAAATACACATTTGACTAACATCATAGCCTAGAACATGTTGAGGAATTCAACCACCCACCATAATTTTACACCTAAACAAGTTCATCGGCTCGAAGGCCGGTCACATGAATATTACCTGACCGGAGACGTGGTTGAGGTAGTAGATAAGGCGGCCGACGCCGGGGTTGCAGATACTTGCCGTCCCACCGGTGTCAGAGGAAGAAGCAGTTCCAGCAGCATCACCACTGTCCATCATCATAGCAAGGTTCCTAGGTAGCAGTCTTGTAACATCCCAGGATTAGCACCTCGAAATAGAAAGGACACATGTTTGTGCATTGCATTCATGCATAAGAAAATCCGGGGAATTTTTGCGCAAAATTAAAGAAGTTATAGAGGGATCGAGATCTCTCTTGTTCTGGTGCAAACATTAAGACAAGTGCGATTGATTTCGACACGACTTCTATTTTACTTCTGTGTTTGAGGGGAAAGCAAATTCAAATTTGAATATTCTAAAGATATATTTGAATTATAAAAGAATAGGTAAATGGAATAATAAATGAATTCCAATAATACAGAGAGAATGGAATTCTTATTTATAAATAAATATAAATATCTACAAGTTCTAAGTTACATTAAGAAAGAAGGAGTTTACTTTGTTATCATCATATACATAATCTTACAAGAATAAGAAATAAATACTACTTATAATTATTATCCATAAGAATATTTTACAACATTTATTGAATACTAATATGATTAAAGAATAAAACTTTACTTTAACAAAAATAATACCTTCATACAAAAATAGCATTACTCAATATTACTACTCCCTCCGTCCCAAAATAGATGTCTCAAATTTGTCAAAATTTGAATGAATCTAGACACTCTTTAGTATATAGATTCATCCAAAATTTGAAAAACCTAAGACATCTATTCTTGGACGGAGGGAGTATATTTTTACACTTTTGAATAAAATGAAATTATTACAATAATAACCCTTAAATATACATATAGTATTGTTGTTCTTTTACAATAAAAGAACGAAAGCAAATTACAGGAGACAAATAAAGTGAAAAGGAATTTCATAAGTGAAATAATATTTATTACAAGAAAATATATATACAATGTCCTTTACAAATGATAAAGTAAATTACAAAATAAGTAAGAAAAATCTAAAACGAAATTAATCTTCACTTTCCCCATCTTCTAGACCTTTCATTTATATTTCTCATCTTACACCTGCAATTAAAAATAAAAAGAATAACAAAAAGAAAAAAAATAAGAAATGGATTAGTGGTTAAATCTTTGCTCTTAGTCTGACAGTGAAATGCACTGTTGGACACATCAAGTAGCTTTCAATTGAAGGGGAAAGTTTCACCAAATAAGTGGTATCTGTTCTTATGTAGTAGTGGCCTCAGTACAACCTCATCGGCAGGGTCAAGTTTCACCAAAATAAGCAAAAGAAAAATGTTCACGATGGATAAGAGCAAACCAGCTGAACTGATCCTCATTAAACAAATATCTCAGTACAATGGAACTTGAACCAGAGAGACCCACTTGACAGCAGCTTAGTCATTGCATGCTTGTGTGCTGTCAACACATGACAAGCACAAGGGAAGATAAGAACACAGCCGTAGCAGCAGAGTACCACGCTGTTGGTCACTTACCACACATATCTTTTCACCACACAACACCAACATCTTCATAGCTCAAACCACAAGAACAACATTTGTTCTTGATGGATCATCACTGATCTTTTTCACACATACTAACCAACCAACTTTTCTAGTCATGATGACTAGAAGAGAAACAAGTCAGGAACAATAAGAATATTAGGTCACCCAACCTATGGTTGCTTTAAGAAGTCATCCAATAGCTAGGACAAGGAGGAGTAGATAAGGAGGGCATCAAGGAAGATTAAGATCAGTAGCAGCCAAGGGGAGCCGGAGCTAGGAGGTGAAGACTACAAGAACAAGTTATAGCAGGTAATCTGAAGCAACACCAAAAATACCACAAGATCATCATGAGCCCCATTACAAGCCTATTTGTCCACTCACCAACGGCAGGTAACAATCATCTGTAATACACATTATATCATGTTGCATGTATTCCTAAATCATGCATACAGATCTGGGAGTACTTGAGAAATAATACACACCCACTTGGTCCATCTACCCTTCAACTAGAATTTCATCTAGGAGGATTGGATGGCAAGATTCTCTCGGACTAGCATGCAAGTGGCATGTCTAGATCATCACTGAGTCAAAAGAGGAGGCAACAATAAAATCTGTTCTTCTAAATCCAATAATTTTCCTCAGCCTTTGCATCACTGGCAACCAACTGTCCATTGTTTTTCAGATACTTCAGCAGTAGATCATGTTACTAAGAACTGCTATTGTGCACTCTTTGGAGACACCGCAATAGGGTTCTAAAGAAAAGCACAACCACTACTTCAGTTATCTATATAATTCTCCACTTAATATAGTATTGCACATCAGTATCACTATAACCTATTAATGTGTACACTCCAAAGAGGTATCACAGTAATAGGCTCACAGCAATAAAAGTCATCAAGGTATACTAGTAGAAGTAACTCAGGTTTCCAAACCATCAGAAGCTTTCTTAAATCATTTCTCTAGTTAAAATCAACTGGAGATCATTTAAGCTTTACTTCTGTCATTCTAGACAGATAAAAATTCAATTTCATCATTCTAGGTGAATATATACAATAAGGGACCAAGATCATTACTGAACCATATGTCCAGTTTACCAAATCTTTTGTATACATATATTAAGTAAAGTTAGCCATCAACACTAGCAAATCTTGCTGTATTGGAATATACACCTCCAGAATAAAACATCAAGGTAGCAAACCAAACGGCAGTAAACGCCACTGTACTACTGGCAACAGGAAGAGGATTGCTAAGAAAGGTCACAAAGGGATATATAAGCAATCATTACAGTTTTCCTGATCATCTGTTAGTACACAACATATTTGTTCATATCATTTTCCTAAGTATAAATATCAGGAATCAATTGGAGATAGTCATCATCATGTAAATAGGCTTACAACTTACAACAAGTTCATAGCCAAGCATATCTGCTTGAGAAGCAGATTTCTTAGATACAAAACCAAGGATCTATAATACAACTTCACTACCACATGTTCCAGTGAAGGTTATAAATATCATTATATCCATTAGCAGCTGATAACTATCATATCCACATTATATAATAAACACCATCCTAGAATCCATAAACATATGAATACAACAAGATTGCTAAGTAATGCTGCATAAATGCTTGGCTAATCATTTCATCCAAATTGGGGCACTTCCTTTAGCACATGTTTTTCTGCTATTTAGGGTAGTGATTAACTAGCTCAAGCAAAGCATGCCAGGAACTACTAATCATCCAAACTTGAATTCCATTACAAGTAATAAGTTAATAATCACTAGCTTAACTAGAGGAAGCCTTGGATACAGCACATGTCCAGAAGATCATATCCCACTAGCCACTGACCATCTCCACAATCCTAGCCCCATACCTAAATCCGTTCATCGGCTCGAAGGCCGGTCACAATAAAACTCACCGAGGGTGTCGAGCACCTGGAGCATAGGCGTGATGAAGGCGGGTAGCAGCACATCTACGAGGTTGCGATGACGGCAGCATCGCCGTCCCATCAACAGCAACACTAGCAAAACACTACCACGAAATCACCACCACAGGAATCAAAACTAGAGCAACAAGCCGTGGCCACTGGGGTTGCATTGTAGCTTGCCGTCCCTCCAGCATCGAATCGAGGTTGGTCAAGTCGAGAGGAAGAAGATGAATTGCAGAACAACGGAGAGCACTAGGATGCCATGGCATAGGAAGCAGCAGTCGCGGTTTCCCAAAACCATGGGAAGGGTGCCAACATCAGGTCATGGTCGGTGCAAGAAAGGTGTAACATCCCAAAAATACCAAACTTAGATCATCAAACACTAATCATCAAGATTAGGGTTAACAAAAACTTTTCTAAATAAACTCATGAATGCATGTATATGTGTATGCATGGATTTTGAATTTCTTTAAAAACCACCTTGTTTGTGTGACCCATTGCTTGTAAAATGTTTCTTAGGTGAAATGAACATCATCTAAAACATTTCCCACACTTTTCCTAAAGACAAGTAAATCAAAACACATATATTAAGTGAATGGTCATTTTGGCCAATTTAACTTCCATGCCTACTTTGGCTGTCTCAAACTTTTAAAACCTAATAGAAACTTTTCTGGATCTTTGCACCCCCTGAATGTACTCATAACGGAGTATCAAGGCCCACTTTGTGATCATCCAGAAACTTTCAAATGCATAGTTTAAATGACAATTCAAAATTGAATCTTCTTCATATGGGAAGATCCCACTTTTTCAAAACCCACTCAAACAAGCTCAACTTTCAAAACCCAAGCATCTGCAGACTCACCAGCACCAATCTAGCAAACCCACCAAACTTCATTTCAAAATTCAAAACTTGATTTCATGCGGCCATTTCATCAAACAGGTTGTAGACACAAATCAAACAAAACATCAAACACTATAGTGTGCAGTGTTTTGAGCCTAACTTGTTCCCTAGTTAGCTCACACACAGCTCAGTAGATCATCTAGGAAGTTTAACTAAGGACTAGCACCCCTGTGAGCTTGCCATTGCCATCAATGGTGAACAGCCCAAGCCAACCTTGCCACCCCATTGTGGACAGCAGGCTAGAGGAAGAACTAGCCGTGCCAAGCTTGTCTGGGAGGCAGCCTACCGTCCACTGCCACTACGTGTCCCAGCCGCGAGCGGTGCCAAGCCCTGGACCACGCGCACAAGCCGCGCCCAGAACATGCCGAGCATGCGCCAGAGCGCCACCCTCGACCAGCGTCCACAGACCGCGCGCCGCCCTCACCGCGTGTACACACGATCACCACCGACCTAGGAGACCGCCAGACATCCCCGTTTGCCGCCCCGTGCCATACAGCCACCGCCCGCCGTCGAAGACGCCGCCTCTGCCGCGCAGAGCACCGCCCGTTCCAGACCAAGCCGCACCGCCCCATGCCTCGAGACCATGTCGTTGAGCATCGCAGGAGACACCTCACCGTCCCCTACCCTTGCCCATACCTTTAGCCGCCTGTAACCTCGCCCCCGACGAGCTCACCGTGCGCCCCGACGGTCCCCTCGCTCGACTATAAATAGAGGCCACCCCTGCATGATTTCTTCACACCATCTCACCCCCCTCTCCTCATTGACCGTGCCACACCATTCTCAGAGCAAGGCGAGCACCACCTCGCCGGAATTTCACCGGAGCTCGCCGCCTCTGGAGAAGAAGGGAGCCAGCGATTGGAGCCGCCCCAGGAGGAGCCACCAGTACCAGGAGATTCGCTGTTGTCGACTTCGTCGTTCGCCCGCCTCGTCGACCCTCGCCCGTACCCCGGTGAGCCCCCAACACCCCTCACTGGCCGCGCTATGTTTCGTTCTTGCCGGAGTTGTCTCGCGTCGACGATGACCCCCAGCCGTTGGATTAGAACTAGATCGAACGATCCACGTTGCCCCATACCGCTTTGCCCAACCCCGTGTCACTGACGAGTGGGGACACCCACTTAAGCAGCCCACGGGAGCACTGCGCTTAGCAGGCCGGCCCAGTACTTTTTCCCGCGCAGCCCAGCGATTCAAATTAAACCTTTTTCTTTTTAAATTCAAACACACTTCTGTACCCAACTTCAAAAATCAACCCAGATCGATTCAGTGCACCAAATTGGATGAAACCAACTTTGTTGGAAAGGTCTGTGAATGCTGAATCCAAGCCCGTTGGATTCAAGTCATTTGGATCTGTAGATCACCCATAGTAAAAATAACAAGGCAGAAGCTTTTCTGCATTCAAACATTTTTCAAATTTAAACCATAAAAGCTTTTGAGTTGATTCCAACTCTCAAAAATCACATTTAACCATACCTTTCAGAATATATAAAAATATATAGGTTTACTTGCAGAAATAATGTTCAAGTAATAAAAGAATTCTACATAAGCATTTCTAGCCACTTTAATTAATTAAAATAAAAGGGTAAAACCTTATTAAATTGTGACACCACTTTAAATCACATTCCCATGGACTACAATATGTGGTGATGACATGTGTCAACATGATCCCATATTTGGTTTGGAGAATATTAAATCTTAAGTAGTTTTTGAATGAGTAGAAATTACTTTTCTAAAAATAAAAAGAATCAAATCAAGCCTTAACCTTGTAAGGTTAGAGATGATGTTAGATCATCTATAAGACCCTTGTGTGTGATGAGTGCAAGTAGTTAAGTATTGTTTGGTGATTGTGTACCTCGTATTTATTCATAGACGCTAGTACCGACCAAGGCTACGAGGAGGAAGGAGGATACTACGAAGAAGAAGCCGAGGAGAACTTCAACCACTGCTCTGCACAAGGCAAGCTAACACTTGCAATTTAGCAAGCTTATATTGACATTGATGCAAGCTAACCCTTGCAAGATTACCCATTTGATAAACCAATCCTAGTTTTATGAGCAAGCTTCTCACTTTATTTCTTTATCAAAGCTTACTTAGAGTTTACTTAAGTGACTGGTAGATTTTGGAAAGATGCTGAAGGTTGCATAAAGAGCATAAAATTTGGCCTAAGCTAGAAACCTTGATATCAGCCTAAGATATAAGGTTGGACTTAGTGAAACTCCACTAGTTACCACCCCTCATTAGTACTACCCCCACCTGTAGATGCTAGTGCTAAGCATAAAACTTGATCAACTTTTAGATGGGAATACTTGGTGGAAAAATGGTTATGAAAACCTTGGAATGATGGATCATTCTATTGAAATGTTTTGGACATGTGTTTCCAAACACTTGATGATTCTGGTGATAAAAATGTTGAGGCATGAGCCTTAGCCCTTTATAAAACTGATGGTTGTCTGGATGCGATACCATTCCAATTTTAGCGTACAACCACAATACCCGAATATTGGGTAGGGCTTGACTGGAAACTTATATACCTTAGTATTAGTTCCCTCGCGGCCAAGGTCTGAGGCTACCTTGTGAAGATTGTCCACCTGTGCAGTACCCAAGATGACAACTGGTCATGGTTGGGAGGCCAAACTCACAGGAGAGGTGCTCATACTAGGGCGTGTAATTGAAAGGTTAGGATTGATTATCCGCATACTGAGTATGGTGAGTTCAGGATTTGTTCCTGACGGATGTATCGAATGTTGTGGTGAAAGTGTACAATCTCTGCAGAGTGTCAAAACTATTCGAATAGCCGCGTCCGCGGTTATGGACAGTTGGAGTGGCCATACTGTTCCCCCGTCAGACTTTTCAAAAGTGACTTGTGAAATGAATTGAGACCTTGACTTGACCACAACAGAGTTGTGACCGGAAATACAAGTTCCCACTTAGGATTTATAAAATTATGGCTAGCTTCAGAACCTAGTTGAGATAAATCTGGCTTTTGCAAAACAACCCTAGAGCCTAGTGTCCTATTATCCAAAAACCCCCTTTACTTGTTAGTATTAGTTTGCGAGTACTTAAAGAGTACTCATGGCTTTGTCCCTGGCTATTCCCATGGCCAGACTATGAAGAGGAGTACTTGGAAGATGGACCCCAGGAAGGTTACGACAACTAGGATCATCTCCCATCGTCAGCATTGCCTGTGACCCCGAAGATGGAGCTTCGCCTACGCTACCGTTATTATTACGTATTCCGCTGCTTGATGTTGTATTAAGAACTGGATCATGAGATCCCTATTTGTGTAAGAACTTATGTATCATTTGTAATGGATGAAGTACTATGGTATCCAATTCTGTTATGTCTCGCAAAAATGGTAATCCTGGGATTGCGATGTATGGCATAACAGGCATCTAGGATTGAAAAATCCGGGTGTTGACAAGTTGGTATCAGAGCCATCCTGACCATAGGAGACCCTAGTTAGATTGGACGTTGAACCAAAAACTTAGTTTCAAAACCAAAGAACACAAATATTTACGAAAACTTATTCTCATTCTTACCTCTTTAATTCTTTCATAAAACTTCATGTTCCTCAAAAACTCTTGCAAAATAAATAAAATTTTGACACACTTGATCACTCTGCTAATCTACTCATCCTCTATTTTTATAGATGGACGTGATGTACAGCAAGTTTTACCAACTTGGGAATGGAGGAGACCTTATCTTTGAGAGGATCTGGATCAGCTTTCGGAACTTCTGGAGCGTCCGCACCCCGAGTTCTTCGGAGCTCAGCTCAATGATCAAGGAGGAGAAGATCTGCAGTGGCTAATTGTTGCAAGTCTCCGAGGTAAGATTGAACCTCCCACTGCGGAGGGAATTCAGTTTACCTTGAGGGAAAACTACTGGTTTGATGGACTTGCCAGAGCAATGCAGGAAGCTCTTTCCCGTCTGTGTGGGCAGAGCATCAATCAGATCAAGGGTACTCGCTTTGAGTTTTGCCCAAGGCGTGATGCAAATGGACAACCATTGGAAGCCCATACCACCCCAAGCTGAAGACTCAATTGGACCAGCTTAGCTTCATGATGTATGATCGTCAGCAGGAATTGGACAACTGCCGTGACTATTGCAACCACAAGTCTGCCATCATCAAGACGAAGGACCAGACTATCGCCATGCTAGCAAAGGATCGCAAGTCTCGCCGCCGTCAGCTCGACAAGAAGGAGCGCATTATTGCCCGTCTTCGCCATCGCATCTCATCTCTGGAGGAGACCATCCACGAGAGAGACATGCAGTTAGAGGAAAGGGAGAATGCCGGAGAGGATCTTCGTGGAGACCCTTACTCCTATCTCAGCGATGACGATGATTTTCTGGAGGATCAGGCCATGGACTTCTTCACCGATGAGGATGATTTCGCCTTCATCGATGATGATGAAGATGATGAAGCCACAGATTCCGAGGAGTAGTAGCACTTGAGCACTAGCGTAGTGAGTAGTATTCGGTCCCACTGTATCGTAGATTCCAGAATGGTTCTTAAAACCATCTGTTTTTCCTTGCTGTGGTGTGCGTTGTATCGAGTGAATGAATGAATGAAAAAGCAAGTTGCTAGAAAAACCTGAGTCAAACTCTAAAAACTTTTCAAAGACCCAAAACCTTAGAAATTTCCCTCTTTTCTCATGATCTATATCAATCTTCAGATGCCACGTGGAGGAAGTGGTTCAGCCCCGGACCCGATGTTGCAGATCCTGCAAATGTTGACCTCTGACCGCGAAGCTGAAAGAGCGGAACATCAAGCCAACCTAGCCACTCTGCAACATATAACCCAGCTAGCCCACAACAACCAAGGCCACGGAAATCAGGACAACCACGGATCTAAGCTCAAGAATTTCCAGAATACCAACCCACCCGTTTTCACCAAGTCAGAAGAACCCCTAGATGCTGATGATTGGCTGCAAACCTAGAAGTCACCGGAGTGGAAGCCAACGAGAAAGTCCTGTTCGCCACCCATTATCTAGCCGGAGATGCCAGGGCATGGTGGAACAGTGTTCGCGCCATGACCGGAGGCCAAATGATGACCTGGGAGGAATTCAAGGTCAAGTTCAGCAGAACCCATGTGCCACCAGGTTTGATCAAGAGAATGAGAGACGAGTTCAGAGAGTTGAAGCAAGGAAGGATGACTGTAGTGGAATACCGTGACAAATTTTTGTCATTAGCTAGGTATGCCCCGGACGAGATAGACACCGAAGCCAAGAAGAAAGAAAGATTCCTGAATGGTCTGCATGACGAGATGCAGACAGTGTTAGTCAATATCCCCTTTGTTGATATTGAAGCCCTTGTCGACTCTGCTATCCAGATGGAAGGAAAGATCAACCAGGCTAATGAGAACCGCAAGCGTCGCATGATGCATCAACCAGGAACCCATCAGACCCCAAAGTATCGCCCCAACCCATCTCCAGGATTTGACCCAAGAACCAATAGACCCCCTATGACCCGTCCGACCTACCCCAACCGTGGAAACCCTAGACCCGGAGGAAATCACAACAACCCCGGCAACTCTAGAAATTTCACCCGTGCCCCACCCAAGTTCAACACCAACAATGCTACCGCCAACCCCAACACTGCCCCCGAGGACTGGAAGCAATGATGTGCCTGTCGCAGCCAAGGACAAGTCACAAGTGACCTGTTATGACTGTGGAAATAAAGGCCACTATTCCAACGAGTGCCCCAACAAGAAGAATGCTACAACCCCTAATGCCAATACCCCAGCTCAGCAACAGCGTCGTGTTCAGCCAGGAAGAAGATTTGCCCCAGGGAATTCACTCAACCGCAATGGCCGTATTTTTCTCATGCATGCTGAAGAAGCTCAGGAAGCGCCAGACGTCGTGCTGGGTATGTTTTCTGTTAATTCAGTACTTGCAAGAGTGTTGTTTGACTCTGGTGCATCGCATTCATTTGTCACCGAAGAATTTTCCTGCACTAGTAAAATTCAACCAACCAAATTGAAGCATGTGATGATTGTACAAATCCCCGGATCCACCACCAAGGCTAGGAAAATTTGCAAAGCCGTCCCTATCCGAATCCATGGCATAGATTTTTATGCTAACCTAATAGTACTCGGAACTAAAGGTTTGGAAGTAGTACTAGGAATGGATTGGATGTCCAAACATAAAGGATTGATTGACTGTGCCAAGAAATCCATCACCATGACCAGTACAGCCGGAATATCAGTCGAGCATATATCTGAAACCTTACCTCGCCAATTCAAGTGTAACAAGAGTATAGCCCAACCTACCATTGATCAAGTCCGGATAGTCTGCGAATACCCCGATGTATTTCCAAATGTTTTGCCCGGTATGCCCCCAGATCGGGATATCGAGTTTATCATCGAACTAATCCCTGGAACAGGACCCATAGCCCAGAGACCCTATAGTATGAACCCATCGGAGTTAGAAGAACTGAAGAAGCAACTAGATTCCATGCTAGAAATTGGACTAATTCAACCAAGTGCGTCACCATGGAGGTCACCTGTCTTATTTGTGGACAAGAAGGATGGAGGTAACCGTTTGTGTACGGATTATCGAAAGTTGAATGATGTCACCATCAAGAACAAGTATCCCTTGCCTAAGGTAGAAGATTTGTTTGATCAGTTGACCAGTGCCAAAGTGTTTTCTAAGATTGATCTTAGGACTGGCTATCATCAACTCAAAATTCGTGCAGAGGATATTCCAAAGACTGCCTTTACCACCAGATATGGATTGTATGAGTATACAGTCATGTCTTTCGGATTAACCAATGCCCCCGCTTATTTCATGAACCTCATGAATAAGATTTTTATGGACTTCCTGGATAAGTTTGTCGTTGTTTTCATCGATGACATTCTGATTTATTCCAAATCAGAAGAAGAACATGAACTACACCTAAGGACCATTCTTGGAACCCTTAGAGAGCATCAGCTGTATGCAAAGTTTAGCAAATGTGAATTCTGGTTACAGGAAGTAGGATTCCTCGGTCACATTGTATCAGCCGGAGGAATTGCCGTTGACCCTGCCAAAGTGAAAGATGTAGAAGATTGGCAAGCCCCAACCACTCAAACCCAAGTTCGTGCTTTTCTCGGATTGGCGGGATATTACCGCAAATTCGTAGAAGGATTCTCGAGTATCGCCCGACCAATGACCCAATTGTTGAAGAAGGACAATAATTTTGAATGGACCGACAAATGTGAAGCGAGTTTTCAAGAACTCAAAAGGAGATTGATCTCAGCCCCAATCTTGATCATGCCGAATATCACGAAGCCCTTCGATGTGTACTGTGACGCATCCAAGATTGGTCTCGGATGTGTGCTAATGCAAGAAGGCAAAGTTATATCTTATCTATCTCGACAATTGAAGCAACATGAGCAAAACTACCCAACCCATGACCTCGAACTCGCAGCCGTAGTTCTAGCCCTGAAGACATGGAGACATTACCTGATGGGAAACCGTTGTGAAATTTATTCGGATCACAAGAGCCTAAAGTATATATTCACTCAGAAGGAGCTGAATATGAGGCAGAGAAGATGGATTGAGGTAATCAAGGATTACGACCTGGACATTCACTATCACCCTGGTAAAGCCAACGTGGTAGCCGATGCCCTTAGCAGATTGCCGTGCCGCTTGAACTCCATGATTTTGAAGGAGCAACCAAGTTTGCACAAAGATATGGAAGATTTTCGAATGGAATTAGTAAGTGAAGGATTTTTGGCTAGCATAGAACTTCAGCCCACTTTGATCAGTCAGATTAAAGAGGCGCAGAAGGGAAATACCAGTATCGACGGAATCAAGCATCGTATCGGTACATGCAAAGTACCCGGATTCACCGAGGACGAAAAGGAGTTTTGTGGTACAAAGGACGCCTTTGTGTACCAGCAGATTCTGAGTTAAAAGAAGTTATCTTGAAGGAGGCTCATGATACTCTTTATTCTATCAATCCCGGAGGAACTAAGATGTATCAAGATTTGAAAGAGCAATTTTGGTGGCATAAGATGAAGAGAGAAATCGGAAGCTATATCTCCAAGTGTGATATATGTCAGCGAGTCAAGGCTGGACATCAAAGACCCGCTGGATTGTTGCAACCTTTGCAAATTCCGGAATGGAAATGGGATTCTGGAGGAATGGACTTTATCACTGGACTACCTACTTCTAGTAGGGGAAATGAATCTATTTGGGTCATAGTGGACAGATTGTCCAAAGTCGCCCATTTCTTGCCCGTCAAAACCACCTATTAGAGTTCGAAGCTAGTAGAGTTGTATATCGCTAGAATCGTTAGTTTGCATGGAGTCCCCAAGAACATAGTATCTGATCGAGGAACTCAGTTTACCTCGAGATTCTGGAAGAAAGTCCAAGAAGGTTTAGGAACCCGCCTAGATTTCAGTATCGCGTATCACCCTCAGACCGATGGACAAACGGAGCGAGTAAACCAAATACTCGAAGATATTCTTAGAGCATGTGTGTTAGAATATGGATCCAAATGGGAAGACTGTCTGCCGTTTGCAGAATTTTCATACAACAACAGTTACCAAACCAGTTTGCAAATGGCCCCATTTGAATTTATGTACGGAAGGAAGTGTCTCACCCCCTTGAACTGGTCAGAAGTAGGAGAAAGTCAGATTTTCGGACCCGACATCCTACGAGAAGCAGAAGAGAAGGTTCACAAGATTTGTGAGCACCTCAAGACCGCCCAATCTCGATAGAAGAGTTACATCGACAAGATACGTAGAGACCTCGCCTTCAACATAGGAGAGTTTGTTTATCTGAAAGTGTCGCCATTGAAGGGAATGCAGCGTTTCCAACTCAAGGGAAAGTTAGCCCCCAGATATATCGGACCTTTCAAAATTCTGAACCGTCGAGGAGAAGTATCATATCAATTGGAACTACCAGAAGAGATGTCAGCCGTGCACAATGTGTTCCATATCTCGTTACTTCGCAAGTGTCTCGAAGTCCCCGAGAAGACCGAAGTGTTCAAGAATATCGATCACCGGACCATAGAGATCAAGGATGACCTGACCTATCCCGAAGTACCCATCCGTATTTTGGAAGAAGACTTTCGAACTACCCGAACCCGAAGCATCAAGTTTCTCAAGATTCAGTGGAGCAACCACACAGAAGAGGAAGCTACCTGGGAGCGCGAAGATCACATCAAGACGGAGTTTCCCGATCTCTTCAAATCCTAGGTAATCTGTTCGTCCTTTTTCAAATCTCGGGACGAGATTTTGTTTAAGGGGGGAAGGTTTGTAACATCCCAAAAATACCAAACTTAGATCATCAAACACTAATCATCAAGATTAGGGTTAACAAAAACTTTTCTAAATAAACTCATGAATGCATGTATATGTGTATGCATGGATTTTGAATTTCTTTAAAAACCACCTTGTTTGTGTGACCCATTGCTTGTAAAATGTTTATTAGGTGAAATGAACATCATCTAAAACATTTCCCACACTTTTCCTAAAGACAAGTAAATCAAAACACATATATTAAGTGAATGGTCATTTTGGCCAATTTAACTCCCATGCCTACTTTGGCTGTCGCAAACTTTTAAAACCTAATAGAAACTTTTCTGGATCTTTGCACCCCTTGAATGTACTCATAACAGAGTATCAAGGCACACTTTGTGATCATCCAGAAACTTTCAAATGCATAGTTTAAATGAGAATTCAAAATTGAATCTTCTTCATATGGGAAGATCCCACTTTTTCAAAACCCACTCAAACAAGCTCAACTTTCAAAACCCAAGCATCTGCAGACTCACCAACACCAATCTAGCAAACCCACCAAAATTCATTTCAAAATTCAAAACTTGATTTCATGCGGCCATTTCATCAAACAGGTTGTAGACACAAATCAAACAAAACATCAAACACTATAGTGTGCAGTGTTTTGAGCCTAACTTGTTCCCTAGTTAGCTCACACACAGCTCAGTAGATCATCTAGGAAGTTTAACTAAGGACTAGCACCCCTGTGAGCTTGCCATTGCCATCAATGGTGAACAGCCGAAGCCAACCTTGCCACCCCATTGTGGACAGCAGGCTAGAGGAAGAACTAGCCGTGCCAACCTTGTCTGGGAGGCAGCCCACCGTCCACCGCCACTACCTGTCCCAGCCGCGAGCGTTGCCAAGCCCTGGACCACGCGCACAAGCCACGCCCAGACCATGCCGAGCATGCGCCAGAGCGCCACCCTCGACCTCCACAGACCGCGCGTCTCCCTCACCGCGTGCACACACGATCACCACCGACCCAGGAGACCGCCAGACATCCCCGTTTGCCGCCCCGTGCCATACAGCCACCGCCCGCCGTCGAAGACGCCGCCTCTGCCGCGCAGAGCACCGCCCGTTCCAGACCAAGCCGCACCGCCCCATGCCTCGAGACCATGTCGTTGAGCATCGCCAGGAGACACCGCACCGTCCCCTACCCTTGCCCATTTCTTTAGCCGCCTGTAACCTCGCCCCCGACGAGCTCACCGTGCGCCCCGACGGTCCCCTCGCTCGACTATAAATAGAGGCCACCCCCACACGATTTCTTCACACCATCTCACTCCCCTCTCCTCACTGACCGTGCCACACCGTTCTCAGAGCAAGACGAGCACCACCTCGCCGGAATTTCACCGGAGCTCGCCGCCTCTGGAGAAGAAGGGAGCCAGCGATTGGAGCCGCCCTAGGAGGAGCCACCAGTACCAGGAGATTCGCCGTTGTCGACTTTGTCGTTCGCCTGCCTCGCCGACCCTCGCCCGTACCCCGGTGAGCCCCCAGCACCCCTCACTGGCCGCGCTAGGTTTCGTTCTCGCCGGAGTTGTCTCGCGTCGACGATGATCCCCAGCCGTTGGATTAGAACTAGATCGAACGATCCACGTTGCCCCATACCGCGGGAGCACTGCGCTTAGCAGGCCGGCCCAGTACTTTTTCCCGCGCAGCCCAGCGATTCAAATTAAACCTTTTTGTTTTTAAATTCAAACACACTTCTGTACCCAACTTCAAAAATCAACCCAGATCGATTCAGTGCACCAAATTGGATGAAACCAACTTTGTTGGAAAGGTCTGTGAATGCTGAATCCAAGCCCGTTGGATTCAAGTCATTTGGATCTGTAGATCACCCATAGTAAAAATAACAAGGCAGAAGCTTTTCTGCATTCAAACATTTTTAAAATTTAAACCATAAAAGCTTTTGAGTTGATTCCAACTCTCAAAAATCACATTTAACCATACCTTTCAGAATATATAAATATATATAGGTTTACTTGCAGAAATAATGTTCAAGTAATAACAGAATGCTACATAAGCATTTCTAGCCACTTTAATTAATTAAAATAAAAGGGTCAAACCTTATTAAATTGTGACACCACTTTAAATCACATTCCCATGGACTACAATATGTGCTGATGACATGTGTCAACATGATCCCATATTTGGTTTGGAGAATATTAAATCTTAAGTAGTTTTTGAATGAGTAGAAATTACTTTTCTAAAAATAAAAAGAATCAAATCAAGCCTTAACCTTGTAAGGTTAGAGATGATGTTAGATCATCTATAAGACCCTTGTGTGTGATGAGTGCAAGTAGTTAAGTATTGTTTGGTGATTGTGTACCTCGTATTTATTCATAGACGCTAGTACCGACCAAGGCTACGAGGAGGAAGGAGGATACTACGAAGAAGAAGCCGAGGAGAACTTCAACCACTGCTCTGCACAAGGCAAGCTAACACTTGCAATTTAGCAAGCTTATATTGACATTGATGCAAGCTAACCCTTGCAAGATTACCCATTTGATAAACCAATCCTAGTTTTATGAGCAAGCTTCTCACTTTATTTCTTTATCAAAGCTTACTTAGAGTTTACTTAAGTGACTGGTAGATTTTGGAAAGATGCTGAAGGTTGCATAAAGAGCATAAAATTTGGCCTAAGCTAGAAACCTTGATATCAGCCTAAGATATAAGGTTGGACTTAGTGAAACTCTACTAGTTACCACCCCTCATTAGTACTACCCCCACCTGTAGATGCTAGTGCTAAGCATAAAACTTGATCAACTTTTAGATGGGAATACTTGGTGGAAAATGGTTATGAAAACCTTGGAATGATGGATCATTCTATTGAAATGTTTTGGACATGTGTTTCCAAACACTTGATGATTCTGGTGATAAAAATGTTGAGGCATGAGCCTTAGCCCTTTATAAAACTGATGGTTGTCTGGATGCGATACCATTCCAATTTTAGCGTACAACCACAATACCCGAATATTGGGTAGGGCTTGACTGGAAACTTATATACCTTAGTATTAGTTCCCTCGCGGCCAAGGTCTGAGCTGAGGCTACCTTGTGAAGATTGTCCACCTGTGCAGTACCCAAGATGACAGCTGGTCATGGTTGGGAGGCCAAACTCACAGGAGAGGTGCTCATACTAGGGCGTGTAATTGAAAGGTTAGGATTGATTATCCGCATACTGAGTATGGTGAGTTCAGGATTTGTTCCTGACGGATGTATCGAATGTTGTGGTGAAAGTGTACAATCTCTGCAGAGTGTCAAAACTATTCGAATAGCCGCGTCCGCAGTTATGGACAGTTGAAGTGGCCATACTGTTCCCCCGTCAGACTTTTTAAAGGTGACTTGTGAAATGAATTGAGACCTTGACTTGACCACAACAGAGTTGTGACCGGAAATACAAGTTCCCACTTAGGATTTATAAAATTATGGCTAGCTTCAGAACCTAGTAGAGATAAATCTGGCTTTTGCAAAACAACCCTAGAGCCTAGTGTCCTATTATCCAAAAACCCCCTTTACTTGTTAGTATTAGTTTGCGAGTACTTAAAGAGTACTCATGGCTTTGTCCCTGGCTATTCCCATGGCCAGACTATGAAGAGGAGTACCTGGAAGATGGACCCCGGGAAGGTTACGACAACTAGGATCATCTCCCATCGTCAGCATTGCCTGTGGCCCCGAAGATGGAGCTTCGCCTACGCTACCGTTATTATTACGTGTTCCGCTGCTTGATGTTGTATTAAGAACTGGATCATGAGATCCCTATTTGTGTAAGAACTTATGTATCGTTTGTAATGGATGAAGTACTATGGTATCCAATTCTGTTATGTCTCGCAAAAATGGTAATCCTGCGATTGCGATATATGGCATAACAGGCATCTAGGATTGAAAAATCCGGGTGTTGACAAAAGGCCTAGGAGGCAGAGGAGGGTGGCCGAAGCCCTGGAAGCAGCCTGAGTTGGCTAAGAAGATCCCGGAGAAGTTAGGGTTTCTCCCAGGGTGAGGTCACATGGGTACTGGGCACCACAGCAGAGGGAAATCAAAAGGAGGGGAGAGAGGCCTAGCGGCGCTGAGAGGTGTCGGCGATGCCTGGTGAGGCAGGCGGCAGCGCTGGCGGCAGCGCAAGCAGCCAGGAAGGGGGGCGGTGTGTGCGTGCTTGCGTGTGTTGGGTGAGGGAGAGAGAGTGGGTCGAGGGTCAAAGATGACCCCAATCCCGGATTAGTTGGGCCGAGTCGGCCCATATGCCCAACTCAAATAGGCTAGATTTCAATAAAATAGAAAATTAAAGAATAAAATAAAATTACCAAAATGCCTTTTGACAATTAGAGCTCTAAAGAATTATAGAAAAATCATAGAAATACATCTAAAATATTTAAATCATCATAAAAATAAGATCTACCTAAAAACATATATATAACTTTATTTGTATAAAATAAATCTAAAACAAATAAATATTAACACCACTAAATCCTAAGTGAAATTTCATCAAGTAAGGAAAAATCCTAAAAATGAATAAAAATCATTTTTGTGTATAAAAAATATATACTATTTTATAAAAAACACTAGAATAATTTTTATAAATAAAATATGAAGTAAATATTCAAAGACGTTTAATCATTGATGGATTTTTATAAACATAAAAAATAACACTTAAGAATAAATAAAAATCATTTTTAAAGTCTTAAAAAATATATATTACGCTAGAAAATTATTAAATATAATATTAGAAAGGTTTTTAATATTTTAAAGTAATAAATCCTTGTCTATTGTATATTTTGAAAATTCTTTAGAAAACATTTCTTAAATAAGAAATAATTAAATTTTTTTAGAAATATCAAAACCTTAATACCTAAATAATAATTAACATGACTTTAAATCTAACACATTAATAATATCATCCAAATTATACTTTCATTTAGTAATTGCATATTGTTTTCATAATAACAAAATAAATTCAATTTAATCAATCACTTAAATATAAAGTGAATAATTCCACACCTTAGTCATACCCAACATAAATTAAAAACTTGGAAATAATTAAGACATGTTACACTTTAAGTTTACTTACCCCTTCAAAAGTTAACTTTAGTCTCAATGCTTATAAACATCATGTCTAATAAATCACTTATGTTTTTATAGTTAACTTTGGTCTATTTAACTTAAGACATAAAGAATATCAAGCCCAAACTAATCAAACAAACACCAAAATACATTGATCCTCTTCTATTAACAATAAAGATTGTTTAAACCTTAGAAAGGAAATCTCCTCTTCAAATGTTATTCTTTTTGCCACTTCAAGCAACAACTCTATGATAGTTTTTTTAAACCTTAGTATTCCAATACATAAACTTTCATCATAACTACCAAATAGAAACTAATCTCAATCTTAGATTACTATTGCACCTTACTTCTATATCTTATATATCAAGACTTAAATTCCTTATAATGCATTTCCTGTATAGTAAAATTTAAAGATAAACCAACTCTTGAAAGGATTACCTAAACACACTTCACTCAAAGTATTTGGGATTCACTTTGGGAGTGTTCCAACATGCATAGCATTACTTATGCACAAAAGCATATTGCTTCTTTAAACAGTCCTTACCGGGCCAATGATGCTGATTTCAGATATTGGATCTTATATTGTCTTGAAGACCGTGAGTGCATAATCTTGCAATCACAAAACGCAAGTTCACACTTTCTCATGTCCTTTGATTATTTTCTGTACAGTATTTTGCAAATCCAGTGTTGTCATCACCTGCATTTGAAAAAGTTCAGAAAACACTATTTTCATAATAATATGATTATAGGTTATTTACCATGAGGTAATAACCTAATATGAAAGTTCCGGTGGTAAAGGAACATATTATCTAGGAGTTAACAACCAATGTCGCCAGTGATTCTTACGCCGTATATCACGTGTTAACCATGAGATTTGGAATGGGACTTGAGAATTCAGCTGTATCTTCTTCCTCTCGCATGTAGCCGGATGTGCAGGTCGTGGCTGTTATCAATCGTGGCATGCATATTAATTGGTAACTCATAGAGGATATGCAGCATATGGGTGGGAACCCTCAACGTCCCACGATAGTTCTGGCATCTAACGGTTTGTACAAACCATTGCCGTAATTCAATATGTGGGCATGGTGTACACCAAGGAGACATGCGAGGTCGCGAAGGGGGCAGTGATTGGCTTGGATCATCTTTTGGGCCCCACACCATAGGAAGTGTGGACGGGAAAGATCGCCCGGTTGTGAAACAAGGATTTGATCTCTGATGGGAAAAGTAACGCACCTCTGCAGAGTGTAAGAACTGTAACTTTTTACTCCCTGTTCCGGGAAGGAGCTGCGAACGCGGCGGGAAAGGAACCCCATGAAGGTTCTGGTAAACCCGTGAAGGCTGACGGACATAGCTTTTCAGAATAAAAGCAACCTTTGAAGAAATGTTTATGAAAACTTGCATTGCCTACGACCTATGGTCTGTGGCTGTAGTTATAGTGCATCAAACACTCATTTTCTAGTGAACTTGCTGAGTACGCTCGTACTCAACGTATCTTCTTAACCCTTTCTAGATTCTAAAGCCAGTACAGATGATTACTACATCAAGTTATGCTCCAGGAATCATCATCAAAAGCTCTAGCTCTTTAGTGAAGTCAAGGAAGTCAACATATACATAAACTCAAGTGAAGACAAAGTTTCTGACTAGATGGGAATATAATCTCTAGCCATAGAACCTATTTCTGTAGTGTAATGCAATAGCAGCAATGCCAGACCATTAGTTATAATACTAGTCTTAATAGTATAACAGTTTTTGAGTTGTTTTTTTATTCTTTTTTGTAAGAAGTTTCTTTCTCTCTCTTTAACCTAGAGTTTTCTATGGATCTTATGTAAATAGTCGAGTTGTAACCTATAGTCATGTCTTGGACCTACTGTGTTTCTGTTGTACCACTCTGAGGGATGTAATACTAGTGAACAGTGTTTCATTGGTGTTATGTCAACGACTATAGTGTACTACATCATGCAGTGGTATGCTGGGTCACCGCAAGTCTGAGGGCGCCGGGGTTGCGCCGCAACACCTTCCCTCCGGCGTAAGGGAGGGGAATAGGCCACAGTGATAGCTGCAGTACCACATCACCGTGGGGGCGTGCATGAGTTGCAGGGAGAAACAAATCGAGCTAGCGGAGGTGAGAGATCACAACACGGCGGGTCAAAGCCCATCTGGCGGGTGCCAGAGAGCAGCTGGTGCAACGCCGGCGCGCAGAGGCGATAACGACCCCACAAACCTAACACCCGATGGGGTTGGGCATGACCGCATAGGAGCTCGATTCTCAAATCGACTTAGTCAAGAGTATGGAGGAGAAGGTGCTGCATCATCTGCGTCAGGCAGCGGCGCGGAAGGCCACCAGCAAAGGGCCAAAGGCGGGTGGTGGCTCTGTCGGCGGTGAGGCGAGTGCAGGGAGCGAGAGAGGCGAGGCCCGTGCGTGTGTGCCTGTGTGAGTTGTGTGAGAGAGATTATGTTGGGCTGGGAATGACCTAGCTAGATGGGCCTAAGTGGGCCGAGTCAGCCTAAGGCCGGATTGTCTTATACACCAGGTGAAAAAAAGTAATATACATTAATTGTACAATATTAAATTACCACAATACCCTTAATAATATTCAAGTCTTATAAAAATGTAGAAAATCTTAATAATACCATTGATATATAAAAATGATCACAAAAATGAGATCTATCTAAGAAAAATATAAAACCACTTGATTAAACTAAATAGTTACCACTAAATATTAAAGACACTAGAGTTCCCAATAAGTTATAACAATATAGGAAAAATTTCCTAAAAAAATTAATAAAAATCATTTTTGTGTATAAAGATGGATCTACTATTTTATAAAAATATTAACCTAATCTTTATAACTAAAATTTGAAATAAGTATTCAAAAACATTTAATCCTTTATAGAATTTTATAAATATAATAATAATACTTAAAAAATAAATAAAAAATCATTTTTAAGGTCTTGTATAAAAATATTACACTATAAAAATACTAAATATATTATTAGTAAAGTTTTATTAGTTCAAAGTAATAAATCCTTATCTATTATCTATTTTTAAAAAAATTCTTTAAAAACATTTTTGTAGTAAAAAATAATTATACTTCTAAAGAAATATTAAAACCTTAAAATATAATTAATTAAGTTCCAAATCATAACTAAGGTTTATAACAAAACTTAAGTGTAAGTTATTAGCTTTATAATATATTTTGTAACCTTGAATAAAATTTCAAAACCACAACCTTTAAAATAATTTTATACACTGATATCAAGAGACAAGGATCTTAATATTTAAATAATAGTTAACTTGACTTTAAATCTAACACATTAATACTATCATTCAAATTATACTTACAATGAATAATTGCATATTATCTTTATAATAGCAAAACAAAGTTAATCTAGTCATTCACTTAAATATAAAGTGAATAATTCCACACCTTAGTTATACCTATCATAAATTTAAAACTTGGGAATAATTAAAACATATTACACCTTAAGTTACTTACTTTTTTTAAAGTTAACTTTAGTCTCAAAGCTTATATACATCATGTCTAATAAACTACTTATGTTTTTATAGTTAACTTTGGTATATTTCAATTAAGACATAAAGCATCTCAAGTCCAAACTAATCAATCAAACACCAAAAGGTATTGATCACGTTCTATTAACCATAAAGATTATTTAAACCTTGGAAAAGAAATCTTTTCTACAAATATTATTCTTTTTTCCAATTCAAGCAACAACTCTATAATAGTTCTTTCAAACCTTAATAATCCAATACATAGACTTCCATCATAATCACCAAATAGCAACCGATCTAAATCTTAGATTACTATTGCAATCTACTTTTATATCTTGTGTATCAAGACTTAAAATCCCTATAAATGCCATTACTTGTAAAGTAAAACTTGAAAATAAACCAACTCTTAAAAGAATCACCTAAACTCACTTCACTCAAAGTATTGGGGATCCACTTTGGGAGTTCTAAAAAATGCATAGCATTACTTATGCATAATTGCATATTGCTTCTTTAAACATTAGTCCTTACGGGACCAATGATACTGATTTCAGATATTGGATCTTATATTGTCTCGAAGACTGTGAGTGCATAATCTTGCAATCACAAAACGCAAGTTCACACTTTCTCATGTCCTTTGATTATTTTCTGTACAGTATTTTGCAAATCCAGTTTTGTCATCACCTGCATTTGAAAAAGTTCAGAAAACACTATTTTCATAATAATATGATTATAGGTTATTTACCATGAGGTAATAACCTAATATGAAAGTTCCGGTGGTAAAGGAACATATTATCTAGGACTTAACAACCAATGTCGCCAGTGATTCTTGCTCCGTATATTACGCGTTGACCATGAGATTTGGAATGAGACGGAGAAGTCAACTGTATCCTTTTCCTCTCGTATGGAGGCAAGACGACCTTAACGTGACGTTGTGATTCCTTGTGTGGATCCAACATATGGGTGGGCACCCTTACGCCCCACACTTTTGGTGTCTAGATTATCTATGAGTGGTTTTTAGTGGTATAGTTCATCTGATATGGAACTTTCCAGGGCATCACCAGCTCATAGAGTCTTCGGGAACTCATCAGGGTTTTAGCCTGCCTGAAAGGGGGCTTAACAGAGGTGATCCAGCGCCGAAGGATCGTGCAGACATATGGGGTCACGGAGAGGGCAATGATTGGCTTGGATCTTAGTCTGGGCCTCATACCAAGGAAGTGTGAACGGGTTCGCGGCCTGGATGTGCAACAACACTAAGATCTCTCATGGGAAAAGTAACGCACCTCTGTAGAGTGTAAGAACTGTAACTTGTTACTCCTTGTTTCGGGAAGAAGCTGGGAACGTGGCGGGAAAGGAATGATAGCGCTTGACGAGGTGAAAGAGGTTGAAGTAGATTCCCCAGTAACGGCACCAGAAAGCTTGATGGCGCCTGGTGTTTGACGTGGAAGCGCTTCGCTGGAAACCCCAAGAGCAAGGTGTGAAGCAGCAAGCAGCAAGTCTTCCCTCAGTTGAGACCAAGGTTATCAAACTAGAAGGAGGAAGGAAACGTCATATACGTGTTGCAAACAACGTGGAGATCTGCACAACACAAACTCAAGACTTTGCTCCAACGAATCAGTGAGGTTGTCAAGCTCACCGGTTTGATGTAACAAAGGATTAAACGTATGGTGTGGAAGGTAATGGTTTGTAGCAAGTAAACAAGTAATAGTGGAAGATGTATCAATGTTAAAGATTGGACCGGGGTCCATAGTTCACTAGAGGTGCTCTCCTTAGATAAACAACATGGCATGAAGGTTAAACAAATTACAGCGGGGCAATTGACAGGAACTGATCAAGGCATAACAATGCAATTACTAGCCAGAAAGATCCTATGAAGTTGATTGGGAAATATGACAATATACATAGACCGTAATCCAACTGCATCTATGACTAGAAGTCCACCTTCAGGTTATCATCCGAACTCCCTCCAGTATTAAGTTGCAAGCAACAGACAACTTCTTTAAGCAAAGTGTGTAAGGTAAACAGTCCACATGTTCCATGAACAAGAGACCGTTGTTTTCTCCCAAGTAGCAACAAAACATCTACAACCGAAGAGATTATTGTCACTTCCCTTGGAAACTAGAGGCATGAACCCACTATCGAGCATAAATACTCCCTCTTGGAGTCACTAGCAACTACTTGGCCAAGATAACCACTAGCAACAGAGAGCATGCAAGATCACAAACAACACAGACATGATAGAATCATAAAGATAGAACCATTAATCAAACCAACATAATAATCTCAATACCCATCGGATCGCAAACACAACATGCATGATTACAAATAGATTAGATCTTGATCATGACCGGAGCTCACAAGATCTATACATGAAAGAACAAAGGAGGAGATACAACCATCTTGCTACTACATGGACCCATAGTACAAGGTGTAACTACTCACAAATCAAACCGGAGAGAAGGCCACCGGGATGATCTCCCCTCCGGCAGGGTGCCGGGAAGAGCTTCAGATCCACCCGATCTAGGGACGATGGTGGCGGCGGCTACAGACAGTTTCGTGGATTTCTGATCGGGTCCTCTGGGTTTCTGTATCAGGGGTTTCTTATAGGCGAAGGGGGAGACCGAGGCGGCCGCCAGGGCGGCCAAACCCTAGCCAGGCGCGGGGTAGGGCCCACCCGTGCCTGGGGGGGGGGGTCTGGCCCCTTTGGCCGGCCCCTCGGGCTCTCCTATGGACTTCTTGTTCCCCACGGAAAGTTATTGACTTTGTCCTTCGTCCCGTCCAATTCCGAGAATATTTCTTTACTAACTTTTCTGAAACCAAAAACAGTAGAAAACATGCATCTGGCACTGTTGCAACTTGTTAATAGGTTAGTACCAGAAAACATGTAAAAAGCACCTCAATGTGTGGACAAGTAAAGCAAAGTAGATACTAAACAAGCATGGAGCATAAAAAATTATAGATACGTTTACAACGTATCAGCATCCCCAAGCTTAACTCCTACTCATCCTCGAGTAGGTAAGTGATAACAGAATAATTTTTGAGGTGACATGCACCCTCACAATAAAGATCCAACCATTTGCAAGCATTGAAAGCTAGGATCAAAGAAGTCTAAACATGTGCATGAAAGATGGAGTTCTAACAATAGGACATACTAATTATGCATGCAACATGGCAAGCTACAAACAAAGATCATGAATAATATGCAATGAAAAACGTTTGTTTGTTTCACATGCAGAAAACATAGCATAGTGGCAATCAGCTTGTCCCTCATAGAGTAGCGCTATAATGCATAGGACACCTGCAAAGTTCACAAGGGTGACTAGAAACAGATAGCACATGAACAAGTAATAACACAATATGCATCAATTAATAAGCTTTGGAACATTGCACACAGAATGACAACTATGCTCTCTTAATGGTGCCTAAAGGTAGAAGGTGGAGACTCAAATAATGGTGGAATAAAAGCCTTTTTATAAAGTAAGCAGGGATTACAAGTTTCAAAAAGAGCTTCCAAAAATTATGGTACTTGTTAGCTTTCAGCCCTCATTGCCCCTATCATAAGCATCTTGAAGTGGTTAAGGTTAAAGTGGCACAGCTGGAGTATATGCTTGACAAAGTATAAGTTGGCAATCTCAAGTCCCTTGACTATGAGGGCTACACCTCATGGATACTCAACTTAGGGCCCAGGCAAGTTCTTGTCACTTTAAGTATTTGTATATAATTGAGAACCGCCAACGGGGTACCCCTTGCACATGGTACAGGAGCTTTCCCATAACCAAAATGACAAGGCAAGCAGACAATGAGCATCTCAGCAATTCTTCTTATGTACCATGGGAATATGGTGCTTTTTTTCTCTCTTTCCTCTTTTCTCAATGTGTCTCTCTTTTTTTATAAGAATGCTTCATAGATGTCACTATGGTGATGCTGCAAGTTTCCACCATGATTAGGCATGGCTTAGGCTAGCGGCCCAGGCGTTTCTCTAACACAGAATACAAACTCCATGGACTTACAAGTTCCGACTTCATTTCACACCGGTAACATCCATAGACAAAAGAGCATGATATCAACGGAGTACAAAAAGTACAAGTGCAATGTTGAAAACGTTCCCCATGACAGCACGGTTCTGCTAATCCCAACTTATAAGTGCAAGCATATACAACAAAGTAGTCTCAATGGTTAAAGTTTATTAGGGTCAAATAATAAAATGTGCCATCAAGTTCATGAGGGCTTTAATCACTAAGTTTTCACATAACAAGATAGTTTTTAATTGAAAGATAGCTGGAAACAAGAATATACTTGGAATGGTGTAACACAACATGCATAGGAGTTTATAGTGGACACTTTGGAATAACTTGGTTTCTTTGGAGTTGAAAGCATGATTTGAACTTACTCATACAAGTGGAGGCTAGCAAAAGACTGGGAGCAACCAACTAAGAGAGCAATAATGGCCATAATTATGCAATGCAACAAAGCAAACTAATCAAAGCAAAGAGTGGTACTACAAGTCAAGGACTAAATGATCATAGAGGCTAATGGTGACTTGTCATAGTCATAACATGGTGTGAGCATGTGCCAAGTCAACCCAAGCAAAACATCAAAGGAGAATACCACAATACTATGCTTTTGCATGTTAAAACAACGCATAATTTCTTCAAGGAACACTAAGCAATCCCAATTGTTTGGAACAAGACATGCTACAGCAATAATCACTAAGCATAATGCAAAAACAACACCTAGCATGTTATGCTAAAGTCTATGTCACAGTCAATGCAAGCTCCTCTTGCACTTCAAGCAAGAACTTACTACTCTTTTCCAAACACCAAGCAAACTTATTTGCAAAACAACACAGCGAGAATGGGGGTCCAAACTAATTTATTCAATCAAACTAAACAAACTAATCAAATCAAACAGAAACTAACGCTCCAAGAACAACACAACTGTGCATGAAACAATAAAAGTGAAGTGTCTAGACAGACCTGAGCATTTTATTGATGAAGAAGGGGATGCCCAAGGCATCCCCAAGATTTGACGCTTGTACTTCTTGGATATTTCTTGGCGTGACACCATGGTGGCATCCCCAAGCTTGAGATTTTGTCCATTCTTCATCTCATTGCATCATTCTTTCTCTACACCTGAAATTTTTTCCTTCATACAAAACTTCACAAATCTTCATTAGCAACATTAGCTTATTCAAAATATATTAGACCACTGGCAATGCTTTGGAACAGCAAGGCTTTTCACAAAAAAACACAATATACTGTAGTAACTCCTTCAAAGAAACTCAATTTACCTGAAGAGAGCTCAAAAAGGAATCAATATGAAGCAAATGCAAATAATGGCAGAAATCTGTCAAAACAGACCAGCAGGTAGAAACGAATTTTTTCGAACATCTTCTGTTGCTCAAATCAGAAAGTGCTAAACTAAGGAAAGTTATCCAACATACTAGGGGATTTATTCGTAAATTTCGTTCTCAATCCGAGTTACAGAGCCTCCTCACGATTTTTTTTGTGGAGGACAGAAATCTGTTTCGGGACAGCAACTCCCCAAATCTTAGTTCCCTCTCATTAGAGGTCATTCTTGGCACAAAAAAAAACAAAAAGGATAAGGATAGGTCATTACAGTAGTAATAACTTCCAAGACTCAAGGAAACTCTTGGGTTATCTCCCAACAAGTACTTTTCTTTAACGCCTTTAAGTTTGGCACAAGAAGCAAGATGAATCAAGTATTTTCAAATGAAGAAACATTAACATCAAATCTTGATTTCAAAGGAGGAGCAAAAAGGAACTTCTCTCTCCTCATAGGGAAGTGTTCAATACCTTTCTTGAATGGAAAATGATATTTAATGGTGCCTTCTTTCATATCAATAATGGCACCAACTGTTCTAAGAAAAGGTCTTCCCAAAGTAATAGGACAAGAAGCATTGTATTCAACATCCAAAACATAGAAATCAACAGGGACATAAGCATTGTTAACCATAATTAGAACATCATTAATACTCCCCATGAGTTTCTTCTTAGCATTATCATTGAGTGGGACATCCAAATAACAATCTTCTAATGGTGGCAAATCAAGCATTTCATAAATATTCTTAGGCATAATAGAGACACTAGAACCAAGATCACATGAAGCTTTGAGATCAAAGTCATTCACTTGCATATTAATAATGGGTTCCCAACTATCTTCTACTTTCCAAGGAATAGAAGCTTTGTGTTTTAGCTTCTCTTCCATAATCTTAACAAGAGCATCTGTAATGTGTTTGGTAAAGGCAACATGCATATCACTAGCATCAGGACTTATAGCAAGCTTTTGTAGGAACATAATCACTTCAGAAATATTGCAACCATCAATATCAAAATCAAACTTAGCATCACTAGTAGTAGGATCAATAGGCTTAGGCATAGTAGGAGGAGGAATAGGGGATACTTGTGGTTTAGTGGTGATAGTGCACACACTACTGTTTCTATCAATTTCAGCTTCCCTTTCCCACCTAGCATGAAGTTGAGCTAACAGTCTAACATTTTCATCAATAGTAACTTATATGGCATGATCAGTAGCAAAGGTATTTTCCATAGTTTCAGGTTTAGCAGCCATTTTATTAACCAAGGAAGTTTGAGCTTCAGACAAAGAGGATATATTTTTCTCAACAGTTAAAAGCTTTTCCTCTATAGTATTATTTAAAGTGGTTTGTTTACTAATAAAGTCCTTGAGCATGACTTCAAGTTCAGAGGGGGCACTCTAGCATTATTGTAAGAGCTTCCATAGGAATCGCCATTATTAGGAGGATAAGGCCTATAATTGTTGTTGCTACCAAAATTATTCCTATAGGCATTGTTGTTGAAATTGTTTTTCTAATGAAGTTCACATCAACTTGCTCTTCTTGAGCAACCAAAGAGGCTAAGGAAACACTATTAGGATCTAGAGGAGCTTTCCCATTAACAAGCATAGCCATAATAACATCAATCTTTTCACTCAAAGAGGAAGTTTCCTCAACAGAATTTACCTTCTTACCATGTGGAGCTCTGTTAGACCCCTCCTTTATAAAGGAAAGGATCCCTGTGATTGCAATGCTAGTCTCTGGATCAATGCTAGCATCCACAGTTTAAGATGAAGTACACAGATACAAAGGTCGTTTATTACATTCATTCCAGAGATAAAACATAGTCTTTTACAACTCAGGGCCATAGGCCTAATACAAGAGTTTAAGGAATAAGTAAATAAACATAAGTCTTCATCTTCATGTGCCACAGGCAAGCATGTTGAGTGTAGACTCATGACTCCTACTCATCATCGGAGTAACCTGCAACATCACAAGTTACAGCCACAGAGGGTCAATACTTTGGAATAGTATTGGCAAGTGATACCTTAGTATATTTTAGTGGACTATATTACTATATGCATTTTGGCTAAGTGTATCTTGGCTTGCTTTGCTTGAAAATAGGTTTTACCTATTAGTTGAAATCACTAAGTTTTTCTTTATCAAAAACTTCCCAAGAAACCACCAATAGACATTGGGGTCCTTCACCCTTGTTCACCCACAAGTTTTATTTTAGAAGTTGGAGTGATGAGATTTTTGTAGCTTCCATGTCTTGATGCTCAAGTTGTCCATTGCCTTGGACTAGGCTAAGTACTTAGGTTTTTCCATCTGCAGAGGTTGTGCACTTTCCCCACCAGACTTGGTTTCCCAAGACAGGACCTTTCAGAAGCCTTTCCTTAGTCAAATGGACGCGTTCCAACCTATCAATCCCTTCTACCACCAACTGTCCAAAAGACTAAGTTCTAGCTACCTATATGATCAAGGCAGAGCCCATATTGCCAAGTGGTTGAACTGTAAGCTGTCTCAACACTTGGCCTCCAAATCCCTTTGTGCCTGGGTGGCATACCACAAGTGTGATACACAAGCCAAGTCCATGGCCTTGTGTAACCACTCAACATAACCCAATCTTTCCATTCCACCCAGGAGGTTTATTGACTTAGTGGTTTTATTAAGAAAACATAAGTCTCATGACTTAGAAATATAGTCAGTATAGCATGAATAGATTATACCAACCCTTGTTTGCTAGTAGCTAGGCTAAGCATGGCATGGTAACTTAACTTAGGAAAAATCCCTAGAAATTCTACCATTCTAACTACATAGGATTTCCCAATCTTTCATTTGGCAAAAGTAGCATGCAAGACTTAGCAAAATATCTAATGCTAGTACAAAACATAGGATGAAATATTCATGGAAAATATCACTTGCCTTGGTAATGTGGAGAGTAGCACTCCTCACAATCACAATCACTAGCAAAATCTACACAAAAATTTGTAGCACACCATTACACACAATTATATACAATCAAAAATAATATGAATGCATGCATGCAAGAATTTACTAAGTGGTGATTTTGAAAACTCTACCAAGCATGTGCATGTTTACAGAAACTTAACCGGTCACAAGTTTGTCAACCAACTTATTTATCCCCAAAAACTAATTACTAAACTAAATCCATACTGTTACTATTTGTTAAACACATTGGATATTCAGAAAGGTCTTGTTTCACTGAATCCAACGGTATAAAGTTTGCAAAATTCCAACGTGGCAATCAAAAGTTATAAGCATTTGAAATTTGGATCAAATTCTGGTTTTAAATCTGTTTTTAGTTCTAACACTTGCCACGCGTCGTGTTGTGATTTGCGCGTACCGGTTCGCACCGGATCGAGCTCTGTAGCCGCAGGATCTAAATAGATCGCACGCTCCAGATCGCGTACCTCTTCGCCGATTAATGAATCTATCCTAACGCTTGGATCAAGATCCAACGGAGTGCGAGCAAGCGACCATGTCCTGGTGGCGTGCGGCGTCAGCGAGCGGCGGAGCGCTCGGTCTACGGCGGCGCTAGCGTTCCAGGTCGTTCTAGGATGCAAGAAGGTACTTACCAGATCCGCAAAGGCGTGCTAAAGCTCGACGTGGCACTGGTTTGTGGAGGGGCGCTCGGATGTGGCTGAGAGAGCTCGTCGGAGTCGTGCACGGCGTCGGGTGGTTGTTGTCGGCGTCGTTGCCGAGGTTCCGCGTCACCCTAACACAAGCCAGAGGGTTTAGGAGATGCGCAAAAACATGGCGAACAATCTCGTGTGAGTTAGAAGTGAAGGGACGCACGGGACTTACGGAATTTGGTCACCGGAGTCGAGGTGGTCGTCAGATGCTTGCGGCGTCGAGCGGGAACGGCGACCTGGGGCAGTACAGGATGAACTGGTGGGGTCAGGAGGTGCGCAAGGAGAGAGGAAGGGGCGCATGGAGCTCACCGGAATCGATCGCCGGAGTGGGCTCCGTCTGCGGCGGTGTTGTGTGAGTCGTGGGCAGCCTGGTGGCGTGAAGGCAGAATTGACTGGGGGGAAATGGTCGCTAGGAGGTGGGGATCTTATAGCTGGAGCCTCGACAGGAAACGCTCATCGCATCAATGCTAATTACGCTCGCGAGATCAGCGCTGCAACGGCCAGTGGCGGAGTCGTGCGCGGAATCAGAGGGGAAGACGATGCTGACGTGGAGGAGGCCCGCTTGCTAGTGAAGTGCGCGAGGTGGAGGTGGGGTCTGTCTGTCAGCGGCAGATTGCGTGCGCTCGCGCGTGAGAGAAGAAAAGGAAACCCCCGGGTGGGCTAGTTGAGCTCGATTCTCTGCTAGGCTAGATATCTGGCGCTCGGCCTTTTTCCTTTGTTTAATTCTTTTTCTTTTCTATTTCGATTTTCTAAATGGGTTTTCAAATGGTTTCAAAATCAATTTGAATTCAAATCTTCCCGAGGTTTTGTAGTGGTGATTTGGTCTCAGAAATGGGTCAAAACTCAGGGGCTACTTTGCAAGGGCTTGGTCAAACTTGGATTTCAAACAAACCGAGACTTTGCTTCTATTTTGCAAATGTTTGAAATAGGGGTTTTGTAATTATTTCTAAATCATAACTTTGGTCTAAATTTTTCACACACACTTTCCAACAATGGAGGCAAGCAACCAAGTTCCTAAAACTTCCAACTTTCCAATGGTGTTGGCTATTTAAAATAAGACTGACCACATAAAATCATGGTACCATATGTTTCTGTTTTCTGAAATGATTTGGGAAAACCCTAAATGATGATGGATGCAAGGATGATATGAATGAGTTTTGGAATATGAATTTAGGGATGTTACAAATCTAACCCCCTTAAGATGAATCTCGCCCTCGAGATTCGGACTGGTTAGCAAATAGGTGAGGGTGGTCTTTCCGAAGATCATCTTCCCTTTCCCATGTTGCTTCCTCTTCGGAATGATGATTCCATTGCACCTTGCAAAACTTGATAGTTTTTTTCCTTGTGACTCTTTCTGCAGTCTCAAGAATCTTGACAGGCTTTTCCTCATAGGTGAGATCACTTTCTAGCTGGACTTCTTCCAAGGGTATGGTATCCTTCGAAGATGATTCTTCCATCTCTGGGTGACATTTCTTAAGCTGACTCACATGAAACACATTATGGACAGCTGACAGAGACTCTGGCAATTCAACTTCATATGCAACTTCTCCCTTGCGACTTAGAATCTTGAATGGCCCAACATATCTTGGTGCCAACTTTCCTTTGACTCCAAATCTTTTCACTCCACGAAGTAGTGTTACTCTAAGATAAGCTCTATCCCCAACTTCGTAGGTGACTACTCTACGCTTAGAATCCGCGTAGCTTTTCTGTCGGGACTGTGCTATCTTTAACCTGTCCTTAACCAATTTGACCTTCTCTTCGGCGTCTTTGATAAGATCAGGTCCAAATAAACTCCTTTCTCCCACACCATTCCATAGTAATGGGGTGGTACACTTCCTTCCGTAGAGAAACTCAAATGGTGCCATCCCAATGCTAGATTGGTAACTGTTATTGTAAGAGAACTCTGCGTAAGGCAAACTTTCATCCCAACTTGCTCCATAGTCTAGGGCACATGCCCTCAACATGTCTTCAAGAATCTGATTAGTCCTTTCTGTTTGTCCATCAGTTTGAGGATGAAAAGCAGTGCTGAATTCCAACCTCGTTCCTAAGGATTCATGAAGCTGTCTCCAAAAGTGAGAAGTGAACTGAGTTCCTCTATCTGACACAATACTCTTAGGCACACCGTGAAGGCACATGATTCTTCTCATGTAGATTTTGGCTAACTTGGCACTTGTATAAGTTGTCTTCACAGGTATAAAATGAGCCACTTTAGTTAGGCGATCCACTACTACCCATATAGAATCATACCCTGACCTGGTCCTTGGTAATCCAAATCCATACCAATATTTTCCCACTTCCATTCAGGAATAGGTAGGGGTTGAAGCAAACCCGCTGGTTTCTGATGCTCCGCTTTTACTCTGCTACACACATCACACAAAGCAATATGCTCAGCGATGTCCCTTTTTAGATTGTTCCACCAAAATCTTTCTTTCATATCCATGTACATCTTGGTGTTTCCTGGGTGAATAGAATATGGAGAATTGTGGGCTTCCTGTAAAATCAGTTTCCGCAACTCCGGGTCTTGTGGAACACATATACGTTTCCCGTGCCATAAAGTACCTTGTTCGTCTATATGGAAACTCTTAGCTTTCCCTAGACTAATATTTTCCTTAATCTTTTCAATTTCCTTATCAGTCTTCTGAGCTTCTCGGATCTTGTCCAATAAAGTGGGTTGAACATCTAAGGACATGAGATGTCCTTCAGGCACAATCTCCAATCTGAGTTCTTTGAATTGCTTACACAAGTCATCTGGCAATTCTCCTTTGGTAAGGCCATTCACAAACGTCTTACGACTTAGAGCATCTGCTACTACATTTGCTTTATCGGGGTGATATTGCAAACTTAAGTCGTAATCCTTGATAAGCTCTAGCCATCTCCTTTGTCTCATATTGATTTCCTTCTGGGTGAAGATATACTTCAAACTCTTATGATCGGTGAATACTTCACAACGCTTTCCCAAAAGGTAATGTCTCCATGTTTTGAGTGCATGGACGACAGAGGCTAACTCCAAATCATGAGTAGGCTAGTTTACTTCATGAGTTTTGAGTTTTCTCGAGGCATAGGCCACAACTTTACCGTCTTGCATCAATACGGCACCCAAACCTTGATGAGACGCATCACAATATACTTGGAAATCCTTTTCCAAATCTGGTAGACATAGAACTGGTGCTGTCACAAGTCTCTTCTTCAATTCTTGAAAGCTAGCTTCACAACCTTCAGACCAAGCAAATTTCTTGTCCTTCTTTAACAATTCTGTCATTGGCTTAGCAACCTTCGAGAAATTTTCAATGAACCTTCTGTAGTAACCTGCTAAGCCGAGGAAACTACGAACTTCTTTCACATTCTTGGGAGATTCCCATTCTGTCACAGCTGAAACTTTAGCAGGATCAACTGCCACACCATCCTTTGTCATAACATGACCAAGAAAACCAACTTCTTCTATCCAAAACTCACACTTGCTGAATTTGGCATAAAGTTTATGCTCTCTTAACTTTTCAAGTAACAAGCGTAAGTGTCTTTCATGTTCTTCCTTGCTCTTGGAGTAGACTAACATGTCATCGATGAAAACGACAACAAACTTGTCGAGAAATTCCATGAACACCTTGTTCATCATATTCATGAAGTATGCTGGAGCGTTGGTTAAACCAAAAGGCATCACATTGTACTCATACAATCCATACCTTGTGGTGAATGCTGTCTTAGGTATGTCTTGCTCTCTTATCTTGAGTTGAAAATAACCTGACCGGAGGTCAATCTTTGAGAACACACATGCTCCTTCTAGCTGATCAAACAAGTCGTTGATTCTTGGCAAAGGATATTTATTCTTGATGGTTACCTCGTTGAGAGAACGGTAGTCAATGCATAATCTTTGTGTTCTATCCTTCTTTTCCACGAATAAAACGGGAGCTCCCCTAGATGAAGAACTTGGTTGGATAAATCCTTTCTGCAACTGTTCTCCTAGTTGCTTCTTGAGCTCTTTCAATTCATCAACTGACATTTTGTACGGTCTTTTTGCTATTGGTCCAGAACCTGGTACCAAATCTATCAGAAACTCCACATCCCTATCTGGTGGCATTCCTAGCAACTCTTCCGAAAACACATCCGGATACTCACACACAATTGGCACACTGTCCATGCTAACCCCCTTAAGAGAATTTAGCTTACTTCCTTTGGATTCAAAGTTGGATCTGAATTTTATTCTTTTTCCTTCTGCGGTTGTGAGTGTAACTGTACGATTGGCACAATCTAGTATTCCCTCATACTTAGCCATCCAATCCATTCCCAAAATCACATCCAATCCTTGGGAATTCAGGATTATTAGGTTCACTGGAAACCTATGTTTTCCAAACTCTATGATTAAGTCATGACATCCTGAGTTTACTATCATTTCTCCACCCGGAGAACTTACTCTTATAGGACACCCAATGGTTTCTACCGGTAGTTCATTTCTTTCAACAAATGCTTTTGATATGAATGAATGAGATGCACCGGTATCAAAGAGTACAAATGCTGAAATTGAATTGAGTCTGAACTTACCAGCAACGGCATCAGGCTCCTCATAGACCTCCTCCACATTGATGTGGTTAACCTGTCCCTTCTGAAAAGGATTTGGCTTGTTAGGTCCTTCAACTTTCTTCTCAGGGCACTCATTAGCATAATGCCCTAGCTTCTTGCATTTGAAGCACTCAACCTGACTGATGTCCTTTTTTGCAGGCTGACTTCCATTTCCACTACCATTCCCACTGTGGTGGCTCTTATGTCCACTCTTGTGGTTCTTGTACTTGTCATTGTCATGACTGCGGTGATGCTTGTTGTCATGACGGTTGTGGTTGTGGTGCTTGTTGAATTTCCCATGCTTATGGGATCCTGAGCTGCCACTGTCATCATAGTGAGATCGTTTGTGAGACGATCCCGAGCTGTGCTTGTCGGAGTGTTTCCTCTTTCTACTCTCGACTTGCTTCATTTTACTCTCCAAAATAGCAGCCTTGTCACACAAAGACTGATAAGTTCGAACATATGCCACAGACAGCTGTAGATTCAGCTCATCATTCAATCCCTCCAGAGACTTTTCCTTTCTTTTGGCATCTGTGTCAACCTCATCCGGTGCATAGCGCGCCAGATTGTTGAACTCTTCTATGTATTCAGCCACGCTGCGATGGCGCTGCTTCAAGTTGTGAAACTCTTTCTTTTTCAGGCTCATCATTCCTGATGAGATATGAGCAGTGCGAAAGCCATCTTCAAAGATAGCCCAAGTCACCTCATCAATAGGAGTGGTGATTTGGAAGTTGTCCCACCATGTGGCGGCTGGTCCTTCCAACAGATGTGCTGCGAACCTGACTTTTTCAGCATCCGTGCAGCCCACGGTCACTAAGTCCTTGTTCACGGAACGTAGCCAGTCATTGGCCACCATGGGATCAGTTGTCCCCGAAAACTTTGCTGGCCTCAATCGCAGAAATCTGGTGAGCATATCAAAACCCGGAGGGTTGTTGTTGTTGTTGTTGTTGTTATTGTTGTTGTTATTGGGGTTGTTGTTGTTGTTATTCTGGTTTTGGATGAATGTTTTCATCATCTGCATAAGCTGTGTTTGCGCATTCATCATTTGTTGCATTTCCGGGGTGATGTTGTTGGGGCTGGGGTTTGCGCGACGGGGAGGCATCTGTGGTTTGTTCAAATAGATAAGAATGAGATACCCATAGATGTTTTATGCACAATACATCACAAGCAAATCACATAGCATGCAACTCAAGAATAAAGGTTCAATCAACCAGATAATAAGTTCATGAAATAAAACACACAAGTGGCAAGCCATCCACATGTCGGATGGTCCAATAACAAGTTCACAAATAACAAGTATGATAATGAAAGATAAACGAGTAGTCAAGTCTACTCATCAGCATCAATCTCCTCCTCTACGAAGGTAAGACCTGCGTTCTCCATCGCGGTCTTGTTCTCCTCAATAGTAGTGGTCAAGGAATCGACCTTGGCCTTGAGAGCCCTCTTCTAGGAGCGAAGCCTCTCAATAACCATCTGCTGCTGCTCTAGCTCGAAATCCTTGGATTTCAGTTCCTCGGTCATGTCCCGGATCTTCTTGTTCCTATCCTGGACGCGTTTCTCCTGACTCTTGAACTTGCGGTCCTGGGCCTCGAACTTCGTCTCCATTTCCTTGACCATCTCGTCCTGCTGTGCGAAAAGCTTGTCCTTCTCGCGTAGCTGCACCTGGAGCTCGTCATTGCTGAGCATGACGTTCGTCCTGTCCGTGTCCACGTGCCTGATAAGAGACTCTAAGTCCTGGAGATAGAGACGTATCGGCTCTGCTACGTCCCTCGAGTCGTCCTCAAAGTCGATGGACTCTCCATCAACATCACGTCTTCCGAAGACGTGGAAGTGAGTGCCCCTAACCTGTCGGGAATGACGGCCTAACAGACGCCCTATCAGGTCCTGCATGACTACCTCCATGCCTCTCTCCCTGTCGTCGTGCATCAGCTTGAAGACGATGGCCTCTGTAGTGGGCTCTGTCTGGCGTCCGGTCTGGTTCACCTTGAAGCCCCAGAGGTCCTTCCTCTTGAACTTGGTGAGTGGGTACACCGTGATGGTGGGAAGAGGGAGATCGAGCAAAGTGGTAAGCTCAACGATACGGGGACCAAAACGGGTAACCTGGAGCTCCTCAACAGTGCTGATGGTAATAGGCATCTATTTATAAGATTGAAAAAGTTAGAACAACACAATTTAAGATAAAACAAGACAAACATTCATACATATCCATGGAACACAAAATCAAACAAGTCACGCATACATAATTCCATTACATCAATCATGGTCCAAACTTATTTAAGGTATCATTTTTGGAAATTAAGGTGATAGATGGTGTCCAACTAACGAAGTGTGCTCACAATCCTATCTCACTGGATCTGGTGGCTATCACAATGTTCCTAGAGGCAATCCACCTATCTTGTTCACATGATTCCATCACTAAGTCTATTATATCTCCCCTTAACTCTTGGTTGGTGGCTTCCAACTCTTGGGTAAGTTCCTTCTCCTTCTCTAAGTCTTTTTGGAGGTTGAGCATCCTGCACTTGACTCTAGCACTTAGTTCTTTGATAGTCCTCCAAGCTGCATCTCTGGCTGACTCAAAGAATGTGGTGTGCATTACAGTGTTGGTGTACATGCAGAATCCCCTTTCTTTGTGGTTGTCTTCCTTGTTTTTGTACAAGTGAAGTTGCACCCACCAATACTCCACTCCTTCATCCATCACTGGAAAGCCTTTGTATAAAGCTGCACCATGTGCTTCCATTGCCACCATGAGGTCCTTGAGAATCTTGGGAAACTCAGTTTCACACTCTAAGGTCATGGTCATGAGTGGTCCTTTCTTCACGGCTTCGTTGATGGAGTTCATCTACAAATAGAGATGAGAAATGAGAAGATTAGAAAAGTTTACGAGAAGAATAGACAAGTGTAGAAGTATTTAAAATTTTCCTTAGTGGTTTCCAATCCTAGGGTCATAATCCTACAGGCAACACAGTGCTCTGATACCATCTGTTAGACCCCTCCTTTATAAAGGAAAGGATCCCTGTGATTGCAATGCTAGTCCCTGGATCAATGCTAGCATCCACAGTTTAAGATGAAGTACACAGATACAAAGGTCGTTTATTACATTCATTCCAGAGATAAAACATAGTCTTTTACAACTCAGGGCCATAGGCCTAATACAAGAGTTTAAGGAATAAGTAAATAAACATAAGTCTTCATCTTCATGTGCCACAGGCAAGCATGTTGAGTGTAGACTCATGACTCCTACTCATCATCGGAGTAACCTGCAACATCACAAGTTATAGCCACAGAGGGTCAATACTTTGGAATAGTATTGGCAAGTGATACCTTAGTATATTTTAGTGGACTATATTACTATATGCATTTTGGCTAAGTGTAGCTTGGCTTGCTTTGCTTTAAAATAGGTTTTACCTATTAGTTGAAATCACTAAGTTTTTCTTTATCAAAAACTTCCCAAGATACCACCAATAGACATTGGGGTCCTTCACCCTTGTTCACTCACAAGTTTTATTTTAGAAGTTGGAGTGATGAGATTTTTGTAGCTTCCATGTCTTGATGCTCAAGTTCTCCATTGCCTTGGACTAGGCTACGTACTTAGGTTTTTCCATCTGCAGAGGTTGTGCACTTTCCCCACCAGACTTGGTTTCCCAAGACAGGACCTTTCAGAAGCCTTTCCTTAGTCAAATGGACGCGTTCCAACCTATCAATCCCTTCTACCACCAACTGTCCAAAAGACTAAGTTCTAGCTACCTATATGATCAAGGCAGAGCCCATATTGCCAAGTGGTTGCACTGTAAGCTGTCTCAACACTTGGCCTCCAAATCCCTTTGTGCCTGGGTGGCATACCACAAGTGTGATACACAAGACAAGTCCATGGCCTTGTGTAACCACTCAACATAACCCAATCTTTCCATTCCACCCAGGAGGTTTATTGACTTAGTGGTTTTATTAAGAAAACATAAGTCTCATGACTTAGAAATATAGTCAGTATAGCATGAATAGATTATACCAACCCTTGTTTGCTAGTAGCTAGGCTAAGCATGGCATGGTAACTTAACTTAGGAAAAATCCCTAGCAATTCTACCATTCTAACTACATAGGATTTCCCAATCTTTCATTTGGCAAAATTAGCATGCAAGACTTAGCAAAATATCTAATGCTAGTACAAAACATAGGATGAAATATTCATGGAAAATATCACTTGCCTTGGTAATGTGGAGAGTAGCACTCCTCACAATCACAATCACTAGCAAAATCTACACAAAAATTTGTAGCACACCATTACACACAATTATATACAATCAAAAATAATATGAATGCATGCATGCAAGAATTTACTAAGTGGTGATTTTGAAAACTCTACCAAGCATGTGCATGTTTACAGAAACTTAACCTGTCACAAGTTTGTCAACCAACTTATTTATCCCCAAAAACTAATTACTAAACTAAATCCATACTTAAAATAGCCTTAAACATGTTTCTACAAATAAAGTCATTTTAACTGTTACTATTTGTTAAACACATTGGATATTCAGAAAGGTCTTGTTTCACTGAATCCAACGGTATAAAGTTTGCAAAATTCCAACGTGGCAATCAAAAGTTATAAGCATTTGAAATTTGGATCAAATTCTGGTTTTAAATCTGTTTTTAGTTCTAACACTTGCCACGCGTCGTGTTGTGATTTGCGCGTACCGGTTCGCACCGGATCGAGCTCTGTAGCCGCAGGATCTAAATAGATCGCATGCTCCAGATCGCGTACGTCTTCGCCGATTAATGAATCTATCCTAACGCTTGGATCAAGATCCAACGGCGCGCGAGCAAGCGACCATGTCCTGGCGGCGCGCGACGTCAGCGAGCAGCGGAGCACTCGGTCTACGGCGGCGCTAGCGTTCCAGATCGTTCCAGGATGCAAGAAGGTACTTACCAGATCCGCAAAGGCGTGCTAAAGCTCGACGTGGCACTGGTTTGCGGAGGGGCGCTCGGATGTGGCTGAGAGAGCTCGTCGGAGTCGTGCACGGCGTCGGGTGGTTGTTGTCGGCGTCGTTGCCGAGGTTCTGCGTCACCCTAACACAAGACAGAGGGTTTAGGAGATGTGCAAAAACATGGCGAACAATCTCGTGTGAGTCAGAAGTGAAGGGGCGCACGTGACTTACGGAATTTGGTCGCCGGAGTCGAGGTGGTCGTCAGATGCTTGCGGCGTCGAGCGGGAACGGCGACCTGGGGCAGTACAGGATGAACTGGTGGGGTCAGGAGGTCCGCAAGGAGATTGCGAAGTGGCTCGAACGAATCAGAGAGGAAGGGGCGCACGGAGTTCACCGGAATCGATCGCCGGAGTGGGATCCGTCTGCGGCGGTGTTGTGTGAGTCGTGGGCAGCCTGGTGGCGTGAAGGAAGAATTGACTGGGGGGAAATGGTCGCTAGGAGGTGGGGATCTTATAGCTGGAGCCTCGACAGGAAACGCTCGTCGCATCAATGCTAATTACGCTCGCGAGATCAGCGCTGCAACGGCCAGCGGCGGAGTCGTGCGCGGAATCAGAGGGGAAGACGATGCTGACGTGGAGGAGGCCCGCTTGCCAGTGAAGTGCGCGAGGTGGAGGTGGGGTCTGTCTGTCAGCGACAAATTGCGTGCGCTCGCGCGTGAGAGAAGAAAAGGAAACCCCCGGGTGGGCTAGTTGGGCTCGATTCTCTGCTGGGCTAGATATCTGGCGCTCGGCCTTTTTCCTTTGTTTAATTCTTTTTCTTTTCTATTTTGATTTTCTGAATGGGTTTTCAAATGGTTTCAAAATCAATTTGAATTCAAATCTTCCTGAGGTTTTGTAGTGGTGATTTGGTCTCAGAAATGGGTCAAAACTCAGGGGCTACTTTGCAAGGGCTTGGTCAAACTTGGATTTCAAACAAACCGAGACTTTGCTTCTATTTTGCAAATGTTTGAAATAGGGGTTTTGTAATTATTTCTAAATCATAACTTTGGTCTAAATTTTTCACACACACTTTCCAACAATGGAGGCAAGCAACCAACTTCCTAAAACTTCCAACTTTCCAATGGTGTTGGCTATTTAAAATAAGACTGACCACATAAAATCATGGTACCATATGTTTCTGTTTTCTGAAATGATTTGGGAAAACCCTAAATGATGATGGATGCAAGGATGATATGAATGAGTTTTGGAATATGAATTTAGGGATGTTACAAGCTCTCTCAACATGCCATTCAGAGTAGTTAACCATCATATTATCAAGGAGCCTTGTTGCAACACCCAAGTTGAGTCCCATAAAAGCACCTCCAGCAGCAGAATCCAACAGGTTTGTTGAGGAGAAGTTCAAACCTACATAAAAAGTTTGGATAATCATCCAAGCAGTGAGTCCATGAGTAGGGAAATTTTTAACCAAAGATTTCATTCTTTCCCAAGCAGGAGCAACATGTTCATTATCAAGCTATTTAATTTCATAATATCACTTCTCATAGCAATAATCTTAGCAGGAGGGTAGAATTTTCCAATAAAAGCATCTTTGCACTTAGTCCAAGAATCAATACTATTTTTAGGCAAAGATAGCAACTATTCTTTAGCTTTTCCCCTCAAGGAGAAAGGAAAAAGCCTGAGCTTAATAATATCTCCATCTACATCCTTATACTTATGCATCTCACAAAGTTCAACAAAGCTATTAAGATGGGCAACAAGATCATCAGAACCAGCACCAAAAAATTGCTCTCTCATCACAAGATTCAACAAAGCAGGCTTAATTTCATAAAAGGTAGCATCAGGAGCAGGTGGAGCAATAGGTGTGCTTAGGAAATCATTGTTGTTGGTGCTAGTGAAGTCACACAACTTGGTGTTCTCAGCAGAGTTCATTTTGGCAAAGGTGGGCAAGCCAAAAACAGCAGCAGCTAGAGCAGGAACTAATTTTTTTTTGTGTTTTTAAATAAGGAAAGCAAACCAAACTAGACTAATTTTTTTGGTTTTTTTTGGAAAAGAAGCAAACAAAACCAAGCAAAAGAAACAAAGCAAACTAAAAACAAAGTAAAGAGAAAGGAAGTGAAGGACTCCCCTAGTGAAGACGTCCTTAGTCTCCCCGGCAATGGCGCCAGAAAACTTGGTGATAGCACTTGACGAGGTGAAAGAGGTTGAAGTAGATTCCCCAGTAATGGCACCAGAAAGCTTGATGGCGCCTGGTGTTTGACGTGGAAGCGCTTCGTTGGAAACCCCAAGAGCAAGGTGTGAAGCAGCAAGCATCAAGTCTTCCCTCAGTTGAGACCGAGGTTATCGAACTAGAAGGAGGAAGGAAACGTCACATAGGTGTTGCAAACAACGTGGAGACCTGCACAACACAAACTCAAGACTTTGCTCCAACGAATCAGTGAGGTTGTCAAGCTCACTGGTTTGATGTAACAAAGGATTAAACTGAAGGGTTTCGCGGCATAGTAAATCAAAATTTTCTACGGATGCGAACAGAGGGAAAGCCAAGATCTAATCTAGGAGATGCAAACAACGAGAGAGATTGGATTAGATCTTCATACCCTTGAAGATTCGCACAGCGGAACGTTCATCAGAACGTGGGTGATGTAGTCGTACTCGCTTCTCCTCCTCGCGATCCGATCCGATCTAGCACCACAAGTGGCGGTGCCTCCGTGAGATGCACACATGCAGCACCTCGACGTCTCCTCCTTCCTTGGTCCAGCAAGTATGGTGGAGAGATGGGTTGGATCTACAACGCGACGGCGCAGTGCAATTGGTGGAGAATTTCTGCAGCGGGGCTTCGCCTACAAGCAGTCGGGAGGGAGAGAGGAGGGCAGCAGGGCGGCTAGGGTTGGAGGGGAAGGTGTGGGGGGTTGGTGCGCCCCCAGCCCTCTATATATAGAGGGGTGGGCGCAGCCCTAGCCCCTCCCCCAAGCCAAGGCCGGCGGCCCCAAGGAGGAAGAGTGGGGGGCAAGGAAACCCCCCTTCTAGAAGGTCTATCTCGAGTTTAAACCTCTCTAGGCCGGCTGGGCCCTATGGGGCCTTGTGCCCCTGGACCAATGCGGCCAGGGCACTCCCTCATAGGCCCATGCCCCCTCCCGGAAGGTGTGGCCACGTTGGTCCCCTTCCGGAAGGTTCTAGAAGCTTTCGGTACAATACCGATTAATCCGGAACAATTCCGAACTCCAAAAACTGCACTGCCTTATATGAATCTTATTCTCCGGACCACTCCGGAACCTCTCGTGATGTCCCGGATCCCATCCAAGACTCCGAACAAAAACTCATAAACCAATTATCCAATCTATCCTAGCGTCGAGACACGTTAAGTGTGTGACCCTGCGGGTTCGAGAATATGCAGACATGATCTTCTATCAATAATCAACAGCGGGGTCTGGAAACCCATATTGACTCCCACACATTCATCGATGATCATATCGGATGAACCACGATGCCAGGATTCAATCAATCCCATATATATATTCCCTTCGTCTCGCGATATTTTACTTGCCCGAGATTTGATCGTCGGTACCGTCATACCTAGTTCAATCTCGTTCACAGCAAGTACTTTACTCGTTCCGTAATCCGATATCACTTTGTGATTAACTCCTTAACCACATGCTTGCAAGCGGTGTTGATATCGATTACCGAGTGGGCCCGAAGTATATCTCTCCGACTTGGGAGGGACAAATCCCATCTCGATACATACAACCCAACAGATACTTTCCGATCACCTGAGAGACACCTTTATGATCACCCTCTCATAGGATGACGTTTGATGACCTCAAAGCTTTCTTCCGATACCAGGGAGTTGTATTATCTCATGGTCTAAGGAATACAATATTTGACATAAGAAAAGCTTCGCAAAGACGAACACGATGACACGATCTAATTGCTTCTCTTAGTTTGGGTCTGTCCACCATATCATTCTCCCAATGATATGATCTCATTATTAATTGACAACTCATGTCCATGGTTAGGAAACCTTAACCATCATTAATCAATGAGCTAGTCCATAGAGGCATACTAGGGACACGGTGTTGTTCACAAACCACACAAGTATTAAAGTTTCCGCTTAATACAATTCTAGCATGGAATATAAACATTATCATGAACAAGAATTATAATAATAACATCTTTATTATTGCCTCTAGGGCATAATTCCAACAGTCTCCCACTTGCACTAGAGTCAATAATCTAGTTTACATTTGGCAACAATCTCACACCCATGGCACTGAGGTGCTGATCATGTTTTGCACGCGGAAGAGGTTAGTCAACGGATCTGCGACATTCAGATCTGTATGTACTTTGCTAATCTTCAGATCTCCATCTGCTATATAATCTCGGATTATATGAAACTTGCGGTTGATATGCTTGGTCTTTGGATGATATCTTGGTTCCTTAGCGAGTGCTATGGCGCCAGTGTTGTCACACAATATCTCCAGTGGGTCCAATGCACTTGGAACCACGCCAAGCTCAGTGATGAAGTTTCTGATCCAAACTCCTTCACTTGACGCTTCTACAGCAGCCATGTATTCCGCTTCTACTGTAGATCCCGCGATCACGCTTTGCTTGCAGCTTCTCCAGCTCACAGCTCCTCCATTCAAAATATACACGTATCCTGTATGAGATTTAGAATCATCCTTGTCGGTGTCGAAACTGGCGTCGACGTAACCTTTTACGACGAGCTGTTCATCACCCCCATAGACTAAGAACATTTCTTTTGTTCTATTTAGGTACTTTAGGATGTTCTTCACGGCTGTCCAGTGTTCCACTCCTGGATCACTTTGATACCTGCTCGTCAAACTAAGAGCATTGGACACATCCGGTCTAGTATACAGCATGGCATACATGATGGAACCTATGGCTGAGGCATAAGGCACTTTGCTCATAGCTTCCCTATCATTTACCGTAGCTGGACACCGAGCCTTGCTCAATATCTTACCTGACAACATAGGCACCGAACCTTTCTTTGCCTTATCCATTCTGAACCTTTTCAGAACTTTGTCTAGGCATGTACTCTGGCTTAAAGCTATCAGGCGTCTTTGTCTATCTCTATAGATCTTGATGCCCAATATATAAGCAGCTTCACCTAGGTCTTTCATTGAAAAACACTTGTTCAAATAACTCTTCACATTGTTAAGCATGTTGATGTCATTTCCGATAATCAATATGTCATCCACATATAGTACCAGAAACGTCACCGAGCTCCCACTCACTTTCTTGTAGATGTAAGCTTCGTAGCAATTTGGAACAAATCCAAAGCTCTTGATCACTTGATCAAAACGAAGGTTCCAACTCCGAGATGCTTGCTTCAGTCCATAAATGGAACGCTGAAGTTTGCATACTTTATCGGCATCCTTAGGATCGACAAAACCTTCGGGTTGCATCATATACAACTCTTCATCAATGTTGCCATTGAGGAAAGCAGTCTTGACATCCATCTGCCATATTTCATAATCATGAAACGCAGCAATTGCTAATAAAATCCGAATGGACTTAAACATCGCTACGGGAGAGAAAGTCTCATCGTAGTCAACACCTTGAACTTGTCGAAAACCTTTCGCGACAAGTCGTGCCTTATATACGGTAACATTACCATCCGCGTCCGTTTTCTTCTTGAATATCCACTTGCAATCAACAGCCTTTCGGTCGCTAGGAGGGTCCACCAAAGTCCATACTTGGTTTTCGCTCATGGATCCCAATTCGGATTTCATGGCTCTAGCCATTTCTCAGAGTCTGGGCTCATCATCGCTTCCTCATAGTTCGTAGGTTCACTGTCTTCTACTAACAAGACAGTCAAGACAGGGTTGCCGTACCACTCAGGAGGGGCACGCGACCTTGTCGACCTGCGACGTTCAGTAGAAGCATCGTCCGAAGCTTCATGATCCTTATCATTAGCTTCCTCTATTGTTGGTGCAGGCGGCACTGGAACAATTTCAGGTGCTGCGCCACTCTCCAACTCAAGAGAAGGTTCAACAACCTCGTCTAGCTCTACTTTCCTCCCACTCACTTCTTTCGAGAGAAACTCCTTATCAAGAAAGGAACCGTTCTTTGCGACAAACACTTTGCCTTCGGTTCTGTGATAGAAGGTATACCCAATAGTTTCCTTAGGGTATCCTATGAAGACGCATTTCTCCGCTTTGGGTTCGAGCTTGTCCGGCATCAACTTCTTGACGTAAGCTTCGCATCCCCAAACTTTAAGAAACGACAACTTAGGTTTAGCACCAAACCACAGTTCATACGGTGTCGTCTCAACGGATTTAGATGGAGCCCTATTTAAAGTGAATGCAGCGGTTTCTAATGCATAACCCCAAAATGATAATGGCAAATCAGTAAGAGACATCATTGACCGGACCATATCTAATAAGGTTCGATTCCGGCGTTCAGACACACCATTGCGCTGTGGTGTTCCGGGTGGCGTGAGTTGCGAAACAATTCCGCTTGCTTTAAGATGCGTGAGAAAATCATAACTCAAATATTCACCTCCACGATCGGATCATAGAAACTTAATCTTTCTGTTACGATGGTTCTCCACTTCATTCTGAAATTCCTTGAACTTTTCAAATGTTTCAGATTTATGTTTCATTAAATAGATATACCCATATCTACTTAAGTCATCGGTAAAAGTGAGAAAATAGCGATATCCACCGCGCGTCGAAACACTCATCGGCCCGCACACATCGGTATGTATGATTTCCAACAAGTCCGTTGCTCGCTCCATCATACCGGAGAACGGGGTTTTGATCTTCTTGCCCATGAGGCATGGTTCGAATGTGTCAAATGATTCAAAATCAAGAGACTCCAAAAGTCCATCAGAATGGAGTTTCTTCATGTGCTTTACACCAATATGACCTAGACGACAGTGCCACAAATAAGTAGTATTATCACTATCTACTTTGCATCTCTTAGCCTCAATGTTATGGATGTGTGTTTCATCCCTTTCAAGATTTAGAAGAAATAAACCATTCACAATAGGTGCATGACCATAAAAGATGTTACTCATATAAATAGAACAACCATTATTCTCCGATTTAAATGAATAACCGTCTTGCAATGAACATGATCCAGAAATAATGTTCATGCTCAACACAGGCACATAATAACATTTATTAAGGTTTAAAACTAATCCCGAAGGTAAAACTAAGGATAGCGTGCCGACGGCCATCACATCAACTCTTGATCCGTTGCCAACGCGCATCGTCACCTCATCCCTCGCAAGCCGCCGTCTATTCTGTAGCTCCTGTTTCGAGTTACAAATATTAGCAACTGAACCGGTATCAAATACCCAGGCACTACAACGAGGGCTAGTAAGGAAAACATCAATAACATGTATATTAAATATACCTTTGATGGTGCCAGCCTTCTTGTCCGCTAAGTACTTCGGACAGTTGCACTTCCAGTGACCCTTGTCCTTGCAATAGAAGCACTCAGTGTCTGGTTTAGGACCAGACTTGAGCTTCTTCTCAGCAGGGGCAACGCGCTTGCCGCCGCCTTTCTTGAAGGGCTTCCTTGCACCCTTACCTTTCTTGAAGGTGGGGGGCTCGTTGACCATCAACACATGATTATTCTTTTTGATGTTCACCTCCGCTACTTTCATCTTAGCAAAGAGCTCAGTGATCATATCAGTGGAACCAATCTGATTGTGATCAACTACAAAACTTTTGCAGCTAGGAGTGTCAATCTTGAGCTCCTCTAGAATCTTGCAGTCCAGTTGCTCAAGGCGTTGAGTGTAGCCCGTCATCTCAATGGCGTGCTCACTAACGGAACTCCCTTCCTCCATCTTGTAGTTAAAAAATTTCTTAGATATCTCATATCACTCAGAACGGGCTTGAGTCTGAAACATGTTTTTTACCTCCTCGAGAATCTCAAAGGGCCCGGCGAACTCCTCAAAACGATTTTGAAGATCCGATTCCATAGCATACAACATGGCGATCTTAATCAAATCATAATCATCCTTGCGCGACTGATAAACAGCTTTTTCATCAGCCGGCGCATCTATAGCAGGGGCGTCACCTAGCGCTTTCTCAAGGACATAGTCCTTTTGTCCGCCAGCGAGAATGATTCTCAGAATGCGGAACCATTTGGTGAAGTTAGACCCATTGTTTCTAAGCTTTTCTATCTCAGCAAAAACGTTGAAGTTGAAGTTGGACTTGGTCATGTGATCTACAGTATTTGCAAGTACAATTTAGACTATGTTCATGATAAATAGTTCAACTTAATCAAATTACTAGATGAACTCCCACTAAATTCAACATCCCTCAAGTTATTTAGTGAACACGATCCAAATTCAGCACACCTAATCCGATCATCACGAGAAGAGATGTGGTTTCAATGGTGGACAACGAAGTGTCGATCATATCATTCATATGACTCATGCTTAACCTTTCAGTTCTTGTGTTCCGAGGCCATGTCTGTACATGCTAGGCTCGTCAAGTTAGACCCAAGTATTTCCGCGTGTGCAAAACTGGCTTGCACCCGTTGTATGTGAGCGTAGAGTCTATAGCACCCGATCATCACGTGATGCTTGGACACGACGAACTTTCGCAACGGTGCATACTTGGGGAGAACACAGTTTTTATCTTGATCTTTAAGTGAGGAATCATCTTATAATGGTACCGTCGCGATCTAAGCATAATAAGATACATAAAAGGATAAACATCACATGCATATAACTTTAATGTGACATGGTATAGCCAATCTTCGCGCAATGATCTCCATCTTGTGCGCTCCGGCATGATCTCCATCACTCCACCATGATTGCCTCCACCACGAATAGCAACTACAACTATTGCTAACTACTTAGCGATAAAGTGAAACTATTACATGGCGCATAAGAAGTTGACACACAGGTCATACACAATTATAAAGACAACCATATGGATCCTGCCGGTTGTGTACTCATCGACATGCAAGTCGTGAAACATTACAAAACATGATCATCACATACAATATACACATCACATCTTGGGCCATACCATATCACAGAAAACACTCCCTGCAAAAACAAGTTAGACGCCTCTACTTTGTTGTTGCATGTTTTACGTGGCTTATGGGAGTAGATGCTAAGAACGATTCTTACTTACGGAAAGCCACAACGGTGATATTATGGTTGCCAAACTCCGGTGTTAATCCCATGACAACTATAGTGAGAGAAACTGACATCCACCAGCCGCATGTGTGGAACAAGCCACACGTCAAGTGCGGAGCCGGTCTCGCGAACGACATCGCGTAAGGTTGGCCTGGACCGCTTCAATCTCACTATCCCGCGTCATAAGAAGAACACAAAAAGAGGCTTGCAACAGAAAACATCAACGCCCGCAACAACCATGTTGTGTTCTACTCGTGAAACACATCTACGCATAGATCTAGCTCTGATACCACTGAAGGGTTTCGCGGCATAGTAAATCAAAATTTTCTACGGATGCGAACAGAGGGAAAGCCAAGATCTAATCTAGGAGATGCAAACAACGAGAGAGATTGGAGATACAAATAAGTAGTATTATCACTATCTACTTTGCATCTCTTAGCCTCAATGTTATGGATGTGTGTTTCATCCCTTTCGAGATTTAGAAGAAATAAACCATTCACAATAGGTGCATGACCATAAAAGATGTTACTCATATAAATAGAACAACCATTATTCTCCGATTTAAATGAATAACCGTCTTGCAATGAACACGATCCAGAAATAATGTTCATGGTCAACGCAGGCACATAATAACATTTATTAAGGTTTAAAACTAATCCCGAAGGTAAAACTAAGGATAGCGTGCCGACGGCCATCACATCAACTCTTGATCCGTTGCCAACGCGCATCGTCACCTCATCCCTCGCAAGCCGCCGTCTATTCCGTAGCTCCTGTTTCGAGTTACAAATATTAGCAACTGAACCGGTATCAAATACCCAGGCACTACAACGAGGGCTAGTAAGGAAAACATCAATAACATGTATATTAAATATACCTTTGATGGTGCTAGCCTTCTTGTCCGCTAAGTACTTCGGACAGTTGCACTTCTAGTGACCCTTGTCCTTGCAATAGAAGCACTCAGTGTCCGGTTTAGGACCAGACTTGAGCTTCTTCTCTGCAGGGGCAACGCGCTTGCCGTCGCCTTTCTTGAAGGGCTTCCTTGCACCCTTACCTTTCTTGAAGGTGGGGGGCTTGTTGACCATCAACACATGATTATTCTTTTTGATGTTCACCTCCTCTACTTTCATCTTAGCAAAGAGCTCAGTGATCATATCAGTGGAACCAATCTGATTGTGATCAACTACAAAACTTTTGTAGCTAGGAGTGTCAATCTTGAGCTCCTCTGGAATCTTGCAGTCCAGTTGCTCAAGGCGTTGAGTGTAGCCCGTCATCTCAATGGCGTGCTCACTAACGGAACTCCCTTCCTCCATCTTGTAGTTAAAGAATTTCTTAGAGATCTCATATCACTCAGAACGGGCTTGAGTCTGAAACATGTTTTTCAGCTCCTCGAGAATCTCAAAGGGCCCGGCGAACTCCTCAAAACGATTTTGAAGATCCGATTCCATAGCATACAACATGGCGATCTTAATCAAATCATAATCATCCTTGCGCGACTGATAAACAGCTTTTTCATCAGCCGGCGCATCTATAGCAGGGGCGTCACCTAGCGCTTTCTCAAGGACATAGTCCTTTTGTCCGCCAGCGAGAATGATTCTCAGAATGCGGAACCATTTGGTGAAGTTAGACCCATTGTTTCTAAGCTTTTCTATCTCAGCAAAAACGTTGAAGTTGAAGTTGGACTTGGTCATGTGATCTACAGTATTTGCAAGTACAATTTAGACTATGTTCATGATAAATAGTTCAACTTAATCAAATTACTAGATGAACTCCCACTAAATTCAACATCCCTCAAGTTATTTAGTGAACACGATCCAAATTCAGCACACCTAATCCGATCATCACGAGAAGAGATGTGGTTTCAATGGTGGACAACGAAGTGTCGATCATATCATTCATATGACTCATGCTTAACCTTTCGGTTCTTGTGTTCCGAGGCCATGTCTGTACATGCTAGCCTCGTCAAGTTAGACCCAAGTATTTCCGCGTGTGCAAAACTGGCTTGCACCCGTTGTATGTGAGCGTAGAGTCTATAGCACCCGATCATCACGTGATGCTTGGACACGACGAACTTTCGCAACGGTGCATACTTGGGGAGAACACAGTTTTTATCTTGATCTTTAAGTGAGGAATCATCTTATAATGGTACCGTCGCGATCTAAGCATAATAAGATACATAAAAGGATAAACATCACATGCATATAACTTTAATGTGACATGGTATAGCCAATCTTCGCGCAATGATCTCCATCTTGTGCGCTCCGGCATGATCTCCATCACTCCACCATGATTGTCTCCACCACGAATAACAACTACAACTATTGCTAACTACTTAGCGATAAAGTGAAACTATTACATGGCGCATAAGAAGTTGACACACAGGTCATACACAATTATAAAGACAACCATATGGCTCCTGCCGGTTGTGTACTCATCGACATGCAAGTCGTGAAACATTACAAAACATGATCATCACATACAATATACACATCACATCTTGGTCCATACCATATCACAGAAAACACTCCCTGCAAAAACAAGTTAGACGCCTCTACTTTGTTGTTGCATGTTTTACGTGGCTTATGGGAGTAGATGCTAAGAATGATTCTTACTTACGGAAAGCCACAACGGTGATATTATGGTTGCCAAACTCCGGTGTTAATCCCATGACAACTATAGTGAGAGAAACTGACATCCACCAGCCGCATGTGTGGAACAAGCCACACGTCAAGTGCGGAGCCGGCCTCGCGAACGACGTCGCGTAAGGTTGGCCTGGACCGCTTCAATCTCACTATCCCGCGTCATAAGAAGAACACAAAAATAGGCTTGCAACAGAAAACATCAACGCCCGCAACAACCATGTTGCGTTCTACTCGTGAAACACATCTACGCATAGATCTAGCTCTGATACCACTGAAGGGTTTCGCGGCATAGTAAATCAAAATTTTCTACGGATGCGAACAGAGGGAAAGCCAAGATCTAATCTAGGAGATGCAAACAACGAGAGAGATTGGAGATACAAATAAGTAGTATTATCACTATCTACTTTGCATCTCTTAGCCTCAATGTTATGGATGTGTGTTTCATCCCTTTCGAGATTTAGAAGAAATAAACCATTCACAATAGGTGCATGACCATAAAAGATGTTACTCATATAAATAGAACAACCATTATTCTCCGATTTAAATGAATAACCGTCTTGCAATGAACACGATCCAGAAATAATGTTCATGCTCAACGCAGGCAAATAATAACATTTATTAAGGTTGAAAACTAATCCCGAAGGTAAAACTAAGGATAGCGTGCCGACGGCCATCACATCAACTCTTGATCCGTTGCCAACGCGCATCGTCACCTCATCCCTCGCAAGCCGCCATCTATTCCGTAGCTCCTGTTTCGAGTTACAAATATTAGCAACTGAACCGGTATCAAATACCCAGGCACTACAACGAGGGCTAGTAAGGAAAACATCAATAACATGTATATTAAATATACCTTTGATGGTGCCAGCCTTCTTGTCCGCTAAGTACTTCGGACAGTTGCACTTCCAGTGACCCTTGTCCTTGCAATAGAAGCACTCAGTGTCCGGTTTAGGACCAGACTTGAGCTTCTTCTCAGCAGGGGCAACGCGCTTGCCGCCGCCTTTCTTGAAGGGCTTCCTTGCACCCTTACCTTTCTTGAAGGTGGGGGGCTTATTGACCATCAACACATGATTATTTATTTTGATGTTCACCTCCGCTACTTTCATCTTAGCAAAGAGCTCAGTGATCATATCAGTGGAACCAATCTGATTGTGATCAACTACAAAACTTTTGTAGCTAGGAGTGTCAATCTTGAGCTCCTCTGGAATCTTGCAGTCCAGTTGCTCAAGGCGTTGAGTGTAGCCCGTCATCTCAATGGCGTGCTCACTAACGGAACTCCCTTCCTCCATCTTGTAGTTAAAGAATTTCTTAGAGATCTCATATCACTCAGAATGGGCTTGAGTCTGAAACATGTTTTTCAGCTCCTCGAGAATCTCAAAGGGCCCGGCGAACTCCTCAAAACGATCTTGAAGATCCGATTCCATAGCATACAACATGGCGATCTTAATCAAATCATAATCATCCTTGCGCGACTGATAAACAGCTTTTTCATCAGCCGGCGCATCTATAGCAGGGGCATCACCTAGCGCTTTCTCAAGGACATAGTCCTTTTGTCCGCCAGCGAGAATGATTCTCAGAATGCGGAACCATTTGGTGAAGTTAGACCCATTGTTTCTAAGCTTTTCTATCTCAGCAAAACGTTGAAGTTGAAGTTGGACTTGGTCATGTGATCTACAGTATTTGCAAGTACAATTTAGACTATGTTCATGATAAATAGTTCAACTTAATCAAATTACTAGATGAACTCCCACTAAATTCAACATCCCTCAAGTTATTTAGTGAACACGATCCAAATTCAGCACACCTAATCCGATCATCACGAGAAGAGATGTGGTTTCAATGGTGGACAACGAAGTGTCGATCATATCATTCATATGACTCATGCTTAACCTTTCGGTTCTTGTGTTCCGAGGCCATGTCTGTACATGCTAGGCTCGTCAAGTTAGACCCAAGTATTTCCGCGTGTGCAAAACTGGCTTGCACCCGTTGTATGTGAGCGTAGAGTCTATAGCACCCGATCATCACGTGATGCTTGGACACGACGAACTTTCGCAACGGTGCATACTTGGGGAGAACACAGTTTTTGTCTTGATCTTTAAGTGAGGAATCATCTTATAATGGTACCGTCGCGATCTAAGCATAATAAGATACATAAAAGGATAAACATCACATGCATATAACTTTAATGTGACATGGTATAGCCAATCTTCGCGCAATGATCTCCATCTTGTGTGCTCCGACATGATCTCCATCACTCCACCATGATTGCCTCCACCACGAATAGCAACTACAACTATTGCTAACTACTTAGCGATAAAGTGAAACTATTACATGGCGCATAAGAAGTTGACACACAGGTCATACACAATTATAAAGACAACCATATGGCTCCTACCGGTTGTGTACTCATCGACATGCAAGTCGTGAAACATTACAAAACATGATCATCACATACAATATACACATCACATCTTGGGCCATACCATATAACAGAAAACACTCCCTGCAAAAACAAGTTAGACGCCTCTACTTTGTTGTTGCATGTTTTACGTGGCTTATGGGAGTAGATGCTAAGAACGATTCTTACCTACGGAAAGCCACAACGGTGATATTATGGTTGCCAAACTCCGGTGTTAATCCCATGACAACTATAGTGAGAGAAACTGACATCCACCAGCCGCATGTGTGGAACAAGCCACACGTCAAGTGCGGAGCCGGTCTCGCGAACGACGTCGCGTAAGGTTGGCCTGGACCGCTTCAATCTCACTATCCCGCGTCATAAGAAGAACACAAAAAGAGGCTTGCAACAGAAAACATCAACGCCCGCAACAACCATGTTGCGTTCTACTCGTGAAACACATCTACGCATAGATCTATCTCTGATACCACTGAAGGGTTTCGCGGCATAGTAAATCAAAATTTTCTACGGATGCGAACAGAGGGAAAGCCAAGATCTAATCTAGGAGATGCAAACAACGAGAGAGATTGGATTAGATCTTCATACCCTTGAAGATTCGCACAGCGGAATGTTCATCGGAACGTGGGTGATGTAGTCGTACTCGCTTCTCCTCCTCGCGATCCGATCCGATCTAGCACCACAAGTGGCGGTGCCTCCATGAGATGCACACGTGCAGCACCTCGACGTCTCCTCCTTCCTTGGTCCAGCAAGTATGGTGGAGAGATGGGTTGGATCTACAACGCGATGGCGCAGTGCAATTGGTGGAGAATTTCTGCAGCAGGGCTTCGCCTACAAGCAGTCGGGAGGGAGAGAGGAGGGCATCAGGGTGGCTAGGGTTGGAGGGGAAGGTGTGGGGGGTTGGTGCACCCCCATACCTCTATATATAGAGGGGTGGGCGCAGCCCTAGCCCCTCCCCCAAGCCAAGGCCGGCGGCCCCAAGGAGGAAGAGTGGGGGGCAAGGAAACCCCCCTTCTAGAAGGTCTATCTCGAGTTTAAACCTCTCTAGGCCGGCTAGGCCCTATGGGGCCTTGTTCCCCTGGCCCAATGCGGCCAGGGCACTCCCTCATAGGCCCATGCCCCCTCCCGGAAGGTGTGGCCACGTTGGTCCCCTTCCGGAAGCAACGTCCGTAGGGAATGCAAGTTTTCGAAAACATTTCTTCAAAGGTTGTTTTTATTCTGAAAAGCTATGTCCGTCAGCCTTCACGGGTTTATCAGAACTTTCATGGAGTTCCTTGATACGTTGGAAATGTATCTATAATTTTTGATGCTCCATGCTTGTTTAGTATCTACTTTGCTTTACTTGTCCATACATTGAGGTGCTTTTTACATGTTTTCTGGTACTAACCTATTAACAAGTTGCAACAGTGCCAGATGCCTGTTTTCTGCTGTTTTTGGTTTCAGAAAAGTTAGTAAAGAAATATTCTCGGAATTGGACGGGACGAAGGACAAAGTCAATAACTTTCTGTGGGGAACAAGAAGTCCAGAGGAGAGCCCGAGGGGCCGGCCAGAGGGGCCAGACCCCCCCCCCCAGGTGCGGGTGGGCCCTACCCCACGCCTGGCTAGGGTTTGGCCGCCCTGGCATCCGCCTCGGTCTCCCCCCCGCCTATAAGGAGCCCCTGATACAGAAACCCAGAGGACCCGATCAGAAATCCACGAAACCATTTGTAGCCGCCGCCACCATCGTCCCTAGATCGGGGGGATCTGAAGCTCTTCCCGGCACCCTACCGGAGGGGAGATCATCCCGGAGGCCTTCTCTTCGATATGATATGTGAGTAATTCCACCTTGGACTATGGGTCCATGTAGTAGCTAAATGGTTGTATCTCCTCCTTTGTGCTTTCATGTATAGATCTTGTGAGCTCCATTCATGATCAAGATATGATCTATTTGTAATCATGCATGTTGTGTTTGCGGGGATCCGATGGATATTGAGATTATTATGTTGGTTTGATTAATGGTCCTATCTTTATGATTCTATCATGTCTGTGTTGTTTGTGATCTTGCATGCTCTCCGTTGCTAGTGGTTATCTTGGCCAAGTAGTTGCTAGTGACTCCAAGAGGGAGTATTTATGCTCGATAGTGGGTTCATGCCTCTAGTTCCCAAGGGAAGTGACAATAATCTCTTCGGTTGTAGATATGTTGTTGCTACTAGGGAGAAAACAGCAGTCTCTTGTTCATGGAACATGTGGACTGTTTACCTTACACACTTTGCTTAAAGCAGTTATCTGTTGCTTGCAACTTAATACTGGAGGGAGTTCGGATGATAACCTGAAGGTGGACTTCTAGTCATAGATGCAGTTGGATTACGGTCTATGTATAATGTTGTATTGCCCAATCAACTTCATAGGATCTTTCTGGCTAGTAATTGCATTGTTATGCCTTGCTCAGTTTCTGTCAATTGCCCCGCTGTAATTTGTTTACCCTTCATGCCATGTTGTTTATCTAAGGAGAGCACCTCTAGTAAACTATGGACCCCGGTCCAATCTTTACCATTGATACATCTTCCACTATTACTTGTTTACTTGCTACAAACCATTACCTTGTAAGAAGTTTATTTCTCTCTCTTTAACCTAGAGTGTTCTCTAGATCTTATGTAAATAGTTGAGTTGTAACCTATAGTCATGTCTTGGACCTGCTGTGTTTGTGTTGTACCACTCTAAGGGATGTAATACTAGTGAACTGTGTTTCACTGGTGTTATGTCAACGAATATAGTGTACTACATCATGCAGTGGTATGCTGGGTCACCGCATGTACCGACCTTATTTGGACTAATACATACTTATGATTAAACCCCCTGCAAGCATCCGCAACTACAGGAAATCAATTAAGATATAAACCTAACCACAGCCTTAAACTCTGAGATCCTACGCTCCCTTGTGCAAAGGTGTCCTAACGGGGGTTCAGATTTCTGTCACTCTGGCAACCCCACAATTAGTAGCCAAATACACAATGCATTCCCCTAGGCCCATAAATGGTGAAGTATCATATAGTCGACGTTCACATGACACCACTAGAAGAATAACACCACAATTTAAATACTAAACCATTGAATAATATCTCAACACAAATCCACTACTAATAACATGAATTCTCCCATGTCCTCACACTACAACACAACATGCATGCAAAGACGCTTGATCTGAAGGCTAAAGACGTCTTATTTCATCCCTAGGGAATCATAAAGACGTTGCCAAAAAGCGTCATAAGAGCGTCTTCTTATACACCGTCTCAAGAATTGTTGAGACGTCTTGTAAGCGTGTCTACAATAGATGAGACATTTTGTATAGCGTCTAGACATATCGTCTCTATGAAACATAGAAGGGTTTTCCTACATGCCAATAAGGTTAAATACACCTTGTTCTTTTCTTTGAAATAAATGGTTTATTTTCTTCTGAAATTAACATTATTAATGTTGTGTTTAGGAAATCTATCATCGCAAACAAAATATAAGTAGAAAAATGATACGAACTCTAAGAAGAATATTATATATTATATTCAAGAGCAAATGTATTTTACAACTGAACTGTACACCCAAATAAACTAATTACAAATTTCTCTAACACAAAACACTATAAAGTTTCGTATATTTATCCAAAGAACTGCATCCTCTATGTGACCTTTGCAAATATGCATCAGCTCTAAGTCTTCAATCCAGATCTTCGTTCCCTCAAAAATACTTCACATCTTCGGTATAATCTTTTATTGTGCTACGTGCTACAGAGAAGGCAAAGTGAAAAAACAAATAAATTTATTGGAACAAGTGAGCACAAGTATGTGTGACTAAGCAACACAAAAGAATCACTAAGCATGGCTAGGTGTAATATCAAGAACTAAACAAACTACTCACAAGCGATCATATGGATCAAGATCAAAGATGATATGGTGATGGATAACAATCTAAATATAAACAATAATCCAATGGTTCCACTCACAAGCATCAACTACAATAGTAATCAACACCGGGAAAGTTTCTCCTAAGAATTAATGCAAGATCCAACACGATTGTTACAGCGGGATGGAGTGGTGATGATGGTGCTGGTGGAGATAATGGTATGGATGATGATGATGATGATGATCCCGATGAAGCCTAGCTTGATGACGGTGTTGGTAGCGATGATATCCCCTCTCCGAGAAGGAATTTCCCCAGCAGAAATCTGTCTGCCGGAGAGCTCTTTCTCTCTTGGTATTTTCCACCCCGCAGAGGCGGTGGAAATCTTTCTGTGGTCGCTCACCTGGTATTGGGGTTCCGACAGGAAGATATAGGCGAGGTGGCGGAGTCGGAGGCCGGCCAGGTGGGCCACACGTCTCCTAGGTGCGGGGCAGGAGGGTGTGGGCCCCTTGTGTCCCAGCTACGCCTCCCCTTCTAGCTTCCTTCGTCTTCTGGGAAAATATAATTTTCCAATAGTTTCTGGTATTTTTCTGATTTTCGCGAAATTGCATCAAATCACCTCTTTTTCCATCAGAATCCTGACTTTGGCGGTTCATCCTCCAAGAATCATCCAACATGCAAAAACAAAGGAAAATACATGAGTAACACCTCATAATAAGACACATATCAATGAATAGAGGCAAATTATAATATATAATGGTGATGAAAATTGGACGTATCACTTGCGCTGTGTCAACTCATCGTGAGTGTCATAATTGCGGTTTCTTCGTCGCAGGCTGCAGCATCACCTCGATAGGTCGTTATCATCTTTGTTGGATGAGGGCGAGTGGTTCCTTGTGAATGTCATTATTGCCTTTTTCGGTTCCGGAGTTGGTTCTTCGGTCTGTGCAGCTCCTACGAGCCCAAGGCCTACAATAGCGGACCGGTTGACGGCGGATCATGGATCCCCGACTGGTGGTTGATTGGTTAGCAGGTACGTAGTAGCTGCTATAACCATGGCCTACCTCGTCTTGGGCATCATATTGCCCTACGAGTCCACCGACATGAACGATAGGGTGAGGGCCTTGGTAGCTTTGCTCCTTGCGTCCAGGCCCATACACTCCAACCGAGAACGCCTCTTGTGGGCGTTGCCGCCATTTTCCTTGGAAGAAGACCCGCCAATGGAGGAGAGTGCTTCCCACTTGGCGCTTGATTCGCCGGTTGCTTGTTTGCGTTGCTCTAGTTGAGCGTTCACCGCCTGTTGGCGGTGGTATTCCTTCACCAGGAGCCAATGGTAGGCCATGAAGATGTCATGATATGTGTATTCTAGTTGGGGTTTACCTCTGACGGCTTACCTAACTCTTTCCCATTCGGCGTCGCTCAGACGGATATCGGGACGACCCGACTCGCTACCGTTGGTGGCGTTGGGGTTTGGAAGATTGCCCCCATTAGGGTTTGTAGGATTGCCCCATTCCAGGCTTCGGGGTTGGGCGGGTCAGTTCCATTCCCGATGTTGTCATTGATGTCGTCACCGATGGTGACAATGGCACACATGTAGCGGTGGGAGAGATCATTGCTCCCGCAACTTTCTGACCCAAAGTCGTAGGCCTCCTCGCCTGACAGTGGATCATATAGATCAGAGCCACAACCATTGTTGCTATCCGAGTTGTAGATCGGCGTAGGTGCATCGAGTTCTCTCAATGTGCCGATCGTGTTATCCATGAGGCAGGTGAGATCGTCGATGGCACGACTCTCCCAGGGAGGCGAAGCGTGCCGATCTAGCCGACCTAGAAGCATAGGCTCCCGATCATCATGTCGACTCCGTCTCCTACAGAATCAAAGTTTGGGCGCGTTGCCGGCGAGTTGACGATGAAGTCGATGGTGCCGAAGAGGAGGTGATTCTCTGATGCGGAGGAGTCATAGATCGCGGGTGATGGATTCATCATGATCATAACATCAACACTCCTAATTCCCACATACGGCTCCAGTTGACGAGGGTTAAGATCATCAATGCCCATTATTATTGACTTGGGTTTTGAGGAAGAGGGGTGCACTAGAGATCGTGTTCGGCTAACAGACAAGCAAAACGGGACACAAAATTTACCCAGGTTTAGGTATCCTAAGGGAAAACCCTACTCCTGCTTGTCTGCACTTGATTATCAGTAAAACTGGGGGTTATAGGGGTGCGTAGATGAGATCTGGCGGGTGTGTATGCTATGTTGAGGTAGGTCCTCCTCCCGTTCCCTTCTGGCCTTTATATAGGTAGGCCAGATCTCGGGATAAGGTCGAGTCAGTTATAGGTTTAGGATTTATTCTATAAACTTTCTATCGAAAGCTAGTCGTATCCTCCAAGGAACCACACCCTTCATGGGTTTAGGTTACCCGAATCCTTCCTGGGCTTCGTCATAAGGTGCGGATCAACCCATGGGCTCCTGCTGGGCCGGACCGAATAGGCCAATATTGGGTGCTCGTAGGGCATACCCATGTCACTACTACTATTTTGTGAAATAATTCAACCTATACTTCATCTATCTGCTTTAGCAAGTGAAGCACAAGCTCGATAGATATTCAGATAAATTATGTTTTCTCATGGTGGAAAAAGGATTACAAAAGGAATAGCTACCATCACTACTACATAATCGGGCTTTGTAGCATCCACCCGGAGTGTGTTTTTTCCTAAAATTTTTGAACCACCTCCTAAACCCATTTCCGTAGGTGGTTTTGTGAAAAATCCGCTGCCGATAATTCACCTGCCTCTAATAATACCTTTTCGGAGGTGGTTCAAACAAATATACTACTCGGATAATTCGAGAGGCGGGCAGAAAACCGGTCGCCCCAAAAAAATTGACTTATTGGTAGGTTCAAATTATGAGCCGTCTGTAAGCAGCGCGACAAAGGCCCAAAGATTAGGCCACCTCTAATAATTTATTTTTAGAGGTGGTTTGACAAACAAGCCGTCTGGAAGTTTTTTAAAAAAATTCTCTGGCCCTATATTTCCGCCATGTGTTGTTCATAATATATTTTACTCAAATTTATCACAAAGTGAGGTATAGCCTAGTGGTGGATAGGGGTGATTTCAACCCAACCAAGTTCAAGTCCTAGTACTTGCACTTTGTGTTGTTAAATTAAAAACTTTCTTAACATAACCACATGATTTAATTGGTGTAATAAATCACTCGACGGCCTCCGGTGCTTATGGTCTAGAGTCTAGGGTTTGGGGTTTAGTGGTAATTAAACCCTAAACTCTATAACCTAGGCTATAAACCCTAAGAGCATCTCCACTCGCCTATGCAGGAGGCCGATCCGGATGCCGAATTTTGGTTCGGACGCCGAAAGCTGGCCCAGTCGCGTACCCAAGGACCTGTTTTCGGCCGGATTTGGGCCAGTTTTGGTTCGGACTACCCAGGCCGAACCCAGGTTTCTGGGTACGCCCTGGGAACACCGGACTCAGCGAAATCGGCGAAAAAAATCAAAGCGGCGCGTGGACCCGCCGAGTCAGTGACGGAAGCGGAGTCGTCGTCATCCTCGGAACCACGCGGCGACCGCCGGGCAATAACTGCCCGTCTCGTCGGCCACACGTCGCCGATTTACGACGCCACCGTCGCCGCCTCGGCTCCCGTGACGGACCGACGGTCACTAACTTCCCGCCGTTTCCACTTTTCCCGCCCTCGACGCTACACCCCTCCCGCCCTCGCCGCTCATGTCGGCCTTTATAAGCCGCACTCCTTGCCGGAGATCTTCGCACTCTCTCACAGCTCCCCCCACCCACAAGCCCAACTCCGGCGAACCTTCTCTCACCTCTTCCCCTTCTCTCACCATGGGCGAACGCTACCCCGGCGGCGGCGCTGCGGCGAACGGCTTTGGCCGGCGCACCCTCCAGACCTGGGAGGCGCGCATGCTGTACGAGGCCGGGTATATGGCGCCGCCGGACATGCGGATGCCTCCGGGGTGGACGCTGAACGACGGCGGCATCCCAATCCCGCCGGGGCCCATGCCGGACGAGATGCCGTATGATGTACAAGAGTACATCGCCGGCATGGACAACCCCGCCGAAGCGGTAAGCGCCGACGACCTCGTCTACTGGGGGAACTTCTTCGCGGAGCGGCGCGAACAGGAGCTCGCCCGCCACGAGGGGCCGCCGAACGAGTCCCCGCCGAAGCGCAAAAATGCGGCGGGGAGCTGGCGTTGGTGGAGTGCACCAGGGCGGACGCTAGTCGCCGTGCTGGAGCACATCAACCGCGGGAACACTCCGCATCTCGGTTTCCCGTGCAACCCGACGCCGGCGGCCAGGACGGGTCGGCATGCTCCGGCGAACTGGGCGCCGAGGAGGATGGCGTGCATGAGCTCGTCCTCCTCCGCTTCGGCGTCCCACTCTTCCGGTAGCGCGCCGCTTCGCACGCCGACGGCCGTGAAGCGCGCAGCCGTCTCGCTTGCGCGCTCACCGCCGCATACACGCGCGCGCGGTATCGTCATCGTGAGCCGCCTGCGCTTACGCCGCCAACAGACCACCTGCGCCTACGCCGCCCCAAGACAGAAGGCTCGGCGCCGGCCGAAGACGCCGCCTTGAAGATGGCGCTGGAGGAGTCGCTCCGTGAAACGGCGCCGCCGCTGCCGCCGACCGAGCCCTCCTCACCGGATATCCTAGAATGGTCCAGGACGAACTGGGAGAAGGCGGAGTGGCAACGCATCCTTGGCCTGCAGCAGCAGGCCGAGGAGCAGGACGCCCAGCGTCGGGCGCTGTCTGGGCGTGAGCTCGCCTACCAGGGCGTCCCGCTCTATGTCCTGGGCGACGACGACGAGGAGGACGCAGGCCCGTCCTACCAGCCATGGAGGTACGGCGACCCTGGCCAGGGCAGCTCCCGCCAGAACCAGCCGCCGAGCGACGACGACGACGACGACGGCGAGGATGACGGCCAAGCCGACCCCGACTATACGTCGTTCTACGACAACTTTGGCATGTAGGACGGCGAAGGCACCGGCGGCAGCTTTTTTAAGTTTATTATGTATTAGTTTAGTTTAAATTTGATGTAATCCGCCTATATTCGTCCAACTTAATGAAATTCGTTCATATTTAACGAATTTTAGCCGAACTTGGGAATTCGGCCTGGATACGCGAGTGGGCGACTGGGCGTACCCAGGCCGAAAACTTGTTCCGTCCAGCCGAAAATCGGTTTGTTTTTTGGCCTGGGTTCGGCCAACGAGTGAAGATGCTCTAAGCAGCAGGGATGCCTCGAGTGACTTGTTACATCAGTTAAATCATGTGATTATGCCAAGTAAGTTTTTTCTATTCGATCGGACGTAACTTTTTCTCATTAGTTAGATTTATCAATAATTTCCCCTCTATTTTAGATGTTATTTAAAGTATTATGCATACATCTAAAGTAATTTCCCACTAGTAAAGCTTGATCTTATCACGAAATGTAAAAACTTTGCAACATTCTTATGCATTTTTAATAAATAATTTCCCAATAGGAGAGATCGATGTTATTTGAAGTGAGATGAATGCACTTAAAATAATTTATAGATAGTAAAATCACCTATACATATTTTAAGATGCTTTGAAAAACGCGTACATTACATCTCGATTAAATTTTAAGAGCAAACACAAACAGTTTTTTGTATGTTCCTATTTTTTCCAAAATCTGAATCATAAAATTATATATATATATATATAAAAGATACGCATAAATTTTCTTTAAACTATACATATCTAAGTATCACATACCTAAGATATACACACCTAATATATATACCTAATGTATACCTAATATGTATATATATATATATACTCCCTCGTCCGCAAATAAGTGTACATCTAGCTTTTGCCTAAGTCAAACATAACCAAATTTGACCAATTTTATATAGAAATATAGCAACATATATTACATCAGATTGACATATTATGAAACTAGATTTAAAAGTAAATCTAATGATAACAATTTAGTATCATAAATGTTGGTACGTTGTCCTAAAAAGTTAATCAAACTTTATTATGTTTGACTTAGAACAAGGCTAGAAGTACACTTATTTGCGGACGGATGGAGTATATATATATTAAGAGACTTTAGAATACTGCTCTCGTACATTGCATGTCAATTAGCCGAGGATACACGTACAAGCGGACACATTCCTGATAGCAAACATCGACAGTGTTTTGATACGTTTCTATTTTTTCAAAATCTGAACCATCAAAATGTATTTTGAACCACTCACATGTATATGAATTTGTTTTAGATTTTTCTAACCCACAACGGCTAGTTTAACTACATGCGGTCTAAAAAAATCCGAAATCTCCAGATTAGAACGATAACCTGCAAAATTCAAATCGCCGGCGATAATTCAGTGCCTTGTTCAGCTTTATTGGAGGATGTACAACACCGGTGAAGAAGACTATAAATTCAACAGTCGATTTTATCTCAACATTATCTCCTTCTTCTCAACCTTTCTCCATAAAATCAATTCCTCAAATTTCCTTAAAAACCCCAAGGAAAAATATGGCTCTGAGCTGGGATGGCCTTAGCGGCGGCAGCACCGATGACGAGGTCTTCGATGGCCCGTACGAGTCGGGTTCGTTCGATGATGCTGAACTCGTCGCTCTGCAAGAATATTGGGAGGAGCCGCTGGAGTGGTATTCCGATGAGGACAAGAAGGAGCAGGAGGAGGCGCCTGCCGAGCAGCAGGCTCCCAGGGAGCAGTGCATGCAGGCGCCACCGGAGCAGAGCATGCAGGTGCCGCCGGTGGAGGATGCGCTTGTTGCGCAACACGAGTGGCCGGTGGTCGACGATGATGACGACGACAAGGGAGGAGTGGCCTATGGTCGAACACAACGACGACAAGCCAGAGGTTGCGATCTCCAGCAGGAAGCGTCGCCGCTTGAATGATGGCGCGAGGAAGAATAAGAAGTGATCAGTAGTACTAGTTAGTAATAGTATAATTTTAGTCAAATGTTGTTACAGTTTCTTAGCACTTAAATTGGCCTCTTGGTGAGCTTTTGGGATGATGGATCGATGTATTAAATTGGGTGTTTTGGGGATGATGGATGGATGTATTTTTTTTTCGAAATGGGGATAAAACTCCCCGGCCTCTGCATCAATTGATGCACACAGCTATTTATTAAGGCAACGTGAAAAGTAACAAGTCACCAATTCAAGATACAGCTAAAGTTACTGCATAGATCAACCAGCGAAAAACAGTATTTAAAAAAGGACTAAGCATCATGAAGACGACTAGTATGCTGCCAGGTAGCCTGACTGAAGAACTCCTGAGCGACCGTCAATAGCCGTCCGCATCCGGAAGACATGGCATCTCGGTATTCCGGCGGTAACAGGTATGCCCACAACTGTACCCAATGCGCCATCATGTGAATAACCTGCAAGAAGTTGATAGATCTCTTTTTGTTAAAAAATATATCATTTCTACATCTCCATATGGACCAACACAAAACCAATACAACAGTGCGAATCATAGCTTTCGTCTTATTATCCATACGTCCCAACCATATACCAAACATATGGTCCACACTAGTTGGAGATAACAGATCAAAAGTAACATCAACATTATGCCATATAAGCCGTGCAAAAGGGCAAGAGATAAACAGGTGGTCAATGGTCTCCGAGGAACCACAAAAACAACTGACGAGGTTTGATCTCGTCAATGCCCATTGTTATGGACTTGGGTTTTGGAGAAGATGGGGATGCTGGAGATCGTGGAACGGTTAACAGACAAGCAACCAGGGGACACGAGATTTACCCAGGTTCAGGCCCCCGGAGGGAAAACCCTACTCCTGCTTGTCTGCTCTTGATTACTGCGGAACCGAAAGTTACAGGGTGCGCAGATTCGATCTGGCGTGGAGGTGTGTGCGAAAGTATGAGTCGAGAGAGAGAGCTCTAGATCTCTAGATCTATCATGGAGGTGGAGATCGTACATCTATCTATTGGGGGTTATGGCATCTGTAGGTCGTGATCTATCCTCCTCGTTGGACCCTCCTAGCCTTTATATATGGGGAGGCTAGGTCTCGGGTGCCAATACGATTAGGTTACAAGTTGTATTCAAACTCTAGTCTTGAGGTTTCCTTGTCTTGTGCGTTTGGGACTCCATGTCCATATGGGCTTCGTTCCAGCCGAACCGTCATAGGCGTCATGGACCCTGGTAGGTCATCGAGTGGGCCTTCCGTCGGGCTGGACCAGGTATGCTAACATCGGGTACCCGTAGGGTATAACCATGTCAGTAGCCCCCGAGTGTTCGGTCGAATCGTAGATTCGGCTGAGGACTCTTCAATCCTTCGGATGCAACCCTGTCTTTCAAGAGTACATGTGTAGGGATTGTTGATGCGTGTGCATGAGTGGAATTCCATTAAATTTAATTGATGTACCCAACGCGTCTGTCGGGATTTTTTATCGCGCCTGTTGGCACGGATTCTTACTAGCAGAGCGCAGTCGTGTGCGTTACCAGGTCATCAGATAATATCTGTAGGTCTTATCTTTGTGTCGCAGACACAACATCCGAATGTTTATCACCGCGGAGGTGTTTCAGGTGGCCAGGGAGGACGTTGCTCACTTAGCGTTAATTAGGGCAGAGTTGCCGAAAAGTTTTTGCATGCTGATCCGAAGGATCGCAGTCGAAGAATTCATAGGGTGCGCGACCAGCGCTCCCTATGAGAGTAGCCCCCGAGTGTCTGTTCGAGTCGTAGACTCGAGCAGAGACTTTAATTCAGTCTTTGTTGACTTTTAGGTCCGTAGGACACAAATTTTTCGGATTCTTGAATCCATCCTCCCTATGGGAGTAGCCCCCGAGTCCGTAGTGGAGTCGCAGACTCGACGTAGGACTCGAAGATCTTGTGTGTGCGCGACCAGCGCTCCAGTTTAGAGTAGCCCCCGAGTGTCTGGCGGAGTCATAGACTCGGGCAGAGACTCGAGTCTTGTATCGTGCAGTTGTAGTAGGAAATCTCATGGGCGTACCGCTGACCTGGAAGTACATCGGGTGCGCGACCAGCGCTCCTGATAGGAGTAGCCCCCGAGTGTTTAGTCGAGTCGCAGACTCGAGTGGAGACTCATGTGAGGAGAAGCCACTGACCCGGAAGTGCATCGAGTCAGCGTCGCGTCTGTGTAGCATCAAGTGATGCAACCATCCGAGGAGGGTTTCAACTCGGGCCTTGAGTTTATGGCGTAGCCAGTTGTTTCGTCGACTCCTGTAGGAGGACCCGATAGAATAGCTCAGCGTATTTGACATCCTTGTAAGCTGCAGAAAACATGAAGAATTGTGAAGTACTTGTATCTTGTAAAGAATATTTGTCTTTCGACTTGTATAGTAAGATTCTGGTGCCGATCGAGTTGACACTTTTGTACTGTATGCTAGGCCTTTTCGTTAGCCTGATTACCCTTAGTATCAGTACCTTGCCGAGGTACTCGGAGTTCAACGATTCAACGATCAGGCAGAATCAGCTACTCGGGCTGTCGCGTTCGAGGTGCTCGAGTGCGTGGAGCCGATGGCACATTAGGTTACTCGAAGAGGGCATAGCCCCCGAGTGTTTCGAGTGCGAGTTTAAAAAGAAACCAGCTCTAAGTAGAGGGAAACTTAGCTTTGTTGGTTGTCGTGGCGAAGTTGACGCGGTAGCGGGTCACACGGCGAACGTAGTCGACGCGGCGGACCGCAGTCATAGCAGCGACGGGCTCCTGGGGTCGATGGTGGCGGCGAGTTCCGCATTCGAAGATTGTCTCAATTGAAGACCACACTGGGTCGTCTCATTCGAACAATGCAGTGGGTCACCACATCCGAAGAATGCTGCGAGTCAGCACAGCCGAAGGCCACACAGTTCGTCGAAGCCGAAGACCGTAGCGGGTTGCTGGAGCCGAAGGCCGCGGCTGGTCGCCGAAGCGGAGGGAGCCCCCGAGTCGTTGGAGCCGAAGATCGTGGAGGATCGACGGAGTCGAAAAATGTAGAATACGTGGCAATGGGTCACACGGCGGACGTAGTCGACGCGGCGGACCAGAGTTGCATGGTGATGAAGAGTTGCCGCATCCAAAGAATCGGCAGATCACATGGTCGAGGCGGCGCAGCCCCCGGGCGTGGATTTGATGTGGTCGATGTACCCAAGGCGGCGCTCGAGAGCCGATACGGCGGAACGGAATCATAGCGGCAACGGGTCGAAGCCGATGGCGGTATCCGCAAGCGGAGATCATAGGAGGTCGACGTAGTCGAAGAGTGTAGCAGGTCGTCGGGGTCAAAGACCACAATGGGTCACGCGGCGGAGTTGGCGCAGCGCACGTGTGTAGTTGGTGGGTCACGGGATTGATGGAGCGGCGCCAACCGATGGATAGGAGTCGATGCTGCAGCGGGTTGGCCCAGCCCCCGAGCGTAGATCTGACGGTGAAGGGGTCGAAAAGACGTCGGACAGAGCCACAGAGCGGAATCGCTAGATTTTTGTCATCCAAAGTCTTTTTTTTTCGGCTGATCTGAATCGGATGCATCGGTGAAGGACCAGACTAGCTAGCTTTGATTGACTTTTTTTTCTTTGATTGAATTGCTGCACGACTTGGTCTGCATGCACGCATCAGAGGGTTGATTTGATCTTGATGCAAAGTTGGTGCACGCATCCGATAGATTGTAGCTTGCTTCTGACTTTTTAAATTTCTTTGCTTCACTTGCCACAGGCAATCAATCGGGGCTGTCGGTAGTATTTTTCCTGCTAAAAAGAACACGATGTCGCGTGAAGACGCATGTATTGAATGTATTGACCTGATCGGACGTGGTCTTGCTGAAATTTAGACGCACGTGACTCGATGTAATCGAATCTTTCCCGACACTATATGGCTCAGCCCGCTGATCAATTTTTTCAGACCAAATGTGTGTCTTCCTTTTTTTTCTATGATTTCCTTGGAACTTGACACGGGACCATCAGATTTAAACTCACCAAGCTGTTGCGCCGACGTTGATTTGGCGATCTGGATAGCAATCGAAGCTTCTGACCACGCCTGTGGCCGTCCATCAATTGGCGTCTAACCAACCAGACAGAACGGATCTGTGCGCTCGTGCTGGTGAAGGGAAAGTGGCTGCCGCGCACACGTTGATGACGAAATCCAATGCGCGGATGAGTAGATAATCTGACCAGATGTGATCTGGACGTTGTTGATGATGAAGGATCCTGTCCAGAAGACAAGTCGTAGATTGCAGATGATGGAACCGTCACGATCGCACAATCAGCGTCCCCAGTTCCCACATACGGCGCCAATTGACGAGGTTTGATCTCGTCAATGCCCATTGTTATGGACTTGGGTTTTGGAGAAGATGGGGATGCTGGAGATCGTGGAACGGTTAACAGACAAGCAACCAGGGGACACGAGATTTACCCAGATTCAGGCCCCCGAAGGGAAAACCCTACTCCTGCTTGTCTGCTCTTAATTACGGCGGAACCGAAAGTTACAGGGTGCGCAGATTCGATCTGGCGTGGAGGTGTGTGCGAAAGTATGAGTCGAGAGAGAGAGAGCTCTAGATCTCTAGATCTATCATGGAGGTGGAGATCGTAGATCTATCTATTGGGGGTTATGGCATCTGTAGGTCGTGATCTATCCTCCTCGTTGGACCCTCCTAGCCTTTATATATGGGGAGGCTAGGTCTCGGGTGCCAATACGATTAGGTTACAAGTTGTATTTAAACTCTAGTCTTGAAGTTTCCTTGTCTTGTGCGTTTGGGACTCCATGTCCATATGGGCTTCGTTCCAGCCGAACCGTCATAGCGTCATGGACCCTGGTAGGTCATCGAGTGGGCCTTCCGTTGGACTGGACCCGATATGCTAACATCGGGTACCCGTAGGGTATAACCATGTCAACAACATTTTGTGCACCCAACCCACTTACGCTTCACCAAATTATCCTTAGTAAGTAAAACCTTTTTATGCAGAAACCACATAAATATTTTATTATTTAATGGTATCTTTAATTTTCAAAGATATTTGCTAAGAAAAGGCGTATGACCATTCATAAGATCTTTATACATAGATTTAACTGTAAAAGAACCTGAGGCATTTAATCCTCGCACAAATTTATCCGACTCCTCTGATAAATTTAACTGTAAAAGAAGTTGATGGATGGATGTATTAAACTGGGTGTTTTTGTGATTACAGTGGTAATCAAGAATATATATGAAGTTTACTTAACAGTAGTTCCTGCTATCCACATTTTGATGATATGATGATGTATGAAGTGTTAGTGGCAAGACTTCAATATATGTAGTGGCTAGTTTGATTTGAAGTGTTAGTAAAGCAAACTTACAAGAAGTCATCAACAATAAGTAGTTGATGCTAGTTTTTATTTGAAAATGCACTACAACGTTCAAGAGAAGATCATATGGAGCAGAGAATGGTTAAATTTATCAAAAATGATGCTTTTTGTAAGTGTGTGGACGGTTTTCCAAATCGATCGTCGTGTTTATTGGGTCGTGCAGTGGTTCCAGAACGTGGGAGAGAGATTGGCAAAAACCTTTGGCTGTGGGCGAGTTCTAACTGTCGTCCACCCGGAGTGTCTGGATTTGGGAATTTGGGTTTAGGTAATTTTTGTATACAACATCAATTTGGTGACACTTTTTATATACTTGATACGAATTATAAATTCATTTATTGTATTTTGGTATTTAACCTTATAATAAATAGTAAAACATAGATAACGGTCCAGAATGGCCTATTATGGAAGGTCTGTCTATGCTTGTATACGAGTGGTCTAGATACGACCGGAATTCTAGAAATCGAGTTTCCATGAAGAAAATTCAAAGATTTTTTAGGACTGAAAAAAATGTATAATTCTTTGCATTGCCTCATACTTTGAGTATATAACCTTAGAAAAAATAGCAAAAGCCAATACGCACATTCTAAATGGAACTTGCTTTACAAAAGTGATCATTTTCTAGGAATGTCATTGGTTTAGAGAGCAAACTCTCATGCTTCGGAACACCAAAACCAAGTTTTGTACAAATTGGACTCCTTTTTGGTTGGAATTGTGTATATGCACCCCACTTGAACTAATAATGATTAATACATTTTTTTTATTTTCCAAATAATGATTTACTCATTTCCATACATTTTCAAGGGAAAATAAATAAATAATACATATATTTGTCAAAAAATCTAGACTTTTTTTGCATGCGCTCACATTTTAAGGTTTTTAAACTTGTGACGAATGGTAAAACACGACATGACTGTCCTAATTGGTGAAAGGAGTATAGATTTATTTAAAAATCCAGACATTCTGCACCCAAATTCCCTATTTACTGCGGGCCAATCCCCTCCCCCAATATATGCCCGCCCACGCCGAGACACTGCGTTCCAAATCCCCAATTTCCAGCCGCCCCCGCCATTCAAGCCTCCCCTTCCTGCAGATCCTCCATTTACGTTGGAGATGGCAGCGGAATCCGGCTCGAGCCACAGCGGGGCTAGCCGGACAAGAGTGAATACGACGGCGACGCGCCTTTTGGCAGAAGTATGCTCCCTCGCGTCGCCTGACTGCCGCCTGCCAAAGGGGTAGCACCTTGACCTAAGCGTTGTACCCGTGCCACCGCCACTGAGGAGTGTCGCGGCCCATGCCGTTGAGGTTGCCTGCTGCCGTCCTCTATGGTGGACCCGACTCAGATGCACCACATTGGGATGAGCTTTTCGAGGATGAGCACGATGATACGTCCAATTTGCATCACCATTCTATATCATAATTTGCTTCTATTCATTTGATTCTTGGAGGTGTTACTTATGTTATTTCATCTGTTTTTGCATGTTGGATGATTCTTGGAGGATGAACTGTCGGAGTCAGGATTCTGATGGAAAAAGTAGTGTCTAGATGCAATTTTTGCGAAGATCAGAAAAATATCAGAAAAACTATGGAAAATTATATTTTTTCTAGAAGACGAAGGAATCCAGAAGGGGAGGTGGAGTTGGGACATAGGGGGGCCCACACCCCCCAGGCGCGGGCCACCGTAGGCCACGCCTACAGGGGCTGTGGACGCCCTGGCCCACCTTTGGCTCCGCCCCTTCGCCTATATCTTCCTCCCGAAACCCTAAAGTTCGGGGAGCGACTGTCGTGGTATTGTTGACGAGTACGCCGTGGAGGGGTCCTCACAGATCGTGTTTAGAGAGGTGGGGTAAGGCGACAGGTTAACCGGGTACGAGGTAACACATGTTACCCAGGTTCAGATCCCATGACAGTGGCGGGATCCTACTCCTGCTATAAATCACTATAATGGCAATGCACCGAGTTACTGGGATCGGTTCGCTGTGCGCGATATGAGTTGAGTTATCTAGGTTGTGCCCTAAAGGCTCCCATAGGTCCAACTTATATAGTCGTCAAATCCTAGGGTTACAGGAAAATTCCTTGCTGGACAGGTTACTGAGTCCTACACAGTATACAATTAGTCTAACGTGTCTTGCACTCCAAGGCTCTGGGTACGTCGGTGACTCCTCCGTAGCCTTCCTTTAACCGGCATGGGCCTCCCTTCTGGATCCATCTAACTGGGCCGCCCAGCAGGCCATGGGCCTTGCTACCAACTGTGGTCCACCCGGGTTATCCGGATTAGAGACATGCTATGATGATACCCATATAGCATATCACCAACAGTAGCCCCCGGAGAACTCCGAGATCTTGCGTGGTCTTGCCTCTTCAAGTTGAATGCTCCGTCTAGATGAATGTCGGAAAATCGTCAAGCAATATCTTGTAGTCCTCCCAAGAACCCTACAATGCTCTCCGTCTTCAACTTGTAAGTCCGAGAACTGCTGAATCTTCCATCGTACTCCTCTCGTAGCCGGACTGGATCCGCCCATGCCGGAATCTTTCGATGGGATGGTTCATCTGCCCGTGTCAGCTAGAGCAACGTAGACCACAGGTTAGCGATGCCTCGTAACTCACCCATATAGCAAACATAATCATGTCTGTTTTCCCGCGTGAAAGATACGAACCGTTGGCGGCGCCAGTGGGAACGTGGCGAAATTTCCGTGCACGTACTCGCACACGCTGTTCACGCGACAACCATTCGATTACTTTACACGAATCTTGATGCCAGGGGATATAAATTATAACTGAGGTAGATTTTATCTTTTCACCACATTCTCCCCCGTGTCATCTTCTTCCTCCTGCGAACCATCTCCTCGAGGTCTCCGCGCGCACAGGAAAAACCCTAGTTTCTCCCCCATCTCCCAGTCACCTTTCTTCCGCTCCAATGGCAAGAAGCAACTCAACCACTTCCATGGCGGTGATGAGCGATGCTGCGGACAAGCCTGTGAGCTCCGTCCACGTGCCTCCAGAGGGTGTGGTGGTTCCACGGTCCGCGGTGGTGGAAACCACCGGCAACAACCATATTCCAGCGGGGCTGCCGTTGGAGGAGGAAAGTGACTCCCACAAGGGAGATTGGCGCGGCTCTGACATCGCCAACAGCGATCTCAAAGAGCTGCTCGCCGAAGGATACCTCCCCGCGACGGAGGGGCTAGTTTGGCGGGCGGAGCCGGCCGGCGAGGTCACCCCTTCTCCCCAAGCCAGAGAGAAAGTGTACCTCAAAGCGCAAATGGTACGCGGCGTCTCCCTCTCGATCTCCAACTTCTTCCTTGCTGTCATCAACCATTACTGGGTTCAACCTCAGAACCTTTCTCCGAATAGCATCCTAGCGCTTAGCAACTATGTAGCGCTTTGCGAGGGCTACCTAGGAATTAGGCCTAGGTTAGATCTGTTCATCTATTTCTTCACCGTCAAGAGGGAAGCCGGGGCAAACAAGGACGAGCTTAGAAACTGCAAAACCATTAGCTTCAAGATCCGACATGGCCGGCGGTTCCCAGACATCGTAGGCCATGAGTCTTGCAAGAACTGGCAGCGAACGTACTTTTACGGCCTAGATATCCCTCTGGCTGGCCGAGAAGCAATGTACCCGGACTTCATCGATGGGTCCGCCGCTGAAGCGCCAACATGGAGATCCCAGGCCACTCTTCCCTCCGACAACGAAGCTTCCCGCGCCATTAGGCGGATCCAGTGGTTCGTAGAGACAGGTTTGACCGAATTGGAACTAGCCATGTGCTGGTTCGTCAGGCGGATCCAGCCTCTGGAACACCGATCGAAGCTGATGCATCAGTATACCCTGGATAGGAAGGATAGCCTTCACATCTCCATGGATAACATTTCAAGTGACTCCATCAAGATCTGCCTCAAGGACATAGTCAAGGTGAAGGACAGGAAGCGCGGCTTCGCCGTCACCCACGACATGTTCGTGGACGACAAGTGCCCAGAGGTATCTGTTTATTTTCCGTGTATGACATATACTCCAGTTCTTCCGTCTAGCCATTACCGTTTTATCTAACACTTTGGAATTTCACTTAACAACTCAAAGGTCTAGAGGAGGACGACATGGCTGTCCAAATCTATGACCCCAAGATGAAGGAAGTCACCGTCGTGTTCGACGATGATGTCCCGTTGGTGCGTAAGCGGAAGAGCTCCCCCTCTGACGCTGCCGACGGAGGCAAGAAGAAGAAGACGGAGGGTTGATCCTCCAAGAAGTCCACTGCTGCCCTGGAGGCGGAGAAAAGAAGAATTGCCAGCATCCCTTTCACCAAGGCACCCACCGTTGTGTAAGCTTCTTATTTTCCGACATTGTCCATTGTTCGTCTTATTCCTATACTTATACTTTTGCACGTTTCAGGAAGAAGCCAGTTTAAGTTTGAAGAAGACCTTCAAAACATCGGGGGCTTCTAAACACATAAAAGATATGTTGCACCAAGCGTCTCCCTCCATCGCCCCTATCACTCCCATCGTCAAGCCTGCTGCTGCACCGACAAGCTCTCCAGCTAAGGTGGCATCTGGCCCTTCCGCCATGGAAGTGGATCCAGGTGTCACCATGGATCTTGTCCTTGTCGACGAGCAGGCGACACAAGAAAGTACCACGTCCAAAATGTTTGAAGCTCCGACTAAGGATGCCATCGGTAGCGGTAAGGCGATAGTGGAAGGCGGAACGTCTGCCGAAGGAGGCTCCACTGCACCTAGGACATCAACAGAGCTTCCAAAGATTGTCTACCCGACGCTTACGCCGAGTAGCTCAACTCTGGCTCCTGGTGCAACACCAACTTATTCGACTTGCGGCCTTGAGGAGCTTCTCAGGCAAGATAATATCTTGCGAGGAAATAGTCTTTCCTGCAGCAAGATATTTGCCGAGAGCGCCACCAACCTCAAGATCATCGCACTTGTAAGTTTTACTTGCATTTTTCATTTCATATGAGTATCCCACTGTAGCCCCCGAGGATTTAGACGGAAAACCATAGGTCTTTGCATCTGAATGCTCTAAGAGTGACTAAGCTTAGAAAACTTCGCACTGTAGCCCCCAAGTATTTAGTTTGAATGAATTATTCCGACTAGATACTTTTAGAGTAGCATACGCAGTGTTTGTAAATTTCAATACCCCCAAGCCTCTAGTTGAAACAAAATTAGTTCTGACTAGATGCTTAAAGAAAGACTAAGCATATTGCCGAGTTAAAAACTCTCACTGTAGTCCCCAAGCCTTTAGGTGGATATTTATCCGGCTAGATGCTCCAAGTAGACTAAGGAATTTTGATCTTATCTCCACAGAATGAGAATGCTCGGAGAGGCGTCGCCAACGAGAAGTTCCACAAGATGCACGCTGAGCTGGAAGCTGAAAAGGGTAAAACTGCCTTCTTGAAGGAACAAATCACCAAGAGCAAGAGTCTGTTTTTCCTTTCAATTTTGCAATCAAACTTGGTCTTGTGCCATCACTTTCCGACTACTCATTGTGTGTTGTTATTTCTCCAACTTGCAGAAACCATCACCAAGGCCAAGGATATTGTCGAGCAATCCAAGCACACTGAGCTGCTAGATAGCGAGAACAAGATCCTTAAGCAGGAGAGGGCGAATACCCTGAAGATGCAAGAGGAATCCATGAAGGCCTTGCAGGAGTTTGCCAACACGGAGATGAAACGCCTGAAGGAGGAAATTGCAATCCTCAAGGAGCAAAAGAAAGCTGACGAAGAGCAGAATCATCGCAACCTTGAGGCTTACAAGATTCTCCGACAAGAACAGGACTCCATGGCGGAGACACTCCAGCAAGCGGAGGCGAGCATCTTTGGTAATCAATCTCCGTCTTGTACTTCTGTAAGCCAGGTACTCTGAAATTTTTGTGTTATTAAACTCATGTGCTCCTTTGTTTGTCAGAAATGCAACTCCTATTGGTTTAACCAATTCGCCTCCTCCGCCAAAGGAATGCATGGTTCTCGCCGACAACTTCATCAACACCGCAGTCAAGCAATCCAAAGAGATTGACAAGCCCCTGAACATTAACATTAAGGTGGTGGACTCCGTGATGAAGTACTTAGAGATTCTGCGCCAAGCCCCCGAGCGTATCGTAAGCTGGAAAGCTTCATGTACCCGGGCTGGTGCAAGAATGTCGCTGGCAATGGTCAAGGCTCACTACGAGAACACCGGCATTGACACGGTGACCTCAGTCCTGCCCGACGTAGACGATGACGGCCAGGAGATTGATCACAAAGCTATCTGGGCATCGCTCGTGGGTTATGACACCAGGGTCGACGAGTTGGTCGATCACAACTCCTTTGTGACTCTTGAGATCATTGACGGCGACCACCAGAGCGTAACCTGACATCTTGAGTACATGCTCACTAACGGAGCTGTGCTCTTCCATCATGCAGCTAAAGAACTTTTCTGAAGCGTTGTAGCTCTCTACAGCAGCATGTGTGTCGAAAATCATTTTCAACTCACCCATTGTATCAAATGCATTGCCGTTTTCGAAACGCTTTCGAAGTTCCGGCTCTAGCCCATACAATATGCCGCAATGAACTAAGTTGTGGTCCTCCTGACGAGTCTGATAGACATTCTTCTCCTCGTCAGGGGCATCATCTAAAGGTGGGGGACTTAACGGCGCTTCTAGCACATATTGCTTTTGTGCAGCAGAGAGGAGAATCCTCAAATTCATGGCCCATTCGGTAAAGTTGCTACCGTTCGTTGCTAGTTTCTCTTTCTCCATGAATACATTGAAATTAAAAGCAGGTGGTGCCATCTACAACAGAATTTGTAAAGTTTAGACTAAGTGTATGATAGATTGAGTCCAACTAATCTATATTACGAATGAACTCCCACTAAAAAACGACATCCCTCGTGCCTTTTTGGTGATTACATGAACCAAATCCACTACACCAAGTCCGATCATCACGTGAGTCGGTATAGCTTCAAAGGCGAGCATCAAATGGGCATCATATCAACTATATGACTCATGCTTAACCTTTCGGTCCGTGTTCCGAGGCCATGTCTGTACATGCTAGGCTCGCCAAGTTAGAACCTTAGTATTCGCGTGTGTAACTGTTTTACACCCGAAATATGGTCGTGGATCCAAGAACACCCGATCATCACGTGATGTCTTGGAGCGACGAAAACATAATCGGTGCATACTAAAGGAAGAACACATTCTTATCTTGATATTTAAATGAGGGATCATCTTATTATGCTAACAAAGCGCAAAACAAGCAATATAAGATGCTATCAAACATCATATGTTTATTAGTGAAATTATATGGTTCCCGGAGATGATCTCTATCATGTGCATCATGGTATGATCACTATCATACCTATATGTGTAAATCCAAGGTCTATGGATTTTACACGCTATGTGTGTTGTAAGAGTATCATCTCATACTTCTACTTACAACACTACCATATCATAACACTAGCCCAGCAACAATCTAAACTAGACGCCTCTAATTTATCCATTGCAAGTTTTACGTGGCTTAGGGCTTTCGAGATAGAACCGTTCTTACCTACGAACATGAACCACAACGAGGATAATCAAATTGTTGACAACTCGCTTGCAAAATAGATATTGACTATAGTAGGAGAGACAGACACCCGCTAGCCACTTATGCAAACTAGTTGCATGTCAAGCGTGGAACAGGTCTCATGTGCGAGGACATGTAAAGTTTGTCCGGGCCGCTTCATCCCACTATGCCACCAATATCCAAAATTACAACAAAGGAGCAACAACATGATCATCATCGTTCACATACTCATATGTGTACTACCCGTGTAAAGTATCTACGCATAGATCCGGCTCTGATACCACTGTAGGGTTCGCAGCATAGAAAACAAAATTTTTCCTACGATGTGAACTATATACCAAGATCTATCTACTAGATACAAACAACGGGAGGATGTATATCCGTAGAGAACATACCCTTGAAGACCGACAAAGCTTAACGAGTTCAACTCGTGGTTGATGTAGACGATCTCTTGCCGATCTCAAGATCGAGAGGAAGTCCTAGCGCCGCAAATCAGCAGCGCATCCGTGCTCGCACACACGTTCGAGGCACCGAGCAACCTCCGCCTCCTCGCTCCAGCGATGCAGTGGAAGCATAACTCTTTCTTGCCGAATAGCCACCGGGAACATGTATCTCGCTAGTCCGAGACCATGGGGGATAAATTCTAGAGGGGGAGAGAGATCCTTCACGAGGAGGTGTAAGAGACAAGTGAGGAGGGGGGCTCCTTTTATAGGAGGAGGGGGGGAACCCCAAGGGGGTGGCCGGCGCATGGGGGCTGCCCCCTTGCCCTCCCCTCTTCATGTGGGTGGACACTCCACTCACAAATCTCCTTTAAATTCCCTCCACTCAAATTCCCATTAAATTTCCACCAAATTTAATGCAAACTCTCATTAAATAAAACTCTTTTATTTTATTCAGAATTTTGTCAATTACTTTAATGACAAACATTCACAAATAACCCCTTGCTAGAATTCTATTTCACATGCATAACCACTTTATGCAATTTCACCCGAAAACCTGTTTCGGTATCTAGTGAAATAAATTCCTGCGCTTGTTCATTCTTTCGGCATGAAACATTTGCTCCAATTGGATGTCGGTGTCTCTTAAGTGTGTCACCCTACGGTTCGTGAATAATGCGGACATGATCGAGACCCCTCTCGGATCAATAATCAGAAGCGGGATCTGGAGAGCCATACTGACTCCCACACATTCAACGATGACTTTCTTGTGATCGTCGGAACCTTTTACGCTAGTATCTTAATCCCTTTGTTTCACGATATATTACATGTCCGAGATTCGATCATCGGTATCTCCATACCTAGTTTGATCTCATTACCGACATGCACTCTTTTCTCGTTCCTGTGATATAACATTCTAGTGATCAAATCACTTGCTTGCAAGCTAATCAATGTGATATCACCGAGAGGGCCCAGAGTATATCTATCCGTCATCGGGATGAACAAATTCCACTCTCGATCCATGAGCCTCAACATAACACTTTATTAGTTCTGAATCCATCTTTATAATCACCCTGTTACGGTGTGACGTTTGATGTTATCAAGAAACTCTTCCGGTGTTAGTGATTGACATGATCTCATGGTCTAAGGATTAGGATCACTTCGTAAGTTGTTATAGCAATATAAACTCAGTGACTTTGATCGTAATGCTATACTTCGGATGAATGTTCATCACACCATTACACTAATGTTGTGATCCCGTTATTAACAACATCCAATGTCCATGATCAGGAAACCTTGATCATCTTGTTAATCAACGAGCTAGTTTATGAGAGAGGCATAACTAGGAACTTTCTGTTTGTTTATTAAACACACATGTATTAACGTTTCCGTATTAATACAATTATAGCATGCAAAATAAACATCTATCATATACTTGGAATACACATAATAAACACTTTATTATTGCCTCTCAGGGCATATTCCCTTCAGGAGGGGGGGCACCGAAGGGGGTGGCCACCGGCCATGAGGGCTGCCCCCTCCCCTCCTTCATTCATGTGGGTGGACACTCCACTAACAAAAATCTCTTCAATTCCCTCCACTCAAAATTGCTATTAAATTTCCACCAAATTTAATGCAAACTCTCATTAAATAAAAATCATTTTATTTATTCAGAATTTTGTCAATTACTTTAATGACAAATATTCACATATAACCCCTTGCTAGAATTACATTTCACATGCAAAAACACTTTTTGCAATTTCACCCGAAAACCAGTTTCTGTATCTAGTGAAATAAATTCCTGCGCTTGTTATTCTTTCCGGCATGAAACTTTTGCTCCAATTGGATGTCAGTGTCCCTTAAGTGTGTCACCCTACGGTTCGCGAATAATGCGGACATGATCAAGACCCTTCTCCGATCAATAATCAAAAGCGGAACCTGGAGATCCATACTGACTCCCATACATTCAACGATGACTTTCCTGTGATCGTCAGAACCTTTTATGCTAGTATCTTAATCCCTTTGTTTCACGATATATTACATGTCCGAGATTTGATCATCGGTATCTCGATACCTAGTTTGATCTCGTTACCGACATGCACTCTTTTCTCGTTCCCGTGATATAACTTACTAGTAATCAAATCACTTGCTTGCAAGCTAACCAATGTGATATCACCGAGAGGGCCCAGAGTATATCTATCCGTCATCGGGATGAACAAATTCCACTCTTGATCCATGAGACTCAACATAACACTGTCACATCCCAAGATTTTCCAAATCTTGTAATGTGAAAATAAATGAATAGAATAAAACTTTGTTTGATTTTCAGAGCCAGAAGAAACTTTTTTGGAACCTCAAACCAATTTGAATCAAATAAAATCCTAAAGGGATTTATAAAGATAAACATTTATTAAAGGAAATTAAAATGTTTTAAAATTACTATTTTGAATCTTTAAATAAAAAAATTTGGTTTTCAAATGAAAAGGTGGATTTATAAATAAAGAACATTTTATAAAGCCCAAATTAGACCTTGGCCAAGCTTTAGAATTAAAACATTTTGTTTTGAATAAAAATAGTAAAGGTTTATTTAAAATAAAATAATAAGGAATTAATATCCAAATTTTATTCAAATAAAAGGTTTTAACATTTTAATTAAAACATCAAAACTTATTAAATTATTTTAGATAGGTTTTCCAAGTATTTGATATTCACAAATAAAACCTACTAAAGTGTTTTGACTTTATTTTAGATTTCAAAATAAATATCTCAATAAAACAAATCCTATTTGATTTAATAATGAAAGTCTATTATATTTAATTAATAATGGACTCTAAAATAAAAGGTTATTTTGTTTTAAACAGATTTCCAAATATCTATTATTTCCAAATAGAACCTACTGATTTGGATTTGAAAGTATTTGGAATTCAAATGGAAATTTTATTAATTAAACCAAACCCTATTGTATTAATAAACTATGGTCCATTTTATTTAATTAATAAATGGAACCTAAAAAGATTTAAAATATTATTTTATTTTGGAAGTTGGTTTATGCTACTAAACAGAACCAAAAACTCATTACAAGTTTGAATTGTTTGAGTGGTTTGCATTGTTGATTGAATCATTTGTTTGAATATCAAATCAGAAAATAGAAATAGAAAAGAATAAAACAAACAGGCAGAAAAAAATATGGAAAAGGACAGACCCAACTGAGCCAGCCCAACAGCCCACTTAGCCCAGTTCTCTCCTCCCCGCAGAAAACGATTCGAACCAACTATCTGACCCGCGCAGACAATGACCGGTGGACCTCCCCCTCGTTCTTTTCCCACTGACCGGTAGGCCCCTTTTCCACTGTTCTCCTTCCCCACCCCGCGACTGGTTCTTCCTCCTCTCGTCGCCGTTGCAAGCTTTGAATCGCGGCATCAATACGCCTTAACGCAGCCACCTTAACTCGCAGTGAACATGCATGTTAAATCCCCTCTTCCTCCTCTTTCATTCCCCCCAAACCCCACGCATCGAGAGCCACCAGGCTGCCGCCAATCTTTTCTGCACCGTCGCTGTCTCCGACGAGTTCTCGGCCAAATTCCGGCGGCATCACATCGCCCTTGACTTTCCGAGCAAGCAGGCAGGTTCGCCAGACTCAGGAGCACCGCTCCGTAACCTCAGCTTCCCCGCGGGCACCCCTGAGCTTCGCCAACGGCAACCCCAGCACCGCCACCATCTGGCTCTACTCCGGCGGAACCTCTCTGGTAAATCAGACTACCCCGACCCCTCTCGTTCACGCACCCACCTTCGCCGTGTCTTGGCGCATCTGACCGTGCATTTCGTTTGCCTCCGAGCGGTCCCTAGCACCGACCTCGACGACGACTGAGCAAAGCCGAGGCGCAACTCCACTCCGACGAGCAATCAAGCCCGCTCCAGTGCGCCCCTCGCCAAGACAGCAACACGTTGAGCTCCACCGGACTTCTACGATCACTGTGAGCATTTCCCCACCTTCCTTCGCTTCCTGCTTCGCTAGCGCCGCCGCCATCTGGCCGCACCGCCGCTCGCGGTTGTCATCGCGCCGCCAGTCCTTGGCCAGGCAGCAGCATCCGTCCGATCTTGATCCAGTGGATAGGATAGAAAGTAGAGCGAAGCGGTAAGTGGTGCTCCTGTGCCACACGATTTAACTGAAATCCAATGGCTGTCGTCGCGTGATCCGGCCGAACCGTTACCAACGAATGACGACGTGACGCGTGGCCAGAGTTTGTGTTAAAACAGATTTTTGAATCAGAATTATTTGCAAACTTCAAACCTTTGTAACTTTCAAACCACACGTCCAAAAATTACAAATTTGGTATCAATGGATTCAGGAGAACAAGCCCTAGCCAACTGTGGCCTTAGTTTAGAAAATAGTATATGTTAGTTTGCCTGAATTTGCATATTCATTTATGAGCTTGTTTGGAGTATAAAAATTGTTTTTAAGGTTAAAACTTTTGCAAAATGGTTTGTTGTGACCTTACTGACCCTAGGAACCAACCCTTGGTATTAAAAATGATTTTTGTAAGATTTAGGTTGGATTACTTGACTTAGTCATTTTCTAGCCAAATAAAAAGAATGGTTTTTGTTATAAAAATGTTTATAGAAAGAAAACTTTAAGGAAATGTTTTGGACCAAACCTACTGACCTAAAACACCAAGTTTTGCAAATTAGCAACTCATTTGGTGAACAACTTAAGAGTTTTGCCTTGATAAAAACATTTTTCACCACATGAAATGATGAATGGATTTAAAAAAATAGTTTTTGGACAAAACCCTCTTGCTAATGACTTTGCCACTTTGGTAAATGACCAATTTGGATCTTACAAAGTTTAGAAACCCCATAGAGGCCCTCTTTACAAAATAAAACTATCTTGTGCATGCTCCCATGCATGAATTGGTTTCCATTGTCTTGTGTGTGTGAATTTGTTTGAATGATTATTGGTTTGGAATGTAAATTGAATTGGTGATTGCTTGATTGACTTGTAGTGAAGTGTGAGACTAGCAAGATCAAGGAGTGAACTACCATTCCCTACCAAAAGGCAAGTGATGCTTCATACCTTCTATCCTATTACTTTCTCTATGAATTAGTGATTTTGCTAAGTAAAACTTGCATGGATTTTGCTAAGTATAAACCTTGCTATAGGAAAACTAGTAGATGAAACCTTAGTGGAAATCTTCCTAAGTTAAGATTCCTACTACTATCAAGCTTAGCCTAGCTAATAGAAAACATGGGTGGAATATACATTCACACTATGGAAAAATATTCTAAGTCTGAGGACTTGTGTTTTGTTTAATAAAACAACTAAGTTAATGAATCACCTGGGTGGAAATGGAAGGATTGGGTTATGTTGAGTGGTTCACAAGGCCATAGACTTGGCTTGTGTATCTCACTTGTGGATGGCCACCCAGGAACAAAGAGATTTGAGATGTCAAAAGTTGAGAAGCTTCAAGTGCAACCACTTGGCAATATGGGCTCTGCCATGATCATATAGGTTGCAAGAACTTAGCCATATGGACAGTGGGTGGTAGTGTTTGATAGGTTGGAGCGCGTCCATCTTGGTCTAAGGGAAAGCTTCTGAAAGATCTTGTCTTGGGAAACCAAGTCTTGTGGGGAAAGTGCACCACCTCTGCAGAGTGTAAAATCTAAGTACTTAGCCATGTCCCTGGTAAAGGACAATTTGAGCATCAAGACATGGAAGCAATCAAGAATCTCATCATCCAAATTTCTAAGTTAAAATCTTGTGGTTTGAACAAGGGTTGTTTGAAGACTTCAATCTTTGATTGAGAGATGCCTTGTAAAGGATCTTCATTCTTTGATTGAGAAAAATGATTTTGTCAAGCAAAAACTTAGTATTTTCAAAATGATTAGAAAAGTCTATTTTGAGCAATGCAAGCCTCAACTCCACTTAGCCAAATGCATATAGATGATAGACTCCACTATACTACCATAGTATCACTTGCCAATACAATTCAAATGTATTGACCCTTTGTGGCTGTAACTTGTATGTTGCAGGTTTGATTGATTTTAGTGAAGATTGATTGAATAGGATTACAAAGTCTACAACCAACATCTTCCTGTGGCACTTTAAAGATGAAGGACCCCATGCTTATAGTTATTCCGCTGCAATGTGATGTAATAGCCATATGAGCTATGAAAGATGTAATAAAATTATGTTATTCCTGGTTATAAAGTTATATTATGACCTTTGTTTCTTGATATTACATCTTAACTGTGGATGTTAGCTATTGATCCAGGGACTAGCATTGTAAACACAGGAGGGATCAATCTTATTAAAGGTTGGGACCCCTACAGATGGTATCAGAGCATTGTGTTGCCTGTAGGATTTGTAAACCCTAAGATTGGACAAAAACCCTTAGAAAAATAGGAATGTATTTGATCCTAAACTTATTTACAAAAACACTTGTAAACTCTTTCCTTAACCATTTTGGTTTCAACTCCACATCTCTTCTACTTCAACTTGATGGAAAAACCTACCCATGGCCCAAGACTACACCATGTGCAAAGAATGACTTCAACTTCTTCAACTCTAATGACTTCAACTTCTTCAACTCTAATGACTTCAACATCTTCAGCATATTCACCAAGGTCTTCCAACTTGGATACCACTAAGGATTACAAGTGAAACAAGGAAATCCTACTCAAGATTTAGAGACTGAGGGAATGCAAAATAAGAAGGAACCATCAACAACTTTGAAGAATTGTGACCAAGAGTTTTCTCAAGGAAACCATGATCTCATACAAGAAGGATCAACCAAAGAAAGATGGAAATATCACAAGTGAACCATATAGATGGACCACCATAATTTAGTCAAACACACCAACTTATGTGGTGTAACAAAAATATTTTGTTGCCTAAGTATGTGCTTGAACTTTGTTGTTTGAGTGAATTGTTTGGTTTGTGATTGCATGCACATTGCTTGTGTGTATTATGATGTGTGTGATTAGAATTAAGTCCTTAGAAATATCTTGCCTATTCTAATCTCCCATCAAACCCAAACAGATGACTACTCCAAAAGACTCCAAGGTTGATGACATCAACACTAACCAAGCTGACAGCATGAAAGAGATTATAGCAACCCAAAACCAGTTGAGCCAAGAGACAACTCAGCTTTTAGCCAACAACAATGGACTAGACCCAGCCATACAAAGGATTTTGAAACTTCAATCCCAATTGTTGCAAGGATTGGTTACCCAAATGATCAACATGGGAGAAAACTTTTCCCAAAGACCTAATGACAACAAGGATGACAAAGATGCTAATCTAGAAGGAACCCAAGATAGCAATATTTTTAGATACAAGGATCATGCATCCAAGGAGCATGAAGATCAATGCCCCAAGAAGAGAGAAAGATCTCCCACCTATGAAGAATATGAACTGGAAAAACTCCTAGCTTTGGAGAGACCCAAAAAGAAGAAGAAGGACATAAGCCAGTTGCAATTTTACAATTGCAAAGAGATGGGACACTATGCCAGTGAATGCCCAGAAAAGAAGAAGAGACAAGAAGACAAACAAAAGCTAGTGAAACCCAAGATAAGGAAGGATTTCAGCCAAGTGATGTGCAAACACTGCAAAGAGTTAGGACATTATGCAAACTACTGTCCAGAAAAGATGAAGCATAAGATAAACCAGCCTATGAGGGATCTCAGCCTTGTCACATGTTTCAAATGCAGGGAACTAGGCCACTATGCAAACAATTGTCCAGAAAGGATGGAGAACAAGTTAAACAAGTCTATGAAGGATCTCAACCTTGGCCCATGAGTCAAGTATGGAAACCAAGGGACACAATGCAAATGTTGCTTAGAGAAGTCTCCCCAGGATCCCAAGCAAGCCAAGATGTAATTTAGTTTGAAAATTTTTAAGGGTGGTAGTACCCTAGTTGTTTTGAACTTGCTTGTAACCCCAGCCTCCCCAAATCTCGGGACGAGATTTATTTTAAGGGTGGTAGCCTGTCACATCCCAAGATTTTCCAAATCTTGTAATGTGAAAATAAATGAATAGAATAAAACTTTGTTTGATTTTCAGAGCCAGAAGAAACTTTTTTGGAACCTCAAACCAATTTGAATCAAATAAAATCCTAAAGGGATTTATAAAGACAAACATTTATTAAAGGAAATTAAATTTTTTTAAAATTACTATTTTGAATCTTTAAATAAAAAAATTTGGTTTTCAAATGAAAAGGTGGATTTATAAATAAAGAACATTTTATAAAGCCCAAATTAGACCTTGGCCAAGCTTTAGAATTAAAACATTTTGTTTTGAATAAAAATAGTAAAGGTTTATTTAAAATAAAATAATAAGGAATTAATATCCAAATTTTATTCAAATAAAAGGTTTTAACATTTTAATTAAAACATCAAAACTTATTAAATTATTTTAGATAGGTTTTCCAAGTATTTGATATTCACAAATAAAACCTACTAAAGTGTTTTGACTTTATTTTAGATTTCAAAATAAATATCTCAATAAAACAAATCCTATTTGATTTAATAATGAAAGTCTATTATATTTAATTAATAATGGACTCTAAAATAAAAGGTTATTTTGTTTTAAACAGATTTCCAAATATCTATTATTTCCAAATAGAACCTACTGATTTGGATTTGAAAGTATTTGGAATTCAAATGGAAATTTTATTAATTAAACCAAACCCTATTGTATTAATAAACCATGGTCGATTTTATTTAATTAATAAATGGAACCTAAAAAGATTTAAAATATTATTTTATTTTGGAAGTTGGTTTATGCTACTAAACAGAACCAAAAACTCATTACAAGTTTGAATTGTTTGAGTGGTTTGCATTGTTGATTGAATCATTTGTTTGAATATCAAATCAGAAAATAGAAATAGAAAAGAATAAAACAAACAGGCAGAAAAAAATATGGAAAAGGACAGACCCAACTGAGCCAGCCCAACAGCCCACTTAGCCCAGTTCTCTCCTCCCCGCAGAAAACGATTCGAACCAACTATCTGACCCGCGCAGACAATGACCGGTGGACCTCCCCCTCGTTCTTTTCCCACTGACCGGTAGGCCCCTTTTCCACTGTTCTCCTTCCCCACTCCGCGACTGGTTCTTCCTCCTCTCGTCGCCGTTGCAAGCTTTGAATCGCGGCATCAATACGCCTTAACGCAGCCACCTTAACTCGCAGTGAACACGCATGTTAAATCCCCTCTTCCTCCTCTTTCATTCCCCCAAACCCCACGCATCGAGAGCCACCAGGCTGTCGCCAATCTTTTCTGCACCGTCGCTGTCTCCGACGAGTTCTCGGCCAAATTCCGGCGGCATCACATCGCCCTTGACTTTCCGAGCAAGCAGGCAGGTTCGCCAGACTCAGGAGCACCGCTCCGTAACCTCAGCTTCCCCGCGGGCACCCCTGAGCTTCGCCAACGGCAACCCCAGCACCGCCACCGTCTGGCTCTACTCCGGCGGAACCTCTCTGGTAAATCAGACTACCCTGACTCCTCTCGTTCACGCACCCACCTTCGCCGTGTCTTGGCGCATCTGACCGTGCATTTCGTTTGCCTCCGAGCGGTCCCTAGCGCCGACCTCGACGACGACTGAGCAAAGCCGAGGCGCAGCTCCACTCCGGCGAGCAATCAAGCCCGCTCCAGTGCGCCCCTCGCCAAGACAGCAACATGTTGAGCTCCACCGGACTTCTACGATCACTGTGAGCATTTCCCCACCTTCCTTCACTTCTTGCTTGGCTAGCGCCGCCGCCATCTGGCCGCACCGCCGCTCGCCGTTGTCATCGCGCCGCCAGTCCTTGGCCAGGCAGCAGCAGCCGTCCGATCTTGATCCAGTGGATAGGATAGAAAGTAGAGCGAAGCGGTAAGTGGTGCTCCTGTGCCGCACGATTTAACTGAAATCCAACGGCTGTCGTCGCGTGATCCGGCTGAACCGTTACCAACGAATGACGACGTGACGCGTGGCCAGAGTTTGTGTTAAAACAGATTTTTGAATCAGAATTATTTGCAAACTTCAAACCTTTGTAACTTTCAAACCACACGTCCAAAAATTACAAATTTGGTATCAATGGATTCAGGAGAACAAGCCCTAGCCAACTGTGGCCTTAGTTTAGAAAATAGTATATGTTAGTTTGCCTGAATTTGCAGATTCATTTATGAGCTTGTTTGGAGTATAAAAATTGTTTAAAATTGTTTTTAAGGTTAAACTTTTGCAAAATGGTTTGTTGTGACCTTACTGACCCTAGGAACCAACCCTTGGTATTAAAAATGATTTTTGTAAGATTTAGGTTGGATTACTTGACTTAGTCATTTTCTAGCCAAATAAAAAGAATGGTTTTTGTTATAAAAATGTTTATAGAAAGAAAACGTTAAGGAAATGTTTTGGACCAAACCTACTGACCTAAAACACCAAGTTTTGCAAATTAGCAACTCATTTGGTGAACAACTTAAGAGTTTTGCCTTGATAAAAACATTTTTCACCACATGAAATGATGAATGGATTTAAAAAAATAGTTTTTGGACAAAACCCTCTTGCTAATGACTTTGCCACTTTGGTAAATGACCAATTTGGATCTTACAAAGTTTAGAAACCCCATAGAGGCCCTCTTTACAAAATAAAACTATCTTGTGCATGCTCCCATGCATGAATTGGTTTCCATTGTCTTGTGTGTGTGAATTTGTTTGAATGATTATTGGTTTGGAATGTAAATTGAATTGGTGATTGCTTGATTGACTTGTAGTGAAGTGTGAGACTAGCAAGATCAAGGAGTGAACTACCATTCCCTACCAAAAGGCAAGTGATGCTTCATACCTTCTATCCTATTACTTTCTCTATGCATTAGTGATTTTGCTAAGTAAAACTTGCATGGATTTTGCTAAGTATAAACCTTGCTATAGGAAAACTAGTAGATGAAACCTTAGTGGAAATCTTCCTAAGTTAAGATTCCTACTACTATCAAGCTTAGCCTAGCTAATAGAAAACATGGGTGGAATATACATTCACACTATGGAAAAATATTCTAAGTCTGAGGACTTGTGTTTTGTTTAATAAAACAACTAAGTTAATGAATCACCTGGGTGGAAATGGAAGGATTGGGTTATGTTGAGTGGTTCACAAGGCCATAGACTTGGCTTGTGTATCTCACTTGTGGATGGCCACCCAGGAACAAAGAGATTTGAGATGTCAAATGTTGAGAAGCTTCAAGTGCAACCACTTGGCAATATGGGCTCTGCCATGATCATATAGGTTGCAAGAACTTAGCCATATGGACAGTGGGTGGTAGTGTTTGATAGGTTGGAGCGCGTCCATCTTGGTCTAAGGGAAAGCTTCTGAAAGATCTTGTCTTGGGAAACCAAGTCTTGTGGGGAAAGTGCACCACCTCTGCAGAGTGTAAAATCTAAGTACTTAGCCATGTCCCTGGTAAAGGACAATTTGAGCATCAAGACATGGAAGCAATCAAGAATCTCATCATCCAAATTTCTAAGTTAAAATCTTGTGGTTTCAACAAGGGTTGTTTGAAGACTTCAATCTTTGATTGAGAGATGCCTTGTAAAGGATCTTCATTCTTTGATTGAGAAAAATGATTTTGTCAAGCAAAAACTTAGTATTTTCAAAATGATAAGAAAAATCTATTTTGAGCAATGCAAGCCTCAACTCCAGTTAGCCAAATGCATATAGATGATAGACTCCACTATACTACCATAGTATCACTTGCCAATACAATTCAAATGTATTGACCCTTTGTGGCTGTAACTTGTATGTTGCAGGTTTGATTGATTTTAGTGAAGATTGATTGAATAGGATTACAAAGTCTACAACCAACATCTGCCTGTGGCACTTTAAAGATGAAGGACCCCATGCTTATAGTTATTCCGCTGCAATGTAATGTAATAGCCATATGAGCTATGAAAGATGTAATAAAATTATGTTATTCCTGGTTATAAAGTTATATTATGACCTTTGTTTCTTGATATTACATCTTAACTGTGGATGTTAGCTATTGATCCAGGGACTAGCATTGTAAACACAGGAGGGATCAATCTTATTAAAGGTTGGGACCCCTACAAACACTTTAGTAGTTCTGAAGCCATCTTTATAATCACCCAGTTATGGTGTGATATTTGATGTCATCAAGAAACTCTTCCGGTGTTAGTGATTGACATGATCTCATGGTCTAAGGATTAGGATCACTTCGTAAGTTGTTATAGAAATATAAACTCAATGACTTTGATCATAATGCTATACTTCGGATGAATGTTCATCACATCATTACACTAATGTTGTGATCTTGTTATTAACAACATCCAATGTCTATGATTAGGAAACTGTGATCATCTTGTTAATCAACGAGCTAGTTTATGAGAGAGGCATAACTAGGAACTTTTTGTTTGTTTATTAAACACACATGTATTAACGTTTCCGTATTAATACAATTATAGCATGCAAAATAAACATCTATCATATACTTGGAATACACATAATAAACACTTTATTATTGCCTCTCAGGGCATATTCCCTTCAGTCTCCCACTTGCACTAGAGACAATAATCTAGTTACATAGTGATGTATCTAACACCCATGGAGTTCTGGTGTAGATCATGTTTTGTTCTAGGGAGAGTTTTAGTCAACGGATCTGCTACATTGAGATCCGTATGTACTTTACAAATCTTTATATCTCCATCCTTGACATGCTTGCAGATGGAGTGAAATCGGCGCTTAATATGCTTGGAATGCTTGTGAGACCTTGGTTCTTTGGCATTGGCAATGGCACCATCGTTGTCACAATAGATCACCATTGGGTCCAACGCGTTTGCAACCACACCTACTTCAGATATGAACTCCTTCATCCAAACTGCTTCCTGAGCTGCTTCCGAAGCAGCAACATATTCTGTCTCCATTGTTTATCCCGCCACCACAGGTTGTTTGGAGCTCCTCCAACTAACCGGTCCGCCATTCATGAGAAATACGTATCTGGATTGAGACTTAGAGTCATCCGGATCGGTATCAAAGCTAGCGTCGACATAACACTTAACAACGGGCTCTTCTTCACATCCGTATACAAGAAACATATCCTTAGTTCTTCGCAAGTACTTAAGGATATTCTTGACCGCTTTCCAGTGTTCCGAACCTTGATCCGATTGGTACCTACTAGTCAAACTAATAGCATGTGTCACATCCGGTCTTGTACATAGCATGGCTTACATTATAGAGCCTATGGATGAAGCACAGGGGACTTTGTCCATTATCTCTCTTTCTTTCGCCGTAGCCGGACTTTGAGTCTTACTCAATGTCGTGCCTTGCAACATAGGTAATAACCCCTTCTTACTTTCGTCCATTTTAAACTTCTTTAAAATCTTATCAAGGTATGTACTTTGCGATAGCCCTATTAGGCACCTAGATATATCTCTATAGATCTTTATGCCTAATATGTATGACGGTTCACCTAGGTCCTTCATTGAAAATTTGCTATTTGGATAACTTTTAACACTGTTTAAAAGATCTATATCATTTCCGATCAATAATATGTCATCCACATATAGTATCAGAAATGCCACATTGCTCCCACTCACTTCTTGTAAATACAGGCTTCTCCATAAGTTTGGACAAATCCAAACTCTTTGATCACCTCATCAAAGCGGAGATTCCAACTTCGTGATGCTTGCTTTAATCCATAGATGGATCGCTAAAGCTTGTGCACCTTGTTAGCATCCTTAGGATCGACAAAACACTTTGGTTGTATCATATACAACTCTTCTTCAATATTACCATTGAGAAACGCAGTTTTGACATCCATCTGCCATATCTCATAATCGAAATATGCAGAAATTGCTAACATAACCCTAACTGATTTTAGCATCGCTACGGGAGAGAATGTCTCATCGTAGTCAACTCCTTGAATTTGTCGAAACCCCTTTGCGAAAAGTCGAGCTTTATAGACGATCACATTACCATCAACATCAGTTTTCTTTTTGAAAATCCATTTATTCTCCACGGCCTTTTGGTCGTGAGGTAAGTCCACCAAGTTCCAAACTTGATTTTCATACATGGATTCCATCTCGGATTTCGTGGCTTCTAACCATTTGTTGGAATCCGGGCTCATCATCGCTTCTTCATACATCGCAGGGTCATCATTTTCATCAACCATGAAATTCATGACAGGATTTCCGTACAGCTTGGGAGCTGCACGCGTCCTGCTAGACCTGCGAGGTTCGGTAGTACTCTCTTTCGGAGTTTCATGATCATTATCATTAGTTCCCTCTTCAACCGGTGAAGCCAACTCTGGAACAACTTCCGGCGCTGCGCTAGTCGCCATACTTTGAAGAGAAGGTTCAATAACCTCTTCGAGTTCTACCTGCCGACTATTCACACCTTTCACGAGAAACTCTTTCTCTAGAAGGGATCCATTCTTGGCAACAAAAACCTTGCCCTCGGATCTGTGATAGAAGGAATACCCAATAGTTTCCTTAGGGTATCCTATGAAGACGCATTTTTCCGCTTTGGGTTCGAGTTTATCCGGTTGAAGTTTCTTCACATAAACATCACATCCCCAAACTTTAAGAAATGACCGCTTAGGTTTGTTCCCAAAACCCAATTCATACGGTGTCTTTTCAACGGATTTAGATGGTGCCTGATTTAAAGTGAATGCAACAGTTTCTAGTGTATAACCCCAAAATGACAACGACAAGTCCGTCAAAGACATCATAGATCGAACCATATCCAATAAAGTACGATTACGACGTTCCGACACACCATTTCACTGTGGCGTTCCGTCAGGTGTGAAGTCCATCTGAATGGAGCTTCTTCATGCGTTTAACGCCAATATGACCTAGACGGCAGTGCCACATATGTGCGGATATATCATCATTAAGTTTAATCCTTTTAACATCAACATTATGAATATGTGTAACACTATTATCGGGATTCAATAGAAATAAACCATTCATCATCGGTGCATGACCATAAAAGATTTCATTCATATAAATAGAACAACCATTGTTCTTGGATTTATATGAATAGCCACTTTGTATCAAACACGATCCAGATACAATGTTCATGCTCAGTGTTGGCACCAGATAACAATTATTCAAGTTTATTACTAATCCTGATGGCAAGTGGAGAGGTAGCGTTACGACGACGATCACATCAACGCTTGATCCATTGCCGACACGCATCTTGACCTCACCCCTTGCTAGCGGTCGCTTGTTCCGCAGCCCCTAATTCAAGTTACAAATATTAACAACTTAACCAGTATCAAATACCCAGGTGCTACTGCGAGCACTAGTCAAGTACACATAAATAACATGTGTATCATATATACCTTTGTTTGCCTTGCCGGCCTTCTTGTCTGCCAAATACTTGGGGCAGTTGCGCTTCCATGGCCAGTCCCCTTACAATAGTAGCACTGGGTATCAGACTTAGGTCCAACTCGAGGTTTCTTTTCAGGCACGGCAACTGGCTTGCCGCCCTTACTTCCCTTCCGTTTTCCCTTCTTGTCTTTCTTGAAACTAGTGTTCTTATTGATCATCAACACTTGATGTTCCTTCTTGATCTCCACTTCTGCAGTTTTAAGCATTAACAAAAGCTCGGGGATAGACTTCTTCATGCCTTGCATATTATAGTCCATCACGAAGCTCTTATAGCTAGGTGGCAGAGACTGCAGAACATGATGGATGCCTAGGTCAATGGGAATCGTTATTCCCAAGGACACAAGCTTATCGGCGTAACCCGACATCTTGAGTACATGCTCACTTACGGAGCTGTGCTCTTCCATCATGCAGCTAAAGAACTTTTCTGAAGCATTGTATCTCTCTATAGCAGCATGTGTGTCGAAAATCATTTTCAACTCACCCATTGTATCAAATGCATTGCCGTTTTCGAAACGCTTCCGAAGTTCCGGCTCTAGCCCATACAATATGCCGCAATGAACTAAGTTATGGTCCTCCTGACGAGTCTGATAGACATTCTTCTCCTCGTCAGGGGCATCTTCGAAAGGTGGGAGGGCTAGCGGTGCTTCTAGCACATATTTCTTTTGTGCAGCAGAGAGGAGAATGCTCAAATTCATGGCCCATTCGGTAAAGTTGCTACCGTTCGTTGCAAGTTTCTCTTTCTCCATGAACACATTGAAATTAAAAGCAGGTGGTGCCATCTACAACAGAATTTGTAAAGTTTAGACTATGTGTATGATAGATTGAGTTAAACTAATCCACATTACGAATGAACTCCCACTCAAAAACGACATCCCTCGTGCCTTTTTGGTGATTACATGAACCAAATCCACTACACCAAGTCCGATCATCACGTGAGTCGGTGTAGCTTCAAAGGCGAGCATCAAATGGGCATCATATCTACTATATGACTCATGCTTAACCTTTCGGTCCGTGTTCCGAGGCAATGTCTGTACATTCTAGGCTTGCCAAGTTAGAACCTTAGTATTCGCGTGTGTAACTGTCTTACACCCGAAATATGGTCATGGATCCAAGAACACCCGATCATCACGTGATGTCTTGGAGCGACGAAAACATAATCGGTGCATACTAAAGGAAGAACAAATTCTTATCTTGATATTTAAATGAGAGATCATCTTATTATGCTAATACAACGCCAAACAAGCAATATAAGATGATATCGAACATCACATGTTTATTAGTGAAATGATATGGTTCCCGCATATGATCTCTATCATGTGCATCATGGTATGATCACTATCATACCTTTATGTGTAAGGCCAAGGTCTATGGAACTTACATGTTATGTGTGCTGTAAGAGTATCATCTCATACTTCTACTTACAACATCACCATATAATAATACTAGCCCAGCAACAATCTAAACTAGACGCCTCTAATTTATCCATTGCACGTTTTACGTGGCTTAGGGCTTTCGAAGATAGAACCGTTCTTACCTATGAACATGAACCACAACAAGGATAACCAAATTGTTGACAACTCGTTGAAAAATAGATATTGACTATGGTAGGAGAGACAGACACCCGCTAGCCACTTATGCAAACAAGTTGCATGTCAAGCGTGGAACAGGTCTCATGTGCGAGGACATGTAAAGTTTGTCCGGGCCGCTTCATCCCACTATGCCACCAATATCCAAAATTACAACTAAGAAGCAACAACATGATCATCATCGCCCACATACTCATATGTGTACTACCCGTGTAAAGCATCTACGCATAGATCCGGCTCTGATACCACTGTAGGGTTCGTAGCATAGAAAACAAAAATTTTCCTACAATGGGAACTAAGTACCAAGATCTATCTACTAGATACAAACAACGGGCGGATGTATATCCATAGAGAACATACCCTTGAAGACCGACAAATCTTAAAGAGTTGAACTCGTGGTTGATGTAGACGATCTCTTGCCGGTATCAAGATCGAGAGGAAGTCCTAGCGCCGCAAAGCAGCAGCGCATCCGTGCTCGCACACACGTACAAGACACCGAGCAACATCCGCCTCCTTGCTCCAGTGATGTAGAGGAAGCACAACCCTTTCTTGCCAAATAGCCACCGGGAACATGTATCTCGCTAGTCCGAGACCATGGGGGATAAATTCTAGAGGGGAAGATAGATCCTTCACGAGGAGGTGTGAGTGATAGAGAGGAGAGGGGGTGACTTTTATAGGAGGAGGGGGGCACCCAAGGGGGTGGCCACCGGCCATGGGGGATGCTCCCTCCCCTCCTTCATTCATGTGGGTGGACACTCCACTCACAAAAATCTCTTCAATTCCCTCCACTCAAAATCCCACTCAAAATTGCTATTAAATTTCCACCAAATTTAATGCAAATTCTCATTAAATAAAACTCCTTTTATTTATTCAGAATTTTGTCAATTACTTTAATGACAAATATTCACATATAACCCCTTGCTAGAATTCCATTTCACATGCAAAAACACTTTCTGCACTTTTACCCGAAAACCAGTTTCGCTATCTAGTGAAATTAATTCCTGTGCTTGTTATTCTTTCCGGCATGAAACTTTTGCTCCAATTGGATGCTAGTGTCCCATAAGTGTGTCACCCTACGGTTCGCGAATAATGCGAACATGATCGAGACCCTTCTCCGATCAATAATCAGAAGCGGAACCTGGAGATCCATACTGACTCCCACACATTAAATGATGACTTTCCTGTGATCGTCGGAACCTTTTACGCTAGTATCTTAATCCCTTTGTTTCATGATATATTACATATCCGAGATTCGATCATCGGTATCTCCATACCTAGTTTGATCTCGTTACCGACATGCACTCTTTTCTTGTTCCCGTGATATAACATTCTAGTGATCAAATCACTTGCTTGCAGGCTAACCAATGTGATATCACCGAGAGGGACTAGGGTATATCTATCTGTCATCGGGATGAACGAATTCCACTCTTGATCCATGAGCCTCAACATAACACTTTAGTAGTTCTGAAGCCATCTTTATAATCACCTAGTTACAGTGTGATGTTTGATGTCATCAAGAAACTCTTCCGGTGTTAGTGATTGACATGATCTCATGGTCTAAGGATTAGGATCACTTCGTAAGTTGTTATAGCAATATAAACTCAATGACTTTGATCGTAATGCTATACTTGGGATGAATGTTCATCACATCATTACACTAATGTTGTGATCTCGTTATTAACAACATCCAATGTCTACGATCAGGAAACTGTGATCATCTTCTTAATCAACGAGCTAGTTTATGAGAGAGGCATAACTAGGAACTTTTTGTTTGTTTATTAAACACACATGTATTAACATTTCCGTATTAATACAATTATAGCATGCAAAATATACATCTATCATATACTTGGAATACACATAATAAACACTTTATTATTGCCTCTCAGGGCATATTCCCTTCAATGTTCCATGGTCGATCAAGCTCCGGGTAGTCATCATCCGGGTAACATCGCTTACGCTTATGATCATCGCTGGGTCTATCCTCAAGTTCACGGTTGTCAACACGGTAGTAAGACCCATTGAGCAGCGCCTTGCTTATGATGAACGGTCCTTCCCACGACGTGGATTATTTGTGTGACTTTTTCTGCTTAAGTCGGAGCACTAGATCCCCCTCTTTGAACGAGTGATGCCGAACGCGGAGACTATGGTAGCTGTGTAACTTCTACTGGTAGATGGCAGATCTTTGGCATGCCAATACGTGCTCTTCCTCGAGAAGGTCCACATCTAGGCGTCTGGATTCTTCAGTGTCATATTTGTCGTAGGCGGCAACTCTTGGTGAATCGTGAAGGATGTTGGAAGGAAAGATGGCTTTTGCTCCATAAACCATGAAATAAGGGATGTAGCCGGTAGATCAGTTGGGTGTAGTTCGTAAACTCCACAGAACAGATGGTAATTCCTCCGCCCAGGCTCTAGCTGCTCTATGTAGCGGTGCCTCGAGACGTGGCTTGATTCCCTGCAGAATTCATCCATTGGCTCGCTTAACTTGGCCATTGGACTGTAGATGTGCCACAGATGCTAAGTCAAGTCGGATGCCCTTCTCCCAACAATAAGCTTCCACTTCTCCGAGTGACAAGTATCTGCCATTGTCGGTGATAATGCTATGTGGGAGACCAAATCTCACCACTAGATCCCGGACAAACCTAAGGGCAGTTGCCCCATCAAGCTTTCTAATGGGTTTAGCTTCTATCCATTTGGTGAATTTATCAACTGCTACTAGCAGATGCGTAAACCCACATGGTGCCATCTGTAATGGACCAACCATGTCTAGCCCCCATACTGCAAACGGCCAAGTTATTGGTATTGTTCGCAATTCTTCAGCTGGAACATGTGGTTGTCGGGCATAATACTGGCATCCCATGCATGTCTCTGCCAGCTTGTCGGCGTCCGCCTTCGCGGTTAGCCAGTAGAATCCTTGCCGGAACGCTTTGGAGACCAACGATCGAGGAGCGGCGTGATGCCCGCAATATCCGAGATGGATCTCATGAAGGATTTCAATACCTTCTTGCTGGGAAACACACTTAAGGTATACACCAGTGGTGATTATTTTGTAGAGCTGTCCATTGATTATGGTATAGCCCTTTGCTTGACATACTATCTGCCGACTTTCGACCTCGTCGATGGGCAAAGTTCTGTGTACGATATATTCCATGATCGATTTTATCCAAGCCGGAGGGACCTTTGTTACTATGTGAACGAAAGAGTCAACTCTATCCGGGTTCTCGGGGTCCGCTCTCTTCATGGATGCTGTCCGTAGATGCTCCAAAAAATGCCAGGCGGAATTTGTTTGCGCCCTAATCCAAGCTTTGATAGTAGATCAGCCGCCTCATTTTGCTCCCTGGGACATACTTGACTTCGTAGCCCAAGAAGCTCTTGGATATCACGTCCACTTCGTCTCGATATGCCGCCATCATAGGATTCCGCGCGTTCCAGGTGCCAACCACCTGCTGGGCAACCAAGTCGGAGTCTCCACAGCAAACTATGCGCTTGATGCCAATATCCTTGGCTACGCATAGTCCATGAATGTGTGCTTCATATTCCTCCATGTTGTTCATAGCCTCGAAGTGGATCTGCAGAACGTAGTGTAGCTTCTCCCCAGTTGGTGACTGTAGCAGTACACCAGCCCCTGAGCCATTGAGCAGCTTTAATCCATAAAAGTGCATCACCCAGTATTCTGGCTCTGGCATAGGGGTATCATCTGGCATCTTCGTCCAATCTGCAATAAAATCCGCCAAGATCTGCGATTTGATAGCGTCGCCTCTCTTGTAGGTGATCTCGAAGGCGGCAAGCTCAATGCCCCACTTTGTGACCCTTCCTGTAGCGTCGTTGTTGTTGATGATGTCGGACAGTGGAGCTTTGCTCACCACTATGATAGGGTGCTCTTGGAAGTAGTGCCTTAGCTTCCGATAAGCAAGGAACACTCCATAAGCTAGCTTCTGGTAGTGCGGGTAACGCTTCTTGGACTCTGTCAAGACCTCGCTTACATAGTAAACTGGCCGTTGAACTCCGTACTCATGCCCTGGTTCTTTCCGCTCTACTACGATGACGATGCTGATTACCCGGTTGGTGGCCGCCATGTAGATCAACATAGGCTCCATAGGCTCGGGTGCTGCAAGTATAGGTGCCGAGGAGAGTATCTCCTTTAGCTGCTTCACTGTTGCATCTGCTTCATCCGTCCATGTAAATTTGTCCGCCTTCTTCAGCAACTTGTACAGCGGCAAAGCCTTCTCTCCAATTCGGCTGACGAATCGGCTTACTGCTGCAACACATCCTGTGAGCTATTGTATGTCCTTCAGGCATGTCAGACGATTTATGTTTAGGATGGCCTTGATATTCACCGGGTTGATCTCTATTCCACGTTGGGAAATGATGAAGCCCAACAATTTGTCGGTTGGAACCCCGAAGATGCACTTCTTTGGGTTAAGCATCATGTTGTATTTCCATAGATTATCAAAGGTTTCTTTTAAGTCGGATATTAAGTCGTTTGACTTTTTAGACATCACCTCTATATCGTCCACATAGGCATGAAGGTTCTGACCAATTTGGTCATGGAGGCAACGTTGCATGGTCCGCTGGTACGTATCACTTGCGTTTTTTAGCCCAAAGGACATCGTGACATAGCAAAACGTGTTGTAAGGTGTGGTGAACAAAGTGGCCAACTGGTCCGACTTCCTCATCTTTATCTGGTGGTATCCTGAGTATGCATCGATAAAACACAAAAGTTCCGAGCCAGCCGTCGAGTTAATGGCTTGGTCAATGCGAGGCAAAGAAAACGGATCTTTGGGACATGCTTTGTTCAAGCCGATGTAATCAATGCACATTCTTAATTCTTTGTTTTCCTTTTTGGGGACAAGTACAGGATTTTCCACCCATCGAGTGTGAAGGACTTCTCGGATAAAACTAGCCTTAAGTAATCTAGCTATCTCTTTGCCTATGGCGCGTATCTTCTCATCTCCAAAGCATCATCGAGGTTGTTTCACCGGTTTGCATTTTGGATCAATATCCAAGCTGTGCTCGGCAAGTTCCCTAGGTACACCTTTCATGTCGGCAGGTTGCCATGCAAAGATGTCCCTATTATCACGGAGGAACTCGACGATCACGCTTTCCTATTTAGGGTCTAGGTTTGTCCCAATGGCAGTGGTCTTGGAGGCATCGCCTACCACAAGTTCCACTGGCTTGGTTTTGATGGCGGCCTTGAAAGCTGGGGCGGAGTCAGAAATCTTCTTCTTCGACGCCGGCATCTCCGTGGCATCGACCTTGCTCTAGATCTCCTTGAATTCTTCGTTGTAGAGGACGGCTTCTGCAAAGGCTGCCTCTCCAATCTCATAGTCCCTTGCCTTGGTAAAGCTTCCGGATACGATGATGATGTCGTTTGGTCCGGGTATCTTGAGCTTATTGTAGACGAAGCATGGCTTGGCCATGAAGGTGTGGAAGATGTCGCGTCCGAAGATGATGTGGTACACGCTCTTGAAGGGGACCACCTCAAAGGTCATGCGTTCTTTGCGGTAATTGTTAACATCGCCAAAAGCAACCTCAAGCGTGATGCACCCAAGGTACCGAGCCTCCCGGCCAGGAACTCCGCCATGGAACATGGTGCTGGTCTGCCTTAGGTTGGCCTCCGTCAAGTCCATCTTGTGCAGCGTATCCAGGTACATGATGTTGATTGTAACAACCCTAGTTTTAATAAATAGTAAATAGGATTTTTTTGTGCATCCATGAGCATCATCTTAAAAATGCATGCAAGAAACAATAGCAAAACCCTAATCCTAACTCCTTTATTCTTTATTTGAAATGTGTTCAAATGGTTTTGAAATTTTGAAAACTACAAAAAATATGGAACCCAAATTGTTTACAAGGGTCCCTGCAATATTTGGATATTTGTAAAAGTTCTAGTATTTTCAAAATGTATCAAAACAGATTTGAAATCTAAATACAATAGATAAAATGCAAAACAAAAAAAAACATTTCAGAAGAAAAAACAGTCAGCTAACACTAACAGGCCGTAGCCCAGCAAGCCCATCTCTCTCCTCTCCCTTCCTACCGCTCGCATGCGCAGCTCTGCAGCCTAGTGCGGCCCACACGCAGCCCATCCCCGGCCCAGTACCGGTTCTTCTCTCCCCCTGTCGTCTTCCTCCCGACGCCAAGCTCCTCTCTATCGCCGACGTCGCCGTCGATCTTCCCCGCCGCGATTCCCGCCACCACCGAGCTCCAGGAGATGGATAAGAAGCTCTGTGACCCCCTTCCCCGTCCTTATCCTCTCTCCCTCTTCCGGGCGACCTCCCTCATCCTCTCTCTCACTGCAAGCCCTAAACCCTAGCCTAGGTCGACGTCAAATTTCTGCCGACTCCGGCTTGCCCTCACCTTTTTGATGCCACTATTAGCTTCGCCTCGACCTGTTCTCCTTCCTCGCCGAAGATTGTTCGCTGGGATGCCCTCGATCGCCGCAATCGAGGCTGTCTTCCCCGACACCGACGAGCACCGCTGTCGCCATTGCTGTCACCCCTATCTGCCTACGGACTCACCATCGTGTTATTCAGCTTCAGGGTGAGCACCCGATTCTGCTCGACCCCTCCTCCTACTCTCTCGCACGCTATAATGCTCCGCCACCATAGTTAGCTGAGCGCCGTCGTCGGATATCGACATGCTCCTCGCTCTGATGACCACTTAGCAGCGGCGCCACCACCCTTTGGCTCGCCCTGGCCTCCTCTATCCAAAGCGCATGCTCACGCGCCCTAGCTCACGCTCCTCCGCTATCCCCGTCGCCGTCTGGCTCATTTGACGGCGAGCCGACGTGGCGCTGAGGTGGCTCTGACGTGGCCTCGGTCCCACCCGTCATCCTTTGTGGCTAGCATCTGACGTGGTGAGAAAAGGTTACAGTTAGGGTTGAGATGACGTCAGCCTTGCGCAGTAAGCATTTTTAATTGGTTTAATATTTTCAGAAATTGTTTAAATCTTGTAAATTCAATAACTAATTCATTTTAAATCAGAAAAATATAAATAATATATCAAAATGTTCAGAAAAATGAGACCTACCTTTTTAAGCTATAATCATGCATTGTTAATAAACTTACATGACAAGTTTAATTAGAAGAACAAAGTGAACCCTCCCATATACATCCGGAGTTTCCCCGAGTTAGGGTTTGGACCCCTCGGACCCCGATTAAAATGACCAAGCATGTTTAGGGTTTTAATTTCAATACAATTCAACTTGTCATACAATCATCCTTGATTGAGTATTGCATCGATGCCATGTGTTGATTGTTTCCCTTTCTTTCCGGTGTTTGGTTCTTCTCTGGTAGAATACGATATCGGAATCGAGATCGAGTCCAAGACTGAAGATCGAGATCAAGACCATCGAAGGTCATCGACAAACAATGCCAACAAGATGAACCCTGGACAGATATATTCTTGTGGTTGTCGAACAAGTCAAGATGATGAATCCGAAGATCTGTATTGGGTATCAACAGGCAAAGGCAAGCGAAGCCCCACACATACATATGAATCCTATGCTTCCAAAGTATTTCAATTCTTGCCATGTGCATATGATTCTAAGGTCTCTAATCGATAGGTAGAGTTATCCTATCTGATGCATGTTCCCTCTGAACCTATATTCCCTGATCCACTGGTCCTAGCATAACTAGGGTTTGGCTTTGTGATTGCTGCTAGAGCTACTTTATCTGTTGTGCTTAGCCATGCTTAGTTGTTACGTTGATTCACTTGGTTGATGGATCCAATTTCCGAATGAACCTAGTTGGATAGGAGAACGTGGTATGACAGGTGATGTGAGTAAACATGCTAAGGCTTGTATGGGAGGCCATGAGGGTTGTGGTTTTTGCAGTCACATACTTGCCACCCTTAGGACCTTGGGTTCTTGCCTCTTGAACCAAGATGAACGTACAGCCACACGGGGCTTAGGAAACCCCTTGACCCCAACTTGTCTAGTCTGATCCATGAGTCCGTAGTTTGAAGATTTATTCGGCACTCGCATGGAAAAAGGTTTTGGAAAATGGTGCAAGCATATAGGACGTGGCCGGGTGAAGGATGCTCGACATTGAACTGGATCCCGGTACACAGAGTCGTGGACCGCCTGGGAGTATCCGGGAGCTCTTCTGGTGACTCATGGATTAGGCAAAAGTAAGGGAAAGGTTTCGGTCGACCATCCTCTGTCAGCACACCAAGGAAGTGTGTCAAGTGACGCTAAGAGTCGGTCGGCGTGTGTGGGTAAAGTTGTGCACCCCTGCAGGGTATTAATCTTTTCGAAAAGCCGTGTCCACGGTTATGGACGACTTGGGAAGGGACGTGGGATCATAGAGAACTTGAACCTAATCGTAAAACTTAGCAAGCTAAGTAAGGTGTGCTTAAGGATGCTTCCTCTTGGGTACGAGGGGGTGATCCTATATGAGGTTTGATGATGACTTGGTGGATATCAAAAGATGATGATCAATGCTTTGGAGATGTCGTTCTCTTATCCCCTTTTAAAACACTCTGATTAGACGAGCTTCTTTTTCCTCCTGTTTTATAAACAAAGATGGCTTTATGCAAAACAACTCCACTAGCCATAAGTCTTGCGGAGTACACCCCGTACTCACCCTTGCTTTGTTGATACTTTTGCAGCAGAGTAAGTGTTACCATAGAAGATGAGTTTGGTACGGCACCAACATCGACGAGTAGCTTGGGGTTCCCGGCCGGCAGCCTGGAATCTACTGAATGGGACGTCATCGTTATGATTTAGGCCTCTTAGGACATTTGTTAAGTTTGATATACTTAATAGCATAATTTGCATTCCGTTGTTTGGTGTTTGTGGTCAGTGACCTCTGCTTGTAATAATTTGGTTCTTCGCTCACTTATGATCTTGCCGTAATAATTTTTATGTCTTAGGGTCACTGATGTGTTACCGATTCTTCACTGGATATTATTGAGCTGAAGGTTACGCTTATTTCAGATGGAGGTCTAGGATTTGCTTAGACCTGATCCCGGGGGTGTCACATTGATGCTTCTTCCACTATCCACCATACATTTGGTGAACTCGTTGCCGTCAATCAGGGGGTTAATGACCATGGCTTACTGGTTCTCCGTAGGGATGAGGTCTGGGTGATCCTTCCTGTCCCAAGTGATTAGAATATCCGACCAACGTATGTACTGGGGAACTAGGGGTAAGGTGGCCATTAGTATCCTTAGCGAGGTTTTCTGTGCCTGGACAGTTGGGGTGCCAAGGAAAGTGTGGTAGACGGGGGCCTTCTTCTCAAAGGGGTTCTTGACCTTGCCATCGCTCTTGGCGGCATGCTTTGGGGTCAACATCCTCGTCCATGTCACTCAAATACTTGGACTCCTCGTCCTTCATCTTCCCCTTGCCCTTGCCTCATGGTCTGTTCTTCTAACTTTGCTTGTAGCCGGACTCCGGGTCCTCCTTAAGATCGTTGACGAACTTGCAATGGCGGTTGGTGTGAGTGGCTTCATCGTTGGTGTCGAGGTGTACAAGGCATGGCATATCACGGTACTCCTCGTACGTTTGGGGAATGCGGAGCGCTGCCGAGGTAGTTTCACTACCTCGCTACTGCCCATGACCAGCCCCCCGTCCTCGGCCATGTTGTCCGCCATCACCTCGTCCTGCAAACATCATGGCGACCATGTCGGAGTTTTGCTTTTCTTATGGCGGGCTCTTCCGCTTGGTGCTGTTGTTCCTCTTAGCTTGAGTTCGAACGGCCGTTGCCGGTAGGGAGCCATGAGCATCGTCATCGGCATCCGCGAAATCACTAGCCAGCTGGATCATCTGGTTGAGATCTAGCCGGTGATTGTCCTACAGGCGCTTCAACTTATGTTAGAGCAACGTACCTTTCTCCAACCCATCGATTAAGGCGGCCATGGCGGTCTGAGCATGCACTCCTGCATAGGAATTCTTCATATCCAGCTAGCAAGAGAGGTAGGCGCGAGATGACTCGTCTTTTTCCTGCACACACCGCTGTAGATCGCCAACAGTGCAGGGACGCTTATACGTACCCTCAAAGTTCTTGGTGAACGCTTCTTGCATGTCTAACCAGTTGTAGATGGACTTCTCCGGCAAGTCATCAATACATTGTTGGGCCGTTCCCGCCAACATCAATGGTAGGTACTTGACAGCGACGTTGGGGTTACCCCTGGTGATCTCCACCGCATTGCCGTAATCCTGCAACCAAGTAGCTGGTTTGGCGGTACCGACATAGGGCTTGATGGTCTTGTCAATCCGAAAACCCTTGGGGTAAGTTGCGGTCCGTATTAAAGGTCCAAAGCAACGTGGTCCCAGGTATTGTCCTTCCCGGGCCTCGTGAATCTTGTCCAGGCGTGAACGTGCATCGTATGGCTCCGGGCTTGCTCTTTTCTTATTGCCTCCAGGGGATGGGCTGCGTGAATGATGCGGGCCACCTCCGCCATGGTGGCTGCTAGGGGCCGACGGAGGCAGAGGTGGCGGTGGGTTAGCTCTCTTGCTATTACCCTCATGCGACGCCTCACACTTGTCGCGGTTTCTTGTCGGACGCGGAGAGTCATGACGCGACCTGCTCTTGTGTCCTTGGTTGCGCTCTCCATCTTGACAGGGTTGCTCCGCATTGTCGCGGATGATGATGCCACTCTGACTTGGCGGAGGCATGTCAGTGCGATGGTGAGCCTTGGGGTCTTCACGATTTCGGAGGGATCAGGGCGATGGAGATGGGAGACAAGGATGAGCCTTGCCTCCATGGTTGGAGGATATGGGGATAGCGTCCTTCCTGTTGCGTGCATCCCTCCATCTTCGTTCTGATGAACCCATCTGAGACCCGACATCATGAGGAGATCGGTCCCTTGGCGGCTTAGGATGGCTAGACTGGCAATATGCTGGGTCAGACTCAAGCCTCTAAGAGGTGGCCTTTTCCTGTTGTTTCACCGCCTTGGCCACAAGTTCATAGACCTATTCCACAGCTGCGGGTGATCTATCCTGCTCTAGAAGGGTCTTGGCGACGGCAAAGTTGAGGATAGAGTGGGCATGACCTGCCTGCCCTCGTTGTCAATGTATGGTTTGGCTTGTGGCGGCTTCGAGGGAGCCCATCCCAGGTTTCGCCGTACACCAGGATCGTTGATGATGCGAGCCGGAGCTTTCTTAGCCTTCTGCTGCTTGAGCAGAGTCTTGTACTCAGACTCCATTGCTCTAGCTTTCTCTTTTGACTTCTCATGTTGGCCAGATCTCGATCCAGCTTTGCGCGGAGCTTGTCCGGGTTGATCTTCATCCATCGCGGTCCCAATGGCGACGAACACTTCTCGGGACGTGACGACGTTGTCGGCTTGCTCGTTGCGTTTGAAATCTTCCTCCATATCCTGCATGGCAGAGTCAAGATCCTCCGGGATGAAGTCTATCTCCTCCGAGTCAGCGCTGATGTCGGCGTAGAGCGTGTCCAGAACAGAGTCGGAGGGTGTCAGCGCTTCCTCGATGATGGGTGGTGGTGGTGCGACAGCAGCGACGATGACTGGAGGCGGTGGTGCGGCCGCAACAACGACGACCGGAGGCGGCGGTGGCGGTGGCTGAGGTGGAGGTGCGCGGGTAAGAACGCGAGCGCCGTCTGAGCTGCCTCCTCAGCTGCCGTGTAGTTGTTGACGGTGTGAACCATACTCTCAAAAGTGAGGATACCCGCGGCCTGTTTCCGTCTTAGCGTATGTCAGAGAAGCATACCGTGGTCTAGTCCTTCCACAAAGTGATAGATGGCATCATCATTGGGGTAATGATCCAAGTCGGCTCGTAAGCGGAGCCACCTGGCTAGGTAATCGCGGGAGTTTTCACCCTCTCTCTGAACGCAACGCGCCAGATCGGAAATAGTCACCACTCCGATGAACTTGGATCTCTGCTGTCTAGACGCACGGGCGAAGCCGGCGGACTTGAAGTGATCTTCCACCATTATATCCTGCACATGGGCGGTTTGGGTGGGCCTTGATTTTTTCTGATTTTTGTTGGAAAACTCCGAAGAGAGATCCGACATCGATCCTTCCGCGAAAGTAGCCTGCCCGTAGGCGGTCCGTGCGGGTCTTGACGCTCCTCCGACTTCAAGGGAACTAGTGCCCGAGTCGGTTTTGACGATGAAGAGGTGGATGTCCCCGATTGGGACGATCGAGCAGCGGGTGGGGTTTGTCTTCGCCGGGATCCAAAACTTGACCAATGGCAACAGTTTCGCCGATTCTCGCGAAGAGCTTGGACCTCGCCCGCTGTAGAGCCTGAAGCGCCTCTTGCCCCACGGTGGGCGCCAACTGTCGTGGTATTGTCGACGAGTACGCCATGGAGGGGTCCTCACAGAGCGTGTTTAGAGAGGTGGGGTAAGGCGGCATGTTGACGGGTACGAGGTAACATAGCTTACCCAGGTTCAGATCCCACGACGGCGGCGGGATCCTACTCCTGCTATAAATCACTATAATGGCAATACGCCGAGTTATAGGGATCGGTTCTCTATGCGCGATATGAGTTGAGTTATATAAGTTGTGCCCTAAAGGCTCCCATAGGTCCGAACTTATATAGTCGTCAGATCCTAGGGTTACAGGCAAAGTCCTTGCCGGACATGTTACACAGTCCTACGCAGGATACAATTAGTCTAATGTGTCTTGCACTCCAAGGCTCCGGGTACATCGGTGACTCCTCTGTAGCCTTCATTTAACCAGCATGGGCCTCCCTTTTGGATCCATCTAACCGGGCCGCCCAGCAGGCCATGGGCCTTGTTACCAACTGTGGTCCACCCGGGTTATCCGGATTAGAGGCATGCTATGATGATACCCATATAGCATATCCCCAACAGTGACCACAGAAAGATTCCACCGCCTCTGCGGGGAGGAAACTACAGAGAGAGAAAGAGCTCTCCGGCAGACAGATTTCTGCCGATGAAATTCCTTCCCGGAGAGGGGAGATCGTCGCCATCAACACTGTCATCAAGCTAGACTTCATCAGGATCATCATCATCCACACCACCATCTCCACCAGCACTATCATCACCACTCCATCTCGCTGTAACCATTGTGTTGAATCTTGCATAGTTCTTAGGGGAAACTTTCTCGGTGTTGATTACTATAGTAGTTGATGCTTGTGAGTGGAACCATTGAATTATTTTTAATGTTAAGATTGTTAGTCATCATCATATCATCTTTGATCTTGATCCATATGATGTCTCGTGAGTAGTTTGTTTAGTTCTTGAGGACATGGGAGAAGTCATGTTGTTAGTAGTGGAATTGTGTTGAGGTATTATTCAATGGTTTAACATTTAAGTTGTGGTGCTATTCTTCTAGTGGTGTCATGTGAACATCGACTACATGATAGTTCACCTTTTATGGGCCTAGGGGAATGCATTGTGTATTTGGATACTAATTGTGGGGTTGCCGGAGTGACAGAAACCTGAACCCCCGTTAGGAAACCTTTGCACAAGGGAGTGTAGGATCTTAGAGTTTAAGGCTGTGGTTATGTTTTTATCTTAATTATTTAAGTTGTGGATGCTTGCAAGGGGTTTAATCACAAGTATGTATTAGTCCAAGTAAGGTAGGTACATTAGTACAGGTTCACCCACACAACACTTATCAAACTAAAGAAGATTAATCAACTATATGAAACGAAAGCACTTGACAGTATTCCCATGTGTCCTCGAGAACGTTTGGTCCTCATAAGTATTATCACCGGCTTGTCCTTTGCTAACAAAGGATTGGGCCACTTGCTACAATTATTTGCTGTCTTTATTTACTTGCACCGTATTTCCTTGCTTTATCAAAAAACCCTAAAAATCTGTTTGTTAAGTATTTACAGAGATTTCCTGCTCCAAACCACTAGTCAACACCTTCTGATCCTCGTTGGGATCAACATCCTATTTATTGAAAGTACTACGATACACCCCCTATACTTGTGGGTCATCAACACCTTCTGCTCCTCGTTGCCGGGGAGTGAAGCGTTGTTGAAGAGTGGAACTGGTAAAGGAAACTTCTACTGTGAGTATTACTTTTTATTTCTGTTTGTTACTTTGTTTCCAATATGGATAACCCACTTGGTTTCCTATTTGGGAAAGCTACTACCACTACTAGGGTAGTATATGAATCACCACCTGTTGAGATAGATCCTTTTAAGATACCTACAAGAATTGTTGATCGTGTTATGGATAATTATTCTTCTAGGGATGGAACTATCCATCCTGGTGATCACTTGCTCTTTATCCATGAATTATGCGGGTTGTTTAAGTGTGCAGGTATCACAACTGAACATGTTAAGAATAAGTTACTCTCTATATCATTGAAAGGAAGAGCTGAAGAATGGTATAAGCTACTGAAGAATGGACAATCTATGGAATGGGAGGAAATAGTACCTCTCTTTTATTCTAAATTCTATCCTCCTAGTGAGATTCATAAGGATAGGAATCTAATTTATAACTTTTGGCCTCATGATGGAGAGAGTACAGCCCAAGCTTAGGGGAGATTGAAGTTATTAATGCTTAAATGTCCTATTCATGAACTCCCTAATAATATTATTATTAATAACTTTTATGCAAGGGTTTCCCTTCATGATAAATATTTATTAGATTATTCTTGTGTTGGATCATTTAAACATATGAAAGAAGAAGCTAAATGGGATATTCTAGACCGTATTCAAGAAAACACTGAAGCCTGGGAGAATGACAAAGGAAGAAAGTCAGGTATAAATTATGATTATGAATGCATTAAATCTTTTATGGGAACCGATGACTTTCGTAATATCAGTATTGAGTATGGTCTTGATTCTCAAAGTATTGCCAATTGTTTTAAGGCCTTTGCCTCTTATATTGAAATTCCCAAAAAGAAGTGGGACAAGTACCATGCGCCTTATAAAGAAGTTATTAATCATGTTCCTGTTAGAAACACTGAAGTTTATACTATTGATCCTATTTTGCCTGAACCTTATATTGGGAAAATCCCTTTCCCTGCCAAGGTAAAGTAACATTCTATTATAGCTAATGTGGTTAGAAAAAGTACAAAGAAAGCTATTGAACCTGATGAACAGATAAATATTGAACCTGTAGTAGCCATTGTTAAAGACCTTGTCACTAAAAATGTAGAAGATGGGCACACTTCTATGAAGATGCTTCTAATATTGTCTCTCATCCTAGTAAAGCTAGGAAAGCTAGTGTCCCTGTGCTTTCTGTTAGAATTGGTGATCATTACTATTATGGTTTATGTGACATTGGTGCTAGTTCTAGTGCTATTCTTTATGAGCTTTACAAGGAAATTATGCATGAAATTGGTCCTTGTAAACTTGAGGACATTGATGTGGTTATTCACCTTTCTAATAGAGAGACAGTCTGCCCAATTGGCATTGTAAGAGATGTGGAAGTTCTTTGTGGTAAGATTAAATATCCTGCTGATTTCCTAGTGCTTGGTTCAGAAGCTAGTAAAACTTGTCCTACCATTTTTGATAGACCTTTTCTGAACACTTGTGGAGCTATTATAGATTGTAAGATGGAGAAAGTTTTAACTAGGTTTGATGGAGAATCTTATGAGTTTAACTTTTCCAAATTTGCTAAAGCTCCTTATGAAAATAATTTTCCTAATGAGGATTTCAGGGTTGAACAACTTGCTTCTATTGATCCAATTTATGACCTTGGACCTCTTTTTGATGATTGTAAGTATGCTCATTCTGATAAAGTTGTTTCTTGTGATAGTTATATTGTCAACTTTATTCAAAGTGCTACTGAAAGTTATTATGAGAGAAGGAAATATGGTTTTATGCATCTCAATAATATTAAGTTTCCCCGCTTTATGTTGAAAGCTTTGAAGTTGCACTTGTTTTGTCTTCCTATGCTAGTAGCCTTTTGTTTCAATAATTTGTTTTCTCATGAAACTCCCTTGCATTGGAAGTGGGTTAGTGATACGTCCAAAACGTATCTACTTTCTCGAACACTTTTGCTATTGTTTCTCCTCTAAACTTGTGTGATTTGGATACAACTAACACGGACTGACGCTGTTTTCAGCAGAATTACCTTGGTGTCTTGTTTTTGTGCAGAAAATCAACTATTAGGAAAATTCCCAGAAAATATGCCAAAAATTATATTTCACCAGAAGACCCACGGAGCCAGAAGATGAGACAGAGAAGGGGCCTGGGGGGCCCACACCCCTGCTAGGCGCGGGCCTACCTCTGGCCGCGCCTAGGGGGGGGGGTGCAGCCACCCCAGGCACCCCATCGGCCTCCCTCTGCGTCTATAAGTTGCGGTGACCTAGCATACCACTGCATGTTGTAGTATACTATAGTCGTGGACATAACACTCACGGAGTACCATTCCATAAATATTACATCCTCAGAGTGGTACAACAGAAATAAAGCGGGTCCACATCATACATTATCATTATTACAACCCGAAATTACATGACGACTTTGAGATCCTCCTAGATCCATAGAGGTATCTCGATGACTCAGAGCTAAGCTATAATAATTCTGAGAGCAAGACAAAGAAGCAAACTAAACTTTAAGGTTTATACGAGATTTAATATAGATAGGGGATAGAGATCTATGCTACTGGACTAGATCACTATATATGATACATCTACACTTCAAATACGTCGGTCTCCATTCCATAGATGTTTTCGTAATTGTTCCCTTTGACGCTTCCGGATACTTCTGGTTCTTCATAGCGGAATTCTTCTTGGTCTTCAATTGGATATAGTATTTCCTCTTCCTGACTGTTATTGTCTTCAGAATCTAGAAAGGGTTAAGAAGATATGTTGAGTACGAGCGTACTCAGCAAGTTCACTAAAAAGGAGTGTTTGATGCACTATATCTACAACCACAGACCATAGGTCGTTGGCAATGCATGTTTTCATAAACATTTATTCAAAGGTTGCTTTTATTCTGAAAAGCTATGTCCGTTAGCCTTCACAGCTTTACCAGAACTTTCATGGAGTTCCTTTCCTGCAGCGTTCGCAGCTCCTTCCCGGAATAGGGAGTAACAAGTTACAGTTCTTACACTCTACAGAGGTGCGTTACTTTACCCATGAGAGATCAAATCTTTGATGCACAACCGGGCAAATCTTTCCCGTCCACACTTCCTATGGTGTGGGGCCTAGTAGATGATCCAAGCCAATCACTGTCCTTCTCCGTGACCCCACATAGCATACACCGCAATTGTTGTATGCCCAAACTCAAGGTAGACCTTTCCCCATATAAAACGGCTATACCTTAGTTGGATACACACAACAACTATTAACACTAGTAATTTTTCTTTTGTAAGCCCAGATCCACAGTAGAACTTTTCCCTATAAAATGGCTATACCCACGATCTGCAACTCATAAATGCCCAGAACACTGTCCAATGCATGCAAAAGGGAGCTGATCCAACTGACTTATCTTTCCCATTCCAAATCTCATGGTTAACGCGTAATATACGGCGGAGAATCACTGGCGACATTGGTTGTTAAATCCTAGATGATATATTCCTGAGCAGTGGTATTCCAACTACCAGGTTTAATAGATTAGCTGATCACCCTGGATCAGTAACCGATACTTCAAGTTAATTATGAAAATAGTGTTTTTGACCTTTTTGAAATGCAGGTGATGACACACAGTTTGTAAATACTTTATAGAAAATAATCAAAGGACATGAGAAAGTGTGAACTTGCCTTGATAAAGCGAAGTATTGTGGTCGAATGTGTCGACTTGAACCTGGACCTCAGGTTCTACAAAAATATCATCATTGCTCGGTAAGGACAATGTTTAAAGAAGCAATATGTTGTTATGCATAAGTAATGAGATGCATCATGCAAAGTCCTGGAGTAATTCCTCAATCATTACCAGTGAGATTGACTTAGATGATTTATTTAAGATTTGCTTTATTTTAAGTTTACTTCATAAAAAGGATAAACACATAAAATATGAAGAGTAACGTACAATCATAATATGATTTTAAGGTTCCATGTATTATGTAATTATTACAAAGTTCATGTTTAAAGTTATTATGGCTTTAAAGAAATGGTATATTGTTTCTTTTGAAGTGGCAAAAGAATAACATTTGAAAAAAAATATTATTTATGTTAAGTTATTCAACTCTGAAGATTAATAGGATTGAAGCTATGGTTTTGTAATAAGATTTAAATGATTTTGAGTCATTATATATCTACCTTAGGATATCTCAGACCAAAGTAAACTATAAAAATATAATTGAATTTGAGATATGACATTTGTAGCATTATCAATTGTTAGGGTTTTTCTTAAGCATAATCAAAGATGAAATCTTATAGTTATGGAACTTTGTTTTAAAGATTTAAATTTAAAATGTGTAATATTTATAGGTTGTACTATAAGATTTTTCTAGATAAAGAAAGACAAATGAATTTGTTTTATAATTTATTTGGTGAATACTAAGTTTGCTAAATATGATTCTATATAATTGGGTCCACTAACTTTTAATATAAGCTAATGATTTGCAAGAATAACTTTGTAAATCTTTGTCTTAAAGATTTTAAAAGAATCTTATAAAGCTAATTGTTTACACTTGGATTATATCCCCAAATTATAATTATAAGTTTAGACTACTTAGATTCAAAAGATTATGTTTTGAATAAGATCATATCTTACTTAGGAAACAATCTTAAATAATTAACAAAATAGCTATTTTACTTTAATAATTTAGATAATTGAAGTTATATGATCTAGGAACTTTAAAATGTTTTTAAAATAATATTCTTAGTATTTTTCTAGTAAATATTCTTACTTAAATCTTAAAAATGAACTTTATTTTTTTTTAGGCATTATCTTTATTTTTATAAAATTTCTTAATTATTTAATGTTTTTAAATATTTGTTTTAAATTTTATTTGTAAAACTTTAAGTTAGTATTTTTATGAGGTAAGAGATTTCCTTTTATGCATAAAAATGATTTTTATTTATTTTTTGGAATTTTTCTAAATTTATTAAATTTTCATTTAGATATTTAATGGTGCTAATATTTGGTTGCATTTTATTAAACTTAAATAAATATGATTATATTTTTCTTAGGTGGATATTATTTTAATAAACATTTGGATGTATTAAATATATTTTTAGGATTTTTCTACATTTTTCTAGAGCTTAAAATGTATAGAGGGTCTTTTAATAATTTCCATTTTTGTTTTTATATAAATTGGGCCTAGTTCTTGGGCCCATCTAGCCCAATACCAAGCCCAGTCCACCTGGTTGGACTAAACCACAGAACCAAACCGACCCATACGACCCCTTCTCCTCTCCCGTGCTAGCTCGTTCCTCACCTTCTCCCTCTCTGGAGACATGGTGTCGCCGCCATCGCCGTGCAACCATGGCCGGCCCCGTCCACATTGGCTGCCGCCACTGGTCGCCCTCGATGCTCTCGCTCTGCTACTCCTTCCTATCCAATTCGATTTGTGATTCAAACCCTCTTTTGCTCGTCCCCGTTACACTCCTGTGGCTAGGGTTTCAGTACCTACCACCCTGAGGTGCTTCCATGGCGATTTGGTGGTGTTTCGGTGTTGATCTGAGGCCGCCTTGATACTTTGTCGATGGACGGCTGCTCGAGCGGCTCGACATGGTTTAAGTGCCTCGGTGCTTCTTGTGTCGCTTTTTACTGCGCCCTCTGTCACCGGTCTGCTTCCTGTTCTCGAGCTTAAGCGAGGACCACCAGTGACTTTCTCCTTCCCCTCTATTCCTCTTTTTGTTTATCTCTTCCTCATTGCTTTGTATGAATCCTAACTAGAGTTCCCCCTTTGTAATCCTATTAATGGCTCTCTAGAAGTTGTCCAACAATGTTGTTGAACATATTTCTCTTCATGGATCTCACTGATAAGCATTAGTAGACGCTTTGTCTTGTTGAGGCATACAACCCTGTACCTTAGATAGTTTTCTTATGAGTTGGTATAGCTAGAATTTTGGATATGGTAAATTGTTTGAATTTGTATTCAGTCTGTTTGTTTTATGATTACTGTATAGGGTCCTTATAGTTGTGAGTTCGAGTTACTGGCAGTAATTTGCCATGAGATGTGATGTTTGTTATGGTTGATCATGTGCTAGTGGCTTGGTCTTGAATTAAGAATAGTGGATCTATTGGTGTTTGATCTATGGCAATACATCTCTGAATCTTGCAGAGATGCTCTAACCTGTTCCCTGACAGTGTGCAATTTCAGTAACCTATTAACTGAATATCTCGGCTAGCTGATAAGCTATGTTTTTTTATAGATTCCCAACTTATGTCTGTGCTTGGTAGAGAATATATTCAGCTAATGGCTTAGCTGAATCCTGGTTTTGTATATTAGAAAACTGATTTGTTCTTTTATTTGATATGATTCCTAGTGACCAACACTAAGAAAATGATTTGGCTTACATGTATATGTGAAACAGTGGATGATTTAGTTAATGTGAATGATGACTTTTGCTAATATGGTCCTGCTATTGTGATGCCTCCTTGGAGTGTACACAATAGCCTGATCATTCCTAGCATGATTAGTTGTCATTTGTACAGTGAAGCAATTTATGGATCTGATTCCTAGAACTTTTACTAGGAAAATGATTATTGTTAATTAAGTTGCTATTGTTGCTAGAGAGAAAACTTCTGTAATATGGCTATGCTGTTGTGGAACCTACTTGAGACTGAGCATAAAAGCATAGATCATTTACATGTTTTTTTATACTTTTATTTAACAGAATGTTGGTGTATGTCCTTGCCAATGATACCAAGTCTGAGGCTTTACTTGTGTTGCACATGATCATATATCATTTTTTCCTTGCAACTGATTTGGCTAATGTCTAACTACTGTCATTAAGGCTGTATCTTATGATTCCAAGATGTATCTATCTAGGAAAGTAATTATGTGTTGCTATCCTCTTGTGTTGTGTGGATTCACTAGTGAGATTCCACTGTGATGCCTCCATTAGGATGGAACACAGTGGTTTCACCTACTGAATCATTTTAAATTTGTCAAGTAGAGTGTGGAAAATGATATTATCTAGTTTGTATGATCTAGATGCAGAATCTTAATATATGATCTTGGTCAATGATGCATAAAGCTGAGACTCAGATCTTTGAATGGATGAAATGATTCTTGGTGACCATCACTTAGGAAAATGATTTAGATTGCTTACGATTTTATAAAGTTGATGCTTTGATTTATTGGCTATGTCCTATATGCAAGATTTGTAGTGTTTGTAGATGATCTAGCTGTTGTGGTACCTCTTTGGAGGATGCACAGTTGTCTAGATCAACTATATGATTTGCTAAAATATACTTGACTAAGATTTAGTCCAACCCTTGCCTATGATGTGGTTTTGAGGCCAGATGTGAAATAAGGACAAATACTTTTTGGCTTTTAACCGCTCTGGGATGAACTTAGTGTAGCACTTCTACACTATACTGAGATCTTCCTATTATCCAAAATCCATCTTGGGAAAAGAAAATAGGAGAACAATTGATATTAAATATTTTGGCTGTCTTAGAGAGGAATAGCAACCTGATGTTGAGCAATATATGCTGATGCTGGATGTGTCTTAAATTGATCTTTAGCTCTTCCTGATGTTGTGGTTTTGATCTTGTTGACCTTCTCCTCCCTGATCTGCTACTGGCCTCCTTCTTAATATTCTCCTACTCCTCCTGATATTGTTTGATCCTGACCTACATCTGGATGGCTCATTGAAGCAACCAGATTGCTAGGAATACATGATTGAAACTAGGGTGGTTGATCTGTGTTGGTTGTATTGGCTGTTTCTTACTATGGTGAAGAATTGAATGTGTGTTCTTGAGAAGAACATGCAGTGTGAATGGAACTGGATGGATGTGGTTATGAAATGGTTTGGAAGGAAACTAGAGCAGTGTTTGCTCTGCTGTTATGGCAGTATGTTGCCTTATCCGTTCCCTGGTGTCTCTATGTGTTGACAACACACACACACCTGCATGTGTTGTGTGAGCTTTCTGTGAGCTTGCCTCATGTGTGTGGATAAGATCGAGTGAAAAGGGATGATATTTTCCTAGTTTTGACTGTTCTGATTTACTGGACAAGGTAAAATTTACCCCACTTACTGCTTTGGTGAAACTTGCCCCATTTATGTCAATGATGATGTGTTGAGACAAGTGATACACTGATAAGAACAAATATTGTTTTTGGTGAAATTTTCCCCTGCTTAATAAGGCTCTATGATGTAATGAACATTGCAACTCACTGTTAGACTGAGAGCACTAACCCTAATCCCAATCCTTTATTTGTTTTTGTCTTTCTTTGGAGGTAACAAGAAGGAGTATATGAACATCAATACTAGATAGGAATTTAGTTGTAGATGTTTTTCTTTTTATCCCTTTTTGTAATTTCCTTTTCTATCAAAAAATTATGTAAGTATATTATAATGCATTACTTTATCTTATTATAATTGTATTCATCTTTTATTATTCCTTTATTATAAAAGGATAATGTAATTTATGTATATATTCTTTTAATAAAGAATTCTTCTGTTTGTTTAATTATTGTAATTCATTTTCCATTTCTTTATTCACTTATTTGTTTCATTGTAATATCCCTTTATTCTTTTATTGTAAAAGAACATTGTAATGTTGGATTTTAATAATCTTTATACTTTTATTTATAATACTTGTATTTGTATTATTGTGAATAATTATTTATAAGTCAAATTTCTCCCCTCATAACTCCAGAAAACAATAGAGGTCATGTCAAAATTCATCTCACTCCCCTTCCGATGACACTAAACCTAATTCATGGGAGTGAGAATTCTGATCACTCTAGTCTTTTAATTTGGCGAAAAATTTACCCCGATTTTCAGATGCATGCATGCAGATGCACAAAATCCTAAATCTACCCTTCGTTTAGTCCTAAATGCTGGGATGTTACATAAGTTGCCCCTCGACCTAAAAACCGAGGGGGGTTCGATAGTTTCCTAGAAAGAGTTCCGCTCCGCTGCCGCCACCAGAAACCAAGATTCAGATCTAGAAACTCTGTTCTGGCACCCTGCCGGGACGGGGAATTTGGAGAGGATCATAGCCATATTCATCACCAACGCATCTCCATCAACCACCGATGTTTTCCTCATCCATGAGTGAGTAATGCCCCGTTGTAGGCTTGGGGATGGTAGGGATTGGATGAGTTCTATCATGTAATCGAATAAGATCTGTTAGGGCATAGTGCCTAGTATCTCTATTAGTGCTATTTGACTTTGTTGCAACTTGTTGTGCTTAATGCTTGTCACTAGGGCCCGAGTGACATGACCTCAGATCTGAACTTATTATTGAATCATTATGATAGTATTGTTTGTGGTCTTATCTGCAAGTTGTGTACACATATCATTGTCCGGATCCAAAGTCCCCAAAGTGACAATAATTTGGATAACCGGAGGGGGTGGTTGTGGTTGAGGATCGCATGTGTTCACGGAGTGTTAATGCTTTGCTCCGGTGCTCTATTAAAAGGAGCACCTTAATTGCTAGTAGTTCCCTAGAGGCTCCGCTGCCACGGGATGGCTGGATAGAAGACGTTGTGCAAGTTATCATTGCGAGCACGTATGACTATATTTGGAGCACATGCCTAGGATTGTTTAGTACTTGGATGCTTGTTATTATTTATCTGCAATGCCCTAGTTCTTGAAGTTACATGTTTAGACTCGTCCATGCAACACCCGTCCATCCAATCCTATGCCTACCGCACTCATATCCTACTGTTTGCTGCTACTGTTACTGTTGCTCCTGTTTTACTGCTGCTATTGCTTTGATGTCTGCTACTACAAACTATTGCTACTGATAAACTTCTGTGAGCAAGAACTATTTCCAGGTGCAGCTGAATTGACAACTCAGTTGTTAAGGCTTGCAAGTATTCTTTGGCTCCCCTTGTGTCGAATCAATAAATTGGGTAATACTACCCGCGAAGACTGTTGCGATCCCCTACACTTGTGGGTCATCAAGACTATATTCTAGCGCCGTTGCCGGGGAGCATATATTTATTTGTAAGTTCACTTGGATCAACTATTATTCACTGCTACTCTGTTCATCATGGGTAAGTCTCGTGATGGAAAGTTCCCTATTTTACCATCCACTACAAGAAGAGATACAGTCCTAAACACCTCTATTGCTCTTGATTCACCGTCTGTTATAAGTAAGCTTGTTACACCACCACCACATACTCATGCTACACACGCTGCTACTACTGCTTAATCTGAAACTGCTTTTGATGATCATGATGTTACTTCTACTGTGCTTGATGCGAGTGGTTCATTAGGTCCTTTCCTAGATGCTACTATGGCTAGTCTAGGAAATACCAAAACTCCTAGGGAAGACACTGTTACACCTATTATCTCACCTGAGTCTAGAGAGAGTTATGATATTTATGATGGATACATTGAGTTCACTGATGAATTTGTTGAAGAGTGCCGAAACACACATGGTACTAGTGCTATTAAGAGTCTCCTTGCTAGACGTACTATTATACCTAAACTGTCCTCTGATCCTAAGTTTGCCACGTGTCCCATAGATATTAAAGATAAAGATTATGATTTCTCTCTTGATTTATCCTATTTGTTTATTGTTGAGAAAGAACCTTTTTGTGGGACTGAAAATGAGAGTGTTGTGGCTCATATGAATGAGCTTTCTACTATGAATGAGAGTGTTGTTCTCTGATGATTTTATGATGCGCAAGTATTTTGTTACTAAGATCTTCCCTTTTTCACTAAAAGGAGAAGCTAGGGCTTGGTTTAATAGATTACCTCCTAGTTCCATTGATAGCCCTAATTGCTTGATTGCTTCTTTCTTCCAGAAATATTTTCCTCCCAGTGCTAGACATGCTGCTTTGCAGAGACTTTATGATTTTAAACAGGGAGAAGAAGAGAAATTTCCTGAGTCATGGACAAGGTTCTATGCCTTGATTCGTGCACATCCTGGATATCCATTGCCTAAGAATGATCTTCTTGATATTTATTATAATGGACTAACTGATTATTCTAGGACATACCTAGATAGCTTTGCTGATTGTGTTTTTAGGAAAAGAAGTCCTACAAATGCTGAAGAATTTATGGCTAAGATAAGCAAGAATTGTGATGATTGGACTTCAATTGAGCTAAATACACCTGAGCCTATTACTCCTGAACCAGATCCAACACCAACACCAAAGAAGAGTGGAGTTATTGCATTAAATGATGAAGTGATGAAGGAAGCTAAGAAGTGTCTAAAGGAGAAAGGTATTAGAGCTGAAGATGTGAAGAATCTACCTCCTATAGAAGAATTATGTAAGCCAATTCCCCACTGATCTACTATTGAGGTACACTTTCTCCAACACTTTGATGAAGGTGATATTCCTTATGGTAAGCATCCTGATCAATGCTTAGAGGAACTTGACATTTTTATTGTTAAACAAGGTAATTTTAATAAACAAGTTCAGAATCATTTATTGGAAGATATCAATGAGTTGAAAGATATTGTAGAAAGAACTTCTAATGATATTAAAATGCTTTGTAAACACTTTCAAATGGTTCAAACCCAACTTGATCAACTTGCTAAGGTACAAAAGGATATGCTAGTTAATGCTTCAGGAGATAAACATGCTTATGGAATTAGAACTAGGAGTGGTATAGCTACTCAAGATCCTTTATATCCTGAAGGACACCCTAAAAGAATTGAGCAGGATTCTCAACAAGGTGAAAGTAGTGGTAGTCCTAGTAAGAGAAAGAAAAAGAAACATAAGGTAGTTGAGGAACCACTTGAACCTTGTGTAGATCCTAATAGTATATTTGTCTCTGATGCTGAAACTAAGAGTGGTAATAATGATGCTCCTGATAAGGAGGAAGTTGAGGAAGAACCTGAGAAGCACACTAAGAACACTAGGTACACTAAGGAAGATTTTATTGCTAAAAAACATGGTAGTGAGATGTGGCATCCCGCAAAACCACTACTAGAAAATCGCGTTGATTTTGTGCATTGCATCATCATGACCGCATGCTCATGTCATCATGCCACATTGCATTTGAGCATCGTCATCATCTTGCATTTGCTTGCATAAAACTAATTGCGGAAAAACCGGTTCTTGTTTTCTAAACGCCCCGTCTATGTTCCAAACGCAAAACCCGGGTCTCCGGATTATTTTGTTTTGTCTGCTATCGGTTTGCAGAAGCCTTGTTTTAAACAAATAAAATATTAAATTATTTTAGTGGGGCAGTCGAACGGGCCGATTCGACCCAGTCGACCACCCCCAGTACATAAACGGTCCACCACAAACCCTTTTGCTACCAATCCTATTCTACCCACCCCTCCAGCCACATCACCTCCTCCACTCGCAGCGCGCCACATCATCCCTGGCCAAGCCCTACCCAATCCCCATCTACCACCTGGCCACCCCCAATCCCCACTCACCCTCCCACACCGACCCACCCTGGTCAACCACCACCTGGACCGCCCCTGCCCTGATCCCCACGCCCACCTGACCCCACCTGCGACCGCACACCAGCGCCCCCTCCCTGTCCACACCCCCCACACGCCTGCCGCCCGGTCCCACCTCCCCATCCCCCGTCGCTCGTCTCCCACCCCGCTTCCTCTCTCTCCCTCAGCCACGCGCCCCACCCCTTCTTCCTCCTCTGCCTCTCTCTCCCCCCACCTCGCCCTGGGCCTCACCTCCCGCCGCGGCCATCCCCTCCCCCTCTCGCCACCACCCCCTCTTCCCTAGCGCCCGATGCTCCTCCCGCCGGGAACCCCCTCGCCGCCGTTCTTCCCCTCACCCGCGACCTCGCCCCACCCGCACGAGGCCGCCTGTCCCCGCTCCCTCCCTGCACCCTCTCGTCCGCGTCGCCCCCGACCGCGACTCCCCACCTCCCTCGCCGGCGCCGCGCCTCCAACCGCCGACCGCCGCCTCGCCCCGCTCCTCTGGAAGCCGCCCCCGTCCGACGCCTAGACCCCGCCTCCTCCGGCAGCACGCGCCGCCGCCGCAGGCCAGCGCTGCCGCGGCCCCTCCTTCCCCGACCTCGAGCCTCCCCCGGCCGCGCCGACCTCGGCCTCGCCGCCGTTCTCGACGGGCCCGCCGCCTCTGGCCAGAACCGCCGCTGGGCCCCCCCTCTGCGCTTCTCCCCGCGGGCGCCTCCTCTCTCCAGCAGGTGCTGCCCGTCCGCGAGACGCCCTCCGCCCTGCTGCCTCTAGTGCGAGCCTCCCGCGAGCGCGTGTTCCGTCGGCCTCGCCGCTGTGCACGCTTCCCCTGCAGGCTAGCCGAGGGCAGCATGTTCTCAGCAGTTGCCGACGTCCCCTGGTGCAGCCTCGCAGCACAGTCGTGCGTCAGACGCAAGATCTGCAGTACCGATGAAGTTCGTCAGTGTTCGGTGGAACGCCAAGACCATTCGGCTGTAGCCGTCTGTGACATCGCCAAGATCTTCGGCAAGGGCCCAGAGTAGCCGAAGATTGAACCGTGGAACCGAGACCGAACCCGAACCCCTTGGAACCTCAAGGTCTTCGCCACTCGAAGTGTTCCGCCAAGATCGCCATCGACATGGGGACCAAGGTCGAACCCGGTGGCTTTTGCTGGACCATCAACAAGATCTACAATGGGACGCCATGACTGGGACCCCGGAACCGAAGACCACCGGTGCGACAAGTACTTCTTCATGGAATCGCCAAGATCCACCGGCGCCAAACCCAAGACCGACATCGTCATCCGAGAACTCCGACAAGGACGCCAAGCTCGTCGGAATCCCAGCCGCCAAGTACCCCCTCGAGGACGACAAGTACTCACCTCGGACACCGATACCCTGGACGACAAGTTCTTCCCCCCGGAAGCATTGACGCTCGTGCGACAAGATCTACTACCCCGATCCGAAGACCCTAAATCCCGGAGTCCGAGAACGATCCCGCCGAGACCGTTTCCGTCGAACCCTGAGACCGAACCCCGAACCCCGGAACCCCAAGATCTGCCGAACCCTAATGTGTGACCCCTTTTCTCGAGCCCTATTTTTATAAATGAAATATCAAATTGTTGCATATCAACTTGTTCATGTTTGCATGCATATTCATGTGGGTTTGGGGGCCTTATGCCGATTCACCATATAATTAAATATGGGGCCCATATGCGGGCAAATCTAGTCTCATATTGGCCTCATTTAAATTTGTGTAGCGAACCGGTAACCCCTCTTGCCTTGTATTACAACATTTAATTGCGGGGTAGCTAAACAACTATAACCACTTAATTAATTGTCGGGGCCCCCGGTTCCGCTTAAAATGATCTAATTGCATCGCACCTTTGCCATGTCATATATCATTCATGCATCATGCCCGATCTTTTGCCGTAGTATTAAATATTGCATCCGGTGTTTCTTCTAGTGTTTTGCTTCTTCACGGATAAGGCCGTTGAGTTGATGTGAGCTTCGCCCCGATCTTCGGTTGAACCTTCGGCAATGTTTTCAGGCGAGCATCTCCCCCTTTCTACCTATCTTACTTTTATAGTATTTATTCCCTCTTGTTGATCTATTGCTATCTGTGTTGCGGTGCTCTAGTTTCCGCACCCGTGAAATCCCTTGCAGCCGTATACTGCCTTGGACACATCCTATTACCTGTTGTTTGGTAGATAGTTGGACTTGCGCGTCGTAGTCGCTGGCTCAAGTGCTGTTGCGTGTCGTCAAGTACCACAGTTGTTGGAATATTGCCGCATGTTTGATGTTGGAGATGTTCATGGCTTTACTTATCCTTCACTTTAATTCTTGTTTAACAACTAAAATTGAAGTAGGTAAGCAGAGGCACAGGTGGGCAATAGATGTTATTTGGTTGTTAACCGTCCACTTGTGTTCCGTAGGACCCCGAGTACTTGATACCTGTTCCTTGAGTATTCGCGCTATCCACATACGGGGAATTATGGGACCCCCCCTGAGCCAGAGCTTGATTCATTCTTATTTCTTGGGGCCACAGACTAGTTTGAGGTTTTATTTACGATCCTGTACTTATGCCATGCTTTACTGCTTTATTTACGATTGTGCGAGGAGCACACTGTACTGTTTAGGTAAGCGGAGTGTTTTCGCGGTATCGACAAGCCCCGTTTGGGGTTCCCAGTCGTTTACAGCCATTGACGCAAACCTTGAGTCCGTCTCGGAGTCAGCTAGCTTCGTTGCGGGTCTACTCAATGGGGTGGCCCCCTGAAATATTTCTGAATCCTGTGATTGCTTTGTCGTGAAAGCCTCGTTGGGTTTTGATTTGGTTTTTCCGAGGTTGATCGTGTGTGTGTTGCTATTGGTGCACCCCGGCCGGGTAAAACTTTCTGAAAGCCGTGTCCGCGGTTATGGACGACTTGGAGCACAGTATCTCGATCATAGACAACTATAACTAAAGTAGTGCTATAAATTTGACTTTATAATGACTAGTATTCAGCTTCAACTACAACGGAATGGCTAAATAAAACTGCCAACAATTGCTTGTTTGGGTGTCGCTTGCGACCATTGTACCTGACTAGTAAGTATTGCAACTACAACGGAATGGCTAAATAAAAGTATCCACAACTGCTGGGTTTCGGGTTATCTCATGCTAATTGTATCTGACTAGTAAGTGTTGCCACCATAACGGAATGGTTAACTAAAAGTGCCCACTGCTTATTTTATCAGGACGATTATCTCTACCTGACTAGTAATTGTTGCAACGATAACTGAATAAATAAAACTGCCAACGGTGTGAGTTCCTCGGTTGACTTCCTCGTTTGGTCTCGAGGGGGAAACACCAGGATGGGTTTGTTTGGTGTTAGCTTCAGGTTGGATCCGGATAGGTCATTCTTATCCCTCTCTGATAACCGCCAGTTGTATCGAGTCTCTATAGGTTGTTTAGTGCATGCTGTCGCTGCCGCTTAGTCCACCATACCTATGTAGGCGAGGACCGCCGAATTCTAGTCTCGCCGTGTACTGGCCTCAGTACTGACGCTCCTCTTTTTCCTTTGCCCTTTGTCGGCACCCCTTTTGTTTAAGCAGGTTTTGAGATCGACGTCGTTAGCAGGGTTACCCTTCCGGCTTGGCCTGGGCAGGGTTATGGACGCAATTGGTTATTCTTCAGGGCTCTTAGCCCCATTTGCATCTTGTCCGTATTCGGATGCGCTATCATTTCAAGGTGATTTGGATCTTTGTTCTGTATATCTGTATTCTTGACTCTTTGAGCCGTGTTGTATATATATCTGTTCTGTGGGTCCCATCGAGGACTGTTGTGTAATGTTATTACTTTGTTTTCCACCCGCACGAAAGTGCCTGGTGGGCACCTTTGAATCGTTTCTATGCGGGTTTGGCGGGTTTCGCTAAAACTTGCATAGGGTCGATTCTGAGGGTGTTACAGAGTGGTATCAGAGCTCAGCAGTTGCGATACCCCACAAGTCCAGCATGTAGGATAACCTAGCTAACGGCCGAGGTAGAGTGTCAAAACTATTTCTGAAAATCGGTTGGATAGTTTTGATTAGGTCTGATTTTAGTCCTTACCCCTCTGCTATTCTCCTCTTATCTCGACGTGTTTTGAACCTGCTCTCTTATCTTTTCTTCGAGTCCAGGAATTCTCGTGGTGGGGTTTTCCGTCGTACCTTCAGGGTTTCGCTTCCTCCTCTGTTAACGGTGTTCTACCGTCCGGTGTTCAAGCTGCCTGATGAATCCGTCTACGGTGTTACCATTCTTTATTCCTTGTTTGTGCCTTCCGGTGTTTTCCGACGCGACGACATCATCTACGCCAGATCTGATGCAGAGTCTGCATCACTCCTTTGTTTCCGAACCTCGATTGTCGAGATCTTCAGTCTGATTCCGAGAGTTGGTTGCATAATCCGCCTATTCGTGTGCAGAGTAATGGTTTGAGTGCGGGATGGAGTAGCTACCATACCACTACTCTTATCATTCGCTCTTGTACGTCGAATCAGTGGATCCAGCAGTTTTACTCCGGCCACGGAAGTTAGAGGTGGCTTTATTGTGGATACCTCTACCTTCGACCTTTTGTTCCGGAGTGTTCTCTCGACGATCACGGAGAACGACCTCTTGTTAGTGGTGTCGCGAGGATCTACACGAAGCGAGAAGACGCAGAACACCGACCTTCCTTCCGGTACCATGAGGCGGATCTCGAGGGCGAGATCCATTGTTAGTGGTGTCGAATTGTGGCATCCCGCAAAACCACTACTAGAAAATCGCGTTGATTTTGTGCATTGCATCATCATGACCGCATGCTCATGTCATCATGCCACATTGCATTTGAGCATCGTCATCATCTTGCATTTGCTTGCATAAAACTAATTGCGGAAAAACCGGTTCTTGTTTTCTAAACGCCCCGTCTATGTTCCAAACGCAAAACCCGGGTCTCCGGATTATTTTGTTTTGTCTGCTATCGGTTTGCAGAAGCCTTGTTTTAAACAAATAAAATATTAAATTATTTTAGTGGGGCAGTCGAACGGGCCGATTCGACCCAGTCGACCACCCCCAGTACATAAACGGTCCACCACAAACCCTTTTGCTACCAATCCTATTCTACCCACCCCTCCAGCCACATCACCTCCTCCACTCGCAGCGCGCCACATCATCCCTGGCCAAGCCCTACCCAATCCCCATCTGCCACCTGGCCACCCCCACTCCCCACTCACCCTCCCACACCGACCCACCCTGGTCAACCACCACCTGGCCCGCCCCCTGCCCTGATCCCCACGCCCACCTGACCCCACCTGCGACCGCACACCCGCGCCCCCTCCCTGTCCACACCCCCCACACGCCTGCCGCCCGGTCCCACCTCCCCATCCCCCATCGCTCGTCTCCCACCCCGCTTCCTCTCTCTCCCTCAGCCACGCGCCCCACCCCTTCTTCCTCCTCTGCCTCTCTCTCCCCCCACCTCGCCCCGGGCCCCGCCTCCCGCCGCGGCCGTCCCCTCCCCCTCTCTCCACCACCCCCTCTTCCCCAGCGCCCGATGCTCCTCCCGCCGGGAACCCCCTCGCCGCCGTTCTTCCCCTCACCCGCGACCTCGCCCCACCCGCACGAGGCCGCCTGTCCCCGCTCCCTCCCTGCACCCTCTCGTCCGCGTCGCCCCCGACCGCGACTCCCCACCTCCCTCGCCGGCGCCGCGCCTCCAACCGCCGACCGCCGCCTCGCCCCGCTCCTCTGGAAGCCGCCCCCGTCCGACGCCTGGACCCCGCCTCCTCCGGCAGCACGCGCCGCCGCCGCAGGCCAGCGCCACCGCGGCCCCTCCTTCCCCGACCTCGAGCCTCCCCCGGCCGCGCCGACCTCGGCCTCGCCGCCGTTCTCGATGGGCCCGCCGCCTCCGGCCAGAACCGCCGCTGGGCCCCCCCTCTGCGCTTCTCCCCGCGGGCGCCTCCTCTCTCCGGCAGGTGCCGCCCGTCCGCGAGACGCCCTCCGCCCCGCTGCCTCTATTGCGAGCCTCCCGCGAGCGCATGTTCCGTCGGCCTCGCCGCTGTGCGCGCTTCCCCTGCAGTCTAGCCGAGGGCAGCATGTTCTCAGCAGTTGCCAACGTCCCCTGGTGCAGCCTCGCAGCACAGTCGTGCGTCAGACGCAAGATCTGCAGTACCGATGAAGTTCGTCAGTGTTCGGTGGAACGCCAAGACCATTCGGCTGTAGCCGTCTGTGACATCGCCAAGATCTTCGGCAAGGGCCCAGAGTAGCCGAAGATTGAACCGTGGAACCGAGACCGAACCCGAACCCCTTGGAACCTCAAGGTCTTCGCCACTCGAAGTGTTCTGCCAAGATCGCCATCGACATGGGGACCAAGGTCGAACCCGGTGGCTTTTGCTGGACCATCAACAAGATCTACAATGGGACGCCATGACTGGGACCCCGGAACCGAAGACCACCGGTGCGACAAGTACTTCTTCATGGAATCGCCAAGATCCACCGGCGCCAAACCCAAGACCGACATCGTCATCCGAGAACTCCGACAAGGACGCCAAGCTCGTCGGAATCCCAGCCGCCAAGTACCCCCTCGAGGACGACAAGTACTCACCTCGGACACCGATACCCTGGACGACAAGTTCTTCCCCCCGGAAGCATTGACGCTCGTGCGACAAGATCTACTACCCCGATCCGAAGACCCTAAATCCCGGAGTCCGAGAACAATCCCGCCGAGACCGTTTCCATCGAACCCTGAGACCGAACCCCGAACCCCGGAACCCCAAGATCTGCCGAACCCTAATGTGTGACCCCTTTTCTTGAGCCCTATTTTTATAAATGAAATATCAAATTGTTGCATATCAACTTGTTCATGTTTGCATGCATATTCATGTGGGTTTGGGGGCCTTATGCCGATTCACCATATAATTAAATATGGGGCCCATATGCGGGCAAATCTAGTCTCATATTGGCCTCATTTAAATTTGTGTAGCGAACCGGTAACCCCTCTTGCCTTGTATTACAACATTTAATTGCGGGGTAGCTAAACAACTATAACCACTTAATTAATTGTCGGGGCCCCCGGTTCCGCTTAAAATGATCTAATTGCATCGCACCTTTGCCATGTCATATATCATTCATGCATCATGCCCGATCTTTTGCCGTAGTATTAAATATTGCATCCGGTGTTTCTTCTAGTGTTTTGCTTCTTCACGGATAAGGCCGTTGAGTTGATGTGAGCTTCGCCCCGATCTTCGGTTGAACCTTCGGTAATGTTTTCAGGCGAGCATCTCCCCCTTTCTACCTATCTTACTTTTATAGTATTTATTCCCTCTTGTTGATCTATTGCTATCTGTGTTGCGGTGCTCTAGTTTCCGCACCCGTGAAATCCCTTGCAGCCGTATATTGCCTTGGACACATCCTATTACCTGGTGTTTGGTAGATAGTTGGACTTGCGCGTCGTAGTCGCTGGCTCAAGTGCTGTTGCGTGTCGTCAAGTACCACAGTTGTTGGAATATTGCCGCATGTTTGATGTTGGAGATGTTCATGGCTTTACTTATCCTTCACTTTAATTCTTGTTTAACAACTAAAATTGAAGTAGGTAAGCAGAGGCACAGGTGGGCAATAGATGTTATTTGGTTGTTAACCGTCCACTTGTGTTCCGTAGGACCCCGAGTACTTGATACCTGTTCCTTGAGTATTCACGCTATCCACATACGGGGAATTATGGGACCCCCCTGAGCCAGAGCTTGATTCATTCTTATTTCTTGGGGCCACAAACTAGTTTGAGGTTTTATTTACGATCCTGTACTTATGCCATGCTTTACTGCTTTATTTACGATTGTGCGAGGAGCACACTGTACTGTTTAGGTAAGCGGAGTGTTTTCGCGGTATCGACAAGCCCCGTTTGGGGTTCCCAGTCATTTACAGCCATTGACGCAAACCTTGAGTCCGTCTCGGAGTCAGCTAGCTTCGTTGCGGGTCTACTCAATGGGGTGGCCCCCTGAAATATTTTCTGAATCCTGTGATTGCTTTTTCGTGAAAGCCTCGTTGGGTTTTGATTTGGTTTTTCCGAGGTTGATCGTGTGTGTGTTGCTATTGGTGCACCCCGGCCGGGTAGAACTTTCTGAAAGCCGTGTCCGCGGTTATGGACGACTTGGAGCACAGTATCTCGATCATAGACAACTATAACTAAAGTAGTGCTATAAATTTGACTTTATAATGACTAGTATTCAGCTTCAACTACAACGGAATGGCTAAATAAAACTATCCACAACTGCTGGGTTTCGGGTTATCTCATGCTAATTGTATCTGACTAGTAAGTGTTGCCACCATAACGGAATGGTTAACTAAAAGTGCCCACTGCTTATTTTATCAGGACGATTATCTCTACCTGACTAGTAATTGTTGCAACGATAACTGAATAAATAAAACTGCCAACGGTGTGAGTTCCTCGGTTGACTTCCTCGTTTGGTCTCGAGGGGGAAACACCAGGATGGGTTTGTTTGGTGTTAGCTTCAGGTTGGATCCGGATAGGTCATTCTTATCCCTCTCTGATAACCGCCAGTTGTATCGAGTCTCTATAGGTTGTTTAGTGCATGCTGCCGCTGCCGCTTAGTCCACCATACCTATGTAGGCGAGGACCGCCGAATTCTAGTCTCGCCGTGTACTGGCCTCAGTACTGACGCTCCTCTTTTTCCTTTGCCCTTTGTCGGCACCCCTTTTGTTTAAGCAGGTTTTGAGATCGACGTCGTTAGCAGGGTTACCCTTCCGGCTTGGCCTGGGCAGGGTTATGGACGCCATTGGTTATTCTTCAGGGCTCTTAGCCCCATTTGCATCTTGTCCGTAGTTGGACGCGCTATCATTTCAAGGTGATTTGGATCTTTGTTCTGTATATCTGTATTCTTGACTCTTTGAGCCGTGTTGTATATATATCTGTTCTGTGGGTCCCATCGAGGACTGTTGTGTAATGTTATTACTTCGTTTTCCACCCGCACGAAAGTGCCTGGTGGGCACCTTTGAATCGTTTCTATGCGGGTTTGGCGGGTTTCGCTAAAACTTGCATAGGTTCGATTCTGAGGGTGTTACATGAGAGAGAACCTTGGCTGCAGAAACCTATGCCTTTTCTAGGTAAGAAACACAAGTCAAAGGAGGAAGAACACTACAACAAGTTTTGTGAGTGGATGAAACCTTTATTTTTGCAAATTCCTTTTACTGATGCTATTAAGTTGCCTCCTTATTCAAAGTATATGAAGGATATTGTCCCTAGTAAAAGCAAGATTCCTAATGAGGATATTTCTACTTTGCTTGCTAATTATTCCTTCAATGGTGAGGTTCCAAAGAAACTTGGTGATCCAGGTATACCAACTATTCCTTGCTCTATTAAGAATAATTATGTTAGAACTGCTTTATGTGATTTGGGAGCTGGAGTTAGTGTTATGCCTTTTTATCTCTACAAGAGACTCCATCTAGAAAAGTTGATACCAACTGATATATCATTGCAAATGGCTGATAAGTCAACTACTATTCCTGTTGGTATATGTGTGGATGTTCTTGCTCAAGTGGCTCATAGTTGCTTGGTTTTAACAGATTTTGTTGTGCTTGAAATGCCCGAAGATGATAATATATCCATTATTCTTGGGAGACCTTTTCTTAATACTGCAGGTGCTGTTATTAATTACAATCAAGGAAAAGTAACATTCAATATTGATGACAAAGAGCACACTATTTATTTTCCCAAGAAGGTTGTTAAGAGCTATTGCCTGAATTCCATTGAAAATGTTGAGAGCATAAAGGTTGGAGAAATATATTGTCCCATTCCACAAGAAATTTTTGAAACTATTATGATTGGGACCATTGCTATCAAGTATGAGGTAACATAATCACCTAGTGGAATGCAAAGTTTTGTTTCATATAAGATTGTTTTGGTAAAAAGACTTGATCAATCTTGTTAACAAAAGGATTTTTTATGAGCAGAATAATGTTTTCACTGTGGTTATACTTGCTTTCTTTTTTCCTTTTCTCCTTCCTAGTCTTTTCCTTTCTTTTGCTAGCTTTGGTTTTGTTAGTTGTTTGCTTGTTAGTTTGTCTTAGAGCTTCAGTAGTTTGGCTTTTGGTTTGCTTTTGTTTCTTCTGAAAAAACTGTTTCTGTGAGAAAATCAATTTTCATACCCTAAAAATTGGCCAAAAATAAAGTTTCCCGAAAAATCCCAAAAAATTCAAAATAAATTTTTCCTCGAAAAAGGGCAGAGGAGCACCTAAAGTGACCCAGGGAGCCACCCCAGGACACCACACCCATGGTAGGCGCGACCTACCTGTGGGTGGCGCCTAGGGGGTATCTGGCCCACCTGGGCCCCTTCAAGGTGCCCCCTCACAGCCATCTTCTTTCTCTCTCCCGAAAAACACTAGAAAACTTGCTCAAGCTCGAGTTATTGCTGTTCTTGCTCGCGATTTTCGATCTCCTTGCTCAGCCCATCTTTGCTGCTGATTTTTGGAGGGATTGCTCCTTAGTATGTGCCTCCTCCACTTCTCCAATTAGATTTGTGATTGGTAGATTATATCTTGAGTATTTTGCTGCTATAGGTGACAGGTTGCGTGAGCTTGCATGCTTGTTCTATGCTTAGAGATTTCATTTTAATGCATGTGTAGCCCTCTAGCAAGTTCCTATTGTAGTTTCTCATCATTTATCAACTTGGAAATCACTTGGTTTGATGTTTGTCTAAAAATTTCAGAATAGAGTGGTCATGGACAACCACACATTTGGAGAGATATTTGAGAGTGATGCACCTAGAAGGACAAGGCATTCAAGATCATAATCCCGTGCTAGGCCCTCATACAATGAGGATCTCATCACTCTGCGATCTGGCGACGAGGGAGATGAGGGGGATGCGCAGCCCTGCGCTTTTCCTTGCCAAACCTTCTTGCGGGCTGTTGGGATTCTTGATGATTTTATGACCTTGGTTCAGAGGGCTAGTCTAACAAGTCTTATGCAGGATGAGAGCGTGCAATATGCTACGCTCACTAAAACATTTGCAGAGAGCTTGTCCTTTACTAACAGCATGTTTAGTCTAGATGTTTCTTTAAAGTTTATGGCAGGTCTTACCATATGAAATTGAAGAAATTTTGTGAGGCTCTGGGACTTGGTACAGCTGGGTAAGCAAAGAAGATTCCAGCTCAACCCGCTGATTTGTTGGAGCTCTACCGCGGAATAACCAATGATGATAACCGTAGAGCTCAACGGGGAAAGATAAGAAACATTCAGCTTCCAGCCATCAGGTACTTCACTTACTATCTTGCCACTAGTGTTCTTGGTAGGGAGAACACTAGTAATATTTCCAGCTATATTTTGGCCTTCTTAGCTGCTGCGCTCAACAATGATACCAAGTACAATCTTGGTTCGCTTATTGCTCGTCGTTTAACTTCTAAGGGACCCATTTATGGGGGAGTTATTGCTATGCGTGTTGCTACTACCTTGGACATTGCTATTGATCCAAATGATACAGTTTTAGCTCCTCATAGGCTTAATCTTGCTGCCATGAAGGCACACCACTTTGTCACTAATGGCTCTACCCTTGAGAACTTGGTTTATAGAATGCTGTTTATTGACGGGGAAGAGAGAGAGAGATCCCTCTCCCCCAAACCACTTTGTTCAGTATTTCTCAGGGACCTTTTTCACGATCCAAGGAGGAGATGTATGACAAGCTGCGCTCTCTTAGCTTCTATGGACACTTTCAGGAGTAAACACCCTCATATGACCCTGCTGTACACTACACTGGGGACTCCTCGAGCTCATACCAGGATGAGGGAGCCTCCTCGTCGTACTACGGAGGTGCATCTACTTGGGCACCATGGGATGTATCCCCACTTAGGCCAAAAGCCTAAGCTTGGGGGGGGGGGGGGGGTCAACCGACATCACACTCATCTATATATCATGTTCAGTCGGTTCTTTGTATATCCATTGTTTTGCTTTCTTTTTGGTTCTTGTTGCTTCTTTCTCAAAAACACAAAAATATGAAAAATATTTTCATTGTTTCTCTTGCTTTGTTTGCTTTGCTTGGTTTGTTTGTTCTTTGCTTGTTTTTTCTTTGTTTTCTTTCTTTAAAAAATCAAAAACACCAAAATATTTGTTGTTCTTCTTTGTTTTTGTGAGTTCTTTCCAGGGTTCATCCGTCCTCAGTGGATTTTGGGTTTCATGTTATTATTCAAGTCACACAAGTGAAGGGCAATAATGAAGATTAAGACAACTCGAGGTGTGGTAAGAGGCTGGTAACGAACTCTGTTTGTTTTCATTCATGTACATATACTCATAATTGTGAGCATGCTTAGTCTGTTCATGATAAGGAGTGTGTTACTGATAGATTCTTAGTAGTTTTTGCTTGTGTATGATTAGCTCCAGCTTGCTAATAGTTTGTATCATGTCATATGAATGTTTGCTTGCATTGTTTTATTCATATTTTGGTATGATATTGTGGTATCCTCCTCTGAATGTTTCATGTGATTCGACTTGGCACATGTTCACACATGCATATGACTAAACAATAGTCAGTAAGCCTCGATGATTTATTTTGCCTCAGAGTTCTTGTATCACTTTCATGCCATAATTAGTAATGTTTTGTTGAAAGCATGATTATGACAATTATTGCTCTCTCGTTTGTCGCTCCCTCTCTTTTGCTAGCCTTCACTTTCACTAAGTATGAGCTCTACCTGTGCTTCCAACTCCCCAAAACCAATATTGCCAACTGTGTCCACCATACCTACCTATTTGCATCGTTTGCTATTTCAGTGCATATTCTATATGCCTTGTTTTCTTCCAAATAAAATGTTTGTCTGTTTTGAGAAAGTTAGTTAGTAAAGCTCTCATGAACTTGATGGAACACTTTATTCCTTGCACTTAATAATCTTGAACAATTGTGACATGTCCATGAAAGTTATATGCTTGCAAATTATATGCTGGGAGTCAGCAGAACCGTGCTGCCACGGGGAACGCTTTCAACACTTTTTGGATATCTTATCCAGATGATACTTTGCTCTTTTGTTTGCGGATGTCGACGGTGTGAAATAAAAGGGGAGCTTGTGAGTTCATGGAGTATATATATTGTGTTAGATAAACGCCTGGGCCGCTAGCCTAAGCCATGCCTAATCATGGTGGAAACTTGCAGCACCACCATAATGAGCATTCAGTGAAGCATCATCAATAAAAAGCTATGCACATAGTAAATAAAAAGATTGTTGAGATGCTCATTGTCTGCTTTCATTGTCATTTTGATCACGGGATAGCTCGTGTATCATGTGCAAGGGGTACCCCGTTGGCGGTTCTCTATGATATGCATGTATGTACAATGACAAGAACTTGCAGGTGACCAAAGTTGAGTACCATGCGGAGCGGCCCTTGTACTCAAGGGACATTGGATTTCCAGTTTATGGTCTGTCAAACATATAACTCAGATTGGACCTCACTTTCATGTTAACCACATGAAGATGTCTATGATAGGGGCAATGAGAGCTCAGAGCTAATGAGTACCTTCCTTTAAGCATTAGGAAGCCTTTCAAACTTTCAAAACTATTTTCACAACTTTGTTGAGTCACCACTTATTCTATGAGCACCTTCTTGAGAGCATAGTTGTCATTCTTGTGTTTGTTCCAAAACTTAGTTAATTATGTCATGACTTTGATGCTTGTATCGCTGATATTTTTACCTCTAGTATTCACTTGAACTTCAGAGGTGCCTTGGCATTTATATTATGCTCTACAAACAAAGGCAAGCGAGATAGCACTCTATCATACCTTACTATGAGAATTGCAATGTTGCTTATGTTTATGTTCCATGCTACTTCTTATTATTAGTTGGTTTCTCTTCATAGCTTGCAATGATTATTGAGTAGACTTGGTTGCATACTTCTTATTATGAATGGTTTAAGCATCTACTCCTGTGCTGAGAATATATACATGATATGAAGCAAATATGTTCGTGAAAGTTCTTTTACCGCACTTAGTTTTCAACTGAATTGCTTGAGGACAAGCAATAAGCTAAGCTTGGGGGGAGTTGATACGTCCAAAACATATCTACTTTCTCGAACACTTTTGCTATTGTTTCTCCTCTAAACTTGTGTGATTTGGATACAACTAATACGGACTGACGCTATTTTCAGTAGAATTACCTTGGTGTCTTGTTTTTGTGCAGAAAATCAACTATCAGGAAAAATCCCAAAAAATATGCCAAAAATTATATTTCACCAGAAGACCCACGGAGCCAGAAGACGAGACGGAGAAAGGGCCTAGGGGGGCCCACACCCCTGCCAGGCACGGGCACACCTCTTGCCGCGCCTAGGGGTGTGTAGCCACCCCAGGCACCCCCTCGGCCTCCCTCTGCGCCTATAAGTTGCCCCTCGACCTAAAAACCGAGGGGGGTTCGATAGTTTTCCAAAAAGAGTTCCGCTCCGTCGCCGCCACCAGAAACCAAGATTCGGATCCAGAAACTCGGGACGGGGAATTTGGAGTGGATCATCACCATCGTCATCACCAACGCATCTCCATCAACCATGAGTGAGTAATTCCCCGATGTTGGCTTGGGGATGGTAGGGATTGGATGAGTTCTATCATGTAATCAAATAAGATCTGTTAGGTCATAGTGCCTAGTATCTCTATTAGTGCTATTTGACTTTGTTGCAACTTCTTGTGCTTAATTCTTGTCACTAGGGCCCGAGTACCATGATCTCAGATCTGAACTTATTATTGAATCATTATGATAGTATTCTTTGTGGTCTTATCTGCAAGTTGTGTACACGTATCATTGTCCGGATCCAAAGGCCCCGAAGTGACAATAATTGGGATAACCGGAGGGGATGGTTGTGGTGTGAGGATCACATGTGTTCACGGAGTGTTAATGCTTTGCTCCGGTACTCTATTAAAAGGAGCACCTTAATTGCCAATAGTTCCTAGAGGCCCCGCTGCCACGGGCTGGCTGGACAGAAGATGTTGTGCAAGTTCTCATTGCGAGCACGTATGACTATATTTGGAGAACGTGCCTAGGATTGTTTAGTACTTGGATGCTTGTTATTATTTATCTGCAATACCCTAGTTCTTGAAGTTACATGTTTAGACTCGTCCATGCAACGCCCGTCCATCCATCCCTATGCCTAACGCACTCATATCCTACTGTTTGCGGCAACTGTTACTATTGCTCATGTTTTACTGCTGATATCTGCTACTACGAACTGTTGCTACTGATAAACTTCTGTGAGCAAGAACTATTTCGAGGTGCAGCTGAATTGACAACTCAGTTGTTAAGGCTTGCAAGTATTCTTTGGCTCCCCTTGTGTCGAATCAATAAATTGGGTAATACTACCTGCAAAGACTGTTATGATCCCCTACACTTGTGGGTCATCTGTTAGACTCAAGTGTGTTGGATATTTGCTTCTTGGTGCTATCTTTCATTTCAAATCCATATCTCCTATGTGAGCATCATTGAAATTATCATGCCCATCTTAATGGCTATAAAGAAAGAGCTTTTGGGAGACAACCCTTTTCCGTTTGCTTTGGGTCTTTGTTTCTTTTGATCCTAGAACTTATTACCCCTGTAATAAACGCTCCTTATCCTTTTTGTTTGGTTTTTTGTGTCAAGATCAACCTCTTTTGAGAAGTAGAGGAGTTGTGAAAAGTTGCTGTCCTGGTACAGTTTTTTGTGTTGCATTGTAAAAATTCGTGAAGGACCCCAGTAATTCGGATTGAGCTGTAATTTTCTGTGCCTGTGACCCAAGTTGTTATCCAACTTTCATTAGTTTTGCACTTTTTGATTTGAGCAACAGAAGATTTTCGAAAAAATCAATCTTTACCTACTGGTCCGTTTTAATAGATTTCTGACATCATTTGCATTTGCCTCTCAAATCAACATTCTTTTAATTCTGTTTTAGCTTTTGAAAGGAGTTGCCACATTGGATTTTGTTTTGATGGATTTCAGTTGAAATTTGAATCCAAAGGTTTATTATTTTTGCTTACACTAATGTTGCTAATGAAGTTTGTGTGAGGCTTTGTATGAAAGGAACTTTCAAGTGTTGGAGAAAAGGAATCTGCAGAGTCCGTCTTTGAATAGGTAAAAGTGCTGAAAGCAGAAGGTTCGCAAAAACTTATCTCTTTATATTTTTGCTGTTTTTATTCCATATGGAAGGGTACGAGGCGAAAAGGAGGAGGAAACGGAGCCCAGGTGGGCCACACCCACCAGTTGCGCGAGCCCCACCTGGCCGCGCCACTAGGGGGTGTGAGCCCCCTGGAGTCCGTCTCCGCCCCGTTTTCACACAGTACCTTCCTTATGTCGTGAAACTTCGTAATATATAACCCCGCCGGATCCCCCGAGGTTCGTATATCGTGTTCTCGTCGTGTTTTCATTTCAATCTGTTTCAGTCAAGAAATATTCTCAAGTTTAGAGGCACCATGATCTCCGTCAATGACAAGGGAAAGAAGCCCGTGGAAGATGATCTTCAAAACCCCAAGGAGGAGGAGATCTTGGTCGGGGATGAAGAGGACATGAAGGAGGATGAGCATCCGGACACCCGCGCTACCGTCACAAGCATTGGAGTGGTGGCAAACCCTATCAAGCTCAGGAGGACAGCACGGATGTCTATAGGAGGGAAACCTCCGTGTCTTTGCCTCGATCCATGGTCACTTCCTCCACGCGTCAAAAACCCCTTCCATACTCTTATACATGAGCAGCAATTCCAAAAGATGCCCAAAGGGAAGTTGCCCTCTAGTTGGGATATGCCCCATTCTAACCATGTAGGGAAGGAACACTCTAAGGAGGAAGACTGGGGAAAGAATAACAAGGAATGGGATTCTCGGTCTGAGATGATCATGAACTGCATTGAGCATAATTCGGAGTTGATTTGTACTCTAACCTTCGAGATTGAAGATTTGAGGAAGCTGATTGAAAAGCATATCAAGGGAACACCACCACCATCGAAGGAGTAATTCGTCATCAGGTTTGGCAACCCCTTGGTTTATTCCAAGCTTGGGGGAGTGCCGCGGTATCACATCATTATCATTATCTTTTTACCTTTTTAGTAGAGTCATATCCTAGATAGAGAAGTTATCTCATAGGATGGTTTTCATTGTGGAAGTATCTCTCCTTTAGTTGGTCATCTATGTATCCCTTGGTGTGAGTGGCTTTATGGATTATTAATGAGAAGCTTCATCTTTTAATTTTCGCACTTCTTATTTTAGTTTGCAATCTCTATTATATGATTGATCTTGTTGATTAGTATTGGTATCACTTTGGGAGCATCAAGTAAATCTAAATTGGTTTTGGCAAACCAAGCTCTGGTCAGTAGCAACACTTATTGAGGTTTGAAAGGAAAAGAGAAAAGCACTTACAGGTATTTTGTATCATTTATTTTCTTTCTTGATTGGATCATAAGCTTAGTATTATTTATTTAAGATCTTTTGTGTCTCCAAGGAAGATTGCATGTTTGTATTTATTACATGTATGTTTGCTTGTTTCCTTCAACTCTGTTGCTTTCTAGCCAAAAAGCTGTATGGAGAAGGAATACTTCTCATGCATCCAATCCTTTAAACCAAAACCTATGCCATCTTTGTCCACCATATCTACCTATTAGCATTTGCTATTCCAAGTAAATTCCCAAGCTTCATCTATCTTTCAAATTAAAAATTCTTTTGTTATATGAAAACTAGTTAGTAAATCTCTCACGAACTTGATGTCACACCTTATTTTCTTGCCTCTAATAAACTTGAACCATTGTGTCATCGATGTTGTATATGCTTGCACTTATACGTTGGAATTAGCAGAACCGTGCTATCACGGGGAACACTTTCAACATTGCACATGTACATTGTACACAATTGATATCATGCTCTTTTGTTTGCAGATGTCGTCGGTGTGAAATAAAATGGGAGCTTGTAAGTCCATGGATTTACGTATGTGTGTTAGAGAAACGCTTGGGCCGCTAGCCTAAGCCATGCCTAATCATGGTGGAAACTTGCAGCATAACCATAGTGAGAAATCTGTGAAGCATCCTCAATAAAAACATATGCAAATAGCAAATAAAAAGATTGCTGAGATGCTCACTGTCTGCTTTCCTTGTCATTTTGATATGGGATAGCTCCTGTATCATGTGCAAGGTGTACCCTGTTGGCGGTTCTCTATGATACACATGTACTTACAATGACAAGAACTTACCGGTAACTAAAGTTGAGTAGCATGAGGAGCGGCCCTCGTACTCAGGGACATGAGATTGCCAACTTATACTTCATCAAACATATACTCCATCTTTGTTCACTTTAACCTTAATCAGCTCAAGATGCTCATGATAGGGGCAATGAGAGCTCAAAGCTAGTAAGTACCATAATCTTTTGAAAGCTCTTTATGAACTTGAAATCCCTGCTTCCCTCTTTGAAAGGTCTTTCTTTTACTTCTTAGTTGAGTCAGTAAACCTATTCCTCTCTATCTCCAGCAAGCATTTGAGTTGTTGTGTTTCAATCATTCATATGATGATTTATTCAATCATGTTCCTTATCTTCCTTGTGTTGCACAAGACACTTATTTGAATGAGTATTACTTTGAAAGCCATCATTATGAAAAGCCTTTTTATGTTTGAGCAAAGAGTACTCCTATTATAAACTTCTTTACAAAAGCTTTACTTGAAAACTGTTTGTCATCTGTTCTCTGACCAAGAACAAAGTTTGCCATTCCCAATTATGATTTCTCTTTATGCATCTTTATTTTGACTCCCATACTCGTTGCAAGTTAAGTTATATAATGGTGAGTTGCTTTCTACTATGAGTTGTGTATTGGGAAGTGTGATGCTTCTTGTCCATATTCTTTTTATCGACACTTCACTCCATAAACATGTGGACATGTTTACTGAGCTCAGTTTTCTCTTGGGGACAAGCGAGGTCTAAGCTTGGGGGGGATGATACGTCCAATTTGCATCACCATTCTATATCATAATTTGCTTCTATTCATTGATATATTCCTCATTAAGAGGTGTTACTTATGTTATTTCATCTGTTTTTGCATGTTGGATGATTCTTGGAGGATGAACTGCCGGAGTCAGGATTCTGATGGAAAAAGCGGTGTCTAGATGCAATTTTTGCGAAGCAGAAAAACACCAGAAAAACTATGGAAAATTATATTTTTTCAGAAGACGAAGGAAGCCAGAAGGGGAGGCGGAGTTGGGCCACAGGGGGCCCACACACCCCAGGCGCGGGCCACCCTAGGCCGCGCCTACAGGGGGTGTGGACGCCCTGGCCCACCTCTGGCTCCGCCCCTTCACCTATATCTTCCTCCCCAAACCCTAAAGTTCAGGGAGCGACCATAGAAAGATTCCGCCGCCTCTGCGGGGTGGAAACTACAGAGAGAGAAAGAGCTCTCCGGCAGACAGATTTCTGCCGGGGAAATTCCTTCCCAGAGAGGGGAGATCATCGCCATCAACACCGTCATCAAGCTAGACTTCATCGGGATCATTATCATCATCCACACCACCATTTCCACCAGCACCATCATCACCACTCCATCCTGTTGTAACAATTGTGTTGAATCTTGCATAGTTCTTAGGGGAAGCTTTCCCGGTGTTAATTACTATTGTAGTTGATGCTTGTGAGTGGAAACGTTGAATTATTTTTTATGGTCAGATTGTTATTCATCATTACATCATCTCTAATCTTGATCCATATGATGTCTCGTGAGTAGTTCATTTAGTTCTTGAGTACATGAGAGAAGTCATGTTGTTAGTAGTGGAATTGTGTTGAGGTATTATTCAATGGTTTAATATTTAAGTTGTGGTGCTATTCTTCTAGTGGTGTCATGTGAACGTCGACTACATGATACTTCACCATTTATGGGTCTAGGGGAATGCATTGTGTATTTGGCTACTAATTGTGGGGTTGCCGGAGTGATAGAAACCTGAACCCCCGTTAGGAAACCTTTGCACAAGGGAGTGTAGGATCTTAGATTTTAAGGCCGTGGTTAGTTTTTTATCTTAATTATTTTATTGTAGTTGTGGATGCTTGCAAGGGATTTAATCACAAGTACGTATTAGTCCAAGTAAGTTTGGTACATTATCACGGGTTCACCCACACAACACTTATCAAACCAAAGAAGATTAATCAACTATATGAAACGAAAGCACTTGACAGTATTCCCATGTGTCCTCAAGAATGTTTGGTCATCATAAGTATTATCACCGGCTTGTCCTTTGCTAAGAAAGGATTGGGCCCCTTGCTGCAATTATTTGCTGTCTTTATTTACTTGCACCGTATTTCCTTGCTTTATAAAAAAAAACCCAAAAAATCTGTTTGTTAAGTATTTACAGAGATTTCCTGCTCCAAACCATTAGTCAACACCTTCTACTCCTCGTTGGGATCGATACTCCTATTTATCGAAAGTACTACGATACACCCCTGATACTTGTGGGTCATCACACGAATCCACGCATCGCTCCGCCCGCCACGGAGAAGCGCAGGCACACTAGAATATGACGAAGCGTCATCGACTCTGGTTGCAAGTCTTTGTCGACGATGCCAAGGAGAACCCTGAGGAGAATAGCTACCCCGTGGTGGAGGAGGATAAGGACGATGAGACCAGCGTGGATTTGTTCGAGGTCTAGATATTGCTACCACCGCACAATCTCGGCAATGAGCCAGGGTGGATAGGCACCATGGCCCCGCATCGTGCGTCGTTAGATTCCATCCACACCAATGTTGTCAAGCCAAAGCCCGTCGAATCTGACAGCTCCGGCCCCGTTGACTGGGAGGAGGTCAAGGCATACACAGATTCGTTAGCGGTTGAGCCGACCCCGCCTCCGGTGCCCGTCCACGAGCCTAACGATGAGCTAGAGTGGTCAGGCACCATGGCCTCCTATCACACATCGTGTCAACACCCGGATTTTTAATCCCAGATGCCTGTTATGCCATACATCGCAATCCCAGGATTACCATTTTTGCGAGACATAACAGAATTGGATACCATAGTACATCATCCATTACAAACCGTACATAAGTTCTTACACAAATAGGGATCTCATGATCTAGCTCTTAATACAACATCAAGCAGCAGAATACGTAATAATAACGGTAGCATGGGCGAAGCTGCATCTTCGGGGTCACAGGCAATGCTGACGATGGGAGATGATCCTAGTTGTCGTAACCTTCCTGGGGTCCATCCTCCAGGTACTCCTCTTCATAGTCTGGCCATGGGAATAGCCAGTGACAGAGCCATGAGTACTCTTTAAGTACTCGCAAACTAATACTAACAGGTAAAGGGGTTTTTGGATAATAGGACACTAGGCTCTAGCGTTGTTTTGCAAAAGCCAGATTTATCTCTACGAAGTTCCAAAGCTAGTCACAATTTTATAACTCCTAAGTGGGATATTGTAACTCATGTCACAAACCTGTTGTGGTCAAGTCAAGGTCTCAATTATTTCACAAGTCATTTTGAAAAGTCTGACGGGGGAACAGTATGGCCACTCCAACTGTCCATAACCGCGGACGCGGCTATTCGTAATAGTTTGACACTCTGCAGAGATTGTACACTTTCACCACAACATTCGATACATCCGTCAGGAACAAATCCTGAATTCACCATACTCACTATACGGATAATCAATCCTAACCTTTCAATTACACGCCCTAGTATAAGCACCTCACCTGTGAGTTTGGCCTCCCAACCATGACCAACTGTCATCTTGGGTACTGCACAGGTGGACAATCTTCACAAGGTAGCCTCAGCTCAGACCATGGCCGTGAGGGAACTAATACTAAGATATATAAGTTTCCAGTCAAGCCCTACCCAATCTTCGGGTATTGTGGTTGTACGATAAAATTGGAATGGTATCGCATCCAGACAACTATCAGTTTTATAAAGGGCTAAGGCTCATGCCTCAACATTTTCATCACCAAAATCATCAGGTGTTCGGAAACACATGTCCAAAACATTTCAATAGAATGATCCATCATTCCAAGGTTTTCATAACCATTTTTCCACCAAGTATTCCCATCTAAAGTTGATCAAGTTTTATGCTTAGCACTAGCATCTACAGGTGGGGGTAAGTACTAATGAGGGGTGGTGGACTAGTGGAGTTTCAACTAAGCACAACCTTATGTCTTAGGCTGATATCATGGTTTCTAACTTAGGCCAAATTTTATGCTCTTTATGCAACCTTCAAGTATCCTTCTAGTATCTACCATTTATTATAGTAAACTCTAAGTAAGAGCTTTGATAAAGAAATAAAGTAATAAACTTGCAAATAAAACTAGGATTGGTTTATCAAGTGGTTATGATCATATATGCTTTAAGGCATATAGTGGCATGGTAGCAAGCAAGTAGTAGCTTGCATAGGTCAACTTGATTAGTAAGGCTTGCAAGTATTGGCTTGCATAGGTATAGCATCAGCTTGCCTTGTGCAGAGCAGTGGTTGAAGTTCTCCTTGGCTTCTTCTTCGTAGAATCCTCCTTCCTCCTCGTATCCTTGGTCGGTACTAGCGTCTATAAATAAATATGAGGTACTCAATCACCAAACAATACTTAACTACTTACAATCATCACACACAAGGGTCCTATAGATGATCTAACATCATCTCTAACATTACAAGATTAAGGCTTGGTTGAATTCCTTTTATTTTTAGAAAAGTAATTTCTACTCATTGAAACATTACTTAAGATTTAATATTCTCCAAACCAAACATGAGATCATGTTGACACATGTAATCACCACATATTTTAGTTCATGGGAATATGATTTAAAGTGGTGTCACAGTTTAATAAGGTTTTACCCTCTTATTTTAATTAAATAAAGTGGCTAGAAATGCCTATGGGGCCTTCTTTCATTACTTGAACATTATTTCTGCAAGTAAACCTATATAGTTTTATATATTCTGAAAGGTATGGTTAAATGTGATTTTTGAGAGTTGGAATCAACTCAAAAGCTATTATGGTTTAAATTTGAAAAATGTTTGAATGCAGAAAAGCTTCTGCCTTGTTATTTTACCATGGATGATCTATAGATCCAAATGACTTGAATCCAACGGGCTTGGATTTAGCATTCCCAGACCTTTCCAACAAAATAGGTTTTATTCAATTTGGTGCACTGAATCGATCTGGGTTGATTTTTTAAATTGGGTACAGAAGTGTGTTTGAAATAAAATGGAAAAGGTTTAATTTGAATAACCGGGCTGCGCGGGAAAAGTTAACGGGCCGGCCTGCTAAGCGTAGCGCTTCCGCGGGCTGCTTAAGTGGTTGTCCCCACTCGTCAGTGAGACAGGGGGTGCGAAGCGGTACGGGGCAACGTGGGTCGTTCAATCTGATTCTAATCCAACGGCTCGGAGTCATCGTCGACGTTGGGCAACGCCGGCGAGAAAGAAACATAGCGCGACCAGTGGGGTTTGCTGGGGGCTCACCGGGGTGCTGGCGAGGGTCGGAGAGGCGGGCGAACGACGAATTCGACGATGGCGAACTCAGGGGTGGTCGCGGCAGCTCCTGGGATGGACGAAATCGATGGCGCCCTTCTTCTCCAGAGGCGGCGGGCTCCGGTGAAATTCCGGCGATGCGCTGCTCGCCTTGCTCCGGGACTGAGGTGGGGTGGTTCTGGGTGAGAGTGGAGTGGAATGGTGTGAAGAATTCGAGCGGGGGAGTCCTCTATTTATAGTCTCGACGGTGAGACCGAACGGCATGGGCTGGCGACGGTGGCGACATGGCTACGGGCTGCTAGAGGCATGGCCGGCGGTGGAAATCACTTGGTGGTCTCCTGGTGATGCTCTACGGCTTTAATGCGCTTGTAGGGGCGGTGCGGTTTGGTCTGGAACACGCGACTCTCTGCGCGGCAGAGGCGGCGTCTTCGACGGCGAGCGGTGGCTGTGCGGCACGGGGCAGCGAACGAGGATGTCTGGCGGTCTCCTGGGTCAGTGGTGATCGTGTATGCATGCGGTAAGGGCGGCGCGCGGTCTGTGTGCTTCGGTCGAGGGTGGCGCTCTGGCGCACACTCGGCATGGTTGCTGGCGGTCTGGGCGCGATCCGTGCGTGTGGTCCAGCGGTTGGCAAGGTTCGAGCGTTGGACAGGGAGTGGCGGTGGACGGTGGGCTGCCTCCCAGACATGCTGGCTAGGCTTGTTTCTCTTCCTAGCTTGCTATCTACATGGGGGTGACAATGGTGCATTCGGCCTGCTCACCATTGATGGCATTGCCAAGCTTACAGTGGTGCTAGTGATTAGTTAAGGTTGTTAGATGATCTACTAAGGCTAGTGGTGCCTAGAGAGGGAACAAGTTAGGCTCAAAACACTCCACATTATAGTGTTTTGATTTTGTTTGATTTGTGTTTAATGAAATGGCCGCATGAAATCAAGTTTTGAAGTTTGAAAAGATTTTTGGTGGGTGTGCTAGATTGGTGCTGCTGAGTCTGCAGATGCTTGGGTTTTGAAAGTTGAGCTTGTTTGAGTGGTTTTTGAAAAATTGGGATCTTCCCATATGATAAAGATTCAATTTTGAATTGTCATTTAAACTATGCATTTGAAAGTTTCTGGATGATCACAAAGTGGTCCTTGATACTTGTTATGAATACAATCAAGGGGTGCAAAGATCCAGAAAAGTTTCTGTTAGGTTCTAAAAGTTTGAGGCAGCCAAAGTAGGCATGGGAGTTAAATTGGTCAAAATGACCATTCCTTTATTTTATTTGTTTTGATTTATTTTTATTTAGTAAAACTGTGGGGAATGTTTTATATGATGTTTCATTCACCTAAGAAACATTTTACAAGCAAAGGAACATACAAACAAGTGGGTTTGAAAGAATTTCAAATTCAATGCATACTCATATGCATGCTTTCATAATTTTATTTACAAAAGTTTTTGTTAACCCTAATTTTGATGATTAGAGTTTGATGATTTAAGTTTAGTATTTTTGGGATGTTACAAACCTTCCCCCTTAAACAAAATCTCGTCCCGAGATTTGAAAAAGGACGAAAATATTACCTAGGATTTGAAGAGATCGGGAAACTCCGTCCTGATGTGATCTTCGCGCTCCCAGGTAGCTTCCTCTTCCGTGTGTTTGCTCCACTGAATCTTGAGAAACTTGATGCTTCGGGTTCGGATAGTTCGAAAAGCTTCTTCCAAAATACGGATGGGTACTTCGGGATAGGTTAGGTCATCGTTGATCTCTATGGTCCGGTGATCGATATTCTTGAACACTTTGGTCTTCTCGGGGACTTCGAGACACTTGCGAAGTAATGAGATATGGAACACATTGTGCATGGCTGACATCTCTTCGGGTAGTTCTAATTGATATGATACTTCTCCTCGACGGTTCAGAATCTTGAAAGGTCTGATATATCTGGGGGGCTAACTTTCCTTTGAGTTGGAAACGCTGCATTCCCTTCAATGGCGACACTTTCAGATAGACAAAGTCTCCTACGTTGAAGGCGAGGTCTCTACGTCTCTTGTCGGCGTAACTCTTTTGTCTGGATTGGGCGGTCTTGAGGTGCTCACGAATCTTGTGAACCTTCTCTTCTGCTTCTCGTAGGATGTCAGGTCCAAAAATCTGACTCTCTCCTACTTCCGACTAGTTCAAAGGGGTACGACATATATGAATTCAAAGGGGGCCATTTGCAAACTGGCTTGATAACTATTGTTGTATGAAAATTCTGCAAACGGCAGACAGTCTTCCCACTTGGATCCATATTCTAACACACATGCTCTCAGCATATCTTCGAGTATTTGATTTACCCGCTCCGTTTGTCCATCGGTCTGAGGGTGATACGCGGTGCTGAAATCTAAGCGGGTTCCTAAACCTTCTTGGACTTTCTTCCAGAATCTCGAGGTAAACTGAGTTCCTCGATCCGATACGATGTTCTTGGGGACTCCATGCAAACTAACGATTCTAGCGATGTATAACTCCGCTAGTTTCGAACTCTGATAGGTGGTCTTGACGGGCAAGAAATGGGCGACTTTGGACAATCTGTCCACTATGATCCAGATAGAGTCATTTCCCCTACTAGAAGTAGGCAGTCCAGTGATAAAGTCCATTCCTATAGAATCCCATTTCCATTCCGGAATCTGCAATGGTTGCAACAATCCAGCGGGTCTTTGATGTCCTGCCTTGACTCGCTGACAAATATCACACTTGGCGATATAGCTTCCGATTTCTCTTTTCATCTTATGCCACCAAAATTGCTCTTTTAAATATTGATACATCTTAGTTCCTCCGGGATGGATAGAATAAAGAGTATCATGAGCCTCCTTCATAATAACTTCTTTCAACTCAGAATCTGCTGGTACACAAAGGCGTCCTTTGTACCACAAAACTCCTTCTTCTTCCTCGGTGAATCCAGGTACTTTTCCTGTACCGATACGACGCTTGATTCCGTCAATACTAGCATTTCCCTTCTGCGCCTCTTTAATCTGACTGATTAAAGTGGGCTGGAGTTCTATGCTAGCCAAAAATCCTTCACTCACTAATTCCATTCGATAAGCTTCCATCTCTTTGTGCAAACTTGGTCGCTCCTTCAAAATCATGGATTTCAAGCGGCACGGCAATCTGCTAAGGGCATCGGCTACCACGTTGGCTTTACCAGGGTGATAGTGAATGTCCAGATCGTAATCCTTGATTAGTTCAATCCACCTTCTCTGCCTCATATTCAGCTCCTTCTGAGTGAATATATACTTTAGGATCTTGTGATCCGAATAGATCTCACAACGGTTTCCCATCAGGTAATGTCTCCATGTTTTCAGGGCTAGGACTAAGGCTGCGAGTTCGAGGTCATGGGTTGGGTAATTTTGCTCATGTTTCTTCAGTTGTCGAGATAGATAAGATATAACTTTGCCTTCTTGCATTATCACACATCCGAGACCAATCTTGGATGCGTCAGAATACACATCGAAGGGCTTCGTGATATCCGGCATGATCAAGATTGGGGCTGAAATCAATCTCTGCTTGAGTTCTTGGAAACTCGCTTCACATTTGTCGGTCCATTCAAACTTCTTGTCCTTCTTCGGCAATTGGGTCATGGGTCGGGCGATACTAGAGAATCCTTCTACGAATTTGCTGTAATATCCCGCGAATCCGAGAAATGCACAAACTTGGGTTTGAGTGGTTGGGGCTTGCCAATCTTCTACATCTTTCACTTTGGCAGGGTCAACGGCAATTCCTCCGGCTGATACAATGTGACCGAGGAATCCTACCTCCTGTAACCAGAATTCACATTTGCTAAACTTTGCATACAGCTGATGCTCTCTAAGGGTTCCAAGAATGGTCCTTAGGTGTAGCTCATGTTCTTCTTCTAATTTGGAATAAATCAGAATGTCATCGATGAAAACAACGACAAACTTATCTAGGAAGTCCATAAAAATCTTATTCATGAGATTCATGAAATAAGCGGGGGCATTGGTTAATCCAGAAGACATAACTGTATACTCGTACAGTCCATATTTGGTGATAAAGGCAGTCTTTGGAATATCCTCTGCACGAATTTTGAGTTCATGATAGCCGGTTCTAAGATCAATCTTAGAAAACACTTTGGCACCGGTCAACTGATCAAACAAATCTTCTATCTTGGGCAAGGGGTACTTGTTCTTGATGGTGACATCATTCAACTTGCGATAATCCATACACAAACGGTTACCTCCATCCTTCTTGTCCACAAACAAGACAGGTGATCTCCATGGGGACGCACTGGGTTGAATCAATCCAATTTCCAGCATGGAATCCAGTTGCTTCTTTAATTCTGCTAGCTCTGACGGATTCATACTATAGGGTCTCTGGGCTATGGGTCCAGTTCCGGGGATTAGTTCGATGATAAACTCGATATCTCGATCTGGGGGCATACCGGGCAAACCATCTGGAAATACATCGGGGTATTCACAGACTATCCATACTTGGTCAATGGTAGGTTGGGCTATACTCTTGTTGCATTTGAATTGGCGAGGTAAGGTTTCAGATATATGCTCGACTGATATTCCGGCTGTACTGGTCATGGTTATGGCTTTCTTGGCACAGTCAATCAATCCTTTATGTTTGGACATCTAATCCATTCCTAGTACTACTTCCAAACCTTTAGTTCCGAGTACTATCAGATTTGCATAAAAATCTATGCCATGGATTCGGATAGGGACGACTTTGAAAATTTGCCTAGCCTTGGTGGTTGATCTGGGAATTTAAACAATCATAACATGCTTCAGTTTGGTTGGTTGAATTTTACTAGTGCATGCAAATTCTTCGGTGACAAATGAATGCGATGCAGCAGAATCAAACAACACTCTTGCAAGTACTGAATTATCAGAAAACATACCCAGCACGATGTCTGGCGCTTCCTGAGCTTCTTCAGCATGCATGAGAAAAAGACGGCCGTTGCGGTTGAGTGAATTCCCTAGGGCAAATCTTCTTCCTGGCTGAACACGACGCTGCTGCTGAGCTGGGACATTGGCGTTGGGGGCTGTAGCATTCTTCTTGTTGGGGCACTCGTTGGAATAGTGGCCTTTATTTCCACAGTCATAACAAGTCACTTGCGACTTATCCTTGGCTGCTACATGCACAACATTGCTTCCAGTCCTCGGGGCAGTGTTGGTGTTGACGGTAGCATTGTTGTTGTTGAACTTGGGTGGGGCACGATTGAAATTGCTAGCGTTGCCGGGGTTGTTGTGATTTCCTCCGGGTCTAGGGTTTCCACGGTTGGGATAGGTCGGACGGTTCATCGGGGGTCTGTTGGTTCTTGGGGCAAATCCTGGAGATGGGTTGGGGCGATACTTTGGGGTCTGATGGTTTCCTGGTTGATGCATCATGCGACGCTTGCGGTTCCCATTGGCTTGGTTGATCTTTCCTTCCATCTGGATAGCAGAGTCGACAAGGGCTTCAATATCCTCAAAGGGGATATTGACTAACACCGTCTGCATCTCGTCATGCAGACCATTCAGGAATCTTTCTTTCTTCTTGGCTTCGGTGTCGATCTCATCCAGGGCATACCTAGCTAATGACAAGAATTTGTCACGGTATTCCACTACAGTCATCCTTCCTTGCTTCAGCTCTCTGAACTCGTCTCTCATTCTCTTGATCAAACCTGGTGACACATGGGTTCTGCTAAACTTGACCTTGAATTCCTCCCAGGCCATCATCTGGCCTCCGGTCATTGCGCGAACTCTGTTCCACCATGCCCTGGCATCTCCGGCTAGATAGTGGGTGGCGAACAGGACTTTCTCGTTGGCTTCCACTCCAGCGACTTCTAAGTTATTTTCCATGGTCTGCAGCCAATCATCAGCGTCTAGGGGTTCTTCTGACTTAGTGAAAACAGGTGGGTTGGTATTCTGGAAATTCTTGATCTTAGATCCATGGTTGTCCTGATTTCCGTGGCCTTGGTTGTTGTGGGCAAGTTGGGCTATCTGCTGCACTGTGGCTAGGTTAGCTTGACGTTCAGCTCTTTCAGCTCCACGGTGAGAAGTCAACATTTGCAGAATCTGCAACATCGGGTCCGGGGTTGAACCACTTCCTCCACGTGGCATCTGAAGATTTAGATAGATCATGAGAAAAGAGGGAAATTTCTAAGGTTTTGGGGTCTTTGAAAAGTTTTTAAAGTTTGACTCAGATTTTTCTAGCAACTTGCTTTTCATTCATTCATTCATTCATAGCACCCGATACAACACACACCACAACAAAGAAAAACAGGTGGTTTTAAGAACCATTCTGAGAACTACGATATAGTGGGACCGAATACTACTCACTACGCTAGTGCTCCAGTGCTGCTACTCCTCGGAATCTGTGGCCTCATCATCCTCATCATCATCGATGAAGGCGGAATCATCCTCATCGGTGAAGAAATACATAGCCTGATCTTCCAGAAAATCATCGTCATCGTTGAGATAGGAGTAGGGGTCTCCATGAAGATCCTCTCATGCATTCTCCCTTTCCTCCAACTTCATGTCTCTCTCGTGGATGGTCTCCTCCAGAGATGAGATGCAGTGGCGAAGACGGGCAATAATGCGCTCCTTCTTGTCGAGCTGACAGCGGCGAGACTTGCGATTCTTTGCTAGCATGGCGATGGTTTGGTCCTTCGTCTTGATGATGGCAGACTTGTGGTTGCAGTAGTCACGGCAGTTGTCGAACTCCTGCTGACGATCGTACATCATGAAGCTAAGGTGGTCCAATTGGGTCTTCAGCTCAGGGTGGTATGGGGCTTCCAGTGGTTGTCCATTAGCATCACGCCTTGGGCAAAACTCAAAGCGAGTACCCTTGATCGGATTGATGCTCTGCCAACACAGACGGGAAAGAGCTTCCTGCATGGCCCTGGCAAGTCCATCGAGCCAATTGTTCTCTCTTAAGGTAAACTGAATTCCCTCAGCAGTGGGAGGTTCAATCTTTCCTCGGAGACTTGCAACAATTAGCCACTACAGATCTTCTCCTCCTTGATCATTGGGCTGAGGTCCGAAGAACTCGGGGTGCGGACGCTCCAGAAGTTACGAAAGCTGGTCCAAATCCCTCTCAAAGATCAGGTCTCGTCCATTCCCCAGTTGGTAAAACTTGTTGTACTTCACGTCCATCTATAAGAATATGGGATGAGTAAGTTAGTAGAGTGATCAAGTGTGTCAAAATTTTATGTATTCTTGCAAGAGTTTTTGAGGAACATGAATTTTCATGAAAGAATAAAAGGGATAAGAATGAGAACATGGTTTTGAAACTAAGTTTTTGATTCAAACGTCCAGTCTAACTAGGGTCTCCTATGGTCAGGCTGGCTCTGATACCAACTTGTCAACACCCAGATTTTTAATCCCAGATGCCTGTTATGCCATACATCGCAATCCCAGGATTACCATTTTTGTGAGACATAACAGAATTGGATACCATAGTACATCATCCATTACAAACCGTACATAAGTTCTTACACAAATAGGGATCTCATGATCCAGTTCTTAATACAACATCAAGCAGCGGAATACGTAATAATAACGGTAGCGTGGGCGAAGCTCCATCTTCAGGGTCACAGGCAATGCTGACGATGGGAGATGATCCTAGTTGTCGTAACCTTCCTGAGGTCCATCCTCCAGGTACTCCTCTTCATAGTCTGGCCATGGGAATAGCCAGTGACAGAGCCATGAGTACTCTTTAAGTACTCGCAAACTAATACTAACAGGTAAAGGGGTTTTTGGATAATAGGACACTAGGCTCTAGCGTTGTTTTGCAAAAGCCAGATTTATCTCTACGAAGTTCCAAAGCTAGTCACAATTTTATAACTCCTAAGTGGGATATTGTAACTCATGTCACAAACCTGTTGTGGTCAAGTCAAGGTCTCAATTCATTTCACAAGTCATTTTGAAAAGTCTGACGGGGGAACAGTATGGCCACTCCAACTGTCCATAACCGCGGACGCGGCTATTCGTAATAGTTTGACACTCTGCAGAGATAGTACACTTTCACCACAACATTCGATACATCCGTCAGGAACAAATCCTGAATTCACCATACTCACTATGCGGATAATCAATCCTAACCTTTCAATTACACGCCCTAGTATAAGAACCTCTCCTGTGAGTTTGGCCTCCCAACCATGACCAACTGTCATCTTGGGTACTGAACTGGTGGACAATCTTCACAAGGTAGCCTCAGCTCAGACCATGGTCGTGAGGGAACTAATACTAAGATATATAAGTTTCCAGTCAAGCCCTACCCAATCTTCGGGTATTGTGGTTGTACGATAAAATTGGAATGGTATCGCATCCAGACAACTATCAGTTTTATAAAGGGCTAAGGCTCATGCCTCAACATTTTCATCACCAAAATCATCAGGTGTTCGGAAACACATGTCAAAAACATTTCAATAGAATGATCCATCATTCGAAGGTTTTCATAACCATTTTTCCACCAAGTATTCCCATCTAAAGTTGATCAATTTTTATGCTTAGCACTAGCATCTACAGGTGGGGGTAAGTACTAATGAGGGGTGGTGGACTAGTGGAGTTTCAACTAAGCACAACCTTATGTCTTAGGCTGATATCAAGGTTTCTAACTTAGGCCAAATTTTATGCTCTTTATGCTACCTTCAAGTATCCTTCTAGTATCTACCATTTATTCCAGTAAACTCTAAGTAAGAGCTTTGATAAATAAATAAAGTAATAAACTTGCAAATAAAACTAGGATTGGTTTATCAAGTGGTTATGATCATATATGCTTTAAGGCATATAGTGGCATGGTAGCAAGCAAGTAGTAGCTTGCATAGGTCAACTTGATTAGTAAGGCTTGCAAGTATTGTCTTGCATAGGTATAGCATCAGCTTGCCTTGTGCATAGCAGTGGTTGAAGTTCTCCTCGGCTTCTTCTTTGTAGAATCCTCCTTCCTCCTCGTATCCTTGGTCGGTACTAGCATCTATAAATAAATACGAGGTACTCAATCACCAAACAATACTTAACTACTTGCAATCATCACACACAAGGGTCCTATATATGATCTAACATCATCTCTAACATTACAAGATTAAGGCTTGGTTGAATTCCTTTTATTTTTAGAAAAGTAATTTCTACTCATTGAAACATTACTTAATATTTAATATTCTCCAAACCAAACATGGGATCATGTTGACACATGTCATCACCACATATTTTAGTTCATGGGAATATGATTTTAAGTGGTGTCACAATTTAATAAGGTTTTACCCTTTTATTTTAATTAAATAAAGTGGCTAGAAATGCCTATGGGGCATTCTTTTATTACTTGAACATTATTTCTGCAAGTAAACCTATATATTTTTATATATTCTGAAAGGTATGGTTAAATGTGATTTTTGAGAGTTGTAACCAACTCAAAATCTATTATGGTTTAAATTTGAAAAATGTTTGAATGCAGAAAAGCTTCTGCCTTGTTATTTTTACCATGTATGATCTATAGATCCAAATGACTTGAATCCAACGGGCTTGGATTCAGCATTCCCAGACCTTTCCAACAAAATTGGTTTCATTCAATTTGGTGCACTGAATCGATCTGGTTTGATTTTTGAAATTGGGTACAGAAGTGTGTTTGAAATAAAATGGAAAAGGTTTAATTTGAATAACTGGGCTGCGCTGGGAAAGTTAACGGGCCGGCCTGCTAAGCGTAGCGCTTCCGCGGGCTGCTTAAGTGGCTGTCCCCACTCATCAGTGAGACAGGGGTGCGAAGCGGTACGGGACAACGTGGGTCGTTCGATCTGATTCTAATCCAACGGCTGGGAGTCATCGTCGACGTTGGGCAACGCCGGCGAGAAAGAAACCTAGCGCGGCCAGTGGGGGTTGCTGGGGGCTCACCGGGGTGCTGGCGAGGGTCGGAGAGGCGGGCGAACAACGAATTCGACGACGGAGAACTCAGGGGTGGTCGCGGCAGCTCCTGGGGTGGACGAAATCAATGGCGCCCTTCTTCTCTAGAGGCGGCGGGCTCCGGTGAAATTCCGATGATGCGCTGCTCGCCTTGCTCCGGGACTGAGGTGGGGTGGTTCTGGGTGAGAGAGGAGTGGAATGGTGTGAAGAATTCGAGCGGGGGAGTCCTCTATTTATAGTCTAGACGGTAAGACCGAACGGCATGGGCAGGCGACGGTGGCGACATGGCTACGGGCTGCTAGAGGCATGGCCGGCGGTGGCGATCGCTTGGTGGTCTCCTGGCGATGCTCTACGGATTTAATGCGCTTCTAGGGGCGGTGCGGTTTGGTCTGGAACACGCGACGCTCTGCGCGGCAGAGGCGGCGTCTTCGACGGCGAGCGGTGGCTGTGCGGCACGAGGCGGCAAACGAGGATGTCTGGCGGTCTCCTGGGTCGGTGGTGATTGTGTATGCATGTGGTGAGGGCGGCGCGCGGTCTGTGGGCTTCGGTCGAGGGTGGCGCTCTGGCGCATGCTCGGCATGGTTGCTGGCGGTCTGGGCGCGGTCCGTGCGTGTGGTCTAGTGGTTGGCAAGGTTCGAGCGTTGGACAGGGAGTGGCAGTGGATGGTGGGCTGCCTCCCAGACATGCTGGCTAGGCTTGTTTCTCTTCCTAGCTTGCTGTCGATATGGGGGTGACAATGGTGCATTCGGCCTGCTCACCATTGATGGCATTGCCAAGCTTACAGTGGTGCTAGTGATTAGTTAAGGTTGTTAGATGATCTACTAAGGCTATTGGTGCCCAGAGAGGGAACAAGTTAGGCTCAAAACACTGCATACTATAGTGTTTTGGTTTTGTTTGATTTGTGTCTGCAATGTGTTTGATGAAATGGCCGCATAAAATCAAGTTTTGAATATTGAAAAGATTTTTGGTGTGTGTGCTAGATTGGTGCTGGTGAGTCTGCAGATGCTTGGGTTTTGAAAGTTGAGCTTGTTTGAGTGGTTTTTGAAAAAGTGGGATCTTCCCATATGATAAGGATTCAATTTTGAATTGTCATTTAAACTATGCATTTGAAAGTTTCTGGATGATCACGAAGTGGGCCTTGATACTTTGTTATGAGTACAATCAATGGGTGCAAAGATCCAGAAAAGTTTCTGTTAGGTTCTGAAAGTTTGAGGCAGCCAAAGTAGGCATGGGAGTTAAATTGGTCAAAATGATCATTCCTTTATTTTATTTGTTTTGATTTATTTTTCTTTAGGAAAAGTGTGGGGAATGTTTTAGATGATGTTTAATTCACCTAAGAAATATTTTACAAGCAAAGGAACACACAAACAGGTTGGTGTAAAAGAATTTCAAATTCAATGCATACTCATATGCATGCTTTCATAATTTTATTTACAAAAGTTTTTGTTAACCCTAATTTTGATGATTAGAGTTTGATGATTTAAGTTTAGTATTTTTGGGATGTTACACATCGGTGGAGGCCATCATTGTGGTCGTCGACGATGGTTAATTAGGTAAAATGTGGCCTATGTTTAATCTGAATATTCTGTTATTAATTCATAGTAGAACTTTGTAATCTGGAGATCAATATGTGGCCTATGTCTAAATTTATGTGAATTTCTAGTTATGTTTGTCCTCTATTTAATTTTATGTGACTTTTTAGTTATATTTGTTCTCTATTTATATTTATGTGACTTTCTAATTGAATTTGATCTTTGTACATTTGTTTAGATAAAAAGAAGCATTTCCGGACCGTTTGGAAATATACGGACTGTCCGCACATTTTGATTTGGCGGGCAAACATTTGGGTATATTCCCTCAGCCCTCTCAAATCCCTAGCATTCCCCTTTCCTACAACTCAAAATTTGCCCCTCTCGTCACGCTGCCCCTCCCCTGCCGGATTCACCGCCCCTCCCCTCTCCCCTCTTCTTTTGGATTTGCCTCCCCACGTGCAGCCCCCTCCTGCCGAACACATCCTCTCTCTCCCTTCTGCCAGACGCATCCTCTCTCCCAGTGCACCCTCCGCCGCTGCCCCCACCCTACCCCCATCGTGGTGGACCTACGGAAAACCACCCCCCCATGCTCCCCTTCCTGCCGGAGCCCGCCCTCCCTGCAGATATTGTGTTCTCTATTCTTCCCTTGCTTTTCTTTATTTTGCATAATGCATAGCAAGATTCTTCTCTAGAGTTTTTCCTTCTTTATTTAGTATTTTGGTATTTTTATTGTGGGTTTTGACTTACTATATAGTATTGCTGAAATATTTCAAAACACTTTGCTACCAAACAGATGAAATGTATAGATGAGTACTTATTTATTTAGATCCCACTTATATTATTGGGCCCTTAACTATTTAGTAATAGAGATAGCAAAGTTCTTGTATTTAGGTATTGGTATATAATATTTAGGCTGGTCATACTAGAGATTGACATACATATGTTACTACTAGACTAGTAACATGCATATGTTACTCTCCATTATAACCAACCTTATTATTATATCCATTGTGGGTAGTGTCATAACATAGAGATCATCATATAGGCTTGTCATAATAGGAATTTATACACTAGTATCATGTGTATGATACTAGTTATGACACTCCCACTACGTCTATCCTAGTAGAAGATAATGGTCAATTCATACATAATAGTATCATATGTGTATTATAACTACTCCCTCAGTTCCGAAGTAACTGACTCAATTATGTTTAGATTTATATGTATCTAGGCAAAGTTGAGTCACTTATTTTAGAACAAAGCGAGTAGTGTATAATACTAGCTAGGATGTCCATAGTGGGAGCGACACAACCACTATCATGCAGTCATGTTTGCAAACATGACTGTGTAATGTTGTTTGCGACGGTCCCACTATGTTTACCCTAGTAAAATATTGTACTATGTATATATAGTGTATTTTTTATTTTTTAGTTTCCACTTACTAGCAATGTACTTGAAAGTGCAATGGGCATCTCCTAGAGGGGGTGAATAGTATTTTAAAAATATTATGGTTAAGGCTCTAATAAATGCGGAATAAAAACTAACATTTAATTTATTGAGCACAAAATCAAACCACTAGGTTCACCTAAGTGCACCAACAACCTATGCTAAGCAATACAAGCAACAAGGTGATAGCAAGATGAGATACTTCAAGCACGAAGACTATCACAAAGTAAAAGGCATAAGTAAAGGGCTCGGTTGAGAGATAACCGATGGACACGGAGACGAAGAATTTTATCCCAAAGGTTACTTCCAAAGAAGCTACGTCTCTATTGAAGAGGTGTGGTGGCTCTCCGAACGCCACAAGTGGCTCACCTCGAGGTGTGGTGGCTCGATGCTCACCCAAAGTCACACAAGGACACACCTCGGATGCGAAGGCACACAACTCACTGATACCACAATAGGCTCAGCCTATTCTCCCGTGAGATCTCCACAAAGGCCCACTAACGATCCACTAAGGGACACTTGAGAGCGGTCACCAAACCCGTACAAGGATGGGGCTATCTCCACAACTCAATTGGAGGCTCCCAACAACAAAGCCACAAAAGGAAACAGAGCCACAAAAGGCTACAAAGACACAAAAGGCCACAAGCTTAAGGCCACTCCATAATGAAGGCCTCAATAAATCAACATACGATTCATAAGGTTCGTCCTAGGAAACCACGCCCCCGCGTCGCCTCCCTGGTGTCGGCGGGCGGAATCCCAAACCCCACTGCCACCCTCCACACTGTTGTCTCCCTTCCTCGCCGTCGCTTGATGAAGGGGTTGGGCAAAGCCCAGGCTCGAACGGCGGTGGTGCGGCTCTGCTCTTCTCCCGCGTGGGCTCCTGGGCCCTCTCAATGTGGAGCATCTCCTAGCAGCATAGGGGGCGCGCTCCCGTGGTCTCGGCGCCTTGCCAGTGGTAGTACTCGCGGCGGGAGTTTGTGGGCTGGTGGAGCGGCGAATCCAAGCTTGGCTTCGGGATGCCGGGGATGAAGGACCCATATGGGCTCGTGCATGACCAGATGGGTTCGTGTGGGCCTTCCCCTGGTCTAGTTCTGGAGGGATTCCATGGTGGCCCTATTCCAGCAGTGGCGGTGCTCGATGTTGTTGCTCTAGTGGCGGCAGCGACCCAGGTCAATTTTTTTAGACCACCCTGGTCTCGTTCCTGGAGTTTTGGGTGGCTGCTGGTGGACTTCACTCTCCTCTTTGGGCAACCAACTGCCTCTTGTGGTGGTGGTTCAATCTGGCAAATCTCTCCGTGTCGTAGGGGGACTGCCACTGGCCTGGATGAAAACCCTGCTCGGTTCTTCCAATGATGACCACAATGACGTATGCGGGTGCCATTTCCCTTCTTGGCGGCGTGTTATTTTGGTCTGGCCATCCCTCACCTCGACGCTAGGGGAATCCCTAGGTCTACCTTGTGCGACCGGGAAGCGGCGCATCCATGTTGTTTCCTTCTTGAAGGCGTTGCTTAGGCTGCGAGGGGTGTCCCTCCTGTGGCACTCAAGATGGTGATCACGCCGGTATTGGCTACTACTCAAGGTGTGAATCCCCGGGACGCTATGTACGTCATCGCCAACACTCTCGTATCGACTCCTCCCGAGTTCGGCCACACCCTGCCATTCGCTCGCTTCATATTCTAGGCGCATGTAGTGGGACGTTGGTCTGGGCAATCTCGGTGTATGGTCATGTGTGGTAGTGTTTGGCTCCGGATGTGACGCGGTCCGGAGCCTTAGTGTCTGCCCCCTCGCCATTCTAGGCTTGAGGTTGTACAAGGCGAGCTTGTTGTCACTGTTGTAGGATTTGTTGTAAGCCGAAAGGCAAGTGACGTGTTGTAGCCATTCTATGGATTTCTTGTCAACTTAATACAAAGACACGCACTCTGTTGCGGGTTCTCGAAAAAAAAGAAATAAACACACTAACCACACAACCGTCTAGGGTTCCAAGAACCCTAGAGTTACAAGACCACAAGCTTGTACTCGCTAAATCTCTGTGGATAACTCAAACCTATGCAACAGATGCAAGGGCAATTCCTTCACCCCCAAATTCCAACAAATCTACAAAAGATATTGGGGGATAAGGGAGGAAGAGTACAAGAGGAGAACATAAAACTCTCCAAGATCTAGATCCCAAGGTTTCCTTCACTCAGAAGGGATTTTGTTTGGGGGATTATAGATCTAGAACTCCTCTCTCAAATCCCTAAAAAAGATGCAAGAATCATAGCGGAAAAGGGAGAGGTCAAGCTCTTCAAGGTCAACAATGGAGGAGAGAGAGAAAGCCAAGAACCAAGAAAAGAGTTGTACCCACGAAGGGGGAGAGGAGCCCCTTTTAAAGGGTTCCCATATCTTCCCGTTAAGTTCAGATTCGTGCACAATAGATAGTAACGCTAGGTGGGCAGTACTACCGTCGACACCCTTTCAATGGTCAGAAAATCGCGAGATGAAAGACAAAAAAACAAGCCTGGCCGGTACTACTGTCGACTCATCGGTACTACCACCCCAAAATACGACCAAAGTTCCGACAAAATAGCACATATCAAACAGAGAAGTTACTGAGGGTGAATGGAAAGAGAGCCAGAATTTCAACCGGTACTACCGGTGGCAAATATGCCCGAGAGGTACTTCCGGTGCTTGTTCGGTACTTCTGATAGAGGTGGTATTACCGCCTTAACTTCCAATTCAAATTCCACCAAATAGAATAAACCAAACAGAGAGGTTACTGAGATGAACTCAGGATGAGCGGAAGTAGCCTCGGAACTTCCATCGGTACTACCGGCGACAAGATTCCCTAGCGGTACTACCGGTTGCGGGCCGGAACTTCCACCCAGGGAAATTACAGAAACCAAAACTTCAATAACTTTCACATCAGAATTACAAATGAGTTGAAATCAATTTTGTTGGAAAGATAAAGATGGGTAGAATATATATGTGAGATATCTCCCAAGGAATAGAGCTAGAAAACTCGCACGATGAAAAACCGCAATAAGATATGCAAGGGAAATCCTTATTTGATTAACTAGAGCTTGTTATGATGATAACCACAAGCTCTATATCCTCTCATGGACAAGATCCAAATAACAACCAAGAAAGATGATGCTATGTATGCAAAGGTTTGAGATCTCTCCGAAATATGCAATCGAGTCACCCGCTTGAGAACCCCTCTTAATAGGACGGCTATCTATCCTAAACCCGGTCTCCCAACTAACAACACGAGACCAGCAAAAGAGAAAATCTATGAAGATCATACATTTGCCTTGAGCATTCCACTTGAGCTTGATGTAGGCCGTCTTGTCCTCCTCAAGATGGAACATCTTTCTTGATTGCTCTTGCTTGATGAAGACTTGCGAATTGCTCCCCCATAATCCATCAGGAGACCTCTTCTTTGAACTCGTCTTGATCAACCTTCAAGCTCCTTCTTTCTTCATGATTCCAATGGGCACACCTACAAGTGAACCTTAATTTGCACATTAGTCCATAGGGATTGTCATTAATTACCAAAATCACATATGGGGCACACATGACCTTTCAGTACTCTCATATTTAGTCATGGATTATTTTATGTATGGATTTTTACCTTGTTTACTAAAAGAAACACAAAGGTGTTCCTGAACTAACTCAAGTTTTAGCTAGATTTTTAGGAAATAATTTAGTTAGCTTTATTTTGTGAAGGCTCCATGTTGCCCCGTTTGCATGAGCATTAAGGGACCATGCAGGCAGAAGAATCATCGTAGCTCATTTTTTGTACTAACTATGCATGTGGGGACCGAAGATACAATAGTATGTGCGTTATGTACATCGTGTAGAGTTAAACGGATTATTTCTATTGATAGCATATGTCGGAGAATGTATCCCACAAAGTAACAGGGGTCCAACTAGCCCTAAGTTCGTGAGGGGGTTGAACACGCGTTCCAAGTGAACTTGGTGATGGCGGCGACGGTGGAGCAAGAGAACTATAGAGAGTAGACACGGGTTTTTACCTAGGTTTAGGACCCTCTTGAGGAGGTAAATCCCCTACTCCTGCTTTGTTATATTGCTCACGCGCTTTGCGAGGGTACAATGGTGGATGAATGTCTAGGATTTTAGATCTCTGGGATCGACCTGTTCTAAGGTAGGAGGAGGTCTCCTTATATAGAGGCGTCGGGCCTCTTCCACCAATTCTTGGGCTGGATGGTTCACCACATTTCCGTCCCTCAAGGTGCGAGTCTATAAGGCTACTTTGTGTGGACTCGATCTTGCTCGTCGAGGGCTTCTCCATCCTTTGGAAAAGTGGACTCTATCGGCGTCGCTTGTCTCTATCTGGCGCCCTCGTCTCTCTCCCTTTCACCAAAACGGCAAAGGCAAGGACTGCCAGCGCTGAGGTTGTATGTCCCGCTTTTGCACCGAAGTGGCCGGACTAGCCTTTCTTTACCGAGGCAGAACATGGGGTACGTAGAGTCACAGCGCCCCTTGTCAGGTTGTGTTGTCTCCGCTGCTCCCATAGTGGTATTACGAACTTGCCCCTATAGTACATTCAAAGGTATACAAAGCCCCGGGACACGGCGATGAGCCGTGCGGAATCCCTCTTCACACTGCGCCCTCTTGAGGTCACGATATGCCGAGGTCGGGGCCTTGCGAGGGATCATTCTCATCATGCCGCCTCCGGAGGCGTCGTAGCCTCCCGAGGGTGCCTCCACCCAAGTGAGGGACCTACCGACCGTCAGGACGTGGCACCCCGGTTGTCAAGACCTCGACAACATACAAAATAATTTGCAAAACATTTAGTGTGTTGTTTATGAATTGTTGCACTGCATAAGAGAAATGACTGCTTTTTTGTAGTATGTTCCTAGCCATGTTAGGAAGTAGTTACATGAAATGACTCCTCATGAAAAGATATGCATCATGACGTCAGATGGATATTTGTATTGCTTTGGAGTGCTCAAATAAAAGGACAAGACAATGATATGGGGTAAGCAATGTGACAATTTTATCATCCACTACTATATCTGCTCCTATGATCAGATTGTTGTGTATTTGGATGGTGACCAAGAATCCTTCAATGCTGTTGTATATAACAAACTTAGTAGTAAGAAAAAACTTTCTTCCAGGTTAGTTCATATATACTCTCTGTGTATAATTTCTTGTGTACGTCTGTATGTTAAGATATATTATACTAACTCTGAATGTATGATGCAGATGAGGAAATCAATGTGAAACTATATCCGCTTGCCATATAGGGTAACTAGATAAAACAATCATCATGATAAGTATTTTGTTTGAAGCATATGGTTTCTTTAGAACTACAATCTAGGACAGTACTTTGTATTAACTGAGAAAGTGCTGGACTAATGTTGTATTTGCAGGACGTGATAAAATCCTTAATTCGATGACAAAATGTCCATCAATGCCACTCTCATTCATCGAGAAAGCTGGTGTCGTTGCTTTTGCCAGAGACAACCATACTATTATCGTCCATATGTTGATGGAGAAAAACATTCGATGTAAAACACTGGTAAGTAGTAACAAAAAGAAATTCAGTTTTACTTCACATATTTTTTCTATATGTGATACTAGCTAACATAATGTTTATCATATTGCAGAAGCTAAGCAGTGCTTTTATGAGACAGTGTGACCTCTCCTCGTCAGGAAAAGTTTGGTTGTGCGGCGGCATAGTTGTGCTTGTGTTATCCAATTGGTCTCAGGATAAAGAAGGCAGATTAGTCATGGAGAAGGCCACCTGGCATGATTTTGTTTACCGTTGGGGTTACAAAGTCGGTAAGGTAGTCATGTTATGCATCACAAAGTCTGAGGAAGAAAGTAGCTTCAATATGTGCTTATCAAGAGTTTGGCATTCAGCTTGTCTTGTCGTATGTAAAGCGCAAGACATGTGAGTCCTAGTTAGATACTATGTACTTTATTTTGGTAGTGCACTGATATAACTGCAAGCACTAGAAAATATACTTAATTAAGTTAGCTTTAGTTCAATTATGTGGTCTTTGTAATGGGTTTCAACAGTAATTTGATGAAATAAAGCACCTATGCAAAAGCCACCCGGAGTATCTGAGTTTTATACCGGAGGCTCCGGGCAGAAAAACGAAAACCTAGACCAGACCAAGAAATCTGGACGCTCCGGCCTAGAGGAGGCGGCTTATATTTTAACCGTCTCCTAACACCTAGGATAGGTTCATCGTAGAAACTGACTTCGACCTTGCCGGGGTGTCCATAGAAATGCGGACACCCCGACCTATTGAAGCCGGTTCATATGGGCGGGTGTCTCGTAGGCCGCCGACGGTTCATTATTTAAACCGTCCTCGTAAATTATAGTAACAGAGGTGACCCTTTATATGAACCGTCTGGTGTATACTTCTGGAGACGATTCGGCCAACCGCTTCGAAAAAGCCGATTTATCAACAACTTTCGCCGGGAGTAGGAAGCCAAAACCATCGTCCGTCCATGGTGGAGAACCATCACCGAAAGCTAATTCTGTAGTAGTGCATGTGAATTATTAGCATTCAACAAAATATAGTTAAATTTGCACATTCATCTTCCGTTCCTTTTCAATTGAAACATATGATTAGTGAAATGTGTCCCGTATACATGTGTATCTTTTTTGGTGGTTTGGGCACGCATCGCATATAAAGTTTTGAAAAATTGCAATATTGCGGAAGTATGAGGATATCATCGAGTATAACCAACCAGTCACAATACGCAAACATACACATCAACTTAAGATTCAAGCGTGCTTGTATGAAAACGACACTCCTATTCGATATAGCAAGCAATAAAGTCCTCACTTTTATGCAAATAATAAGGTCATCTTAGGTTCAAAGGAACCGTACATAAATTTTGAAGGATTCTAATGTTTTGGAAATTTTCATATAGTGATTGATTGATTTGTGGGATTAATATCCATGAGAATTATTCTATGATTACTTGGTTATGTGGCTAGGATGCATGTAAAGGTAGACTTTGTAGTGGGGTTTTGCTTTATATGAGTTTTTTTTCACTTAGTCCACTACATTTTTCCCAATGTTTTAGTCGCAGCTATGACAAGCACCTAATCACTTATGATTCCTAGAGGATTTTCCTACACTCATAATCCTTCTTTGATCTCACTAGAGAGTAGGGTTTGAGAATCTTTACTTACAAATATGGATGATTTCCAAAACTAGAGAAACATAGTTAGTTAGCCTTTTGATATGATTTCTAATAAGATACGTTCTTAATAATTATCTAGTAACTTAACTTTAGGTTTTAGTATGATGACATAGACATGGGTCTTTCCATGGCTTGACATATTCTTTGTTAAAGGTTCCTCAGGAATTCCTATCCACAATACTTCACTAAGTTTGGCTTTAGTTAAGGAATTCCTTTCCTAGATATGCTTTGTATAAATCTCTCATCTTATTCACAAGATCACATTCTCCTGAATAAGTCAATCATCTAACTCTACCATATCAATCATCATATGATGACATGGTCATGTCACTTCAACATTACTCAATCTCCAATCTTCCTCTAGTATATAACTTCCATTTCTTAACTATCGTTGATGAATCCATCAATGTAATTATTTCCATACTTCTTTAATCGAAACCCTTAACATTCTTATTTCATCTACTACCAAGGCTTGCAAGGTTACACTCCTCACTATATCACAGGTGATATCAATCCTCTGAAAGAGGTATGGTACTATTCCCCATAATACAAGATTGTTCTTGTATTAGCTTGGTTAACATTACCATTTCTCCAACTACTCCATTCAACTTAGGTTCTATACTTCATCATACACTAGCTTGACTTCTTATGATAAAGCTAGAGGACTTAACTAACTAAGGTTTAGCCTACCTTGGAATACTAATATCAACTCTTCAACACCTAGTCAATTATCCTCAAGTGAATTGAGAATAATGACCACTATCCATTAAGTACACTAAACTTATACTTCTAGTTGTCTAGTCAAGATCTATCTTCAACTAAGTACAAACTTATACTACACCAAGTCTCTTATATGTTCTACCTTATTTAATAAGGCTTACTTTATGGTGGTACCTACTTGTCTTAGAAATATTACTCTTTGATATTCTATCATTACTAGCTTTCTTGTAACTTCTTGTCAACACCTGGATTTTTAATCACAGATGCCTGTTATGCCATACATCGCAATCCCAGGATTACTATTTTTGTGAGACATAGCTGATTGGATATCACAGTACATCATCCATTATAAACCATACATAAGGTCTTACACAAATAAGGATCTCATGATCCAGTTCTTAATACAATTCAAGCAACGGAATAACGTAATAATAACGATAGCGTAGGCGAAGCTCCATCTTCAGGGTCACAGGCAATGCTGACGATGGGAGATGATCCTAGTTGTCGTAACCTTCCTGCGGTCCGTCATCCTGATACTCCTCTTCATAGTCTGGCAACAGGAATAGCCAGGGAAAAATCCATGAGTACTCTTTAATTACTCTCAAACTAATACTAATAAGTGAAGTGGTTTCGAATAGGATATACTAAGCTCTAGGGTTGTTTTGCAAAAATCCAGATTTACCTCTACTAAGTTCAGAAGCAAAGAAAACTAGTTGAAAGTTTTATAACACCTAATTGGGAACTTGAATTTCATGTCACAACTCTGATGTGGTCAGGTCAAAGTCATAAATCATTTCATAAGTTCTTTTGAAAACATCTGACGATAGAACAGTATGGCCACTCCCACTTTCCATAACCGCGGACGCGGCTATTCGAATAGTTTGACACTCTGCAGAGATTATACACTTTCACCACAACATTCGATACATCCGTCCGGAATAATCCTGAATTCACCATACTCAGTATGCGGATAATCAATCCTAACCTTTCAATTACACGCCCTAGTATAGGCACCTCTCCTGTGAGTTTGGCCTCCCAACCATGACCATCTGTCATCTTGGGTACTGCACATGTGGAAAATCTTCACAAGGTAGCCTTAGCTCAGACCGTGGCCACGAGAGAACCCATACTAAGATATATAAATTTCCGGTCAACCCCTACCCAATTTTCGGGTATTGTAGTTTTATAGTAAAATTGGAATGGTATCGCATCCAGACAACCATCAGTTTTGTAAAGGGATAAGGCTCATGCCTTAACATTTTCATCATCAAAATCATCTGGTGTCCAGAAACACATGTCAAAACATTTCAGTAGAATGACTCCTCATTCTAAGGTTTTTTTAACCATTTTCACCAAGTATTCCCATCTAAAGTTGATCAAGTTTTATGCTTAGCACTAGCATCTATAAGTGGGGGTAAATACTAATGATGGGTAATAAACAAGTGGGGATTAGCTAAGCTCAATCTCATGCCTTAGGATGACATCAAGATTATCTAACTTAGGCCAAATTTTATGCTCTTTATGCTACCTTCAGTTATCTTTCTAGAATCTACAAGTCACTAAGTAAACTCTAATAGAAAACTTTGATAAAGAAAATAAAGTATTAAGCTTGCAAGTAAAACTAGGATTGGGTATTAAGTGGTGTAAGCTTGCAAGTAAAACTTGCATGGTTTAGCTTGCTAAGATAGTAGTACAATCTTGCTAAGTTGCTAGTGTTAGCTTGCTCAGTTAATAGCTTTCTAATTCAACTAGTAGTATTAGGCTTGCCTTGTGCAGAGCAATGGTTGAAGTTCTCCTCGGCTTCTTCCTTGTAGTATCCTCCTTCCTCCTCGTATCCTTGATCGGTACTAGAGTCTATAAATAAATACGAGGTATAAAATCACCAAACAATACTTAACTATTTCTAATCATCACACAAAGGTTCACACTATGTGATCTAGCATCATCACTAACATTACAAGATTAAAGCACTTGTCTTATTTATTTTATTTTTAGAAAAGTAATTTCTACTCATTGAAAAACTACTTAAGATTTAATATTCTCCAACTCAAACATGGGATCATGTTGACACAAGTCATCACCACATATTTCAGTACATGGTAATGTGATTTAATGTGGTGTCACAATTTAATAAGGTTTAACATTTTTATTTTTATTAAATAAAGGACTAGAAATGCCTATGTGGCATTATTTTATTACTTGAACATTATTTCTACAAGTAAACCCATATGTTATTATATATTCTGAAAGGTATGATCAAATGTGATTTTTGAGAGATGGAATCAACTCAAAAGCTGTTATGGTTGAATTTTGAAAAATGTTTGAATGCAGAAAAGCTTCTGCATTGTTATTTTTACCATGGGTGATCTACAAATCTACATGGTTTGAATCCAACGGGCTTGGATTAAGCATTCCAATACCTTTTTGAAAAAATTGGTTTCATGCCATTTGGTTTAGCAAAACTCCCTGAATTGATTTTTGAATCAACAGACAGAACTAGGGTTTGAGCTTAAATGAAAAATCTAAGTTTAACCTAACTGGGTTGCGCGGGAGAGTTACTGGGCCGGCCCACTACGCACAGCGCATGTGTGGGATGCTGACAGATGGGATCCACAAGTCAACGGAACTAACTAAACAAAACAATATCTATTGATCTGAGCCTTACGATTTAATTCTAATCCAACGGTTGAGGGTCGTCGTTGACGACGAGCTACTCCGGCGAGGAACTAACCCTAACGCCGCCAGTGGGGGTCTGGGGCGGCTCACCGGGGCTCCGGCGATGGTCAGCGATGGGGGCGAATGGCGAAGTCGACGACGGCGGTTCTCCTGGTACCGGCAGCTCCTCCTGGGGCGGCTCCAATCGACGACTCCCTTCACCTCCAGCAGCGGCGGTCTCCGGCCATATTATGGCGAGAGAGAGCTCGCCTTGCTCAGGGAAGAAGTGGGAAGGATCAGTGAGAGGTGGGGAGTTATATGGTGTGGAAGAATCAAGCTGGGGAGGCCTCCTTTTAAGGCGAGCAAGAGAGGCAACACGGCCTGGGCTGAGCTCGTGAGAGGCGACAGTACAGGCGGCTATCAGCGTGGCTGAGGCTAGGGGATGGTGCGTGATATCCTGGCGATCGTTGCTAGTGTAAAGGCGAGGCGTAGGGTGGTGGGTTTTGGTCTAGAACGTTCGATGCTCTGCGTCGTACCGACGGAGAATTTCGCGGCGTGCAGCGGCTACGGGGTATGGTCGAGGAAACAAGCATGTCTAGTGGTCTCCTGGGATGGTGGGGTTCGTGTTGGCGGGCGGCAAGGGCTCGAGGTGGTCGGATTGAGTGGGAACGGCGCGTGCATGGTTGTGCGTATCGACATGGTCGACAGCGGCGCGGGCACGGCGTTTCCGGAGGTTCCTGTCTCTGTCTTCGAGCTAGGGCTGGTCTAGAGGGGGCGGTGAGGCACGGGCAACATGCCAGACAAGGTTGGCGCAGGTAGTTCTTCCTCTAGCTTGTTGTCCACATTGGGGTGGCAAGGTGAGGCACGGCTTGCTCACCGTTGATGGAAATGCCAAGCTCACAGTGGTGCTAGAGGTTACTAACTAAGATAGATGATCTATTAAATGTCTGCTGTGAGCTAGAGAGGGGACAAGTTAGGCCAGATCACTGCTCATAATAGTTTAGATGTTTGTTTGTTTTGTGTTTGCAAGGTGTTTGATGAAATGGCCGAAAGAAATTTAAATTTGAATTTTGGATTGAAACTTGGTGGATTTTCTAGGCACATGCTAGGGAGTATCTGGTTAGTTGGATTAGTCAAGGGGCACTGGTTTGGTTGGGTTTTGAAAATGTGTGATCTTCACATATGATAAAGATTCAATTTTGAATTGTGATTTGAATGAGGTTGCCAAATGTTTCTGCAAGTTTGAAATGTGGGATTTTCTTCACTTTTACTTGGTCTTGCAAGGGGTGAAAAGAATTGGGAAAGTTTCTATTTGAAATCTTGGACTAGAAACACTCAAAGTGACCTAGTGAGCAAGATTGGCAAAAATGACCATTTGCCTTAATTAATTTTTTTTTATTTTCTCTAGATTTGTTCTTGTATGGAATTATTTTGTATTTTGGTTAATCACACAATTTCATTCATGCATTTATAAAATCATCACATTCACACATGCATTCATATGATTTAATTAATCAAAGTTTTTATTAACCCAAATTTTAGTGATTTAGAGTTTGCTGACCATTGTTTTATATTTTTGGGATGTTACAAACCTTCCCCCCTTAAACAAAATCTCATCCTGAGATTTGAAAAAGAAGGAAAAAGATTACCTAGGTTTTAAAGAGATCGGGAAACTCTGTCCTGATATGATCTTCTCGCTCCCAGGTAGCTTCTTCTTCGGTGTGGTTGCTCCACTGAATCTTGAGAAACTTGATGTTTCGGGTCCTGGTGGTTCTGAAATCTTCCTCCAAAATATGGATGGGTACTTCAGGATATGTCAGGTCATCGTTGATCTCTATGGTCCGGTGATCAATGTTCTTGAAAACTTCGGTCTTCTCCGGAACTTCAAGGCATTTGCGAAGTAACGATATATGGAACACATTGTGCACTGCTGACATCTCCTCTGGCAGTTCCAACTGATATGATACTTCTCCTCAATGATTCAGAATCTTGAAGGGTCCTATATATCTGGGGGCTAACTTTCCTTTGAGCTAGAAACGATGCATTCCCTTCAAAGGTGACACTTTAAGGTACACGAAATACCCAATATTGAAAGCGAGGTCTCGACGTCTCTTGTTGGTGTAACTCTTCTGTCTTGACTGAGCGGTCTTGAGGTGCTCACGAATCTTGTGAACTTTCTCTTCTTCTTCTCGTAGGATGTCGGGTCCGAAAATCTGACTCTCTCCAACTTCCGACCAATTCAAAGGGGTTCGACACTTCCTTCCATACATGAATTCAAATGGGGCCATTTGCAGACTAGCTTGATAACTATTGTTGTATGAAAATTCTGCGAAAGGCAGACAATCTTCCCATTTAGATCCATACTCTAACACACATGCTCTCAACATATCTTCGAGTATTTGATTTACTCGCTCCGTTTGTCCATCGGTCTGAGGGTGATACGCGGTGCTGAAATCTAGTCGTGTTCCTAAACCTTCTTGGACCTTCTTCTAGAATCTCGAGGTAAACTGGGTTCCTCGATCCGATACAATGTTGTTAGGGACTCCATGCAAACTGACGATTCTAGCGATGTATAACTTTGCTAGCTTCGAACTCTGGTATGTGGTCTTGACTGGTAAGAAATGGGCGACTTTGGACAATCTGTCCACTATGACCCAGATAGAGTCATTTCCCCTACTAGAAGTAGGCAATCCGGTGATAAAGTCCATTCCAACTGAATCACATTTCCATTCAGGAATCTGTAGAGGTTGCAATAGTCTTGCGGGTCTTTGATGTCCCGCCTTGACTCTCTGACATATATCACACTTGGCGATATAGCTTCCGATTTCTCTCTTCATCTTATGCCACCAAAATTGTTCCTTCAAATCCTGATACATCTTCGTTCCTCCGGGGTGGATAGAATAAAGAGTATCATGGGCCTCTTTCAAAATCACTTCTTTCAATTCCAAATCTGCTGGTACACAGAGACGTCATGTGTACCACATAACTCCTTCTTCGTCTTCGGTAAATCCAGGTACTTTGCCTGTACCGATATGACTTTTGATTCCGTCGATACTAGCATTTCCTTTCTACGCCTCTTTGATCTAACTGATCAAAGTGGGTTGAAGTTCTATGCTAGCCAAAAATCCTTCACTCACTAATTCCATTCGGAAATCTTCCATCTCTTTGTGCAAACTTGGTTGCTCCTTCAAAATCATGGAGTTCAAGCGGCACGACAATCTGCTAAGAGCATCTGCTACCACATTGGCTTTACCGGGGTGATAGTGAATGTCCAGATCATAGTCCTTGATTAGCTCAATCCATCTTATCTGCCTCATATTCAGCTCCTTCTGAGTGAATATATACCTCAGGCTCTTGTGATCCGAATAAATCTCACAACGGTTTCCCATGAGGTAATGCCTCCATGTCTTCAGGGCTAGAACTACGTCTGCGAGTTCAAGGTCATGGGTTGGATAATTCTATTCATGCTGCTTCAGTTTTCGGGATAGATAAGATATAACTTTGCCTTCTTGCATTAGCACACATCCGAGACCGATCTTGGATGCGTCACAATACACATCAAAGGGCTTCGTGATATCCGGCATGATCAAGATTGGGGCTGAAATCAATCTCCTCTTGAGTTCCTGAAAACTCGCTTTACATTTGTCCGTCCATTCAAACTTCTTGTCCTTCAGCAATTAGGTCATGGGTCTGGAAAACTCGAGAATCCTTCTACAAACTTGCGGTAGTATCCCGCTAATCCGAGAAATGCACGAACTTGGGTTTGAGTGGTTGGGGCTTGCCAATCTTCAACATCCTTCGCCTTCGCAGGGTCAACGGCAATTCCTCCGGCTGATACAATATGTCCGAGGAATCCTACCTCCTGTAACCAAAATTCACATTTGCTAAATTTGGCATATAGCTGATGCTCTCTAAGGGTTCCAAGAATGGTCCTTAGGTGTAGCTCATGTTCTTCTGATTTGGAATAAATCAGAATGTCATCGATGAAAACAACGACAAACTTATCCAGGAAGTCCATAAAAATATTATTCATGAGGTTCATGAAATAAGCGGGGGCATTGGTTAATCCAAAAGACATGACAGTATCAGTATACTCGTATAATCCATATCTAGTGGTAAAGGCAGTCTTTGGAATATCCTCTACGCGAATCTTGAGTTGATGATAACCAGTTCTAAGATGAATCTTAGAAAACACTTTGGCACCAGTCAACTGGTCAAACAGATCTTCTATCTTCGGCAACAGGTACTTGTTCTTGATGGTGACGTTATTCAACTTCCGATAATCCGTACACAAACGGTTACCTCCATCTTTCTTGTCCACAAACAAGACAGGTGATCTCCATGGTGATGCACTTGGTTGAATCATTCCAATTTCCAGCATGGCATCCATTTGCTTCTTTGGATATGGGTCCGGTTCTAGGTATTAGTTCAATGATAAACTCGATATCCCGATCTGGGGGCATACTGGGGAAAACATCTGGAAATACATCGGGGTATTCACAAACTATCTGGACTTGGTCAATGGTAGGTTGGGCTATACTCTTGTTGCACTTGAATTGACGGGGCAAGGTTTCAGATACATGCTCGACTGATGTTCCGGCTGTACTGGTCATGGTTATGGCTTTCTTGGCATAGTCAATTAATCCTTTGTGTTTGGACATCCAATCCATTCCTAGTACTACTTCCAAACCTTTAGTTCCGAGTACTATTAAATTAGCATAAAAATCTGCGGTGACCCAGCATACCACTGCATGTGTAGTACACTATAGTCGTTGACATGACACCTACAGAACACCGTTTCGTAAATATCACATCCCTCAGAGTGGTACAACAGAAACATTGCGGGTCCATATTACAAACATTCACACATTATTATTATTACAATACCAGAAGTTCAAGACTTCAAAAGGTTTCAACTTACAAACCAAAATATAAAGTGTTCCAGCGGAATTTAAAGATAATAACTCCGACTAGGAGTTGAGGTCAGCAGCTTATTCTATAGAGTTCATGCTGCTCGGCTCTGTTGGTTACTACTAACTAGGTACTTAGTTGGACTCGTTATCATCAACACCATAGCGGATTTCGTAATCCACTCCTTCAACACCTCTGTAACATCCCAAAAATACTAAACTTGGATCATCAAACTCTAATCATCAAAATTAGGGTTAACAAAAACTTTTGTAAATAAATTATGAAAGCATGCATATGAGTATGCATTGAATTTGAAATTCTTTTGAACCACCTTGTTTATGTGTTTCCTTGCTTGTAAAATGTTTCTTAGGTGAAATAAACATCATCTAAAACATTTCCCACACTTTTCCTAAAGACAAATAAATCAAAACAAATAAGATAAAGGAATGGTCATTTTGACCAATTTAACTCCCATGCCTACTTTGGTTGTCTCAAACTTTCAGAACCTAACAGAAACTTTTCTGGATCTTTGCACCCCTTGAATGTACTCATAACAAAGTATCAAGGCCCACTTTGTGATCATCCAGAAACTTTCAAATGCATAGTTTAAATGACAATCCAAAATTGAATCTTTATCATATGGGAAGATCCCACTTTTTCAAAAACCACTCAAACAAGCTCAAATTTCAAAACCCAAGCATCTACAGACTCACTAGCACCAATCTAGCACACCCACCAAAAATCTTTTCAAAATTCAAAACTTGAATTCATGCGGCCATTTCATCAAACACTTGGCAGACACAAATCAAACAAAAATGAAAACACTATTGTGAGCAGTGATTCTTGCCTAACTGGATCCCTATCTAGCTCACAACCAGCCCAGTAGATCATCTAGCAAGATTAACCAAGCACTAGCACCACTATGAGATTGCCAAAACCATCAATGGTGAAACAGCCAAAGCCAACCTTGTCACCCCCATGTCGACAGCAAGCTAGGAGGAGAAACAAGCCTAGCCAGCATGTCTGGGAGGCAGCCCACCGTCCACCGCCACTCCCTGTCCAACGCTCGAACCCTGCCAGCCACTGGACCACACACATAGACCGCGCCCAGACCGCCAGCGACCGTGTCGAGCATGCGCTAGAGCGCCACCCTCGACCGAAGCCCACAGACCGCGCGCCGCCCTCGCCGCGTGCATACACGACCCCCACCGACCCAGGAGACCGCCAGACATCCCCGTTTGCTGCCCCGTGACGCACAGCCACCGCTCGCCGTCGAAGACGCCGCCTCTGCCGCGCAGAGCGTCGCGTGTTCCAGACCAAACCGCACCGCCCCTACAAGCGCATTAAAGCCGTAGAGCATCGCCAGGAGACCACCAAGCGATCGCCACCACCGGCCATGCCTCTAGCAGCCCGTAGCCATGTCCCCACCATCGCTCGCCCATGCCGTTCGGTCTCACCATCGAGACTATAAATAGAGGACTCCCCCGCTCGAATTCTTCACACCATTCCACTCCTCTCTCACCCAGAACCACCCCACCTCAGTCTCGGAGCAAGGCGAGCAGCGCATCGCCAGAATTTCACCGGAGCCCGCCTCCTCTGGAGAAGAAGGAAGCCAGCGATTGGAGCCACCCCAGGAGGAGCCACTGGTACCAGGAGATTCGCCGTCATCGACTTCGTCATTCGCCCGCCTCGCCGACCCTCGCCAGCACCCCGGTGAGCCCCCAGCAACCCCCACTGGCCGCGCTAGGTTTCTATCTCACCGGCGTTGCTCAACGTCGACGATGACTCTCAGCCGTTGGATTAGAACCCGATCGAACGACCCACATCACCCCATACCGCTTCGCACCCCCTGTCTCACTTACGTGTGGGGACACCCACTTAAACAGCCTGCGGAAGCACTGCGCTTAGCAGGCCGACCCAGTATCGTTTCCCGCGCAGCCCATTCAAATTAAACCTTTTTCATTTTATTTCAAACACACTTCTGTACCTAGTTTCAAAAATCAACCCAGGTCGGTTCAGTGCACCAAATTGAATGAAACTAATTTTTTTAGAAAGGTCTTGAAATGCGAAATCCAAGCCCGTTGGATTCAAGTCATTTGGATCTATAGATCATCCATAGTAAAAATAACAAGGCAGAAGCTTTTCTGCATTCAAACATTTTTCAAATTTAAACCATAACAGCTTTTGAGTTGATTCCAACTCTCAAAAATCACATTTAACCATACCTTTCAGAATATATAAAAATATATAGGTTTACTTGCAGAAATAATGTTCAAGTAAATAAAAGAATGCCCCATAGGTATTTCTAGTCACTTTATTTAATTAAAATAAAAGGGTAAAACCTTATTAAATTGTGACACCACTTTAAATCCTCTTCCCATGGACTAAAATATGTGGTGATGACATGTGTCAACATGATCCCATGTTTGGTTTGGAGAATATTAAATCTTAAGTAGTTTTTCAATGAGTAGAAATTACTTTTCTAAAAATAAAAAGAATTAAACCAAGCCTTAACCTTGTAATGTTAGAGATGATGCTAGATCATCTATAGGATCCTTTTGTGTGATGATTGCAAGTAGTTAAGTATTGTTTGGTGATTGTGTACCTCGTATTTATTCATAGACGCTAGTACCGACCAATGATACGAGGAGGAAGGAGGATTCCACGAAGAAGAAGCCGAGGAGAACTTCAACCACTGCTCTGCACAAGGCAAGCTGATACTATACCTATGCAAGCCAGGAACCTTGCAAGCTAACACTTGCAATTTAGCAATCTTATACTGATATTGTGTCAATAAACCCTTACCTGTTACCCTGCCTACTATATGCCATAAGCATATGTGATCATACCCATTTGATAAACCAATCCTAGTTTTACTTGAAAGCTTCTTACTTTATTTCTTTATCAAAGCTTACTTAGAGTTTACTTAAGAGATTGGTAGATACTAGAAAGATATGTGAAGGTTGCATAAAGAGCATAAAATTTGGCCTAAGTTAGAAACCTTGATATCAGCCTGAGACATAAGGTTGTACTTAGTTGAAACTCCACTAGGCCACCACCCCTCATTAGTGCCTACCCCCACTTATAGATGCTAGTGCTAAGCATAAAACTTGATCAACTTTTAGATGGGAATACTTGGTGGAAAAATGGTTATGAAAACCTTAGAATGATGGATCATTCTATGGAAATGTTTTGGACATGTGTTTCCGAAAACACCGGATGATTTTGGTGATGAAAATGTTGAGGCATGAGCCTTAGCCCTTTATAAAACTGATGGTTGTCTGGATGCGATTCCATTCCAATTTTATCGTACAACCACAATACCCGAAGATTTGGTAGGGCTTGACTGGAAACTTATATACCTTAGTATTAGCTCCCTCACGGCCAAGGTCTGAGCTGAGGCTACCTTGTGAAGATTGTCCACCTGTGCAGTACCCAAGATGACAGTTGGTCATGGTTGGGAGGCCAAACTCACAGGAGAGGTGCTTATACTAGGGCGTGTAATCGAAAGGTTAGGATTGATTATTCGCATACTGAGTATGGTGAATTCAGGATTTGTTCCTGACGGATGTATCGAATGTTGTGGTGAAAGTGTACAATCTCTGGAGAGTGTCAAACTATTCGAATAGCCGCATCCGCGGTTATGGACAGTTGGAGTGGCCATACTGTTCCCCCGTCAGACTTTTCAAAATGACTTGTGAAATGAGTTGAGACTTTGACTTGACCACAACAGGGTTGTGACATGAGTTACAAGATCCCACTTAGGATTTATAAAATTGTGATTAGCTTTGGAACTTCGTAGAGATAAATCTGGCTTTTGCAAAACAACCCTAGAGCCTAGTGTCCTATTATCCAAAAACCCCTTTACCTGTTAGTACTAGTTTGCGAGTACTTAAAGAGTACTCATGGCTTTGTCCATGGCTATTCCCATGGCCAGACTATGAAGAGGAGTACCTAGAGGATGGACCCCAGGAAGGGTACGACAACTAGGATCATCTCCCATCGTCAGCATTGCCTGTGACCCCGAAGATGGAGCTTCGCCCACGCTACCGTTATTATTACGTATTCCGCTGCTTGATGTTGTATTAAGAACTGGATCATGAGATCCCTATGTGTGTAAGAACTTATGTACGGTTTGTAATGGATGATGTACTATGGTATCCAATTCTGTTATGTCTCGCAAAAATGGTAATCTTGGGATTGCGATGTATGGCATAACAGGCATCTGGGATTAAAAATCCAGGTGTTGACAAGTTGGTAGCAGAGCCATCCTGACCATAGGAGACCCTAGTTAGACTGGACGTTTCAATCAAAAACTTAGTTTCAAAACCAAAGGAAGCAAATATTGACAAAAACTTATTCTCATTCTTACCTCTTGGACTCCTTCATAAAAATTCATGCTACTCCAAAATTATTTCAAAGCTTACATCAAATTTTGCACCTTAGATCACTTTTAGAAAAACTCACAACTACGCTAGTGCACAAACGTAGTGAGTAGTATTCGGTCCCACCGTATCGTAGTTCTCAGAATGGTTCTTTAAACCATCTGTTTTTCTTTGTTGTGGTGTATGTTGTACTGGGTGCTATGAATGAATGAAATAATGAATGAAAAAGCAAGTTGCTAGAAGATCTGAGTCAAACTTTAAAAACTTTTCAAAGACCCCAAAACCTTAGAAATTTCCCTCTTTTCTCGTGATCTATCTCAATCTTTAGATGCCACGTGGAGGAAGTGGTTCATCCCCGGACCCGACGTTGCAGATTCTGCAAATGTTGACTTCTGACCGTGAAGCTGAAAGAGCGGAACGTCAAGCCAACCTAGCCACCCTTCAGCAAATAGCCCAGCTAGCCCATAACAACCAAGGCCACAAAAATCAGGATAACCATGGATCTAAGCTCAAGAATTTACAGAATACCAACCCACCTGTTTTCACTAAGTCCGAAGAGCCCCTAGACGCCGATGATTGGGTGCAAACCATGGAAAATAACCTAGAAGTCGCCAGAGTGGAAGCCAACGAGAAAGTCCTGTTCGCCACCCACTATCTAGCCGGAGATGCCAGAGCATGGTGGAACAGTGTTCGCGCAATGACCGGAGGCCAGATGATGACCTGGGAAGAATTCAAGGTCAAGTTTAGCAGAACCCATGTGCCACCAGGTTTGATCAAGAGAATGAGAGACGAGTTTAGAGAGCTAAAGCAAGGAAGGATGACTATAGTGGAATACCGTGACAAATTCTTGTCATTAGCTAGGTATGCCCGGATGAGATCGACACCGAAGCCAAGAAGAAAGAAAGATTCTTGAATGGTCTGCATGATGAGATGCAGACTGTGTTAGTCAATATCCCCTTTGCGCATATTGAAGCCCTTGTCAACTCTGCTATCCAGATGGAAGGAAAGATCAACCAAGCCAATGAGAACCGCAAGTGTCGCATGATGCATCAACCAGGAACCCATCAGACCACAATGTATCGCCCCAACCCATCTCTAGGATTTGCCCCAAGAACCAACAGACCCCCGATGAACCGTCCGACCTATCCCAACCATGGAAACCCTATGCCCGGAGGAAATCACAACAACCCTGACAACTCTAGCAATTTCAATCGTGCCCCACCCAGGTTCAACAACAACAATGCTACCGCCAACACCAACACTGCCCCTAGGACTGGAAGCAATGCTGTGCCTGTAGCAGCCAAGGACAAGTCGCAAGTAACCTGTTATGACTGTGGAAATAAAGGCCACTATTCCAACGAGTGCCCCAGCAAGAAGAGTGCTACCACCCCCAATGCCAATGCCCCATCTCAGCAGCAACATCGTGTTCAGCCAGGGAGAAGATTTGCCCCAGGGAATTCACGCAACCGCAACGGCCGTCTTTTTCTCATGCATGCTGAAGAAGCTCAGGAAGCGCCAGACGTCGTGCTGGGTATGTTTTCTGTTAATTCAGTACTTGCAAGAGTGTTATTTGACTCTGGTGCATCGCATTCATTTGTCACCGAAGAATTTTCATGCACTAGTAAAATTCAACCAACAAAACTGAAGCATGTTATGATTGTTCAAATTCCCAGATCAACCACTAAGGCTAGGAAAATTTGCAAATCCCGTCCCTATCCGAATCCATGGCATAGATTTTTATGCTAATCTGATAGTACTCGGAACTAAAGGTTTGGAAGTAGTACTAGGAATGGATTGGATGTCCAAACATAAAGGATTGATTGACTGTGCCAAGAAAGCCATAACCATGACCAGTACCGCCGGAATATCAGTCGAGCATATATCTGAAACCTTACCTCGCCAATTCAAATGCAACGAGAGTATAGCCCAACCTACCATTGACCAAGTCCGGATAGTATGTGAATACCCCGATGTATTTCCAGATGTTTTGCCCGGTATGCCCCCAGATCGGGATATCGAGTTTATCATCGAACTAATCTCTGGAACCGGACCCATAGCCCAGAGACCCTATAGTATGAACCCGTCAGAGCTCGCAGAACTGAAGAAGCAAATGGATTCCATGCTGGAAATTGGATTGATTCAACCAAGTGCGTCACCTTGGCGATCACCTGTCTTGTTTGTGGACAAGAAGGATGGAGGTAACCGTTTGTGTACGGATTATCGGAAGTTGAATGATGTCACCATCAAGAACAAGTACCCCTTGCCCAAGATAAAAGATTTGTTTGATCAGTTGACCGGTGCCAAAGTGTTTTCTAAGATTGATCTTAGAACTGGCTATCATCAACTCAAAATTCGTGCAGAGGATATTCCAAAGACTACATTTACCACCAGATACGGATTATACGAGTATATAGTCATGTCTTTTGGATTAACCAATGCCCCCGCTTATTTCATGAATCTCATGAATAAGATTTTTATGGACTTCCTGGATAAGTTTGTCATTGTTTTCATCGATGACATTCTGATTTATTCCAAATCAGAAGAAGAACATGAGCTACACCTAAGGACCATTCTTGGAACCCTTAGAGAGCATCATCTGTATGCAAAGTTTAGCAAATGTGAATTCTGGTTACAGGAGGTAGGATTCCTCGGTCACATTGTATCAGCCGGAGGAATTGCTGTTGACTCGGCCAAAGTGAAAGATGTATAAGATTGGCAAGCCCCAACCACTCAAACCCAAGTTCGTGCATTTCTCGGATTGGCGGGATATTACCGCAAATTCCTAGAAGGATTCTCTAGTATCGCCAGACCCATGACCCAATTGCTGAAGAACGATAAGAAGTTTGAATGGACCGACAAATGTGAAGCAAGTTTTCAAGAACTCAAGAGGAGATTGATTTCAGCCCCAATCTTGATCATGCCAGATATCACGAAGCCCTTCGATGTGTATTGTGACGCATCCAAGGGTCTCGGATGTGTGCTAATGCAAGAAGGCAAAGTTATATCTTATCTATCCCGACAACTGAAGCAACATGAGCAAAACTACCCAACCCATGACCTCGAACTCGCAGCCGCAGTTCTAGCCCCGAAAACATGGAGACATTACCTAATGGGAAACCGTTGTGAAATTTATTCGGATCACAAGAGCCTAAAGTATATATTCACTCAGAAGGATCTGAATATGAGGCAGAGAAGATGGATTGAGCTAATCAAGGATTTCGACCTGGACATTCACTATCACCCTGGTAAAGCCAACGTGGTAGCAGATGCCCTTAGCAGATTGCCGTGCCGCTTGAACTCCATGATTTTGAAGGAGCACCCAAGTCTGCACAAAGAGATGGAAGATTTTCGAATAGAATTAGTAAGTGAAGGTTTTTTGGCTAGCATAGAACTCCAGCCCACTTTGATCAGTCAAATTAAAGATGCGCATAAGGGAAATGCTAGTATTGAAGGAATCAAGCGTCGTATCGGTACAGGCAAAGTATCTGGATTCACCGAAGACGAAGAAGGAGTTTTGTGGTACAAAGGACGCCTTTGTGTACCAGCAGATTCTGAGTTGAAAGAATTATCTTGAAGGAGGCTCATGATACTCTTTATTCTATCCAACCCGAAGGAACTAAGATGTATCAAGATTTTAAAGAGCAATTTTGGTGGCATAAGATGAAGAGAGAAATCGGAAGCTATATCGCCAAGTGTGATATTTGTCAGCGAGTCAAGGCAGGACATCAAAGACCCGCTGGATTGTTGCAACGCTTGCAGATTCCGGAATGGAAATGGGATTCTGTAGGAATGGACTTTATCACTGGACTGCCTACTTCTAGTAGGGGAAATGACTCTATCTAGGTCATAGTGGACAGATTGTCCAAAGTCGCCCATTTCTTGCCCGTCAAGACCACATATCAGAGTTCGAAACTAGCACAGTTGTACATAGTATCGGATCGAGGAACATCGTATCGGATCGAGGAACTCAGTTTACCTCGAGATTCTTGAAGAAAGTCCAAGAAGGTTTAGGAACCCGCCTAGATTTCAGTACCGCGTATCACCCTCAGACCGATGGACAAACGGAGCGAGTAAATCAAATACTCGAAGATATGCTTAGAGCATGTGTGTTAGAATATGGATCCAAGTGGGAAGACTGTATGCCGTTTGCAGAATTTTCGTACAACAACAGTTATCAAGCCAGCTTGCAAATGGCCCCATTTGAATTCATGTACGGAAGTAAGTGTCGCACCCCTTTGAACTGGTCGGAAGTAGGAGAGAGTCAGATTTTTGGACTTGACATCCTACGAGAAGAAGAAGAGAAGGTTCACAAGATTCGTGAGAACCTCAAGACAGCCCAATCCAGACAAAAGAGTTAAGCCGACAAGAGATGTAGAGAACTCGCCTTCAACATAGGAGACTTTGTTTATCTGAAAGTGTCGCCATTGAAGGGAATGCAGCGTTTCCAACTCAAGGGAAAGTTGCCCCTAGATATATCGGACCTTTCAAGATTCTGAACCGTCGAGGAGAAGTATTGTATCAATTGGAACTACCCGAAGAGATGTCAGCCGTGCACAATGTGTTCCATATCTCATTACTTCGCAAGTGTCTCGAAGTCCCCGAGAAGACCGAAGTATTCAAGAATATCGATCACCGGACCATAGAGATCAAAGATGACCTAACCTATCCTGAAGTACCCATCCGTATTTTGGAAGAATATTTCAGAACTACCCGAACCCGAAGCATCAAGTTTCTCAAGATTCAGTGGAGTAACCACACAGAAGAGTAAGCTACCTGGGAGCGCGAGGATCACATCAGGACGGAGTTTCCCGATCTCTTCAAATCCTAGGTAATCTTTTCGTCCTTTTTCAAATCTCGGGACGAGATTTTGTTTACAGGGGGAAGGTTTGTAACATCCCAAAAATACTAAACTTGGATCATCAAACTCTAATCATCAAAATTAGGGTTAACAAAAACTTTTGTAAATAAATTATGAAAGCATGCATATGAGTATGCATTGAATTTGAAATTCATTTGAACCACCTTGTTTATGTGTTTCCTTGCTTGTAAAATGTTTCTTAGGTGAAATAAACATCATCTAAACATTTCCCACACTTTTCCTAAAGACAAAGAAATCAAAACAAATAAAATAAAGGAATGGTCATTTTGACCAATTTAACTCCCATGCCTACTTTGGTTGTCTCAAACTTTCAGAACCTAACAGAAACTGTTCTGGATCTTTGCACCCCTTGAATGTAATCATAACAAAGTATCAAGGCCCACTTTGTGATCATCCAGAAACTTTCAAATGTATAGTTTAAATGACAAGCCAAAATTGAATCTTTATCATATGGGAAGATCCCACTTTTTCAAAAACCACTCAAACAAGCTCAACTTTCAAAACCCAAGCATTTGCAGACTCACTAGCACCAATCTAGCACACCCACCAAAAATCTTTTCAAAATTCAAAACTTGAATTCATGCGGCCATTTCATCAAACACTTGGCAGACACAAATCAAACAAAAATCAAAACACTATTGTGAGCAGTGATTCTTGCGTAACTGGTTCCCTATCTAGCTCACAACCAGCTCAGTAGATCATCTAGCAAGATTAAGCAAGAACTAGCACCACTGTGAGCTAGGAGCCAAAACCATCAATGGTGAATAGCCGAAGCCAACCTTGTCACCCCCATGTCGACAGCAAGCTAGGAGGAGAAACAAGCCTAGCCAGCATGTCTTGGAGGTAGCCCACCGTCCACCGCCACTCCCTGTCCAGCGCTCGAACCCTGCCAGCCACTGGACCACACGCACAGACCGCGCCCAGACCGCCAGCGACCGTGCCGAGCATGCGCCAGAGCGCCACCCTCGACCAAAGACCACAGACCGTGCGCCGCCCTCGCCGCGTGCATACATGACCCCCACCGACCCAGGAGACCGCCAGACATCCGCGTTCGCCGCCCCGTGACGCACAGCCACCGCTCGCCATCGAAGACGCCGCCTCTATCGTGAAGAGCGTCGCGTGTTCCAGACCAAACCGCACCGCCCCTACAAGCACATTAAAGCCGTAGATCATCGCCGGGAGACCACCAAGCGATCGCCACCACCGGCCACGCCTCTAGCAGCCCGTAGCCATGTCGCCACCATCGCTCGCCCATGCCGTTCGGTCTCACCGTCGAGACTATAAATAGAGGACTCCCCCGCTCGAATTCTTCACACCATTCCACTCCTCTCTCACCCAGAACCACCCCACCTCAGTCCCGGAGCAAGGCGAGCAGCACATCGCCGGAATTTCACCGGAGCCCGCTGCCTCTGGAGAAGAAGGAAGCCAGCGATTGGAGTCGCCCCAGGAGGAGCCACCTGTACCAGGAGATTCGCCGTCGTCGACTTCGTCGTTCGCCCGCCTCGCCGACCCTCGCCAGCACCACGGTGAGCCCCCAGCAACCCCCACTGGCCGCGCTAGGTTTCTATCTCTCCGGCATTGCTCAACATCGACGATGACTCTCAGCCGTTGGATTAGAACCCGATCGAATGACCCACATCACCCCATACCGCTTCGCACCACCTGTCTCACTGACATGTGGGGACACCAACTTAAACAGCCCGCGGAAGCGCTGCGCTTAGCAGGCCGGCCCAGTATCGTTTCCCGCGCAGCCCAGTTATTCAAATTAAACCTTTTTCATTTTATTTCAAACACACTTCTGTACCTAGTTTCAGAAATCAACCCAGGTCGGTTCAGTGCACCAAATTGAATGAAACTATTTTTTTAGAAAGGTCTTGAAATGCTGAATCCAAGCCCGTTGGATTCAAGTCATTTGGATCTATACATCATCCATGGTAAAAATAACAAGGCAGTAGCTTTTATGCATTCAAACATTTTTCAAATTTAAACCATAATAGCTTTTGAGTTGATTCCAACTCTCAAAAATCACATTTAACCATACCTTCCAGAATATATAAAAATATATAGGTTTACTTGCAGAAATAATGTTCAAGTAAATAAAAGAATGCCCCATAGGCATTTCAAGTCACTTTATTTAATTAAAGTAAAAGGGTAAAACCTTATTAAATTGTGACACAACTTTAAATCCTATTCCCATGGACTAAAATATGTGGTGATGACATGTGTCAACATGATCCCTTGTTTGGTTTGGAGAATATTAGATCTTAAGTAGTTTTTCAATGAGTAGAAATTACTTTTCTAAAAATAAAAAGAATTAAACCAAGTCTTAACCTTGTAATGTTAGAGATGATGCTAGATCATCTATAGGACCCTTTTGTGTGATGATTAGAAGTAGTTAAGTATTGTTTGGTGATTGTGTACCTCGTATTTATTCATAGACGCTAGTACCTACCAAGGATACGAGGAGGAAGGAGGATTCTACGAAGAAGAAGCCGAGGAGAACTTCAACCACTGCTCTGCACAAGGCAAGCTGATACTACACATATGCAAGCCAGTAACCTTGCAAGCTAACACTTGCAATTTAGCAATCTTATTGTCAACAGCCGGATTTTTAATCCAGATGCTTGTTATGCCATACATCGTAATCCCAGAATTGAATACCATAGTATATCATCCATTACAAACGATACATAAGTTCTTACACAAATAGGGATCTCATGATCCAGTTCTTAATACAACATCAAGCAGCGGAATACGTAATAATAACGGTAGTGTGGGCGAAGCTCCATCTTTGGGGTCGCAGGTAATGCTGACGACGAGAGATGATCCTAGTTGTCGTAACCTTCCTGGGGTCCATCCTCCAGGTACTCCTCTTTATAGTCTGGCCATGGGAATAACCAGGGACAAAGCCATGAGTACTCTTTAAGTACTCGCAAACTAATACTAACAGGTAAAGGGGTTTTTGGATAATAGGACACTAGGCTCTAGGGTTGTTTTGCAAAAGCCAGATTTATCTTTACGAAGTTCCAAACCTAGTCCCAATTTTATAACTCATAAGTGGGATCTTGTAACTCATTTCACAACCCTGTTGTGGTCAAGTCAAGGTCTCAATTCATTTCACAAGTCATTTTGAAAAATCTGACGGGGGAACAGTATGGCCACTCCAATTGTCCATAACCGCGGACGCGGCTATTCGAATAGTTTGACACTCTGCAGAGAATATACACTTTCACCACAACATTCGATACATCCGTCAGGAACAAATCCTGAATTCACCATACTCAGTATGCGGATAATCAATCCTAACCTATCAATTACACGCCCTAGTATAAGCACCTCTCATGTGAGTTTGGCCTCTCAACCATGACCAACTGTCATCTTGGGTACTGCACAGGTGGACAATCTTCACAAGGTAGCCTCAGCTCAGACCTTGGCCGTGAGGGAACTAATACTAAGATATATAAGTTTCCATTCAAGCCCTACCCAATCTTCGGGTATTGTGGTTGTATGATAAAATTGGAATGGTATCGCATCCAGACAACCATCAGTTTTATAAAGGGCTAAGGCTCATGCCTCAACATTTTCATCACCAAAATCATCAGGTGTTCGGAAACACATGTCCAAAACATTTCAATAGAATGATCCATCATTCCAAGGTTTTCATAACCATTTTTCCACCAAGTATTCCCATCTAAAGTTGATCAAGTTTTATGCTTAGCACTAGAATCTACAGGTGGGGGTAAGTACTAATGAGGGGTGGTGGACTGGTGGAGTTTCAACTAAGCACAACCTTATGTCTTAGGCTGATATCAAGGTTTCTAACTTAGGCCAAATTTTATGCTCTTTATGCAACCTTCAAGTATCCTTCTAGTATCTACCATTTATTCCAGTAAACTCTAAGTAAGATCTTTGATAAAGAAATAAATAATAAACTTGCAAATAAAACTAGGATTGGTTTATCAAGTGGTTATGATCATATATGCTTTAAGGCATATAGTGGCATGGTAGCAAGCAAGTAGTAGCTTGCATAGGTCAACTTGATTAGTAAGGCTTGCAAGTATTGGCTTGCATAGGTATATCATCAGCTTGCCTTGTGCAGAGCAGTGGTTGAAGTTCTCCTCGACTTCTTCTTCATAGAATCCTCCTTCCTCCTCGTATCCTTGGTCGATACTAGCGTCTATAAATAAATACGAGGTACTCAATCACCAAACAATACTTAACTACTTGCAATCATCACACACAAGGGTCCTATAGATGATCTAACATCATCTCTAACATTACAAGATTAAGGCTTGGTTGAATTCCTTTTATTTTTAGAAAAGTAATTTCTACTCATTGAAACATTACTTAAGATTTAATATTCTCCAAACCAAACATGGGATCATGTTGACACATGTCATCACCACATATTTTAGTTCATGGGAATATGATTTAAAGTGGTGTCACAATTTAATAAGGTTTTACCCTTTTATTTAAATTAAATAAAGTGGCGAGAAATGCCTATGGGGCATTCTTTTATTACTTGAAAATTATTTCTGCAAGTAAACCTATATATTTTTATATATTCTGAAAGGTATGGTTAAATGTGATTTTTGAGAGTTGGAATCAACTCAAAAGCTATTATGGTTTAAATTTGAAAAATGTTTGAATGTAGAGAAGCTTCTGCCTTGTTATTTTTACCACGGATGATCTATAGATCCAAATGACTTGAAGCCAACGGGCTTGGATTCAGCATTCCCAGACCTTTCCAACAAAATTGGTTTCATTCAATTTGGTGCACTGAATCGATCTGGGTTGATTTTTGAAATTGGGTACAAAAGTGTGTTTGAAATAAAATGGAAAAGGTTTAATTTGAATAACCGGGCTGCGCGGGAAAAGTTAACGGGCCGACCTGCTAAGCGTAGCACTTCCGCGGGCTGCTTAAGTGGCTGTCCCCACTCGTCAGTGAGACAGGGGGTGCGAAGCTGTACGGGGCAACGTGGGTCGTTCGATCTGATTCTAATCCAACGGCTGGGAGTCATCGTCGACGATGGGCAACGCCGGCGAGAAAGAAACCTACCGCGGCCAGTGGGGGTTGCTGGGGCTCACCGAGGTGTTGGCGAGGGTCGGCGAGGCGGGCGAACGACGAAGTCGAAGACGACGAACTCAGGGGTGGTCGCGGCAGCTCCTGGGGTGGACGAAATCGATGGCGCCCTTCTTCTCCAGAGGCGACGGGCTCTGGTGAAATTCCGGCGATGCGCTGCTTGCCTTGCTCCGGGACTGAGGTGGGGTGGTTCTGGGTGAGAGAGGAGTGGAATGGTGTGAAGAATTCGAGCGGGGAGCCCTCTATTTATAGTCTCGATGGTGAGACCGAACGGCATGGGCAGGCAACGGTGGCGACATGGCTACGGGCTGCTAGAGGCATGGCCAGCAGTGGCGATCGCTTGGTGGTCTCCTGGCGATGCTCTGCGGCTTTAATGCGCTTGTAGGGGTGGTGCGGTTTGGTCTGGAACACGCGACGCTCTGCACGGCAGAGGCGGCGTCTTCAACGGTGAGCGATGGTTGTGCGGCACGGGGCGGCGAACGAGGATGTCTGGCGTTCTCCTAGGTCGGTGGTGATCGTGTATGCATGCGGTGAGGGCGGCGCGCGGTCTGTGGGCTTCGGTCGAGGGTGGCGCTCTGGCGCACGCTCGGCATGGTTGCTGGCGGTCTGGGCGCGGTCCGTGCGTGTGGTCCAGTGGTTGGCAAGGTTCGAGCGTTGGACAGGGAGTGGCGATGGACGGTGGGCTGCCTTCCGGACATGCTGGCTAGGCTTGTTTCTCTTCCTAGCTTGTTGACATGGGGTGACAATGGTGCATTCGGCCTGCTCACCATTGATGGCATTGCCAAGCTTACAGTGGTGCTAGTGATTAGTTAAGGTTGTTAGATGATCTACTAAGGCTAGTGGTGCCCAGAGAGGGAAAAAGTTAGGCTCAAAACACTGCATACTATAGTGTTTTGATTTTGTTTGATTTGTGTCTGCAATGTGTTTGATCAAAAGGCCGCATGAAATCAAGTTTTGAATTTTGAAAAGATTTTTGGTGGGTGTGCTAGATTGGTGCTGGTGAGTCTGCAGATGCTTGGGTTTTGAAAGTTGAGCTTGTTTGAGTGGTTTTTGAAAAAGTGGGATCTTCCCATATGATAAAGATTCAATTTTGAATTATCATTTAAACTATGCATTTGAAAGTTTCTGGATGATCACAAAGTGGGCCTTGATACTTTGTTATGAGTACAATCAAGGGGTGCAAAGATCCAGAAAAGTTTCTGTTAGGTTCTGAAAGTTTGAGGCAGCCAAAGTAGGCATGGGAGTTAAATTGGTAAAAATGACCCTTCCTTTATTTTATTTGTTTTGATTTATTTGTCTTTAGGAAAAGTGTGGGGAATGTTTTAGATGATGTTTAATTTACCTAAGAAACATTTTACAAGCAAGGAAACACATAAACAAGGTGGTTCAAAAGAATTTCAAATTCAATGCATACTCATATGCATGCTTTCATAGTTTTATTTACAAAAGTTTTTGTTAACCCTAATTTTGATGATTAGAGTTTGATGATTTAAGTTTAGTATTTTTGGGATGTTACACTTATACTGATATTGTGTCAGTAAACCCTTACCTATTACCCTGCCTACTATATGCCATAAGCATATGTGATCATACCCATTTGATAAACCAATCCTAGTTTTACTTGCAAGCTTCTTACTTTATTTCTTTATCAAAGCTTACTTAGAGTTTACTTCAGAGATTGGTAGATACTAGAAAGATATGTGAAGGTTGCATAAAGAGCATAAAATTTGGCCTAAGTTAGAAACCTTGATATCAGCCTGAGACATAAGGTTGTACTTAGTTGAAACTCCACTAGTCCACCACCCCTCATTAGTGCCTACCCCCACTTATAGATGCTAGTGCTAAGCATAAAACTTTATCAACTTTTAGATGGGAATACTTGGTGGAAAAATGGTTATCAAAACCTTGGAATGATGGATCATTCTATTGAAATGTTTTCGACATGTGTTTCCGAAAACACCGAATGATTTTGGTGATGAAAATGTTGAGGCATGAGCCTTAGCCCTTTATAAAACTGATGGTTGTCTGGATGCGATACCATTCCATTTTTATCATACAACCACAATACCCGAAGATTGGGTAGGTCTTGACTGGAAACTTATATACCTTAGTATTAGCTCCCTCATGGCCAAGGACTGAGCTGAGGCTACCTTGTGAAGATTCTCCACCTGTGCAGTACCCAAGATGACAGTTGGTCATGGTTGGGAGTCCAAACTCACAGGAGAGGTGCTTATACTAGGGCGTGTAATCGAAAGGTTAGGATTGATTATCCGCATACTGAGTATGGTGAATTCAGGATTTGTTCTTGACAGATGTATCTAATGTTGTGGTGAAAGTGTACAATCTCTGCAGAGTGTCAAACTATTCGAATAGCCGCGTCCGCGGTTATGGACAGTTGGAGTGGCCATACTGTTCCCCCGTCAGACTTTTCAAAATGACTTGTGAAATGAATTGAGACTTTGACTTGACCAGAACAGGGTTGTGACATGAGTTACAATATCCCACTTAGAAGTTATAAAATTGTGATTAGCTTTGGAACTTCGTAGAGATAAATCTGGCTTTGGCAAAACAACCCTAGAGCCTAGTGTCCTATTATCCAAAAACCCCTTTACCTGTTAGTACTAGTTTGCGGGTACTTAAAGAGTACTCATGGTTTGTCCCTGGATATTCCCATGGCCAGACTATGAAGAGGAGTACCTGGAGGATGGACCCCAGGAAGGTTACGACAAGTAGGATCATCTCCCATCGTCAGCATTGCCTGTGACCACGAAGATGGAGCTTCGCCCACGCTACCGTTATTATTACGTATTCCGCTGCTTGACGTTGTATTAAGAACTGGATCATGAGATCCCTATTTGTGTAAGAACTTATGTACGGTTTGTAATGGATGATGTACTATGGTATCCAATTCTGTGATGTCTCGCAAAAATGGTAATCCTGGGATTGCGATATATGGCATAACAGGCATCTGGGATTAAAAATCCGGGTGTTGACAACCTCCTGACAAGTCAGGCTCCTCATAGAACATATCTTCTTGACATTCAGCTGCATACATTGGCACGTCTTCGGAATCCTCAGAGTCTAAGAAAGGGATCAAAGGAAAGGATGAGTAACAGCGTTACCCAACAAGTTCATTATATGCAAGGTGGAAAGTTTAATGCTCTAAATACCACCTCGGACTATAAGTCCTTGGCACTATGCAGTTTTTGTAAATCTTTCTTCAAAGATTGATTTTATTATAAAAATCTATGACAATCATCCTTCACAGGTTGACCAGAACTTTCATGGAGTTCCTTTCCTGCCGCGTTTGTAGCTCCTTCCTGGAACAGGGAGTAAAAAGTTTCAATTCTTACACTCTACAGAGGTGCGTTACTTTACCCATGAGAGATCAACTCCTTGTTGCACAACCGGGCGTACTTTCCCGTCCATAATTCCATGATGTGGGGCCTAGTAGTTGGTCCAATCCAATCACTACCCCCTTCGCGACCTCGCATGCCTCCTTGGTGTACACCATTCCCACATAATGAATTACGACAATGGTTTGTACAAACCGTTAGATGCCAGAACTATCGTGGGATGATGAGGGTTCCCACCCATATGCTGCATATCCTCTATGAATTACCAATTAATATGCACGCTACGAGGATAACAGTCACGACCTGCACATCCGTCTTCATGCGAGAGGAAGAAGATACAGCTGACTTCTTTGTCCCATTCCAAATCGCATGGCTAACGCGTAATATACGGCGCTAGAATCACTGGTGTCAGGGGTTATTAAGTCCCTAATTGATCATCTTTGTTGCAAATAGAACCTTAAGTTCTATTGCTCCATTATATCATCACTTAGGATGATCTTGTTGATTACTTTATTTGTGAAAATAAAATTTTCTTTCTTTAGAGTATATATGATAACACACAAATTGCAAATACTTTGATAAAGACTCTTAAAAGGATATAAGCAAGTGATGAACTTGCCTTGTGATGGCAAGGTAGTGAAGTCTGATGCTTGCACTGGACCTTGAGCTTCTATGTCTACAAAAACATCATTATTGCCCGGTAAGGACAATATTTAAAGAAGCAAAATGATTATGCAAAGTAATGTAATGCATCATTTAACTTGATATGCATTTTACCCATTATTATAAAAATTCTTTTTAATAATAAAGGATTTATAAATATTACTTTTTAATATTTATAGTATATATTGTATTTTTTATATTATTTTTCCATTTATTTGACTTTTATTGATTTAATAATTCTTTAAGAATTATCACTTAAATATCAAAAATTGTTATTAAATATTTGTTTAGTATTTTTCTAAAATTCTGCATTATTATTATATAAGGAAAGTGATTTTTATTTTTTTTACCATCTTTCAATAATTTTGTAAAATTCCACAAGGAACATATAAATTAAAAAATTATTAATAAAATTTATATGTCTAAAATTTTATATCTTAATTTATTTGGATAGTTTGGATTATTGTGAATCCAAAAATATTTTATTTATAATTTTTGGACTTTTATTTTATTTTCTAGAATTTAATTAAGTTTAGGGGCATTTTGGTCTTTTTCCTATTTATTAAAACAGATTCTAAATGAATTGGGCTAGCCTTTTGGGTCTATTGGGCCCTTGTGGCCCAATAGGATAGGGTCAAAACAACCACCCTGAAGGGTTTTCGGCCCACCCGGCCCACTCATTCGTTGTCTCCTCTCTCGAGCTCACCCCTCTCCTTCTCCTTCCTCGACCTCGTGGTCAGTGGTGTCGCCGCCAGTGATCCCCGCCGCCGTGGACCGCCCTGGCCGCCGTCGTGGTGCAGGAAGAGGTTGTCGACTCTGCTCTTCCCTCCTATCCAACTTTATTTGTACATGGAGCTCTCCTACGACATATCGATGTCTTCCCGAACCCTAGGGTTTGGGATTGGCGTTGATCCTGGCGCCGCCGCTGCTGTCGTGCGCTATGGTGATTCACCTTGCCCCTAGGCGTGGTTATGGTCACCGCCGTCGCGCTGTATGGGTCGCAGCGCCCCCCTGGGGGTGCTCCCCGTGCCGCCATGGTTGTCGGCCACCTCTGCTTCCTCTTATAGTCTCCAGCGAGGACCTTTGGTGAGTTATTCCTCTCCCCTCGTGCTCTCGGTACTAAGCCAATCTATTCTAGATGTTGGTGGTGACCTTCCTGGTTACTTTCCTATCCTGATTAGGGTTCTTGGTTTTACTTAGGGTTCATACCCTGATGTGGATTAGATACTGACGAATTGGATCATGTGTTGATTGTTCCTAAGCATGCTAAATGATTGTTAGTTGTGGTTTGCTGCTTAAGATGAACTGTGGTGGTGCTAGTGGCTTATCAGATGATTCTATTGATTAATTTTTGATGTGATCAGATGATCTAGTTGCTTTAGAAGCAATACTTGGGAATCTTATGGTTTACTGCTTCACCACTGTCATTACTTGGTTAAACACAGTGAGTGTAGTGTGATGAAATCACTGTATTAACACTTGTTGGCTTAAGAATTCAGATGTAGTTTGAGATCAAATGATTTCAAATAGTGAAGATATACATAGGTGATTATCTTGTTTATGATTCTTGTGTTTAAGAACAGGAAAATGATTTACAATGGGTTGGTTGAATCTAGGAAGGTTGAATGCTTAACCTGATTAATATAGAATTGTTCTTGTGACATTATCTTTGGATGGAACATAAGTTAGATTCTATTTCATTGTTTGGGTTGGTGTAAGCTTAAGATGAGTTTGGCTTTAAAGATAAGTAGAATTTTTCCTTTCTTAAATCTCTAAGACCAATGATGTTGGTCTGAGGTTTAGGGATTTAAGCTTTATCTAGTTGATTCATATGGATGGTTCTGGTAGTGGTACCAGCCACTGTTTCTTGAATCAAAGCTTGGAAAAAATGATTATAAGCTTGATAACTTGCATAGATCCACAGGATTAAATTCTAAGGTGCTACTCTTAACCTAGAGATGTGCCTAGAAGTTAAATCTTAGCTATATTCATTCTGGAATTGAAATATAGCTTGATAGCTAAATCAATGATGTTATTCTGGGATTTAGTTGGATCCTTGTACTTTGTTGTTTGCCTTTAAAGTTTAAAAACCTCAATGATGGATTCACCCCACTTGGGTGCTTTCTGACAGTTTAAATAAGAGACAGATCATGTATGCTTGTCTAATCTTAGACAGATAGATCATTTGATGTTCTATTTACTCACCATTGTCACTTGATGTTGTGGTTGCTAGTGGTTGCCCTTGTGGTAGCTTGATCTGGTGATCCCCTGGTGTTTCCAGTTCTTGGCTTGTTCTTGATCTAGCCCATCTCTCCTGATCCTGATGACTTGACCTTGGTCTTGCTATCCACCTGATCTTCCCCCTCCTTATGTCACCATCCTGGTGATGTGATCCTGGAATTTGGTTGGTTTGATCTGGCTTAGCTTTGGCTTGATGTAGCTGCTGGCTGTTGTGCTTGGTTTAGCTGTTGGCTGCTATGCTTCGTGTGTAAGAGTAAAGGAATGATGTGGGGATTGGTTTTCACACGGCTGTGTTGACAGTTTTGTTTGGTTGTGTTGCTGCTGTGGTGTTGACAGCACACACCATGCAGTTTAGTGTGTGTGCTGCTTGTGTGCCTGCTACACAGATGAGGATATGTTCAGAATTTTGAAAGTTACTTTCATCTTGTTACTTCTACCTGGCTGGTGAAACTTTCCCCTCTTTACTGTTATTTGCCTTATGGCTTGAATTTATGAAAGATACATTCTTTCATATTGGTGAAATTTGCCCCTTTTATAAGATTACTCAATGATGAATCTTGATTAGTGCAGTTCACTGACAAGTCTGAGAGTAATTCTATTTTAACCTTAACCTCCTTTATTTTTTATTTGTGTTTGTTTTGCAGGTACCAGACTTGGGAATTCAAGATTTTAGTTTAGGTTTTCTTCTTTATTTGTAGAATAACCCTATGTAATCTTCTTTATTCTTTTGTAATTTTAGTTCTATTCTTTTTGTAATCTTTATTTTATTATTTTGTAATAAAGATTATACTATGATCAATAAAGAAATATTATTCTTTATTTATTTATTATTGTAAGAATTGTGAATGATTTCCATAAGTTACATTTTTTGTAACTTATTTATTTAATGAAAATATAAAATGGAGATTCTTATTCTTAATTACCTTCTTTATATAAAGTTTGAGTTATTATTGGTTGAATCTTAATTGAATCAAATATTCAAATATTATTCAAAATTCTTTTGAACTACAATTCAAACACTCAAGTTCTAAATTCAAATTTCATTTCCCTAAAACACATAAATCCACAAAGATCATACCAAAGTCTATAAAAATCATCCTTCAAGTCTAAACCTATTCTCAAAGCATGAAAGAAACCTTGATCACTTTAGGTTTTTATTTGGCGAAAAATTTACCCACATTTTCACAGATGAATGCATGCAACATTCCAAATTCCTAAATCTACCCTTTGTTAGTTCCTAAATGTTGGGATGTTACAAAATCCATGCCATGGATTTGGATAGGGATGGCTTTGCAAATTTGCCTAGCTTTGGTGGTTGAACCAGGTATTTGAACAATCATAACATGCTTCAATTTGGTTGGTTGAATCTTACTAGTGCATGCAAATTCTTCAGTGACAAATGAGTGTGATGCTCTAGAATCAAACAACACTCTTGCAAGTACTAAGTTAACAGAAAACATACCCAGCACGACATCTAGCGCTTCTTGGGCTTCTTCAGAATGCATGAGAAAGAGACGGCATTGCGGTTGAGCGAGTTACCTGGGGAAAACCTTCTTCCGGGCTGAACACGACGCTGCTGCTGAGCTGGGGCATTTGCATTGGGGGCTGCGGCAATCTTCTTGGTGCACTCATTGGAATAGTGACCCTTGGTTCCACATTCATAACAAATCACTTGCGACTTGTCCTTTGCTGCAACAGGCACAACATTGCTTCCAGTCCTTGGGGCAGTGTTGGTGTTGGTGACGGCATTGTTGTTGTTGAACTTGGGTGGTGCACGGTTGAAATTGCTGGAGTTGCCGGGTTTGTTGTGGTTTCCTCCGGGCCTTGGGTTTCCACGGTTGGGATAGGTCGGACGGTTCATTGGGGGTCTGTTGTTTCTTGGGGAAAATCCTAGAGATGGGTTGGGGCGATACGTTGGTGTATGGTGGGTTCCTGGTTGATGCATTATGCGACGCTTGCGGTTCTCATTGGCTTGGTTGATCTTTCCTTCCATCTGAATGGCAGAGTCAACTAAGGCTTCAATATCAGCAAAGGGGATATTGACTAACACCGTCTGCATCTCATCGTGCAGACCATTCAAGAATCTCTCTTTCTTCTTGGCTTCAGTGTCGATCTCATCCGGTGCATACCTAGCCAATGACAAAAATTTGTCACGGTATTCCACTACTGTCATCCTTCCTTGCTTCAGTTCCCTGAATTCATCTCTCATCCTTTTGATTAAACCAGGTGGCACATGGGTTCTGCTGAACTTGACTTTGGACTCTTCCTAAGTCATCATCTGACCTACTGTCATTGCACGAACGTTGTTCCACCAAGCTCTTGCATCTTCGGCCAGATAGTGGGTAGCAAACAACACTTTCTCGTTAGCTTCCACTCCTGAAACTTCCAGATTGTTCTCCATGGTTTGCACCCAATCATCTGCATCTAGGGGCTCTTCTGACTTAGTGAAAACAGGTGGATTGGTGTTCTGGAAATTCTTGAGCTTAGATCCATGGTTGTCCTGATTTCCATGGCCTTGATTGTTGTTGGCCATCTGGGCGATGTGTTGAAGGGTGGCTAAGTTGGCTTGACGTTCGGCTCTTTCAGCTTCGCGGTTAGAAACCAACATTTGCAAAATCTGCAACACCGGGTCCAGCGATGAACAGCTTCCTCCGCGAGGCATCTGAAGATTGAGATAGATCATGAGAAAAGAGGAAAATTTCTAAGGTTTAGGGACTTTGAAAAGTTTTTGAAGTTTGACTCAGATTTTTCTAGAAACTTGCTTTTCATTCATTCATTCATAGAACACGATACAAACACACACCACAACAAATAAAAATAGCCATTCTGTGAAACTATGATACAGTGGGACCGAATACAACTCACTAACGCTAGTGCTCACGTGCTACTACTCCTTGGAGTCAGTGTCCTCATCATCCTCATCATCCTCATCATCATCATCATCATCATCATCGATGAAGGCGAAGTCATCCTCATCGGTGAAGAAGTCCATAGCCTGATCCTCTAGAAAGTCATCATCATCGCTGAGATAGGAGTAGGGGTCTCCACGAAGGTCTTCCTCTGCATTCTCCCTCTCCTCCAACTGCATATCTCTTTTGTGGATGGTCTCCTCCAAATCCGTGATCCAGTGGCGAAGACGGGCAATGATGCGCTCCTTCTTGTCGAGCTGACGGCGATGAGACTTGCGATCCTTCACTAGCATGGCGATGGTCTGATCCTTATTCTTGGCGATGGCGTACTTGTGGTTGACGTAGGAACGGGCATTGTCCAACTCCTTCTGACGGTCATACATCATGAAGCTAAGGTGGTCCAGCGGAGTCTTCAGCTCGAGGTGGTATGGGGCCTCCAGTGGCTGTCCCATAACATCACGCCTTGGGTAGAACTTGAAGCGGGTACCCTTGATTTGATTGATACTCTGCCCACACAGACAGGCAAGAGCTTCTTGCATGGCCCTGGCAAGTCAATCGAGCCAGTTGTTCTCTCTTAAGGTGAACTGAATTCCCTCTACAGTGGGAGGTTCAATATTTCCTCGGATATTTGCAACAACTAACCACTGCAAATCTTCACAAGGTAGCCTCAGCTCAGACCTTGGCCGCGAGGGAACCCATACTAAGGTATATAAATTTCCAGTCAAGCCCTACCCAATTTTCGGGTATTGTGGTTGTACGGTAAAATTGGAATGGTATCGCATCCACACAACCATCAGTTTTGTAAAGGGCTAAGGCTCATGCCTTAACATTTTCATCATCAAAATCATCTGGTGTTCAGAAACACATGTCAAAACATTTCAGTAGAATGACTCCTCATTCTATGGTTTTTGTAATTATTTTCACCAAGTATTCCCATGTAAAGTTGATCAAGTTTTATGCTTAGCACTAGCATCTATAAGTGGGGGTAAATACTAATGATGGGTAATAAACAAGTGGGGATTAGCTAAGCTCAATCTCATGCCTTAGGATGACATCAAGATTATCTAACTTAGGCCAAATTATATGCTCTTTATGCTACCTTCAGTTATCTTTCTAGAATCTACAAGTCACTAAGTAAACTATAAGAGAAAACTTTGATAAAGAAAATAAAGTATTAAGCTTGCAAGTAAAACTAGGATTGGGTATTAAGTGGTGTAAGCTTGCAAGTAAAACTTGCATGGTTTAGCTTGCTAAGATAGTAGTACAATCTTGCTAAGTTGCTAGTGTTAGCTTTCTCAGTTAATAGCTTGCTAATTCAACTAGTAGTATTAGGCTTGCCTTGTGCAGAGCAGTGGTTGAAGTTCTCCTCGGCTTCTTCCTCGTAGTATCCTCCTTCCTCCTCGTATCCTTGATCGGTACTAGCGTCTATAAATAAATATGAGGTACACAATCACCAAACAATACTTAACTATTTCTAATCATCACACAAAGGTTCACACTATGTGATCTAGCATCATCACTAACATTACAAGATTAAAGCACTTGTCTTATTTATTTTATTTTTAGAAAAGTAATTTCCACTCATTGAAAAACTACTTAAGATCTAATATTCTCCAACTCAAACGTGGTATCATGTTGACACATGTCATCACCACATATTTCAGTACATGGCAATGTGATTTAAAGTCGTGTCACGATTTAATAAGGTTTAACCTTTTTATTTTAATTAAATAAAGTGACTAGAAATGCCTATGTGGCATTCTTTTATTACTTGAACATTATTTCTGCAAGTAAACCCATATGTTTTTATATATTCTGAAAGGTATGATCAAATGTGATTTTTTAGAGTTGGAATCAACTCAAAAGCTATTATGGTTAAATTTTGAAAAATGATTGAATGCAGAAAAGCTTCTGCCTTGTTATTTTTACCATGGGTGATCTACAAATCTAAATGGTTTGAATCCAAGGGGCTTGGATTAAGCATTCCAATACCTTTCTGACAAAATTGGTTTCATGCCATTTGGTTTAGCAAAACTCCCTAAATTGATTTTTGAATCAACAGACAGAACTAGGGTTTGAGTTTAAATGAAAAATCTAAGTTTAAACTAACTGGGTTGCGCGGGAGAGTTACTAGGCCGGCCCACTACGCATAGCGCGTGCGCGGACTGCTGACAGATGGGATCCACAAGTTAGCGGAACTAACTAAACGAAATGGTATCTATTGATCTGAGCCTTACGATATAATTCTAATCCAACGGCTGAGGGTCGTCGTTGATGACGAGCTACTCCGGCAAGGAACTAACCCTAACGTGGCCAGTGGGGGTCTGGGGCGGCTCACCGGGGCTCCGGCGATGGTCGGTGATGGGGGCGAATGACGAAGTTGACGACGGCGATTCTCCTGGTACCGGCAGCTCCTCCTGGGGCGGCTCCAATCGACGGTCCCTTCTCCTCCAGCAGCAGCGGGCTCCGGCCAAATTCCGGCGAGAGAGAGCTCGCCTTGCTCAGAGAAGAAGTGGGAAGGATCAGTGAGAGGTGGGGAGTGAGATGGTGTGGAGGAATCGAGCTGGGGAGGCCTCCTTTTATAGGCGAGCAAGAGGGGAAGCACGGCGTGGGCTGAGCTCGCCGGAGGCAACGGTACAGGCGGCTATCGGCGTGGCTGAGGCTAGGGTACGGTGCGTGGTCTCCTGGCGATCTTTTCTAGTGTAAAGGAGAGGCGTAGGGCGGTGGGTTTTGGTCTGGAACGTGCGATACTCTGCGTGGTACCGATGGCGAATTTCGTGGCGTGCGGCGGCTACGGGGTATGGTGGAGGAAACGAGCATGTCTAGTGGTCTCCTGGGATGGTCGAGTTCGTGCTGGCGGGCGGCAAGGGCTCGAGGTGGTAGGGTTGAGTGGAAACGGCGCGTGCACGATGGTGCGCGTCGGCATGGTCGACAGCGGCGTGGGCATGGCGTTTCCGGTGGTTCATGTCTCTGTCTTCGAGCTAGGGTTGGTCTAGAGGGGGCGGTGAGGCACGGGCAGCATGCCAGACAAGGTTGGCGCAGCTAGTTCTTCCTCTAGCTTGTTGTCCACATTAGGGTGGCAAGGTGAGGCTCGGCCTGCTCACCATTGATAGCAATGGCAAGCTCACAGTGGTGTTAGAGGTTACTAACTAAGCTAGATGATCTACTAAATGTCTATTGTGAGCTAGAGAGGGGACAAGTTAGGACAGATCACTACTCATAATAGTGTTAGATGTTTGTTTTTTTGTGTTTGTAAGGTTTTTGATGAAATGGCTGAAAGAACTTTAAATTTGAAATTTGGATTCAAACTTGGTGGGTTTGCTAGGCACATTCTAGGGAGTATCTGGTTAGTTGGATTAGTAAAGGGGCACTGGTTTGGTTGGGTTTTGAAAATGTGTGATCTTCCCATATGATAAAGATTCAATTTTGAATTGTGATTTGAATGAGGTTGCCAAATGTTTCTACAAGTTTGAAATGTGGGCTTTGCTTCACTTTTACTTGGTCTTGCAATGGGTGAAAAGAATTGGGAAAGTTTCTGTTTGAAATTTTGGACTAGAAACACTCAAAGTGACCTAGTGAGCAAGATTGGCAAAAATGACCATTTGCCTTAATTGATTTGTTTTTTATTTTCTCTTGATTTGTTCCTGCATGGAATTGTTTTATATGATGTTATATTCATCTTTAAACCATTTCTTGCTATTTAGGTTAATCACACATGTTCATTCATGCATTTATCAAATCATCACATTAAGACATGCATTCATATATTTAATTAATCAAAGTTTTTGTTAACCCTAATTTTAGTGATTTAGAGTTTGATGACCATTGTTTTATATTTTTTGGATGTTACAATTCTTAATTACTAGCTTAACTCTTAGGTTTAGATGCTTCTTTTAGTTAACTCGGGAATGGGTTAACTCCTCCAACATCAAATGGTTTGATCTCCACTAAGGATCTCATCCCAATGATGATGGCACACTCTACCATAACTAGTTCCTTCTCCTTATCAATTTACTTTAGGGCTTGGGAAAGGACAATATGGCAAGTTAAAGGCTAATGGTTCAAGAAGTGTTAAACCAAGAATTGATCACCCAACACTGATGATCAATAGATACTAGAACATGGTTCCAATAGGAATGGTACTGATTAATGTGGTAATAAGGGTATGTGATGAATGGACTTGACTTATGTCAACACCCGGATTTTTAATCCCAGATGCCTGTTATGCCATACATCGCAATCCCAGGATTACCATTTTTGTGAGACATAACAGATTTGGATACCACAGTACATCATCCATTACAAACCATACATAAGGTCTTACACAAATAAGGATCTCATGATCCAGTTCTTAATACAACTCAAGCAGCGGAATAACGTAATAATAAAGGTAGCATAGGCGAAGCTCCATCTTCGGGGTCACAGGCAATGCTGACGATGGGAGATGATCCTAGTTGTTGTAACCTTCCTACGGTCCATCATCCTGGTACTCCTCTTCATATTCTGGCCACGGGAATAGCCAGGGACAAAGCCATGAGTACTCTTTAAGTACTCGCAAACTAATACTAACAAGTTAAGGGCGGTTTTGTAGTAGGACACTAAGCATTAGAGTTGTTTTGAAAAAATCCAGATTTACCTCTACTAAGTTCAGAAGCAAGAAAAGCTAGCTGAAATTTTATAACACCTAAGTGGGACCGTGTATTTCATATCACAACTCTATTGTGGTCAAGTCAAATTCTCAATCCATTTCACAAGTCATTTTGAAAACAGCTGATGGGGGAATAGTATGGCCACTCCAACTGTCCATAACCGCGGACGCGTCTATTCGAATAGTTTGACACTCTGCAGAGATTGTACACTTTCACCACAACATTCGATACATCCGTCAGGAACAAATCCTGAATTCACCATACTCAGTATGCGGATAATCAATCCTAACCTTTCAATTACACGCCCTAGTATAGGCACCTCTCCTGTGAGTTTGGCCTCCCAACCATGACCAAATGTCATCTTGGGTACTGCATATGTGGACAATCTTCACAAGGTAGCCTCATCTCAGACCTTGGCCGTGAGGGAACCCATACTAAGTTATATAAGTTTCTAGTCAAGCCCTACCCAATTTTCGGGTATTGTGGTTTTACGGTAAAATTGGAATGGTATCGCATCCAGACAACCATCAGTTTTATAAAGGGCTAAGGCTCATGCCTTAACATTTTCATCATCCAAATCATCTGGTGTTCGGAAACACATGTCAAAACATCTCAGTAGAATGACTCATCATTCTAAGGTTTTCATAACCATTTTTACCAAGTATTCCCATCTGAAGTTGATCAAGTTTTATGCTTAGCACTAGCATCTACAAATGGGGGTAAGTACTAATGAAGGGTGGTAAACAAGTGGAGTTTAACTAAGTTCAATCTCATGCCTTAGGATGACATCAAGATTATCTAGCTTAGGCCAACTTTAATGCTCTTTATGCAACCTTCAATTATCCTCCTAGAATCTACAAGTTACTTAAGTAAACTCCAAGTAATAGCTTTGATAAAGAAATAAAGTAGAAATCTTGCAAGTAAAACTAGGATTGGGTTATCAAGTGGGTATGATCACATATGCTTAAGGCATATAGTTTGTCAGGGTAACAAGCAAGTATTAACTTGCATAGGTCAACTTGATTAGTAAGGCTTGCTAAGTTTGCAAGTATTGTCTTGCATAAGTATCAGTATAAGCTTGCAGGTGTTAGCTTGCCTTCTCCAGAGTAGTGGTTGAAGTTCTCCTCGGCTTCTTCTTCGTAGTATCCTCCTTCCTGCTCGTATCCTTGGTCGGTACTAGCGTCTATAAATAAATACGAGGTACACAATCACCAAACAATACTTAACTATTTTCAATCATCACACAAAGGTGCACTATAGATGATCTAGTATCATCACTATCATTACAATATTAAAGCCTTTGCCTTGTTTATTTTATTTTTAGAAAAGTAATTCCTACTCATTGAAAAACTACTTAAGATTTCATATTCTCCAACTCAAACATGGGATCATGTTTACATGTCATCACCACATATTTCAGTACATGAGAATGCGATTTAAAGTGGTGTCACAATTTAATAAGGTTTAACCTTTTTATTTTAAATAATTAAAGTGAGTAGAAATGCCTATGTGGCATTCTTTTATTACTTGGATATTATATCTCTAAGTAAACCCATATCTTTTTATATATTCTGAAAGGTATGATCAAATGTGATTTTTGAGAGTTGGAATCAACTCAAAAGCTATTATGGTTGAAATTTGAAAAATGTTTGAATGCAGAAAAGCTTCAGCCTTGTTATTTTTACCAAGGTTGATCTACAAATCCAAATGATTTTAATCCAACGGGCTTGGATTAAGCATTTCAGTAACTTTCTAACAAAATTGGTTTCATGCAATTTGGTTCACTGAATCGAGCTAGGTTGATTTTTTAAACTAGGTACAGGACTAAGTTTGAATTAAAATAGAAAAGGCTAAATTCAAACGCTTGGGCTGCGCGGGAAAGGTTAATGGTCCGGCCCAGTGTCACTTCGCAGCGCGGGGCTCAACTGACAGGGGGGTCTACCGGTCAGTGGCTCATAACACGCGAAGCGGTACGGGGCAATTTGGTTCGTTGGATTAGAAGTGAGATCAACGGCTCAGGGTCGTCGTCGACGATGAACATGTCACCGGCGAGCTCGAACCCTAGCAGCTCGGTGGGGGTGCATAGGGGGCATACCGGGGCTCCATTGGCGACGGCGAGGCGGGCAAACGACGAAGTCGACGACGGCGAACTCAGGGATGGTCGTGGCAGCTCCGGGGGTGGTCGAAATCAACGGCTCCCTTCTTCTCTAGAGGCGGCCTGCTCTGGCGCAATTCCGGCAAGCTGTTGCTCCTCGTGCTCCGACTAAGGGGTGGAAGGATCAGTGAGGTGAGGGGAGTGCGATGGTGTGAAGAAATCGAGCGGGGGTCGTCTCCTTTTATAGGCTCGACGGCGAGACCGAGAGGGATGGGCAGGCGAAGGTGGCGACACGTCTATGGGCGGCTAGAGGCATGGCCGAGGTTGGCGATCGACGGGCGGTCTCATGGCGATGCTCTAGAGATTAAATGCGCGTGTAGGGGCGGTGGCAATTGGTCGGGAACGTGCGATGCTCTACGAGGCAGAGTCGGCGAACTCCGCGGCCAGCGGTGGCTACGGGGTACGGGCACTGAAACGAACATGTCTGGTGGTCTCCTGGGACGGTGGGGTGCATGCTGGCGGGAGGCGAGGGCTCGAGGTGGTCAGGTTGCGTGGGAACGACGCGGGCTATGCGGTGCGCGTCGGCATGGTCGACAGCGGCGCTGGCGCGATGTTCCTGGCGGTTCTGGTCGCTGTCTTCTAGCTAGGGCTGGTCGAGAGGGGGCGGTGAGGCATGGGCTGCATTTTAGACAAGGTTGGCACAGCTAGTTCTTCTCCTAGCTTGCTGTCCACACTGGGGTGACATGGTGAGGCTCGGCCTGCTCACCATTGATGACAATGGCCAGCTTACAGTGGTGCTAGAGGTTAGTTAAGGGTGCTAGATGATCTACTAAGGCTAGTTGTATCCAGAGAGGGAACAAGGTTGGCCAAAACACTGCTCAAAATAGTGTTTTTGATTTTGTTGATTAGAATCTGCAACCTGTTTGATGAAATGGCCGCAAGAACTTGAGTTTTGAATTTTGAAAAGATTTTTGGTGGGTGTGCTAGGCATGTGTTGAGGATTCTGTGGGCGCTTGGGTTTTGAAAATTGAGCTTGTTTGAGTGGTTTTCGAAATAGTGGGATCTTCCCATATGAGATAGATTCAATTTTAAACTGTCATTTAAACTAAGCATTTAAATGTTTTTGGATGATCACAAAGTGGGCCTTGGTACCTTGTTATGAGTACTATCAAGGGGTGCAAAGATACATGTTTCTATTAAGTTCTGAAAGTTAAGGATAGCCAAAGTAGGCATGGGAGTTAATTTGGCCAAAGTGACCATTCACTTAATTTATTTGTTTTGACTTGTTTGTCTTTCGGAAAATTTGGGGATTGTTTAGATGATGTTTATTTCACCTAAGAATCATTTTACAAGAAAAGAAACACAGAATCATGGCAATTGAAAAATAATCCAAATTTTAATACACACACATATGAATGCTTTCATACTTTTAATTGGAAAAGTTTTTGTTAACCTTATTTTGATGATTAGAGTTTGATAATCCAAGTTTAGTATTTTTGGGATGTTACAAACCTTCCCCCCTTAAACAAAATCTCGTCCCGAGATTTGAAAAAGGACGAAAAAGATTACCTAGGATTTGAAGAGATCGGTAAACTCTGTCCTGATATGATCTTCGCGCTCCCTGGTAGCTTCTTCTGTGTGGTTGCTCCACTGAATCTTGAGAAACTTGATGCTTCGGGTTCTGGTAGTTCTGAAAGCTTCTTCCAAAATACGGATGGGTACTTCGGGATAGGTCAGGTCATCGTTGATCTCTATGGTCTGGTGATCAATGTTCTTGAACACTTCAGTCTTCTCCGGGACTTCGAGGCACTTGCGAAGTAATGAGATATGGAACACATTGTGCACGGATGACATCTCCTCGGGCAATTCCAATTGATACGACACTTCTCCTCGACGGTTCAGAATCTTAAAGGGGCCGATATATCTAGGGGCTAACTTTCCTTTGAGCTAGAAATGCTGCATTCCCTTCAATGGCGACACTTTTAGATACACAAAATCTCTGATGTTAAAGGCGAGGTCTCGATGTCTCTTGTCGGCATAACTCTTTTGTCTTGACTGGGATGTCTTGAGGTGCTCACGAATCTTGTAAACCTTCTCTTCTACTTATCGTAGGATGTCGGGTCCGAAAAGCTGACTCTCTCCTACTTCCGACCAGTTCAAAGGGGTGCGACACTTCCTTCCATACATGAATTCAAATGGGGCCATTTGCAAACTAGCTTGATAACTGTTGTTGTATGAAAATTCTGCGAACGGCAGACAATCTTCCCATTTAGATCCATACTCTAAAACACATGCTCTCAATATGTCTTTGAGTATTTGATTTACTCGCTCCGTTTGTCCGTTGGTCTAAGGGTGATAAGTTGTGCTGAAATCTACTCGGGTCCCTAAACCTTCTTGGACTTTCTTCCAGAATCTCGAGGTAAATTGAGTTCCTCGATCCGATACGATGTTCTTGGGGACTCCATGCAAACTGACGATTCTAGCGATGTATAACTCCGCTAGCTTCGAACTCTGATATGTGGTCTTGACTGGTAAGAAATGGCCGACTTTGGACAATCTGTCCACTATGACCCAGATAGAGTCATTTCCCCTACTAGAAGTAGGCAATCCGGTGATAAATTCCATTCCAACGGAATCCCATTTCCATTCCGGAATCAACAATGGTTGCAACAATCCTGTGGGTCTTTGATGTCCCGCCTAGACTCGCTGACATTGTTGGGGATATGCTATATGGGTATCCTCATAGCATGTCTCTTATCCAACTAACTCGGGTGGCCCATAGTCGGTAGCATGACCTGTGGCCTGCTGGGAGGCCCAGTTAGATGGATCCAGAAGGGAGACCCATGCCGGATAAAGGAAGGCTACGGTGGAGTCACCAGCATACCCGGAGCCTTGGAGTGCAAGATACACAAGACTAGTAATAGACGGTGTAGAACTCTGTAACCTGTCCGGCTAGGAATTTTCCCTGTAACCCTAGAACCTGGCGACTATATAAGTCGCGCCTATGGGAGCCTTTAGGACATCGTTTTACACACACCGCACACAACGAACCTATCTATGTAACTCGGCGTATTGCCATTATAGTGATTTATAGCAGGAGTAGGATTCCGCCACCGTTGTGGGATCTGAACCTGGGTAAGCTGTGTTACCTCGTACCCGTCAACCGTCCGCCTTACCCCACGTCTCTAAACACGCACTGTAAGGACCCCTCCATGGCGTACTCGTCGGCAATACCACGACAGTTGGCGCCCACCGTGGGGCAAGAGGCGCTTCAGGCTCTTCAGCGGGCGAGGACCAAGATCTTCGCAGGAATCGCCGAAACCGTAGCCATCGGTCGCGTTCTCTTCTCCGGCAACGTTCCGATCGTCCCCCCCCCCCCCCCGACGAGTTCTGGATCCCGGCGAAGATGAACCCTACGCGGTGTTCGATCGTTCCTATCGAAGACATCCACCTCTTCATCGACGAAACCGACTCGGGCACTAGTTCCCTGGAAGTCGGAGGAGCATCAAGACCCGCACGGACCGCCTACGGGCAGGATACGTTCGCGGAAGGATCGATGTCGGATCTCTCCTTGGATTTTGCCGGCAAAGATCGGAAAAATTCAAGACCCACCCAAACCGCCCCTGTGCAGGATATAAAGGTGGAAGATCACTGCAAATCCGCCGGCTTCGTCCATGTGTCTGGACAGCAGAGATCCAAGTTCGTCGGCGTGGTTACCATCTTCGATCTGGCGCGCTGCGTTCAGAGAGAGGGCGAAAACCCCCGCGATTACCTGGCCAGGTGGCTCCGTATACGAGCCGATCTGGCCCACTACCCCAATGATGATGCTATCTATCACTTTGTGGAAGGACTAGACTATGGCAGGCTCCTCCGGCATTCTCTAAGACGGCAACAGGCGTCAGGACGCCTTACCTTCAAAGGCATGGTGAACACCGTCAACAACTACGCGGAGGCTGAAGCGGCAGCTCAGACAGCGCTTGCGCTCATTGACGGAGCCCCTCCGATTCAGCCACCACTACCGCCTCCGGCCGCCATCGTCGTAGCAGCACCACCACCTCCAGTCATCGTCGAGGCCGTTGCACCTCCACCGCCCGTCATCGAGGAAGTCCTGGCACCCTTCGACTCTGTCATTGACGCGCTTTATGCTGATTTCAGTGCAGATTCAGAGGAAATAGACTTCAATCCAGAAGAGCTAGACTCCGCTATGCAGGAGATGGAGGAGGAGTACTCGCGCGACGAACAAACTAATAACACCATCATGTCTCGAGGGGTGTTCGTCACCATTGGTATGGCGATGGATGAAGACCAACCCGGGCAAGCTCCGCCTACCGCACTGGAAAAGGGGAAGGGTAAGGGGCCACTTATTGCTGCCGACAATGATCGCGTAAAGGCCATGCCTCCTCCGCCTAACCCAGTGCAGCAGCCGCAGGAACTCGGCACCGGTCCAAGCAACAACAACACCGCAAACTTGCTGCCTCCAGCGTCCACGTCGGCAGCAGCCCATGTTACTCCAGCTGATAGAGTGATGTATGGCAATCTCCTCGTTGAGCCACTAACCGTTGATCATATCCGGAACGTGACTCATCTTGACGAGAAGTGCCAGCAGCTGCTGGAGGAGGCGCAAGCCATCGCGGAGCAAGGCGCCAAACTAGATCGAGATCTGGTCAACGCGCAGAAGTCCATAGAGAAAGCTAGAGCAATGGAGGCTGAGTACAAGACTCTGCTACAGCAGCAGAAGGCTAAGAAAGCTCCGGCTCGCGTCATCAACGATCCTGGTGTACGGCGTAACCTAGGATGGGCTCCCTCGAAGCCGGCAAAGGCCAAGACATACATTGATAGTGAAGGCAAGCAGGTGATGCCCACCCCACTCCTTAACCTCGCCATCGCCAAGACCCTTCTGGAGCAGGATAGATCGCCTGAGGCAGTAGAACAGGTCTACGACCTAGTGGCCAAGGCGGTAAAGCAGCAGGAAAAGGCCACCTCTCAGAGGCTTGAGTCTGACCCAGCGCTCTGCCGTTCTAGCCAGTACAAACCGCCAAGGGACAGATCTCCTCAGGATGTCGGATCACAGACGGGTTACACAGAACGAAGACGGAGGGATGCGCGCAACAGGAAGGATGCTATCCCCATATCCTCCGACCACGGAGAAAGAGCCCAACCTCGCCGCCCATCGCCACCACCCCGATCCCCCCGACGCCAGGAAGACTACAAGGCTCACCATCGCACGTATATGACCCCACCAAAGCAGTGCGGCATCGTCATCCGCGACAACACGGCACAGACCCGCCATGATGAAGAGCGCCACCAAGGACATAAGAGCAGGTCACACCACGACCCTCCGCGTCCGACAAGCAACCGTAACAGGCGTGGGGCATCGCAGGAGGGTAACAGCAAGAAGGCTAACCCACCGCCACCTCCGCCTCCGTCGCCGCCAAGCAGTCACCATGGCGGAAGAGGCCCGCGTCATTCACGCAGCCCGTCCCCTGTTGACAAAAAGAAGAAGAACCCGGAGCCGTACGATGCACGTTCACGGATCGATAAGATCCACAAGGCCCGGGAAGGACCATACCTAGGACCACGTTGCTTTGGACCTGCAATACGGTCCGCAACTTACCCCAAAGGTTTCCGGATTGACAAGACCATCAAGCCCTATGACGGCACCGCCAAGCCCGCCACATGGTTGCAGGACTACGACAATGCGGTGGATATTGCCGGAGGAAACCCCAACGTCGCCGTCAAGTAACTCCCGTTAATGTTGGCGGGCATGGCCCGTCAATGGATCGACGACTTGCCGGAGAAATCTATCTACAACTGGCTGGACATGCAAGAAGCATTCACCAAGAACTCTGAGGGTACATATAAGCGTCCCTGCACTGTGGGCGATCTACAGCGGTGCGTGCAGGAGAAAGACGATACATCTCGCGCCTACCTCTCCCGCTGGCTGGATATGAAGAATTCCTGCGCAGGAGTGCACGCCTAGACCGCCATGGCCGCCTTCATCGATGGGTTGGAAAGGGGCACGTTGCTCCAACATAAGCTGAAACTCTTGCAGGACAATCATCAGCTTGACTTGAATCAGATGATTCAGTTAGCTAGTGAGTTCGCAGCTGCCGACGATGATGCTCGTGGCTCTTTGCCGGCAATGGCCGTTCCAACTCAAGCTCGGAGGAACAGCAGTACAAAGCGGAAAACCGCTCCAGAAGAAAAGCAATCTACCGACATGGTCGCCATGACTTTTGCAGGACGAGGAGAAGGCGGACAACGTGGCCGAGGAAGGGGAGAAGGCCACGGGCAGCAACGAGGAAGTGAATCCAACTCGGCGCCGCTCCGCGTTCCCCAAACGTACAAGGAGTACCGCGATATGCCGTGCCTCGTACACCTTGATGTCAACGGCAAGGCCACCCATACCAATCGACACTACAAGTTCGTCAACAACCTCAAGGAAGACCCGGAGTCCGGCTACAAGCAAAGTCGGAAGAACAGACCGCGAGGCAAGCGCAAGGGGAAGAAGAAGGAGGAGGAGTCCAACGATTCAAGTGACATGGACGAGGACGTTGACCCCAAGCACGCCGCCAAGAGCGACGACAAGGGCAAGAACCCCTTCGCAAAGAAGGCCCCGGTCTACCACACTTTCCTTGGCACCCCCACCGTCCGACAACAAAAGACCTCTCTAAGGATCCTGATGGCCTCTCTCCCCCCAGTTCCCCAATACCTGCGCTGGTCGGAGGTTCCAATCACTTGGGACAGGACGGACCACCCAGACCTTGTGCCAACGGAGAACCAGTACGCCATGGTCATCAACCCATTGATTGACGGCACGGAGTTCACCAAGTGCATGGTGGATAGTGGAAGCAGCATCAACATCAAGTACCTGGATACACTGCAGAAGATGAACTTGACGGAGTCAAACCTAAAGCGGACCAACACCGTTTTCCATGGCGTAGTTCCTGGTCGGGAGGCTCGGTCCCTTGGGTGCATCACACTTCAGGTAGCCTTTGGCGACGTTAATAGTTACCGCCAAGAGCGCATGACCTTTGAGGTGGTCCCCTTCAAGAGCGTGTACCACGTCATATTCGGCCGCGACATATTCCACACGTTCATGGCCAAGCCATGCTTCGTCTACAACAAGCTCAAGATACCCGGACCAAACTGTGTCATTACCATATCCGGAAGCTTTACCAAGGCAAGGGACTGCGAGATCAATGAAGCAGCCGTTGCAGAAGCTGTCCTCTACAGCGAAGAATTCAAGGAGATCCAGAGCAAGGTCAATGACTCAGAGATGCCCATGTCGAAGAAGCAGATCTCTGACTCCGCTCCTGCGTTCAAGGCCGCCATCGAGACCAAGCCGATGGAACTTGTGGTAGGCGATGCCTCCAAGACCGTCGCCATTGGGACGAACCTGGATCCCAAATAGGAAAGCGCGCTCGTCGAGTTCCTCCATGAGAATAGGGACATCTTTGCCTGGCCACCTGCCGACATGAAAGGTGTACCTAGGGAACTTGCCGAGCACAGCTTAAACATAGATCCAAAATGTAAACCAGAGAAACAACCTCTACGACGCTTCGGAGATGAGAAGAGACGCGCCATTCGCAAAGAGATAGCTAGGTTACTTAAGGCTGAGTTTATCCGAGAAGTCCTTCACCCCCGATGGGTGGCCAATCCTGTACTTGTCCCCAAAAAGGGAACCAATGAATTAAGAATGTGCGTTGATTACACCGGCTTGAACAAAGCATGTCCCAAAGATCCGTTTTCTTTGCCTTGCATTGACCAAGTCATTGACTCGACGGCTGGCTCGGAACTTTTGTGTTTTCTCTATGCATACTCAGGATACCACCAGATCAAGATGAGGAAGTCGGAACAATTGGCCACTTCGTTCACTACCCCATACGGTACGTTTTGCTATGTCACGATGCCCTTTGGGCTGAAAAATGCAGGTGCTACCTACCAGCGGACAATGCAACGTTGCCTTCATGACCAAATTGGTCGGAACGTCCACGCCTATGTGGACGATATCGCGGTGATGTCTAAAAATTCAAACGACTTAATCTCCGACTTAAAAGAAACCTTCGATAATCTCCGGAAATACAACATGATGTTCAACCCTAAGAAGTGCGTCTTCGGGGTTCCAGCCGGCAAACTGTTGGGCTTCATCGTTTCCCAGCGCGGAATCGAGGTCAACCCGGAGAAAATCAAGGCCATCTTAAACATAAACCGTCTGACATGCCTAAAGGACATCCAACGACTAACAGGTTGCGTTGCAGCAGTTAGTCGGTTCGTCAGCTGACTTGGAGAGAAGGCTAAGCCGCTGTACAAGTTGCTGAAGAAGGCGGGCACATTCACATGGACAGACAAAGCAGACGCAGCATTGAAGCAGCTCAAGGAGATTCTTTCCTCAGCGCCTATCCTTGCAGCACCCGAGCCTGGGGAGCCCCTGTTAATTTACATGGCGGCAACCTACCGGGTTATTAGCATCGTCGTCATGGTAGAGCAGAAGGAACCAGGCTACAAACACGGAGTTCAACGACCAGTTTACTATGTAAGCGAAGTCTTGACGGAGTCCAAGCAGCGTTACCCGCACTACCAAAAGATAGCTTATGGAGTATTCCTCGCTTCGCGGAAGCTGAGGCATTACTTTCAGGAGCACCCAATCACAGTAGTGATCAATACTCCACTGTCCGACATTATCAACAACAGAGACGCTACAGGAAGGGTCGTGAAGTGGGGCATTGAACTTGCCGCCTTCGAGATCACCTACAAGAGACGCGACGCTATCAAGTCACAAGCCTTGGCGGATTTTATCACAGATTGGACGGAGATGCCAGATGCCACTCCACTACCAGAACCAGAGTACTGGGTGATACACTTTGACGGATCAAAGCTGCTCAACGGCTCGGGGCTGGTGTATTGCTACAGTCACCAAAAGGAGACAAGCTGCACTACGTTCTGCAGATCCACTTCGAGGCTACAAACAACATGGCAGAGTATGAAGCACTCATTCATGGACTGCGTGTAGCCAAGGATATTGGCATCAAGCGCATAGTTTGCTGTGGAGATTCCGACTTGGTTTCCCAGCAGGTGGCTGGCACCTGGAATGCGCGGAACCCTATGATGGCGGCATATCGCGACGAAGTGGACGAGATAGCCAAGAGCTTCTTGGGCTACGAAGTCAAGTATGTGCCTAGGGAGCAAAACGAGGCGGCAGATCTGTTGTCAAAACTTGGATCAGGGCGCAAGCGAATTCCGCCAGGAGTTTTCCTAGAGCATCTACGCACACCATCCGTGAAGGGCCCCGACATCGACAACCCGGATAGAGCTGACTCTTTCGTCAACACGGTGACAAAGATCCCTCCGGCTTGGACAAAACCGTTCATGGAATATCTCGAACACGGAACTTTGCCCGACGACGAGGTCGAACGACGGCAAATAGTACGACGTGCAAAGGGTTATACCATAATCAATGGGAAGCTCTATAAAAGGAGCACTACTGGTGTATACCTAAAGTGTGTTTCCCAGCTAGAAGGTATGGAAATCCTACGCGAAATCCATCTCGGATATTGCGGGCATCACGCCGCTCCTCGATCGTTGGATGCGGACAAGCTGGTTGAGACATGCACAGGATGCCAGTATTATGCCCGAGAATCACATGTTCCTGCTTTAGAATTGCGAACAATACCAATAACTTGGCCGTTTGCAGTCTGGGGGCTAGACATGGTGGGGCCGTTACAAACGACACCATGTGGATTTATGCATTTGCTTGTAGCAGTTGACAAATTCACCAAATGGATAGAATCTAAACCCATTAGAAAGCTTGATGGGGCAACTGCCCTTAGGTTTGTCCGGGATCTAGTGGTGAGATTTGGTCTCCCACATAGCATCATCACCGACAACGGAAGCAACTTGTCACTCGTAGAAGTGGAGGCCTATTGCTGGGATAAAGGCATCCGACTTGACCTTGCATCTATGGCACAGCCATAATCAATGGTCAAGTTGTGCGAGCCAATGGATTAATTCTGCAGGGAATCAAGCCATGTCTCGAGGCACCGCTACATAGAGCAGCTGGAGCCTGGGCGGAAGAATTGCCATCTGTGCTGTGGATTTTACGAACTACACCCAAAAGATCCACCGGCTACACCCCTTACTTCATGGTATATGGAGCAGAAGCCATCCTACCTTCCGACATCCTCCACGATGCACCAAGAGTTGCCGCCTACAACGAAGATGACGCTGAAGAATCCAGACGCCTAGATGTGGACCTTCTCGAGGAGGAGCGCATTTTGGCATGCCAAAGATCCGCCATCTACCAGCAGAAGCTACGCAGCTACCATAGTCTCCGCGTCCGGCATCGCTCGTTTAAAGAGGGGGATTTAGTACTCCGACTTAAGCAGAAGAAGTCACACAAATTATCCCCGCCATGGGAAGGACCGTTCATCATAAGCAAGGCGCTGCTCAATGGGTCTTACTACCTTGTCGACAATCGTGAACTCAAGGATAGAACGAACAAGCATCATAAGCGTAAGCGACGTGACCCGGATGATGACTACCCGGAGCTTGATCGGCCATGGAACATAGCACAGCTACGTCCTTTCTACACTTAGCATTTTTATCTAATCGTGTACCTCTTATATGATCAATGAAATAAAGTTGTTTGGTTCACTCATATTGCTGAGTCTTTTACCTCCTTTAGTGTTCATTTTTGGATCATATAAAACTTTTATGCACAAGTCTTGCGATTGCACTTGTGAAAATTCCGCCTACGGGCGTTAGCTTAAGTTTTCTGGTCTGCACGTTCTTTGTTGTTTTTATGTGGATTCTGGAGTAGTGACTTTTGGCACTTATTGTCGGCGATTTTGTGCTCAGGTTATTGACGGTGCCATTGGGCATCATCACCTAAGCGCATGGTTCCGACAACGAGTCTTCCGACTCACGAATAGTCAAGCATAAAAACCAAAGTAATGGATAAGCCAGCACTTGCTTAAAAATATATACATACTAGGAATTAATTCTTAAGTAGCAGGATACGACAACCGCTGTTTTCCACCTTAAGATTACATCACCAAGTTTTTTCAATGCACACGTCAAGGGTGAAACAAGAATTACAAAGTATTTTTCACTCTTTGGGTGCAGGGGACTTGGAGGCCGCATCATCACCAGCCGGAGAATCACCCTCAGCGTTGGCGCTGTGGTGAGACTCGGAGGAATCCGGGTTGGCGTTGTCGAGAAAGTTCCTGGGCACGAAGACGTCGACATATACCAACTCGGCAACCCTGGTATCATACCCCGCGAGTGATGACAGGATGGCTTCGTGATCGATCTCCTTGCCGTCATCATCCACGTCGGGGATACCAGATGTCACCGTGTCGATGTCGGAACCTTCATAGTGTGCCTTCACCACGGACAACGCCATCCTTGCGCCAGCCCTTGCACATGAAGCTTTCCAGCTCGCGACACGCTCGGGGGCTCGGCGCAAAATCTCCGAGTACTTCGCCATGGAGTCCGAGGCCTTGATATAAATATGAAGGGGCTTGGCAATCTCCTTGGCTTGGGCGATGGCGGTGTTGATGAATTTGCCGGCCAGAATCATACACTCCTTGTCCGAAGGAGGCGAGCGGGTTAACCCCATAGAAGCTGCAAATTCCGACAAGGAGCGTATGAGTTCAAAAAACTCTAAGTATCCAGACTGCAGCAAATACAAGGCGGAGGAAACTTACTGAAGATGCTGGCCTTGGCTTGCTAGACGATGTCCGCCAAGGATTCCTTCTCTTGTTGGAGGAGCTTAAACGCCTCGCTATGGCGAAGGATTCCTTTAGGATCGCAAGCTCCTCCTTCAAGCGGTTGATCTCCACAGAGGCGGAATCCTGCAAGGCTTTCATAGAATCCTCATGCATTTTCAGCATCTCCTTCCTCTCTTCCTTCAGGATCTTGTTCTCGCTGTCCAGTTGTTGGATATGCTTGGACTGCTCAACAATATCCTTGGCCTTGGCGACATGTTCTGCAAGTCAGAGAAAAACAAAGTACACATTGAGTACTCGGATATTATGGGCACAAAAGTAAGACGAAAATGCGCAAAAATAAAACAGACTCTTGTTTTTGATGATTTGTTCCTTCAAGATGGCGGTTTTACCCTTTTCAGCTTCAAGGTCTGCGCGCATCTTCTGGTACTTTTCGTTGGCCATGCCCCTCCGAGCATTCTCGTTATGTGGAAACAAATACAAAGTCAAGTCGTTGTTTAGTCTGCTTGGAGCTTCTAGTCAAAAAATTTCCACCTAGATGCTCGGGGGCTACAGCGAGAGTTTTTAACTTAGCAATATACTTAGATTTTCTTTAAGCATCTAGTCAGAGCTAATTGATTTCTCGACTAGAGGCTTGGGGGCTACAGTATAAAGTTTTTAACTCAGAAAATGCTTAGCTTTTCTTTAAAAGCATCTAGTCGGAGCTAAATTCTGTTACAAATAGAGGCTTGGGGGCTACAGCACTGAAAAATATAAACATTGTGTATGATACACTTAAAGCATCTAGTCGGAATAATTTCTTCCATCTAAATGCTTGGGGGCTACAGTGAGAGTTTTTTCTAACTTAGTCACTCTTAGAGCATATAGATGCAAAACCTATGGTTTTCTGTCTACATCCTCGGGGGCTACAGTGGGATACTCATAGGAAATGCAAAAGGTAAAGTAAAACTTACAAGTGCGATGATCTTGAGGCTTGTAGCGCTCTCGGCCAGTAGCTTGCCAAAAGCAATGCTGTTTCCTCGCAAGATGTCTGCTTGTCGGAGTAGCTCCTCAAGACCGCACGTCGGAGATGACGGCACTCCTCCAGGAACCATAGTTGTGTTACTCGTCATGAGCGCCGGGTAAAAAAATTTCGGGAACTCGAAGGGTTTCTGGGGAGCAGAGGCGCCGCCTACGGCAGAAGTACCAGCTCCCACCACCGCCTTGCCGCTACCAATGGCATCCTTAGCCGGAGCTTCAGCCATTTGAAGAGAAGCACTCTCCTGCGTCGCCTGCTTGCAGACAACAGCTAGTTCGGTAGAGGCGCCAGAGTCCACTTCCATGATGGAAGGGCCTGGTGCCTCCTGGACTTGGGAGCTTTTCGGAGCAGAGGAGGGCTTGACGGAAGGAGTAGCAGGGGCAATGGCGGGGGAGGAGTCGCGATGCAGCATATCTTTAATATTTCTAGAAGCCCCAAGAGTCTTGGAAGACTTCTTGAGGCTGGTTGTGGCTTTCTTCCTGAAACGTGCAAAGTGCATAAGTACAGGAATAAGACAGATAAATGAGAAAATGTCAGAGAATGAGAAGGATTACACTAGGGGGGCGCTTTGGCAAACATCCCGGTGGATTTCTTCTTTTCCGCCTCCAGGGCGGCAGTACTCTTTTTGGAGGCTCCACCCTCCGTATTCTTTTTCTTGCCTCCGTCAGCAGCGTCAGAGGAAGAGCTCTTCCGCTTTCGTGCCAACGGGGAATCGTCGTCGGACACGACATTGACTTCCTTCATCTTTGGATCATAGATTTGGGCAGCCAGGTTGCCCTCCTCTAGATCGCTAAGCTGTTAAGTGAGAAATCATCGTGTTAGACAAGATGGTATTGGCAAGACGGAAAAACTGGAGCAATGTCATACACGGAAAATAAATATCTACCTTTGGGCACTTGCCGTCTGCGAACATGTCGTAGGTAAGGGTGAAGACACGCTTCTTATCCTTCACCTTGACGATGTCCTTAAGGCGGAACTTGACGGAGTCGCTCGAGAAGTTGTCCTCGGAGATCCAGAGGGTATCCCTTCGGTCGCTGGTGTACTCGTGCATAACCTTCATGCGGTGCTGCAGAGGTTGGATCCGCCTGATGAACCAGCACATGGCTAGGTCCAAGCCGGTTAGACCCGTCTCTATGAACCACTCGATCCGCCTTATTGCACGAGAAGCGTCGAGGTCGGAGGGAAGGGAGGCATGGGACCGCCATGTGGAGACTTCAGCGGCGGCTCCATCCACGAAGTCTGGGTACGTTACTTCTTGGCCCGCCAAAGGAATGTCGGGGCCGTAGAAGTATGTCCGCTGCCAGTTTTTGCACGACTCGTGGCCGACGATGTCGGGGAACTGCCGGCCAGGACGGATCTTGAAGCTTATGGTGCCGCAGTTCCTAAGCTCCTCCCTACTGTGTCCGGCTTCACGTTTGATGGTGAAGAAGTATACAAACAAGTCTAACCTAGGCCTAATCAGTAGGTAACCCTCACAAAGTTCCGCGAAGTTGCTAAGCACTAAGATGCTATTGGGGGAGAGGTTATGGGGTTGGACCTTGAAGTGATTCAAGACGTACAGAAAGAAGTGAGAGATGGGCAGGGAAACGCCGCGTACCAATTGCGCCTTGAGGTACACTTTCTCTCCGGCTTGGGGAGAAGGGGTCACCTCGCCGGCCGGCGCCGCCAGGCGAGCCCCTCCGTCGCGGGGAGTTAACCCTCAGCAACCATCTCTTGGATGACGCGGCCGGTGATGTCCGAGCCGTGCCAGTCGCCTTTGTGCGAGTCTGGCTCATCTTCCAGGGGCTCCAGCGCCGCCAAATTGTGGTCGCCGCCGGTGGTTTCAATCATCGCCGACGCGGGGATGACCAGGCCCTCTGGGGGCACGACGACGGAGCTCGCCGGCTTCGCCGTGGCTTCGCTCGACGCCGCCATCGACGGGGAGGAGCTGCTGCTAGCCATGGAAGGAATGGAAGGAAGCGACTGGTGCAGAGAGAGGCTAGGGTTTCTCGAGGTTTTCCGCGGAGAGCTCGAGGAGGCGTGCGGCTGGAGGAATAAGACGATGACGCGAGAGAATGGGGTGAAAAAGTGGCTAGTGTCCCACGGTTACTATTTATCTTACTCTGCGTCAAGATTCGTGCAGCTAATCGGACGGTTGCTGCGTAGACGTCGTGTTCGTGAGCGTGCGCGGTAATTTCGCCACATCTCCAACCGCCGCCGCCAACGGTTCGTATCGCTCGCGCGGGAAAATCGGATATGATTACGTTCTCTGCATGTGTGAGTTACGAGGCGTCGCTGACCTATAGCCTACGTCGCCATAACTGACATGATAGATGAGCCGTCCCATCGAAGATTCTGGCATGGACGGATTTAATCCGACAACGGAAGCATACGATGGAAGATTCAGCATTTCTCCGACTTACTCATAGAAGACGGAGAAACCTTTGCAGGGTTCTTTGGGAGGACTACAAGATATTTCTTGACGATTTGTCGAGATCCACCTAGACGAAGCATTCCACGGGAAGAGGCAAGATGGCGCAAGATCTCGGAGTTCTCCAGGGGCTACTGTTGGGGATATGCTATATGGGTATCCTCATAGCATGTCTCTTATCCGACTAACCCGGGTGGCCCATAGTCGGTAGCATGGCCTGTGGCCTGCTGGGCGGCCCAGTTAGATGGATCTAGAAGGGAGGCCCATGCCGGATAAAGGAAGGCTACGGTGGAGTCACCAGCATACCCGGAGCCTTGGAGTGCAAGATACACAAGACTAGTAATAGACGGTGTAGAACTCTATAACCTGTCCGGCTAGGACTTTTCCCTATAACCCTAGGACCTGGCGACTATATAAGTCGGGCCTATGGGAGCCTTTAGGGCATCGTTTTACACACACCTCGCACAGCGAACCTATCTTTGTAACTCGGCGTATTGCCATTATAGTGATTTATAGCAGGAGTAGGATTCCGCCACTGTTGTGGGATCTGAACCTGGGTAAGCTGTGTTACCTCGTACCCGTCAACCGTCCGCCTTACCCCACGTCTCTAAACACGCACTGTGAGGACCCCTCCGTGCCGTACTCGTCGGCAATACCACGACAGACATATATCACACTTGGCGATATAGCTTCCGATTTCTCTCTTCATCTTATGCCACCAAAATTGTTCTTTCAAATCTTGATACATCTTCGTTCCTCCGGGGTGGATAGAATAAAGAGTATCATGAGCTTCCTTTAGAATAACTTCTTTCAACTCAGAATCTGCTGGTACACAAAGGCGTCCTTTGTACCACAGAACTCCTTCCTCGTCTTCCGTGAATCCGGGTACTTTGCCTGTACCGATACGATGCTTGATTCCGTTGATACTAGCATTTGCTTTTTGCGCCTCCTTGATCTGGCTGATCAAAGTGGGTTAAAGTTCTATGCTAGCCAAAAATCCTTCACTCACTAGTTCCATTCGGAAATTTCCATCTCTTTGTGCAAACTTGGTTGCTCCTTCAAAATCATGGAGTTCAAGCGGCACGGCAATGTGCTAAGGGCATCTGCTACCACGTTGGCTTTACCAGGGTGATAGGGAATGTCCAGATCGTAATCCTTGATTATCTCAATCCATCTTCTCTGTCTCATATTCAGCTCCTTCTAAGTGAATATATACTTTAGGCTCTTGTGATCCGAATAATATCTCACAACGATTTCCCATCAGGTAATGCCTCCATGTTTTCAGGGCTAGAACTATGGCTGCGAGTTCGAGGTCATGGGTTGGGTAATTTTGCTCATGTTGTTTCAGTTGTCGAGATAGATAAGATATAACTTTGCCTTCTTGCATTAGAACATATCCGGGACCGATCTTGGATGCATCACAATACACGTCAAAGGGCTTCGTGATATTCGGCATGATTAAGATTGGGGCTGAAATCAATCTCCTCTTGAGTTCTTGAAAACTCGCTTCACATTTGTTTGTCCATTCAAACTTCTTGTCCTTCTTCAGCAATTGGGTCATGGGTCTGGCGATACTCGAGAATCCTTCTACGAACTTGCGGTAGTATCGCGCCAATCCGAGAAATGCACGAACTTGGGTTTGAGTGGTTGGCGCTTGCCAATCTTCGACATGTTTCACCTTTGTAGGGTCAACGGCAATTCCTCCGGCTGATACAATGTGGCCGAGGAATCCTACCTCCTGTAACCAGAATTCACATTTGCTAAACTTGGCATACAACTGATGCTCTCTAAGGGTTTCAAGAATGGTCCTTAGGTGTAGCTCATGTTCTTCTTCTAATTTGGAATAAATCAGAATGTCATCGATGAAAACAATGACAAAATTATCCAAGAAGTCCATAAAAATCTTATTCATGAGATTCAAATAAGCGGGGGCATTGGTTAATCCAAAAGACATGACCGTATACTCGTATAATCCATATCTGGTGGTAAAGGCAGTCTTTGGAATATCCTCTGCGTGAATCTTGAGTTGATGATAGCCTGTTCTAAGGTCAATCTTAGAAAACACTTTGGCACCCGTCAACTGATCAAACAAATCTTCTATCTTGGGCAATGGGTACTTGTTCTTGATGGTGACATCATTCAACTTCCGATAATCCGTACACAAACGGTTACCTCCATCTTTCTTGTCCACAAACAAAACATGTGATCTCCATGGTGACGCACTTGGTTGAATCAATCCAATTTCCAACATGGCATCTAGTTGCTTCTTCAGTTCTGCTAGTTCATACGAGTTCATACTATATGGTCTCTGGGCTATGGGTCATGTTCCGGGGATTAGTTCAATGATAAACTCGATATCCCGATCTGGGGGCATACCGGGCAAAACATCTGGAAATACATCGGGGTATTCACAGACTATCCGGACTTGGTCAATGGTAGGTTGGGTTATACTCTTGTTGCACTTGAATTGACGAGGTAAGGTTTCAGATACATGCTCGACTGATATTCCGACTGTACTGGTCATGGTTATGGCTTTCTTGGCATAGTCAATTAATCCTTTATGTTTGGACATCCAATCCATTCCTAGTACTACTTCCAAACCTTTAGTTCCGAGTACTATCAGATTATCATAAAAATCTATGCCATGGATTCAGATAGGGACGGCTTTGCAAATATGCCTAGATTTGGTGGTTGAACCGGGAATTTGAACAATCATAACATGCTTCAGTTTTGTTGATTGAATCTTACTAGTGCATGAAAATTCTTCGGTGACAAATGAGTGCGATGCACCAGAATCAAACAACACTCTAGCGACTACTGAATTAACAAAAAACATACCCATCATGACGTCTGGCGCTTCCTGGGCTTCTTCAGCATGCATGAGAAAAAGACGGCCGTTGTAGTTGAGTGAATTCCCTGGAGCAAACCTTCTTCCTGGCTGAACACGACGTTGTTGCTGAGCTGGGGCATTTGCATTGGGGGCTGCGGCATTCTTCTTGGGACACCATTGAAGTAGTGACCCTTATTTCCACAGTCATAACAAGTCACTTGCGACTTGTCCTTTGCTGCAACGGGCACAACATTGCTTCCAGTCCTCGGGGCAGTGTTGGTGTTGGCGGTAGCATTGTTGTTGTTGAACTTGGGTGGGGCATGGTTGAAATTGCCAGAGTTGCCGGGGTTGTCGTGATTTCCTCCGGGCCTTGGGTTTCCACGGTTGGGATAGGTCGGACGGTTCATCGGGGGTCTGTTGGTTCTCGGGGCAAATCCTGGAGATGGGTTGGGGCGATACTTTGGGGTCTAATGGGTTCCTGGCTGATGCATCATTTGACACTTGCAGTTATCATTGGCTTGGTTGATCTTTCCTTCCATCTGGATGGCAGAGTCCACAAGGGCTTCAATATCAGCAAAGGGGATATTGACCAACACTGTCTGCATCTCGTCGTGCAGACCATTCAAGAATCTCTCTTTCTTCTTGGATTCGGTGTCGATCTCATCCGGGGCATACCTAGCTAAGGACAAGAATTTTTCATGGTATTCCACTACGGTCATCCTTCCTTGCTTTAGTTCTCTGAACTCATCTCTCATTCTCTTGATCAAACCCGGTGGCACATGGGTTCTGCTGAACTTGACCTTGAATTCCTCCCAGGTCATCATCTGTCCTCCGGTCATTGCACGAACGTTGTTCCACCATGCTCTTGCATCTCTGGCTAGATAGTGGGTGGCGAACAGAACTTTCTCGTTAGCTTCCACTGCGGTGACTTCTAGGTTGTTTTCCATGGTTTGCAGCCAATCGTCTGCATCTAGGGGCTCTTCCGACTTAGTGAAAACAGGTGGGTTGGTGTTCTGGAAATCCTTGAGCTTAGATCCATGGTTGTCCTGATTTCCTTGACCTTGATTGTTGTGGGCCAGCTGGGCTATCTGCTGAAGGGTGGCTAGGTTAGCTTGACATTCGGCTCTTTCAGCTTCACGGTCAGAAACCAACATTTGCAGGATCTGTAACATCGGGTCCGGGGATGAACCACTTCCTCCGTGAGGCATCTGAAGATTGATATAGATCATGAGAAAAGAGGGAAATTTCTAAGGTTCAGGGACTCTGAAAAGTTTTTAAAGTTTGGCTCAGATTTTCTAGCAACTTGCTTTTCATCCATTCATTCATAGCACGCGATACAATCACACACCACAAAACAAGGAAAGCAGATGGTTTTAAGAACCATTCTGGAACTACGATACAGTGGGACCGAATACAACTCACTACGCTAGTGCTCAAGTGCTACTACTCCTCGGAGTCGGTGTAGTCGTCATCCTCATCGTCATTGATGAAGGCAAAATCATCCTCATCAGTGAAGAAGTCCATGGAATGATCCTCCAGAAAATCATCATCATCGCTGAGATAGGAGTAGGGGTCTCCACGAAGATCTTCTCTGGCATTCTCTCTTTCCTCCAACTGCATGTCTCTCTCGTGGATGGTCTCTTCCAAATCCGAGATACGGTGACAAAGACGGGCAATGATGCGCTCCTTCTTGTCAAGCTGACGGCGGTGAGACGTGCGGTCTTTTGCTAGCATGGCGATGGTCTAATCCTTCATCTTGATGATGGCGGACTTGTGGTTGGAGTAATCACGGCAATTATCCAATTCCTGCTAACGATCATACATCATGAAGCTAAGGTGGTCCAACTGAGTCTTTAGCTCGTGGTGGTATGGTACTTCCAATGGCTGTCCCATAGCATCACGCCTTGGACAAAACTCAAAGCGGGTACCCTTGATCTGGTTGACACTCTGCCCACACAGACGGGCAAGAGCTTCCTGCATGGCCCTGGAAAGTCCATCTAGCCAGTTGTTCTCTCTTAAGGTGAACTGAATTCCCTCGGTAGTGTGAGGTTCAATCTTTCCTCGGAGACTTGCAACAATTATCCACTGCAGATCTTCTCCTCCTTGATCATTGAGCTGAGCTCCGAAGAACTCGGGGTGTGGACGCTCCAGAAGTTCCGAAAGCTGGTCCAAATCCCGCTCAAAGATGAGGTATCCTCCATTCCCCAACTGATAAAATTTGTTGTACTTCACGTCCAGCTAAAAGAATATAGGATGAGTAAGTTAGTAGAGTGATCAAGTGTGTCAAATTTTAGGTATTTTGCAAGAGTTTTTGAGGAACATGAATTTTTATGAAAGAAACAAAGTGATAAGAATGGGAATAAGTTTTTGTAAATATTTGCTTCCTTTGGTTTTGAAACTAAGTTTTTGATTCAAACGTCCAGTCTAACTAGGGTCTCCTATGGTCAGGATGGCTCTGATACCAACTTGTCAACACCCGGATTTTTAATCTCAGATGTCTGTTATGCCATACATCGCAATCCCAGGATTACCATTTTTGCGAGACATAACAGATTTGGATACCAGAGTACATCATCCATTACAAACCATACATAAGGTCTTACACAAATAAGGATCTCATGATCCAGTTCTTAATACAACTCAAGCAGCGGAATAACGTAATAATAAAGGTAGTGTAGGCGAAGCTCCATCTTCGGGGTCACAGGCAATGCTGGCGATGGGAGATGATCCTAGTTGTCGTAACCTTCATGCGGTCCATCATCCTGGTACTCCTCTTCATAGTCTGGCCACGGGAATAGCCAGGGACAAAGCCATGAGTACTCTTTAAGTACTCGCAAACTAATACTAACAAGTTAAGGGGGTTTTTGTAGTAGGACACTAAGCTCTAGGGTTGTTTTGCAAAAAGCCAGATTTACCTCTACTAAGTTCAGAAGCAAGAAAGCTAGTTGAAATTTTATAACACCTAAGTGGGAACGTGTATTTCATATCACAACTCTGCTGTGGTCAAGTCAAATTCTCAATCCATTTCACAAGTCATTTTGAAAACAGCTGATGGGGGAACAGTATGGCCACTCCAACTGTCCATAACCGCGGACGCGGCTATTCGAATAGTTTGACACTCTGCAGAGATTGTACACTTTCACCACAACATTTGATACATCCGTCAGGAACAAATCCTGAATTCACCATACTCAGTATGCGGATAATCAATCCTAACCTTTCAATTACACGCCCTAGTATAGGCACCTCTCCTGTGAGTTTGGCCTCCCAACCATGACCAACTGTCATCTTGGGTACTGCATAGGTGGAAAATCTTCACAAGGTAGCCTCAGCTCAGACCTTGGCCGTGAGGGAACCCATACTAAGGTATATAAGTTTCCAGTCAAGCCCTACCCAATTTTTGGGTATTGTGGTTGTACGGTAAAATTGGAAAGATATCGCATCCAGACAACCATCAGTTTTATAAAGGGCTAAGGCTCATGCCTTAACATTTTCATCATCCAAATCATCTGGTGTTCGGAAACACATGTCAAAACATCTTAGTAGAATGACTCGTCATTCTAAGGTTTTCATAACCATTTTTACCAAGTATTCCCATCTGAAGTTGATCAAGTTTTATGCTTAGCACTAGCATCTACAAATGGGGGTAAGTACTAATGAAGGGTGGTAAACAAGTGGATTTTAACTAAGTTCAATCTCATGCCTTAGGATGACATCAAGATTATCTAGCTTAGGCCAAGTTTAATGCTCTTTATGCAACCTTCAATTATCCTCCTAGAATCTACAAGTTACTTAAGTAAACTCTAAGTAATAGCTTTGATAAAGAAATAAAGTAGAAAGCTTGCAAGTAAAACTAGGATTGGGTTATCAAGTCGGTATGATCACATATGCTTAAGGCATATAGTTGGCAGGGTAACAAGCAAGTATTAGCTTGCATAGGTCAACTGAAGGGAATATGCCCTAAGAGGCAATAATAAAGTGTTTATTATGTGTATTCCAAGTATATGATAGATGTTTATTTTGCATGCTATAATTGTATTAATACGGAAACGTTAATACATGTGTGTTTAATAAACAAACAGAAAGTTCCTAGTTATGCCTCCCTCATAAACTAGCTCGTTGATTAACAAGATGATCAAGGTTTCCTGATCATGGACATTGGATGTTGTTAATAACGGGATCACAACATTAGTGTAATGGTGTGATGAACATTCATCCGAAGTATAGCATTACGATCAAAGTCATTGAGTTTATATTGCTATAACAACTTACGAAGTGATCCTAATCCTTAGACCATGAGATCATGTCAATCACTAACACCGGAAGAGTTTCTTGATAACATCAAACGTCACACCGTAACAGGGTGATTATAAAGATGGATTCAGAACTAATAAAGTGTTATGTTGAGGCTCATGGATCGAGAGTGGAATTTGTTCATCCCGATGACGGATAGATATACTCTGGGCCCTCTCGGTGATATCACATTGATTAGCTTGCAAGCAAGTGATTTGATCACTAGAATGTTATATCACAGGAACGAGAAAAGAGTGCATGTCGGTAACGAGATCAAACTAGGTATGGAGATACCGATGATCGAATCTCGGACATGTAATATATCGTGAAACAAAGGGATTAAGATACTAGCGTAAAAGGTTCCGACGATCACAAGAAAGTCATCATTGAATGTGTGGGAGTCAGTATGGGTCTCCAGATCCCGCTTCTGATTATTGATCCGAGAGGGGTCTCGATCATGTCCGCATTATTCACGAACCGTAGGGTGACACACTTAAGGGACACCGACATCCAATTGGAGCAAATGTTTCATGCCGAAAGAATGAACAAGCGCAGGAATTTATTTCACTAGATACCGAAACAGGTTTTCGGGTGAAATTGCATAAAGTGGTTATGCATGTGAAATAGAATTCTAGCAAGGGGTTATTTGTGAATGTTTGTCATTAAAGTAATTGACAAAATTCTGAATAAAATAAAAGAGTTTTATTTAATGAGAGTTTGCATTAAATTTGGTGGAAATTTAATGGGAATTTGAGTGGACTTTTGAGTGGAGGGATTTTAAAGGGCATTTTGTGAGTGGAGTGTCCACCCACATGAATGAAGGAGGGGAGGGGGCAGCCCCCATGGCCGGCGGCCACCCCCTTGGGTGCCCCCCCTCCTCCTATAAAAGGAGCCCCCCTCCTCACTTGTCTCTCACACCTCCTCGTGAAGGATCTCTCTCCCCCTCTAGAATTTATCCCCCATGGTCTCGGACTAGCGAGATACATGTTCCCGGTGGCTATTCGGCAAGAAAGAGTTGTGCTTCCGCTGCATCGCTGGAGCGAGGAGGCGGAGGTTGCTCGGTGCCTCGAATGTGTGTGCGAGCACGGATGCGATGCTGATTTGCGGCGCTAGGACTTCCTCTCGATCTTGAGATCGGCAAGAGATCGTCTACATCAGCCATGAGTTGAACTCGTTAAGCTTTGTCGGTCTTCAAGGGTATGTTCTCTACGGATATACATCCGCCCGTTGTTTGTATCTAGTAGATAGATCTTGGTATATAGTTCACATCGTAGGAAAATTTTTGTTTTCTATGCTGCGAACCCTATAGTGGTATCAGAGCCGGATCTATGCGTAGATACTTTACACGGGTAGTACACATATGAGTATGTGGGCGATGATGATCATGTTGTTGCTCCTTTGTTGTAATTTTGGATATTGGTGGCATAGTGGGATGAAGCGGCCCGGACAAACTTTACATGTCCTCGCACATGAGACCTGTTCCACGCTTGACATGCAACTAGTTTGCATAAGTGGCTAGCGGGTGTCTGTCTCTCCTACTATAGTCAATATCTATTTTGCAAGCGAGTTGTCAACAATTTGATTATCCTCGTTGTGGTTCATGTTCGTAGGTAAGAACGGTTCTATCTCGAAAGCCCTAAGCCACGTAAAACTTGCAATGGATAAATTAGAGGCGTCTAGTTTAGATTGTTGCTGGGCTAGTGTTATGATATGGTAGTGTTGTAAGTAGAAGTATGAGATGATACTCTTACAACACACATAGCGTGTAAAATCCATAGACCTTGGATTTACACATATAGGTATGATAGTGATCATACCACGATGCACATGATAGAGATCATCTGCGGGAACCATATAATTTCACTAATAAACATATGATGTTTGATAGCATCTTATATTGCTTGTTTAGCGCTTTGTTAGCATACTAAGATGATCCCTCATTTAAATATCAAGATAAGAATGTGTTCTTCCTTTAGTATGCACCGATTATGTTTTCGTCGCTCCAAGACATCACGTGATGGTCGGGTGTTCTTGGATCCACGACCATATTTCGGGTGTAAAACAGTTACACACGCGAATACTAAGGTTCTAACTTGGCGAGCCTAGCATGTACAGACATGGCCTCGGAACACGGACCGAAAGGTTAAGCATGAGTCATATAGTTGATATGATGCCCATTTGATGCTCGCCTTTGAAGCTATACCGACTCACGTGATGATCGGACTTGGTGTAGTGGATTTTGTTCATGTAATCACCAAAAAGGCACGAGGGGTGTCGTTTTTGAGTGGGAGTTCATTCGTAATATAGATTAGTTGAACTCAATCTATCATACACTTAGTCTAAACTTTACAAATTCTGTTGTAGATGGCACCACCTGCTTTTAATTTCAATGTGTTCATGGAGAAAGAGAAACTAGCAACGAACGGTAGCAACTTTACCGAATGGGCCATGAATTTGAGGATTCTCCTCTCTGCTGCACAAAAGCAATATGTGCTAGAAGCGCTGTTAGGCCCCCCACCTTTAGATGATGCCCCTGACGAGGAGAAGAATGTCTATCAGACTCGTCAGGAGGACCACAACTTAGTTCATTGCGGCATATTGTATGGGCTAGAGCCGGAACTTCGAAAGCGTTTCGAAAACGGCAATGCATTTGATACAATGGGTGAGTTGAAAATGATTTTCGACACACATGCTGTTGTAGAGAGCTACAACGCTAAGTTCTTTAGCTGCATGATGGAAGAGCACAGCTCCGTTAGTGAGCATGTACTCAAGATGTCGGGTTACGCCGATAAGCTTGTGTCCTTGGGAATATCGATTCCCATTGACTTAGGCATCCATCGTGTTCTGCAGTCTCTGCCACCTAGCTATAAGAGCTTCGTGATGAACTATAATATGCAAGGCATGAAGAAGTTTCTCCCCGAGCTTCTGTCAATGCTTAAAACTGCAGAAGTGGAGATCAAAAAGGAACATCAAGTGTTGATGATCAATAGGAACACTGGTTTCAAGAAAGACAAGGGAAAACGGAAGGGAAGTAACGGCGGCAAGCCTGTTGCCGCGCCTGAAAATAAACCCCGAGTTGGACCTAAGTCTGATTCCGAGTGCTACTATTGTAAGGGGACTGGCCACTGGAAGTGCAACTGCCCCAAGTATCTGGCAGACAAGAAGGCCGGCAAGGCAAACAAAGGTATATATGATATACATGTTATTGATGTGTACTTGACTAGTGCTCGCAGTAGCACCTGGGTATTTGATACCGGTTCAGTTGCTAATATTTGTAACTCGAATCAGGGGCTGCGGAACAAGCGACCGCTAGCAAGGGGTGAGGTCAAGATGCGTGTCGGCAATGGATCAAGCGTTGATGTGATCGCCGTCGGAACGCTACCTCTCCACTTACCGTCGGGATTAGTTATAAACTTGAATAAATGTTATCTGGTGCCTGCACTGAGCATGAACATTGTATCTGGATCGTGTTTGATGCGAAGTGGTTATTCATTTAAATCCGAGAACAATGGTTGTTCCATTTATATGAATGAAATCTTTTATGGTCATGCACCGATGATGAATGGTTTATTTCTATTAGATCTCGATGATAATGTTACACATATTCATAATGTTGATGCTAAAAGGATTAAACTTAATGATGATATATCCGCATATATGTGGCACTGCCGTCTAGGTCATATTGGCGTTAAACGCATGAAGAAGCTCCATTCGGATGGACTTTTGGAATCACTTGATTATGAATCATTTGATACATGTGAGCCATGCCTTATGGGCAAGATGACTAGAACGTCGTTTTGCGGTTCAATGGAACGGGCGACAGATTTATTGGAAATCATACATTCTGATGTATGTGGTCCAATGAGTGTGTCGGCGCGAGGTGGATATCGTTATTTTGTTACTTTCACGGATGATTTGAGTAGATACGGTTATATCTACTTGATGAAACACAAGTCTGAAACCTTTGAAAAGTTCAAGGAATTTCAGAATGAAGTGGAAAATCATCGTAATAGAAAGATCAAATTTCTACGGTCCGACCGTGGAGGTGAGTATCTAAGTTACGAGTTTAGCACTCACATGAAAGAGTGTGGAATTGTTTCACAACTCACACCTGCCGAAACACCACAGCGAAATGGTGTGTCGGAACGTCGTAATCGTACTTTATTAGATATGGTTCGATCTATGATGTCTCTGACGGACTTGCCGTTGTCATTTTGGGGTTATGCACTAGAAACTGCTGCATTCACTTTAAATCGGGCACCATCTAAATCCGTTGAAAAGACACCGTATGAATTGTGGTTTGGAAACAAACCTAAGCTGTCATTTCTTAAAGTTTGGGGATGCGATGTTTATGTGAAGAAACTTCAACCGGATAAACTCGAACCCAAAGCGGAAAAATGCGTCTTCATAGGATACCCTAAAGAAACTATTGGGTATTCCTTCTATCACAGATCCGAGGTCAAGGTTTTTGTTGCCAAGAATGGATCCTTTCTAGAGAAAGAGTTTCTCGCGAAAGGTGTGAGTAGTCGGAAGGTAGAACTCGAAGAGGTTGAGGAACCTTCTCTTCAAAGTATGGCGAGTAGCGCAGCGCCGGAAGTTGTTCCGGAGTTGGATCCACCTGTTGAAGAGGGAACTAATGATAATGATCATGAAACTCCGAAAGAGAGTACTACCGAACCTCGCAGGTCAAACAGGACGCGTGCAGCTCCCGAGCTGTACGGAAATCCTGTCATGAATTTCATGGTTGATGAAAATGATGACCCTGTGACGTATGAAGAAGCGATGATGAGCCCGGATTCCAACAAATGGTTAGAAGCCATGAAATCCGAGATGGAATCCATGTATGAAAATCAAGTTTGGAACTTGGTGGAATTACCTCACGACCGAAAGGCTGTGGAGAACAAATGGATTTTCAAAAGGAAAACTGATGCTGATGGTAATGTGACCGTCTATAAAGCTCGACTTGTCGCAAAGGGGTTTCGACAAATTCAAGGAGTTGACTACGATGAGACTTTCTCTCCCGTAGCGATGCTAAAGTCAGTTAGGATTATGTTAGCAATTGCTGCATATTTCGATTATGAGATATGGCAGATGGATGTCAAAACCGCATTTCTCAATGGTAATATTGAAGAAGAGTTGTATATGATACAACCAAAGGGTTTTGTCGATCCTATGGATGCTAACAAGGTGTGCAAGCTTCAGCGATCCATCTATGGATTGAAGCAAGCATCACGAAGTTGGAATCTCCGCTTTGATGAGGTGATCAAAGAGTTTGGATTTGTCCAAACTTATGGAGAAGCTTGTATTTACAAGAAAGTGAGTGGGAGCAATGTGGCATTTCTGATATTATATGTGGATGACATATTATTGATCGGAAATGATATAGATCTTTTAAACAGTGTTAAAAGTTATCTAAACAGCAAATTTTCAATGAAGGACCTAGGTGAAGCGTCATACATATTAGGCATAAAGATCTATAGAGATAGATCTAGGCGCCTAATAGGGCTATCGCAAAGTACATACCTTGATAAGATTTTAAAGAAGTTTAAAATGGACGGAAGTAAGAAGGGGTTCTTACCTATGTTGCAAGGCAAGACATTGAGTAAGACTCAAAGTCCGGCTTCGGCGGAAGAAAGAGAGATAATGGACAAAGTCCCCTATGCTTCAGCCATAGGCTCTATAATGTACGCCATGCTATGTACAAGACCGGATGTGGCACATGCTATTAGTTTGACTAGTAGGTACCAATCGGATCCAGGTTCGGAACACTGGATAGCGGTCAAGAATATCCTTAAGTACTTACGAAGAACTAAGGATATGTTGTATACGGAGGTGAAGAAGAGCTCGTCGCTAAGTGTTATGTCGACGCTAGATTTGACACCGATCCGGATGACTCTAAGTCTCAATCCGGATACGTATTTCTCATGAATGGCGGAGCGGTTAGTTGGAGGAGCTCCAAACAACCTGTGGTAGCGGGATCAACAACGGAGGCCGAATATGTTGCTGCTTCAGAAGCGGCTCAGGAAGCAGTTTGGATGAAGGAGTTCATATCCGAACTAGGAGTGGTGGCAAACGCGTTGGACCCAATGGTGATCTATTGTGACAACAATGGTGCCATTGCCAATGCCAAAGAGCCAAGGTCTCACAAGCATTCCAAGCATATTAAGCGCCGGTTTCACTCCATCCGCGAGCATGTCAAGGATGGAGATATAAAGATTTGTAAAGTACATATGGATCTCAATGTAGCAGATCCATTGACTAAAACTCTCCCTAGAGCAAAACATGATCAACACCAGAACTCAATGGGTGTTAGATTTATCACTATGTAACTAGATTATTGTCTCTAGTGCAAGTGGGAGACTGAAGGGAATATGCCCTGAGAGGCAATAATAAAGTGTTTATTATGTGTATTCCAAGTATATGATAGATGTTTATTTTGCATGCTATAATTGTATTAATACGGAAACGTTAATACATGTGTGTTTAATAAACAAACAGAAAGTTCCTAGTTATGCCTCTCTCATAAACTAGCTCGTTGATTAACAAGATGATCAAGGTTTCCTGATCATGGACATTGGATGTTGTTAATAACGGGATCACAACATTAGTGTAATGGTGTGATGAACATTCATCCGAAGTATAGCATTACGATCAAAGTCATTGAGTTTATATTGCTATAACAACTTACGAAGTGATCCTAATCCTTAGACCATGAGATCATGTCAATCACTAACACCGGAAGAGTTTCTTGATAACATCAAACGTCACACCGTAACAGGGTGATTATAAAGATGGATTCAGAACTAATAAAGTGTTATGTTGAGGCTCATGGATCGAGAGTGGAATTTCTTCATCCCGATGACGGATAGATATACTCTGGGCCCTCTCGGTGATATCACATTGATTAGCTTGCAAGCAAGTGATTTGATCACTAGAATGTTATATCACAGGAACGAGAAAAGAGTGCATGTCGGTAACGAGATCAAACTAGGTATGGAGATACCGATGATCGAATCTCGGACATGTAATATATCGTGAAACAAAGGGATTAAGATACTAGTGTAAAAGGTTCCGACGATCACAAGAAAGTCATCGTTGAATGTATGGGAGTCAGTATGGGTCTCCAGATCCCGCTTCTGATTATTGATCCGAGAGGGGTCTTGATCATGTCCGCATTATTCACGAACCGTAGGGTGACACACTTAAGAGACACCGACATCCAATTGGATCAAATGTTTCATGCCGAAAGAATGAACAAGCACAGGAATTTATTTCACTAGATACCGAAACAGGTTTTCGGGTGAAATTGCATAAAGTGGTTATGCATGTGAAATAGAATTCTAGCAAGGGGTTATTTGTGAATGTTTGTCATTAAAGTAATTGACAAAATTATGAATAAAATAAAAGAGTTTTATTTAATGAGAGTTTGCATTAAATTTGGTGGAATTTTAATGGGAATTTGAGTGGACTTTTGAGTGGAGGGATTTTAAAGGGCATTTTGTGAGTGGAGTGTCCACCCACATGAATGAAGGAGGGGAGGGGGCAGCCCCCATGGCCGGCGTCCACCCCCTTGGGTGCCCCCCCTCCTCCTATAAAAGGAGCCCCCCTCCTCACTTGTCTCTCACACCTCCTCGTGAAGGATCTCTCTCCCCCACTAGAATTTATCCCCCATGGTCTCGGACTAGCGAGATACATGTTCCCGGTGGCTATTCGGCAAGAAAGAGTTGTGCTTCCGCTGCATCGCTGGAGCGAGGAGGCGGAGGTTGCTCGGTGCCTCGAACGTGTGTGCGAGCACGGATGCGCTGCTGATTTGCGGCGCTAGGACTTCCTCTCGATCTTGAGATCGGCAAGAGATCGTCTACATCAGCCACGAGTTGAACTCGTTAAGCTTTGTTGGTCTTCAAGGGTATGTTCTCTACGGATATACATCCGCCCGTTGTTTGTATCTAGTAGATAGATCTTGGTATATAGTTCACATCATAGGAAAGTTTTTGTTTTCTATGCTGCGAACCCTACATCAACTTGATTAGTAAGGCTTGCTAAGTTAATAGCTTGCAAGTATTGGCTTGCATAAGTATCAGTATAAGCTTGCAGGTGTTAGCTTGCCTTGTGCAGAGCAGTGGTTGAAGTTCTCCTCGGCTTCTTCTTCGTAGTATCCTCCTTCCTCCTTGTATCCTTGGTCGGTACTAGCATCTATAAATAAATACGAGGTACACAATCACCAAACAATACTTAACTATTTTCAATCATCACACAAAGGTGCACTATAGATGATCTAGTATCATCACTATCATTACAAGATTAAAGCCTTTGCCTTGTTTATTTTATTTTTAGAAAAGTAATTTCTACTCATTGAAAAACTACTTAAGATTTATTATTCTCCAACTCAAACATGGGATCATGTTGACATGTCATCGACACATATTTCAGTACATGAGAATGTGATTTAAAGTGGTGTCACAATTTAATAAGGTTTAACCTTTTTATTTTAAATAATTAAAGTGACTAGAAATGCCTATGTGGCATTCTTTTATTACTTGGAAATTATTTCTATAAGTAAACCCATATGTTTTTATATATTCTGAAAGTTATGATCAAATGTGATTTTTGAGAGTTGGAATCAACTCAAAAGCTATTATGGTTGAAATTTGAAAAATGTTTGAATGCAGAAAAGCTTCTGCATTGTTATTTTTACAAAGGTTGATCTACAAATCCAAATGATTTGAATCCAACAGGCCTGGATTAAGCATTTTAGTACCTTTCTAACAAATTTGGTTTCATGCCATTTGGTTCACCGAATCGAGCTGGGTTGATTTTTTAAACTAGGTACAGAACTGAGTTTGAATTAAAATAGAAAAAGCTAAATTCAAATGCTTGGGCTGTGCGGGAAAGGTTAATGGGTCGGCCCAGTGTCACTCCGCAGCATGGGGCTCAACTGACAGGGGGTCTACCGGTCAGTGGCTCATAACACGCGAAGTGGTACGGGGCGATTTGGTTCGTTGGATTAGAAGTGAGATCAACGGCTGAGGGTCGTCGTCGACGATGAACATGTCACCGGCGAGCTCGAAGCCTAGCGGCTCGGTGGGGGTGCATAGTTGGCATACCAGGGCTCCAGTGGCGACGGCGAGGCGGGCAAACGACGAAGTCGACGACGGCGAACTCAGGGATGGTCGCGGCAGCTCCGGGGGTGGTCAAAATCAACGGCTCCCTTCTTCTCCAGAGGCGGCCTGCTCAGGCGCACTTTCGGCAAGCTGCTGCTCCTCGTGCTCCGGCTAAGGGGTGGAAGGATCAGTGAGGTGAGGGAAGTGAGATGGTGTGAAGAAATCGAGCGGGGGTCGTCGCCTTTTATAGGCTCGACGGCGAGACCGAGAGGGATGGGCAGACGACGGTGGCGACACGGCTACGGGCGGCTAGAGGAATGGCCGAGGTTGGCGATCGACGGGCGGTCTCCTAGTGATGCTCTAGAGCTTAAATGCGCGTGTAGGGGCGGTGGAAATTGGTCGAGAACATGCGATGCTCTGCGAGGCAGAGGCGGCGAACTCCGCGGCGAGCGGTGGCTACAGGGTACGGGCGGTGAAACGAACATGTCTGGTGGTCTCCTGGGACGGTGGGGTGCATGCTGGCGGGTGGCGAGGGCTCGAGGTGGTCGGGTTGCGTGGGAACGGCGCGTGCTCTGCGGTGCGCATCGGCATGGTCGACAGCGGCCGGGGCGTGGCGTTCCTGGCGGTTCTGGTCGCTGTCTTCGAGCTAGGGCTAGTCGAGAGGGGGCGGTGAGGCATGGGCTGCATGCTAGACAAGGTTGGCACGGCTAGTTCTTCTCCTAGCTTGGTGTCCACACTGGGGTGACATGGTGAGGCTCGGCCTGCTCACCATTGATGACACTGGCCAGCTTACATTGGTGCTAGAGGTTAGTTAAGGGTGCTAGATGATCTACTAAGGCTAGTTGTATCCAGAGAGGGAACAAGGTTGGCCAAAACACTGCTCAAATAGTGTTTTTGATTTTGTTGATTTGAATCTGCAACCTGTTTGATGAAATGGCCACAAGAACTTGAGTTTTGAATTTTGAAAAGATTTTTGGTGGGTGTGCTAGGCATGTGTTGAGGATTCTGTGGGTGCTTGGGTTTTGAAAATTGAGCTTGTTTGAGAGGTTTTTGAAATAGTGGGATCTTCTCATATGAGATAGATTCAATTTTAAACTGTCATTTAAAATAAGCATTTAAATGTTTTTGGATGATCACAAAGTGGGCCTTGGTACCTTGTTATGAGTACTATCAAGGGGTGCAAAGATCCATACATGTTTCTGTTAAGTTCTGAAAGTTAAGGATAGCCAAAGTAGGCATGGGAGTTAATTTGGCCTAAGTGACCATTCACTTAATTTATTTGTTTTGACTTGTTTGTCTTTAGGAAAAGTTTGGGGATTTTTTAGATGATGTTTATTTTACCTAAGAATCATTTTACAAGCAAATAAACACAGAATCATGGCAATTTAAAAAGAATCCAAATTTTAATACACACACATATGAATGCTTTCATACTTCTAATTGGAAAAGTTTTTGTTAACCCTAATTTTGATGATTAGAGTTTGATAATCCAAGTTTAGTATTTTTGGGATGTTACAACTTAATAGTTTCCTTCCTACTTAATATAACTAAAGAGTTAGGTTTAAGGATTACCATGATGCTCATGGTAGCAATAGATAAGAATAAGATAGATCAAGATTTAGATATCGAATTCCTTTTACTTAAGTTATATACTTAACTTGGTATTCATGAGTTGTTGTAAATAATACCATGATGTGGTCTCTAGAAGATCTGATATTCCTTAATAAGGAATGTGTTGTAGGTTTTAGCTTTATTCCATTTGATCTACCCATTGATCAAATTATTTTTACCAAAATTAAGGTTTTAGCAAAGGTCATATTGAAACTTATCGTAGTCAACTTGATGATCTACTTTGGTTCCATCAAGTTGAGAGAAGCTTCAATCACTTTGACAAGTTTTATTCAAAAACACAAAAATTATTCAGATTTTGTATGCATGAATGCAATGCACACACCTAATCTCATCTTATTTCTAAGCTCTAATGCTAGGATGTTATAGATACGACGTCTCATTGGCCACCCGAATTGTCTCTGCAACGACAAACATTCGGATGTTGTGTCTATGACACAAAGGTAAGACCTATAGACACAGTCTGATGGTCTGGTAACGCATATATTGTGCTCTATCAGAAATATTACCATACCTGCAGGTGTGATGAAAAATCTCGACGGAAATGTTGGTTACATATCTAATATCACTAGAATTCGACTTTTGTAGGACCTCCGCGGCCTGAGTCGAATTACGCCAGAATTTTTTTGGATTCGAGTCTGAGAACTCAAGTCTGAGTAGATAGCATGTTTTTTCCAAAGACAGTTAACTGACCCTGATATGTTGGGTGAGTCAAGCACGCATATCAACTGTCCCTATGAAATAAACATTATGACCCGAAAGCATGTTGGGATGATAAGCACTCGAAGACTTCAGAGTCTCCAGCAGAATCTACGATTCGACTGAACACTCGGGGGCTACTGATATGGGTATGCCCTACGGGTATCCAATATTGGCCTATCCGGTCCGGTCTATCGGGAACCCATGGGATGGTCCGCACCTGATGACAAAGCCCAGGAAGGATTCGGGTGACCTAGGCCCATGAAGGGTGCGATTCCTTGGAAGATATGGCTAGCTTTAGATAGAAAGTTTAAAGAATAAACCCTAAACCTGTAACCGACTTGACCTTATCCCGAGACATGTCCTACCTATATAAAGGTCTGGAGGGCATGGCGAGGAGGACCTACCTCAACCTAGCATACACACCCGTCAGATCTCATCTGTGCACCCCCTGTAACCTTCGGTTTTGCCGATAATCAAAGCAGACAAGTAGAAGTAGGGTTTTCCCTCGGAGGGCCTGAACCTGCGTAAATTTTGTGTCCCGCTTTGCTTGTCTGTTAGCCGAACGCGATCTCCAGTGCATCCCTCTTCCTCAAAACCCAACTCCATAACACTAAGGATCGATGAGCTTAACCCTCGTCAAGTAGGCTCGCAAAAGCAATGATATCTCTCCCTAAAAACGTATCCCATTGTATTTTGTGGCATTACTTTTTTAGGAGTAGCACTAATAATAGTGCAACCCCTTAAAGCACCACCATGCCGCTTGGGTGGATGTTGGCTCTAGCGTGTGGCATGAATGCCACGAGGAAGACGAGAACATGATCTTCCATCGGTAAGGCTCATGCATAGACAAACCAACGAGGAAGGACTATGTCCTATTAATGTGTGTTTGTTAGCATATAATCTAGAAAATGAAGCTAAGGGAGTGGACTATGTTGGTTGATTATCTTGATTGCTAAAAAGTGATACAATGTAGGACCTTAACCAAACGGACGATAAATTGGGGACGGGTGTGAGATGGAAGTGAGGGCTGATGTGTTTCGACTCAATTCATGCAAGATTAGAGATATTCTTTTATGTTTATATTGTGCTAAATCCAAATAACAGTCATAGTACTTCTCTGTTTTATGTTTTATAGCCATCAGCTTTGCACTTGTATTTATATCAAATTCTTATTTATTTTCATTCTTTGATTTCTCAATCATGCCATCTAAAGAACCCCTAAAACTACATGTAGGACGATTAAGCATTAGCCTTGCGGAAAGTGTCGCCCCCTTCTTTTCAGCTTCTTGACCAGCTTCTCCCAGAAACTACCCTCGACCAGCTTCTCCCAGAATCTCATCTGCCAAAATTGTTTATACTTTTAAATTGACATTGAAACTACTAGTTAAAAAGTTTGAACAAATTTTGAAAATAAGATTCTGGGAGAAGCTGGTCGAGGATAGCTTCTGGGAGAAGCTGGTCAAGAAGCTGAAAAGAAGGGGGCCTTTGGCACCTGGGCACCGGTGCTCCCTTCACTTTTTGTTGTTTGAAAATTTTAAAATCTCACACTTCTGTCTCAAAAAATTATGGCGGTAAGTACACAGATATATACAGGAGTAGTGTATGCAAAAAAGTTTCGTCAAAAATACGTTGAATTTTAGAAAATACTTTATAGCTTTCAAAATACATTTTTGCGTATACTCCTCCTGTATATATCCATCTATATATTTAACGCTATATTTTTTGAAACATAAAGTGTGAGATTTTAAAATTTTCAAAAATATTAAACAACATGGACAAACATAAAACAATAACTAGTGAAATGGACATCCGGTAGTTCAGTTTTTTATACATGGCGTCATGTTGATATGTCCAAAGTTGGCTGTCACCAACTCAGGGAGAAAAAGTAAACCACCTAGACACGGACATCAAACATAAATCCAAGAGGTGAACGTGGGGGTGCATCGTGGCCTTCTTATCATGTGAGGCATATTGAATCATGCATGCATTGACCTGACCTCCCTACCTATGACACGACACGGCCACTTGACACTAGGATCGATATCGGTCCAATGATATCGATCCCAGCACAGGTTGGCGCACAGGAAAACGGGGCGCAGGAGATGGGGGGTGCTAGGGAGGAACGGCCGGGCGGACGGATTATAGCTGGGGACAGGATAACGGGGTCACAGTCTGGCCGGGCAGCGTTTTTTTTTGGGTGGGTGGGTGTGTGTGTGGGGGGGATCCGGGCAGCGTTAGTTGCCGTCGTGGTGCCGTGCGCGTTCTCTTTGGCTGGTACCAGCTGTTGGAACACTCCGCCGACTGGCCGGTCCCGGGGCTGTTCCATGCCGGAGGAGAAGACTAAGAGAAGGCATACACAGTACAAAGTAAATGAAACAGGGAACTTTATTGATAACTCTCTTGGTAACTAATGTACAAAGGTTGTTTTTCTATTTATAGGCTAAAGGGGGATACGATACCCACATGGGCCAATCCTAGTCTGATAGAGGCCACACCGAGTGGGCCTCTACCGGCCTAGTTTCCCAACACTCCCCTGAGTATCTTATCTGTATAACCATGGCTTAAAACTCCGAAAAACCCAGTGGGAAAAATATGGAGAAATGCACACGGTATACATCTTGCTATGTTGCACGAATTGCCTCATTAAAAACCTCGTGTGAGAAACTTCATAAAAACTCACTAAGGGAAAAAGAGTACAGTTCACTTAACTATAAAGTTAAGTACTCAATCATCGGGATCAAGATTTCAGCGATGAGTTTATGAAGATTCTCCCCCTGAACCTTGCATCTCCCTAAGTCTCATCATGCCGATCCCTCGGACACATCTCTCGAAAGAAGACGCTGGCAATGATTTAGTAAACAAATCAGCGAGATTTTCACACGACTTAGTATGCAAGACTTTCACTTCGTTCATCTTTTGCAACTCATGTGCATAGAAGAACTTGGGGTTTATATGCTTTGTGAGATTGCTCTTCACGTAACCCGTCTGGACTTGTGCAACACAAGCGACATTATCTTCATAGATAATTGTTGGGGTTTGTACGGTGTTCAGTTCACATGACATATAGATGTGACTGACTACCCGTCGAAGCCATACACATTCTCGTGATGCTTCATATAATGCTATGATTTCCGAGTGGTTCGTCGAAGTCGACACAAGAGTTTGCTTAGACGATTTCCAGGAAATAGCTGTTCCACCACAAAGGAAAACATATCCAGTCTGCGACTTGGATGTATGCGGGTACGAAAGGTACCCAGCATCTGCATAGCCTACAACAGATAGGTCTTGGTTCTTTTGGTAAAACAAGCCAAGGTCCTTTGTCCCTTGTATGTACCTAAAGATGTCTTTAACGCCTTTCCAATGCCTCTTGGTAGGCTCAGAACTGTACCTTGCAAGCAAATTAACGGCGAATGCAATATCCGGCCGTGTACAATTTGCGAGGTACATAAGTGCGCCAACTGCACTTAAGTAGGGGAATTCCGGTCCCAGAACTTCCTCTCCCTCTTCTTTAGGCCTGAACGGGTCCTTGTCTTGCTGCAAAGATCTTCCGACCATCGGGGTCTTAGAAGGATATGCCTTTTCAAACCCAAATCGTTCCAACACCTTCTGGGTGTAGGCCGACTGGTGAACTAGAATCCCAGCAGGGGAATGCTCAAGTTGCAGACCGAGACAGAACTTGGTTTTGCCTAAGTCTTTCATCTCGAATTCCGACATCAGGTAGGAACTCGCTTCCTCAATATCGTCAGGTGTACCGATTATATTCAAATCGTCCACGTACACCGAGATAATATAGAAACCATCCTGGGATCTCCGTATAAAAACACATGGGAAATCTTCATTACTTGCGTAGCCCTTCTGATGAAGGAAATCGCTTAAACGATTATACCACATCCTACCTGACTGTTTTAGTCCATACAATGACTTCTTAAGCTGAACACTGTATAAGCTCCTGTTTGCTCTATCCTGGTTCGGGGCAGGGATACCTTCTGGTACTTTCATGTATATGTCCGAATCCAAGTTACCATATAGGTAAGCAGTGACAACATCCATTAGTTTCATTTTTAAGTCCATGTTTACTGCCATTGAGATCAAGTATCTAAAGGTAATTCCATCCATGACCGGGGAGTAAGTTTCCTCAAAGTCGACACCTGGTCGCTGAGTGAAACCTTGAGCAACGAGCCTTGCTTTGTACCTTACTACTTCATTATTCTCGTTTTCCTTTCGAACAAAAACCCACTTATGGCCAACAGGGCGAATGTGGGGAGGAGTTAGACAAACAGGTCCAAATACCTCTCTTTTGTTTAACGATAATAATTCAGCGGTAATTGCCTTCTGCCAATCTTTCCAATCCGACCTTTTCTTACAATCAGCGAGCGTGTTAGGCTCAGGGTCAAGATCTATGATTGAGGCAATTTTCTTGGCAAAATTAACGTCGACATTTGCCATGGCTCGGTTGTATGACTCGCCCGAATTAACATAGTTAATGGCCATTTCGTCATGGAGTGCATCAGGCACATCATCTTGCTCCACCGGATTTCCCAATCCAGGAGCTAGGTCCTTTAGCTTTCCCGCTCCGATGTGTGCGCACACAACTTCGCTGGGTATTTCCGATATAGGAAATTTCAAGTCCGGAATTTCGTGCACTGAAATATCCGTACTCGTGCCAGGTCTCAACTGGCTCCCCTCAACAGGGGTAGTCTGTAATAAATCTCTCTTATCCTTTTTCTTCGGGCGTCCCCGGATACTTGGGATTTGAGAAACCGGAATCCGCGTCCTCTTAGGCCTTGGAGCAGGAGCGGGTATACCATCATTTTTCTTTGGTATTTCAACCCTTTCCGGTGCATTGCGCGCATGCACATGCGACTTTGTTACAGTCTTTAAATCACTAAAATGATCGGGCAGTTGATTCGCTAGGGAGTGCAAATCTAGTATCTTTTTGACTTCTCTATTAGTCTCAACAGTGCGCGGGTCATGAGCGTGGATCCCCGTGGCTTTCCACGCGATTTCTCGACTTTTGTCATCCAGGGGTTGATTACCTCCCCCCAAAGTCGGGAAAAGATCCTCGTCAAAAATGCAGTCAGCAAAACGGGCCGTGTGACAGTCACCTGTCAAGGGGTCCAAGAACCTGATTATGGACACAGTCTCATAACCAACGTATATCCCCGACTTACGGAGCGGTCCCATTGCTGATCGCTGGGGTGGTGGTATAGGTACATATACCTGGCATCCGAACCTACGTAGGTGGGAAATTTTCGGTGCCGACCCTTGCGCAAGTTGGATGGGAGAGTGGATGTTGTAGGCCGATGGTCGAAAGTTGATGAGATTAGCGGCGTGTAACACCGCGTGTCCCCAACATGTAGTTGGTAAATTACAACCCTGAAGGAGTGGTCTGGCAATGAATTTAATCCTTTTAATCAATGCCTCCGCGAGTCCATTTTGAGTGTGGACATGCGGTACGGAGTGCTCAAGTTTGATTCCAGTTGCCATGCAATAATCATCGAATGCCTTTGAAGTAAATTCTCCGGCATTGTCCATTCGAATAGACTTTAAACGATAATCAGGGAATTTATTCCTTATTTGTATGATCTGGGAGATCAACTTTGCAAAAGCATGGTTCCTTGTTGACAGCAGGCAAACATTGGACCATTTAGAGGAAGCATCGATGAGAACCATGAAGTACCAAAACGGCCCTGAGAGGGGCTGAATTGGACTACATATATCCCCTTGAATGCGTTCCAAGAACGCGGGGAGTTCATCCTTCACCTTTAGGGGGGACGGTCTAATGATCAATTTCCCCGTAGCGCATGCGGAGCACACGAAATCATCGGAATTCGGGAAATTTTTCACATTAACATTATGACCGTTCGAGTTGTTAATTATATTTCTCATCATCCTAAGACCGGGGTGGCCTAACCTATCATGCCAAAGGCAGAATAGTTCGGAGCTTCTAAAGACAGTCTAAAGGATAGTGTAAATAGGTGGTGCTACTATCTTAGTGTAGTACAGCCCAGTAGCTAATGAAGGGAGTCTTTCGACAACATGTTTACCATTTTCGTCGCGCTTGGTAATGAGTAGGAACTCCTTTCCATTCTCATCATCATCGGTTTCGACATGGAAACCATTTGCGCGAATGTCTCTAAAACTTAAGAGAGTACGAGTCGACTCCGGATACAACAATGCCTCTTCAATGATCAGAGTTGTTCCGTTTGGGAGTATGATAGTTGCTCTTCCGGAGCCAACTACATTCGGACCGCAGCCGGCGATCGTCATTATGTTATCAGGGTTTTTGGTAATTGACTCAAAATACTTTGTTTCTCTCAAGATGGTATTGGTGGTGCCGCTATCAGCAAGGCACGTTTCCTCCATTTGGGCGCCACACGCGTTCTAAAATATAGTGCCTAATTAATATAATGGAGCGAGGAAGATGCTACATCAAGTAAGTAAAACACATAAACATTTCAGAACATCACATAATCAAATAATGGAATAAATGAATAAATGTCATCCAATCGCCAGAAACAAATAAATGTTATGCTCTCATAGAGCTTACAACCATATCGAGTAATTGTATCTGATTATTGCGGAAAAGGAATCATCACAACAAAATGGAGCTCAGGTGGATTCTGCGAGGAAATCACCAAGCTCAGCCAGTATCTCAAGGTCAGTGGGCGGCTCTGCGTTGGCCATCATCATGGACAAGGGGCCTGGCTGAGGTGGCGGGGGCACAACGTGCTCAACCTCCATGGGCACAGCGGCGTCCGTCGGGACCGCCGAGGGTGCTGCCACTTGTGCTACGTCCTGCGCCACTATGTGCGTGACGTTTTGCACAGGCGTCGCTCCGGGCGCCAGTGGTGCCTCAACCTGGACAAGATGCGCCTCGCGCGCCTTCTTGTTGGCCTTGAACGCGTCGACGACGTGTTTAGGGGCAAAACACTGCCTGGAGAAGTGAGTCTTGGAGCCACAGCGGAAGCAGTCCTGGGGCCTCGCCTCCCCCTTGCACGCCTTGCGTTGCTTGGCCGGGTTGGAGGAGTTGGGTCCCTTCTTGCCCTTCTTGCCTCCCTTCTTGTGGATGGGCTTGCGCACCTTGTAGGCACCAGCATTGGCCTCATGACTTGGGCCCCCTGCGAAGGGTTCCACGGAGAAGTTCTTTTTCAGAACATTATCCTGCGCCTCGGCCACCTGGAGAGCATCAATAAGCGCTGCATATTCCGTGAATCCTTCCTGGCGAAAGTTTCGCGAGGACTGGATGTTGTCCGGATGGAATGTGGAGAGAGTTTTGTCTATCTTCTACTGATCGGTGGTACTGGTCCCACACAGCTGAAGAATAGTACAAATCCGATGCAACCTGGAGTTGTACTCTCCCACCGTCTTGAAGTCTGCAAACCTCAGACGTATCCAATCGGCCTCCGCCTGTGGCTGAATGGTGTACTTCAGCCTAGAGAACCGCTTGTTGAGGGCGGTCCAAAGGGCAGAAGCACTCCGTTCTGCCATGTACTCATTCTTGAGAGTCTCACACATGTGATGGTGGAGGAAATGCAGGGCTTTGGCGTTATCCGCCGGGATGGTTTTGCTGGGGGCCGTCGGGGTCCCCTCAATCAACGCATCCTTGATGCATCGGTCCTCAAGGACGATCTCAACGTCCGAGGCCCAAGTTAGGTAGTTAAGCCCATCCTGGGTCAACTCCGGGAACTCGCGGCTGACGATTACGGTCATCTGCAATTTATGGAAAGTGTGTAAGATTACAGCAGGTAATCGGTTGCATAAATGCGATAATCGATACAATAATTCAAATATGACGGCGTTCCAAAATTTAATTTAAAAACGGTGAAAGCTATCTATGAGATACAAAGTATTAAAAACATGCGGTGATTAATAACTATAGTAAAACATAGTTCAAAAGCTTGTGTAAAAACAGACCAAAAACAGAGCCAAAACGGTCCATCCGCCCGCGATCGCGTGCTACCAAACAGCCAAGCTACCCTCGCCTTTGCGCGGCCGGCCCGCTCCAGACCGTCCCTGCCCGCTAAGCGGGGGAACGAAGCTAGCAGAGCTAGCTCCCGACTGGGGCGGCGGTGCCGGCAGCAGGCCGGGCCGGCGGCGCGATTGGCGTGTGGGCGTGGCCGGCGAAAGTCGCAGACGCGAACGAAACAAAAAAACGGTCCAAAAAAAAAGAACTACACGTGCGGGCCAAAATGCGTGGCCAATTGGTACGGCCCACCCTCAAGGGAAGCTGTTGCATGCTGCATGCGCGCGCCTGGGCAAGCGGCGAGCAGCTGCTATGCGCTCGCGGCCAGCGGCGACCAGGCGACGATGGCGAGCGGCCGGCGCGGCGGCTCGGCGGTGGCCGGCGGGGCGCAGCCGGTGCGCGGCAGGCCAGTGGCCGGTGGCAGCATGGCTAGCAGCTACGGCTCGAGGCCAGCACGCGGGGAACGGTGGCCAGTACGGGCGTACGCGGGCAGAGCGTGCAGGCGGCGGCTCACGGCCGGCGGCGTGGCGCCAGCGGCCAGCGGTGCGCGGCTCGCGGCGGCGTGGCCGGCCAGCGGGGCCTGCGGCTGCGCGGCAGCGGCGAGCACGGCCAGGCGGCGGCAGCCAGCAGCGCGCGCGCGGCGCGGCCAGAGGCCAGCAGCCGGCGGCGGCGCGCGGCGTCGGCCCGGCCAGCGGCGAGCACGGCCAGGCGGCGGCAGCCAGTAGCGCGCGCGCGGCGCGGCCAGAGGCCAGCAGCCGGCGGCAGCGGCGCGCGGCGTCGGCCCGGCCAGCGGCGAGCACGGCCAGGCGGCGGCAGCCAGCAGCGCGCGCGCGGCGCGGCCAGAGGCCAGCAGCCGGCGGCCCGGCCAGCGGCGGGCGCGGCTCGCGACGGCGTGGCCAGTGCGGGCGTGGCCGGCGAGGCACAGCCGGCGGCCTGCGGGCGGCGCTCGGCGGCGCACAACAGCCAGCAGCGCCGGGCGGCAGCGCGCATGTGGCGGCGCACAGCGCGGACGGCGCTCGGCCAGCAGGGCCGGGCAGTAGCGCGGCGGCGCGCGGGGTGCGACCGGTGCGGCATGCAGCTGTGCAGAGACATACGCGGCCGTGTACGGGCCAGCAGGGCCATGGCTGTAGCGGCTGTAGCAAGCGCGTGTATCTAAAGTGCAAAAGGAAGTACATAAAAACTGTAAATCCGATCCGAAAACGGTCGGGATCAGCCATCTGTTAAGAAAAAAACCAGATCTGCACAGCAGGTGCACGCATCGATGGTACAGTCAAAAAAATTCTAATCTGGGAGTGATTAGATCGACATTGGTCGGCGACAGCAGGTCAGCTCGACTCCCGGAAAGAAAAATCCGCACTTAAGATGGGATCTGATCTAAAATCTGAACGCAAACCTTGAAAGGAAAACTCGAGACGAATCCATTTTTGCGGTCAGATTTGTGTTACCTTCAACGAAAGCCTGCGTGATGCAGGCTTGACGGTGGCTTGACGGAGGCTCGACGGAGAGACTGTTGGAGATATGCCCAAGAGGCAATAATAAAGTGGGTTATTATCATATCTTCATACTTATGATAAATGTTTACATACCATGCTATAATTGTATTAACAGGAAACATTAATACTTGTGTGATTTGTAAACATAAAAGAGTCCCTAGTAAAGCCTCTTGTTAAACTAGCTTGTTGGTTAATATATGATCATGGTTTCCTGATCATGAACATAGAGATGTTATTGACAACAGGGTCATATCATTAGGAGAATGATGTGATGGACATACTCCTATAGATAAGCGTAGCATAAAGATCAAGTCATTTTAATAGTTCAATTGCTATATGCTTTCTGATACATAGTAATCTAATTCCTTCGACCATGAGATCATGCATATCACCTTTACCGGATGGATGCTTTGATGACATCAAACACCACACCGTAACTGGGTGGCTATAAAGGTGGCATTGAGTGTTCGGAAAGTATTGGTTGAAACACATGGATCAAGAGTGGGATTTGTCCATCCATATGACGGATAGATATACTCTGGGCCCTCTCGGTGTAATGTCATCCAATTAGCTTGCAAGCATGTGACTGGCTCACAAGGGATCACATATCACGGGAACGAGAAAAGAGTACTTATCAGTAACGAGGTTGAACTAGGTATGCAGAGATACCGACGATCATAACCTCGGATAAGTAAACTATCGTGAGACAAAGGGAAATTGATATCATATGTAAGTGGTTCATTCGATCGCAAAGTAATCGTAGAAATATGTGGGAGCCATATGAATTTCCAGATTCCTCTATTGGTTATTGATCGGAGAAGTGTCTCGATCATGTCCGCATAATTCACGAACCATAGGGAGACACACTTAAGGATTCGATGTTGTTGAGTAGTTATGGAATGATGAGTAAGAGACCGAATGTTGTTCGGAATCTCGGATGGAATCCGGGATATCATGAGGAGATCCGTAATGGTCCGGAGAATAAGATTCATATAAGGAAAGTTCTGTTTCGGAGTTGGGGAATGATTCCGGTGTTTTCATCGAGAATGTTCTAGAAGGTTCCGGAATGTCCGGCACTCCGGAGGGGAAAGGGTACATGAATGTGTTATATCAAGTTGATATGATTTCATCATGTACTAGGTGTCATCGCTGTACCAAAATAGAGGGTTTATTCAAATCCTAGTTTGAAAGTCAAACGGCTAGTTTTGGGAAAGAGGAGAAGGAGGTTTGAAACCGACTTGGGGGAGGAGTTCCTCCTCCCACCGCCGGCCCACCTTGGGTCCGAGTTGGGGAGGGACACCCCTCCCCAGGCGCGCCTCCCTCCACCTATAAGAGGAGGGGCAGGGCTCCCCTCCTAGACACACAAGTTGCCTCCCTCTAAACCTAAACCCTAGCCACAGCCTAGGGATTTCTCCCAAGCCGCCGAGTTAGAGCTTCTAATTGCCCTAGCCGCTGGTTTAGCCCCTTCTAATTGGTGTGTCTAAACCCTAGATCACCAAGGCTCTCTCATAGTCCACCATACTCGCTCCGGCTTAAGGCGAAGCCCTGCGAGATCTCCCCTCTACTTCCGGTACCACGCCGTCGTGCTGCCGGAATCGCGAGGAGAGTGCTACAACCTCCGCTGCCTGCTGGAACAAGGGAGAGGAAGGTCTTCGTCGAGTACCGAACGTGTGACCGACTGCGGGAGCGCTGCCGGAACGCAGCGCCGGAAGGATCGTCTACGCGATCTTGAGATCGGCAAGAGTACGACTACATCACCCACGAGAATCTGCTCTCGTTAACCACTTTGGAATCTTCGAGGGTGAGTTCCTCTATCGACTCGTTGCTACAATCTAGTAGATAGATCTTAGCTTGTTTGTTTGCATGCGGTAGAATTTTTTTGTTTTCCATGCTACGAACCCCTACAGTGGTATCAGAGCCGTGTCTATATGTAGATCTGTTGCACGAGTAGAACACAATGGTCATTATGGGCATTGATGCTTTTGTTGTCGATTTCTTCTTGTGTACTTTGCATCTTGCGGGATGGTGGGATGAAGCGGCCCGGGCTAACCTTACATGACATCGTTCATGAGACTTGCTCCACGCTTGACATGCAACTTGTATTGCATAAGTGGCTTTGCGGGTGCCTGTTTCTCCCAACATAGTTAAGATTCAATTTACAACGGGTGATTGACAATACTAGTATCAATGTTGTGGTTTTGTTCGTAAGTTAGAGCGACACTTATTGAAAGCCCCAAACCACGTAAAATATGCAAATAAAATTAGAGGCGTCTAACTTTATTTTGCAGGGGTGTGCTGTGATGTGATATGGCCATGATTGTGATTATATTTGATGTATGCAATGTTCCTTATTGTAAGTTGGCAACCGGCAGGAGCCATATGGTTGTCTTTAAATTCTGTTAAGACCCGCGTGTCTATTCAAAGTAGTTGTAATAGTTGAAGCTGGTGGACGACAACCATGGAGCAGCGTCATTGACCTTGATACAATGCCGGTGATGATGGAGATCATGTTCGTGCTTGAAGATGGAGATCGGAAGCACAAGAAGAAAGGCCATATCATATCACATATTATGAATTGCATGTGATGTTAATCCTTTTATGCATCTTGTATTGCTTAGTTCACGACGGTAGCATTATAAGATGATCCCTCAAGCACACAATTTCAAGTTTTAAAGTGTTCATCCTTAGTAAGCACCGTTGCTAAAGCTCGTTGTTTTGAAGCACCACGTGATGATCGGGTGTGTTAGATTCTGCGAGTGTATACAACGTGAGCAAGCCAGATTTGCTCATGAAGAAGCCAAGGTTTGATCTTGACGAGCCTAGCATGTACAGACATGGTCTCGGAACACGGATCACCGAAAGGTAAAGCATGAGTCATATAGTAGATATGATGAACATGTTGATTGTCCGCCATTGAAGCTACATCAACTCTCGTGATGATCGGTTTTGATGTGGTGGATTTGGTTCGTGTGATCACTAAAACAATGTGAGGGATATTGTTTTGAGTGGGAGTTCAACGGCAATATGATTAAAAGTTGAACACTATTTATCATAAATTAAATCAAAGTGAATTTGCATAGTTGTTGTAGTCATTGGCATCCGTTTACCACCTTGCGCTTAGTTATAATTGAGATGATAGAACTATAGAATTCTGGTTAGTTACTTTACGAATTGGTATCGTATTGTTTTGAAGTGTTAATCTAAAGTTTAAAAGTCCTATTGCAAACTTTCAGTAAATTCCGGTTACTCCATGAAGTTTAATAATTGGTATTAAATCAAGAGTGACAATTCCAAGTGTTAGTGTATGAGTATCATGTTTGTCTCCATGATTCTTGATATTCAAAGGATTGTCTTAATATCAAGGTTATCTAGGATCTGAAAGAGTTGTTTCAGAAACCATGATGTGTGGAAGATATTGTGATATCTGAAACGAAATTTTGGTTGCAACATGATAGAGTATAATATGGCAAAAGACATGTTCTCATATTTTGATGAAAATTTGCAAAGGGTTGGAGACACTTGTTGTCCTAATCCTCCAAAAGGTTTTGGATAGCAACATTATACTCGTAATTCATCGTTATAAGCTAAAATTAGCTTGATCATGGACGATTCCATGATAAGGGTGAATATTTGATGTAGGTAAAATATTTACTACACCAAGAGATTACTAAAGAAAGGAATTTGAAAGAACACCAAACATTTGATGATGGTGATCTACTTCAAAGTGCAAGTCCAAAGACATTGGTATTTAACTATACACGCTTTGGACTATGTGTCATATGTATGACTCCACTATTGATGTTGATAGATTCTTTCAAACAGAAAAGGAAATACTGAAAGAGAATCTCATAAATATATGGCAGAAAAGAAAAGACTAGAATTGTTCAGTTTAAGTATATAGATGATATACATGTTATGGCTATATTCTTTGCTTATTAAACAATGTGGTTCTTAAGTATTTGATACTGAATTTGTTGGTGTGAATCGTCATACGAAACAACAGAATTCATGAACTACAGTGGCCTAAGTAACTAGCAAAAGAATATGTGATGATGTTCATCGAGAACAAATAAAGGGTTATTGTGTTGCTCGTTAAACATCAAAGTTTGCCTTCAAGATTTGTTTTATCAGGTATTATGAGAACAAAAGGGTTGTTCAAATAATTGCCGTAATCCATAAAATATGGATGCTTTACAAATCTCGTTGGAGAAATCACATCCATAAAACTAGTGCTAAAAATGTCGAAAGACAAATTGATTGATAGATCACTTAGGAAGTGACATCGCCGTTTAAATTATATTTGAAAGAAAACATGAAGAAACTCCATGTGGATGGAATTTTAGAGTCTTTTGATTTTTGATCAAATGACGCTTGTGAAACTTTCCTAGAAATAATTAAAACTTCGTTCATAGGCCAAAAGGGAACGAATGACTAGCTTATTGGAACTTGTACATATTGTTGTACAAAGTCCATTATGTGTAGTCAAGAGCGATGGATTTCAACTTCATATGCTTTCTCCGAAAATTTAAGTGAATATATGAATATTTACTTAATAAGGATGAAGTATGAAACATTTGAAAAGTTCAAAGACTTTCAAGATGAAGTGCAAAATCATTGTAACAAGAATATAAACAGTTTATGATAAAGATCATAAAGGAAGATATTTGAGTTACAAAGTTTAGCATAATACCTAAGATTTATGGAATCGTTCCGTGGATTTGCATTTCCCGAAACACCATAAGAGTATGGAGCATTCGAGATATGTAATTAAACCTTGTTTGACATGGTAAGATCAAAGGTATAATTCATAAAACTGCCATTATATTTTAAAGATTAAAAGCATTAGAGACTACCGTTTTTCCACTGAAAAGATCTTCATCATAATCCGTTGGAATGACACCATATAAAGTTATGGTTTGGGATAAAACCCAAGTAGTCCTTTCTTAAACATTGGTATGCTGTGCATAAGAAAGATGTTTGTAACCAAAGTCGGATGAACCTGTCTTTGTATGTTATTTCGAATAACTGTTAAGTAATCCTCCATAACATCGGAGACAAAAGTGTTTGTCACTTAGAACGTCAAGTTTCTTTAAGAAGGAATTTTTCGTGAAAAGTTAAGTGGGAGGACAATAGAACTTTGATAAGGTTAAAGGAACCTTAGCTATATGTGCAAAGTTGCGCAGCGCCGAAAAGTGTTCCGGAGGCAGCAACAATGCTCATGGCTCACGTGCCTCAAAGGTTGTGGTACAAAGGTCAAAGTTTCTGTTCAACCAAGTAGGTCGAGTAAACAATCAAATACCAAGATTTGAGGGTTGAATCATTATTTGAGAATAATGAACGTACTACATGCAAAGAAGCGATGATGGGCCCTGACTCCATAAAATGGCTTGAAGCCATAAAATCCGTGATAGTTCCATACACGAGAAGTCAAGTTTTGAACTTGAAGGACCCTCGAGAAAGGTGTAAGACCTTACAGTTGTGTTTGGATCTATAAAGAGATAGACATGGATTTTGCACATCTATGAAATAGTCGACATGATTGGGAAAGAGTTCACAACAATGTTCAAAGGTTGACTGTGACAAGATCTGATCTTTCATAGCGATATTTAGTCTAGACGGATTAATGTAGAAACCACGACATATAATTTTGTTATGTGTTGGATAAACAAAACAAATTCTTCTAATAGAAGGGTTACCTAGGATGTGTACATGACACAGTCCAAAGGGTTTTGTTAGTTCAAAGGATGCTAAATGCATATGCAAACTTCAATGGTTGAAGTAAGCATTACGGAGTTGGAATCTTCACTATGATGAAACTATTAAAGGAGTTTAAATTCGTCGGAGATAATGAAGATGCTTGCATTTGCAAGAAATTAAGTGGGAGCGCTAAGACATGTTTCTAATACATTATGTGGAAGACATATTGTTGATTGGAAATGATGTATCTTTTATTAACACATATTAAGAATTTCATCCTGATGAAAGACTTAGGCAAAACCCAAATATTTGGCATCAATAGACGCTAATATGGTTGTGCCGAAAGTACATAGATAATGTATTGAATGAGTTCAATATAGAAACTACAAGAAAGGTTCTTGTCACACAGAAAGGATTGAATGAGTTCAATATTGATGATATATTCAAGTGTATTGACACTGGTTAAGTTAAACAAAGATTCAAGTATAAATTGATACTTGATGTATGAAATCACAAAGAGTATTTATATCAATCATACTGTGATATGTACAAATCCAGATATGTCCTATACTCTAAATGTTATGAGCATATACCAGAATGATTCATAAGTTGATCATTGGACAATAGTAAGGATATTCTTATGATCTTTTGGAAGAACTAAGAGTATATTATTTGTAGAACTGACAAATAAATGGTTAGTTCATTGTAAAAGTATTACATTGATACTAGTTTTGTCACAAAGTACAAATTAAGTTTATCTCAATCTAAACTAAGGGTGGCACAATATAATGGAAAGTAAGTTCCATAATGGATTTGGATAAGTTCCAAAGTTAAGACATTGTGACAGATACTACAACAAAAGGCTAAGTATATGACTGCTATAATAGTAGCTAAAGAGGGCATTTGTGTCAAGTAGTTTGTTATCAAACTAGGTGTAGTTCATAGCGGGATAATACTATGAAGATATATTGTACGACAATATTATCAACATGTTTTAACCCCAAAGAACTAAAGGTCTCACCAAAGGACCAAATTTATACAAAAGCCATCTCATTAGAGAATGAGTGATGCGTAGAGACGCAAATACATGCAATTACACACGGACCTGGAAGTGTCAGATCCGGAGATCAGTTGACCACTAGCGAACGTGTACTTACAACACCGGAAAGCCATAGGTGTTGAATACACAAATGTTTGAAACTAGATTATTGACTCTAGTGCAAGTGGGAGACTGTTGGAGATATGCCCAAGAGGCAATAATAAAGTGGGTTATTATCATATCTTCATACTTATGATAAATGTTTACATACCATGCTATAATTGTATTAACAGGAAACATTAATACTTGTGTGATTTGTAAACATAAAAGTGTCCCTAGTAAAGCCTCTTGTTAAACTAGCTTGTTGGTTAATATATGATCATGGTTTCCTGATCATGAACATAGAGATGTTATTGACAACAGGGTCATATCATTAGGAGAATTATGTGATGGACATACTCCTATAGATAAGTGTAGCATAAAGATCAAGTCATTTTAATAGTTCAATTGCTATATGCTTTCTGATACATAGTAATCTAATTCCTTCGACCATGAGATCATGCATATCACCTTTACCGGATGGATGCTTTGATGACATCAAACACCACACCGTAACTGGGTGGCTATAAAGGTGGCATTGAGTGTTTGGAAAGTATTGGTTGAAACACATGGATCAAGAGTGGGATTTGTCCATCCATATGACGGATAGATATACTCTGGGCCCTCTCGGTGTAATGTCATCCAATTAGCTTGCAAGCATGTGACTGGCTCACAAGGGATCACATATCACGGGAACGAGAAAAGAGTACTTATCAGTAACGAGGTTGAACTAGGTATGCAGAGATACCGACGATCATAACCTCGGATAAGTAAACTATCGTGAGACAAAGGGAAATTGATATCATATGTAAGTGGTTCATTCGATCGCAAAGTAATCGTAGAAATATGTGGGAGCCATATGAATTTCCAGATTCCTCTATTGGTTATTGATCGGAGAAGTGTCTCGATCATGTCCGCATAATTCACGAACCGTAGGGAGACACACTTAAGGATTCGATGTTGTTGAGTAGTTATGGAATGATGAGTAAGAGACCGAATGTTGTTCGGAATCTCGGATGGAATCCGGGATATCACGAGGAGATCCGTAATGGTCCGGAGAATAAGATTCATATAAGGAAAGTCCTGTTTCGGAGTTGGGGAATGATTCCGGTGTTTTCATCGAGAATGTTCTAGAAGGTTCCGGAATGTCCGGCACTCCGGAGGGGAAAGGGTACATGAATGTGTTATATCAAGTTGATATGATTGCATCATGTACTAGGTGTCATCGCTGTACCAAAATAGAGGGTTTATTCAAATCCTAGTTTGAAAGTCAAACGGCTAGTTTTGGGAAAGAGGAGAAGGAGGTTTGAAACCGACTTGGGGGAGGAGTTCCTCCTCCCACCGCCGGCCCACCTTGGGTCCGAGTTGGGGAGGGACTCCCCTCCCCAGGCGCGCCTCCCTCCACCTATAAGAGGAGGGGCAGGGCTCCCTTCCTAGACACACAAGTTGCCTCCCTCTAAACCTAAACCCTAGCCACAGCCTAGGGATTTATCCCAAGCCGCCGAGTTAGAGCTTCTAATTGCCCTAGCCGCTGGTTTAGCCCCTTCTAATTGGTGTGTCTAAACCCTAGATCACCAAGGCTCTCTCATAGTCCACCATACTCGCTCCGGCTTAAGGCGAAGCCCTGCGAGATCTCCCCTCTACTTCCGGTACCACGCCGTCGTGCTGCCGGAATCGCGAGGAGAGTGCTACAACCTCCGCTACCTGCTGGAACAAGGGAGAGGAAGGTCTTCGTCGAGTACCGAACGTGTGACCGACTGCGGGAGCGCTGCCGGAACGCAGCGCCGGAAGGATCGTCTACGCGATCTTGAGATCGGCAAGAGTACGACTACATCACCCACGAGAATCTGCTCTCGTTAACCGCTTTGGAATCTTCGAGGGTGAGTTCCTCTATCGACTCGTTGCTACAATCTAGTAGATAGATCTTGGCTTGTTTGTTTGCATGCGGTAGAAAATTTTTGTTTTCCATGCTACGAACCCCTACAGAGACATGTGATGATAACGTGTTGGAACACCCCCAGCCGACTGGCCGGTCCCGGGGCTATTCCACGCCGGAGGAGAAGACTAGGAGAAGGCACACACAGTACAAAGTAGATGAAACAGGGAACTTTATTGATAACTCTCTCGGTAACTAACGTACAAAGGTTGTTCCTCTATTTATAGGCAAAAGGGGGATACGGTACCCACATGGGCCAACCCTAGCCTGGTAGAGGCCACACCGAGTGGGCCTCTACCGGCCCAGTTTCCCAACACCAGCGACGCCTTTCGATACGGTCAGGTGCGGAGGGCCGAGCCGACGAGGCGGCACGAGGCCGCTGGATCAGCAGGAGTCCACCGGGATGGATGAGATGGCCGGGGGATCGGATTGGAGCATTGGAAGGGTGCTGCCTATTTTTGTGCCCCGAACAAACGAACGGAAACAGACGAGTGACCCAGCTTGCTCAGCTAGTTTTTCTAGGATGCTTGCCTAGCTAGGTATATATACCCCGTGGCCTTGTTCGGAATGGCTTTTTTCATTTTGAGCAAGCGGTAGAAGCGCTCGCTTTTTATTCATGGGCTGCTGCTCTGCAAACTGACCTACTGGTTTTCTTGTAAATCGGCCAAGCCTGGCCCAATGCCCATTTACCTTTCTTAAGATGCCACATAGGCACGCACCGTGAGGATCGATCCAACTCCCCTCCCCGACGGACCGTTCTTCTTTCTCACGACTCGCTGCCTTTCCTCTAGTATCGTAGTCGATTGCGGCCTCTAGCGGCGGCGCCCCTCCCCCCATCTCGACCTCTAGCGACAGCGTCAATTCCCCTATCTCAACTTCTAGCGCCATCGCTCATTTCCCCATCCCGACTTCTGTTAGCGGCATCCACCGCTACGCGACATGTTTCCCAGTGTTTTGCGCTAGAACTTGTGTTCGCAGCCGTGCTACCGTTCCATACGGTGACCACGCTTCCTCACTCCCTTGACACTGAACCGTTCCTTCCCCAAGCGAGGTAGCTCCAAACGGACGTGGAGTCACATCACACTCTTCTGTAAAATCATGTGTGAGGTTGATCCATGGGAATTAGGATAAGTCGTTTCCGATTGCTAATATTGTTATGATTCTTAACGAATCTGGAAAGAACTGCTTTCTGTTTAATAACCCTTTCCATGGAAATACATCCATAAAACTATTCTTACCTTATCTTTATAAAAGGCAGAAGTTTGAGTATAAGAATGCTAGTTGCGAACAACAGGTGTAGAAACCATAGCCCCAAAAGAGACTTCAAGGCACATAGAACTCGCCCCTCCCGGGTCACACACGTGGGCGACCCTGGAGGAAGAAACCCTAGACCCAAAAGAGCCCCACCCAGGCCACCTCTGGCCGTTGCCGCCGCCGGCGCTAGCGGTGGTGGCGGATCCCTGCTGTCAAAGGCAGCGGGAAGGGTTGGGCGAGCCTCGTTGGGTCTTCCTCGCGCGGGGACGGACGTCATCTGGGGCGGCACGAGGTGGTGGGGCGACACGGAATGGTGGCAGTGCAAGGCGAGACGGGCAAGAGGAGCACGGCCAGGAGGGTCTGCGGGCAGGCCGGCGTGCCGCGCGTGATAAGGGGTGGCCCGATCTTCTCAGTGAACAAGTGGGATGATGGTGGCAACTTGGTGATGTTGATGATGGCAACGTGGAGATAACTCGTATGTAGCTGACGAACTCGTTGGCTGCTCCCCTATCGCTAGAAGCAACATATCTTCAAACCTATGGATATTCGCAACACCACACACTTGCACAACAGCCGTTCGACTACAGTGGTTTAAGAGCTACTAGTTCCCAATGGAACGACAGATCTCACAACAATTTTAGCAGTAGACCTTCAGAGCGCAACACACATCAAGGGGGTTGATAATCCTTAGCAAAATACAAGACGAATATCATGTTCAGATGAATGCTTGAAGCAATTTGGCTGATCTAGGGTTTTAGTTTAACGTAGTCTAACCTAATTGTGATGGATACAGAAGTTTATATGAGGGCTGAAGCGTCCTCCCCTCTAACCAGGCGTAAAAACAGCCATAACTTGTCCTAAACTGACTCGGTTCGACTCAAACTGATATATATCGACTCATAGATGGGTTCGGCCTACTTGGTGCGCATGCCATATGTCACAATGCACCTCAAACGTGTCCTTTCGCTCCATATTGCTTCCTCAATGTTGCTTGATATCCTCTAGTGCGCCTGCCTCCCTCTCCTCCCTCGCGCATGCATTGGTGATCAACACGTCTTGTTCCTCTTACTACATATATTCTCTTCTTCGTGCAATTCTTGTGTTAACAACAAACCTGGTCATACATAGATGCATAGATTTAGGTAGTATAAAGTTTCCATTAAGAAATACATCAGGTTTAGTTAGGAGTGAATTCACCTGTTTCTTAAGTAGCTTTGCACGAGCTCTTGTAATGGGTCCAATCCTGGTCTCATTGGACTTATTCTTTGCAGCAACATCTTCATTGTCAATAGGAGTAGGAGATAGTGCAATAGTATGGATGCCATCATCATCTCCTCCCTTAAAAAGTCATTGACCTCGATGCTCCCAGGTCATCTGCATCATATGGTGTCAAATCAGCAACATTGAAACCATTACTGACACCAAACTGATCTGTAGGGAGATCTATCTTGTATGCATTATCATTTATCCTGGCAAGCACTTTGTAGGGACCAGCACCACGTGGAGTAACTTGGATTTATGCAAATCTTGAAATCTGTCCTTGCGAAAATATACCCATACAATGGCGTCAGGCTGAAACAGCACCTCCTTGCGCTTCTTGTTAACTCGATCAATAGTTCTCTTGCCCTTCTTTTCAATAGCTTCTTTAGTCTTCACATGTATTTTCCTCACAAAATCTGCTCTCTTTGATGCCTCCATGTTTACTCTCTCTTGTATGGGTAGAGGCAACAAGTCAAGTGGAGTAATGGGTTTTAAGCCATATACCACCTCAAAAGGACACAACTGCGTGGTAGAGTGTATCGCCCTGTTATATGCAAACTCAACATGTGGTAAACACTCCTCCCACTCGTGCAAGTTTTTCTTGATCATAGCACGCAACAGTGTTGATAGTGTGCGATTCACCACCTCCGTCTGACCGTCAGTTTGGGGATGACATATTGTGCCGAATAGTAGCTTCGTTCCCAACTTTTTCCATAGTGTCTTCCAGAAGTAGCTCATAAACTTCACATCAGATTAGAAACAATTGTCTTGGGTACTGCATGCAAGCATACAACGTCCCTGAAAAATAGATTAGCAATATGTGATGCATCGTCGCTTTTGTGGCAAGCAATAAAGTGTGACATTTTAGAGAACCTATCCACTACCAAAAATATAGAATCATGGCCCATTTTAGTTTTAGGCAAACCTAGTACAAATAACATGCTTATATCTTCCCATGGTGTAGTAGACGCAGGTAATGGAGTGTACAAGCCGTGAGGCTTCAACTTGGAGTTGGACGTGTTGCATGTAATGCATCGTTTCACAAACCTGTCCACATCACGCCTCATCCTAGACCAGTAAAAATGATCAGCGAGCATGAGTAGCGTCTTCTCACGCCCAAAGTGGCCCATTAAACTGTCTGCATGTGATTCCTGTAACAACAACAAACACACCGACGATTCTCGAACACATAGTTTATTAGCACGAAACAAAAACCCATCATGGAAGTGATATTTATCCCATTCCTTCCCATTATTACACATGCTATAAGGCATTGAAAAATCATGATCAGTAGCATACAACTCAAGCAAACTCTCTAAACCAGGAACTTTAATATCAAATTGTGTTAACAACATGTTCTTCCCAGATAGAGCATCAACAACTACACTGTTTGTACCCTTCTTATGTTAATTATGTATGGGAAAGACTCAATGAACTCAACCCACTTAGCAAGATGCCTATGCAAGTTAGATTGATATTTTAGATATTTCAAAGCTTCATGATCAGAATGTATGATAAATTCTTTTGGCCACAAATAATATTGCCAAACCTCAGGAACTCTAACAAGTGCATACAATTATTTATCATAGATAGGATAGTTCAACCTTGCACCATATAGTTTATCAGAAAAATATGCAATAGGACGACCCTCTTGCATCAACAGACCACCAATTCCTATGCCACTAGCGTCACATTCAATCTCAAATTGCTTACTAAAATCTGGTCGTGCAAGCAATGGTGCCGAAGTTAACAAACATTTCAGCTTATCGAGCACATGATCTTGGGCTTCGCCCCATGAAAATTCCACACCCTTTTTAGTTAATTCATTCAAATGTGCAGCAATAGTACTAAAGTCTTTCACAAAACATCTATAGAAACCAGCAAGACCGTGAAAACTTCGTACTTGAATAACATTCGTTGGAGTAGGAAAATTCTGAATAGCTTCAATTTTAGATGAATCTACTTCCACTCCATGCTTAGAAACAACATATAAATGCTTAGAAACAACATATCCTAGAAATATGACCTTATCTTTGTAAAATGTGCACTTCTTAAGACTACCATAGAGTTTAGCATCATGCAACACTTGCAAAACTTGTCTAATATGATCACTATGTTTAGTTCATTGCGACTGTAGATTAATATGTCATCAAAATACACAACCACAAACATGCCTATAAAAATCCACAAAACATGGTTCATTAATATCATGAAAGTAATAGGTGCATTAGTTAACCCAAATGGCATGAATAACCACTCATATAAACCAAATTTTGTTTAAAAGGCTGTTTTCCATTCATCCCCTTCTTTCATCCTAATTTGATGATAAGCACTACACAAATCTATCTTAGATAAAATAGTAGCACCACTCAATTCATCTAGCATGTCTTCCAAATATAGAATAGGATGACGATATCAAATAGTGATGTTGTTAATTTCTCTACAATCTACACACATGCGCCATGTACCATCTTTTTTAGGAACCAAAATAACAGGAACAACACAAGGGCTCAAGATTATGCGAATATAACCTTTGTTGAGTAGCGCTTATACTTGTATTTCGATTTACTTTGTTTTATCAGGATTCATCCTATATGGTTCTCAGTTCGGAAACGTGATGGCGCTGCGTCAACATGGGAGCGCTTCGTCGGGAAACCCCGAGAGCATGGTTTGATGCAGCACAATAGCAAGTCTTCCCTCAATAAGAAACCAAGGTTATCGAACCAGTAGGAGGAAGGAAATGTCTCAAAGGTGTTGCAAGCAACTTGGAAACCTGCACAACAAAACTCAAGACTTTGCCCCAACGAACAGTGAGGTTGTCAATCTCACCGGTTGCTGTAATAAAGGATTAACTGTATGGTGTGGAAGGTGAAAGTGGTTTGCATAAAGTATGCAGTAACAGTGGAAGATGTGTCAATGGTAAAGATTGGACCGGGGTCCATAGTTCACTAGAGGTGTTCTCCGTAGATAAATAAACATGGCATGCTGGGTAAAAAAATTACAGCAGGGCAATTGACAGGACTTAGCAAGGCATAACAATGCAATGCTAGACATCATGATCCTATGAGATTCGATTGGGCAATACAACAAGATACATAGACCGCCATCCAACTGCATTGATGACCCACAAGTATAGGGGGTGTATCATAGTACTTTTGGTAAATAGGAGTGTCGATCCCCATGAGGAGCAGAAAGTGTTGACTGGTGGTATGGAGCAGGAAATCTCTGTAAATACTTAGCAAACGGATTTTTAGGGGTTTTCTGATAAAGCAACAAAACAAAGTGCAAGTAATAAAGACAACGAATAACTGCAGCAAGTGGCCCAATCCTTTCTTAGCAAAGGACAAGCCGGTGGAAATACTTATAAGGACCAAACGTTCTCGAGGACACATGAGAATTCTGTCAAGTGCTTTCACTTCATATAGCTAAGTACTCTTCTTTGGTGTTGTAAGTGTTGTGTGGGTGAACCTGTGTAGAGGTCTCAACCTAATGAGGTAGATTCCTCCTGTGTTTTACAATGCTAGTCCCTAGATCAATAGCTAGCATCCACAGTTCAGATGTAATATCAAGAAACAAAGGTCTTTATAACCAGGAATAACATAATTTTATTACATCTTACATAGCTCATTGGGCTATTACATTACATTGTAGCGGAATAACTATAAGCATGGGTCCTTCATCTTCAAAGTGCCACAGGCAGATGTTGGTTGTAGACTTTGTAATCCTAAACAATCAATCTTCACTAAAATCAATCAAACCTGCAACATACAAGTTACAGCCACAAAGGGTCAATACATTTGAATTGTATTGGTAAGTTTCACTACTTTGTATATTATGAGTGGATCCTATCATTACATGCATATTTGGCTGAGTAGAGTTTAAGGCTTATTTGCATGAAGCAATATTTATCCTATCTTTTAAAAATGGTTTTGGTCCTTTGTCAAATCCCTTTTCCAAGTTCCTTGAACTCCTTGGTAGAAACTCAAGTGTTCAAGTCCTTGTCAAAAATCCCTTGAGCTACTTGGTAACCCCAAGTGCAATAAGTTTTATCAAAATCTCATGAGTTCCTTGGTAGCCCCAAGTACATCATGCTCTTGAGCACCTTGGTAACCCCAAGTGCATCAAGCTTAACAAAATCTCTTTGAATTCCTTGGTAGACACACAAGGGCATCAAGTTTTTATATTAGAAGTTGGAATGTCGAGATCTCCCATGGTTCAAACTTTAGTTGCTCAGTATTGTCCATAACCGGGGACACGGCTAAGTACTTAGATTTTATTAACTTCTGCAGAAGGAGTACACTTTACCCACATGTCACAATCCCATCTTGTTGCCACCAGTGGCCTACTGGATTAGTGCTCACCAAGATGGAGTACTGGCAGATTGAGAATGTGACGAAGTCTTTCCAAAAGGTCCTCCCATACATCATTGCTAGCTTGTCTTCAGCCCCCATGAAGCATTCCAGATCCCCATGTCCGGTAACTAAAGACAATGTATGGGTCTTCCTAATGTAGTTGACTAAGCTAGAGCCATAATAGCATGTAGTTGCACACGAAAGCCACAATTGGAGAAACATGTTCAATCTCTAAGTTTCCTAGGTGGTTTTCATTTGGAGCACAACACAAAGTGATTTCCATAGACATGGTTCCTTTTGTTGCCACCTTCTCCAAAACTTCAAGTATCCTCCACCTAGGTGGTTCATTGAGTCCTTGTTTTATTATGTAAAACACAAGTCCTTTTCTCAACCTTTGTAAAATCTCAACATGTATCTCTTTTCAAAACATAGCATGGCTAAGCATGTACAACTTCAATATTTTCACTAAGGAGTGTATAGGGAATCCTATTAGGATTTAGCATAGCATAAGTATAAAATTGTTTTCATGCATGTTTTCAAAATCCACTAAGTATAATGAAAATAGTAGGACTTTAGATGATAGTGTCACTTGCCTTTTTGGTAGAGAATGGTAGTTCACTCCTTGATCTTGCTAGTCTCACACTTTGCTAAATTCACTACAAGTCATTCAAGCAAAAACAAAATCAACTAACATTCCAAACCAAAGTCAAACAAATAATCTCACACACATAAAGCAATGGAATCTAAATCATGCATAAGTATGCAAAGGATGGTTCTATTGCAAGGTTGGTCTCTACTAGGTTTATAAACTTTGTAAGGTCCAATTTGGTCATTTACCAAAATGGCAAAGTCTTTAGTTAGAGGGTTTTGCCCAAAACTTATTTTAGAAATCCATTCAACATTTTATGTGGTGGAAAATGGTTTTATCAAATCAAAATCTTTAAGTTCTCACCAAAAGTTTCTAACTCTCAAGACTTGGTGTTTTAGGTCAATAGCTTTGAATTATAATATTTTCCCAATAGTTTTTATTCCAAAATCCTTTTTCATAATAAAACCATTATCACTACTTAGCTAGAATTAGACTAATTTAATTAATCCATTCTAAATTTTTCCAATTTTATTTCCAAAACCATGGGTTGGTTCCTAGGGTCAGTAAGGTCACTACAAACCATTTTGCAAAAGATTTAATCCTAAAATCAATTTTTAAACAATTTCTCTACTCTAAACAAGCTCGCAAAAGAATCTGCAAAATCAAGCAAGCTAACAGGTACTATTTTCTAAACCAAGGGCATGGTTGGCTAGGGCTTGCTCTCCTGAATCCAGTGATATAAAATTTGTATTTTTTGGACGTGTGGTTTGAAAGTTACAAGGGTTTGAAGTTTGCAAATAAATCTGATTCAAATCTGTTTTTTTTAAACAAACCAGGGGACACGCGGCACATTCTGGTTGGACGGTACCGGTTCGGGTGGATCGCGGGCTGCAGGCCGTTAGATCAAGTGGCATCGCACGGCGCTGGCTGCGTACCTTTTCAAGTTTTAAGTGATCTAATGTCGCTCGTTCAAACTAGATCCTACGGTACCGATTCGCTGGACCAAAAGTGAGCGATGCCGACGGCGACTAGCGGCGGCGCATGGCCAGGCGGTGGCTCAGCGGTGGTCTTAGGAAGCGAGAGAGGAAGAGAGTAGGCTTACCGAGGTCGCGAGGTTGTGGTGAAGCTTGGCGTGTGGTCGACGGGGCATGGGGCGCACGGGGACGGTGGCGATTGCTCGCCGGAGACTTCGTCGGCATCGGGTGGTTCTGTCCGTGGTCGAGGACGTCGCTGGAGATCGCCCTAAGGCAAAACGAAGGCGCGGTCAGATGCGCAAGAGTAAGGCGATGCTGTGTGCGTGATCTAGGAGGCGCGGGGTGGTCGGTGTTCACCTGGATTGTGTCGTCGGAGAAGAAACAGACGGCGGCGCGGTCGGAGCTTGTCAAAGCCGACGCTCCGGGGTGCCCGCGGTCGAACTAAAGTGCTGGGGGTGCGTCTGGGAGTGGGGAAGCTGCCAGCGTGCTCATGGAGGCTCGGGGTGGTGTGGCTTGGCCGGAATCGACACCGAACCTCGTCGGAGACGGCGACGGTGCAGAAGGGATTGGCGACAGCCTAGGGGCAGAGAGGAGGAGTGGTCTGGGGGAAAATGTCGAGGAGGGAGAGGTGCTTAAGAATGCGTGGTCGCAGGAGCGATTAACTGCCGTGTTAACGTCAATTTATGCTCGCAATTGTCGCCAGAAACGGTCGAGGAGAGGGGGGCGCTGTCACCGCGAGGAAGAAGGAGGGTGAACAGGGAAAATGGGTCCAGTCGTCAGTGGGGGAAAGAAACGAGCGAAGGGTCCACTAGTCAGTTGCTCCACGGGATCAAAAAGGAGTGCGGAACGTTTTCTTTCGGGAGGGGAGTTGGGCTGGTTGGTGGGCTTCCTGGGCTTGGCCGGCTGGGCTGGGTCCAAATCCATTTTTTTTATTCTGTAATTTTTTTCTTTTTCTATTTCTGATTTCTGTTTTGAATTTCAATCAACCAAACAACCTTCAAATCAATTCAAATACTCACCAAACCTTGCACTAAGAATTTGGTTCTGTTTAGTAGCATAAACCTAAATTCCAAATAATATTTTGAATCTTTTTATATTCCATTTATTCATAAATGGATCATGGTTTATTAATAAATTAGGATTTAGTTTATTTAATAAAATCTTTATTTGAAATCCAAATACTTTCAAAACCAAATCAGTAGGTTTTATTTGAAAATAAAGAATATTTGGAAAACTTGTTTTAAAATAAAATAACCTTTTACTTTAGGTCCATTAATAATTAAATAAAGTAGACTTTCATTATGAAATCAAATAGGATTTGCTTTATTGAGATATTTATTTTGAAATCTAAAATAAAGCAAAAACTCTCTAGTAGGTTTTATTTGTGAGTATCAAACATTTAGAAAGCTTATTTTAAATAATTTTAATAACTTTTGATGTTTCAATTAAATTGGTAAAACCTTCTATTAAATAAAGTTGGATATTAAATCCTTATTAATTTATTTAAATAAACCTTTGCTAATTTTATTTAAAATAAAATGTTTTAATTCCAAAGCTTGGCCAAGGCTTGATTTGGCTTTATAAAATAATCTTTATTTATGAAACTTCTATTTCATTTGAAAACAAAATCTTTTCATTTAAGAGTTTCAAAATAGTATTTCCAAATGTCTCTATTTTTTTTCCTTTTATTAAATGTTTATCTTTTTTTTTTAAATCCCTTTAGGTTTTATTTAATTCAAATGGGTTTGAAGTTCCAATTGAATTCAAAAAGTTTCTTCTGGCTCTGAAAGCAAACAAAGTTTTATTTTATTCATTTATTTTCACATTGCAAGATTTGGAAAATCTTGGGATGTGACAACCTGTGCTAATGCACCAACCTTACTTCGACTAATACATACTTGTGATTAAACCCCCTACAAGCATCCGCAACTAAAGGAAAGTAATTAAGATATAAACCTAACCATAGCCTTAAACTCTGAGATCCTACACTCCCTTATGCAATGGTGTCCTAACGGGGGTTCGGGTTTCTGTCACTCCGGCAACCCCACAATTAGTAGCCAAATACACAATGCATTCCCCTAGGCCCATAAATGGTGAAGTATCATGTAGTCGACGTTCACATGACACCACTAGAAGAATAGCACCACAACTTAAATACTAAACCATTGAATAATATCTCAACACAAATCCACTACTAACAACATGACTTCTCCCATGTCCTCAAGAACTAAACGACTACTCACAATACATCATATGGATCAAGATCAAATATTATATGGTAATGGATAACAATCTGAACATAAACAATAATCCAATGGTTCCACTCACAAGCATCAACTACAATAGTAATCAACATCGAGAAAGTTTCCCCTAAGATCTATGCAAGTTCAACACGATTGTTACAGCGGGATGGAGTGGTGATGATGGTTCTGGTGGAGATGGTGGTGTGGATGATGATGATGATCCTGATGAAGCCTAGCTTGATGATGATGTTGATGACAATGATCTCCCCTCTCCGGGAAGGAATTTCCCCGGTAGAAATATATTTGCCGGGGAGCTCTTTCTCTCTCGGTGTTTTCCGCCCTGCAGAGGCGGTGGAATCTTTCTGTGGTCGCTCCCTGTGTATTAGGGTTTCGAGGAGAAGATATAGGCGAGAGGGCGGAATCGGAGGCCGGCCAGGTGGGCCACACCTCCTCCAGGCGCGGGGCAGGGGGACCCGCGCCTGGGGAAGTGTGGCCCCCCTGTGGCCAAACTCCGCCTCCCCTTCTGGCTTCCTTCGTCTTCTGGGAAAATATTATTTTCCATGATTTTTCTGGTATTTTTCTGATCTTCGCAAATTGCATCAAAACACCTCTTTTTCCATCAGAAACCTGACTCCAGCAGTTCATCCTCCAAGAATCATCCAACATGCAAAAACAGATGAAAAGACATAAGTATCACCTCTTAATATGAAATATATCAATGAATAGAGGCAAATTATGATATAGAATGGTGATGCAAATTGGACGTATCATGCATCTATGACTAGAAGTCCACCTTTGGGTTATCATCTGAACCCCCTCCAGTATTAAGTTGCAAGCAACAGACAACTGCTTTAAGAAAAGTGTGTAAGGTAAACAATCCACTTGTTCCAAGAACAAGAGACCGTTGTTTTCTCCCTAGTGGCAACACCACATCTACAACCTTAGAGATTTATGTCACTTCCCTTGATTAAATAGAGGCATGAACCCACTATCGAGCATAAATACCCCCTCCTGGAGTCACTAGCAACTACTTGGCCAAGATAGCTACTAAAAACGGAGAGCATGCAAGATCACAAACAACACAGACATGATAGAATCAATAAGACAAAACCATTAATCAATCTGACATAGTAATCTCAATATCCATCGGATCCCCGCAAACACAACATGAATGATTACAAATAGATAAGATCTTGATCATGAACAAAGCTCACAAGATCTAGACATGAAAGCACAAAGGAGGAGATACAACCATCTACCTACTACATGGACCCGTAGTCCAAGGTGGAACTACTCACGCTTCATACCAGAGGCTGACATGATGAAGAAGAAGGCCTCCAGGATGATCTCCCCTCCGGCAGGGTGCCGAGAAGAGGTTCAGGTCCCCCCGATCTAGGGACGATGGTGGAGGCGGCTACAGACGGTTTCATGGAATATTGATCGGGTGCTTAGGGTTTAGGCATCGGGGGCTTCTTATAGGCAAAGAGACGAGGTTGGGAGGCGGCCAGGGGGCCCACACCCAGCCCAGGCACGGCCTAGGGTGGGCCCGCGCCCGAGGGGTGTGTGGCCGCCCTGTGGCTCCCCTCCATCTCTCCTCTAGACTCCGGGTTCTCCTCAATAAAATATTGACTTTGGCTTTTATCCCATCCAATGCCGAGAATATTTCCTTACTAGATTTTCTGGAACCAAAAACAGCAGAAAACATGCAACTAGCACTGTGGCAACTTGTTAATAGGTTAGTACCAGAAAACATATAAAAAGCACCTCAAAGTGTGGACAAAGCAAAGCAAAGTAGATACTAAACAATCATGGAACATAAAAAATTATAGATACGTTTCTGACATATCAAGCATCCCCAAGCTTAACTCATGCTCGTCCTTGAGTAGGTAAGTGATAAAAGAATAATTTTTGAGGTGACATGCACCACCAAAACCAATATCAAACCATTTGCAAGCATTGAAAGCTAGGATCAAAGAACTCTAAACATGAGCATGAAAGATGGAGTTCTAACAGTAAGACAAAGTAACTATGCATGCAACATGAAAGTCTATAAACAAAGATCATGAATAACATGCATGGAAAAACGTTTGTTTGTTTCACATATAGAAAACATAGCATAGTGGCATTTAGCTTATACCTCGTAGAGTAGAAAATAGATGCATAGGACACCTTCAAAGTTCATAAGAGTGACTAGGTACAAATAGCACAAGATCAAGTAATATCAACAATTGCATCAATCAATAAGTTTTAGGACAACGCACATAGAACTATGAATGGAAACTATGCTCTCTTAACTAGTGCCTAAAGGTAGAAGGTGGAGACTCAATATAATAGTGGAAGAAAGGCCCTTCATAAAGGGAAGCAGTGATTTCAAGTCTCAAAAAGAGCTTCCATAAATTATGGTACTTGTTAGCTTTCAGCCCTCAATGCCCCTATCATAAGCATCTTGAAGTGATTAAGGTTAAAGTGAACAAACTATGGAGTATACGCTTGACAAAGTATAAGTTGGCAATCTCATGTCCTTGAATATGAGGGCTGCACCGCATGCTACTCAACTTTAGTCACATGTATGTTCTTGTCATAGTAAGTACATGTGTATCATAGAGAACCGCCAACGGGTACCCCTTGCACATGGTACAGGAGCTATCCCATAACCAAAATGACAAGGCAAGCAGACAATGAGCATCTCGGCGATCTTTTTATTTGCTATTTGCATAGGTTTTTATTGAGGATGCTTCACAGATTGCTCATTATGGTGATGCTGCAAGTTTCCACCATGATTAGGCATGGTTTAGGCTAGCGTCCCAGACATTTATCTAACACAAAATACATAAATCCATGGACTTACAAGCTCCCTTTTTATTTCACACCGATGACATCCATAGACAAAAGAGCATGATATCAATTGTGTACAAAGTACAAGTGCAATGTTGAAAACGTTCCCCATGACGACATGGTTCTGCTAATTCCAATGTATAAGTGCAATCATATACAACAAAGATGACACAATGGTTCAAGTTTATTAGGGGCAAGAAATATAAGGTGTGCCATCAAGTTCGTTAGAGCTTTAATCACTAAGTTTTCACATAACAAAATATTTTTTTATTTGTAAGATAGATGAAAACAAGAATATACTTGGAATGGCGTAACACACCATACATAGGAATTTATAGTGGACACTTTGGAATAACTTGGTTTCTTGGGAGTTGGAAGCATGAGTAGAGCTTACTCATACAAGTGGAGGCTAGCAAAAGACTGGGAGCAACCAACTAAGAGAGCAATAATGGCCATAATCATGCAGAGCGACAAAACATTACTAATCAAAGCATAGAGTGGTACTACAAGTCAAGGAGTAAATGATCATAGAAGCTATGGTGACTTGTTCATAGTCATAACATGGTGAGCATGCGCCAAGTCAACCCAAACAAAGCATCAAAGGAGAATACCACAACACAATGCTTTTGTATGCTAAAACAACACATGATCCTTTCAAAGCACACTAGGAAATCCCAATTGTTTGGAACAAGTCATGCTACATCAATAATCACTAAGCATAAGGTCAAGACAATACCTAGCATGACATGCTAAAGTCTTAGTCACAGTCAAAGCAAGCTCCTCTTGCACTATTTCAAGCAAGAACTTTCTACTCCTTTCCAACACCAACCAACTTATTTGAAACAACACAGCGAGAACGGGGTCCAAACTACTTTATTCAAGCAAATTAAACAAACTAAGCAAAGCAAATGAAAACTAAGACGCTCCAATAATAACACAACAATGCATGAAACAATAAAAACAAAGTGTCTAGAAAGACCTAAGCTTTTTATTGATGAAGAAGGGGATGCCTTGGGCATCCCCAAGCTTTGACGCTTGTACATCTTGGATATTTCTTGGGGTGACATCAGAGGTGGCATCCCCAAGCTTGAGCTTTTGTCCATTCTTCATCTCATTACATCATTCTCTCTTTACACCTAAAATTTTTCCTTCATACAAAACTTTACACAATCTTCATTAGCAACATTAGTGTACTCAAAAGATAATAGACCCTAGGGTTTAGCTTTAGAACAGAAAAACTTTTCACTCAAAACACAAGCTACAGTAGTAAGTCCTTCAAAAAGCTCAATTTCCCAAAAAGAACCCAAAAAGGAATTAATAAGAAGCAAATGCAAATAATGGCAGAAATTTGTCAAAACAGACCAGAAGGTAAAAAACGATTTTTTAGAAGACCTTATATTGCTCAAATCAAAAAGTGTTGAGCTAACAAAAGTTAGCTAGCATAGTGGGGGATTTATTCGTAAATTTTCAGCTCAATCCTACTCACAGAGACTCCTCACGAATTTTTATGGTGGAGGACAGAAATCTGTTTCGGCACAGCAACTCCCCAAATCTTACTTCCCTCTCATTAGAGGTCATTCTTGGCACAAAAAGCAAACAAAAACGATATGGAGAGGTCATTACTGAAGTAATAACTTCCAAGACTCAAGAAAACTCTTGGGTTATCTCCCAACAAGTACTTTTCTTTAATGCCTTTAAGTTAGGCACAAGAAGCAAGAAATCAAGTATTTTCAAATGAAGAAGAATTAACATCAATACTTGCAAATTCTTCAACTATGAAGGGTATCTCATCCAAATGAGTTTTGGAGGATCCCCTCTCATCTCTGTTTGGTTCACTACTTTCATCAAAAGGATTTTAAGGAACAATCCAATCAAAATTCTTTTCAAAAGCTTCATGCATTCCAACAAGCTTAAAGGGTATGGGTATCTTAATTTCCTCTATAGGTTTGGTTTTATCTAAATTACCCACAACATCTACACACGACCCTAGCATAATAAAATGCTCAAAGACTTTTTTGGCTTCCTTAGCAACATCATGGAACTCTTTTAGTAAAGTTTCAAGGATAAATTCTCTCTTTTCAGCATTCTTTTCTTGTTTTAGTTTAAGGAACAAAATCCGCATCATGGGGTTAAGGCTAACAAACCTAGCCTCCAACATATGAACTAAATAAGTTGCAGCAATTTCATAATTAGGAGCAAGTTCTGCTATAGATCTATTCTCAATATCCTCATGCTTGCTAACATGATTAAAGAATTTTTCAATATTTTCTTTCTCAATTATAGAACCACTACCTATTGAAAGGTCTTTTAGGGTGAACTTGGGGATGAACATGGTGAGCTAGGGCAAGGTGACAACTAGAGTAGGAACTAATTTTTTTGTGTTTTTGATAAGAGAAAGCAAACCAAACTAAACTAATTTTTTTTGAGTTTTTGATAAAAAGAGGCAAACAAAATCAGGAAAAAGAAACTAAGGAAACAAAAAACAAAGTAAAGAGAAAGGTTGTGGAGGACTCCCCTTGTGAAGACGTCCTTAGCCTCCCCGGCAACGGCGCCAGAAAATCTTGATGGCGCTGCGTCAACGTGGGAGCGCTTCGTCGGGAAACCCCAAGAGCAAGGTGTGATGCCGCACAGCAGCAAGTCTTCCCTCAGTAAGAAACCAAGGTTATCGAACCAGTAGGAGGAAGGAAACGTCTCAAAGGTGTTGCAAGCAAGTTGGAAACCCGCACAACACAAACTCAAGTCTTTGCCCCAACAAACAGTGAGGTTGTCAATCTCACTGGTTGTTGTAACAAAGGATTAACTGTATGGTGTGGAAGGTGAAAGTGGTTTGCAAAAAGTAAGCAGTAACAGTGGAAGATGTATCAATGGTAAAGATTGGACCGGGGTCCATAGTTCACTAGAGGTGTTCTCCTTAGATAAATAAACATGGCCTGCTGGGTAAACAAATTACAGCAGGGCAATTGACAAGACTGAGAAAGGCATAACAATGCAATACTATACATCATGATCCTATGAGATTCGATTGGGCAATACAACAAGATACATAGACCGCCATCCAACTGCATCTATGACTAGAAGTCCACCTTTGTGTTATCATCTAAACCCCCTCCAGTATTAAGTTGCAAGCAACAGACAACTGCTTTAAGCAAAGTGTGTAAGGTAAACAATCCACTCGTTCCATGAACAAGAGACCGTTGTTTTCTCCCTAGTGGCAACATCACATATACAACCTTAGAGATTTTGTCACTTCCCTTGATTAAATAGAGGCATGAACCCACTATCGAGCATAAATACCCCCTCTTGGAGTCACTAGCAACTACTTGGCCAAGATAGCTACTAACAGCGGAGAGCATGCAAGATCACAAACAACACAGACATGATAGAATCAATAAGACAAAATCATTAATCAATCTGACATAGTAATCTCAATATCCATCGGATCCCCGCAAACACAACATGCATGATTACAAATAGATGAGATCTTGATCATGAATGGAGCTCACAAGATCTAGACATGAAAGCACAAAGGAAGAGATACAACCATCTAGCTACTACATGGACCCGTAGTCCAAGGTGGAACTACTCACACTTCATACTGGAGGCTGGCATGATGATGAAGAAGGCCTCCAGGATGATCTCCCCTCCGGCAGGGTGCCGAGAAGAGGTTCAGGTCCCCCCGATCTAGGGACGATGGTGGCGGCGGCTACATACGGTTTCATGGAATATTGATCGGGTGCTTAGGGTTTAGGCATCAGAGGCTTCTTATAGGCGAAGAGGCGAGGCTGTGAGGCGGCCAGGGGGCTCACACCCTGCCTAGGCGCGGCCTAGGGTGGGCCCGCGCCTTGGGGGGTGCGGCCGCCTTGTGGCTCCCCTCTGTCTCTCCTTTGAACTTCGTGTTCTCCTTGATAAAATATTGACTTTGGCTTTTGTACCTTTCAATTCCGAGAATATTTCCTTACTAGCTTTTCTAGAACCAAAAATAGCAGAAAACAGGCAACTGGCACTGTGGCAACTTGTTAATAGGTTAGTACCAGAAAACATATAAAAAGCACCTCAAAGTGTGGACAAAGCAAAGCAAAGTAGATACTAAACAAGCATGGAACATCAAAAATTATAGATATGTTTCCGACGTATCACAACATCACGCCTGGAATGAGGTCAATTTGATGCTCAATACCATACAATGGTAGTAGTCCTGCGGGTACCTCCTCCGGAAAAAACGTCATTGAACTCCTGCAAAAAAGTGGAAACACCAAGAGAGAGTGAAGTATTATTGTTAGAAACCAAAATCTCTCCCTTGTATATAAGCACGAGAGGGATCGCCGTCGGATCATCGCCAAACTCTCTCAAATCCTCCTTGGAGGCCATCAAGATGTATGCTCACATATTAGTCATCGCGGTCGCAACATGGGCTATACCATCGGCATCGCAAAGTAGTGGAGGAAAGGGATCGCACAGCGTGCGCGACACACCATCTACAGTAGGCGCTGTACGAGCAGCAGGCACGGCAGGAGTGGCTCGTGCGGCAGGAGCTGCAGGTGTCTCGGCTGTCGTGGTATTGCCGACGAGTACGCCATGGAGGGGTACTCACAGTGCGTGTTTAGATACGTGGGGTAAGGCGGACGGTTGACGGGTACGAGGTAACACAGCTTACCTAGGTTCAGATCCCACAACGGCGGTGGAATCCTACTCCTGCTATAAATCACTATAAGGGCAATACGCCGAGTTACAGAGATAGGTTCGCTGTGCGAGGTTATCTGAATCGATGCTTGATCGTCTGAGATTGTGCCCTAAAGGCTCCCATAGGCCCGACTTATATAGTCGCCAGGTCCTAGGGTTACAGGGAAAATTCCTAGACGGACAGGTTACAGAGTCCTACACCGTCTATTACTAGTCTTGTGTATCTTGCACTCCAAGACTCTGGGTACGCTAGTGACTCCACCGTAGCCTTCCTTTATCCGGCATGGGCCTCCCTTCTGGATCCACCTAACTGGTCTGCCCAGCAGGCCATAGGCCATGCTACCGACTATGGGCCACCCGGGTTAGTCGGATAAGAGACATGCTATAAGGATACCCATATAGCATATCCCCAATAGTAGCCCCCGGAGAACTCCGAGATCTTGCGCCGTCTTGCCTTTTCATGTTGAATGCTCCGTCTAGATGGATGTCGGCAAATTGTCAAGCAATATCTTGTAGTCCTCCCAAAGAACCCTACAAGGTTTTCTCTGTCTTTGAATGGTAAGCCAGAGAAATGCTGAATCTTCCATCGTACTCTTCCATAGTCGGATTAAATCCGCCCATGCCGGAATCTTCGATGCGACGGCTCATCTACCCGTGTCAGCTAGGACGATGTAGGCTTAGGTCAGAGACGCCTCGTAACTCACACATGCAGAGAACGCAATCATATCCGATTTTCCCGCGCGAGTGATACGAAGCGTTGGCGGTGACGGTTGGAGACGTGGCGAAATTACCGCGCACGTTCACGAACACATCGTCTACGCGGCAACTGTCCGATCAGCTGCACGAATCTTGACGCAGATCATGATAAATAGTAACCGTGGGACACTTTCCACCTTTTACCTCATTCCTCTCACGTCATTGTCTTCTTCCTCCAGCCACACGCCTCCTCGAGCTCTCCGCGAGAAACCTCAAAAACCCTAGCCTCCCTCTGCGTCAGTTGCATCCTTCCAGCACCCCATGGCTAGCAGCAGCTCCTCCCCATCGATGGCAGTGTCGAGCGAAGCCACGGCGAAGCCGGCGAGCTCCGTCGTCATGCCCCCAGAGGGCCTGGTCATCCCCGCATCGGCGATGATTGAAACCACCGGCGGCGACCATAATCTGGCGGCGCTAGAGCCTCTGGAAGAAGAGCCAGACTCGCACAAGGGCGACTGGCGTGGCTCGGACATCACCGACTGCGACATCCAAGAGATGGTCACCGAAGTCTACCTCCCCGCGATGGAGGGGCTCGCCTGGCGGGCGACGCCGGCCGGCGAGGTGACACCTTCTCCCCAAGCCGGAGAAAAGGTGTACCTCAAGGCTCAGATTGTACGCGGCGTTTCTCTGCCCATCTCCCACTTCTTTCTCTCCGTCTTGAACCATTACAAGGTCCAACCCCATAACCTCTCTCCCAATAGCATCTTAGTGCTTAGCAACTTCGCGGCACTTTGTGAGGGTTACCTAGGGATTAGGCCTAGGTTAGACTTGTTCGTGTACTTCTTCACCGTCAAACGTGAAGCCGGACATAGTAGGGAGGAGCTTAGGAACTGCGGCACCATAAGCTTCAAGATCCGACCTGGCCGGCGGTTCCCCAACATCGTCGGCCACGAGTCCTGCAAAAACTGGCAGCGAACGCACTTCTACGGCCCCGACATTCCTTTGGCGGGCCGAGAAGTAACGTATCCGGACTTCGCGGATGGAGCCGCCGCTGAAGTTTCCACATGGATATCCCATGCCTCCCTTCCCTCCGACCTCGACGCTTCTCGTGCAATAAGGCGGATCGAATGGTTCGTAGAGATGGGTTTGACCGGCTTGGACCTGGCCATGTGCTGGTTCATCAGGCGAATCTAGCCTCTGCAGCAATGCGCGAAGTTCATGCACGAGTATACTAGTGATCGAAGGGATACCCTCCGGATCTCCGTGGATAACTTCTCGAGCGACTCCGTCAAGCTCCGCCTGAAGGACATCGTCAAGGTGAAGGATAAGAAACGTGGCTTCACCATCACCTGCGACATGTACGTAGACGGCAAGTGCCCAAAGGTAGATATGTATTTTCCGTGTACGACATATACTCCAATTTCTCCGTCTTGCCATTACCACCTCATCTAACACGGTGATTTCTAACTTAACAGCTTAGCGATCTAGATGAGGACAACCTGGCTGCCCAAATATACGATCCAAAGATGAAGGAAGTCACAGTCGTGTCCGACGACGATGTCCCGTTGGCGCGAAAGCGGAAGAGCTCCACCTCTGACGCTGCCGACGGAGGCAAGAAGAAGAAGACGGAGGGTGGAGCCTCCAAGAATACTACCGTCGCCCTGGAGACGGAAAAGAAAAGATCCACCGGGATTTTTTCCAAAGCACCCCCATTAGTGTGAGATTCTCATTCTCCGACATTGTCTTATTTATCTGTCTTGTTCCTGTACTTATGCACTTTGCACGTTTCAAGAAGAAAGCCACAACCAGCCTCAAGAAGACCTCCAAGGCTTTGGGGGCTTCTAGAAATATCAAAGATATGCTGCATCGCGACTCCTCCCCCGCCATCGCCCCTACTACTCCTGTCGTCAAGCCTTCCTCTGCCCCGACAAGCTCTCAAGCCCAGGAGGCACCAGGCCCTTCCGCCATGGAAGTGGATTCTGGCGCTTCTACCGAACTCGCTGTTGTCGGCGAGCAGACGACGCAGGAGAGCGCTGCTCTACAAATGGCTGAAGCTCCGGCTAAGGATGCCATCGGTAGCGGCAAGGCGGCAGTGGGAGATGGTACCTATGCCGAAGGCGGCGCCCCTACTCCCCAGAAACCCTTCGAGTTCCCGAAGATAGTTTACCCGGCGCTCCTGCCGAGTAACACAACTATGGTTCCTAGAGGAGTGCCGTCATCTCCGACGTGCGGTATTGAGGAGCTACTCCGACAAGCAGATATCTTGCGGGGAAATAGCATTTCCTTTGGCAAGCTGCTGGCCGAGAGTGCTACAAACCTCAAGATTATTTCACTTGTAAGTTTTACTTTGCCTTTTGCATTTCATTATGAGTATCCCACTGTAGCCCCCAAGGATGTAGACGGAAAACCATAGGTTTTGCATCTATATGCTCTAAGAGTGACTAAGTTAGAAAGAGCTCTCACTGTAGCCCCCAAGCATTTAGATGGAAGAAACTATTCCGACTAGATGCTGTAAGAGTAGCATACGCAGTGTTTATATTTTTCAATATTGTAGACCCCGAGCCTCTAGTTGTAACTGAATTAGTTCCGACTAGATGCTTAAAGAAAAGCTAAGCATTTTCCGAGTTAAAACTTTACACTGTAGCCCCCAAGCTTCTAATCGAGAACTGAAGTAGCTCCGACTAGATGCTTAAAGAAAAGCTAAGCATATTGCTAAGTTAAAAAACTTTCGCTGTAGCCCCCGAGCGCCTAGATGGAAAGTTTCCGACTAGGTGCTCCAAGCAAACTAAACAACAATTTTAACTTTTTCCTTTGTTTCACAGAACGAGAATGCTCGGCGGGGCATGGCCAACGACAAGTACCAGAAGATGCGCGCAGATCTTGAAGCCGAAAAGGGTAAAACTGCCATCTTGAAGGAACAGATCATCAAAAACAAGAGTCTGTTTTCTTTTTTGCGCATTCCATCTTGGTTTTATGCCTTCCTTCTTCGAGTACTCACTGTGTATTTTGTTTTCTCCGACTTGCAGAGCATGTCGCCAAGGCCAAGGATATTGTCGAGCAGTCCAAGCACATTCAGCAGCTGGACAGTGAGAACAAAATCCTTAAGAAGGAGAGGGAAGAGATGCTGAAGATGCACGAGGATTCCATGAAAGCCCTGCAAGATTCCGCCTCCGCGGAGATCAATCGCTTGAAGGAGGAGCTTGCGATCTTAAAATATCAGAAGCAAGCTGTTGATGAGCAAAACCATCACCACAGCGAGGCGTTTAAGCTCCTCCAACAAGAGAAGGAATCCTTGGCGAACACCGTCTGGCAGGCTAAGGCCAGCATCTTCAGTAAGTGTCCTCCGCCTTGTATTTCTGTAGTCTCGATACTTAGAGTTTATTGAACTCATGCGCTCCTTGTCAGAATTTTCAGCGCCTATGGGTTTAACCCGCTCGCCTCCTTCGGACAAGGAATGCATGGTTCTTGCCGCCAACTTCATCAACACCGCCATCACCCAAGCCAAGGATATTGCAAAGCCCCTCCAGATATATATCAAGGCATCGGACTCCGTGACGAAGTACTCGGAGATTCTGCGCCGAGCCCCCGAGCGTGTTACAAGCTGGAAAGCTTCATGTGCACGGGCTGGCGCGAGGATGGCGCTCTCAATGGTGAAGGCACACTACGAAGATGCCGACATCGATACGATGACCTCTGGCATCCCCGACGTTGATGATGACAGCAAAGAGATTGATCACGAGGCCATCTTGTCATCACTCACGGGGTATGACACTAGAGTTGCCGAGTTGTTGGACATCGACGTCTTCGTGCCCATGAACACCATCGACAGCGTCAACCAAGATTCCTCCGAGTCTCATCATAGCGCCGATGTTGAGGGTGATTCTCCGGCTGGGGACGATGCTGCTTCTAAGTCTCCTGCGCCCAAAGAGTAAAAAACACTATGTAATATTTGTTTTGCCTTTGGTGGATGCGCGGAAAAAAACTTGATGGTGTAACTTAAGGCGGAAAAAATGGTTGTTATGTCCTGCTACTTAAGAATTTAGTTCCCAGCATGTATATATTTTTAAGCAAGTGTTGGCTTATACATTACTTTGGTTCTTATGCTTGACTTTTCGTGAGTCGGAAGACTCATTGTCGGAACCATGCGCTTAGGTGATGATGCCCAATGGAACCGTCAATAACCTGAGCACAAAATCGCCGACAATAAGTGCTGAAAGTCACTACTCCAAAATCCACATAAAAACGACAAAGAACGTGTAGACCAGAAAACTTAAGCTAACGCCCGTAGGCGAAATTTTCACAAGTGCAAACGCAAAGCTTGTACATAAAGGTTTTATATGATCCAAAAATGAACACTAAAGGAGGTAAAAGACTCAGAAATATGAGTGAACCAAAGAGCTTGATTTCATTGATCATATAAGAGATACACAATTAGATAAAAAATGCTAAGTGTAAAAAGGACGTAGCTGTGCTATGTTCCATGGCCGATCAAGCTCCGGGTAGTCATCATCCGGGACACGTCGCTTATGCTTATGATCCTCGTTGGGTCTATCCTTTAGTTCATGATTGTCAACAAGGTAGTAAGACCCATTGAGTAGCGCCTTGCTTATGATGAACGGTCCTTCCCATGGCGGGGATAATTTATGTGACTTTTACTGCTTAAGTCGGAGCACCAAATCCCCCTCTTTAAACGAGCGAAGCCAAATGCGGCGACTATGGTAGCTGCATAGCTTCTGCTGGTAGATGGCGGATCTTTGGCATGCCAAAACGCGCTCCTCCTCGAGAAGGTCCACATCCAGGCGTCTGGATTCTTCAGCGTCATCCTCGTCGTAAGCGGCAACTCTTGGTGCATCGTGGAGGATGTCGGAAGGCAGGATGGCTTCTGCTCCATATACCATGAAGTAAGGGGTGTAGCCGGTAGATCTGTTGGGTGTAGTTCGTAAACTCCACAGCACAGATGGCAATTCTTCCGCCCAGGCTCCAGCTGCTCTATGTAGCGGTGCCTCAAGACGTGGCTTGATTCCCTGCAGAATTAATCCATTGGCTCGCTCAACCTGACCGTTGGATTGTGGGTGTGCCACAGATGCAAGGTCAAGTCGGATGCCTTTCTCCCAGCAATATGTCTCCACTTCTCCGAGTGATAAATTGCTGCCATTGTCGGTGATAATGCTGTGTGGGAGACCAAATCTCACCACTAGATCCCGGACAAACCTGAGGGCAGTTGCCCCATCAAGCTTTCTAATGGGTTTAGCTTCTATCCATTTGGTGAATTTATCAACTGCTACAAGAAGATGCGTAAACCCACAAGGTGCCGTCTGTAACAGTCCCACCATGTCTAGCCCCCAAACCACAAACGGCCAAGTTATTGGTATTGTTCGTAGTTCTTCAGCAGGAACATGTGGTTGTCGGGCATAATACTGGCATCCCATGCATGTCTCAACCAGCTTGTCGGCGTCCGCCTTCGCGGTTAGCCAGTATAATCCTTGCCGGAAGGCTTTCGCGACCAACGATCGAGGAGCGGCGTGATGCCCGCAATCTCCGTGATGGATTTCGCGTAGGATTTCCATACCTTCTAGCTGGGAAACACACTTTAGGTATACACCAGTAGTGCTCCTTTTGTAGAGTTGCCCATTGATTATGGTATAACCCTTTGCTCATCGTACTATTTGCCGTCTTTCGACTTCGTCGTCGGGTAAAATTCCGTGTTCGAGATATTCCATGAATGGTTTTGTCCAAGCCGGAGGGACCTTAGTCACCATATGGATGAAAGATTCAGCTCTATCCGGGTTGTCGATGTTCGCTCCCTTCACGGATGGTGTGCGCAGGTGCTCTAGGAAAACTCCTGGCGGAATTCTCTTGCGCCCTGATCCTAGCTTAGATAGCAGATTAGCCGCCTCGTTTTGTTCCCTAGGCACATACTTAACTTCGTAGCCCAAGAAGCTCTTGTATATCTCGTCCACTTCGTCTCGATATGCCACCATCATAGGGTTCCGCGCATTCCAGGTGCCAGCCACCTGCTGGGCAACCAAGTCGGAATCTCCACAGCAAACTATGCGCTTGATGCCAATATCCTTGGCTACACGTAGTCCGTGAATGAGTGCTTCATACTCCGCCATGTTGTTTGTAGCCTCGAAGTGGATCTGCAGAACGTAGTGTAGCTTGTCTCCTATTGGTGACTATAATACACCAGGCCCCAAGCCATTGAGCAGCTTTGATCCGTCAAAGTGCATCACCCAGTACTCTGGTTCTAGCAACGGAGTAGCGTCTGGCATCTCCGTCCAATCTGCAACAAAATCCGCCAAGGCTTGTGATTTGATAGCGTCGTGTCTCTTGTAGGTGATCTCTAAGGCGGCAAGTTCAATGCCCCACTTCGCGACCCTTCCTGTAGCATCGCTGTTATTGATGATGTCGGACAGTGGAGTCTTGATCACCACTGTGATTGGGTGCTCCTGAAAGTAATTCCTCAGCTTCCGAGAAGCAAGGAATACTCCATAAGCTATCTATTGGTAGTGCGGGTAATGCTGCCTAGACTCCGTCAAGACCTCGCTTACATAGTAAACTGGTCGTTGAACTCCGTGCTCATAGCCTGGTTCTTTCCGCTCTACGACAATGACGATGCTGATAACCCGGTTGGTTGCCGCCATGTAAATTAACAGGGTCTCGCCAGGCTCGGGTGCTGCAAGGATGGGCGCTGAGGAAAGAATCTCCTTGAGCTGCTTCAATGTTGCATCTGCTTCGTCCGTCCACGTGAATTTGTCCGCCTTCTTCAGCAACTTGTACAGCGGCAGGGCCTTCTCTCCAAGTCGGCTGACGAACCGACTAACTGCTGCAACACAACCTGTTAGTCGTTGAATGTCCTTTAGGCATGTCGGACGGTTTATGTTTAAGATGGCCTTGATTTTCTCCGAGTTGACCTCGATTCCACGCTGGGAAACGATGAAGCCCAACAATTTGCCGGCTGGAACCACGAAGACGCACTTCTTAGGGTTAAGCATCATGTTGTATTTCCGGAGATTATCGAAGGTTTCTTTTAAGTCGGAGATTAAGTCGTTTGACTTTTTAGACATCACCGCGATAGCGTCCACGTAGGCGTGAACGTTCTGACCAATTTGGTCGTGAAGGCAATGTTGCATTGTCCGCTGGTAGGTAGCACCTGCGTTTTTCAGCCCAAAGGGCATCGTGACATAGCAGAACGTGTTGTATGGGGTAGTGAATGAAGTGGCCAATTGGTCCGACTTCCTCATCTTGATCTGGTGGTATCCTGAGTATGCATCAAGAAAACACAAAAGTTCTAAGCTAGCCATCGAGTCAATGACTTGGTCAATGTGAGGCAAAGCAAACGGATCTTTGGGGCATGCTTTGTTCAAGCCGGTGTAATCAACGCACATTATTAATTCATTGGTTCCCTTTTTGGGGACAAGTATAGGATTGGCCACCCATTAGGTGTGAAGGACTTCTCGAATAAATCTAGCCTTAAGTAACCTAGCTATCTCTTTGCTAATGGCGTGTCTCTTCTCATCTCCAAAGTGTCGTAGAGGTTGTTTCACTGGTTTGGATTTTGGACAAATGTTTAAGCTGTGCTCGGCAAGTTCCCTAGGTACACCTTTCATGTCGGCAGGTTGCCAGGCAAAGATGTCCCTATTCTCACGGAGGAACTCGACGAGCGCGCTTTCCTATTTGGGATCCAGGTTCGTCCCAATGGCGGTGACCTTGGAGGCATCGCCTACCACAAGTTCCACCGGCTTGGTCTCGATGGCGGCCTTGAACGCAGGAGCAGAGTCGGAGATTTGTTTCTTCGACGTGGGCATCTCTGAGTCATCGACCTTTCTCTAGATCTCTTTGAACTCTTCGCTGTAGAGGACAGCTTCTGCAACGGCTGCTTCGTTGATCTCGCAGTCCCTTGCCTTGGTAAAGCTTCTGGATACGGTGATGATGCCGTTTGGTCCGGGTAACTTGAGTTTGTTGTAGACGAAGCATGGCTTGGCCATGAACGTGTGGAATATGTCGCGGCCGAATATGGCGTGGTACACGCTCTTGAAGGGGACCACCTCGAAGGTCATGCGCTCTTGGCGGTAGTTATTAACATCGCCAAAGGCTACCTGAAGTGTAATGCACCCAAGGGACCTAGCCTCCTGACCAGGAACTACGCCGTGGAAGACGGTGTTGGTCCGCCTTAGGTTTGCCTCCGTCAAGTTCATCTTTTGCAGTGTATCCAGGTACATGATGTTGATGCTGCTTCCACTGTCCACCATACACTTGGTGAACTCCACGCCGTCAATCAAGGGGTTGATGACCATGGCGTATTGGTTCTTCGTGGGTATAAGGTCTGGGTGGTCCGTCCTGTCCCAAGTTATTGGAACCTCCGACCAGCGCAGGTACTGAGGGACTGGCGGAGAGTAGCCATCAGGATCCTCAGAGAGGTCTACTATTGTCGGACGGTGGGGGTGCCAAGGAAAGTGTGGTAGACTGGGGCCTTTTTCGCGAAGGGGTTCTTGCCCTTGTCATCGCTCTTGGCGGCGTGCTTGGGGTCAACATCTTCTTCCATGTCACTTGAATCCTTGGACTCCTCCTCCTTCTTCTTCCCCTTGCCCTTGCCGCGCGGTCTGTTCTTCCGACTTTGCTTGTAGCCGGACTCCGGGTCTTCCTTGAGGTCGTTGACGAACTTGCAGTGTCGATTGGTATGGGTGGCTTTGCCGTTGACGTTGAGGTGTACGAGGCATGGCATGTCACGGTACTCGTAGGTTTGGGGAACGCGGAGTGGTGCCGAGGTGGTTTCACTTCCTCGTTGCTACCCACGACCAGCTCCCCTTCCTCGGCCATGTTATCCGCCTTCTCCTCGTCCTGCAAAAGTCATGGAGACCATGTCGGTAGATTGCTTTTCTTATGGAGCGGTCTTCCGCTTTGTACTGCTGTTCCTCCGAGCTTGAGTTGGAACGGCCGTTGCCGGCAAGGAGCCACGAGCATCGTCGTCGGCAGCTGCGAACTCACTAGCCAACTGAATCATCTGGTTCAAGTCGAGCTAGTGATTGTCCTGCAAGCGCTTTTCAGCTTATGTCGGAGCAACGTGCCCCTTTCCAACCCATCGATGAAGGCGGCCATGGCGGTCTAAGCATGCACTCCTGCGCAGGAATTCTTCATGTCCAGCCAGCGGGAGAGGTAGGCGCGAGATGTCTCGTCTTTCTCTTGCACGCACCGCTGTAGATCGCCCACAGTGCAGGGACGCTTGTATGTACCCTCAAAGTTCTTGGTGAATGCTTCTTGCATGTCCAACCAGTTGTAGATAGATTTCTCCGGCAAGTCGTCGATCCACTGACGTGCCGTACCCGCCAACATTAATGGGAGGTACTTGACGGCGACGTTGGGGTTGCCTCTGGTAATCTCCACCGCGTTGCCGTAGTCCTGCAACCATGTGGCTGGCTAGGCGGTGCCGTCATAGGGCTTGATGGTCTTGTCAATCCGGAAGCCTTTGGGGTAAGTTGCGGACCGTATTGCAGGTCCAAAGCAACGTGGTCCCAGGTATGGTCCTTCCCGGGCCTCGTGGATCTTGTCGATCCGCGAACGTGCATCGTATGGCTCTGGGTTCTTGTTCTTCTTGTCAATAGGGGATGGGCTGCATGAACGACGCGGGCCTCCTCCGCCATAGTGACTGCTTGGTGGTGACGGAGGTGGAGGTGGCGGTGGGTTAGCCTTATTGCTAGTACCCTCCTGCGATGCCTCACGTCTGTCACAGTTGCTTGTCGGACGCGGAGGGTCATGGCGCGACCTTCTCTTATGTCCTTCGTTGCGCTTTCCGTCATGACGGGTCTGCTCCGCGTTGTCGCGGATGACGATGCCACACTGCTTTGGTGGGGGCATATCCATACGATGGTGAGCGTTTTAATCTTCGCGATGTCGGGGAGACCGGGGCGGTGGCGATGGGCGACGAGGTCGGGCCTTTTCTCCGTGGCGAAGGATATTGGCATGGAATCCTTCCTGTTGCGTGCATCCCTCCGTCTTTGTTCTGAGGAACCCGCCTGGGACCCGACATCAAGGGGAGATCTGTCCCTTGGCGGTTTGTACTGGCTAGACTGGCAGAGCGCTGGGTTAGACTCAAGCCTCTGGGAGGTGGCCTTTTCCTGTTGCTTCACCGCCTTGGCCACTAGGTCGTAGACCTGTTCCACTGCCTCATGCGATCTATCCTGATCCAGAAGGGTATTGGCGACAGCGAGGTTAAGGAGTGGGGTGGGCATCACCTGCTTGCCTTCACTGTCAATGTATGGCTTGGCTTGTGCCGGCTTCGAGGGAGCCCATCCTAGGTTGCGCCGTACACCAGGATCGTTGACGACGCAAGCCGAAGCTTTCTTAGCCTTCTGCTGTTGTAGCAGAGTCTTGTACTCGGCCTCCATTGCTCTAGCTTTCTCTATGGACTTCTGCGCGTTGAGAAGATCTCGATCTAGCTTAGCGCCTTGCTCCGCGATGGCTTGCGCTTCCTCCAGCAGCTGCTGGCGCTTCTCATCAAGCTGGGTCACGTTCCGGATATGAGCAACGGTCAGTGGCTCGACGAGGAGATTGCAGTACATCACTCTATCGGCTGGAGTAACCTGGGATGTTGCAGACGTAGATGCTGGAGGCGGCAAGTTTGCGGTGTTGTTGTTACTCGGGCCGGTGCCGAGTTCCTGCGGCTGCTGCACTGGGTTGGGTGGAGGAGGCATGTCTTTTGCGCGATCATCGTCAGCAGCAATAAGTGGCCCCTTCCCCTTTTCTAGTGCCGTAGGCGGAGCTCGTCCGGGTTGATCTTCATCCATCGCCGTCCCAATGGTGACGAACACCCCTCGGAAGGCGACAATGTTGTTGGCCTATTCGTCGCGAGAGTACTCCTCCTCCATCTCCTGCATAACGGAGTCTAGCTCTTCTGGGCTGAAGTCTATTTCCTCTGAATCTGCACTGAAGTTAGCATAAAGCGCGTCAATGACAGAGTCGGAGGGTTCCATGACTTCCTCGATGACGGGCGGTGGAGGTGCAATGGGCTCGACGATGACTGGAGGCGGTGGTGCTGCTATGACGATGGCGGCCGGAGGTGGTGGTGGCGGTGGCTGAATCGAAGGGGCTCCGTTAATGAGCGCAACGGATGTCTAGGCTGCCGCTTCGGCCTCCGCGTAGTTGTTGACGGTGCTCACCATCTCTTCGAGGGTCAGGCGTCTTGTTGCCTGCTGCCGTCTTAAAGAATGTCGGAGAAGCGTGCCACGGTCCAGTCCTTCCACGAAGTGATACAGAGCGTTATTATCGGGGTAGTGGGCTAGGTCGGCTCGTATGCGGAGCCACCTGTCCAGCGGAGCCACCTGGCCAGGTAATCGCGGGGGTTTTCGCCCTCTCTCTGAATGCAGCGCGCCAGATCGAAGATGGTAACCACGTCGACGAACTTGGATCTCTGCTGTCCAGACACACGGACTAAGCCGGCGGATTTGCAGTGATCTTCTACCTTTATATCCTGCACAGGGGCGGTTTGGTGGGGTCTTGAATTTTTCCGATCTTTGTCGGCAAACTCCGAGGAGAGATCCGACATCGATCCTTCCGCGAACGTATCCTGCCCGTAGGCGGTCCATGCGGGTCTTGATGCTCCTCTGACTCCCAGGGAACTAGTGCCCGAGTCGGTTTCGCCAATGAAGAGGTGGATGTCTCCGATAGGAACGATCGAACACCACGTAGGGTTCGTCTTTGCCGGGATCCAGAACTCGTCGGGAGGGACGATCGGAACGTTGCTGGAGAAGAGAACACGGCCGATGGCTACGGTTTCGCCGATTCCCGCGAAGATCTTGGTCCTCGCCCGCTGAAGAGCCTGAAGCGCCTCTTGCCCCACGGTGGGCGCCAACTGTCGTGGTATTGCCGATGAGTACACCATGGAGGGGTCCTCACAGTGCGTGTTTAGAGACGTCGGGTAAGGCGGACGGTTGACGGGTACGAGGTAACACAGCTTACCCAGGTTCAGATCCCACAACGGCGGTGGAATCCTACTCCTGCTATAAATCACTATAAGGGCAATACGCCGAGTTACAGAGATAGGTTCGCCGTGCGAGGTTGTCTGAATCGATGCTTGATCGTCTGAGATTGTGCCCTAAAGGCTTCCATAGGCCCGACTTATATAGTCGCCAGGTCCTAGGGTTACAGGGAAAAGTCCTAGCCGGACAGGTTACAGAGTCCTACACCGTCTATTACTAGTCTTGTGTATCTTGCACTCCAAGACTCCGGATACGCTAGTGACTACACCGTAGCCTTCCTTTATCCGGGCCGCCCAGCAGGCCATAGGCCATGCTACCGACTATGGGCCACCCGGGTTAGTCGGATAAGAGACATGCTATAAGGATACCCATATAGCATATCTCCAACATCGGCCATGGTCAGGCGCATGGTGTGTCGGGGAATGCGGCACAAGCTCGTGTGTGCTCGTGCAGGTACTGGTGCATCAGCAAATCAAGCAGTGAAGTGTGCCACGGCCGATGCAGTAAAAGGGTCATATACCGCCAACGATGGTTCTCAACGTGGCTCCTCTTGTTCTAACTGGACCTCCATCTTTTATCGAGACTCATTAACAATAGCATGCGGTGTTATTGGAAGCAGAATAATGTCCTTGCCCTTCCAATGTAGCTGGTGTGTATTGGCCTTCCCATTGTGTCGAACATCTCTATCATACTGCCATGGATCCATGGCCCAACAACAAGTGACACACAGCCATATGAACCACATCGCACTCAATAGTGTCCTTGTAGGTACCAATCAAAAAATCTACACGCACCGTGTTGGTGATCTTCATCTCACCAACATCACTCAACCAGGATATGCAGTACGGGTTAGGATGCGGGTAGTATTTCAATTTCAGTTTTGTGCAAAGCTCTTTGCTAGCCAAATTCCGACAACTACCACTATCAATAATAACCTTGCTATTGCCTACATCGGCCTTGGTCTGAAACAAATTACACTGCTGCTTGTCTGGACTGAGACCAACCTGTAATACTCGTTGTGAACAAACAAGTGTTGGATTGTTGGATGGATCACAAAATAATGTATCAGTCGGATCATCATTGTCTTCATCAAACGGATCAACATCATATCCCTGACCTCACACTCATTGGTCTCTTGATTAAGTAACATAAATTTTGTATTTGGACATTGGCGCTTGAAGTGATACCACAGCAAGTGTGATGAACCATATCTCTATTCCGGACTGTACAAGTAGTGGAACCAGAACCACTCATAGAAGGGTGCGCTACAAAATTCACAGCAGGGGCGCCTGACTTGGCCGCTGTGGGCGCCTTGGAACGTCCCATACTCGATGTATCTCGATTACTAGCAGAAGACTGGCCAGCTAACGACGACCATGAAGAAAAACGTGACCTATTCGCAGTAGTACGTGAAAATGTAGCCTCCTCGGCTAATGAAGCTTCGGCCTCACGCACTTGGTGCAGCAGCCGCACCATGTTATTATACCGATGATGCCGAATAATGCGGCGAATCTGATATGTGAGGCCCGAAAGAAATCACTTCTTAGTCTGTTCCGGTGGCTCGCGCACTCGTGCTCGCTACATAATCAGCTCCATCTCTTGATAGTACACGTCAACAAGTATAATCCTTGCTTCAAATTTGTCAACTTGTCATAGAGAGACAGTGTATAATTAGGTGATACAAAACAATGTCTCATCTCTGGCTTCATATCACGCCAAGTCAGAATAGGTACCATGTTGTTGTCACGGTGGAGGCTGACAGCATTATCCCACCATGACATAGCATACTCATCAAACTTCGAGACTGCCAAACAAATTTTTCTGTCATCCATGCACTCATGCAAACGCTATAAAGCCTCAATGCGAATCTCCTAGTTGAGGTTTTTTTTTTTTTGAAATGGGGGTGTGCCCCGGCCTGTGCATCCAAAGGATGCACACAGCCCTTTTTATTACTTTAGAGTCTAAAGTATTGAAGTTACAATTGGACAATCATGAAGATTGGAACAACCAAACCTCAGAACAATCAAGGGACGCTAAAAAAAGGACAGCATAGCAAAGGCTAAACATCTGTCAATCTACTAGCATGACGCCACATAGCCTGGTAGTAAATATCCTGAGCGACCATCACCAGACGGCTGCATCCAGAAACCATCATGGGACGTAACTGCTCCGGGAGCAAAAAAGCCCAGAGCTGGATCCATCGTGATGCCGAGATAATAACCTGCAAAAAAGATGGAACTCGAACCTTGTTAAAAATAACATCATTGAGACATTTCCATATAGCCCAACATAAAGCCGATACCCCTATACGTATATTAGCTTTATTAGCCTTATCCATTCCATTTAACCAATTCCCAAACATATTAGTAATATTGGTCGGAGATGAAAGATTATAAGTAAACAAAACAATACGCCAGATAATTTTAGCAAAGGGGCACGAAATAAACAAGTGTTCAATTGTCTCATCTCCATCACAAAAACAACATTTCTTGCAACCATTCCATTTTCTTGTTGATAAATTATCTTTTGTTAATTAAAACCTTTTTCTGCAGAAACCACATAAATATCTTAATTTTTAGAGGTATTTTAAGTTTCCAAAGGTATTTCTTAGGAGGATTTCGATGATCGTTCATCCAATCCTCATACATAGATTTAACTGTGAACACCCCATTTGTGGTCAAATTCCACCAAAACACATCTGGTTCATTAGTTAAGGTAACTTGCATCAATCTCTGACATAAATGCAGCCATGCATCCCATTTTGAACCATGCAAATTCCTCCTAAAACCAATATTAAGAGGATTATGACAAAGCACATCATGCACAGAAATGTTCTTTCTATGCACAATATTATATAGAGTAGGATATTGTTGGGCAAGAGGTACATCCCCTAACCAAATATCTTCCCAAAAGCGAATTATAGCCCCGTTCCCCACTTTAAAAACCCCTCTGGCGAAAAAACTATCTTTTACCTGCATTAGGCCTTTCCAAAAAGGGGAATCCGTAGGCTTAGCTTGCACTTGTGCCAACGTTTTGGTTCTCAAATACTTATTATGAAGAAGTTCCTGCCATACTCCTTGCTCAGACATTAATTTATACAACCATTTGCTCAGTAGACATTTATTTTTTATTTCCAACACTTCAATTCCCAAACCCCTCTGATCCTTGGGACGGCAAATAATATTCCATTTCGTTAGTCTATATTTCTTCTTATGTTCATCACTTTGCCAAAAGAATCGTGAACGATAAAAGTCTAATCTTTTCATAACCCCCTTTGGGATTTCCAAGAAAGATAGCATGAACATAGGCATGCTTGTTAACACAGAGTTGATTAGCACTAATCTATCTCCATAAGATAACAATTTTCCTTGCCAACATCCTAACTTTCCTTGAAAACGATCCTCTACTGGGTTCCACTCAGAGTTTCTGAGTTTTCTGTGATGGATAGGCACCCCAAGGTATCTAAAGGGCAAGGATCCTGACTCGCATCCGAATATATCCCTATATTCATGCTCATGATCCTTTGCCTTACCAAAACAAAAGATTTCACTTTTGTGAAAGTTAATTTTGAGCCCTGACAGTTGCTCAAAAATGCATAAAATTAATTTCATGTTTACCGCCTTCATAAGGTCATGTTCCATAAACAAGATTGTGTCATCAGCATACTGCAGAATGGATATCCCCCCATCAACAAGATGAGGTATAAGACCACCAATCTGACCTTCTTCCTTAGCTCTTGCTAGAAGAATAGCCAGCATATCAGCAACAATGTTAAATAACATAGGTGACAACGGATCCCCCTGTCGTACGCCTTTTTTTGTTTGGAAAAAATGTCCAATATCATCATTCACTCGAATCCCAACACTCCCGCCTTGAATAAAACTTTCAATCCACTTACACCATAAAGGATCGAAACCCTTCAAACGGAGCGCTTGTTGTAAGAAGGGCCATTTTACCTTATCATATGCCTTTTCAAAATCAAATCAATTTTGAAAAGAACACCGTCTAATTTTTTAGAATGAAGTTCATGAATTGTTTCATGTAAAATAACCACCCCTTCTAAAATATGTCTACCCGGCATAAAAGCAGTTTGAGTTGGTTGAACCACTTTGTGAGCTATCACCGATATGCGATTCGTCGCAACCTTAGTAAAATTTTTAAAACTAACATTTAATAGGCAAATCGGCCTATATTGTTGAATCTGGATTGCATTCTCTTTCTTAGGAAGAAGAGTTATTACTCCGAAGTTAAGTTTATATAGGGGCAATTCATCAGTCTGCAACTATGCAAATAAAGCCATGAGGTCATTCTTAATTACTTCCCAAAATGTCTGATAAAATTCCACAGGGAACCCATCTGGACCCGGAGCCTTATTGTGTTCCATCGAAGAAATTGCTTCAAGCACTTCCTTTTCTGAGAACACAGACGTTAGAATAGTATTCTCCAATGAGGAAACCTGAGTAATATCCAAATTGCTCCCCTCAATAAGCGAGAAACTATTAGGTTCAGGCTCCCCAAAAAGTTTTTTGTAATATTCGGAAATATACGTTTTCAGGTTTTCGTCCCCCACAATAGTGCCCTCCTCTTGTTCAAGTTGGAAAATCTTCTTTTTACGGTGCTTACCGTTTGCAATTAAGTGAAAGTATTTTGTATTATTACCCCCTTCCTGCACATGTTTTACTTTTGCCCTCTGGGCCCATTTGGTCTCCTCATCCCTTCTCAGTTTTGTGACTTGCTCGTTAGCTGTATTTAGCATCTTCTGCTCGGCTTCCGGCAAAGCACTCGTCTCAGCCTTAATATCTAACCTTTCTATGATTGCCAGTAACCTATCTCTTTCCTTTTTGTATTTACCGCTTTGGTTCTTAGCCCATCCTCGCAAGAAGCGTCTTAAATGCCTTATTTTGTTCTGCCATCTTGCAATGGGTGTATTCCCATGAGAACCCGCCGCCCATTCATCCTTAACCATTTTAAAGAAACCATCTTGCCTTAACCACGATAGTTCGAATGAAAACCGCAAATTATTACCAAGATGGGCTCTAATTCCTGAATCAATCAGTAGAGGTGTGTGATCTGAACCAGACCGAGTAAGAGCCCGCACAGTAACTAGCGGAAATTTTTGTTCCCATTCAACACTGGATAGGATACGATCTAATTTCTCATAAGTCGGTGTGTCCCTACGGTTGGCCCACGTAAACTGTCTTCCTGAGAGAGCAATCTCTCTCAAATTTAGGTTCTCAATAATTGCATTAAAAACAAACGGCCAGTGGGGATTGAACCTATCGTTATTCTTATCTTCACTTTTCCGAAGGATATTAAAATCTCCACCCACTAACATAGGGAGTGTTTCGATTTCGAATATCCGAACTAGTTCTGCCAAGAACTCATGTTTATGGCTATCCTGAGCTGCTCCATAAACTGGAACAAAGATCCACTCAAAACCATCACTACGGCACTTTAGATACAACTTCACACAATAGTCCCCAATAACCACTTTATTAACCAGCAAGGTTTTAGTGTTTATTCCTACAAGGATACCACCAGAACGACCATGGGGAGGTAAGCAGAACCATGCAAAATCCATTCCAGTTGACAAGTGTTGCAAAAACGGAATAGAGAAGTTAGATCTCCCTGTTTCCAACAAGGTAATAAAATCTAACTTATATTCATTAATCGCTTCTCTTGTGAAAGAATGCTTTGCAGGATCTCTAAAACCATCACTATTCCAAATTAAACCTTTGAGACCTTGCATTTTTAATAAAAAAATTTTACCCTGACCCTAGTCCCCCGCCTAACGCATGTACTATCATACGTTCTCTTCCTGGTTTTACGAGTGCGCTTGCCCTCAAGGGAAACCGACTCGTTAGAACAACCAAAAGTATCGTCATCTTCATTCGCTAGATCTTCACAAAGATTCGAAACCTTAGAAACAAACAGAGCTGCTGGTGTACTATCCTCCACAGATTTTTGAGTATTATGTTCTAAAATAGTCAAAGTTCTATGAAATTCGATATCTTTAAGCAAATTTACCGATGTATTCCTTGTTTCCTCTGACTCCCCCAAAGATACCCCAATCAGCTTAGCCTTCTCTAAAATTTCATCATTTGACACCGACATAATTGAAAATTTCGAGTTGTGTGGATTACCTGATCCTTCATTGTGGCGTCTTGTCAACTCCATTGCACGCTCCAGCTGTGTAGCGTCGGCATTGGTATGAGACTCAAGTCGCTCACTAGCTCGAATAGAATTAACAGAAGACAAAGGAATACCACCGAAATTGATTACCTCAGCCAGTGTTGGTGGCGATTTTTTCACAAAACTTTTCTTCTCTGAATCTTGTCTAGGCATCAGCACTGATCCCCCAATTTTTTGAATCGGAGATGCAGAGAAAGAAACACACTTATCTATCCCTTGGCTGATATCAGAATTATGTGGCCTACTACCAACAAACGGACAAGACTCTTCATCGATCAGACCCTTCCCGGACTCGTTGCCGTTAGAGACAGAAATAGTTGGACTAACAATATTATGGTCATCAACACAGGTTGATATCTGCAGCTCCTTCTCGCACAGTCCAGTCTGACAAGAGATTGCATCGTTGTCCATGCTCTCATGGCTAGCTAAACCTCCCTGAGTACAACGTAAATTATCCAGACCTGTACGTGCTTGCGTTGTCTCCCCATTTGCACCCATCGCATCAGTGCGTGGATGAATCAACAGAGGCAAAACAAGTTCCTGTGAATTAGGTGTGAGTTTAGTACAGTTTTGATAAAAAGCATCAGAATTAATATTCAAATTTCTCGGTACCTTTTCGCCATATAATCCAAATGCACCCACATGAAATAACGGACTAGGAGACAACATTGTCTGCTTAATCCCACTATATGTGGTAGCACCTCCTTCACACGACTTCTTTTCCGAATTCTTGTTTAAACTGCCAGCAGCTCTATCTTCTTCCATTCTATTGTTATCATCGGTCTTCTTATTCTGATCATCTTCCCTATCTCTCTTATGCTGATCATCATTCAGATTACCACCACTCTGATTAGCTTGCACGTTCAGTTGCTCCACCATAAAAGAGAGCCGAAAAAAGCCCCTTTTAATCCAAACATCTAGATGTGAGGGAATAAGCTTTGGGTCAGTGCAATGCACCTGCACACGGACAATTCCATGTTGTCTAGTAAAAGGCATATCAACAACACATGTTTTCCCAAAAATAGACCCCAGTCCCCAGAGGGATAAAAAATCCCTTCGGACATCTTTGGGGACCCCATTAATTTGGACCCAAACCAAAGGAAGAGAGAAAATCGGTTCCTCCACTACTCCCCACTCATCAAACTTCAGAACAATCTGAGTACCTGGTATCTGGTATTGCCTTAATTCTTTCATACGCTCCACCTCAGACTTTGTTGGAAATTTGGCCTTGAATATATTTTGTTGGAACTCAACCACCTCCCAGACATAATTTTCAGACCAGACCAACTTCTTTAGCTGCTCAATCACTTGAGCCACAGATAGAGATCCACCCTCCACAAACACCCTTCCAACCCTAGAATTCTCCACTCTTGGCTTGAAGGTTTCAGTCACTGGTAGCTCCACGAACATAAGTTGCTCACTACCAAATCCATGTACAACCATGGTTGGTTTAGGAGCATGCAATAATGGACATGATGCGGAAATGTGCTGCGGTGATTCACAGTTATCACAAATAACAACCGTGCAATCATCATGAAAATGCCCAGTTTGTTCGCATCGGAAACATCTCAGCTTGTCATTCTTCTTTGCCTTTTTATTTGGTCCATCCTCATCAACAATTTCCATGTTAGTAACAGTTGAAGTTACCTCGGTTGTCGCGGTAGGGAAAAGAGCAGCAGGTTGCCGCGGCGCATCGTTAGTCTGACTAGGTAGCGCTGTAACCTGTGTCACCGTAGCCCCTGTCATGACAGCAGGCATCTGCCCCAAGGCGCCCACGGTCGTTCCCCCTGCCGAGCCCACACCCGCAGCATCCAACCCTCTCGCCACAGTAGCCTGCTTAGGTAGAATCGCTGCAGCAACAGCCTCAACACTTGATCAATCAAGCTCTGATTCGCATTGTTCCTGGAATTTGATCCCTCAAAATTATGGTTTCTGAAATTCTTGTTATCATTGACGTTGCTTCTTCCAGAGTACCCTCCTCTGTTCCAATTTTCGCCTCTAGCAGCTCTAAATTCATACCAGCGCCGGTTCTGATAACCCATGTCAGCCCCATTAGAACCACCTCCATTGTTAAAACCCGATCCACCATGAAAATTTCCAAAGGGTCCCCCACGAAAATTACCGCCACCATTAGACCACTTGATTCACCCACGAAAATTATCTCCTAGTTGAGGTACTCTTTGCATCTTTGCCAAGAAATTTTGGAATTGTGAACTTGGGTTTGCCAAACATAACATTCTCCTGGGGTGCACCCTGATGAGGTCTTGGTCCGCCCATAGGATGGAAACCACGGCCACAGTTGGCAAACCCTCGACCTCGGCCCTGAGGAGCCTCATTCACAACTTCGTCATTGTCACCAAGGGAATCTGCATCGTCATATTGGTGATGTTCTTGCTCATACAGACCGGTCAAATGAGTTAACCTATTTTGTTTTCACAGCTTCAATATCTCCATCAAGCGTGTTTGCTGAAAGATCGATTGCTCGCTTAAAATGTTCTCGGAGCGCCTCATACTCGCGCCAGGTGACCATGGAGTCCGCATCCTTTTTCTACAAAACGATTTCTTGACTAGAGTACATGATTAGTGCGTTAGTGCAGAAAACAAAATAGGTGATGGTGTTCTCTCACAACTCACTGTAAAACTGAAAAAGACAATGGGTCTTAGCGCTCCAAAGTGAACTAGAGCAACTTACCAATAGTATCAAACAACCGGTGCACGTGTGCCATCAAGCGAATACCAAGGGAAAAACTATTACACAACAACAAGGATATATGGTGGAGCTTGGTATGGATACCTAACGACACCAATTTATAAATCCTAGCGCTGATCGTATGACAAAGAACAACGGAAACACACAGTGGAGATAAATGGGGCAATTACAACTCTAAAAGGTGCTTAAAATGAAAGTATGTCGAAGTAATGCTCGTGTTGCAATGCACAGGAGAGTCGCTAGCAATAACTCAACTAAACAGGCAAAATATTGCTAAACTGAGCAGTTCGCATAGCACTAAGCACGTTAGTCTTATTGGATAGTTCTAAACACAAGGAACGGTTAACTAAGGCTCACAAAAATAGGTGAACTCAGTAAAAATAAAAAGAATAAAGTTTGACCTAAAAATTTGGTCTCCGCCACGACAAAGAAATGGCCAAATTCGTGCCGCATCGTATGACCACGGACCGGTCTGTGGTCTAGCGGGCGTCTGATTGTTTTTGCCTGTTGCTCACATACTAGCACAAGATGTGTCTGGGGTCAAACGGGAGTGACCATGCACGGATTTTTTTGTACTTTCTTACATGTGAAGGAAACTCACGTATACGTCCGATCAGGACTTCCTCTCATTTTTTTGAAACCGATATACAACTACCAAAAATACAAAGATACAGATCTAGTAGATTGAAGACTTAAGAACATGACGAAAAGTCCGACTCCGACGATGCAACAAAAAAAATGAAATCTAGACAAAACTATGTTTCAGATTAGAAGAAAGGCTACACAAAAATACTACGATCAGCCACTAGAACTCACGAACAGTGCTATCTATACTATAGCAAATCTATGAACTCTAATAATATTTTTATGTGGATTTTTCTGTATAGGACTAAACAAAAACTAATCTACGGGATGGATTTGTGGATGCTCAGCGAGTAAATACTGGAAATCTGACACCAAGATGATAAGGGGTGGCCCGATCTTCTCAGTGAACAGGTGGGATGATGGTGGCTCCTTGGTGATGTTGATGATGGCGACGTGGAGATAACTCGTATGTAGCTGACAAACTCGTTGGCTGCTCCCCTGTCGCTAGATGCAACAGATCTTCAACCCTATGGATATTTGCAACACCACACGCTTGCATATCAGCCGTTCGACTACAATTTCAGCAGTAGACCTTCAGAGCACAATACACATGAAGGGGGTTGATAATCCTTAGCGAAACACAAGAGGAATATCAAGTTCAGATGAATGCTTGAAGCAATTCAGCTGATCTAGGGTTTTAGTTTAGCGTAGTCTAACCTAATTGTGACGGCTACAGGAGTTTATATTAGGGATGGGGCATCCTCCCATCGAACTAGGCGTAAAAACAACCAACTTGACCCAAACTGACTCGGTTTGACTCAAACTGATACATACCGACCCATAGATGGTTCAGTCTACTTGGCGCATAGGCCATATGTCACGGTGCACCGCAAACGTGTTCTGGCGCGCCATATTGCTTCCTCAATGTTGCTTGATATCCTCTGTTGCGCCTGCCTACCTCTCCTCCCACGCGCATGCATTGGTGATTAACATGCCTTGTTCCTCTTGCTGCATCTCTTCTCCTCTTTGTGCAATGCTTGTGTTAACAATGAACCTGATCATACATAGATGCATAGATTTAGATAGTATAAATTTCTCATTAAGAAATACATCAGGTTCAGTTAGGAGTGAATTCACCTGTTGCTCAAGTAGCTTTGCATGAGCTCTTGTAATGGGTCCAATCCTGATCTCATTGGATCTTTGCAGCAACACCTTCATTGTCAATAGGAGTAGGAGATAGTGGAATAGTATGGATGTCCTCATCAGCGCGGGTGCTGGAGGCGGAAACGCGGCCCCCTGCTGCGACATTGGCTGTCCAGGCCATGGAGGTGGAGTAGAGTGGAGGTACTGGTGGCGCTGTCTGTAGCGTTTTCACTGGCGCTGGGCTCCTGGAGGAGGCTGCAGAGGAGCGACGCAGGCGGGCTAGATGCTGGTGGCGCGGTTTAGATCTGGGCTCTTCCGGGTTGGATCTGGGCCTGAGGGTTGTGGTTGCTGCGCTGCTGTCAGGAGGTGACAACAACGACAACGAGCTCTCTTTCGAGCTGGAGGTGGAAGAAAGGCGTGGGCTGCGGGTAGGTGGAATGCTCTCGTTTCGTGCGGGCCACATGAGGACCACGACACTTCGGCTTCGATGGTGAAGTGATGTTGCGGCGGCGGTGTGAACAACTTGGACATCTGCCCCATTCCAACGCAGGAGGAGGGAGGTGCTCGAAGGACGAAAGGCTTGCCCGCCTTTGCCGACGATGACGACGCCTCAGGGTGTCGTTCCCCTCCTTGGATGCATCGTCGAGGTGACCCGACACTTCTCTCGCTCTCGCTCTGGTTTGGTAGAGGTCTCCGGGCAAAAGCCTAGGTCCGGAGCTGGATTAGCACGAGGGCGGCGTCTTTGGTGTCTTCACTCTGTTGGGAGCATCACGCTTGGAGATTCGGCATGGAGGCTCCAAGTTGACCTCCTCTAGTGCCCGCATCTGTCCTAGGGTGATCTTCATGGGCGCAATGCATGCCTTCATCGGTGAGTGGTACCTTATTTTAGATATATTATATTGAGTTGCACTTCTCAATGAAGATTCTGAGGTCTGCCATGTGATGGATTGGAAGCAGGGAACATATTATATACTATGTGAATTATTCGGATCGACTTAAGAGAGAACATGCATTTCCTTCCCTTTGGGCAGGGCCGGCCCTGAGGGGGGTCTAGAGGGGCGGCCGCCCCGGGCCCCCGATGCCAAGAGGGCCCCAGCTAGGTACCTAGTACATGGGCGAGGGAGGAGCTGTTGTGCCGCCATTAGAGCATGTGGAGAGGTTTCCCTCGTGCGGTTCAGCAGGACGAATGTATGAAGGGTCTTCCAGGTGGGCTAGAACGTGGCCTTGTTTTCCTTAAGCTTAGGCCCTTTTGTCCTTTGGATATCTAGTAAGAATCAAGTTATGGGATACATTTTAAATAGGCATTTTTTCTAAAAAAACTAAAATAGGTATTTAGTGTGATCGGGCCGGTGCGACCATGGCGACATGACCATCATAGGAATCGTACCCTCTCTATTTAAAATATAAGATGTTTTAGCTTTTGTGAAAGGGATGAACCTAGACGCATTTTCGTGTGTAGGTTCGGAGTAAATCTACACAGTAAAATATGTCTAGATAACTGTTTTTCACAAAAGCTAAAACATCTTATATTTTGAAAAAGGAGAGAGTAGCATTTTTTTGAAAAAAAAATCACTTTTGGTCATCACATTTGTCTTTCTTGTCTAGGTCAAAGATTAAAACATAATTTGATGAAAATTTATTTGTACACACTGGACATCAATCTAAATATGTACATTTTCTTTCAGATTTTCTAAGTGAAAAATAATATGAAAATTTTGAGTTCCTATAAATTAGGTGCCCGGGAGCCAGGCTTCCGTAGTTTTCGCTTATCCTCGCCAGGTAATTTAGAATTTTAGCCAGGGCCGATATCATAATCTAAGAATGATATTGATATACGCTCGTCAGTGCGGTTTGTACCTGGGTATGTTAGAAGTTTTTTAACACAAAATGTATAAATTGTTCAAATCGTAATAGTGATTTTAGATACATTTTCAATGCCACAATAATATTTTATATATACATATACTCATAATAATTAGGATATTGGTAGTAAGGGCCCCATGTGCAGGTTTCGCCCCGGGCCCCAGAAAACTCATGACCGGCCCTGCCTTTGGGAGACAATATTGATGCAAAGACAATCAAGGTTAGTTATGCTGGTTGCTTGAAACGAGGATTTGGTGCTCCCGAGCACCAGTGCTCTCTATATTTTAAAATTTCAAAATTAGTATTTTTTTAGTTTTAAAAATATGTTTTTTTAAATAGTCCGAATACCCATAGCAAGTTTCAGTACAAATTCGTTTTTTGGCTATAGAAGAAGGATAACTTTCTGACAGTATATAGGAGAAAAGAGTGCCATTTATGTCAGAAATTTCTCTTTTTTGTATTTCCCAAAACAATATTTTTTTAAAACTTTTACTGAGCCTTTAGGAATGCGCGTTAGTATTCACGTATTGTTTTTCAGATTTGTTTTAATACCAGAAGTGTGTTTTTAAAAAACCGAGAGCACTGGTGCTCGGTAGCTGCTGGCACTTTTCGCTGGCTGCTCAACCTACAATTTATTTCCATCTTGCCATGTAAAATATCGTCTCGGCACAAAATGTTTTTGAGGTAAATAATAGTAGCATTGGAATTCTGGCGTCTACTTTTAGATCTGATCATCTTATTCTGTAATTCAATTTTTCAGGATATTACTTTGGACAGTCTTAAAGTCTACACTGCTCTTTATTGATACATGGTTATCTACATCACTACGACACAACAAAAAAATGGGTTTCAAGCTATTATTGTTTAAGTGCTTGATACAAATCGCTATGGTTTATCCTCTTCCAGTTGGAAGTAGTGATAAATTACAAGATCTTCCTACTGATGAGACTACAAGCTGTATTTTCTTGTTCTTGGATGGAGGTAAATTTTGTGTCCATATAAAATCAGCATAAAGTTTTTTGGGTAGAAGAGATACTTTGTAATCTTCAAGAACAAGATATTTCGTTTGGTTTTCATTCAACTGCTATAGCAAGATGAAGCTTTGAGGCCAAGATGAAGCTTTGAGGCCATTCGAGAACCTGGTTCACCTATGATCTAATGTCCGGCGGAATATCAAGTTTGTTATTTCCATTCCAATTATGTTATCATGCTTGTTTGTATCAGAAGACAGATTGCAAACGTGTACCGTAACATGTGGAACATTTTCCACATTCTTTATTTCTAGATCATAAAGTTGTAGACTCAGTGTAATCTCGTGTTCACTGACATCATTGTTAATTTGTTGTTAATTTGTTGCTGTTGTTGCTGTTGTTGCTGTTGTTGTTGTTGCTGTTGCTGTTGCTGTTGCTGTTGCTGTTGCTGTTGTTGTTGATGTTGCTGTTGTTGTTGTTGTTGTTGTTGTTGTTGTTGTTGTTATTGTTGTTGTTTTGTTGGCAAAGAAGAAGGCAACATTAGAGATGTCCGGGTCTTGTGCCCGTGCGCATCCATCCATGTGTGGCCACATACACGTGACCCCCCCCTCTAACTACACTCCTAATCAACCTCCCCTTCTAAACCCAAACCCTAACCACCATCTCCCCTCTCCCTGCCCGCTACAGTAGTTTGAGGAGCTCTCGAGAAGCACCGGCCCAAACTGAGGCTTCCCTCGGCGTCGCCGACGAGGATTGGATGAGGGGAGGTGTCGGCCGTAGATCTAGGTTTAGGAGTAGTAGCTGCCCCTTAGTGGTGTCTTGGAGCTGCCTTTGGATCTTTGCGGCAGGATCCAAGGTGTAGGGTTCCTCTGCTTGCAGGTGTTGCTTCCATGGGGGAAGCATGGCAGCAGCGGAGGCGCCACGGTCTCCGCAAATAAAGTCGTGCGTCATCGCGTGTTGCTGAGGTGTTGTGTGCCCGACCCTCTCCTGGCCGGTTGTGGAAGAGGGGCGAGGGAGGGGAGAGGATGGATGGTGCAGAGGGCACTGGATCGTTTCTCCTAGCCGGCTGTGGTGGCGAGGAGGAGATGCGGTGCGGCTGGCCTTCCTCTGCAATGCGTTGTTGGTGCGCGAGTCTGTCTGGTGGAGCACTCCCCACAACTCCCTCTTCTCTGCCTTGGTTCCATGGAGGTGAAGGCAGAGGGAACTGCTTGAGGGGAGATTTATTCGTGTGCTGCAGCAGCAAGCGGATTACGCGGTGGCTTGGGATGGCTCCGCGATATTTGGCCGGCGGGGCAGCCTTTCTAGACGCCTTTATGGTGGTCTTCTCAACCTCTAAGTCAGAGGCCTTACTCGGAGCTTCTCGTCGGAGCTCTCATCTCCCTGGTACCAAGTGGTTTGTCCCCGGTGCCTCGAAGATGACCGACAATGGAGGCTCCCTCGTGGTGGAGGACCATGACCCGATTGTTTTTCTCTTTTAGTTCTAGGGTCCTCTTTGCAATATCCAAGGCCTTAACTTTGAAATGCAATTCTTGCAAGGTATGTAATGCAAGTGCGGTTTCGGGCCTTGTTATAATTTCACTCCGACCTGTTGTTTGGATTTCATGAATGCAGCACCAGGGTCCTCGTGGCCTTTCCCGTTAAAAAAACATTAGAGATGTCCGAATGGGACGAAAACATGCAAGTAAATAAAATTAGGAACGTCAACTAAATGTAGCATTTCTGCGTGTTCAAACCTTCTGATCTGATGAAGAAATTTAGGTGATCTGATGATTTGTCACTAAAACACAACCAATTCAATAAAGTGTGTATGCTTTTTATTAGGAAAAGTGTCTACAATAAGATCCGAAACCTGTGCTCCCAGATATATGAACAATAATATTTGTAGAATTGTGTATGTTAGGATATATGCGTACTGCAGTTTTATTGTTTGGTACTGTATTAAGTTAATGAAGCAATCTCCTGAATATATTGTTGCATCATATTTAGATTGCAAATATGCAAGCCAGTTTAAAGACTGACACGAAAAGGTTGTGATGTTGGGCGTTTTGCACACTCTGTTGTTACTACGAACATATTTATTTTTATATACCTTACAAAAGATTTTCTCATTTGATCTTACAATGCTATTACTTGCTAATTAGAGCATCTCCCATCTCAAAAGGAAAGATTCTATGAAACAACTTATTCCAGTGTATTTTCTTTTTTCTTTTTTTTGTGGGGGGCAGTGTATTTTTTCTTTCGTGTGGTTTGTCTTTTAGTTAGGTTGAGCTTCTTTGAGGCAATTGTATTTAGTGTTAGACTATAAGAACATAAGTAGTTTTCCTTTGTTAGAGAACCACATAGATTTCCCCTTCTGAAGAAGGGAACCATATGGATTAGTATTTCTTTGAACAAATGAGAAAATAAATGGCTTGAATTATTTCAGTCATCCTGGTAATTTTGATAGATGGAGGTGCATGGGGAGCAAGTTTAGGTGATTAAGGTGATGCAAACCCATTAGCTTAGCTTAATTTTTCTATCATACTAGAAAATGACCTCAGTCGATTGAGTAAGAAAAATGGTTAATTCTTTCATCTGATGTGGATCCCTTCATTCAACAATCAAGTTGGCCTGGGATGTCTTGAGACATTTATTAGAAATAGGTTTTATATATAGAATAAGGAACGCTAGATTATTTAGTCCTCGAAACAGCCTTTCGTCCCGTTAAATTAATATAGCAATTTCACGATACAATTGCTGGAGCAAACAACACAATCAAGCGCAAAAATAAAAGAAAAACAAATGCCAACATCAGCATATCGACGAAACGAGGATGACCTGCAACTGCTGCACCCTATGGATTTGTCCCGCCATGCTTCTAGTACTCCGAAACACCGCGTACCAAGCAACACCTTTAAAAAGAAATGTGATGATAATGGTGCTGCTACCCGGACAAGTCCTAGGGTTTCCCTTATCACGCTAAGGTGAGTTGGGAAAGGGTACCCGATGCCCTCTAGGAAGGAATGCAGGCACCCGCATGTGTCATCGCGTCGGTACTAAACGATCCGATGTGGATTTTTCCCCGACCCCCAGAAAACCACTACCCCGGATGCTCCATAGCAATGCACACGACTTGCCGCCCACCATCATGCACCACCACGGTCATGTCGCCATCCTCGTCGTCTCACTGTGGTCACCCTCGAGAGGCCTCGAGGACATAATAGGGGACGCAAGGAATCAGAAACGACAACACCGTAGCCGAGTGGGATGGAACTGCCTCCACCGTCGTTGTGATAGCCGACCAAACGTAGCAGCAGGGGCACACCAGGCCCCTTGGGCTCGAACGGTCCCAAATCAGGCTTGCAAAGACCCTGCGGCCACGCTGCAGTAGGCCGACGACAGTGCTACCACCGCACAGTTGTTAGAGTATCTCTTTGATTATAGTTTTGGTAGTTTAAATTGTATTCCAAATATATATCTACTAGGATTCTTGGAGTCCAAGTCTTGTAATCTATATAAACAGCCCTTTGAGGCCACAATCAATACAGTTAAAATTCCGCAATTCTACATGGTATCAGACCATCGATCCTAGGGCATGGTTGCCCCACCCACACTGCCGCCTCCACCGGCCGGGCTCTTCGAGTGGCGCGCAGCCATGGCCTCCGCCAAAGCTTCCGCAACCACCAAATCCTCTTCCTATATAGCATAAGCATCCACATCTAATCCCACTATGGCTTATCCAATTTCTTTTGTCGATACAATTTCATATGTTACTCCCTTCATACCCATTACTTTAGATCTAGCAGCCCACAATTACTACCATTGGTGCCATATTTTCGACGTCCACCTCGGTCACTGCCATCTGCATGACCACGTTGCTTCCGACTCAGTTCCTCGCCTCGATGATCCTCGCTTGGTCAAGGACGATCTCGCCATCACACAATGTATCTACACGCGGGTGTCTACCGAGATCTTCAACCTCGTGTTCCATGAGGCCTCCATTGCCGCTACCCTATGGGCGGCCCTTCGCCAAATCTTCCAGGACAATGACGACACCCAGGTCAACAACCTCAACACCAAGATCCGCAACACCGTCCAAGGGTCCTCCTTCCTCAGCTTCTACTGCCAACGGATCCAGATGATGGCCGACGAGCTCCGTGAACTCGGCGATCCCGTGGCAGATTGCCATCTCATCAACATCCTCCTGCAAGGGCTCAGTGATTGGCTCGAGAAACAAGCCTCCTTCATCCCCATGATGCGGCCCCTCCCCACCTTCACTGAGGTTCGCTCTCTTCTCCAGTGTGTCGACAACGCACAATCGCAAAAGGAGGCGCGCCCGCATGTCTCCATCGCCACGCCATGACCGCCTCCTCCTCTTCCTACCGTGGCAGGTCACCACAGCCAATTCCCTGCCACGGCAGCGCCCCCGGTGCCGCCTCCACATGGTTGGCGTCCTAGTCCTAACTACCGCGACAAGAACCCCACATACAAGCCGCCACGCTCTACACCACCTACAACGCCCTCCCCCAGCATCGCCCCACCACCTGTGCCTCTGAGCTGGCGCCCCTCTCAAGATCCCTGGACCGGGATGGTTCAGGCCTGGCCCATGCCCTGGGATGCCCCTCTCCTTATGGTGCTCTACCGGCCTACACCGGTTCCTGGCAGTCCGGGCTTCGCCCGCCTACCAGTGCCCCTAGATTTCCTGTGCCTCGATACCCGACGCACGCCTACCATGCTGCTCCGACCTACGCTCCTCCAACATATGCTCCATCACCCACTACACCGATGACGGCTACTACATGCCAAGTTATGCTCTGCTTCTGACACCATCATACCAGCATGCACTTCTTCCTACACCTACCTCAACCTCAACACCGAGCTGGGATCAAGATGCCTTTTTGCAGGCCATGAATAATTTTGCTTCTCAAGGAACCTTAGGTATGGATTGTATTTTCGATTCTAGTGCTTCTAGTCATATGTCTGCATCTAGTACTTTGTTGTCAACCTCCACCACATCTTCTTTTCCCCTCCATTATCCTTGGTGATGGCTCCACAATTCCTATTTATTGTGTTGGTCAAGCTCAAATTCCCTCTTCTACCAAACCTCTCCTTCTTCGTGATGTTCTTGTCGCTCCGGCTCTTATTAAAAATTTCATTTATGTTCACCAATTTACTCGTGATAATCTGATTTCTGTTGAATTTTACCATTTTTGGTTTATCTATGAAGGATTACCTGACCAAGGCCGATATCGCACGCTTCAATAGCTCTGGTGATTTATACTCTCTTCATGGTGTTCGTGTCGCTGCGCCTCCCACTTCCATGGTGGCTTCGGTGGATTTGTGTGCGGTGACCCGGCAAACCACTGCATGTGTAGTACACTATAGTCGTTGACATGACACCTATAGAACACCGTTTCGTAAATATCACATCCCTCAGAGTGGTACAACAGAAACATTGCGGGTCCATATTACAAACATTCACACATTATTATTATTACAATACCAGAAGATCGGAGCCCCTGACATTGGGTAACCAGGAAGGTCACCACCAACATCTTCAATCTAGATGTCGGAAGGATACTTCAGCCTCTGGCCGTCTGTGCATGTATGGTCCAAGTTCTTCCAGATTAGATCCAATGCCGTTCCGTAAATCTCTTCAACCTTCCGAGAAACTGCTTACCCAATGTTTATCCTCACCAAGTTATTGTTGCAGGAGAGCCTCCCCTTAGCGCCGCAAACGGTCCGCGCGGAGAGCGCCCCGTCAGCAACGTCGAGGTGATGGTCGCAGCCGGGGTGCAGGCGGGAGCAGCGGGCGCCGGATCAAGCAAGGATCCGACGACAGGTGTGTAGGTGGCCACGAAGAAGGCAGCTCCACCGCCCAACGAGGTAAATCCTTCAGCAGCCAACCCAGCCGGGGTGCAGGAGATGACCCCAAAGGCACCAAGGGTAATAGGGCCACCTCTGGAAAGACCAGAGAATATTCTCCAGGCAACTATAGATAATCTGACTACACCTGTAGCGTCGATACTTGATCCGGCTAATGCTCAGGCGGAGTTAGAAGAAACCAGGCAAAAAGTATTGGTAGAGGCAAAAAAGGTGTCGGCATTGCGGGAGTCCTTAAACAGGACCCTGCGAGAATATGCTAGGGAAAATAAGCTTGATGTCGCCCCCGAGCGGGTTGATGAATTAAGATTAAGAGGAAAGAACCTCATGGATGATATCAACAGAGAGCATGAGACTCATAAGGGAGATTCAGTCGATCTAGGCTTGCCGAGGTATAGCACCCTGGCAAAGAACCTAAGAGAGGAAAATGCCGCTGCACTAGAGCTAGAAGGATTGACCGGCGAAGCCCGGCAGAAGCAGCAAGAAAGAGTGAATGAGCTGGTGCGCATCGCGAACCAGCAGAATGAAGAAATGCTCAGGGCAGACCCGGCAAGACCTGGTGCCTCGCGAATGGTTCATTCGGCTGGTGCAGCACCCGCCCTATCTGTAGCAGCAGCATCCTCACCCGGAAACAATGCGCGGAAAGACAGAGCGGTAACTTCGGGAAAAAGAAATAAGCAAATTGTTCCATATGATCCGGCAGTAGCCAGAAAAGCAAATGAAAACAGAGGCAATGGAAGCCGAGGTAACAGTGGCGAAAGAAACCCCGGCCGTGCCGACAAAGGCAACGGAAGCCGAGGTAATGGAGATCTTGGAAGAGGAAATCACGAGAATAATATCCCGGCAGAAGGAAGGAGAGAACCGCCGCCCAATCCTCAACCGAGATATGAACCTCGGCAGGAAAGAGAAGTGAGACCAGCTCGCCACAATCAGGTGAATGAGAGGTATAATGATGGTTATTCTGAGATGGAAAATGCGGTTCATGGTGGAAATAACCACTGTGGAATGCATGAAAGAATTATGTACAGAGACTTGCCGTCAAGTGATGCAAAAGTAAAAATGGACCGGCTGTACCGGTCCGAGCTGTTAGAAGAGCAGGGTCCACCGGGTCCGGCATGTTTCGGACCACGGATCATGGGCGAGCCACCAGTGTCGAACTTTCAGCTGGCAAGAGGCAAGAAAACATACAACGGGAGCACCAAACCACAGGATTGGTTGATTGATTATGCCACTGCTGTAAAAATAGCAAGTGGAAACTTGCGGTGGGCAGTAAGATACGTCCCGCAAATGCTGGAAGGACCAGCCAGAGTATGGCTAAATAATCTTCCTCCAGGCAGCATCAACTGTTGGTTGGATTTTGAAGAAATGTTTGTCAGCAATTTCACCAGTACTTACAAAAGGCCAAACAGGCCGCAGCAGCTAGCCATGTGCAAGCAAAGGCTGAATGAGACATACAGAGAAATCTTAACTCGATGGTGTAACCTCAGGAATTCCTGCGAGGGAGTTATAGAATCACAAGCGATAGCTTGGTTCGCTCAAGGATGCCGTTATGGCAGTGTCTTGTGGCAGCGATTGCAAAGAGATATGCCAACCACTTTGGCAGAAACCATCAGGATAGCAGATTCGTATGCATTGGGAGATCTGACACAACCAGAACTGATGTCGGCGGATCATCGGGATCATCAAGATCAATATGCAAGAGATGCGGCCGGGTCATCGAGGTGCAATGAGTTCAGAGGAAGAATAAGAGAAGAAAGACCGGATTACAGATATGCCTCCAATCAGGTGGCAGTGGTAGTGCAAGATCAGCCGAGTCACGGAAACAATCAACGGCAGAAGAATGGTCCTCAGCAATGGACACCAAGGAATGAAGGGAAGAGACAGTGGACACCAGAGCAGAAGAAGCAATGGCAGGAAAGGCCGAAGTACACATTTGAGTCTATGATGGATCAACCGTGTAAGTTTCATACTTCAAATCCGGCCAAGCCAGCCAATCATACAACCCGGCAATGCGCCTGGATGAAAAATGCAATTGGTAACCCCGCGGGCATGCAAGCACCTTCCCACCAGGCACATCAGCAGCAGCAGCCATAGCTGACTGGAGCAAATGCACAACAACTAATGTTACCCCCTCCTCCCCCGAGGTATGATAACTCGGACCGGAGAGATGCAGTGCATCAACTGATAAATCAGGGTACGGATGGAAGGACGAACCCAGGAAATAATGGACGCAATGAATACAGGGAACATCATCAATCATATTGTGTGTTCACAACAGAACAGCAAGACAGGCAAAGTGTACAGCGCCGGCATATGGAAGTAAATGCAGTTATGCCGGCAGTACCAAGATATGTGCCTTGGTCAGATCAAGAAGTAACTTGGAGCATAAAGGATCACCCCAAAATAATGCCGAATCCGGGGTCGTACGCACTCGTACTAGATCCGACATTTGTCGGACCAAGCATTAATGTAAATTTTTCAAAAGTACTCATTGACAATGGGAGCAGTATCAATATCATGTACAAGGATACAATGCATAAACTCGGAATATCGCAGAATATGCTGCAATCCACGAGAACCACGTTCCATGGAATAGTGCCAGGGCTTTCATGCGAACCCATTGGAAAGGTTTGAGTAGATGTGTTATTCGGCACAAGGGATAACTGCAGAGCAGAAAATTTGGAGTTTGAGGTGGTGGATCTAGAGAGTTGTTATCATGCTCTACTCGGACGGCCGACATTGGCCAAATTCATGAGCAGATGCCACATAACTTACTTGAAAATGAAATTACCCGGACCACAAGGGGTGATAACAGTAGCAGGAGATTACAGGAAGTCAATGGAATGTGCTTCAGCCGGATCAAACCTAGCCGAGTCATTGGTAATAGCAAGAGAAAAAAAGAAGAATTCAGGAGGTAGCGGCCCTCGCTCAGTCGGCACAACTGAATATGCCGGCATTGACCAATCCGCATGGAAGTGTTTCTTTCCAGCCAAATAAAGAAACAAAAAAGTTCCAGATAGATGAGCAGTTCCCAGAGCGCACCGTCACCATTGGTGTTGGCCTAGATCCTAAATAGGAAAGCGAGCTCACCAACTTCCTCCGTGAGAATCGGGATATCTTTGCATGGTCAACTCAGGATTTGCAAGGTGTGCCGAGGGAGTTGGATGAGCACTCTCTGAATGTAAGCCCAGGAGCAAGGCCGGTGAAGCAACCTCTCCGCCGCTTCGCCGAAGACAGGAGAAAAATAATAGGGAATGAGATAGGTCGGCTCCTTGCGGCCGGGTTCATCATGGAGGTGCTTTATCCGGATTGGCTATCAAACCCGATGCTAGTAGAAAAGAAGAAGGATGATCCAAATATAGCCATCGTATGGCGAATGTGTATTGCTTACACGAACCTGAACAAGGCATGTCCAAAAGATCCTTTTCCTTTACCTAGAATAGACCAGGTCATTGATTCGACCGCTGGTTGTGAACTGTTATCATTTGTAGACGTGTATTCTGGTTTTCACCAGATACCGTTAAATCCGGCCGATCAAATAAAGACTGCGTTTATTACCCCGTACGGGGCTTATTGATATCGCACCATGCCATTCGGCCTGCGTAACGCAGGGGCAACGTACCAGAGATGTATGCAGAAATGTCTGCATGACCAGATAGGAAAAAATGTACAAGTATATGTAGATGATGTGGTTATCAAAACCAAAGAAAGAAAAACGCTACTGGATGATATTCGGTAGACTTTCGCGAACTTTAGAAGGTTCCGAATGAAGCTTAACCCGGAAAAATGCACCTTCGGTGTACCGACTGGAAAACTACTCGGTTTTCTCGTATCTAGCCGAGGTATAGAGGCCAACCCAACTAAGATAAAAGCAGTAGAAAGGATGGAATTGCCGAGATGTATAAATGAGGTACAGAAATTCACAGGTTGTCTGGCCTCGTTTATCCGATTTGTATGTCGGCTGGGAGAGAAAGCATTACCACTTTATCAACTGATGAAAAAATCTGATAAGTTCATTTGGACACCACAAGCAGATAATGCGTTCCATGAACTGAAGAAGATGTTGGTCACAGCGCCAATCCTGGCCTCTCCATTGTCAAAAGATCCCATGTTACTTTACATAGCCACCACGAACAGAGTAGTAAGTGCTGTGATCGTGGTGGAACGAACTGAAGATGATAAATCAATACAAAGGCCGGTATATTACCTAAGAGAGGTACTATCAGCCTCAAAGCAAAATTACCCACATTATCAGAAGATGGCATATGGGGTATACATGTCAGCGAAGAAACTTAAACATTACTTCGAAGAGCACCCGATCAAAGTGATCTGTGAAGCACCCATAGCCGACATATTGAGCAACAAAGATGCAAGCAGTCGAATAGAAAAATGGGCAATTGAATTATCACCTTATGCTCCGCAATTCGATAGGCGAGATGCAATCAAATCTCAGGTTGTGGCCGACTTCTTTGTGGATTGGGCCGAGATACAATATGAGCCACCATTACCAGACCCGAATTATTGGACAATGCACTTCGACGGTTCCAAGCTGAGAAATGGCTTGGGAGCGGGAATAGTGTTAACCTCGCCAAAAAGAGATCAGTTGAAATATGTGCTACAGATACATTTCGCCGCATCAAACAATGTAGCCGAGTACGAAGCACTCGTCCATGGATTGAAGGTGGCGAAAGAGATTGGGATACGCCGAATCTTATGCTACGGAGATTCAGATCTAGTAGTACAGCAAGTATCCGGCAATTGGGACGCGCTGGACGCAAATATGGCCTTGTACAGATTTCATGTGCAAAAACTCAGTGGATACTTCGATGGATGTGAATTTCATCATGTACCTCGGGCAGAAAATGACGCTGCAGATACGCTGTCAAAACTCGGATCAACCAGGCAATCAATTCCCCCAGGAATCGCCCTGGAGCACTTGAGAAAACCATCAATAGCTCCATCACCAGAGTCCGAATCCATCTATATCCTGGCAAAATCAAGGGAGGATAATGTGCCGATGGAGATTGACAAAGAATGTAACCCGGATATGGAGAAACCCGAGGTTGTTATGTCGGTAGAAAATATGGAAATAGATAGTGGAATTCTCCTAGAGAAAATCATGCCAACATGGGCGCAACCCATATTTTCCTTCCTTAAGGACGCGACCTTGTCGAGTAATGAGGTACTGGCTAGACAGACGGTAAGAAGAGCTAAATCTTATACAATCATAAACAATGAGCTATATAAAAGAAGCGTCACAAGCGTGTTGCAAAGATGTGTGAGTTCGGCGGAAGGCCAGGAGATCCTCCTAGATATACATCAAGGAGAATGCGGGCATCACGCCTCGTCTAGAGCTTTAGTGGCCAAAGCATTCAGGAATGGATTTTATTGGCCAACAGCGTTGAAAGAGGCCAAAGAACTAGTGGAAAAGTGTAATGGTTTCCAGAGATATGCCAGCAAGATACATATGCCATCGTCCGAGTTAAAAACAATACCAATTACTTGGCCATTTTCTGTATGGTGTTTAGATATGGTGGGACCATTCAAGCCGGCCCGGGGTGGGATGACCCACATCTTAGTCATGGTCGACAAATTCAGAAAATGGATTGAAGTGAAACCAATTAAAAAATGTGATGGACCCACAGCAGTAAAATTCCTCAAAGACATTATCTTGAGATATGGTTGCCCACACAGTGTTATTACATACAATGGTACAAACTTTGCTGAAGGAGCTTTTGTTATATTCTGTCAAGAAAAACACATAAGACTAGATGTCGCCTCAGTGGCTCACCCAACATCTAATGGGCAAGTAGAAAGATCCAATGGACTAGTATTGTCTGGAATAAAACGCCGGCTCGTCGAACCACTGCAAAGGTCGGCAGGGTGTTGGATCGAGGAACTACCAGCAGTGCTATGGAGCCTCAGAACTACCCCAAACAGGTCAACAGGGTATACACCATTTTTTCGGGTATATGGGGCAGAAGCCGTGCTTCCAACTGACATAATACATGGCTCGTCAAGAGTTACCCAGTATACAACCGCTGAGGTAAATGAGATAGCTCGGCAAGATAATGTTGATCTGCTAGAAGAAGCCAGGGAGTTAGCACTATCAAGATCAGCTATTTATCAATAGGACTTGCGACGATATCACAGCAAGAAAATAAATCCAAGAGTGTTTAAAGAAGGAGATTTGGTTCTTCGGTTAGTGCAACGCACGGCCGACATGCACAAACTATCACCCCCATGGGAAGGACCATTCATCGTGAGCAAAGCATTGCACAATGATGCATATTACCTAATTGATGCTCAGTCACCAGAAAAGAACAAGGCAAACAAAGCCGACGGAGAATCGAAAAGACCATGGAACATATCCTTACTTCGTCCATTTTACTCGTAGGAGTCATCTATGACATGTTGTAAGTTGACGCTTCAGGACGAAGTATCAACTATGTATTAAACCTCGGCACCTCGAGCAATGACTCGGGGACTGTCCTACATTATTTTGCATTTTAGAATGTGTATTAAACCTCGGCGCCTTGAGCAGTGACTCGGGGACTGCCTATATTGTTTCTGAATTTGGGTTATGTATTAAACCTCGACACCTTGAGCAGTGACTCGGGGACTACCCTATATTGTTTCTGAATTTGGGTTATGTATTAAACCTCGGCACCTTGAGCAGTGACTCGGGGACTGTCCTATATTGTTTCTGAGTTTGGGTTATGTATTAAACCTCGGCACCTTGAGCAATGACTCGGGGACTGCCATATTTTGTTTTTGAGTTTGGGTTATGTATTAAACCTCGGCACATCGAGCAATGACTCGGGGACTGCTCAATGTTATTTCGCATTATTAGTGATGTGTTAAAACTCGATCTCTAGAGCACTGATTAGGGAATTGCCCCACAATTGTCCCTTATTACAAAAATCGGTATCAAACTTCGGCACCCAGAATGATATTATTTCACTCTCCCCAAATATGGGCTTCGAAATTTACAACTTGGATAGAATTCAAGAACACAATGGTTGAGCTGTCAAATTTATCAAGGTCAGGCAATATTAGACGCCGAACTACGGTAGGACAAAGGCAAACACAAAATCCGAACTTAAGAAATTGAAGGCCACCAAAGCAAAGATTTAAACAAACAGGATCAGTTTAAACAGAATAATAACGATCACAACCATGTGTGCCTCAGCGGCAAAAGGAAAAAGAGATTCATACCGCACAGAAAGTCGGACAATTGTTTCACACATATCATACGCCCGGCATACCGGGGATAAGAAACAACTTAGAGTTTTTTAAACGTAAGGGGCAGCGACTTGGTCAGGCACTAGGCTCTCCGAGGTAGACGGCACCTCGGCTGAAGTTGCTTCGCCCTCCACAGAACCAGGAGCTACTTCGGAGGATGCCCGGGGCTGTTGAGAAAATCAGCTTGAGCTTGAGAATGCCCAGTCCCTTTGGAGGAGGATCGCGCGTCGCCATTGCCATCCGAGCTTGCGCTGGAATCACCAGAAGTATCCGAGTCGCCCTCATCCTCGTCCTGGTCGGCTGAATTATCATCAGAGGCATCTTCAACTTCGACCTCATCCGCCGGGTTAGAAAGGAAACTCGGCCATTCAATCCAGTTATGTACGTCAGCATACTCAACAAGCTGGAAGGCACGAGCTTGTCGGCGAGCGACGAATTCTGGATCCTCAACCCAACGGGAGCTAGTGCGCAAATTTATCAAGGTATCGAGGGAAATATCCTCATACCATGACATAACGACTGTGAGCGCCATATCAGCACCAGCTCGTCCAGCGGATTCCCTCCAGAGATTTAACTGGTTCTGGGATGCCATCAATCTTTCCACCAGTATTTTGATCTCATCAATATGAGGAGTCCCAGAAGTATTCGTCCAGAGAACATGATAGGCCCGGATGGCTGCCTGCACCAAGTCCCTGCCCATAATCTTCATCGGACCAACGGCAGCGCCAATGGCAACCAAGTAGTCTTCCATCGAGTATTCTGGGCTCGCATCAGCGGAAACACCTCGGCGCACACGAGCATTAACCACCGCTCTAGAGCTCACGGGCTTAGCTTCTGGAAAATGGTCTACGCAAAATAAAAGTACATCGGTCAACAGTAAGAAAGAGAAATAGATAACTCGGCCATGGTCAGAGGCTTACGAGGAATATAGCTCAGCATTCTCTGAAGATCTTGAGCCCAATCACCCTTGGTTTTCTCAAAGAGAGTGATCTCCTCACTCATCGCCCGTGTCTTGAGTTCGGCAGCCTCGAGGATTTCTTTATTTTTCTGCAGTTGCAGAGCTAGCCGATTCTTCTCCTCGGAGAACTCCTGGTCAACTTTCTCTAACTCAGACTTCTGAGAGAGCTTGAGGGACTCCACCTCGGCGCGCAAGCGAATTATCTCGTCATCTTTATCGTTCAGCTGCGCCGAATGAGTAGCGGCTTGTTCTAAAAAATGCAGCATCATATCAGGCATGGGTATGCATTCTTGATGTGATGCTGCAAAAGTTTGTAACTCGGCTATATCAAAGCCAAAAGGGTTAAAAGAAACCCGGTATAAGTTTCGAATGGAAATCTGTAAAGAAAAAGGGTAACTAACCTTCCAGGGCCTTGACTTTCTTCTCAAGACGCATATTAAGATTGTTGATATTACCTATTGACCAGAAAAATGAGCTAACACCTCCCGTCCAAAAAAATAAGAACTTTAGGGGCAATGCAAAGGTTTGTTAACTTACCAGCTTTCTTCACCACGGGAATGACTTTCTCATACTTGTCTTGTAATTTTTTATGTGCGAAAAGCAGCCTTTGGAATTCGGCGGTCCGCCGGTCATGCGCAAACTAAGCAACAAAATAAATAGCAATAAGATATTCGAAGCTAAGACAGATCCGAATCAAGCAAAGCTTAACTCGGATCTAGGTTTTTGGATATTCGAAGCTAAGACAGATCCGAATCAAGCGAAGCTTAACTCGGATCTAGGTGGCTGGATATTCGAAGCTAAGACAGATCCAAATCAAGCAAAGCTTAACTCGGATCTAGGTGGCTGGATATTCGAAGCTAAGACAGATCTGAATTAAGCAAAGCTTAACTCAGATCTAGGTGGCTGGATATTCGAAGCCAAGACAGATCCGAATCAAGCGAAGCTTAACTCGGATCTAGGTGGCTGGATATTCGAAGCTAAGACAGATCCAAATCAAGAAAAGCTTAACTCGGATCTAGGTGGCTGGATATTCGAAGCTAAGACAGATCCGAATTAAGCAAAGCTTAACTCAGATCTAGGTGGCTGGATATTCGAAGCTAAGAAAGATCTGAATCAAGCAAAGCTTAACTCGGATCTACGTGGCTGGATATTCGAAGCTAAGCCAGATCCGAATCAAGCAAAGCTTAACTCGGATCTAGGTGGCTGGATATTCGAAGCTAAGACAGATCCGAATCAAGAAAATCTTAACTCGGATCTAGGTGGCTGGATATTCGAACACTAAGACAAAACTGAACCAGGCAAAGCCTCATAAAACTTCCAAATGAATAACAAATTATTCGGTTGAAAGCTTCGGGGACTAGAGTATATATAATATCATTCGAATGACTAATCAAACGTCAATAAAAACAATTACCTCATTCATCTTATCGCTATCAAGAACGATCTTGGCAGCCAGATGTAAGCGACTGCTGATGTCGGAGAGTTGAATTGGCTGACTGCTTGGATTGCCCTCGAGCTGATCAGCAGCGTTCCAATTGTTGGCATACTCAACCAGCGAGCCGAGGCTGTTCCCACTCTCAGTACGAGTCAGGACTTTACCTCGGACGTGTTGTGTAGCCACCTCCGCCGCGGGACTCTTGTGAAGAGCGAGTTGGGTATCAGCGGCCGGGGTAACAATAGTCTTTGCAGAAGAAACCCCCTTGCGCAGCGCATCAGCAATTGTAGGCTGAGAAGAGCTGGCAAGCCCTTTCTAAGAGGAGGGAGGTTTGGTGACGACGACCTTTCTTGCCTTAGAGGAGGCATCGGCAGGAGCCGTTACCTCGGCACTTGGAGTGGCATCTTTGGGGGCCGGAGGGATTACGGTTTCTGAGGGCGCCGAGATAATGGTATCTTCGGCTGGAGTCGGAGTGGCAGTAAAGACTGTGGGGGTCGAAGGAATCTGGGGGGAAACTTCGGGATTCACGGAGGAGGCAACAGGCTCAGTAGAAATATTTACTGGCCGAGTAGTGTCGGTGTCAACAGGAGAGACCTCAGGCGCATCCTGGCGAGATGATGTCTGATTCGGAGCAGGAGGAGAGTCTGCACGAGCAGGACTAGGAACCCTAGTATCTTCAGGAGGCGGAGGAGAAGGCGGCTGAGTCGTATGACTCGTCATGCTAGGACCACTGGGCTTAACAAAGAGAGGAGCTCTGCAAAGGAACAAAGAGTCAGGTCAGAAGACAGAAAGAGAGAAACAAGAAATACAAATGAAGAGTAACTCAACCAGTAACCCCAGGCATAGTTTTACTTTGGAGGGTGCTGGGCTGACTTCTTCGTTCGTTTCTTGGGAGCGTCTTCCAAGGCACCAGCGGGATCAGTACATTCCTCGAGGTAACAGGAGGTCGGAAGGCGAGAGGCTCGGCGTTGTGAACCTGACCGGCCTGATTAGCTGAGAAAGTAGAGGCCGGAAATGCATAAGAAATTGGCATTGCAGCAACTACCTCAAGAACTTGGACCTCGTCCGAATCACCTTCCTCCTCGTGGGCCAGGGTCTTGCCACGGGCACGAGCCGGAGCAAGGTCCGACTTGGGAACGAACTCCTCCGAGTCAGGCTCCCCTCTATCCGGAGTGTTTCGATCTGAGGTCCACGGGAGGGACAAAACCTCGGCATCCTCGATCTTCTTCTCCTCAAACCTCTACAGAAAAAGAGACAAAGAAATTAGCAAGAGAAATCACAGACGCGATTAAAAAGCAAAACACAGCTGCGTGAGCCTACCTCAGGAGGAGAATGCTCGCGGGTGAACGGCTTTAGTCCCTAGGTTCAATCCTCCGGCATCTCCGTCTTAAAGATAGCTCGGACATGCTTGAAAATAAGATAGTTATCGAGCTCAACCGTTGAGACTCGATTGGGATCAAGGGGTCCGCTCGTATAGCAGAGCTTATGCGTGCGTTGCTAAAAAGGGCAAATACGGCTGCTGACGAAGGTAGTCATCAGATCCTCGCCACGTAACCCGGCGCGGATCAGCTCCTTCAGCCGAATCTCGAAGGCCTCGGCCAGGGCATGGCTCTTCCTGGGATTATAAGTCCAGTTCTTCTTGGAAGGGGGGCCGATGGAGAAGGCAGGGAGCCGAATCTTGTCTTCCTTCCTAGAGTTCTTGACATAGAAAAACGATTTCCTCCGAGGTGTGATGGACACGGCTCCACATTGGGTAAGCAGTTTCTCGGAAGGTTGAAGAGATTTATCTGGAACGACATTGGATCTAATCTGGAAGAACTTGGACCATACATGCACAGACGGCCAGAGGCCGAAGTATCCTTCCGAGGCCGAGATAAAAGCGGACAGAGAACCAATGGCGTTAGCCGGAAGATGATGGGGCTGCAGGACGAAGTAATCTAGGAATTCCTTAGCAAAATCGCTAAGAGGAAGACCAAACCCGCGATAAAAATGAGACATAAAGACGACGTACTCGCCCTCTTTTAGAACGGGAGAAGATTCGCTGCCGGGTAAGCGACAAGCTACCTCGGCAGGAATCCGGTGGGTTCTGATCAGCCACTCGATCTCTCAGCGGGTGACGGTGGAACCTTGCCAGGAGCCCCGCTCCGGACCAGACGATGCATCGTCATCCTCGATGAGCATGCCACTAAAGGAGCTTGACATAAGGTCGCCGAAGGAATCTACCGAGGAGGAACTAGCGGCGGAGAAATGCCTAGAACTGCAAGGCCCCGTCGTGGTTCTAGACGAAAACGGCGGCGGAGCAGGAAAGGAACCACCGCGGGAAATCTAGAGAGCGGCAGACGCGTCTAGAGGTAAACCTAGGCAATAAGACCAGAAGAACTCACCGGCGACGGCGCCGGAGGAAGCGCACGGGGACGAGGTCGACGGAGCAGAGGAATTGGGGCCTCGCTGTCGAGGATTCCGACGAGCGCACGGCCGTGGGAGCACGAACAGGAGCAAGGGCGAAAGGAGGAAGAAGGGCAATGGGGGAGCGGAGGAGGAAAGTAAACCCTCTAGCCCAGTGCCCCCCTTTATAACCGCGAGGGTTTGGCGCGGTAGTGGGATCGTGGGTGCGGGCACCAACCGTGTAGATCGTGTGTGAGGCGTAGTCACTCGACGATGAGTGGAGCCGCACCAACGACCACACGATGCAGAAGACGATCGGAGCCTCTGATAGAAACGGTGCGGGAGGCGTTGCAGCGCCGACGCGACAGGCACAGTAATCACTGTAGCCTGTCAGTGGGCACTGTAGAGGAACAAAAAACTAGAGAAACAATGATGAGTGTTACACGTAGGATGAGGCGTACGCAAGAAGACACACTGATACCTCGGACGGCGGAAAAGTAACTCGGAAACAAGGATACACGAGTATAGGGAAACTGGTATGGACCGGCCGAGGTTATAGGCAGGACCATACCAGCTTCGGGGACTAATGTTGGGGAGGTGACCCCGGATAGGGTCAGGACGGGGAAAGACAAAAGGAAGTTCCCCGTCCAAATTTCGAGTCACTGTCTAAATCGGCCGAATCCTGTAATGGTCGGCCGAGGTAAGCAAGAGCAGGACATTTATGAGAATAGCAACACGTTACCCGGCCGACGTACTGTTTAAGTCGGCCGGGTCAGCCCGAATAATCTGAATGCAGGTGAAGGCCAAGACGAGTTAAGCGAGGCAGGGCCGAATGACATGAAGCTTGCGGGAGAAGAAAGTGCCTATAGTCAAACCCTAGTCACAAGCTAGGAAGAATCTGGACAGAGCCAAACACAAAGGACAAGGCGCAGAGCGGCAGAAGGGCAGAAGGAGGTCACGGAGGTGACAGTCCTGGAGCGCGAGGCGTGCAGGTGGGGATCTCTGAAATCTTGCCGTCATTAGAAGGGCGACACGGAAAGGAGGCCGCCGAGTTACTATATTGGGACAAGCATATTGAATATGCTTGCCAGGTCAGCCCTAGAAGAGCCAAGATGCCCCTTTATAAGGAGAGTCTTGGACTCTGAGAAGGGAGACGCTCATTTTGGTACCGTTAGGCTGGTAGAAGTTCATCTTGTCCTCTTGTAAACATCTCAAGGAGCACTTGTAGCCCAAGGGAGGAGTAATAAAGATCTTTATGTTAGTCATCTGTGTGTAGAATACTCTACATCTTCCCTCCCCAGATCCCTCTAGCATCCATTGGCCCCATACTTTAGCCTACCCATGGCATCTGCCGTGCCACCACCACGACATTAGCACTATGCAGTTTTTGTAAATATTTCTTCAAAGATTGATTTTATTATAAAAATCTATGACAATCAGCCTTCACAGGTTGACCAGAACTTTCATGGAGTTCCTTTCCTGCCGCGTTCGTAGCTCCTTCCCGGAACAGGGAGTAACAAGTTACAATTCTTACACTCTGCAGAGGTGCGTTACTTTACCCATGAGAGATCAACTCCTTGTTGCACAACCAGGCGTACTTTCCCGTCCACAATTCCATGATGTGGGGCATAGTAGTTGGTCCAAGCCAATCAGTGCCCCCTTTGCGACCTCGCATGCCTCCTTGGTGTACACCATGCCCACATAATGAATTACGGCAATGGTTTGTACAAACCGTTAGATGCCAGAACTATCATGGGACGATGAGGGTTCCCACCCATATGCTGCATATCCTCTATGAATTACCAATTAATATGCACGCTACGAGGATAACAGCCATGGCCTGCACATCCGACTTCATGCGAGAGGAAGAAGATACAGCTGACCTCTCTGTCCCATTCCAAATCTCATGGCTAACGCGTAATATGCGGTGCTAGAATAACTGATGTCAGGGGTTATTAAGTCCCTAATTGATCATATTTGTTGCAAATAGAAAAGTTCTATTGATCCATTATATCATCACTTAGGATGATCATCGTGATTTCTTTATTTGTGAAAATAATATTTTATTTCTTTAGAGTATATATGATAACACAAAAATTGCAAATACTTTGATAAAGACTCTTCAAAGGATACGAGCAAGTGATGAACTTGCCTTGTGATGGCAAGGTAGTGAAGTCTGATGCTTGCACTAGACCTTGAGCTTCTATGTCTACAAAAACATCATTATTGCCCGGTAAGGACAATATTTAAAGAAGCAAAATGATTATACAAAGTAATGTAATGCATCATTTAACTTGATATGCATTTTCCCCATTATTATAAAAATTCTTTTTAATAATAAAGGATTTATAAATATTACTTTTTAATATTTATAGTATATATTGTATTTTTTATTGTATTTTTCCATTTATTTGACTTTTGTTGATTTAATAATTCTTTAAGAATTATCACTTAAATATCAAAAATTGTTATTAAATATTTGTTTAGTATTTTTCAAAAATTCTACATTATTATTATATAAGGAAAGTGATTTTATTTATTTTTATCATCTTTCAATAATTTTGTAAAATTCCATAAGGAATATATAAATTACAAAATTCTTAATAAAATTTATATGTCTAAAATTTTATATCTTAATTTATTTGGATAGTTTGGATTATTGTGAATCCAAAAATATTTTATTTAAAATTTTTGGGACTTTTATTTTCTAGAATTTAATTAAGTTTAGGGGCATTTTGGTCTTTTTCCTATTTATTAAAACGGATTCTAAATGAATTGGGCTGGCCTTTTGGGTCTATTGGGCCCTTGTGGCCCAATAGGACAGGGTCAAACAACCACCCGAAGGGTTTTCGGCCCACCCAACCCACCCATTCGTTGTCTCCTCTCTCGAGCTCACCCCTCTCCTTCTCCTTCCTCGACCCCGTGGTCAGTGGTGTCGCCGCCGTGGACCGCCCTGGCCGCCGCCGTGGTGCAGGAAGAGGTTGTCGACTCTGCTCTTCCCTCCTATCCAACTGGATTTGGACATGGAGCTCTCCTGCGACAGATCGATGTCGTCCCAAACCCTAGGGTTTGGGATTGGCGTTGATCCTGGCGCCGCCGCTGCTGTCGTGCGCTGTGGTGATTCACCTCGCCCCTAGGCGTGGTTATGGTCGCCGTCGTGGCGCTGTATGGGTCACATCTCCCCCTGGGGGTGCTCCCTGTGGTCGTTGGCCACCTCTGCTTCCTCTTCTAGTCTCCAGTGAGGACCTTTGGTGAGTCATTCCTCTCCCCTCGTGCTCTCGGTACTAAGCCAATCTATTCTAGATGTTGGTGGTGACCTTCCTGGTTACTATCCTGTCTGTATTAGGGTTCTTGGTTTTACTTAGGGTTCATACCCTGCTGTGGATTAGATACTGACGAATTGGATCATGTGTTGATTGTTCCTAAGCATGCTAAATGATTGTTAGTTGTGGTTTGCTGCTTAAGATGAACTGTGGTGGTGCTAGTGGATTATCAGATGATTCTATTGATTAATTTTTGATGTGATCAGATGATCTAGTTGCTTTAGAAACAATACTTGGGAATATTATGGTTTACTGCTTCACCACTGTCATTACTTGGTTAAACACAGTGAGTGTTGTGTGATGAAATCACTGTATTAACACCTGTTGGCTTAAGAATTCAGATGTAGTTTGAGATCAAATGATTTCAAATAGTGAAGATATACATAGGTGATTATCTTGTTTATGATTCCTATGTTTAAGAAAAGGAAAATGATTGACAGTGGATTGGTTGAATCTGGGAAGGTTGAATGCTTAACCTGATTAATATAGAATTGTTCTTGTGACACTATCTTTGGATGGCACACAAGTTAGATTGTATTTCATTGTTTGGGTTGGTGCAAGCTTAAGATGAGTTTGGCTTTAAAGATAAGTAGAAATTTTCCTTTCTTAAATCCCTAAGACCAATGATGTTGGTCTGAGGTTTAGGGATTTAAACTTTATCTAGTTGATTCATATGGATGGTTCTGGTAGTGGTACCAGCTACTGTTTCTTGAATCAAAGCTTGGAAAAAAATGATTGTAAGCTTGGTAACTTGCATAGATCCACAGGATTAAATTCTAAGGTTCTACTCTTATCCTAGAGATGTGCCTAGAAGTTAAATCTTAGCTATATTCATTCTGGAATTGAAATATAGCTTGATAGCTAAATCAATGATGTTGTTCTGAGATTTAGTTGGATCCTTGTACTTTGTTGTTTGCCTTTAAAGTTTAAAAACCTCAATGATGGATTCACCCCACTTGGGTGCTTTCTAAGAGTTTAAATAAGAGACAGATCATGTATGCTTGTCTAATCTTAGACAGATAGATCATTTGATGTTCTATTTACTCACCACTGTCACTTGATGTTATGGTTGCAAGTGGTTGCCCTTGTGGTAGCTTGATCTGATGATCCCCTGGTGTTTCCAGTTCCTGGCTTGTTCTTGATCTAGCCCATATCTCCTGATCCTGATGACTTGACCTTGGTCTTGCTATCCACCTGATCTTCCCCCTCCTTATGTCACCATCCTGGTGATGTGATCCTGGAATTTGGTTGGTTTGATCTGGCTTAGCTTTGGCTTGATGTAGCTGCTGGCTGCTGTGCTTTGTTTAGCTGCTGGCTGCTGTGCTTGGTGTTTAAGAGTAAAGGAATGATATGGGGATTGGTTTTCCCACGGCTGTGTTGACAGTTTTGTTTGGTTGTTCTACTGTTGTGGTGTTGACAGCACACACCATGCAGTTTGGTGTGTGTGCTGCTTGTGTGCCTGCTGCACAAATGAGGATATGTTCAGAATTTTGAAAGTTACTTTCATCTTGTTATTTCTACCTGGCTGGTGAAACTTGCCCCTCTTTACTGTTATTTGCCTTATGGCTTGAATTTATGAAAGATACATTTTTTCATATTGGTGAAATTTGCCCCTTTTATAAGATTACTCAATGATGAATCTTGATCAGTGCACTTCACTGACAAGTCTGAGAGTAATTCTATTTTAACCTTAACCTTCTTTATTTTTTATTTGTGTTTGTTTTGCAGGTACCAGACTTGGGAATTCAAGATTTTAGTTTAGGTTTTCTTCTTTATTTGTAGAATAACCCTATGTAATCTTCTTTATTGTTTTGTAATTTTAGTTCTATTCTTTTTGTAGTCTTTATTTTATTATTTTGTAATAAAGATTATACTACGATCAATAAAGAAATATTATTCTTTATTTATTTATTATTGTAATAATTGTGAATGATTTCCATAAGTTAAATTTTTTGAAACTTATTTATTTAATGAAAATATAAAATGGAGATTCTTATTCTTAATTACCTTCTTTATATAAATTTTGAGTTACTACTAGTTAACTCTTAATTGAATCAAATATTCAAACATTATTCAAAATTCTTTTGAACTACAATTCAAACACTCAAGTTCTAAATTCAAATTTCATTTCCCTAAAACACATATATCCACAAAGATCATATCAAAGTCTATAACAATCATCCTTCAAGACTAAACCTATTCTCAAAGCATGAAAAAAACCTTGATCACTCTAGGTTTTTATTTGGCGAAAAATTTACCCACATTTTCACAGATGAATGCATGCAACATTCCAAATTCCTAAATCTACCCTTCGTTAGTTCCTAAATGCTGGGATGTTACAGACTTCCCCCTTAAATTAAACTTCATCCCGAAGTTTGTTGACATGTACCTGAATAGTTCTGGATAGGTTTTTATTAAATACTCTTCTTTCTCCCACGTGGCTTCCCTTTCAGGGTGATGTTCCCATTGTACTTTGCAATACTTAATTGCTCTATTCCTCAGCCTTTTCCAGTTTTCTTCCAAAATTTTACAGGTCTTTTCAACATAGGTTAAGTCTGCTTGTAGTTCTATCTCCTGATGTGTGATTGCATCATCCGGAAGTTGTGACACATGGAAAACATTATGCACTTGAGATATTCTTGATGGTAACTCTAAAGCATAAGCTATAGTTCTGTTCTGACTCAATATCTTGAATGGTCTGATGTATCTTGGACTCAATTTTCCTTTAACTCCGAACCTTTTCACTCCTTTCATTGGACTTACTTTCAATTATACCATGTCTCCCACTTATGTATGCCAAGATCTTCGACTTTGATCAACATAACTTTTCTGCCTACTCTGGGCTATTTTCAGACTATCCCTGATCTTATCAATGATATCTTGTCTTTCCTTGATATAATCTGGCGCAAATTCTTTGCTGCCTCCAGGTTCATATCAGCATATTGGTGATCTACACTTCCTTCCATACAGAACCTGATATGGAGCTGCCTTCAGACTACTCTGATAGCTATTATTGTAGGAAAATTCTGCCAATGGTAGATGATCTTCCCATGTACCTCCAAAATCTAATGCACAAGCTCTTAACATGTCTTCTAGTATCTGATTTGTTATCTCTGTTTCACCCCCTGTCTCAGGATGATAGGCTATGCTGAAATCTAACTTTAAACCAAGTGCTTCATGCAATTGCTTCCAAAATGTTGAAGTAAACACTGATCCCCTATCAGTTACGATATTTTTGGGTACTCCATGCTTACTTACTATCTCTTTGACGTAAACTTCAACTAACTTCTCGGCATTATCTTTTTGATTTACCGGAATAAAATGTGCACTCTTAGTGAGTCTGTCCACAATTACCCATATCATATTCTTCCGTTTAGGTGTCATGGGCAATCCTGTAATAAAGTCCATACCTATTTCCTCCCACTTCCACTCGGGAATTTCTAAAGGTTGTAATGGTCCTGCTAAACTTTGATGTTCAGACTTAACCCTTTGGCAAGTATGACATTCTGATACATATTTAGCAATGTCCCTTTTCATGTTATTCCACCAGAATAGTTCTTTCAAATCCATGTACATCTTAGTACTTCCTGGATGTATAGAGTACGGTGTTTCATGTGCTTCTCTGAGTATGACATCACGAATCTCAGTCACATCTGGAACACAAAGGCGGTCTTCAAACCATAAGGACTCATAATCTCCAAGGCGAAAAACTGATTTTTGCCCTTGAGATATCCTTCGAATTTCTTCAAGAATGAAAGGATATTCTGCTTGATGTCTAAAAATTTCGTGCTTAATATCATTGTTGTAACATCCCAAAAATATTAAACTAGAATCACCAAACTCTTATCACCAAATTTAGGGTTAACAAAAACTTTTCCAATAAAAATATGAAAGCATTCATATGTGTATGTATCAAAATTTGGATTCTTTTGAATTGCCATGATTCTGTGTTTCTTTGCTTGTAAAATGATTCTTAGGTGAAATAAACATCATCTAAACAATCCCCAAACTTTTCCCAAAGACAAACAAATCAATACAAACAAATTAAGTGAATGGTCACTTTGGTCAAATTAACTCCCATGCCTACTTTGGCTATCTCTAACTTTCAGAACTTAATAGAAACATGTATAGATCTTTGCACCCCTTGATAGTACTCATAACAAGGTACCAAGGCCCACTTTGTGATCATCCAAAAACATTTAAATGCATAGTTTAAATGACAGTTTAAAATTGAATCTATTTCATATGGGAAGATCCCACTTTTTCAAAAACCACTCAAACAAGCTCAATTTGCAAAACCCAAGCATCCACAGACTCAACAGCACATGCCTAGCACACCCACCAAAAATAATTTCAAAATTCAAAACTTGAGTTCATGCGGACATTTCATCAAACAGCTTGCAGATACAAATCAAACAAAATCAAAACACTATGTTGAGCAGTGTTTTGGGCCTAACTTGTTCCCTCTCTGGACACCACTAGCCTTAGTAGATCATCTAACAACCATAACTAATCTCTAGCACTACTGTAAGCTGGCCATTGTCATCAATGGTGAGCAGGCCGAGTGCACCATTGCCACCCCATGGTCGACAACAAGCTACGAGCAGCACTAGCCTCGCCAACCTTGTCTGGGACCAAGCTAGCACCCCACCACCACTCCCTGTCCCAGCCGCGAGCAATGCCAGCCACTGGACCACACGCCCGAGCCATGCCAACCTTCTCTGCAACCATGCCGAGAGCGCGCCCCGTGTGCCACGCTCGACAGACGCCCACAGACCGCGCGCCGCCCTCGCCACGTTCACGCGTGATCACCACTGTCCCAGCAACCCCGCAGACATGCCCGTTCACCGCCTCGCGGACCACACGCGATGTGCGCCATTAAAACTCTCGTCGGGCACGCGCAGAGCACCGCAGCGTTCCGACCGATCAGCACCGCCTCACGCCTCGTCACCATGTTGTTGAGCTTCGCCAGGGAGCACAGCACCGCCCCCTACCGTCGCCCACGCCGATAGCCCTTTGTACCGTCGACCACGACGAGCTTAGCTTGCGCCCGTCGGTCCCCTCTCGCCACTATAAATAGAGGCCTCCCCCGCTCAAATTCTTCGCACCATTTCACTCCCCTCACCTCACTGATCGTCCCACCTCATTGCCGGAGAAAGGCGAGCAGCGCATCGCTGGAATTTCACCGGAGTCCGCCGCTGCTGGAGGAGAAGGAAGCCGTCGATTTCGTCCACACCAGAAGCTGCCGCGACCACCCCTGAGTTCGATGTCGTCGACTTCGTCGTTCACCCGCATCGCCGACCTTCGCCTGAGCCTCGGTGAGCCTCCCACGACCCCCACTGAGCCGCTAGGGTTCGAGCTCGCCAGTGACTAGTTCATCGTCGACGACGACCCTCAGCTGTCGATCTTCATTCTAATCCAACGCACCATATCGCCCCGTACCGCTTCGCGTTTAATGAGTCGCTGACCAGTAGACCCCCCTGTCAGTTGCGCCCCACGCTGCGGAGTGACACTGGGCCGGCCCATTAACCTTTCCCGCGCAGCCCACTCGTTTGACTTTATCTTTTTCTATTTATATTCAAACTCAGTTTTGTACCTAGTTTCAAAAATCAACCCAGCTCGATTCAGTGAACCAAATTGAATGAAACCAATTTTGTTAGAAATATATTGAAATGCTTAATCCAAGCCCGTTGGATTCAAATCATTTGAATCTATAGATCAACCTTGGTAAAAATAACAAGTCAGAATCTTTTCTGCATTCAAACATTTTTCAAATTTAAACCATAATAGCTTTTGAGTTGATTCCAACTCTCAAAAATCACATTTGATCATACCTTTCAGAATATATAAAAACATATGGGTTTACTTACAGAAATAATGTTCAAGTAATAAAAGAATGCCACATAGACATTTCTAGTCACTTTAATTATTTAAAATAAAAGGTTAAACCTTATTAAATTGTGACACCACTTTAAATCACATTCCCATGTACTGAAATATGTGGTGATGACATGTGTCAACATGATCCCATGTTTGGTTTGGAGAATATTAAATCTTAAGTAGTTTTTCAATGAGTAGAAATTACTTTTCTAAAACTAAAATAAATAAGAAAAATGCTTTAATCTTGTAATATTAGTGATGATGCTATATCATCTATAGAACCCTTGTGTGTGATGATTGAAAGTATTTAAGTATTGTTTGGTGATTGTGTACCTTGTATTTATTCATAGACGCTAGTACCGACCAAGGATAGGAGGAGGAAGGAGGATACTACGAAGAAGAAGCCGAGGAGAACTTCAACCACTCCTCTGCACAAGGCAAGCTAACACTTGCAAGCTTATATTGATACTGATGCAAGCCTTACTAATCAAGTTGACATATGCAAGTTAACACTTGCAATTATGAAAGTTAGATGACCTATGCAATGCACTAAGCATGCTTGGTTAGACATATTTGATGATACCCCCTCCTAGTTTTACGTGCAAGCTTCATACTTTATTTCTTTACCAAAGCTATTACTTAGAGCTTACTTAAGTGAAATGTATATTCTAGAAAGATAATTGAAGGTTGCATAAAGAGCATGAAATTTGGCCTAAGCTAGATAATCCTGATGTCATCCCAAGGCATGAGATTGAACTTAGTTAAACTCCACTAGTTTACCACCCCTCATTAGTATTCACTCTTATTTGTAGATGCTAGTGCTAAGCATAAAACTTGATCAACTTTAGATGGGAATACTGTAGCGACCTCGGATCGGTAAGGATCCTAAGTCCCTGTGATTAACATGCTAGTCCCTGGATCAATAGCTAGCACTCACAGTCGATGAAATATCATGTAAAACATGTGTCTTTATTACATGAATCGAATAATCCAAAGTTTACATTATTACAATAAAAGCGAAAAATATACAACATGAGTCCCATCAATGCCACAGGCAGGTTGAGTGAAGACCCGCGATCCTAACGCACCTTTCAACGATGCACATGAAATGTGCATCCAACAAGTTGGGTCAATACATTGAATGTATTGGCAAATTACACTAAGGAAGGAAGACTAACTCTACATGCAAGGCTAGTTTAGGTTTGGAGTTTATTTGCATAAAGCTAATTTTCTCTAAGTATGGAGAAAAGAGAGAGAGAGAGTTTTACCCTACTTTGTAAACATTTGCTTAGATAAAATAGGGTCGAATGGCACACGAGGATATTACTCACCAAGTGTCCAAATAACCAAACACTTGGATATTACTCACCAAGTGACACTTGGATATTACGCACCAAGTTCCCAAAATCCCACCCATTGGCGATATTACTCACGCCATGGGGTTTCAAAACTTTGTTTAGAAAAGAGAGAGGAAGATCCTTCAGATGCTCAATGTTGTTCTCTTTCCGTGAACACGGCTGATCGATCATATTGCAATACTCTCGAGAGTTTGTGCACTTTACCCACAATCCACGACCAATGTTGAGTAATAGAGCAATTTACCAAGCGAATTATCCATAATAAACGCTAGATAAAACGTGACTAGAATAATAGGCAATATACTAATCATGTTAAATAGCGAATACATATTGAGGCATATAGTCAAACAAACTGCAAGGCATAAAACTTTGGATAGGATCAGAACAAGATTAAGACAGAAGATGTACACGGCAGTAGCAGAAGTGGAACCGCTGGCGTTGGAACCATCGTTGGCCATGTCGTTGAGGAAGAGGGTGCTGATGTCGGGGAAGAAGTCCTCGTCAGGGAAGACGTCGCTATCTGTGAGGGAGTCCGTGACGAAGCCAGTAGTCGCGCTGATAGCGCTCCCCAAAAACCTTATCGCCCTTCTCCCGTACAGGACTCGAAGCAGCGGGGTCTCGGAGGCCTACTATCCCGGCTCGCGGTGCACGCCGCAAGACGGGATGGGGAAGATGGAGGTAGCGCAGTGCTCTGGAACTGGAGGCGCAAGGGATGTGTGGCAGTGTAACTGAGAGGAGGCGCGACCTCTCTCTCTTATAGGCGCAGAGGGGAAGGCAGACAGTGCAGAAGATGAAACGAATGGACGGAATATGAAGCGAACAGGCGGCAGCCCACCGGACAGCCTCCACTTAATTCGTATTCATTTAACTCGTATTAAAAGTCCATTCAAAGCAAACGTTTCATCTTCGTATTAAAAGTCCATTCAAATCAAATGTTTCACCTTCTGTACATCTGTTCATATACCATTCATGCGTGGCAAAATAAAGCTCGGCTCGGCGAGATTCCCGCAACCCGCGGCGCGCGCGCGCGTCGTGACGTGACGAGACGAGGCAAGGCATGGCGAGGCGAGCGAGGAGGAGGAGGAGCGCGCGTGTGGAACTCTCTCCTTCTCCTTCTCATCCTCTTACCAAGTGGTAGGAGAGCTCACCTTATAAGCTGGTCCAACTTCCACTCAACTAGCAATGTGGGACTAAACATTTGTCCCAGCTCTTGTCTTGCATGAATGGGCCACATGGGCCTCTAGGATTTTCAGGAATTATTGAAATAGAAAATGGGCTAGACTATTTGGGCCAAAATTCCAACAATCCCCCACCAGATCCCAGAGGCACATGTAATTTGCCTTTGGTTCCAAAACACTGTTTATATACCGGTACTATAGTGGAGACTGTTAAGTTGAACTTCCACCTAGAATTCTATGCTACACTAGGTTGCGACTTGTACAGTGGACTATGCCTTGAACTGCAAGTTTGCTGCAATCTAGCTTCACACGAAGTCTTGACCGATACTGGGCTACCGTGGGACTTCCCCGCGGGTGGAGCTTATACGTCATACTCCATGACCTTTCATGAGTTTATTAGAGAGCACCCTACTCTCATAGACTGCAACGTTTTAACAGTCAGACTCATATAGGTGTGTTCTTCAAAAGATGTTCTGCAGGACAACATCTTTGCTTAGGATAAACCACTTAGAACACATTAAGATAATAAATCAACCTGCCATGCAGAATAGGAAAGTATTGCATCTTTATGGAGTGGTGTTTATTAAAGTAGGGATACTTTCCTCTCAGCTATCCAACAGCTTGTTTCCCAATTCTAATTCACGGGATCTCCGATCACATAGAGTGGTTTACCACTGTGGAAAGCTCAAATTGTGGGTCTCATACCCATCGCCTTCGATGCATTTTCTATCACGTTGCGTGATAGACCCTTTGTGAAGGGATCTGCCAAGTTTTTAGATGTTTGGATATAATCCAATGCAATAACTCCGGAGTTTCTCATTTTCCTGACAGATTACAATCTCCTCTTCACATGTCTTGAGGACTTCATATTATCCTTAGAACTGTTCACCTTAATAATCACAGTTTGATTATCACAGTTCATTGGAATTGCGGGTATAGGTTTTTCAACCACAGGTAAGTCCATCAAGAGTTCACGAAGCCACTCTGCTTCAACAGTGGCCGTGTCTAGTGCTGTGAGTTCTGCTTCCATAGTTGACCTCGTTAAGATGGTCTGCTTGCAAGACTTCCAAGAAACAGCGCCACCACCAAGTGTGAAAACATATCCACTCGTGGCCTTTATCTCATCAGCATCAGATATCCAATTTGAATCACTATAACCCTCTAGTACCCTCGGATACCCGGTATAGTGTATGCCATAGCTCGTAGTGCCTTTTAGATATCGCATAACTCTTTCAAGAGCATGCCAGTGATCATCTCCTGGATTTGAGACAAATCGACTGAGTTTGCTTATAGCAAAGGCGATGTCAGGTCTCGTGGCACTAGCTAAATACATAAGCGAGCCAATGATTTGAGAGTATCTTAGTTGGTCTCTAGCATTTCCTCGATTCTTTCGAAGCAACACACTAGGATCATACGGTGTAGGAGAACAATTGACGTCGCTATACCCAAAACGACTCAAGATCTTTTCCACATAGTGGGACTGAAGCAGTGTAATCCCACCATCATCATCTCTCAATAGCTTGATGTTCAGGATGACATCAGCTACTCCCAGATCCTTCATCTCAAAGGAACGAGATAAGAAATCTTTGACCTCCTTAATTGCATTAAGGTTGGTTCCGAAAATCAGTATGTCATCAACATACAAACAAAGGATGACTCCCTCACCCCCACCATGGCGATAGTATACACACTTGTCAGCTTCGTTTACAACAAAGCCTGCAGCGGTTAAGGTTTTATCAAATTTTTCGTGCCACTGCTTAGGTGCTTGTTTAAGACCATACAAAGACTTCAGTAGCTTGCACACTTTTATTTCTTGACCATTTACTACAAAACCATCTGGTTGATCCATATAAATTTCCTCATCCAACTCTCCATTTAGGAAAGCCGTCTTAACGTCCATTTGATGAACGAGAAGACCGTGTGAGGCAGCCAGAGAAAGTAGTACTCGAATGGTGGTCAACCTTGCTACAGGTGAGTAAGTGTCAAAGAAGTCTTCACCTTCCTTTTGGGTATAACCCTTGGCCACTAGCCTTGCCTTGTACTTCTCAATAGTACCATCAGGCCTTAGTTTCTTCTTGAACACCCATTTACATCCTACAGGTTTGCACCCATAAGGACGATCAGTGATCTCCCATGTTTCATTAGCTAAGATGGAATTCATCTCACTATGAACAGCTTCCTTCCAGTAGTCAGCATCAGGAGATGCATAAGCTTCTGAAATAGAAGTGGGAGTGTCATCCACAAGGTACACAATGAAATCATCACCAAAAGACTTTGCAGTCCTTTGTCTCTTGCTCCTTTTGGGAATTTCATTATCATCCTCCTTAGGACTTTCAGAGTGTTCAATCGGAATGATAGGTTCAGAGAATATAGCAAATTCCTGATCAGATGAACTAGGTATCTCCAGATTTGATGAATTAGGTTTATCCTTCATTGGAAAGATATCTTCAAAGAAAGTCGCATCAGTCGACTCCATGATTGTACCGACATGAATGTCAGGTACTTCAGATTTTACTATCAAGAATCTATAACCAATGCTATGAAAAGCATAGCCCAGAAAAACACAATCAATGGTTTTTGGTCCAAGCTTGCGCTTCTTGGGGATTGGTACATTAACCTTTGCCAAACAACCCCAAGTACGTAAGTAAGAGAGTTTTAGTCTTTTCTTCTCCCATTCTTCGAATGGATTAATTTCTTTGTTCTTTGTGGGAACTCGGTTTAGGACATGACACGCGGTCAATAGTTCCTCCCCCCACCATTCCTTAGGAAGACCCGATGTGTCTAACATGGCGTTAACCAAATCTGTTAGAGTACGGTTCTTTCTTTCGGCTACTCCATTTGACTGGGGTGAGTTGGGAGGCGTCCTCTCATGAATTATGCCATGTTCCGCACAAAAGAAATCAAACTCGTTGGAAAAATACTCTCCACCACGATCAGACCTAAGCCTCTTAATCTTTCGATCAAGTTGATTTTCTGCCTCAGCTTTGTAGATTTTGAAGAAACTCAAAGCCTCATCTTTTGATTTTAGAAGATACACATGACAATATCTCGTAGAGTCATCGATCAAAGTCATGAAATATTTCTTTCCACCTTTTGTTAACACACCATTCATCTCACAAAGATCAGAATGTATGAGCTCTAGTGGTGTTAAATTTCTCACTTCTGCAGTCGTATGTGACTTGCGAGGTTGTTTAGCTTGCACGCAGACTTGACACTTAGATCCCTTAACAGTTGAGAAATCAGGTATTAAATTCATTTTGGCTAGCCGCGTCATACAACCAAAATTAATATGACAAAGACGAGAGTGCCAGACATTTGATTCAAAATTTGTGTAAATATGATTAACAACTTTATTACAAATGTCTGACAGAGATAAGCGGAACAAGCCTCCGCATTCATAGCCTTTACCAATAAAAGTTCCATACTTCGAAATTACAAATTTATTGGACTCGAATACAATCTTGTAGCCATCTCGACACAGAAGAGATCCGCTAACAAGATTTTTATTTATTGAGGGAACATGATGCACGTTCTTCAGGCGCACAGTCTTTCCCGAAGTGAACTTCAGATCGACCGTACCAACACCATGAACAGAAGCATGCGAGCCGTTCCCCATCAGCACGGTTTGAGTCCCTCTGGCCTGATATGAAGAAAACATGGAAATATCATAACAGACATGTACATTAGCGCCCGTGTCAATCCACCAATCAGGAGAATGACATAATGAAAGAACAGTAGGTAATATACCATACCCAACATCTTTCATCTCAACGTCGCCCATGACAACATTATCAGTCTTGCTGCTCTTCCCATGCTGGCGCTTGTCAAAGCGGTTGGGACAAGCAGGAGCCCAATGATTAGGATCACCGCACACATGACAAGCACCTTTCCTCTTATCAGTCTTCTTCTTGAAGCTGGTGGACTGTGAGGCCTTGTTCTTTCCATCGAACTTTCCTTTGTCATCAAACTTCCCTTTGTTCTTGAACTTGTGAGGCTGGAAGTTCCTTTTCTGTACCAGGTTGGCATTAGAACCTCCCTCGGTACCTCGAGCACGTGTGTCTTTTGCTCTCGCCTTCTCTTCCACATCAAGAGTCCCAATGAGATCCGTCACGGAGAACTCTTGTCTCTTGTGCTTCAGAGAAGTAGCAAAATTCCTCCATGACTGGGGAAGTTTGGCAATGATGCCTCCGGCAACAAACTTGTCCGGTAACACACAAGTGAAGTGCTCAAGCTCCCTGGCAAGTGACTGTATCTCATGAGCCTGCTCCACAATGGAGCGGTCATCAATCATCTTATAGTTATAGAATTGTTCCATGACATACAGTTCACTGCCAGCATCAGAGACTCCAAATTTTCTCTCGAGCGCATCCCACATATCTTTTCCATTGCTAAATGACAGATATGAATCGACAATATTGTCGCCAAGGATGCTGATCAAGGCAGCCTTGAAAGCGGTATCAAGTTTTTGGAACGCCTCTTCCTGAGCGGGATTAAGTTCCCCCTCAGGTGCGCCATAGATGGCGTTATAGCAGCTCATGGTCTGAAACCAGAGCACTGCTCTCGCACGCCATCGTTTGTAATTCACACCTTCAAACACAGGTGGCTTCATAGAAGCAACAAAGCCACTTGGGGCAAATTGCCTGAAATAAGGTTTTTGGATTGTTGAGTAATAGAGCAATTTACCAAGCGAATTATCCATAATAAACGCTAGATAAAACGTGACTAGAATAATAGGCAATATACTAATCATGTTAAATAGCGAATACATATTGAGGCATATAGTCAAACAAACTGCAAGGCATAAAACTTTGGATAGGATCAGAACAAGATTAAGACAGAAGATGTACATGGCAGTAGCAGAAGTGGAACCGCTGGCGTTGGAACCATCGTTGGCCATGTCGTCGAGGAAGAGGGTGCTGATGTCGGGGAAGAAGTCCTCGTCGGGGAAGACGTCGCTATCTGTGAGGGAGTCCGTGACGAAGCCAGTAGTCACGCTGATAGCGCTCCCCAAAAACCTTATCGCCCTTCTCCCGTACAGGACTCGAAGCAGCGGGGTCTCGGAGGCCTACTGTCCCGGCTCGCGGTGCACGCCGCAAGACGGGATGGGGAATATGGAGGTAGCGCAGTGCTCTGGAACTGGAGGCGCAAGGGATGTGTGGCACTGTAACTGAGAGGAGGCGCGACCTCTCTCTCTTATAGGCGCAGAGGGGAAGGCAGACAGTGCAGAAGATAAAACGAATGGACGGAAGATGAAGCGAACAGGCGGCAGCCCACCGGACAGCCTCCACTCAATTCGTATTCATTTAACTCGTATTAAAAGTCCATTCAAAGCAAACGTTTCATCTTCGTATTAAAAGTCCATTCAAAGCAAACGTTTCACCTTCTATACATCTGTTCATATACCATTCATGCGTGGCAAAATAAAGCTCGGCTCGGCGAGATTCCCGCAACCCGCGGCGCGCGCGCGTCGTAACGAGACGAGACGAGGCGAGGCGAGGCGAGGCGAGGCGTGGCGAGGCGAGCGAGGAGGAGGAGGAGGAGCGCGCGTGTGGAACTCTCTCCTTCTCCTTCTCATCCTTTTACCAAGTGGTAGGAGAGCTCACCTTATAAGCTGGTCCAACTTCCACTCAACTAGCAATGTGGGACTAAACATTTGTCCCAGCTCTTGTCTTGCATGAATGGGCCACATGGGCCTCTAAGATTTTCAGGAATTATTGAAATAGAAAATGGGCTAGACTATTTGGGCCAAAATTCCAACAATCAAGTCCTTTTACAGACAAGACCATGGCGAGGCTTTCCCTTAGTAGCCCCTCTACCTTCTGGATCCAACCGTGCCAAGAACCTCCAAATGTTGGTACCCAGGTGAGGTTTCCCACTAAGTACTAGGCCAAGACAGAGCCCATATGTAATGTGGTTGCACTGGAAGCTTCTGAATTCTGAAACATGGCAGACTTCTTTGATTCCTGGGCGGCCGTCCTCCACCAAAATCTCACTCGTTGACTCGACAACCATTCCGCCCAGAAGAAAACTTAGTTTTATTTTGAAGTGGATTTGAGAAGAAAGGTTTGCTCAAGAGAGCCTTTATACTTAGAAAAATTCATTGTCTTTCGAACCCCCCAATGGTACTTTACATATATATGGCATAGCAAGCAATACTTAGCAAAACAGGGGAACCTATTAGGAGGGGAAATCCTAAGTATAGAGATACTCATGGCACACTACAAAATCATCGCACTTGCAAAATAATTCTAAGGAAAAATTCTACTAGAACATCCTACACATGCATACTACAGAATTTTGAAGATCACATGCATAGAATCAAAACTAGGACAAAAATTATGAACAAGTGGTGTAACTTGCCTTATGTTGATAATATGGGTGTGTATTTCTCCACAGCAGTCGCACTCTCCGAACAATCTAATACGAGGACAAGGTAGTTCCAATTAAAACAATTGCAAACATAGCAAACACAACAAGGATGATCAAAAACATGCATGATGGTTTAATATGTTACAATGCTTATATTTAGTTCCCTGAGCATTAATAGATCATATGATGCATGTATGAGATCAATTAAAGCAATAGGGTATTTATCAATAAATATTGATAAAGGGGTTTTAATAGTTTTGTTGCAACTTTGGTCCTAATTGTGGAGTAAAATTTGGTTCTGAGTTATACTGTATAGATGATATTAATACGAACCAGTAGGAATTGGATTCACCCTAATCGGAGTTATAAATCTTTTCTTATAATTTAAAGAGTGTATAATGGATTTTAAATCATTTTCATAGTTTCTGTTGCCTAATAATCAAACTAAAATTATATCTATAATCTCCACGGAATTGTGATTCCAGGGACATATTATTTGTAATTTTCTGAACAGTATTCGAATTACTATGATTTTAATACTCTAAATAAGCCATTAATCTATTTATTTAATTGCTGTGAAACCTTACAGTATTTGCCTGAACCATTTGCATATTGATGATCTACATGAAACCAGCTTTCCATCGGTATATCATTTATATTTTTGTGACAAGCAATTAATTTACTATGAATTTAATGATTTATAAAGCCATTAAAACTAATTACATTTCTACGGGGTAAATAGTCTGCAAAATCTGGATCCAACCAGATATTATTAACCTACATTATAGTAGCTTCAATTTGATATATTGTTCATATTTTTTGGAGATACAAATAATTTCTTATGAATTTATTAACCTAAAAGACCGTTCAAACTAATTAAATCATTACAGTAAGTATGTACTGTAAAGGTTGTATCTATTCTGATAAGATGATTCTACGTAAAATTATCTTCAATTTGATATATTATACGCAATTTTTGGACGTGGTATGAATTTCTAATGAATTTTACAAGTTAGATCTATAATGTGCAATTTTAAATTCGAACGGGTTCCGCTGACTGGACAGGTTGACTTTGCATGCTGACTGGACTAGATGCTGGCCTAACGTTGATATGTGGCGAGTTCGGTTGGCTCGTACCCCTTCGTGGAATCGATCTAATCCTGGCCGTTGGGATGAGATCCAGTGGTTAGGAGAGGAGATTGGCCCGATTTTGACTCAGAATAGACAAGAAATAGATCTGTGTTAGAAAGACAAATCCATAGGTAAAATTGAAAAACTTAGAACATGAAAGTTGTGGGGAAACATTAGTCCTACCTTCTCACCAAAGGAATTTGGATTTGAAGAAACGAGCGCAAGTACATCTTGGATTTACACCGTCATATCTGAAATATTGCGGTGCGAAATTCTCCGGCTATGGTGGATGAAAATAGGTGAGGTTTGTTGGGATTGAAATATTTTGACAAGTTCTACAACTTTCGTTTTTTGGCCGAAGGCAAACAAAGAATTCTAGATGGGTTAAAAAGCAAAATAAGATTCGGGCATGTGTAGATTTGGGATTTCGAGAATAGAAACTCGTATATATGTGGCTCCACGAGTTTATATGGAGATTTAGGATGGTGTAGAGATAGTTCTTGGAGTAGGGAACAAGTAGAAATAAACAGAAGTCGATTCGAAGTTGTAGATAAAAAGTTATAGCAATTTGAATAGAGATAGGTTTGACAAAAACTGTTTCACGATTTTTAAAGCACTCGGGACAACGATCGTGCCCATCCTGTACGCGCGTCCTAGCCGACTCGGTCCGGTGGGCCGGCCCTTTAGGTTTTTTTCTTTTTTTTTCCTTTTTCTTTTCCTTTTTCTTTTTTTATTTATTTGTTTTCCTCATATCTTTTGCATACGAACTTCAAATGACATGATTCTTGTTTCTAAAATTTTTTAAAATCGAATAGATCATTGTAGGATTATATTTATAATCTTTTTACTAGTTTGCAAGTAGTGGGTTTATAAATCCTTGTATATTCTATTTTATTTATATCTTTATTTGTTTGTATTTATTTCATAACTTTTTCATAATAGCTCCAAATGAGCTCAATTTTGTTTCTAAAATTTTGTAATATTAATTGGATATCTTTAGGCTATAATTATCAATAATTTATGCCTTAGCAACAGTGGGTTTTATAAATTAAATTTAATTTCCTTTAGGAACATTTTGGCAAATCAACTATAGGATTTAGATACCAGGATTTGAATTCAGTTTGTGAGAACTTTGCATGGATGTAATGAAATGCTTATGAATGCTTCATGATTTTCATTTTGAAATCTTGCACATCAATTCTACAATCCATAATCAATCCATGCCCTTTTGCCTATATGGCTACTTAGGTCTTAACAAAAGAATATAAGATTTTGAATTCAAGGTTGAGAGGATTTTCTATTCAAAAAGTTTCTTCTCTTTGAGAATTTTCAACAAAGTCAAACAATCAATCAAGCTATTGATTTTACTTATAACATTCCAAAATAGGAAAATTTTTGGGATGTTACAGACTACCACCCTTAAAAGGAATCTCGTCCTCGAGATTCGAGAAAGCTAGCAAGAAATAGGTTTGGTTCACACTAGGGTACTACCACCCTTAAAATATTGTATTTGTTAGGTTCTTCTGATGGGTCCGGTGTGGATTGTTGATTTGTAAGCTCCATTCACACTAACATAATTTGTCGTAGCTTGATGGACGGATTGGGCTTCTTTCCTTTGGCATTTCCTTTGCCACAACCATTCTTCCTTTTCCGAGGACAATCTAACGCGTAATGCACTGTTTCACCACACTTATAGCATGTCACCTGGCTAGAATCTTTCTTGGTATTCTTCATGCTACTGCCTCTATTACTATTACCATCGTCGTTTTTATCCTTTCCAGCTACATTCACATGTTTTGGACAATTATCAGCATAATGCCTAGGATTGTGACACTGGAAGCATAGGACTTTGCTAGATCCTTCCTCTTTTTTGGCAAGGACATCCTGTCTTGTGGTTCTTCATGCTCTACCTCAACATTTGGAAGCCTTGATCGTTTCCTTGAGCCAGTTTGGGGAAAATGGGCATTCCTTTCATATGTCGAGTATTGCGAAGTGATGACTTTGGGTGCGGTGTCTAGAGTCTTGAATCCATCCCTTGTCTTTGTCGTGTCCTCGCAGAGCTTCATGAGGTCTTGGCGCATTCCATCTCTGACTTGCTGATTCGGTTGATGTACCACCGGGTAGAGGTGCATTGAGCGGGGTTGTGATTGGTCCCTTCGCATAGGAAGCATGTAACTTGAGAGGTGGGACATTCTTCTGATGGGTTCCTTCCTTCACAGTAGGGGCGCTGATCATGATGCTCCTTGGTGATATGTCCTATTTCTCCATAGATCGTGCAAGTTAAATGTTTTGGGACTTCAAATTCTTGGGTTTTTGGTATACGAGTGACGAGACGAGATTGTAGTAGAACCTCTTTAAATTCTCCCCAAGATATCATCCCTTGATGATCATTAATTGCGTGTTGCATCTCCCACTAGGTTGCAGCCTTGTATTTTAGGAATTGGGTGGCATAATGAACCATTCTGTTGACTTCAATGTTGGCATTCTTCAGTATTATTCAACCTGGAGCATCCACTTATTTGCATCGGCGTGGCTCTTACGCTTGGTGTAGTTGAGTTCCTTGTCCTCCTTATTGATATGGTCCATCCGTCGAGTTGACCAAGGTTTAGAGTAGGAACGAATGGAGTATGGAAGGATGAATAACCCATACAAGCAATTTTATTTAGAAAATAGGTTTTCATTAGCTAAGGTAATAAACCATACAAGATAGCAAACAATTTGTCGCATCTACATTTGGCGAAATCTTATTTGGGTTTGGTTCCTAATAGGTCACTTGGAAACTTCGAGGCTTCGAGTCTTCAAAAGTCTTCGTGCTCTTCATAGTCTTCATGTTCTTCATAATCTTCAATCTTTCGAGTTATTTAGTTAATAACATTGACTTAAGGCCTTCGAAGTCTTTTGTGCTTGTAGCCTTGAAGTCTTCAATCTCATAGCTTCAGTCTTGGAACATCTTTCATGTAGGTCTTCAAGTCCCGACTTAATCGAAACATTGAGATGATCTTCTTTGAAAAGGTAATCTTGAGAAAAGTTTCTTCTTGAAGTGTGTAGTGGTCATTTTCTAATGTTGAAAAGAAGAGACTTAAGAAATTTTAAAACCCCAAAGGTAGATGATGAGAAGTATGAGAGTTTTCTGAAATAACTTAGAAAATATTTGTCCTAAGGTTTTTCCATGTCTAGGGTCACGATCCACAGTCAACTTATGCTCTGATACCATCTGTAGCGACCTCAGATCGGTAAGGATCCTAAGTCCTTGTGATTAACATGCTAGTCCCTGGATCAATAGCTAGCACTCACAGTCGATGAAATATCATGTAAAACACGTGTCTTTATTACATGAATCGAATAATCCAGAGTTTACATTATTACAATAAAAGCGAAAAATATACATCATGAGTCCCATCAATGCCACAGGCAGGTTGAGTGAAGACCCGCGATCCTAGCGCACCTTTCAACGATCTCCGAAATTCTACACATGAAACGTGCAGCCAACAAGTTGGGTCAATATTTTGAATGTATTGGCAAATTACACCAAGGAAGGAAGACTAACTCTACATGCAAGGATAGTTTAGGCTTTGGAGTTTATTTGCATAAAGCTAATTTTCTCTAAGTATGGAGAAAAGAGAGAGAGAGTTTTACCCTACTTTGTAAACATTTGCTTAGATAAAATAGGGTCGAATGGCACACGAGGATATTACTCACCAAGTGTCCAAACAACCAAACAATTGGATATTACTCACCAAGTGACACTTGGATATTACGCACCAAGTTCCCAAAATCCCACCCATTGGCGATATTACTCACGCCATGGGGTTTCAAAACTTTGTTTACAAAAGAGAGAGGAAGATCCTTCAGAGGCTCCATCCTTCAGATGCTCAATGTTGTTTTGTTTCCGTGAACACGGCTAATCGATCAGATTGCAATACTCTTGAGAGTTTGTGCACTTTACCCATAATCCACGATCAAGTCCTTTTATAGACAAGACCATGGCGAGGCTTTCCCTTAGTAGCCCCTCTACCTTCTGGATCCAACCGTGCCAAGAACCTCCAAATGTTGGTACCCAGGTGAGGTTTACCACTAAGTACTAGGCCAAGACAGAGCCCATATGTATTGTGGTTGCACTGGAAGCTTCTGAATTCTGAAACATGGCAGACTTCTTTGATTCCTGGGCGGCCGTCGTCCACCAAAATCTCACTCGTTGATCCGACAACCATTACGCCCAGAAGAAAACTTAGTTTTATTTTGAAGTGGATTTGAGAAGAAAGGTTTGCTCAAGAGAGCCTTTATACTTAGAAAAATTCATTGTCTTTCGAACCCCCCAACGGTACTTTACATATATATGGCATAGCAAGCAATACTTAGCAAAACAGGGGAACCTATTAGGAGGGGAAATCCTAAGTATAGAGCTACTCATGGCACACTACAAAATCATCGCACTTGCAAAATAATTCTAAGGAAAAATTCTACTAGAACATCCTACACATGCATACTACAGAATTTTGAAGATCACATGCATAGAATCAAAACTGGGACAAAAATTTTGAACAAGTGGTGTAACTTGCCTTATGTTGATAATATGGGTGTGTATTTCTCCGCAGCAATCGCACTCTCCGAACAATCTAATACGAGGACAAGGTAGTTCCAATCAAAACAATTGCAAACATAGCAAACACAACAAGGATGATAAAAAACATGCATGATAGTTTAATATGTTACAATGCTTATATTTAGTTCCCTGAGCATTAATAGATCATATGATGCATGTATGAGATCAATTAAAGCAATAGGGTATTTATCAATAAATATTGATAAAGGGGTTTTAATAGTTTTGTTGCAACTTTGGTCCTAATTATGGAGTAAAATTTGGTTCTGAGTTATACTGTATAGATGACATTTATACGAACCAGTAGGAATTGGATTCACCCTAATCGGAGTTATAAATATTTTCTTATAATTTAAAGAGTGTATAATGGATTTTAAATCATTTTCATAGTTTCGGTTGCCTAATAATCAAACTAAAATTATATATGTAATCTCCACGGAATTGTGATTCCAGGGACATATTATTTGTAATTTTCTGAACAGTATTCGAATTACTATGATTTTAATACTCTAAATAAGCCATAAATCTATTTATTTAATTGTTGCGAAACCTTACAGTATTTTCTTGAACCATTTGTATATTGATGATCTACATGGAACCAGACTTCCATCGGTATATCATTTATATTTTTGTGACAAGCAATTAATTTACTAGAATTTAATGATTTATAAAGCCATTAAAACTAATTAAATTTCTACGGGGTAAATATTCCTCAAAAGCTTGATCCAACAAGATATTATTAACCTACATTATAGTAGCTTAAATTTGATATATTGTTCATATTTTTCGGAGTTACAAATAATTTCTTATGAATTTATTAACCTAAAAGACCGTTAAAACTAATTAAATCATTACAGTAAGTACGTACTGTAAAGGTTGGATCTATTCTGATAATATGATTCTACGTAAAATTATCTTCAATTTGATATATTATACGCAATTTTTGGACGTGGTATGAATTTATAATGAATTTTACAAGTTAGATCTATAATGTGCAATTTTAAATTCGAATGGAATATTCTAGAGAATATTCCGCTGACTGGACAGGTTGACTTTGCATGCTGACTGGGACTAGATGCTGACCTGACGTTGACACGTGGCGAGATCCGGTTGGCTCGTACCCCTTTGCGGAATCGATCTAATTCTGGCCGTTGGGATGAGATCTAGTGGTTAGGAGAGGAGATTGACCCGATTTTGACTCAGAATAGACAAGAAATAGATCTGTGTTAGAGAGACAAATCCATAGGTCAAATTGAAAAACTTAGAACATGAAAGTTGTGGGGAAACATTAGTCCTACCTTCTCACCAAAGGAATTTGGATTTGAAGAAACGAGCGCGAGTACATCTTGGATTTACACCGTCATATCTGAAATATTGCGGTGCGAAATTCTCTGGCTATGGTGGATGAAAATAGGTGAGGTTTGTCGGGATTGAAATATTTCGACGAGTTCTACAACTTTTGTTTTTTGGCCGAAGGCAAACAAAGAATTCTAGATGGGTTAAAAAGCGAAATAAGATTCGGGCATGTGTAGATTCGGGATTTCGAGAATAGAAACTCGTACAACTGTGGCTCCACGAGTTTATATGGAGATTTAGGATGGTGTAGAGATAGGTCTTGGAGTAGGGAACAAGTAGAAACAGACGGAAGTCGATTCGGAGTGGTAGATAAAAAATTATAGCAGTTTTGAATAGAGATAGGTTTGACAAAAACTATTTTGCACGATTTTTAAAGCACTCGGGACAACGATCGTGCCCATCCTGTACGCGCGTCCTAGCTGACTCAGTCCGGTGGGCCGGCCCGTTAGGTTTTTTTCTTTTTTTATTTTTTTATTTATTTGTTTCCCTCATATCTTTTGCATACGAACTTCAAATGACATGATTCTTGTTTCTAAAATTTTCTAAAATCGAATAGATCATTGTAGTATCATATTTATAATCTTTTTACTAGTTTGCAAGTAGTGGGTTTATAAATCCTTGTATATTCTATTTTATTTGTATCTTTATTTGTTTGTATTTATTTCATAACTTTTTCATAATAGCTCCAAATGAGCTCAATTTTGTTTCTAAATTTTTTTAATATTAATTGGATCTCTTTAGGCTATAATTATCAATAATTTATGCCTTAGCAACAGTGGGTTTTATAAAGTTAATTTAATTTCCTTTAGGAACATTTGGGCAAATCAACTATAGGATTTAGATACCAGGATTTGAATTCAGTTTGTGAGAACTTTGCATGGATGTAATGAAATGCTTATGAATGCTTCATGATTTTCATTTTGAAATCTTGCACACCAATTCTACAATCCATAATCAATCCATACCCTTTTGCCTCTATGGCTACTTAGGTCTTAACAAAAGAATATAAGATTTTGAATTCAAGGTTGAGAGGATTTTCTATTCAAAAAGTTTCTTCTCTTTGAGAATTTTCAACAAAGTCAAACAATCAATCAAGCTATTGATTTTACTTATAACATTCCAAAATAGGAAAAAATTTGGGATGTTACAAATACTTGGTGGAAAAATGGTTATGAAAACCTTAGAATGATGGATCATTCTATTGAGATGTTTTGAAATGTGTTTCCGAACACCAGATGATTTTGATGATGAAAATGTTAAGGCATGAGCCTTAGCCCTCTATAAAACTGATGGTTGTCTGGATGCGATACCATCCAATTTTATCGTACAACCACAATACCCGAAGATTGGGTAGGGCTTGACTGGAAACTTATATACCTTAGTATTGGTTCCCTCACGGCCAAGGTCTGAGCTGAGGCTACCTTGTGAAGATTGTCCACCTGTGCAGTACCCAAGATGACATTGGTCATGGTTGGGAGGCCAAACTCACAGGAGAGGTGCTTATACTAGGGCGTGTAATTGAAAGGTTAGGATTGATTATCCGCATACTTAGTATGGTAAATTCAGGATTTGTTCCTGACGGATGTATCGAATGTTGTGGTGAAAGTGTACAATCTCTGCCGAGTGTCAAACTATTCGAATAGCCACGTCCGCGGTTATGGACAGTTGGAGTGGCCATATTGTTCCCCCGTCAGATGTTTTCAAAATGACTTGTGAAATGGATCGAGATTTTGACTTGACCACAACAGAGTTGTGATATGAAATACAAGTTCCCACTTAGGTGTTATAAAACTTTAACTAGCTTTTCTGGTTTCTGAACTTAGTAGAGGTAAATCTGGCTTTTTGCAAAACCACCATAGAGCTTAGTGTCCTATTACAAAAACCCCTTCACTTGTTAGTATTAGTTTGCGAGTACTTAAAGAGTACTCATGGCTTTGTCCCTGGCTATTCTCGTGGCCAGACTATGAAGAGGAGTACCAGGAGGATGGACCCCAGGAAGGTTACGACAACTAGGATCATCTCCCATCGTCAGCATTGCCTGTGACCCCGAAGATGGAGCTTCGCCTACGCTACCGTTATTATTACGTATTTCCGCTGCTTGAGTTGTATTAAGAACTGGATCATGAGATCCTTATTTGTGTAAGACCTTATGGATGGTTTTTAATGGATGATGTACTGTGGTATCCAATTCTGTTATGTCTCGCAAAAATGGTAATCCTGGGATTGCGATGTATGGCATAACAGGCATCCGGGATTAAAAATCCGGGTGTTGACAATTGTCCTACTCTGCAATTACCTGCATAGTAGCTAATCCTCCAAGAACCTCTGTTCTAATGAATTGAAGCTCTAATATTTCTAAGTCCATTTGTAACTCTTTTGGTAGCTCCCGATTGCTAGGCTGAATATATGCACTCTTTCTGCTTAAAGCATCAGCTACAACATTTGCTTTCCCTGGAGTATAGTTAATTGTTAAATCATAATCTTTGATTAGTTCCAACCAACGCTTATGTCTCATATTTAATTCCTTTTCCTTTCGAGTGAAGAAATATTTGAGACTTTTATGGTCAGTGTATAACTCACATCTGGCTCCATAATGAAAATGTCTCCATCCTTTTAGCGCAAAAACTACTGCTGCTAACTCTAAATCATGAGTTGGATAGTTGACTTCATGTGGTTTCAGTTGTCTTGAACCATAAGCAATCACTTTCCGATCTTGCATTAACACACAACCTAGACCTTCTTTGGATGCATCACAGTATACTGTAAAGTCTTTCCCTGTTTCAGGAACTGCTAAGATTGGAGTTGTGGTTAACCTAGTCTTCAACTCCTGAAAACTTGCTTCACACTTCTCATCCCAATTGAATGGTGTATTCTTTCTTAACAATTTGGTCATTGGTCCGGCTATTTTGGAGAAACCTTCAATGAATCTCCGATAATAACCAGCCATTCCTAAGAAACCTCGAATTGCTTCACATTGGTCAGTGCAGTCCACTCTAGTACTGACTGATACTTAGATGGATTTACAGCAATTCCATCTTTACTGATCACATGACCGAGGAATTCTACCTCATCTAGCCAAAATTCACACTTACTAAACTTAGCATAAAGTTTGTGTTCCCTTAGAGTCTGCAATGCTATTCTCAAATGATCAGCATGCTCTTTCTTATCCCTGGAATATATCAGAATATCATCAATAAAGACTATGACGAAGTTGTCCAAATATGGCATGAAGATCTTGTTCATCAGATTCATGAATATTGCTGGTGCATTGGTCAAACCAAATGGTACTACTAGATACTCATGGTGTCCATATCTTGAGACAAATGCTGTCTTTGGAACATCTTCCGGTTTGATTTTTATTTGATGGTATCCAGATCTTAAATCGATCTTTGAGAATACTCCGGCTCCTTTCACTTGATCAAAAAAATCTTGAATTCTTGGTAAAGGATACTTATTCTTGATAGTAACGTTGTTCAGATTTCTATAATCTCCACACATCCTTCTTCCACCATCTCTCTTATCCAGAAAGATTACTGGTGCTCCCCATGGAGATACACTTTCCTGAATAAATCCTTTTCTGGCTAACCCATCAATTTTCTCCTTGAGTTCTTTTAACTCTTTGGGTCCCATTTTATATGGTGCTTGAGCTATTGGTAGATTCTATTTCATTGTTTGGGTTGGTGCAAGCTTAAGATGAGTTTGGCTTTAAAGATAAGCAGAAATTTTCCTTTCTTAAATCCCTAAGACCAATGATGTTGGTCTGAGGTTTAGGGATTTAAGCTTTATCTAGTTGATTCATATGGATGGTTCTGGTAGTGGTACCAGCTACTGTTTCTTGAATCAAAGCTTGGAAAAAATGATTGTAAGCTTGGTAACTTGCATAGATCCACAAGATTAAATTCTAAGGTGCTACTCTTATCCTAGAGATGTGCCTAGAAGTTAAATCTTAGCTATATTCATTCTGGAATTGAAATATAACTTGATAGCTAAATCAATGATGTTGTTCTGAGATTTAGTTGGATCCTTGTACTTTGTTGTTTGCCTTTAAAGTTTAAAAACCTCAATGATGGATTCACCCCACTTGGGTGCTTTCTGAGAGTTTAAATAAGAGACAGATCATGTATGCTTGTCTAATCTTAGACATACAGATCATTTGATGTTCTATTTACTCACCACTATCACTTGATGTTGTGGTTGCTAGTGGTTGCCCTAGTGGTAGCTTGATCTGGTTATCCCCTGGTGTTTCCAGTTCCTGGCTTGTTCTTGATCTAGCCCATCTCCCCTGATCCTGATGACTTCACCTTGGTCTTGCTATCCACCTGATCTCCCCCTCCTTATGTCACCATCCTCATGATGTGATCCTGGAATTTGGTTGGTTTGATCTGGCTTAGCTTTGGCTTGATGTAGCTGCTGGCTGTTGTGCTTGGTTTAGCTGCTGGCTGCTGTGCTTGGTGTGTAAGAGTAAAGGAATGATGTGGGGATTGGTTTTCCCACGGCTATGTTGACAGTTTTGTTTGGTTGTGCTGCTGCTGTGGTGTTGACAGCACACACCATGCAGTTTGGTGTGTGTGCTTCTTGTGTGCATGTTGCATAGATGAGGATATGTTCAGAATTTTGAAAGATACTTTCATCTTGTTACTTCTACCTGGATGGTGAAACTTGCCCCTCTTTACTGTTATTTGCCTTATGGCTTGAATTTATGAAAGATACATTCTTTCATATTGGTGAAATTTGCCCCATTTATTAAGATTACTCAATGATGAATCTTGATTAGTGCACTTCACTAACAAGTCTGAGAGTAATTCTATTTTAACCTTAACCTTCTTTATTTTTTATTTGTGTTTGTTTTGCAGGTACCAGACTTGAGAATTCAAGATTTTAGTTTAGGTTTTCTTCTTTATTTGTAGAATAACCCTATGTAATCTTCTTTATTCTTTTGTAATTTTAGTTCTATTCTTTTTGTAATCTTTATTTTATTATTTTGTAATAAAGATTATACTATGATCAATAAAGAAATATTATTATTTATTTATTTATTATTGTAAGAATTGTGAATGATTTCCATAAGTTAAATTTTTTGTAACTTATTTATTTAATGAAAATATAAAATGGAGATTCTTTTTCTTAATTACCCTCTTTATATAAATTTTGAGTTATTATTGGTTAACTCTTAATTGAATCAAATATTCAAACATTATTCAAAATTCTTTTGAACTACAATTCAAACACTCAAGTTCCAAATTCAAGTTTCATTTCCCTAAAACACATAAATCCACAAAGATCATATCAAAGTCTATAACAATCATCCTTCAAGACTAAACATATTCTCAAAGCATGAAAAAAACCTTGATCACTTTAGGTTTTTATTTGGCGAAAAATTTACCCACATTTTCACAGATGAATGCATGCAACATTCCAAATTCCTAAATTTACCCTTCTTTAGTTTCTAAATGCTGGGATGTTACATTGTGGCATCGTCGACTCGGCCATCCCAATAACACAGTTTTAGCGTCTCTCCTTAGTGAATAGTAGCCTGTAATAAAAATTCTCATAATTCCTCACTATGCAAGTCTTGTCAATTAGGCAAACATATTCTTCTTCTATTTAGTTCCTCTAGTTCTCATAGTACCTGTTCCTTTGAATAACTACATTGTGATCTGTGGACGTCATCAATTTCAAGTGATCCTGGTTTTAAATATTATCTCGTAATACTTGATGATTTTAAGCACTTTGTATGGAACTTTCCTTTATGCAACAAATTCGATGTTCTCACAATTTTTATGAATTTTCAATGCTATGTTTTCGTACACTTCTTTCTCCCTGTTCGTTTTATTCAATGTGATAATGGTCATGAATTTGACAATATTAAAAACCGCACCTTTTTTCTCCAACACGGTATTCTTTTTCGTTTTTCTTGCCCTTACACCTCGCCACAAAATGGGAAAGCAGAACGTTCACTTTGCACTTTAAATGACATAGTACGAACCCTTTTACTCCAAGCCTCAATGCCACCACTGTTTTGGGTCGAAACTCTTCATGCGACTACCTTTTTACTTAACATTCGTCGTCTAAAGAAAACCACATAAACACTCTCTATTTTTCCCTTTTTCTTTCCCATCCCAACTATGCTGACGTACGTGTTTTTGGTTGTCTTTGTTTTTCCAATATATATGCTACCTTCCCCAATAAACTCTCTCCTCACTCCTTACCCTGCGTTCTTCTTGGGTTTTCTTTTGAACACAAATATTATCGCTGTCTTGATTTACTTATTGGTCGTGTTCATGTGTCATGTCATGTTACGTTTGCTGAAAATATCTTTCTTTTTGTTCAACAAAATAGCAACAACACCCGGACACCCACCACCACTTCTAGCCAAAATAAATTCCCTTTTTATTTTTATGATCCCGCGTCACCTATCGTGGCAGCCGACCAAGCTGCAAATTCTGCCGTGACAGCCCCCTCGTCTGTTGCATCTCCTGCCGTGGCGTCCGAAACAAACTGTAACCCCTGCCACGGCAGCCCCCGCGTCTACTGAATCTTCTGTCGCGGCAGCTGAACATGTTGAAACTCCTACGGCGACAACCCACAACCCAACCTCTATTGTGCCCCCTGCCGTGGCAGCCCAACCAACACACCCCTTTTGCCGCGGCAGACCTCAATCCTGCCACGTCTCCTGCCGCGGCAGCACCCCTATCCCAAACCTATACTGAACCAGCACCCCTACACAACCATCTCCCCCTCGTGCTATACCTACCACTGCACCACAAAATGATCACACCATGCGCACTCGGGCTAAGTCTGGTTTTCGCCTTCCTTCTCAATGCCTCAATCTTCATGCCAAAGTTTCTTTCTCTTCTCTCCCAAAAACTTATAAATCATCCCTTCATCCCAAATGGGCCGCTACCATGCATGATGAATACATTGCTCTTCTTGAAAACAACACGTGGCAGCTGGTTTCTTGCCCTTCAAACACTAACATTGTATCTAGCAAATGGGTTTTTCGTCAAAAATTTAAATCTGATGTTAGTCTTGCTTGTTACAAAGCTCGTTGGTTCTGTCGTAGTTATTCTCAACAACATGGTATTGATTACGATGAAACCATCTCTCATGTAGTTAAATCTAGTACCATTCGCACTGTCCTTAGCATTGTTGTTTCCTCTTTCTGGCCCATTCACCAATTAGATGTTAAAAATGCTTTTCTTCATGGTTCTCTCGAGGAAACTGTCTACTATCAACAATCTCTAGGCTTTGAAGATAAAAACCATCTGGACCATGTTTGTCTTCTTCAAAAATCTCTTTATGGTTTAAAAGAAGCTCCTCGAGCTTGGTTTCAACATTTTTCCTCCTTTATTCAAACTATTGGTTTTACCCCTTCCCTTTCCGATACATCTCTTTTTGTTTACCACCATAATAAAGATATTTCCTACTTGCTTCTTTATGTTTATTATATTGTTATTACTACTTCTTCTCAACCATTCTTAGATCATATTATCACCCTTCTTCATTCCAAGTTTTGTATGACTGATCTTGGTATTCTTCATTATTTTTTGGGTATTGCAGTTTTTCGTGACTCTTCTGGAATTTTTCTTTTCCAAAGATAATATATTCTTGATCTTCTTTCTCGTGCTAGTATGCTGGATTGTCAGTCTTCTTGCACTCCCGTTGATACTTTTTTTAAACTTTCTGCTGATGGTGACCCCTTTTCTGATGCTACTCTCTATCGTAGTCTCTTTTTTGAACTACTCTATCGTAGTCTTACTGGTGCACTTCAATACCTTGCTCTTACTCGTCCCAATATTTACTTTGTTGTCCAACAAGCCTATCTATACATGCATGATCATCGTATTCCACATTATAATCATGCCAAACGCATTCTTCGCTATCTTAAAGGCACTCTTAATCATGGTATTCACATCAACCACTCCTCTCCAACCTCTTTGATAGCGTACTCTGATGCAGAATTGGCTGGTTATCCAGATACTCGTAGGTCCACGTCTGGATTTTGCGTTTTACTTAGTAACAACTTGATTTCTTGGTCCTCTAAAAGACAAGTTACAGTCTCCCGCTCGTCTGCTGAGGCTGAATACCGTGTTGTGGCACATGCTGTTGCTGAAACGGTTTGGCTTCGTCAGTTATTTTCATAACATCAGCGTCCCATTGAGCATGCTACTATTGTTTATTGTGACAACATCTCGACTATTTACATATCTGGGAATCATGTTCAACATTGGCGCACCAAGTATATTGAGATTGATATCCACTTTGTTCATGAGAAGGTTGCCTTGGGGCAAGTCCGTGTTCTTCATGTTCCATCGACGGCTCAGTTTGCAGATATTTTCACCAAAGGGCTTGCTACTCAACCATTTATAGGTATTCGATTTAGTCTCAACATTATTGAACCCCATGTTGATACTACGGGGATGTTAGAGTATATCTTTGGTTAGTTTTGATAGTTTAATTGTAGTCCAAATATATCTCTACTAGGCTTCTTGGAGTCCAAGTCCTGTAATCTATATAAACAACCCTTTGAGGCCACAATCAATACAATTAAAATTCCGCAATTCTACACCAGTATCCCAACCCTCCACCTCCACCTCCAGGGAACGTTGGCAATGTTCTTAGAACTGCCGGTCTGGCCGGACTCAAATGTGCCACAAAAGGGCCTAGATCTGGGCGAAGCGGGCGCCGTTGCTGCCTGCACGCACGCCACTGCGCCGCTCCGTCGCCAAAATGGTTGCGCTGCCGCGCTGACGACCACCCAGGGCTATCGTTGAAGATCGCCCATCGGACCGCTGCATGCCGAAGAGCTCAGGCGCCGATTAGACGTACCCGAGCTGGGGCTCCCGCGTGAGGGAAAGGAAAGGTCGCTGCCTCCGGCACCGCGGGGAAACTCCTGCCGACGGCGGAGGGAGGGAGGGAGATGGTGAGGCCTAGGAGGTGCCACCACACTTGGGGAGCGACGCATAGTTTTTTTTCAAAAGCCAATTAATTTGATTTTGTCAAGGAGAAACGAATACAAGATGATGTCATATCTCACAAATGAGAGCTTATCTAGCATGCAGTTGTCGTCCTACTGAACCGGCATCTGAAAATAATCGAAGGTATCCTCATCACTCATAGCGTCTATATTTTCTTAGTGTTTACACTCACAAATTTTTCTTAGAAATTTGTATCAATTTTTTGTAATCCGGGCACACAGCGCGCATGCTTTTATGGTCTAGTATTTAATTATACACGTATATTCAGACTTATGTGTAAGCATGAAATTTTAGCTTCCTATGCAGCCAGCATAAAGAAACACGATGAAACTTAGAGTGTTGTGTTGTGCGTGTACCGGCACTATCTCAGGTGAGCACCATCTCCATCCATCCCCAAACGCCTTCTAAATGTTCTTTTTAGCACTAGAGCCGAATTTTTTCTCAACCAGTCCCCAAGCAAGCCTGTTTTCTGGCGGCGCGGGTTGATTTTATATCCGGCGCTCTCAGATCGAATCCAGCCCGCTGCTCTTAAAAGAGATATAATTTATTTGTTGAAGAGGTTGTCGTACTCATATATATTACTGTCTAATTCAGTTGTGGAATTCATTTCACTATCAGAGCTACTCCTAGAATTTTACTTGATGACCAATATGGCAATAAATGTCTCTCCTTTCCAAAAAAAAATTGGCAATAAATGTCTATGTGTTGTATTTTGGACATTTTGAGACAATTTTTTTTAGCTCCAGGCATTGCCACTTTTGAAGGCAATCTTCAAGGGTGCCTTAAGGGAAAACAAATGCATTATGGAAAGAAAGAGAATTAACATATGGTGCAATCAAGTTCTACACCATCAGATTTGCATTGATATTCATGCAACTATGTGTTTCAAGTTGGGTTACAACTGGGTTTTTTCAGTAGCAAGTGAGGTTGCAAGCGATAAAAATATTTGATTTGCTTTGTGATTCCTTCCAGTTATGAGTTGCAAGATGAATTGAAACTGAGACTCAATGATGACTGAGAATTAGTCACATTTGACGGGATTGAGAGGAAAATGTCTGCATCATTCATGTTGATGGCCTATAGTGGTAGATTAACTGTCACAAACTCTCTACTGACCTCGATTGCCATGTTTTCAATGTGCTCTCTGAATATTCAGTCAAAAATTATTGAGCATGTGGAAAAAATAAGGAGACACTGTCTGTGGAATAAAAAGACCGAGGATGGTGAAACATGTCATTCTCTAGTGGCATGGGATAAGGTTTGTAGGCCAAAAAGATAAAGGAGGTATTGGTATTCTGAATTTAAAAATACAGAATCAAGCCCTATTTTTGAAGCATTTACACAAATTTTACAATAGGATTGACACTCCTTGGGTGACACTGCTTTGGAAATCTTATTACCATGAAAAGGTTCCACATGCTGTTGCTCCTTGTGGTTCTTTCGGGTGGAAGGATATTGCTAAACTTATGCCCATCTTCAGAGGCATTTCATCTTGTCATATTGGTACTGGTGAGACTGCCTTATTTTGGAAGGATGACTGGTTGGGAGGAATTGCAGCAGAAAAGTTTCCCAGAGCATACTCCTATGCATTAAATGAAGATGTATCTGTTAAGTCATTTTTATTGGCCACCATTCTCTCTACAAAATTCTTTCTCCCTGTCTCCACTGAAGCATTTGAAGAAATTAAGCAGCTTCAACAGGATATCAGAGGCACTGATTTTGGAAGTACACATCAAGATTTCTGGACTTATATTTGGGGTTCTGATTCATATTCCTCCAAGAAATACTATGAATTTTTCTTCCGAAATATTAATCCTCATGCAACTTTTAACTGGATTTGGAAATCCAAATGTACACCAAAAATAAAATTCTTCTACTGGCTGCTTTTATCAGATAGGTTGAATACCAGAAATTTGCTGAAACGAAAAATATGCTCTTGCAGTCAGGATATAGGTGTATCCTGTGCAAAAACCCTACTGAAGAAACAGTAGAGCACCCTTTTTTTCACTGCCCTTTCAATAAAGAATGTTGGAATAAACTGGGGATGTATCGACAGAACCAAGGAAACAGATTGGACATAATCTCTGAGGCTAAGAAGAACATGAACAGTAACATGTTCATGGAAAAATTCATGTTAGGGTCCTGAAATATTTAGAAAGAGGGGAATAATCTCTACTTTAAGGCTATTACCCCTACAAACCAGTCTTAGAAGCTCAAATTTATTGATGATTTTGGTCTTCTGGTACATAGGACCAGGGAGGACTTGCATCCATCCATCCACAGCTTCATAGCCTCCTTGTAGCTTCTTCATTCTTTTTTCTTTCTATCCCTTTCGGATGCCTCCTTGGCATCTCAATATTGTAAGACCTTGATGTAAACTCCCCTTTTTTATAAGAAAATGAAGAAAACGAGGCAGTAGGGTTTTCTCCCCTACTGTCATGAGCAGGTTCAAAAAAAAGAATTAGTCACAACCTTATACAACATACCTTGCAAACATAGTTTTTAAGGCATTTTGCAAAGTGACTTAAAACAAAATAGAGGTGCTTTAAAATATACTTTTAGAGGTACTTTGCAAAGTGCGTTAAAATAAAATAGAGACAGAATTAAAAAGTTCTCTAAAACTACTATTGATTTTATTTTTCAGGATTGCCACATAATACATTTATCTACCTGACTATACGTGGTTATTTTCATGCCTTCTACTAGTAATATATTTTGAGCCACGTTTGCTTCTTCGTGATGCCTCCTATCTAGGGACCCGGTGTAGTGCGAGTGGAACATGAATCTAAGTGACGTGTCCCTTGGATGCCTCATCGTGGTCGTTTTTGTCACATGTGATATTGATTGATGATAAACTACGTGTATATTCATATCAACATCTTCAAGTTTTCATCGAAAAAATATTCTGTCAGCAAGCATTTCATAAGCGACAAATTTGCCGATTTCGTCTATAATTGTACATTTTTTCTCTAGGAGTACGATCCATACGGACACGCACACGCGCGCGCGCGCACACACACACACACACATATATATATATATATATATATATATATATATATATATATGGGAAATAGTCTGCTAAACACGGGTATAGCTGCGCATGGCTTATCCACCGTTGATTCTATCCTCTTTTGATATAGGGAGCACATGTATCCAGACCCAGGATTTGTCTAAGAACTAACGCCGTTAGTGTTTATTTGGCATGCATGCATGAAGCTCTAGCAAAACAAACCTTATCTAATTTCGTTTGCACGAGGCAAACCCTAACGAGCAACATGCGGTAAACACTAAACCAAATATACTACACGGTAACCGTAATATACTAAATGCATAAAGCTCTAACAAAACAAAGCTTATCTAATTTCGTTTTGGTTAGGCAAACCCTAATATACAACATGAGGTAAACCCTAACCCTAATATACTACATGCATGAAGCCCTAGCAAAACAAAGCTTGTCTAATTTCGTTTGCATGAGGCAAACCCTAACGAGCAACATGCAAAACAAAGCTTATCAAATTTCGTTTAGGTGAGGCAAACCCTAACGGACAACATGCTGAGAAACCCTAACTTATTTAATCCTTGTTCTCAATCCCTTCTCATTTTAGATGCTAAATTTTTTGTAGCCAAAACATTGTGTTAATTTGGAACCCATGCCAAACCCTAGATTCTTGCATGCATGCACAAACTAACACCGTTAGCTCATCCATGTTCCACCCCACTTTCATCTAGAGATTGCATGCATTTGATCCCTAAATCCAACGGTGCTCTGCCTATGCGCAGCTACGTCCGTGAGTAACAAATCCGCGTCGATATATATATATATATATATATATATATATATATATATATATATATATATATATCCATGCAACAATCCATCTATGAGTCTTTTGTTCCAAATGGTCATTTGTCGCACTTGTTTCTAAACATGACCCCTGAGAAAACTTATTGCTAGTTATTATCCTCCGTGGCAAAGCCATTTATTTTGTCTGAAGTGTTGATCACACTATTTGAGTTGGCGATACAAGAACCTCCAAGTGCTAAAAATTTCGAAGTCATTTGTATCCCGCAAAGTGTTTTTCAACCCGGACGAGGAGATAATTCTCAGAGGCTCCAAGACTATGTAGTCTGAACGCCGTTGTCTAACTATTTTTTGACCAAAAACGACTAAGTCATTTTAGTCCAGCCGTTCAACCGACATTTCATGTGTGTCGCTCCAGCCAACCCAAATTAGGTCACCCCTATAGGCCATAACTACCAATAAGTTTTCTTAGAGCCATGTCTAGGAATGAGTGAGCCAAAGGACCATAGTAGTAGGACAAATATGTCTCACGGTTTAACCTGTTTTAGCCATGTCTAGGAATGAGTGAGCCAAAGGACCATAGGAATGAGTGAGCCAAAGGACCATAGTAGGACAAAGACTATACGTGTACCTTAATTAATTTTATAAAAGACAGAGTTGTTAATTAGAGTAGTTCTTTTTTTTGCACTAAACTAGAAGTCCGGATTGATTTTGTGAAGGAGAATGAACTAGCATTCCCGAGCCACTTTAAACGTTTCGTACGGTGTGAGATTTTGCACACTTCGCTGCGAGACATGGACTGCAGGTGCACACTTCGCCCTGTTTCGTCTTACGCATAAACTTTGCCACACCTTCAAGACGGGATACCCTACAAAGTTGGTGGCCAATTCGGAGAAAGAGATTCAGAAAAAACGAGAGGAAATGGTTTGATGGATTGGTTTGCACTGTTGGTCATGCTCTCTGGAAAAATAAAAATGCTTGGGTGTTCAACAATATGGACCAACAACACACGGCAAGCAGCTTGACAATGAGAATTCTCGAGGAGTTTGCCTTGCAAAAGACAGCCTGGAGGGAGAGAGTAGGAGTCGGAGTACTAGACAATAGCGAGAGAGAGTAGTTTTTCTTTTAGCTTATGAGTCTTTGGTCCCTTGTGCTTCCATTAGGGATCAGCTTCTATAATTAACAACTCCGCCTTCTATAAAATTAAGATACGCGTACTCTTAAAAAAAAAGATTTTGAACACCCCTAGGTAAGTCACAAAAAACAGAACAAGATGCAGTCAAAGAAGCAGTTGGCTCGTGTGCATGTGTGGTGGCAGAGATATCAGATATGCATATGTTCAGAACTTCAGATCAGGTACACGCTCCATAGAGATGGCCACCCTGCCGCAGGAGCCCAGGATGGGCGATACCCTGGCGTGTCTGTCCATTTTCCATATGAGCCCGATCGCCGCCCTGTCTCGTACCGAAAGCGATGCGAACAGGGCGATGTTTCTGAGGCAACGGAGGGAGGAGCGATCTCCTTTCGGGTCGAATAGCTGGCTCCCCCTTCAACCTGCGAAAACTATAAAAGAGCAAAGGAAAATCTACCGGTGGTTGGTGCTAAATGTTTCCCCGTGCTCGTTTGTACTGGGCTCTGCTGCTGCTGCTGCTGCTGCTGCTGCTGCTGCTGCTGCTCACATCGCAGCTGATTCAGTTGAAGCTGCGCAACTGTTTTTTCATGCCGTTCTTCCGGCGTGCACGGCAGTGCCGGCGAGGCGGTGGGCGGGGCAGAGGACAACGACAGTCTGGACACGCGTGGGAGACGGCGACATATGCCACCCTTGGCGGACGCCGACGGCATGCCGGGCGCGCGCTTTCGACGCCACGCGACGCGACCGTTGGGCTTGCCGGTACGCACAGCGGGCGAGCGGGCATTGATTGAGCTCGCACGGCCGCGAGCGACACGTAACAGCAAGCGCTGCAACGGTCGCCGTTGGCGCCGCGCCGCGCATGGATGCATACATGCATGCGCGCGGCCGTGTCAGGCCATAAATAATCGGGGTTGCATGTCAGAGGCCTCTGACGGCGCGGAAAGAGCTCGAAGCGGTGGGTTCAGACAGCGGTCTGATTCATCCAGTGGGCGGCTGCGTGATGAGTGACTGTCACACACTGATCAAATATCGTACGGAGTACACATGGAGCGAGCTAACTTTTATCGTTCCATTTAATCACCAACCCACGGACAGGCAAGAACCAACATCATCGGACCACCCAGGAAGAGAAAGAGGGAGGAGGGGCTTGTGTACACGACACTGATCACACCGAACGAGCGTGTACTCGTACGAGCGTAAAACCGACAGGGACTATAAGCACGAGCACTGGTGGCAGATGGAGTGATGGAATACAGTCCCAGCAGACATTTTCTGAACGGCCCGAGACGTCTCCTCAAACTCAAACCCCATCGTTGTTGGCGGCCCGTCGGGATCTCCATTAAACCGGTTGATGTGTGTAACAACGACCAGATGTAGCACAACAGCAGCAGCAGGGGTGGCGGGTGGAGAAAAAGGTCCATCAATGCAACGTGGAGAGTGAGATATGAACTGGATGCATGCAGCAACGAACAGCTGTTACGTACAGAGCCATATAGATCGGCGGTGGAGTAGCTACCTAGTAATAATACTGGCCTAGTAGTGGCTAATGTATGCCGCGCCCCTCTTTTGTGTACGACTGAACGTGTGTGTACGAATGTGCACGAGACGAAAGTGCACGCGCGCCGCCGTGCCGGCCGAGGCGAGGCTAATGCTTTAGCACGTCGGGGATGTCGACGGGGTACCGGTGGGCGCAGGCGGCCCACGGCCCGTCCGCGCCACCGTCCACCACCGGCGGGCGGACGCACTCCCAGGCGGCACTGTTGCACTTGAACCCGGAGCCGAAGCCGATCATCCACACGCGGTCGCCCTTCCGCATCCGCCCCTTGGCCTCGACGTAGGCCAGCTCGTACCACAGCGAGCTGCTGGACGTGTTGCCGAACCGGTGCAGCGTCATCCGCGACGCCTCCACCTGCTCGTCCGACAGCGTCAGGCTGCGCTGGAGCTCGTCGATCACGGCGCGCCCGCCCGCGTGGATGCAGAAGTGCTCGAACGCCGTGCGGAAGTCCGGGATGTACGGCTTGACCCCTCTGCTCACCACCCTGCGCGCGATGAAGGACAGCGCGAACAGCAGCTGCTCCGACGCCGGGAGGACCAGGGGACCCATGGCCGTGATGTTCGCCTTCAGCGCGTCGCCCGCGATGCTCATCAGGTCCTTGGACAGGTTGATCCCCACGTTTCCCCGGTCGTCCTCCTCCTGGTACACGCACCAGTAGGCGCCGTCCTTGGCGCCGGTCAGCGTGCGCACCACGCGCGCCAGCCGGAACCGCGCGTTGCGCCCGTTGGTGGACAGCAGCACGGCGGCGCCGCCCATGCGGAACAGGCAGTTGGGCAGGAGCATGGCGCGCTCCTTGCCCATGTAGTAGTTGGGGGTGATGGTCTCCGTGGAGACCACCAGCGCGTTCGAGCCCCTGGGCGCCACCTGGAGCAGGTTCCTGGCGAGACCCACGGAGATGAGCCCGGCGCTGCAGCCCATCCCGGCGAGGTGCACGTTGCGCACGTCCGTGCGGAGCCTGTACCGGTTGACGATCATGTCGGCGAAGGACGGCGTCGGGGCGAAGAGGCTGCAGTTGACGACGAGGATGTCAATGTCCCCGGGGGAGACGCCGGTCTTGGCGAGCAGGTCGTCGATGGCGGAGAAGATGACGAGCTCGGCCTCGGCGCGGGAGGAATCGAGGTCGCGGGACGGCGGGATGTAGTGCTGCGCGTATGGGAGGCACGTTTCCTCGCCGAGTCCCGAACGCTCCAGAAGGCGCGACATGAAGCGGACGCTGCGCTCGTCGAAGCCCGGCCACACGCGGGCGTGCTCATGGAACGCCGCAAACGGGACGCGGAAGTTTGGGGTCGTGCGGAAGCACGCGTAGTCCACCATGTAAACCGCGCGCGGCCGGAGCTTGAGGTACACGGTGGTTGCGGCGACCGGGACGAACGTGGCCAGGAACATGTGCACGGGCCGGAGCGTGCGCAGCCGGGCCAGCAGCTCATCGGGCCCTAGTTGCGCCGCCTTGAGCACGGCCGCGGCAGCGAGCGGCAGCGCCACGACGGCGAGGAGGTTGCTCACCACGAGCTGGAACAGCCGCTTGAGGTGGCCGGACGAGCTCATGCTAACCGTGCGTCCTGTGTCGTGTCCGTTTGAGTCTCTATTGAAACTGTAGCTTGTGGCCTTGTGGATGGATGTGTGTCTTGCCGTCCCTCACGGTGAGGAGGGAGAATTTAAAGAAGCGAAAATCCTGGTCCCGGACCCACAGGCCAGAGCCTGTCGCTCAGAGATCACACTACTGACTCCAGACGCAGGTAGGTAGGCGACTCGCGATGATGAGTCAACTGTATCAGTAGGCGGCTTCTTCACTCAAATTAACGAAGTAATCATTCATTCCAAACGAGTAGTAATTGCAATTCTAACTTGACGAGTCAGCAGTAGGAGTGGTAAAATACTGAAATTATATGGGCCGAACAGGCCCGCGCAACAAGCTGAATCGCCGTTGCTGGTTTAGATCGCGTGGCCCAGGCTGCGTCGCGCCGCGGAAGGAGTTTATGAATGTGCGCCGCATAAAAATAGGACAGTGCTAGCCGTCCCGGAAGGATGGAAAGTTCCATCCTCGGGTGGATCTGATTTTCGTCCTGTCGTCACTTTTTGTTACGAACGGTTCCGTTTTTGTTACATATAGTCTTGTTTTTCGTATATGTAGCAAAAAAAAATTCAGTATAGAAAATATGAAAATAGACTGGACCTCGCCGGAGACCGTGTAGCAAAAAAATTGTGCTAATGTAGCAAAACCCGACCACAGAGACTCATCGGAGATTTTTGCCGGAGACTTCCGCTGAAAACCTTATAGCAAAAAACTTTGCGCTAAGGTAGAGAAACAATAAAAAGGTTGTAGCAAATAAAATATCCTAATTTAGCAAATACGACCTCGCCAAAGACCTCACCGGAGATCTCGTAGCAAAACCTATGTACAATTGTAGCAAAATAAAGCAAAATAATTATAGCAAAATCTGATGATGCACATAGCACCACCGGAGGTCTCGTAGCGCCGTCGTCGGCCTCATATAGCAAACTCAACGGCTGATTGTAGCACCGTCACCAACCGCATGTAGCAAAAAAAAGACACGACACGGCCACCGGCCGCATGTAGCAAAAAAAAGACACGGCATGGCCACGGCGAAAACCGCCGGCAGAGATGGGACCCATGACCGGTGTGGGCGGCACAACCTATCAACAGTTCTGAGATCTCGGCCATGGCGGAGCACGCACATGGAGATGGAGGACGAACAACGTCGGAGACAGACAAAGGGATGGTGATGAGGGAGCATGTCCTGGGAGGTCACCTCCGGCGGTCAGGGAATCGGCGACGGCAGGTAGGTGACACAGGACGCTGGTGATAGACAACAGCGAGGGGACATAGAGGCGTGCGGGGGAGCTTCATCGGGTGCCCATGAGGACGCGGCAGCGGCAGACCACCAGGAAACAACGGGATGGGGCGGGGAATTGAACCAGACTCACGAGATGTTAGTTGGAAAGGAGAACGTGTGTGGGGACCACCCTTGAAAGAGTGCGTGACAGGGACTTCGGGACATGTACTTGCCGCGAGGGAGCGACCCGGGGATTAGATCGTTCGATCCCCCGGGAAAATAGTATCGTTTTCCATAAAAAATATCAATTGGAGCTTAGGGTACATGAAGCTATTTGTAGAAAAGAAAACTTCGTCTTTACAGTTAAAAATTTATAAATATGATGCAAGTCTCTACATATGTCTATTTTTCTAAACTTTAATCAAAATATCTTGATGAGTGTGCCGGACCCAAAGTAGACCCCGAGGCGGGATCATACTATTTCTTTTGTGAAATTTCATCGATCTATTAATAATCATTAACAACAGTGAGTAATAACTATTGACTATGATAATGACTTGATGAGTCATGCATCTTCTCCACTTAGATTAAAAAGTCTTCATTCCAAGTTAAGAAAAATAGAACTACAGGTAGGCGAAAACATCAAATATGGCTCGGGGTGTACGTAGCTCTTTTTTGAAAACTTCATTGATACACTTAAGAAAATTATTAACCCCTCCCCAAGTACATATTACTTGTTCCAGAAATTGATGTATTTAGACATGTTTTAGTGTTAGATATATCCAATTTAGTGGTAATTAATATGGATGCGGAGAGAGTAATAAATATCCACAAGAATACTAAGGCTAGTATGTTTATCTAATTTTGATCTAAATATCTTATCTCGTGCAATCAACACAAAAAAGACAGTTTTGCTTTTTCCTATTTAGAGACACATTTTCGTGTAGCCCAAAATACAACTTCTATTCTCATAAATATCATACTACCTACGTCTAGACGTTTTGAGTTTTTTAAAATTTAGATGAATTTATATACTAAATAGTGTCTAGATTTATCAAAATTTTAACAAATTTGAGATATCTATTTTAAGACGGAGGGATTAATATGTTATGTATATGCACAAAACAATACATATATTTGTCAAGTTTATAAATACAATACAATTTTCATTGTTTTTAACACCGAGCTCACTATAGCTCGGGCTCTACACTCGTGAGTAGTACTCCCTCCGTTTGGGATTATAAGTCTCGCGCGAATAACTAGGTTATTAATTTGAACAACAAAATATAAATAATATAACATAAAAATTATATTATTAGAAACTTTAAAGGTTATATTTTCTAATGGTATAACTTTTATGATACATAAGTTATATTTTATTGATCAAATTAACAACCTAGGTATACGCATAGGACCTATAATCCCGAACAGAGGGAGTATGTGGCTACTCAGCTCATGTTAACCGAGTACTTCCTCATGCATAGAAGTGTCTGCTTTAATTTAGCGGAAGAAAACATATCAACATCTATGAATGCTAAGTAAGTTTAACTAATTTTATTATAAAATATATGTGTGCATATAAATATTTGATGTTATAGATATTGAAAAAATTATATAGATAATATTGACTATGAGAAAAGTAAAATTTTAATAAATATAAAGCAAATGTCACAAAGTCATAACTATTGTGGCCAGGGTTCCAACAAATCACAAACGAATAAAATTTTATCGATGAACCACATTTATTGGGGGTAAGTTCAGTCACAAAACCCAAATCTCGCAATTTAGTCAGTTTGACACTGAAAAAATTCAGTTTCGGTAAGTTTTTGTCATAGCTGAAGTTATTGAATTTTGTTGAACTTTGGAGATTTTTGGATTCCGATTAGGTTAGTGGACAAAATATTTACTTGAATTCAATGGAATCCAATCAGATATTTTCGTCTTTTGAACAATTAAAATTTATTAGAGAATTTGTGTGTACTACCGTATTGGCTGAAACATTTCGACCAAACTTGATTATTTTGATGTCTACCGAAATGACTGAAATTTTGATGTGGTTTCAATTAAAGTGAAAACCACGAGTATGCAATTAACATTGCTGATCCTCTAGGCTTTACATATACATATATACATGTACACGACATGATCTATTCCTCCAAGTATCGCGTCATGGCTTTGAGTCTCACTCACTTCCATGAACACTTGGTCTCAAGTCGATACATGGTAGTGGCCTCTAGCAAGACGTGCCAACTCCCAAGTGACGTAAAGTCCGGAAAATAAACCTATATCCTAGTGGTGGGCCACATATACACTATTCAACTATGTTTTTCTATCCACGAACAGCGCGGCCCAAAAACGAGCTCCCAAAGGGGGGGCAAACGGTCCAGGGCCCGCAGGCCTCGGACCGGCACATTCGCTGAAGGGGCGGTGGCGTCTGGCCTTGTGGTCTGTAGGCCCCGGACAAGCGTGAATGGGCGGTGGTGCAGAAGGCGCTGGAGAAGGTGGTCGAGGCGGCGGAGCTCCAGGTGGCCCAATTCGCGGTGTGCGGGATTCACAATGTGTCGGCCAAGGAGGCGGTGGCGAAGGAGCCTGCTGCATCGGCCCTGCACAAGATTCTCCACGAGGTGGCCATGGTCACGCTGGAGCCGCTGGCCAAGGAATCCATCACGATCGTCGTGCGCGAGCTTCACCACGCCTTTGTGACACAAGGAGGCGGTGGACGCTGCAGCTCGCGAGAAGGCCAAACGCACCGATGATGATGCAGCGGAGGAGATCGTGTGGCGGAGGCGACAGCCATGGAAGCGGCTTGGGGACTCATGAACGAAGAGGAGGAGAACAAGGAGGTGGTGGTGGACGAGGAGGAGGCCAATACCGCCACACGGGAGGCCGCCATCAGGATGTTGCACTGAGCGCGCCAGCGAAGGCAAGCCCCATGGAGAACCTCTAGCAAAGGACGTAGTGTCGGTCTGCGGCAAGGGAGCGTGTTCGGCGCGACACGATGGACCACGCCGCGGTAGAGCTCGCTGCGAAGGAGGCGGTGGAGGAGGACGTGCACTTGGCGGCCGGGATGGAAGTCGCGCTGGCCCGCCGGGAGGCGGAGCACGAGAGGGTGATGCCGGCATCGGCGAATCTTTGAAACGCCGGTGATCGCTGCCATGCGTGCCCTGAAATCGTCTCCATCAAAGCGCCATATGGGCTATGCGGGCGGCGATCGACGGGCCAAGCCCTTCGACAACGGCGGCCTCAACGATGGCGAGGACTAAACGTCGGACAACCAATAGTGTAGATTGTTGTTTTGTTTTAGTTTAATTAGATGTGGTTCTTCTGTAAAACGGTTGTCTCGTTCTAATAATAGTATTGTCTACTAATTGTGTCACTTACATACGGGCCCTAGCGGCCGATGGGAGGACACGTGCTTGGCCCACGCGTTGTCTGGATTGACGAACTGATGTTATAATGGAGAGATGGGTTAGGTCGGACGCATCGGTCCGTTTAAGTCGGTTGGCTAGAACGTGAGCGCGGGGACCGGTTTACAAGCGACATGATATACCTAGGAAATCTCCACCGGGTCGACCCAACCCGTCGGAGCGAGTACGTGCGGACGTGGGACGTGCGCGGCGCCCCAGTGACACGATCCATCCGGACGGACGCGTCCGACTCAACCCATCCGTGTACTAAATCTGGGCAACAGTTGCGTTGACCCAGACACATGCGGACGGAGAGCGTGTCCTGCCCGCGCGTGCCACTGGCCCACCCGTCAGCCACTGCTTAGCGCGGCATTGATTCATACGCAATCATGGCAGCGATTCAAAGGCGCGTGCGGAAGGATGACCCGTGACTGCATGCACCATCAATGGAGATGAGACGACACACTGACTGACTGGACGCCGCCTGCATTCCCACGCTAGCATTAATGGCGAAGGAGCAGGAACATGTGCGCATTCGCGGACGAAGGGGCTATTTAACCCTATGCCCGTCGATGCCACACTTCCCACCTTTCGCCATCGCAACCCTAGCAACCGCCACCGACAACAAGACGCCGTCATGGCTCGAGAAGGGGAAGAGCAAGAACGACCACCATGCGTCCGACTCTAGCAGCCAGCACTCCTGCCTGCTGGCCTTCCTCCGCGACGCATCTTTGCCATATCTGTCGCTGCCATAGGAGTACAGGAGCCGCTTCGTGGGGGACTACCCGCCACCACGGGACCACCACAGCCGGCGATACTTCCCTGTTACGGAGTGCAAGCGCCGATGGAGGGAGGGCCTGGTCTTCAACCACATAGATGTCTCTCTCCCCACCGGATGGCACCTCAACCGGGACCGTGTCCTGGTGCCGCATGTGCCCAAGAAGGGCAAAGGGATGGAGGAGATCTCCCGCCAGATCAGCAACCTCCAGCCGGCAATGCGGTCGAAGAGGGGCTAACGGAGCGAGGACTTTTGGATAAAGTTCCTCAACTAGGAGCACAAGGCACGGCTGATACGTTGCAAAAGAATCTATAATTTTTGATACTCCATGCTTGTTTTGCACCAATTATCTTATGTTTTTGTCATGAATTTTCTGAAACTAACATATTAACAAGTACGACAGAGCCAGTTTCCTGTTTTCTGCGATTTTTGTATTTTAGAAAATCTAGTAAATAAATATTCTCGGAATTGGACAAAACAAAAGCCGAAGTTCCTATTTTTTCCGACATGACACGAAGTCCGAAAGAGAGACGAAGAGGCGCAGCGAGGCAGGCACATCTGGGGGCCGTGCGGGCCCACCCTGGGTCGTGTCTGGCTATGGTGTGGCCCCCTTGCGACCCCACCGACCTTGCCTCTCCGCCTATATAATCCTCCCGAGACGAAAACCCTAAGTACCGATCAGAATTCCACGAAAACGTCCGTAGCCTCCGCCGTCGTCCCTAAATCGAGAGGGATCTGGAGCTCTTCCCAGCACCCTGCCGGAGAGGGGAGATCATCCCGGAGGCCTTCTTCATCACCATGACTGCCTCCGGAGTGATGTGTGAGTAGTTCATCCTTGTACTACGGGTCCATAGTAGTAGCTAGATGGTTGTTTATCATATTTGTGCCGTCATGTTTAGATCTTAGATTATTAGTCATAGATGTAGTTGGATTACAGTCTATGTATCATGTTGTAATTGTAGGGGTTTGTAGCATGGAAAACAAAAAAATTCTACCGCATACAAACAAACAAGCCAAGATCTATCTACTAGATTGTAGCAACGAGTCGATGGAATAACTCACCCTCGAAGATTCCAAAGTGTTTAACGAGAGCGGATTCTCGTGGGTGATGTAGTCGTACTCTTGCCGATCTCAAGATCGCGTAGACGATCCTTCCGGCGCTGCGTTCCGGCAACGCTTCCGCAGTCGGTCACACGTTCGGTACTCGACGAAGACCTTCCTCTCCCTTGTTCCAGCAGGCAGCGGAGGTTGTAGCACTCTCCTCGCGATTCCGGCAGCACGATGGCGTGGTACCGGAAGTAGAGGGGAGATCTCGCAGGGCTTCGCCTTAAGCCGGAGCGAGTATGGTGGACTATGAGAGAGGCCTCGGTGATCTAGGGTTTAGACGCACCAAGGAGAGAGGGCCAGGCCGGCGGCTAGGGCTTGGGGAAGCCCAAGTCGACGGCTAGGGTTTGCCCTAGGCGGCGGCAGCAGCAGGAGGTGGTGGCGCCGGCGGCTTAGGGCTAGGGTTTGGAGAGGGCAAGGTGTAGGTCTTGGAGGGGCAGCCCTGCCCCTCCTTATATAGGTGGGAGGGCGCGGCCAAGGGGAGGGGAGTCCCTCCCCAACTCGGCCTCCTTGACTGGCGGTGGAGGGAGAGGGACTTCCTCCCCAAGTAGGTTTCCTACTCTCCCTCCACCAAGCAAAATAGTCGTTTGACTTTTCAAATTGGCGTTTGACTTTTCAAACTAGGATTTGATTTATCCCTTTATTTTGCTCAGCGATGACACCTAGTACATGATGCAACCATTCCAACTTGTTATGACACATTCATGTACCCTTCCCCTCCAGAGTGTCGGACATTCGGGAACCTTCTAGAACATTCCCGATGAAAGCACCGGAACCATTCTCCAACCCCGAAATAGGACTTTCCTTATATGAATCTTATTCTCCGAACCATTCCGGATCTCCTCATGATATCCCGGATCCCATCCGAGACTCCAACAACATTCGGTCTCTTACTCATCATTCCATAACTACTCAACAACGTCGAATCCTTAAGTGTGTCTCCCTATGGTTCGTGAATTATGCGGACATGATCGAGACACTTCTCCGAACAATAACCAATAGAGGAATCTGGAAATTCATATGGCTCCCACATATTTCTACGATTACTTTGCGATCGAATGAACCACTTACATACAATACCAATTTCCCTTTGTCTCACGATAGTTTACTTATCCGAAGTTTTGATCGTCGGTATCTCTGCATACCTAGTTCAACCTCGTTACTGATAAGTACTCTTTTCTCGTTCCCGTGATATGTGATCCCTTGTGAGCCATTCACATGCTTGCAAGATAATTGGATGACATTCCACCGAGAGGTCCCAGATTATATCTATCCGTCATATGGATGGACAAATCCCACTCTTGATCCATGTGTCTCAACCAATACTTTCCGAACACTCAATGCCACCTTTATAGCCACCCAGTTACGGTGTGGTGTTTGATGTCATCAAAGCATCCTTCCGGTGATGGTGATAAGCATGATCTCATGGTCGAAGGAATTAGGTTACTATGTATCAGAAAGCATATAGCAATTGAACTATTAAAATGACTTGATCTTTATGCTACGCTTATCTATAGGAGTATGTCCATCATATCATTCTCCTAACGATATGGTCTTGTTGTTAATAACATCTCAATGTTCATGATAGGGAAACCACAATCATTTATTAACCAACAAGCTAGTATTATAAAGAGGCTTTACTAGGGACTCTAATTTAGTTTACAAATCACACAAGTATTAATGTTTCCTTGTTAATACTATTATAGCATGAATGTAAACATTTATCATAAACACAAAGATATAATAATAACTACATTTATTATTGCCTCTAGGGCATATCTCCAACAGTCTCCCACTTGCACTAGAGTCATCTAATCTAAATTACATGGTAATATACCGAACACCCATGGCAGTTTGGTGTTGGTCATGTTTTGCCTTCGGGAGAGGTTTAGTCAACGGATCCGCCACATTCAGATCTGTGTGTACTTTGCAAATCTTTATGTCACCATCTTGGACATGTTCTCGAATAGCGTGAAAACGTAGCTTGATATGCTTCAGCTTCTTGTGTGACCTTGGTTCTTGCGCATTGGCTATGGCGCCCATGTTATCACAGTAGATAGACATTGGGTCCAGCGCACTTGGAACCACACCCAGCTCTGTAATGAACTCTTTCATCCATATCGCTTCTTGTGAAGCCTCCGAAGCCTCTATGTATTCCGATTCAGTTGAAGATCTCGCCACAATGCTTTGCTTTGCACTCCTCCAGCTAACCGCTGCACCATTTAAAATAAATACGTATCCAGATTGAGATTTAGAATCATCTAGATCGGTGTTCCAACTAGCATCGGTGTAACCATTAACAACGAGCTGTTCATCACCTTCATAAGAAAGAACCATATCCTTAGTTCTTCTCAAGTACTTAAGGATGTTTTTGACCGCTCTCCAATGATCCACTCCTGGATCACTTTGATATCTGCTAGTAAAACTAACAGTATATGCAATGTCGGGTCTAGTACATAGCATGGCATACATTAGAGATCCTATGGCTGAGGCATAGGGAGTCTTACTCATCATTTCTCTATCTTCTGCCGTTACTGGACTTTGAGTTTTACTCAAGGTCGTATTGGGCAACATGGGCAATAACCCTTTCTTGCTATCTTCCATTCCAAACCTCTTTAGAACTTTGTCCAAATATGTACTTTGTGACAATGATATTAGGCGTCTCGATCTATCTCTATAAATCTTTATGCCTAATATGTAAGCTGCTTCGCCAAGATCTTTCATTGAAAAACTATTATTCAAATAATCCTTGACACTATTAAGAAGGTCTACATCATTCCCAATCAACAATATGTCATCTACATATAGTATTAAGAATGCTACAGAGCTCCCACTCACTTTCTTGTAAATACAAGCTTCTCCATAAGTTTGTATAAAACCAAAACTTTTGATCACCTTATTAAAATGTTGATTCCAACTTCGGGATGCTTGCTTCAATCCATAAATAGATCGTTGAAGTTTGCATACCTTGTTAGCATCTTTAGGATCGACAAAACCTTTGGCTTGTACCATATACAACTCTTCATCAATGTCTCCATTGAGGAACACCGTTTTGACATCCATCTGCCATATCTCATAATCATAATATGCAGTGATTGCTAACAAAATCCTCACAGACTTTAGCTTTGCTACTGGTGAGAAAGTCTCATCATAGTCAAATCCTTGAATTTGTCGAAACCCTTTTGCGACAAGTCGAGCTTTATAGACAGTAACATTACCATCAGCATTTGTTTTCTTCTTGAAAATCCATTTGTTCTCGACAGCCTTCCGGCCATCCGGTAAGTCCACCAAAGTCCATACTTGGTTTTCGTACATGGATCCAATCTCGGATTTCATGGCTTCTTGCCATTTATTGGAATCTGGGCTCATCATCGCTTCCTCATATGTCGCAGGGTCATCGGTGTTATCCACCAACGTGACACTCATAACGGGATCATACCAATCAGGAGTGGTACGAGTTCTCGTTGACCTGCGAGGCTCTGTAGCAACTACAACCGAAGTTTCATGATCATCATCATTAGCTTCCTCTCTTACTGGTGCAGGCACCACAGGAACTTCTTCCGGTGCTACGCTACTCGCAAGTTCGAGAGAAGGTTCAACAACCTCGTCGAGTTCTACTTTCCTTCCAGTCACTTCTTTCGAGAGAAATTCTTTCTCTAGAAAGGATCCATTCTTGGCAACGAAGATTTTGCCTTCGGATCTATGATAGAAGGTATACCCAATAGTTTCCTTTGGGTATCCTATGAAGACGCATTTTTCCGCTTTGGGTTCAAGCTTGTCCGGCTGTAACTTCTTTACATGGGCTTCACAACCCCAAACTTTAAGGAACGACAATTTAGGTTTCTTCCCAAACCATAATTCATACGGTGTCGTTTCAACGGATTTAGATGGTGCCCTATTTAAAGTGAATGCGGCTGTTTCTAATGCATAACCCCAAAATGATAGCGGTAAATCTATAAGTGACATCATAGAACAAACCATATCTAAGAGAGTTCGATTACGACGTTCGGACACACCATTACGCTGTGGTGTTCCCGGCGGTGTCAATTTTGAAAGTATTCCGCATTTCTTCAAATGCTCGCCAAACTCGTAACTTAGATATTCACCTCCACGATCAGAACGCAGAAATTTAATCTTCTTGTTACGTTGATTCTCAACCTCACTTTGAAATTCCTTAAACTTCTCGAAAGTTTCGGACTTATGTTTCATGAAATAGATATACCCATATCTACTCAAGTAATCCGTGAAGGTAAGAACATAACGATAACCACCGCGCGATGCTACACTCATTGGACCACCACACATCGGTATGTATGATTTCCAATAAATCCGTAGCTCGCTCCATCATACCAGAAAATGGATTCTTAGTCATTTTACCCATCAGACATGCTTCGCATCTTTCAAGTGATTCAAAATCAAGTGATTCAAGAAGTCCATTAGAATGGACTTTCTTCATACGCTTCACTCCAATGTGACCAAGACGACAGTGCCACATATAGGTCGAGTTATCGCTCAATTTCAAATGTTTAGCCTCAATGTTATTAATATGTGTATTTCCACTATCGAGATTCAACAAGAATATACCATCTATCAAAGGTGCATGTGCATAAAACATATTACTCATATAAATCGAACAACCATTATTCTCGGACTTAAACAAGTAACCGTCTCGCAATAAACAAGATCCCGATATAATGTTCATGCTTAACGCAGGCACCAAATAACAATTATTTAAGTATAAAACTAATCCAGATGGTAGATGAAGAGGTAGCGTGCCGACCGCGATCACATCAACCTTTGATCCATTTCCTACACGCATCGTCACCTCGTTCTTCGCTAGCTTCCGTTTATTCTGCAGCACCTGTTTCGAGTTACAAATATGAGCAACCGAACTAGTATCAAATACCCAGGCACTACTACGAGTACTAGTGAGATACACATCAATAACATGTATATCGGATATACCTTTCTTCTTGATGTTGCCGTTCTTCAAATCCGCCAATTACTTTGGGAAATTCCGCTTCCAGTGACCTTCTCCCTTGCAGTAAAAGCACTCAGTATCAGACTTAGGTCCAGCCTTGGTCTTCTTCGTCGGTGCAGTAACTTTCTTACCACCCTTCTTGAAGTGTCCCTTTTGCTTAGACTTGCCTTTCTTGAATTTGGTGGTCTTATTGACCATCAACACTTGGTGCTCTTTCTTGATCTCCACTTCTGCAGATTTTAACATGGAGAAGAGTTCTGGCAACTGCTTGTTCATGCTTTGCATATTGTAGTTCATCACAAAGTTCTTGTAACTTGGTGGTAGTGATTGGAGGACACGGTAAATCCCCAAAGCATTAGGAATCACTATACCCAAGCTTTGGAGTTTGTTTGCGTGCCTAGACATCTTAAGCACATGCTAACTGACGGAGCTGCCCTCTTCCATCTTGCAGTTAAAGAACTTTTCAGAAGCCTCATAGCTCTCAACTGCCGCGTGAGTCTCAAAAATTAATTTGAGTTCACGGATAATATCATGTGGGTCTGAATTCTCAAACCTTTTCTGAAGCTCCGATTCTAAACCATACAAGATAGCACACTGAACTGTGGAGTACTGATTCTTCCGAGCGAGGTAAACATTCTTTACTTCATCGGTAGCAGTAGCTGCAGGCGGGTCACCCAGCAGTGCATCCAGTACATAGGTCAAATTACCAGCATTGAGGACAATCCTCAAATTGCGAAACCAATCCGCGAAGTTGCTTCCATTGTTTTTCAACTTTTCTTTCTCTAGGAACGCATTAAAATTGATGGTAGGGGCCGCCATTGATCTACAACATATTTGCAATAGTTTAGACTAAGTTTATGACAAATTGAGTCTAGGTGAACTCCCACTCAAAACAATATCCCTCACATTGTTTTAGTGATCACATGAACCAAATCCACCACATCAAAACCGATCATCACGAGAGTTGACGTAGCTTCAATGGCGAACAATCAACATGTTCATCATATCTACTATATGATTCATGCTTTACCTTTTGGTGATCCGTGTTCCGAGACCATGTCTGTACATTCTAGGCTCGTCAAGATCAAACCTTAGCTTCCGCATGAGCAAATCTGGCTTGCTCATGTTGTATACACTTGCGGAATCTAACACACCCGATCATCACGTGGTGCTTCGAAACAACAAGCTTTAGCAACGGTGCTTACTAAGGATGAACACTTTAGAACTTGAAATTCATGTGCATGAGGGATCATCTTATAATGCTACCATCGTTAAATAAGCAATACAAGATGCATAAAGGATTAACATCACATGCAATTCATAATATGTGATACGATATGGCCTTTCTTCTTTTGTGCTTCCGATCTCCATCTTCAAGCACGAACATGATCTCCATCATCACCGGCATTGCATCAAGGTCAATGACGCTACTCCATGATTGTCTTCCACCAGCTTCAACTATTACAACTACTTTGAATAGACACGCGGGTCTTAACAGAAATTAAAGACAACCATATGGCTCCTACCGGTTGCCAACTTACAATAAGGAACATTGCATACATCAAATATAATCACAATCATGGCCATATCACATCACAGCACACCCCTGCAAAAGAAAGTTAGACGCCTCTAAATTCTTTGCATGTTTTACGTGGTTTGGGGATTTCAATAAGTGTCGATCTAACTTACGAACAAGAACCACAACGTTGATGTTTGAACTATCAAGTGCCCGTTGTAAATTGGATCTATACTATAATGGGAGAGACGGACACCCGCAAAGCCACTTATGCAATACAAGTTGCATGTTGAGCGTGGAGCAAGTCTCATGAACGATGTCATGTAAGGTTAGCCCGTGCCGCTTCATCCCATCATACCGCAAGATGCAAAGTACACAAGAAGCAATTGATAATAAAAGCACCACCGCCCACAATTACCATTGTGTTCTACTCGTGCAACAGATCTACATATAGACACGGCTCTGATACCACTGTAGGGGTTCGTAGCATGGAAAACAAAAAATTTCTACCGCATACAAACAAACAAGACAAGATCTATCTACTAGATTGTAGAAACGAGTCGATGGAATAACTCACCCTCAAAGATTCCAAAGTGTTTAACGAGAGCGGATTCTCGTGGGTGATGTAGTCGTACTCTTGCCGATCTCAAGATCGCGTAGACGATCCTTCCGGCGCTACGTTCCGGCAGCGCTTCCGCAGTCGGTCACACATTCGGTACTCAACGAAGACCTTCCTCTCCCTTGTTCCAGCAGGTAGCGGAGGTTGTAGCACTCTCCTCGCGATTCCGGCAGTACGACGGCGTGGTACCGGAAGTAGAGGGGAGATCTCGCAGGGCTTCGCCTTAAGCCGGAGCGAGTATGGTGGACTATGAGAGAGGCCTCGGTGATCTAGGGTTTAGACGCACCAAGGAGAGAGGTCCAGGCCAGCGGCTAGGGCTTGGGGAAGCCCAAGTCGGCGGCTAGGGTTTGCCCTAGGCGGCGGCAGCAGCAGCAGGATGTGGTGGCGCCGGCGGCTTAGGGCTAGGGTTTGGAGAGGGCAAGGTGTAGGTCTTGGAGGGGCAGCCCTGCCCCTCCTTATATAGGTGGGAGGGCGCGGCCAAGGGGAGGGGAGTCCCTCCCCAACTCGGCCTCCTTGTCCGGCGGTGGAGGGAGAGGGACTTCCTCCCCAAGTAGGTTTCCTACTCTCCCTCCACCAAGCAAAATAGCCGTTTGACTTTTCAAATTGGCGTTTGACTTTTCAAACTAGGATTTGATTTATCCCTTTATTTTGCTCAGCGATGACACCTAGTACATGATGCAACCATTCCAACTTGTTATGACACATTCATGTACCCTTCCCCTCCGGAGTGCCGGACATTCCGGAACCTTCTAGAACATTCCCGATGAAAACACCGGAACCATTCTCCAACCCCGAAACATGACTTTCCTTATATGAATCTTATTCTCCGGACCATTCTGGATCTCCTCGTGATATCCCGGATCCCATCCGAGACTCCAAACAACATTCGGTCTCTTACTCATCATTCCATAACTACTCAACAACGTCGAATCCTTAAGTGTGTCTCCCTACGGTTCGTGAATTATGCGGACATGATCGAGACACTTCTCCGAACAATAACCAATAGAGGAATATGGAAATTCATATGGCTCCCACATATTTCTACGATTACTTTGCGATCGAATGAACCATTTACATACAATACCAATTTCCCTTTATCTCACGATAGTTTACTTATCCGAGGTTTTGATCGTCGGTATCTTTGCATACCTAGTTCAACCTCATTACTGATAAGTACTCTTTTCTCGTTCCGTGATATGTGATCCCTTGTGAGCCAGTCACATGCTTGCAAGATAATTGGATGACATTCCACCGAGAGGGCCCAGAGTATATCTATCCGTCATATGGATGGACAAATCCCACTCTTGATCCATGTGTCTCAACCAATACTTTCCGAACACTCAATGCCACCTTAATAGCCACCCAGTTACGGTGTGGTGTTTGATGTCATCAAAGCATCCTTCCAGTGATGGTGATAAGCATGATCTCATGGTCGAAGGAATTAGGTTACTATGTATCTGAAAGCATATAGCAATTGAACTATTAAAATGACTTGATATTTATGCTACGCTTATCTATAGGAGTATGTCCATCATATCATTCTCCTAACGATATGATCTTGTTTTTAATAACATCTCAATGTTCATGATAGGGAAACCACAATCATTTATTAACCAACAAGCTAGTATTATAAAGAGGCTTTACTACGGACTCTAATTTAGTTTACAAATCACACAAGTATTAATGTTTCCTTGTTAATACTATTATAGCATGAATGCAAACATTTATCATAAACACAAAGATATAATAATAACTACATTTATTATTGCCTCTAGGGCATATCTCCAACAGTAATGCCCAAGTGAATCTTATAGTGATCATCATGTCATGTACATGCATTGTTATACATTCTCTATTTGTCAATTGCCCAGCTGTAATTTGTTCATCCAACATGTTATTTATCTTATGGAGAAATACCTCTAGTGAACTGTGGACCCTAGTCCATTCTTTCCCACTGATATTCCATCTACTATTTACTTTCTACAATTACTAAAAGCAATTACTTTCTTCCACACTGTACATTTAATCCTTTATTTTTAGAAAAACCAGTGAGCTTGACAACCTCGCTGATAAGTTGGGGCAAAGTATTTTGGTTGTGTTGTGTGTAGGTTCCATGTTGCTAGCAACACCTTCGGAAGTGGTTTCTTTCTCCTACTGGTTCGATAACCTTGGTTCCATAACTGAGGGAAAACTTGCTGCTGTGCTCATCATACCGTGCCCTTGGGGTTCCCAACAGGCTCCACATCAACTGATCCATCACAAGCTTTTCTAGCGCCGTTGCCGGGGAGAAATAATATTTCTGCAAGGGGAGTCTCTCACTACCAATCTCTTTACTTTGTTTTTGTTTTGTTTGGTTTCTTTTGCTTTGTTTGGTTTGCTTCTTTTTATCAAAAACAAAAAATTTAGTTCCTACTTTAGTTGCTATTTTTGCTGGCTTGCTTTAATCTTGCAAAAATGACTACTCCTGAAAACACTAAGTTGAGTGACTTCACTAGCACAAACAACAATGATTTCATTTGCACAACTATTGCTCCACCTGCTCCTGAAGCTACTTTTTATGAAATTAAACCTGCTTTGCTAAATCTTGTTATGAAAGAGCAATTTTCTGGTGTTAGTACTGATGATGGTGTTGCTCACCTTAATAACTTTGTTGAACTTTGTGAGATTCAAAAATATAAGGATGTGGATGGAGATATTATTAAGCTTAAATTGTTTCCTTTCTCTTTAGGAGGAAGCTAAAGATTGGTTGCTATCTTTGCCTAAAAATAGTATTGATTCTTGGATTAAATGCAAAGATTCTTTCATTGGAAAATATTATCCTCCTGCTAAGATTATATGCATGAGAAGTGACATAATGAAATTTAAACAATTTGATAATGAACATGTTGCTCAAGCTTGGGAAAGAATGAAATCTTTAGTGAAGAATTTCCCCACTCATGGACTGACTACTTGGATGATTATCCAACCCTTTTATGTAGGATTTAATTTTTCTTCAAGAAATTTGCTGGATTCGGTTGCTAGAGGTACCTTTATGTCCATCACTTTGGGTGCTGCAACAAAGCTCCTGGATAATATGATGATTAATTATTCTGAATGGCACACTAAGAGAGCTCCACAAGGTAAGAAGGTAAATTCTATTGAAAAAACCTCCTCCTTGAGTGATAAGATTGATACTATTATGTCTATGCTTGTTAGTCAAAAAGCTCATATTGATCCAAATAATGTTCCTTTTGCCTCTCTGGTTGCTCAAGAAGAGCATGTTCATGTGAAATTCATTAGAAGTAACTAGTTTAGCAACAATTCTTATAGGAATAATTTTGGTAATAATAATTATAGGCCATATCCATATAATAATGGTAATACTTATGGAAATTCCTACAACAACAATAAAAGTGCACCGTCTGAACTTGAAGTCATGCTTAAGGATTTTATTAGTAAATAGACTGCTTTCAATAAAACTGTTGAGGAAAAGCTTGGAAAAATTGATGATCTTGCTTCTAAAGTTGATAGCCTTGCCCTTGATGTTGAACTTATTAAATTAAAGGTTATGCCTCATGATGTTAAAGAAAGCAAGACTTTGAATGCCATTCAAGTTAGAATTGATGAAAATGTTAGGATGTTAGCTGAATTGCATGCTAGGTGGGAAAGAGAAGATGAAATTGCTAGAAATAATAGTATGACTAAGGTTTGTACCATTACCACCACTAGTGATGCTGAAGTTTCAAATGCTAGCAAATCTCCTACTATTAATGGTAAAATAATTGGTGTAGACAAATTCCCCACTATTTTTGCAACATTGCCTAAACCCACTAGAACTTTTTCCAATAAAAATGCTGAATTTTTTTTTAAAATATGGGAGACAATAGTTCTACTACCTTTGAGGATAATTTTGATTTTGATATTGATGGTTGCAATATTTCTGAAGTAATTATGTCCTTGCAAAATCTTGCTAGAAGTCCTAATGCTAGTGCTATGAATATGGCTTTTACAAAACATATTACAAATGCTCTCATGAAAATTAAAAAAGAAAAATTGAAACATGAAGCTTCTATTCCTAAGAAATTAGAAGATGGTTGGGAGCCCATCATTAATATGAAAGTGAATGATTTTTATTTCAAAGCTTTATGTGATCTTTGTGCTAGTGCCTCTATTATGCCTAGAAAAATTTATGGTATGCTTGATTTACCACCATTGGAAGATTGTTATTTGGATGTCCATCTTCATGATAATGCTAAAAATAAACCTATGGGGAGAATTAATGATGTTCTTATTATGGTTGACAATACCTTTTTTCCCCGATGATTTCTATGTTTTGGATGTTGAATGCAATGCTTCTTGTCCTATTATTTTGGGAAGACCTTTTCTTAGAACTGTTGGTGCCATTATTGATATGAAGGGAGGCACCATTAAATATCAATTCCCACTCAAGAAAGGTATGGAACACTTCCCTCGAAAAATGAAAAATCTATCTTTTTATTCTCTTATTAGAACAAATTTTGATGTTGATGCTTCTTCATTCGAAAATACTTGATTCTTGTTTTCTATGCCTAGCTGAAAGGCGTTAAAGAAAGGCACTCTTGGGAGATAACCCAATTTTTACTTTAGTAAGTTTTTTTTTGTTGAGTCTTGGAAGTTATTGCCTCTATAGTAACCTCTCCTTATCCTTTTTGTTTGGTTTTTGTTCCAAGAATAGCCTCTAATGAGAGGGAAGTAAGATTGGGGAAGTTGCTGTCCCGAAACTGATTTTGTGCTGTTACCGTAAAAATTCATTCTCTTAGCCAGAACGTCAGATTGAGCTGAAATTTTTTGTGCGCATGCCCCTGGTATTTACCCAACTTTCATTAGTGTTGCACTTTTTTATTTGAGCAAAAGAATAGTTTCGAAAAAATTGGTCTTTACCTGCAGGTTTGTTTTGAAAGATTTCTGTCATTATTTGCATTTGCCTCTTAATCGATTTATTTTTTAGTTATTTTGATCACTTGAGCTTTTAAAAGGAGTTTATATAGTAGCTTATGTTTTAATGGATGTTTTAATTGAGTTTAAACTATAACCAAAGGTTTATTATCTTGCATACACTAATATTGCTAATGAAGATTGTGTGAAGTTTTGTATAAAGGAAGTTTTCAAGTGTAGGGAGAGAATGATGTGATGAGATGAAGTATGGAAAAAAGATCAAGCTTGGGAATTCCACCCGTGTCACCCCAAGAAATATTCAAGAGGTACAAGCGTCAAAGCTTGGGGATGCCCAAGGCATCATCTTCTTCATCAACAAAAATCTCAGGTCTTCTTTCAAGACACTATATTTGTATTGCTTCATGCACTATGTGTTGTTATTGGAGCGTATTTGTTTTTGTTTTTTAGTTTTATTTTGTTTTGTTTGCGGCAATAAGTTGGTTGGATCACAACACACTTCTTTTGGAGAAATCACACCCCGTTTTTCATTGCCTATAACACTCTAGTTTTCACTCTTATTGTTCTGTGAGTGTTCTCTTTTGCTAGTACTGCGTTTAGCTTTAGTTTTCTTCTTCTTTTTTGCTTATAACTTTTTAGTTCCTATTTTTATTTAGGTGATACAAGCTCTATGGGATTTATTGTTTATTATCTTTGTGAGTTGTTTCAAATAAGTTGATTGGTGTTGGAAAAGAGTAGAAAGTTTCATGCTTATGGTGGTACAAAAAGAAGCTTGTTTTGACTCTGGCTTAGACTTTATCATGTCATGTTAGATGTTGCTTTGACCATATGCTTAGTGATTATTGTTGTAGCATGACTTGTTTCAAACAATTGAGATTGCTTAATGTGCCATGAAAGAATCATGTGTTGTTTTAGCATACAAAGGCATAATATTGTGGTATTCTCCTTTGATGCTTTATTTGGGTTGACTTGGAACATGCTTACACCATGTTATGACTATGAACTAGTCACCTTAGCCTCTATGATCATTTAGTTTTTGACTTGTGATATCACTTTATGCTTTGATTAATAATGTTTTGTTGCTCTGCATGATTATGGCCATTATTGCTCTCTTAGTTGGTCGCTCCCAGCCTTTTGCTAGCCTCCACCTGTACTGAGTATGAGCTCTACTCGTGCATACAACTCCCAAGAAGCCAACTTATTCCAAATATTCCACTATAAATTCCTATGCATGGTGTGTTGCACCATTCCAAGTATATTCCTGTTTTTATCTATCTTCCAAATTAAAATTTTGTTATGTGAAAAATTAGTGATTAAAGCTCTCACAAACTTGAAGGCACATTTTATTTCTTGCATTTAATAAACTTGAACCATTGTGACTATCTTATGATGCTTATGTGCTTGCAAATTGTAAGTTGGGAGTTAGCAAAACCATGCTTTCATGGGGCACGCTTTCAACATTGCACTTATTTATTCAGTTGATATCAGGTTCTTTTGTTTATGGATGTTGTCGGTGTGAAATGAGTTGGGAGCTTGCAGGTCCATGGAGTTTGTATATGTGTTATAGAAAGGCCTGGGAGGCCAGCCTAAGACATGCCTAATCATGGTGGAAACTTGCAGCAAAACCATAGTGGCATTCTATGAAGCATCCTCAATAAAAAACGATGCAAATAGCAAAAAAAAGGGATTGATGAGATTCTCACTGTCTGTTGCCTTGTCATTTTGATATGTGATAGCTCCTGTATCATGGGGCAAGGGTACCCCATTGGCGGTTCTCTATGATACACATATACTTATAATGACAAGAACTTGCATGGGACCAAAGTTGAGTAGCATGAGGCCTCGGTACTCGTATTCAAGGGGCACGAGATTTTTAACTTGTGATTTGTCAAGCATATAACTCATATTTTCCCTCACTTTAACCTTAATCACTTCAAGATTCTTATGATAGGGGAATGAGAGCTCACAGCTAATGAGTACCATAATTTTTGGAAGCTTTATAAAACCATTTAATCTCTGCTTCCCTCTGTGAAGGGCCTTTCTTTTTTACTTTTTGTTGAGTCTCCATCTTCTATCTTTATGCACTAGCTAAGATAGCATAGTTGTCATTCTGAGTTCAATGTGCATTGTCCCAAAACTTATTGATTGATTCATAATTTTGGTATTGCTTGTTCTTAAATTATTTGTATCTAGTCACCCTTATGAACTTTGAAGGTGTCCTATGAATTTATGTTTTGCTATTCCATGAAGGACAAGTTGAATACCACTCTTACTAAGTTTTCTCTATGTGAAACAAACAAGTGTCTTTCAAAGCATTATTCATGATCTTTTGTTTGTGTTGCCTTTCATGTTGCAACAAATATATATCTTTCATGCTTATGTTTAGAGTACTTTGATCTCAACTATCAATGCTTTGCAATACCTTGATCAAGATTGTGTTGGTGCATGTCACCTCAAAAATTATTCTTTTTATCACTTACCTATGCGAGGAAGATCAGGAGTTAAGCTTGGGGATGCTGATACGTTGCAAACGTATCTATAATTTTTGATGCTCCATGCTTGTTTTGCACCAATTATCTTATGTTTCTGTCTACACTTTGTGGCCTTTTTATGGATTTTCTAGAACTAACATATTAACAAGTGCCACAGAGCCAGTTTCCTATTTTTGTATTTTAGAAAAGCTACTAAAGAAATATTCTTGGAATTAGACGAAACAAAAGACGAAGTTCATATTTTCCCGACATGACACGGAGTCCGAAGGAGAGACGAAGAGGCACCGCGAGGCAGCCACACCAGGGGGTCGCGCAGGCCCACCCTGTGCCACGCCTGGTTATTGTGTGTCCCCCTCGCGACTCCACCGACCTCACCTCTCTGCCTATATAATACCCCCAAGACGAAAACCCTAAGTACTCGATCAGAATTCCACGAAAAAGTCCATAGCCGCCGCCACCGTCGTCCCTAGATCGGGAGGGATCTGAAGCTCTTCCTGGCACCCTTCCGGAGAGGGGAGATCATCCCGGAGGCCTTCTTCATCACCATGCCTGTCTCCGGAGTGATGTGTGAGTAGTTCATCCTTGGATTACGGGTCCATAGCAGTAGCTAGATGGTTGTTTCTCCTATTTGTGTCGTCATGTTTAGATCTTGTGAGCTGCCTATCATGATCAAGATCATCTTATTGTAATGCTACATGCTATGTTTGCTGGGATCCGATGAATATTGAGTATTATGTCAGATTGATTATTTTTCTATCATGTCTATGTTATTTGTGATCTTGCATGCTCTCCGTTGCTAGTAGTTACTCTGGCCAAGTATTTGCTTGTGACTCCAAGAGGGAGTATTTATGCTCGATAGTAGGTTCATGCCTCTACTAATCTGGGAAAGTGACAGAAACTTCTAAGATTGTAAATGTGTTGTTGCTACTAGGGAGAAAGCAACAATCCTTTATCCAAGGGCAATTGTATTATTTAGATTACACACTTTGCTCAATGCAATTATCTGTTGCTTGCAACTATCCGAGGGTTGTTCGGATGATATCCCGGAGGTGGATTATTAGTCATATATGCAGTTGGATTACGGTCTATGTATCATGTTGTAATGCCCAAGCGAATCTCATAGTGATCATCATGTCATGTACATGCATTGTTATGCATTCTATATTTGTCAATTGGCCAGCTGTAATTTGTTCACCCAGCATGTTATTTATCTTATGGAGAAACACCTCTAGTTAATTGTGGACCCTGGTCCATTCTTTCCCACTGATATTCCATCTACCATTTACTATTTACTTTCTGCAATTACTACAATAAATTACTTTCTTCCACACTGTACGTTTAATCCTTTGTTTTTAGCAAAACCGGTGAGCTTGACAACCTCACTAATAAGTTGGGGCAAAGTATTTTGGTTGTGTTGTGTGTAGGTTCCACCTTGCTAGCAACACCTTCGGAAGTGGTTTCTTTCTCCTACTGGTTCGATAACCTTGGTTCTATAACTGAGGGAAAACTTGCTGCTGTGCTCATCATACCTTGATCTTGGGGTTCCCAACAGGATCCACATCAACTGAGCCATCAGCGGTGCGCGACCACCGTCCACGATGACCTGCAGCCATGGCAGGTCTACCACGTCCCCACCATCGGGCTCGAAGGAGGACGAGGCCTTCAACCACTCCGACGTCAAGCTCGATAACAACGACGATGGCGAGGATGGGTGCGGTGACCCAGCATACCACTTCATGATGTAATACACTATAGTCGTTGACATAACACCAATGAAACACCGTTCACTAGTATTACATCCCTCAGAGTAGTACAATAGAAACATAGCAGGTTCAAGACATGACTATAGGTTACAACTCAACTCTTTACACAAGATCCAGAGAACACTCTAGGTTAAAGAGAGAGAAAGAAACTTCTTACAAAGAAGAATCAGAAATAAATAACTCAAAAATTGTCATACTAATAAGACTAGTATCTAACTAATGGTCTGGCATTGCTGCTATCGCAATACACTACGGAAATAGGTTATATGGCTAGAGATTATATCCCTAACTAATTAGTAACTTCGTCCTCACTTGAGTTGGTGTATATGTTGACTTCCTTGACTCCATTGAAGAGCTTTAGCTTTTGATGATGATGATTCCTCGAGCATGATTTGATGTAGACATCCTCTGTACTGGCTTTAGAACCTAGCAAGGGTTAAGAAGATACTTTGAGTACGAGCGTACTCAGCAAGTTCACTAGAAAAGGAGTGTTTGATGCACTATATCTACAGCCACAGACCATAGGTCGTAGGTAATGCAAGTTTCGTAAACATTTCTTCAAAGGTTTCTTTTATTCTGAAAAGCTATGTCCGTCAGCCTTCACGGGTTTACCAGAACTTTCATGGAGTTCCTTTACCGCAGCGTTCGCAACTCCTTCCCAGAACAGGGATGATGGGGGAATACCAATCGGGGTATACCCACGAAGCGGATTCACCGACTGGATCGAGCCGACTGAAGCCAAGCCTGGAGCGGGTCGACTCGCCCAATACTGCGACTGGCGCGTGCTGGACCAAGACGACTGGCGCCGACTAGATGCCCAAGACGGCGACTCCAATAGAAAGCCCACTAGCACTTGTAAACCCTAGGTGGCTTTATATATAAAGCCACCAGGGGCACCCCCACGGGGTACGTCCTCCCTCACGTCATATTAGATCTAGTCTCCCCCACCGCTTGCGGCGACTCCATTGTAAACCAATCTATGATCATATACTAGATTGATAGCAGGACGTAGCGATCCTCCGCCGAGGGGACGTGAACCTGGGTACATCGTGTGCCAATCTCGCTCCCGGATTCTCCTACGTCGCCTTGCTCCCTCTACGTAAGCTACCCCCAGTAGCATCTGCCGTGCAATACCACGACAGTTGGCGCCCACCGTGGGGCTAGCGGTGCTTGGAGGGTGATAATCCGGGCGAGATCCCTCATCATCATCAACACGCCGATCCGATCTGGATGATAAGCGCAGGTGGCAGCGCTTGGCTTCTCGCGGCTCGGTGCCGCAGCACCCAGGCTCAAGCATGATGCGCGTCCGCGAAAATAACACTCCGATCGGTAATCTGATCTTTTCACTATTTAGTTCAGTTGTACATGGCAGGTCGAGGCCAGAAGCATGCGAGTCGACTTCCAAAGGACTAGCAAATCGGTGAAGTGCTAATTGCATTGACGGACACGGCAGATTGGTTTTTTCTATTCAACCCATCTCTTTCTCTCTCTTATTGATAGCTCCATCAATTGTTAATTTTACCTAGATTTGATACACACGATGCATGCATGTTTATCTGTTTTGCACGTGCTATTTGGAACAATGGAATCGATCAAGAACGAATCCATCATAGGAAATTCTGGCGACTCAAAACGACCATGGCCTGCTTCACTACGGAGTACAAACTCGCATATGCCCGCTAGGCAACAAGGACCTGACTCCAAGCTGGACATGTACTACATCAAGTCGCGATCGATATCTAGAGCAGCCACGCACGCAAGCAGCAGCGACTACGGTTCAAAAGAAAGAGAACAATTTTCTCAACCCACGATCGGTGATACTTTTCCTCTCTCCTTTTTAATTATTAATACGTACATACAAAGTATTTTTGCCGGCACAACGACCAGATAAATTGGCAAGTAGTACGGGCATAGCAAAGCATGTGTAGATCAATTATAATATATCTAGTATTTGTCTATTTTGTATTCTTCCGATTTGCTTGTTCAGGCTTTGCACTCGTTTAAATAAGTTGAGATCGTATGATTGGATGCTAATATCTCGCTTTACTTGTCTTACGTACAAGGAAAAATCGATCAAAACTGTCCATATAGGGCGGCACAGAAATTAAAGCTCGGCGACTTAATCGTGCGTGTGAGCACCTGCTCGACTGACTCCGCCCGCGGTCCGATCGAGTTCGCTACCGCTACTTGCCGCCGCATCCACTCCCTCCGGCTAAACGCCATACCGGACGCTCGGGGACTCACCATCGTGGACCTCTCCACGCTCGGGGACTCGTCCGCCGTGGACCCGCCCCTTGCGGTCGCCGCCCTCGCGGACTCGCCTCTCACGGCCTCGTCCATCGCCGACTCTCCCATCTACCGGCTCGCCGACTCGCCATGCTCCGGAACTTGCTTAAACGCGGACACGAATAAACGCGAACTCGCTACGCTCGGAGACTTGCCAGTCGCGGGATCGCCATCACGACCTCGCCCTCGCGGCCCCGCCGTCGTCGACATCGCCATAGCACGACCTCCGTCCGCCGCGTCGACCCTGTGTCCGCCGCGTCGACATCTCCACAGCGCGACCTCCGTCCGCCGCGTCGACCCCGTGTCCGCCGCGCCGACATCTCCACAGCGCGACCTCTGTCCCCGTGTCCGCCGCGTCGACTTCGCCATAGAGTGACCTCCGTCCGCCGCGTCGACCCTGTGTCCGCCGCGTCGACTCTTTCCGGCTACGTCGGACGCATACGCCGCACCTACTAAGGGACCTTTATCGTCCGAGTCGCCAGAGAGGGTTGCATGCCGCGCTGCATGGACTCACCACTGGGTGTCTCTCCCCCCCGGGAAAAATCTATTCGCCTTTGTCAACCTTTGAAAGAGCGACTCGCAATGGCCAAGTAGTGCGGACGAGGACTCGCAAACCGAGCCTCGGTTCGTCCACGAAAAACGCTAACCGAGAGCCATCATTGGAGTCGCCTTGCTCGGCTGGCCTTCCGGGCCAAGACAAATGGTAGTGCTACACAAACAGCACCATGTCCTCCTCAACCTTAGACAGTGCGACTCGCACGGCCAAGTACTGCGGACGAGGACTCGCAAACCGAGCCTCGGATCGTCCAGGAAGAACGCCAAGTCGAGAGCCATCTTTGGAGTCGCCATGCGACTGGCCCCTCGGGCCAAGACGAGAGACTCGCCAACAAAACAGCACAATCAACATCATCGCGGACTCGCAATCATCGCGGACTCGCCACGCTCGGGGACTCTCCCCTCGCGGACTCGCAATCATCGCGGACTCGCCACACTCAGGGACTCTCCCCTCGCAGACTCGCAATCATCGCGGACTCGCCACACTCGGGGACTCTCCCCTCGCGGACTCGCAATCATCGCGGACTCGCCACACTCAGGGACTCTCCCCTCGCGGACTCGCAATCATCGCGGACTCGCCACACTCGGGGACTCTCCCCTCGCGGACTCGCAATCATCGCGGACTCGCCACACTCGGGGACTCTCCCCTCGCGGACTCGCAATCATCGCGGACTCGGCGCCTGCCGGTCGCTCGACCTCGCCACTCGCCACGCTCGGCAACAACCTCTACTATTTTCAAAAATATGAGCCTCAAGTCGCCTCTACAAGCCAACTCGAGCCTCGGGGACTACTCCTAGGCATGCTGCATGTACGCGTGGTTCCGCAACCGTGACTCGCCCTCGTCGACTCTCTACCGCAGACTCTCCACTCGCGTACTCAACGCGCTCGGGGACTTGCCGCCGCGGACACTCGCCCTCGCATACTCAACACGCTCGAGGACTCGTCATGGCGGACTCGCCCTCGCGTACTCTCCATGCTCGGGGACTCGCCGCCGCGGACTCTCCCTCGCGTACTCGACACGCTCGGGAACTCGCCGCCGCGGACTCTCCCTCGCGTACTCGACACGCTCGGGGACTCGTCATGGCGGACTCGTCCTCGCGTACTCTCCATGCTCGGGGACTCGCCGCCGCGGACTATCCCTCGCGTACTCGACATGCTCGGGGACTCGCCGCCGCGGACTATCCCTCGCGTACTCGACACGCTCGGGAACTCGCCCTCGCGTACTCCACACGCTCGGGGACTCGCCACCGCGGATTCGCCCTCGCGTACTCAACACGCTCGGCGACTCAACGCGCTACAGACAACGCCACTCGCCGGTTGCTCGACCTCGCCACTCGGCATGCTCGGGGACTCGGCACTCGCCGGTCGCTCGACCTCGCCACTCGCCACGCTCGACGACTCGGCACGCTCCGCGTTCAGGGACTCGCCGCAACTGATGGCTTCACCAACACCCTGCGTCTTTCGTCAACAGGCCATCACCGACTGGCTCACGCCGACCGCCTCCCGCTTCACGGTTCTTTTCTCTGTTCAGGAGCTCGTCGCTGATTCGCCACGACCCATCGTCAAGACTCTCCGCGCCCTGCCTCAAGCCCGTGTCGAATCGACAACGCGCTCGGGGACTACTGATGGGGGAATACCAATCGGGGTATACCCACGAAGCGGATTCACCGACTGGATCGAGCCGACTGAAGCCAAGCCTGGAGCGGGTCGACTCGCCCAATACTGCGACTGGCGCGTGCTGGACCAAGACGACTGGCGCCGACTAGAGGCCCAAGACGGCGACTCCAATAGAAAGCCCACTAGCACTTGTAAACCCTAGGTGGCTTTATATATAAAGCCACCAGGGGCACCCCCACGGGGTACGTCCTCCCTCACGTCATATTAGATCTAGTCTCCCCCACCGCTTGCGGCGACTCCATTGTAAACCAATCTATGATCATATACTAGATTGATAGCAGGACGTAGCGATCCTCCGCCGAGGGGACGTGAACCTGGGTACATCGTGTGCCAATCTCGCTCCCGGATTCTCCTACGTCGCCTTGCTCCCTCTACGTAAGCTACCCCCAGTAGCTTCTACCGTGCAATACCACGACAAGGGAGTAACAAGTTACAGTTCTTACACTCTCCAGAGGTGCGTCACTTTACCCATGAGAGACCTTAGGTTTTGTTGCACGGCCGGGAGTATGTCCCCGTTCAAACTTCCTTGGTTTGAGGCCCAACCTAAGATCCAAGCCAATCACTGCCTTCTCTGCGACCCCGCATGTCTCCTTGGTGTACACCATGCCCACCTATTGAATTACGACAATGGTTTGTACAGACCGTTCAGATGCCGGAACTATCGTGGGACGTTGAGGGATCCCACCCATATGATGCATATCTTCTACGAATTACCATATAATATGCACGCTACGAGTGATAACAGCCACGACCCGCACATCCAGCTCCATGCGAGAGGGAAAAGATACAGCTGACTTCTTTGTCCCATTCCAAATCTCATGGTCAACGCGTAATATACGGCGCAAGAATCACTGGTGACATTGGTTGTTAAGTCCTAGACAATATGTTCCTTTACCACCGGAACTCTCATACTAGGTTATTACCTCATGGTAAATAACCTATAATCACATTATTATGAAAATTGTGTTTTCTGACCTTTTTCAAATGCAGGTGATGACAAAACTGGATTTTTAAAATACTTTACAGAAAATAATCAAAGGACATGAGCAAGTATGAACTTGCCTTTTGTGATTGCAAGATTATGCACTCACGGTCTTCAAGGCAATATAAAAGATCCAATATCTGAAATCAGCATCATTGGTCCGGTAAGGACTAATGTTTAAAGAAGCAAGATGCTATTATGCATAAGTAATGTAATGCAATTTCGTAAACTCGGATCCCGAGGTAACGTTATCCTAGGGTTTGGATACTGGAAAGGTTTTCCTTGGAATGTGTTGCCCTTTTAGATTAAGTTTCACACATGTGCTTCTTATTAAGGCTTGTGAATGTGTGTGAAACAACATGTAAACATAATGGCATACAACAATAAGATATACAAATGAGATGTGCTACTCAAGGACTGCTTATATGTGAATTATCTTATCTTCAATTTTTACCTTGCAAGTGATGACATTTATAAGGAACTGAAGTGTTAACAATCCTAGGTATATAAGTAAAGCTTAATGTAATGTGATTATTATTAATTGTCATTTAATGTTTGAAGTGGCAAAAATAATAACATTTGAAGAAAATCTTACTCAACTAAGCAGAAGCATTTAAGCTTTTAAGTTAACCTTCTGAGGTGTTCTTTCTAGTTATAGTTTTTAAGTAAGAATGAATTACTCCATTTGAATAATGACAACATTTGTATTTGAGACTTATCTATCTTGGTTTTTAACTTGGTTGGTTTGGTATTAAGATACTTTATAACTTGATTATAGCAGACCAAAGTTAACTATAAAGTATATAGTAAAGTTTTTAGAATTATACTTAAAGTCTGGTAGACTAAAGTTAACTTTAAAACATAGATGGACTTTAGGTGTAATGCTTGTTATACTTATATCTTGTTCACCTTATAATGTTTCCTTGAAGTTACTTAAGAATGGCATTATTTTTAGTTGGTAATGGTTTCTTTACATTATAAATGTATAAAGGGATTTATTTCCTTATAAGGGTGTGGTTAAGGTTTATGAATAAATAAACAATATTATTCATTATTTATGATCTCAGTATAGTGTTTTGATTTGTTTATAAACTTGTCATTAAAGTAAAGTAATGGGTTTTATCTCATTACAATTATCTTGGGGATTTTAGATTGGATAAGGATCCTTTTATAATATAATCTGCACTTATGGTTGAAGGATAATTCAATAAAATTGCATTTAAAATGTGTTGAACCATTTTGATTTCATATTATCAATATTGAAGACCAATACTATTTATTAGACTCAATTAGCTAATTTTAGAATATTAGAAATTTTTATTTACTCTTATATGAATTATTAACTAAAGAAATAGGTTTAAATTCAAGTTATTAAAGTGTTTAACTTTTTATTTAACTCAAAAGTGTAATATTATATTTTTAACATATAGGTATTATCTTTGTGATCATTTTGGTATATTACACTTATTTTTGTGATTTAAAAATAATGAGATATGATTTTTATAATACTTATTATTTTATAAGGACTTAATAAATAACAAATATTTAATTAAGTGGAATAATAATGCATGATTATAGTTTTAAATTATAATTCTTAATTTTCTAAGATTTTTGGTATTTTATTTATATTTTTAATATTTACTAATACTAAAATATCATTTATCACAGTTTTATTACTTATAAAACTTTTAGTAAATTATATTTATTTAAATAGTCATCATAATAATATTTGATAATAGTTTTAAGTTGTAGATTTTATTTTCTGAAAATTTTCATATATTAAACATATATTTCTGAATTATAAAACAAAAGTTATTAATTAAACAAGATTTAATTATTTTTTTATATTGGAATTAATATGGTTTTATTTAATTCCTAAACAGAAAAGACATTGTGCACCTAAGCTAAATCTACCCACGGTCACTGACCAGTGGGCTAGTGACCACGTCATATTCCACGCGAGAAGTGGACTAAGTCCAACACGCTGACGTGGCTGGGGATGATGCGGTGATGATGTCAGAGTGACATCATCCAAGGATGAACCTCTTAGATCGATTGTCGATCGATGGATTCCGCTCGCGCGCGCGGCTGCAGTTGTGTGTATCGGAAAGAGGATGATGCGAGGAGCCTAGAAGTGGCGGCATCGCCACTTTGGTCGCTGGAGCGTGGCCAGTGACGACGAACGGCGACAGTTGCACGGCGCGGGCTCAATAGAGAAAAGAAGGGAGGCAAAGGGGAGGTACCTAAGGACCAGGAGCTCACCACGAAGCGGGCAGAGGGGTCGTCGAGGATCTAGGTGGACGGAATCGATGGCGAGCGCGACGGCCGGAGGAGGGGAACGAGGGTTCGATTGTTGCAATGGAGACCTCGCTCGCTAGCACGCTTCAGGTCAATCGACGGAGATGAACGAGGTGGATCTCCCAGACATCACGGCGAGGTTCAGGACGGCCGGGAACATCGGGAACACCGGAGCATCTAGAGCTCGGTTTCGGTGTCGAATGGGGAAACGAAGGAGGAAGAGGATAAGAGGGTTGTCAAGCGGTGGCACGGAGCACTTAAGGGCACTAGGGAGCGGCGGCGTGCATCTCCACGCCGGTGAGCGACGCGGTGCCGCCAACGATGTGCTTCCGGCGTGGCCGGAGGTGGACGACGGGGATAGATTGGACGAAAAGGTATGTTGGGCCTGGGCCTTGGTGGGTTTCAGCGAGGTGAGCGGGAGAAGGAAGGGTTGCTGCTGGGAAGTAGATAGGTGAAGAAGAAATGGGCTGAGGCCTGGTTTTGTTTTTCTTTTTAATTACACATTTTTATTTCTGTTTTCTTTTCCTAGCTTTGTATTTATTCATGTGTTTTAACTTTCTAGGTATTCTTATTTAGAAAATTGTAAGTTTATGGAAATATACTTAAGATTCTAGTATTAATATTTTTTATAATAATATATTTTATTGATTTACCTTTTTATATACTTTCATATTCATAATCATATGAAGGTTATTATATCAAATAGAATAAGTAGAAATTAGGGTCTTAGGTTTTAGGATTTGTTTAGGATCTTATAAAAATGATGTTTTGATTCTTATTGATTTATAATATTAGAGAAACTTTTATATATCTTGATCCTTCATTATTATTTGATACATAAAGTTTTGAGGACTTAATATGGTTAATATTATTCTCATAATTTAGGAAATATCTATGTAAATATTTTATTATTACTAACATAAGGGTTAGAGGTTTGAGATTATAAATGTCTACCATAAATTTATGGGAGTTTTAATATTTTTATATCCTTTTATAAATGTGAATAAAGGTGAATGGTGAAGACATATTATCTTTATGTTTATGATCATGAATGATATCACCATTTAAAGTAAAATAATGGGGTTGTTTTCTAGGCTAACTTATGAGAAGGAATTGATAAAGATAGTTCTTAAGGACTTATGATAATGATGGTTGAAAATAACAAAGATGTGCTTAAGTGAGTTGATATACTCCCTCCATACCGGTTTAAAGGGCCATCACGTAGTTCAAGAAAAAAGTTTAACCATATATTTACCCAATAAAATATTAATTGTATGTCACAAAAATTATGCCATTAAAAAGATATTTTGAATATCAATCTAATGGTATAATTTTTAAAATTTATAATTCACATTTTGTTGCTCAAACTTGTGACCAAACTTTTTTATTGGACTACGTGCTGGTCCTTTAAACCGGTATGGAGGAAGTAGGAAATATTCCTATTAACCATTGTGGAAACAAAATGATTGATTCAACAAATGGGATGGATGTTAAGCTTGATTATAGATTTAGGGTTTAGTGTTTACCAAGAATTCCTATCTTCCATACTTTATAATCCCGGACTTCTAATTAAGGAATTCCTTTCCTAGATATACTACTTCTTTATATCCATCATCATGTGTTAACATGATGAGCTTTACTTCACAAGAATATTCTTATCCACCTTTTATTCTTCTAAATCCACTTGTAAATCCAATGATCTTAACACTAAAGCTTTCATAATCTTCTCATATCCATACTTGGTTATATCAACTACTATACTGATGATAATCTCCAATCCAACAAGTGGTTACTTCTAACTCCACTCATACCTTTCCTTAGTCATCCACCTTAATAATACTCCATTATCTTATACTAGGGTTCAATCATGTTCTATCCACCAATGTCACTTATACTTGATATAAGCATTCAATCTTGGTGACTTAAACATGATCATTATAATCCTTTGATCATTTATGGCTTAGGTTTCCAGTTGGCTAATCAAGTCCTCATCAATACAACATCACAATTGTATTATATTTATCTTCAGAATTCATCCTTATAATCTTCTTTGTTACCACATATAATTATGTCTTCCAGATAACTCTTCTATCCATTTAGGAGTGAGTTAACTCCATCAATTATCATAATGATCTTATTCTCTTCCAACACTCCCATCATATAGATGATACCTAAAACTAGCATTACTATTTACCTATTCTTACTTCTTATTTATTTATAGGTCTTAAGTGAATGCTATAATAAGGACAAGAGTTGATAGGTCAAGAATTGATAGATGAAGAACCGGTGAATCAATAGTTGATTAATCAACATTGATGAACAACAATTATTGAGATAGGGTTCCATAAGGATTGATATGGGAAGAAAGATATATGGTGAATGATCTTTGAATTGATTTCCCTACTCAATCTCACTAAAGAGTTAAGAGTGTATTACCATGATACTCATGGTATAAGTGGATGATATTAAGATAGATCAAGAATTAGTTGTTACATTCTTATTACTTAAGTTATATTTATAACTTGGTATTCATGAGTTGTGTAATGAATACTAGGAGATGATTACTTAAGGATCAAATATAAATCATTAAGTAATGTATTAGGGTTTAACTTTTATTACACTTGATCTACCCTTAGATCAAATCATGTTTACCCAAAAATCAGGTTTTTAGCAAAGGTCATATTGAAACTTATCGCAATCAACTTGATGATCTACTTCAATTCCATCAAGTTAAGATAAGCTTCAATCTCTTTGACAAGTTTTTATTTAAAAGCGTGAAAATTATTCGGATTTTCTATGCATGAATGCAATGCACACATCGGTGTTCAGCTTATTTCTAAGCTCTAATGCTGGGATGTTACAACGGGATCGTCATCAAGAAGGAGGTTGTGGACGATATCGTCGTGAACCTGCCCCTAGAGTATCACGAGGTCTTGGCGCGGGGCTACGACGAGGACGCCTTCACCGAGCAGGCCATTGCGACCAGCGCGCGGGACGAGGACTCCCTGTGGGGCGGCTACCAAGAGGCCATCTAGCTCACTGTCCTGGTGGCGCAGGCAAACGCCCAGCTGCTTCCACCGCCTCTGCTGCCGGGTTGGGCGCCACGCATCGCTCTAGAGGTGGAGATAGAGCTATGATGGCTCAGATATGTAGAGCTCATTCGGAACCCCAAGAGGAAGATATGATGAGCACAACAACAAGTTTCCCTCAGTTCTGAAACCAAGATTATCGAACCATTAGGATAAAGGAAACAACTCCCAAGGTGTTTCTAGCAACCTAGAACCTGCACAACATAACCATAGTACTTTGCCCCAACTTACAATGAGGTTGTCAATCTCACCGGTTTGCTGAAAACAAAGGATTAAACGTATAGTATGGAAGATAGTAATTGCTTGTAGTAAAAATAGTAAACGGTAAACAATAGATGGTATATCAATGGAAAGGAATGGACCGGGGTCCATAGTTCACTAGAGGTGTTCTGCATAAGATAAATAACATGTTGGGTGAACCAATTACAGTTGGGAAATTGACAGATTGAAAATGCATAAATATTCATGTACAAGTCATGATGATTTCTATGAGATTCGTTTAGGCATTACAACATAATACATAGACCGTAATCCAACTGCATCTATTACTAATAATCAACCTTCAGGTTATCATCCGAACCCCTTCTAGTATTAAGTTGCAAGCAACAGATAATTGCAGTAAACAAAGTGTGTAAAGTAAACAATAAAATTTCCCTTGGACAATGGATTGTTGTTTTCTACCTAGTAGAAATATCACATCTACAACCATAGAGATTTCTGTCACTTCCCAGATTACTAGAGGCATGAACCTACTATCGAGCATAAATACTCCCTCCTGGAGTTACAAGCATCTACTTGGCCAAAGTATCTACTAGCAACGGAGGATATGCAAGATCACAAATAACACAAACATGATAGAATCAATAATCAATCTTGAACATAGTACTCAATATACATCGGATCCCAACAAACACAACATGTAGGATTACAAATAGATGATCTTGATCATGAACGGAGCTCACAATATCTAAACATGATAGCACAAAGGAGGAGAAACAACCATCTAGATACTATATGGACCCATATTCTAAGGGTGAACTACTCATGCATCACTCCGGAGGCTGGAATGGTGATGAAGAAGGCCTCCGGGATGATCTCTCCCCTCCGGCAGGGTGCCGGAAAGAGCTTCAGATCCCCCTGATCTAGGGACGATGGTGGCGGCGGCAACTGACTGTTTCATGGATTTCTGATCGGGTACTTAGGGTTTCTGCCTCGGGGTTGTTTATATAGGCAAAGGGGCAAGGTCGGCGGACACCCGAGGGGCCCACACCATAGGATGGTGCGCCCTAGGGTGGGCCCGCACCACCCTATGGTGTGGCCGCCTCGTGGCTCCTCTTCGTCTCCCCTTCGGTCTCCGTGTCATGTCGGGAAATATATTGACTTTGGCTTTTGTTCCATCCAATTCCAAGAATATTGCTTTACTAGCTTTTCTGTAACCAAAAACAACATAAAACAGGCAACTGGCACTACGGCATCTTTTCAATATGTTAGTTCCAGAAAATGTATAAAAATACCTCAAAGTGTAGACAAAACATAAGATACTTGGTATAAAACAAGCATGGAGCATAAAAAATTATAGATACGTTTACGACGTATGCAGCATCCCCAAGCTTAACTCCTACTCATCCTCGAGTAGGTAAGTGATTAAAAGAATAATTTTTGAGGTGACATGCACTATCACAATCTTGATCAAGGTATTATAAAGCATTAATAGCTGGGATCAAAGTACTCTAAACATGAGCATGCAAGATATATTTTTAACGATAAGACATAGCAACTATGTTGTAACATGAAAGGTAACACAAACAAAAGATCATGAATAACAATGCATTGAAAGGCAATTGCTTGTTTCACATATATAAAACATAGCAAGAGTGGTATTCAGCTTGTCCTTCATGGTATAGCAAAACATAAATGCATATGACACCTTCAAAGTTCATAAGGGTGACTAGATACAAATAATTATAAGAATAAGCACTATCAAAGTTATGAATCAATCAACAAGTTTTGGGACAATGCACATTGAACTAAGAATGACAACTATGCTCTATTAATTGGTGCATAAAGATAGAAGATGGAGACTCAACATAAAAGTAAAAAGAAAGGCCCTTCACAAAGGGAAGTAGGGATTTCAAGTTTCATAAAGAGCTTCCAAAAATTATGGTACTTATTAGCTTTGAGCTCTTATTTCCCCTATCATTGGCATCTTGAGGTGATTAAGGTTAAAGTGAGACAAATATGAGGTATATGCTTGACAGATCATAATTTGAAAATCTCATGTCCCTTGAGTACGAGGGTCGTTCCTCATGCTACTCAACTTTAGTCACAAGCAAGTTCTTGTCATTGTAAGTATATGTGTATCATAGAGAACCACCAACGGGGTACCCCTTGCCCCATGACACAAGAGCTATCCCATATCAAAATGACAAGGCAACAGACAATGAGCATCTCAGCGATCTTTTTATTTACCATGAGTATTGTGTTTTTTTCTTCTTTTCTCGTTTTTCTATTTTTTTTCTGAATATGCTTTATAGATTGCTCACTATGGTTATGCTGCAAGTTTCCACCATGATTAGGCATGGATTGGGCTAGCCGCCCAGGCGTTTCTCTAACACATATACAATACTCCATGGACTTACAAGCTCCCATTTTATTTCACACCGCTGACATCCATAAACAAAAGATCATGATATCAACTAGATAGATATGTACAAGTGTTAAAAGCGTTCCCCATGACAGCATGGTTCTGCTAATTCCCAACTTATAATTTGCAAGCATATAAGCAACATAGATGGACACAATGGTTCAAGTTTATTAAGTGCAAGAAAATAAATGTGTGCCATCAAGTTTGTGAGAGCTTTAATCACTAATTTTCACATAACAAGTTTAATTTGGAAGATAGATAAACACATGAATATACTTGGAATGGTGTAACACACCATGCATTGGATCTTATAGTGGACTCTTTGGAATAACTTGGTTTCTTGGGAGATGGATGCACGAGTAGAGCTCATACTCAGTACAGGTGGATGCTAGCAAAAGACTAGGAGCGATCAACTAAGAGAGCAATAATGGCTATAATCATGCAAAGCGACAAAATATTATTAAGTAAAGCATAAAGTGATATCACAAGTCAAAAACTAAATGATCATAGAGGCTAAGGTGACTGTTTCATAGTCTTAACATGGTGTAAGCATGTGCCAAGTCAATCCAAATAAAGCACCAAAGGAGAATACCACAATATTATGCTTTTGTATGCTAAAACAACGCATGATTCTTTTATGGCACATTAAGCAATCTCAATTTTTTGAAACAAGTCATGCTACAACAATAATTACTAAGCATACGGTCAAAGCAACATCTAACATGATATGATAAAGTCTAAGCCACAGTCAAAACAAGCTTCCTTTTGTACCACTATAAGCATGAAAATTTCTACTCCTTTCCAAAACCAATTGACTTATTTAAAACAACTCATAAAGATAATAATCAATAAAGATTAGTGATCTTGTCTCACACATCTACAAAGAAGAACTAAAGTTCAAAGCAAAAATCATAAGAAAACTAAAGCTAAGCGCAGAGCTAGCAAAAGAGAGCACTCACAAAACAATAAGAGTGAAAACTAAAGTGTTCTAGGCAGTGAAGAACTAGGTGTAACTTCTCCAAAATAAGAATGCGGGGGTCCAACTAATTTATTGCAGAAAACCAAACAAAAAACTAAAAACAAAAACAAAGACGCTCCAAGAACAACACAATAGTGCATGAAGCAAATAAAAATAAAGTGTCTAGAAAGAAGACCTGAGATTTTATTAATGAAGAAGGGGACATCCCCAAGCTTTGATGCTTGTACCTCTTGAATATTTCTTGGGGTGACACGGGTAGCATCCCCAAGATTGAGCTTTTGTCCATACTTCAGCTCATCACATTATTCTTCCCCTACACTTGAAAAATTTCTTCATACAAAACTTCACACAATCTTCATTAGCAACATTAGTGTATTCAAGATAAAAAGTCTTTGGGTTCAGTTTCAACTCAAGTAAAACTACCATTAAAACACAATATACTATAGAAACTCCTTTTAAAAGCTCAAGTGATCAAAGAGAACTAAAAAATAAACCGATAAGAGGCAAATACAAATAATGACAGAAATCCGTCAAAACAGACCAGCGGGTAAATACCAATTTTTTCGAGGACCTTCTGTTGCTCAAATCGAAAAATTCTAAACTAACGAAAGTTATATAATAGCCTGGGTCATACGCACAGAAAATTACAGCTCAATCCAACGTACTGGGATTTTTCACGAATTTTTACAGTGAAGAACAAAAATCTGTTTCGGGACAGCAACTTCCCAAAATCTTACTTCTCTCTCATTAGAGCTTATTCTTAGCAAAAAAAAACCACACAAAAGGATAAGGAGAGGTTATTACATAGGCAATAACTTCCAAGTCTCAACAAAATAAAAACTTACTGAAATAAAATAATGGGTTGTCTCCTATTAGCGCTTTTCTTTAATGCCTTTTAGCTAGGCTTTTGAGAAGATGCTCACATAAGAAATATGAATTGAAGAAAAAGAGAGCATCAAGAAGCAAATTCAAAACACATTTAAGTCTAACCCACTTCCTATGCATAGGAATCTTATACGCAAATAAATTCACAAAGAACAACGTGACAGGCATAGGGAGATAAAACAAGAGTAAATTCAAAACTTTCAGCACATAGAGAGGTGTTTCAGTACCATGAAAACTTCTACAACCATATTTTCCTCTCTAATAATAATTTTCAGTAGCCTCATGAATAAACTCAACAATATAACTATCACATAAAGTATGCTTTTCATGGTCTATAAACACATATTTTTTATCAAGCTTAAAAATAGTGGGATTAAAACCTTCAAACCCACTTTTAACAATTTTATAACAAGATGACTGATCATTCTCAAGAGGTATGGGGTTCCAAGGTAAAGTCAAGACCCCTCTAATCTCATTTTTAATAGTAGTACAATTAATATTATCAACCAATATATGACCATCATCTAGAGCTTTATCATAAATATTTTCTAAGCAATACTCTTTAGTACCATGCATTTCTAAGTTAGGCACAAATAAAGGATTATCATAAGATTTATCAAAATAGCATGGATTATCATAGATAGTAGAAGCATAATTATTATCACAAGTTTTACCCATAGTAGATATTTCAAAAGAATCCACATGAGCATAACATTCATCCTCCTTTGGTAAGCATGGAGGACAATCAAATAATTTAAGGGATACAGAGTTACTCTCATTAGAAGGTAGGCATGGGTAGCTAATCCATTCTTCCTCCTTTTGTTCATCACTCTCCTCCTCCTTTTCATTTAATGAGCTTTCAGGTTCAACAATTTCTTCTTCCACGGGTTCCTGCAAATTGTGGACACATTCTTGTGCATGACTGAGTCTCTCTTTATAATCAATGATATAACAATTATTGCTGAAATTTTCCATGCAATAATCAAGGATAGAAGAGATCGTATCTTTAAGGTCTTTACAAGCAACACATGTTTCATAATTTTTAGACATGAAGGATTCTATTTCAGAAGGTCCCATAAACAAAACAAATTGTTCTACTTCTTCAAATCCAAGATGAATATAGTTATTCCAATGATAGTTCACAATTAAAAATTCTTTACTAAAACCACATTGGAATTTAAGATGTTTAGTATCCTGTTTAGAGCAACAATTTATATCATGGCGTTTAAGCAAAATTTTAGCAATTAGATCCAACCTCTTTAACACGGCTCTCATGACTTTACCCTTATATGATTCTCTATACTGTATAAAATATTCCATGGAGGTTCTAGCACGTGGTGGTTCATCTACTACCTTAGTAGTGATAGTAGTTTTCCCAAATAGGAAACCAAGTGGGTTATCCATAACGAAATAGTGATCGGAGCAGAACTAGACATAAAAGCAACTTGAAGTAGGAACTAATTTTTTGTGTGTTTTTGATAAAAAGAAACAAGCAAAACAAAGCAAATAAACTAAGCAAAACAAAACAAAGTAAAGAGATTGGTTGTGAAAGACTCTCCTTGCAAGAATCTTCTTTCTCCCAGAAAAGTGATTTGACGGGGAGGAAGAGATTGAACCTGTCCTTATCTCCCCGACAACGGCGCCAGAAAATTCCTTGATGGCTCAGATATGTAGAGCTCGTTGGGAACCCCAAGAGGAAGGTATGATGAGCAAAACATCAAGTTTCCCTCAGTTTTAAAACCAAGGTTATCAAATCAGTTGGAGAAAGGAAACAACTCCCAAGGTGTTGCTAGCAACCCGGAACCTGCACAATACAACCACAGTACTTTGCCCCAACTTACAGTGAGGTTGTCAATCTCACCGGTTTGCTGAAAACAAAGGATTAAACGTATAGTATGGAAGATAGTAATTGCTTGTAGTAAAAACAATAAACGGTAAACAATAGATGATATATCAATGGAAAGGAATTGACCGGGGTCCACAGTTCACTAGAGGTGTTCTTCATAAGATAAATAGCATGTTGGGTGAACAAATTACAGTTGGGCAATTGATAGATTGAAAATGCATAAATATACATGTACAAGTCATGATGATTTCTATGAGATTCGTTTGGGCATTACAACATAATACATAGACTATAATCCAATTGCATCTATGACTAATAATCCCCCTTCAGGTTATTATCCGAATTCCTTCCAGTATTAAATTGCAAGCAACAAATAATTACGTTAAGCAAAGGGTGTAAAGGAAACAATACGATTGCTTTTGGACAAATAATTTTTGTTTTCTCCCTAGTAGCAACAGCACATCTACAACCTTAGAGATTTTTTTCACTTCCCCAGATTACTAGAGGCATGAATCTACTATCGAGCATAAATACTCCCTCTTGGAGTTACAAGCATCTACTTGGCCAAAGTATCTACTAACAACGGAGAGAATGCAAGATCACAAATAATACAGACATGATAGAATCAATAATCAATAGTACTCAATATCCATCGGATCCCAACAAACACATGTAGGATTACAAATAGATGACCTTGATCATGAACGGAGCTCACAAAATTTAAACATGATAGCACAAAGGAGGAGAAACAACCATCTAGCTACTGTATGAACCCATAGTCCAAGGGGGAACTACTCACGCATCACTCCGGAGGCTGACATGGTGATGAAGAAGGCCTCTGGAATGATCTCTCCCCTCCGGTAGGGTGCCGAAAAGAGTTTCAGATCCCCCCGATCTAGGGACGATGGTGGCGGCGGCTACAGCTCTGTTTCGTGGATTTCTGATCGGGTACTTAGGGTTTCTACCTCGGGGTGTTTATATAGGCGAAGGGGCAAGGTTGGTGGACGCCCGAGGGACCCACACCATAGGCTGGCACGCCCTAGGGTGGGCCCGCGCCACCCTATGGTGTGGCCGCCTCGTGGATCCTCTTCGTCTCCCCTTCGGTCTCCGTGTCATGTCGGAAAATATATTGGCTTTGGCTTTTATTCCGTCCAATTCCGAGAATATTTCTTTACTAGCTTTTTTAAAACAAAAAACAGCAGAAAACAGGTAACTGACACTGCGGCATCTTATCAATATGTTAGTTCCAGAAAACGTATAAAAATAACTTAAAGTGTAGACAAAACATAAGATAGTTGATATAAAACAAACATAGAGCATCAAAAATTATAAATACGTTTACGACGTATCAAGCTAGTGCACCTCCACCACCGTATGGGGTTGTCGGCGGCGTGGCCTGGGCAGGTGATCGACCCACCCGCACCCATGCCCGCTCTGGCCCTGCTACTGTCCAACCTCTGGACTCCGCCAAAGTACATCGACCTCGGCCCCTAGATGTACGCGGCGACACCGGCGCGCGAAGATAGGTAGCTAGGGTTAAGGCTAATTTAGTTTCGTTCTAAACTATGAATATAAATTATCGTATAAAATGTATGAACTTTGTTTTTAGCGCGAGAATTTGGAAAAAATAGCTTTGCCCTGGCGCCACTAAACACGGCTATCCAAACAGACTAGACCCAACTAAAATACAAACATAATCAAATCCAAACGGATAAAAACGAATCATTCATGATGGCTCGATAAAGATGGCCTAAGTCCAGCCACTCCTTCATGCAGGCGTCGTTCAGCTAGCCAACAATCAGCGGGTGGCTACGACCGTAAGGCCTTTCACAATGAAGTGTATCTTGGCACGTTACTATAGGAATTATAAATACCTAAGAAACAACCTCTCCAATGCATTGTACTCCCTCTGTTTCAGTTTACAAGTCCTGCACGTAGTTCTATGTCGCCAAATTGAGCAACTTAGTATGATGTATATATTACAAAAAATATATCACCAGAAACTTTAGACTTTGTATTTTCCAGTATCTTAGAGGTTATATCTTAATTTAATGTTTTTGCTCTCATGCATGCATTTGATTGGGCTAACTACTCTTTTTGCCTATGATTATGTGCAATTGGTGTATCCTCTTTAATTGACATGACACATAAACATTTTAACTAGGATGTCGCGCTAAAAAACTATCATTGTGAAAGTCCTAAAAGGCCGCATGATACCACCGCACCAAACTCCCAATAAGTTGATTCCAGATGTAGTTATGGCTTCAGGTTAAAGTTTCCGTACCAGGCATTTTCTTCATAAATTAAAAGTGCGCGTTAGGCGTCTCCGGTCGTTCAGCTTCCCCGTGCTGCCACGTGTCTAAAAAAAGTCAAACTCCGGTTTTGATACAAAACACCCCTTTTTGCTACAAATGTTTTCGCTTTTACTTACAAAGCAAAAAAATGGTTCGTTTCAGAAAATAGAATGGCCCGTTAGAGATCTCGCCGGAGATCATGCAATAAAAAAAATGCTAATGTTGCAAAACCGATTTTATTGAAGACATCATCAGAAAAAACTCGCTAGTAACTCTCGCCGGAGACCTTGTAGCAAAAAATTAACACTATTTTAGTAAACCCACAAGACGGTTGTAACAAAAAGTTCTTCTAATGTACAAAAAACTGACTTCACCGAAGACTTTTCTAGACACCTAGCCGGAGACCTCGGATACCTCACCAGGGATGTCGCGTAGCAAAAAAATTACGACATTGTAGCGAAATTAGAAAACAAAATCAGCAAAAAATAACAAAAATATGGCAAAAACGAATTTGTCGGAGACATTGTCGCAAAAACATGCTATGTAGTAAAATAGTCCGTCATATATAGCGGCCGACTGCCGTATTTAGCAAATTTGACCACCGTAGCTAGCAAAAATTGCCAATGTGGCAGGGGGCAGCGTCGTCTTTCATTGCAGCAGCGGCCACCTATGGAGGAACCCTAGGCCATGGAGGTAGAGGAGCGGCGGAAGGCTCGTCACTTGAGAGGAGCAGAGGCACACGCGGGAGGGAGGGGGTTGCTCCAGCCAGCAGCTGGGCAGTCGGCGTGACAGAGAGGTGACGGAGAGGGTGTTGCTCCAGCCAGCAGCAAGGAAGAGGTGACACGCGGGAGGGAGGGGGTTGCTCTAGCCAGCAGCAAGGAAGAGGTCACGGGGGTGACAGAGAGGTGACGCGGCGCGGGGTAGGGGTAATGGCCGGCGGGTGCTCAACGACGCGGGGCACCACGCGGAGGAGGGTGGCGGGCTTGGGTCGATGGCAGGGAAGCGGGGAGAGAGCTCCGGGCGGTGGAGGCGGACGCGGCGACGGTTCCTAGGCTCCGGCGGCAGGGAGAGGAGGACCGACGACGGGAAAGCTTCTGCAGGCGGCCGGCGGGAGAGGAGGGGCGTCGAGCGCCTGGGAGGGAGGAGAGGTGGGGCTCGGGTTGCGTCGGGGTAAGGAGCCATAGCTAGCGATGACCCGGACGATGAAAACGTTCCATCGTCCGAGGGATGTGAATCATTTTTCTAAATTAAACCGTCGACTTAGTACAAGAACTTGTTTGTTTATTAATCATAGATCCGTCTATGGCTACTCGCGTTTTCCACCTAACCTCTCATGTACGAGGATTTGTATTCTGTCGAGATATTTCGATTTTCGCCGTGAAAAGCAAAACTTCATAGTACTGTAGATGAAACAAATATCCACGCAGCTTGTGCTTTCGTGGAGTATGATTTATCAGCGAAAGACGCGGTAAACAGCATGCACATATCCTATGAACAGTCACCCCCCACTGGCCTGCTGTGAATATATTAGTTTTCACATTAATTTCGGACCTGTATCGGTCTTACAACTACGTTATTCAATCTCGAGTTAACCTCCATTTCAATGGCGGGTCCTAGGCAGTGGACTGAAAGTGTCGAGTCGGAGAGTAGGTTTAAGAGGCAGACATGGACATTTTTGTCACATTCAACGAGATTAGTAACAGAGGTTTTACGAGTTGTATCCACCTCCGCATGATGTCGACTTGTCGAGCGAGTGGTGTGCACTGGATGGAGGCGATCAGCCGCGTGCCAACGGTACCGAGCCGCCGAGGTTTGAAAGCATCTCCAGACTCTAGTATACCCCATATATGCTACCGAACTTTGAAATAACCGGTGTTTTACGGTTTTAGTTAAAAAAAAGTCTGAACTAAGAGTGTCAAGTGGGATCCCAACAAAATTCCACTTCTAGTTTGCTCAAAATTTCACTATTGACCAAGAGGAATGCCATTTTTTACCAGGAGAATTTCGACAAATAAACTAGAAGTGGGATTTTGTTGGGATCCCACTTGACACCCTAGTCCGAACAGATACGGCAAACCGGCAAACCCTAAAAACAAATTAAGGAGGTCAAAAAAATCCGCGATCCAACTTTTACATACGCGGGTTGCGCAGCGAACCCGATGATGCCCTGTATACACATGTGGGAGGTTTGGCGGGAGGGACATTTCAGCGCCTCCCTTTCCCGCTTCCCGGCCGCCGCCGTCACATCCGGTGTCGATCTGAAACCTCCCACGCTCCCTCCACCCTCGCCGCGGAACCACCATTGACACCTTCCATCCACATCTTGTTGCTAGCCTCCTTGTGGCGTCCGAATCGACCCCACCCCCTCCCGCAGCTCGCACGTTGTTGTCCCCCATTGGCCCGCTCGCTCCAGCCTCTGCGACAGACTCTGGCGACGTGAAACACAAGCGGCAGGGCAACCACATCGTCTAGGGCAGTTCTGCTGCAGCCACGCCTGCGGGGACCATTGTAGCTCCCGCGCCAGCGAGCAAGAAGCAGCCAACACCGAAGACCATGGGGGCGAGGCAAGCCGAAGCGGCCGTGTTTCCCAAGAGCCCGGTCCCTCCTACGGCCGTTTCACCCGTACGAATTCCTCCTACGGTTGCTCCAACCGCCAACTCCGCTAGCGCCCGCGAAGTGCTTGTGGAAATGCCCACAAGGTATGAATTGTCGATCACTTTCGGAATGGTTTCATTTTCGACATTGCACATGCGTAGTTCAGAAATTCAGACTTGTAGTTCCAATTTGCATGAGGTGTGGTTGACATTGACCAAACGCTGCTCGGAGAGTTCGAGGAGGGTGTTTGTGAGGATGGAAAATGATATGAAGAGGTGGTGGAGATAGAGGAGGGGTGTTCGATGCCTCGCAAACCACCCAACGCAAGAGAACTACCAACTACTCCAAGGTGGAAGATGCTTGCTTGTTGAAGGCATGGGAGAGAATGTCACTCGATGACGTGGCCAGCAACGACCAAACCGGGAAGAGGTATTGGCAAAAGATCGATGACAAAAAAAATCGGTTGATGCTTGGGCTTGATACCACACAACCACACACCTATAGTTCACTCCAAGGCCGTTGGATGTGATCAAAGCGGTGTGTAGCCGTTGGAGTGGGTGCTTAGAGCAAGTGAGGAATGCTCCCCCGGTGGTGTCATCATTGATGAATATGTAACTTTCTTGTGCATTGCTCCATTCATATGAAAGACTCGTGTTTCATTTGAAAAACTTATGCATTGTGTTGTATAGTATGTAGGATAAAATTGGAGAAGAAAGATACAAGGGCAATGCCATCTTCCATGGAAATGCAAGCTACACCATTGTTTGGCGCCTACACACTTGAGTAACATGATTTGGCAAGGATGCAGATCTTGCAACGTAGGAGGCAAGCGGGAGCTGGTTGTGGTGGCGGTGGTGATGCCTCCGGCGTGCATGGCGAGGACGATGATGCTTGATCTTGCATCATTCGGCGTGCTGTGCATCATTTTGGCGACGTCAAATGCAACATGTTTGTGATACTATTGCCTACATTTGTATTGCTTGTTTAAAACTATTGTGTACCATTGGTTTGCTAGTTTAAAACAATCGGCTATTGTGGAGAATTTTGCAAAATTCTACTTTGCGGATTATGTTTACGGTCTCGCGCGCTGCGTTGAGCGGATTCGGCAAACGCATTTGGTTTTAACATTTTCGTTTGCAGATCTGCTGGCTGGAGGGCGCAAGATTATGAAAAAAAATTGACGGACTTTGTCCGCATTATAAAGGACAACGAGATAAGGGTTGCTAGAGATGCTAGCACGAATACTAAGACCAAAGGAAATGACACGACGTGAGTCATCACTCTAGTGTTAAATTGGGATAAATCATTGTTCGTCTGACCGCACTTATCAGGGAGGGAGGAGGGCGGGGCTATGGCGGTTGGCTGGCGAGAGCAAGATGGAGTACAAGTGGCAACAAGTCAACAACCAACTCGGCCACGAAGTACACCTTGGTCATCAACACAACACAGGACAACATCATCAGCGGGCCTAGTTAATGTCTTAATGATCGGGCGGCATAGTACCTGCTCAGCAAGTTCAAAACCAATACTGTAATAATTAAGCGTCTTTGCGAGGAAGAACATTCGTGTTTGGTTGCGCTGGCTGGTGAACCGTTAGCTGGAGTAGTACGTACTACTTGCTTTGTCCTTTTTATTATGGGGAAAAAGATGTGCCATATTGCTTTCACCGTAATGAAATGCATGCCGTCTCAAACAAAGAGTTTGTTTCGATTGAGGCGGGCCGGCCGTACCTTTGGCATTTATTAAGGTCAGGACCATATGGGTTGCTTCGGTGTGATGCTTGCCTTTGCCTAGCCTGGCTGGACCATGGAAGTACACGGAAAACGGTAGGTGTCTCGTGCTCGATTGTAAGAGCAAGAATAATAATATAACCAGTAGTCAGTTATATACTTATGCCATGTTATATATAGCCAATTATAATAAACTGGCTATAGTGTTGGCTATATAAAATAGGTACTTTCTCCGGTCCACACGTAGTTTTAAAAAAATCTTTAACCATCAATTTTGACTAATAAAATATGCAATACATGTCCTAAAAAATATACCATTAAAAACTATTTTTTAAAATGAATTCAATGGTACTTATATTCTGTAAAATTTGTTGACCAAACTTAATGGTCAAAGTTACATGCCCTTATATTCCTAACGTTATACGTTTTACCCAAATAAGATGCGTGCCTAATAAACCGGACCGGAGGGAGTACCATTTAATGCTTGCATGACATGCAAGACTCAATCCATGCTAATAACCCTCCAAAGATAGAGGGAGTAAGACTAATCATACTAGTAAAGACCTTGGTATCATATGGATAATGCCATAAAGTGCTACATTAATTTGAGTTGTAGACTCATTTAATCTTAAAACGTGTGATATTTTGATACTCCCCCCATGACTTCTAAGGGCAGCCACAATGTTTTGCCGTAGCTAAATCTCAAAAAAGCTGAATATGGCTCTGAGCTGAAACTTAGCAACAGCTGCACAACGTACTGGTTCCAAATTTCTGCATTATAGAGCTTTACCATTGTATAAAATAAGCATAAGAAGACACATATTTGCTAATCAATTCACCTAGCTCAGGTTGGCAGCCAGTACATATGCAATATTTTATTGTAAGTCGAGAAATTGGCATCGGAGCATGTAATTACTCTGGTTCTCTCTTTTGGTTGTTTTGGAACTACCTCTATAATGTATGAAACTAGTTTCAAAAGTCATAAATCTAATTTGCAACTACTTTTGGCTACACATTGTGGCTGCCCTAAGAAGACTCAGTCCAAGAGCCTCTTTGATTTAAAGGATTTTTTGTGGGTGATTCAAAGGATTTTTTTATAGATTCAATCATAAGGTCCCATGTGAAATTCCTATATTCCTATATTCCAAACGGAGCCAAAGGAACCTTTCCTATAGAAATCCCATATCCTGAAAATTTTCATGTTTTTTCCTTTGTTCCGGGCGGGGCCTGAAAATTGTTTTCCACCATGGTCATTTGTAGGATTAAAAACGGTCAGCACTACATTTCGGGCTTATTTGATTCGCATGATAGAAAAATCCAAGGAACAGAAAAAAGCAGGATCAGAGTGCCATGTCCATCTGAATCCTATAAAATTTAGAACCTATAGGAATTTTCTTCAAGCAGTGTTTGAAACACAGAAAAAATAAAGAAATTGCAACATGAGATTCGAGTGGATGAAAAATTACTCCAAGACATAGTGCAATCCAATCCTATAGATTTTTTTTTGTAAGGATCAAATCATAGGAATCATACAACGTCCATAGGAAAAATTCCTAAGTTTCAAAATCCTCCAAAACTACTACTATGGATTTTCATCGAATCAAGCAAGCCCTATGTGAAATCCTAGAGAATACAAAGTCGAGTTTCTTTGCAAATTCATTTGCACAAGAGCCGTGGTGTCGGTGATGCCGGCCAAGTTTGGCCGTTTCGCTCTGAAACGCAATGTCCCGCTCGACGACGCGCGCCGCCGGCGCACACGTTTCAGAAATCAGAATTCTGCATTCAACCGTGCACCTGCCCAAGCCGGTATCCGCTGACGCGAGACGTGCCACGCGTACTTGCTATGGCCCGCCCGGCCGGTCGCAAGCGCCGGCTAGGGCTAGCTAGCCTTGATGATGATGAGACGAGAAAGTCCGAGACGATCCCGGCGAAGCGTCCGGCCGCGACAGAGGACGACGGGAGGCGGGGCCGGCGTCGACCTCGAGTGGAAGCTCTGAACTCTGCGTAATTGGGACGGCGGGAGCAGATGGCCAGATCGGTTGGTATCGTTGTCTGCGAATTTGGTGTGCCGCGTGTATAGATGGGTCGTCACATGCACGAGTCAGTCAGGCAGTCAGCTACTACGTCCGGTCGTAACCTCGTACTGTACTGCGGAGTAACCGATGCGTTCAGGTAGCAACTATGGAATTACTCGACAGTAACTGACGCGTTCAAGTAGCACCCGATCCTTCGCCAATATTCGACCGGAGTATGGGAATAGGGATCGAGCTGGAGTAGTCTCGTCCACGTCCATCAGTAGGTCACGCAACAAGCGTAGTAAGGGCATGTACTTTCGTAGACGCTTAGTTAGGCGCCATGGTGAAAAAAAAAAAATGCAACAAAATCGGAAAATCACCTAAGAGTCCCGGCTCCCAATGCAGGACGCTTATTTCGGGTCGCTAATGAGGATGGAAAGCGCTGGTTAATTGGATCCGTGCGACCAGAAAGAGCCTTAGCGTCTGACGCTTGCTTTTGCGTCGACGCGAGACCAAATCCCAGCATCTGATGGGATTCAGCCCTAACGGTCAGGAAATTAAGCCTAGCGCCGGTCATTAGCGTCCCCGTTAAACATGCACTAAGGCATCGCGATCAGCGTAGAGGAGCTGTACTTGTCTAACTTATTATCATGCAAACTCTCATTTACTCCCTCTGGTTCGTATTAGTTGACTCAAGTTTGTCTAGATTTATATGTATCTAGTTAATTATCTAGTCCAGATGCATCCGTATAAACAATGACGAAAGTAAAATTTTAGGCCTCTTATTATAAACTTTTTATGCATATATGAGATGATGAAAAATAAATATTTAAGTATACTCACAACTATAATAATATATAAAAATAACGATGTTTACATGATACCTTAAAATTTCCTTCGAAATTTCTAGAAGTATAGTCCGTGACGATGGAAATAATATCAATCTCGTCCACTAATTTTATTTTCCGGATCAACATTAGTATGTCCCTAACAAGAGCTAGCGCCAACTCATCTGGATTCCTCGAAGTGCTCGTGCTGCTCTTTAAAAAATTATGAAAATATTTTATATATGATTCTATTAATTTTTTCTCTTGTTGCCTCCTTTCTCTTTTCTGAGCATCGGATTTGGGCGTCATAATCAGTTAAACTGGGAGCAATAACAAACAGATTGATTAATACACTAGTCACTATTAGTAAGTTGCCGAGGGAGTACCGAGTACAATGATGTACCTGTTGCTTGGTGAGGACTGAGGCGGCGGCGGATGGCGCGGGACGCGGGTCTTCCTAGGAGTTGGGACGGAGCCATTGTCGATTGATCGATCGTCAGTTTGCCACTTGAGCCCTACGGTCATGATAGTTGCGTCTGGCGGGGTGGCTCCCGTCCCGATCCGATCCAGGGACGAGGGAAGCGACGGGAGTACAGGAATCGGGAGGGCAAACGACGCCGACAAGTACAGGAATCGATTAAAGGACTGTGGGCATGTGGCAAGTACGAAACTCGAAAGGGAGGCGAGCAGATACGTGACACGGTTCACGTATGTTGTAGGGGTTCGTAGCATGGAAAACAAAAAAATTCTACCGCATGCACACAAACAAGCCAAGAACTATCTACTAGATTGTAGCAACGAGTCGATAGAGGAACTCACCCTCGAAGATTCCAAAGCGGTTAACAAGAGCATATTCTCGTGGGTGATGTAGTCGTACACTTGCCGATCTTAAGATCGCGTAGACGATCCTTCCGGCCCTGCGTTCCGGCAGCGCTTCCGCAGTCCGTCACACGTTCGGTACTCGATGAAGACCTTCCTCTCCCTTGTTCCAGCAGGCAGCGGAGGTTGTAGCACTCTCCTCGTGATTCCGGCAGCACGACGTCGTGGTGTCGGAAGTAGAGGGGAGATCTCGCAAGGCTTTGCCTTAAGCCGGAGCGAGTATGGTGGAGTATGAGAGAGGCCTTGGTGATCTAGGGTTTAGAGGGCACCAAGGGGAGGGTGTGGTCGGCGGCTAGGGCTTGGCGAAGCCCCAAGTCACCGAGTTGGAGGGGAAACCCTAGGCGACGGCTGCACTTGGAGGTGGAGGCGCCAGAGCTAGGGTTTTAGGTGTGAGGGTAGGGGGCAGCCCTACCCCTCCTTATATAGGTGGGAGGGGGCCGGTTGGGAGGAGGGAGTCCTCCTCCAACTCCTCCTCCTTGGCCGACGGGTGGAGGGAGGGGACTTCCTCCCCAAGTAGGTTTCCTACTCTCCCTCCACCAAGCAAACTTGAGATTTGACTTTTCAAATTGGCGTTTGACTTTCAAACTTCGATTTGATTTCTCTCTTTATTTTGCCCAGCCAAGTGACCTAGTACATGATGCAACCATTCCATATTGTCATGACACATTCATGTACCCTTCCCCTCCGGAGTGCCGGACCTTCCGGACCCTTCTAGAACATTCCTGGTGAAAACACCGGAATCATTCCTGAACTCCGAAACAAGACTTTCCTTATATGAAACTTATTCTCCGGACCATTCCGGATCTCCTCATGATATCCCGGATCCCATCCAAGACTCCGAACAACATTCGGTCTCTTACTCATCATTCCATAACTACTCAACAACATCGAATCCTTAAGTGTGTCTCCCTACGGTTCGTGAATTATGCGGACATGATCGAGACACTTCTCCAATCAATAACCAATAGAGGAATCTAGAAATTCATATGGCTCCCACATATTTCTACGATTACTTTGCGATCGAAAGAACCACTTACATACGCTACCAATTTACCTTTTTCTCACGATAGTTTACTTATCTGAGGTTTTGATCGTCGGTATCTCTGCATACCTAGTTCAACCTCGTTACCGATAAGTACTCTTTTCTCATTCCCGTGATATGTGATACCCTGTGAGCCAATAACATGCTTGCAAGCTAATTGGATGACATTCCACCGAGAGGGTCCAGAGTATATCTATCCGTCATATGGATGGAAAAATCCCACTCTTGATCCATGTGTCTCAACCCATACTTTCTGAACACTCAATGCCATCTTTATAGCCACCCAATTACGGTGTGGTGTTTGATGTCATCAAAGCATCCTTCTGGTGATGGTGATTAGCATGATCTCATGGTCGAAGGAATTAGGTTACTATGTATCAGAAAGCTTATAACAATTGAACTATTAAAATGACTTGATCTTTATGCTACGCTTATAGGAGTATGTCCATCATACCATTCTCCTAATGATATGATCTTGTTGTTAACAACATCTCAATGTTCATGATCGGGGAACCACGATCATCTATTAACCAACAAACTAGTATTATAAAAAGGCTTTACTAAGGACTCTAATTTAGTTTACAAATCACACAAGTATTAATGTTTCCGGTTAATACTATTATAGCATGAATGTAAACATTTAACATCAACACAAAGATATAATAATAACACATTTATTATTGCCTCTAGGGCATATCTCCAACAGTCTACCACTTGCACTAGAGTCAACTAATCTAGATTACATGGTAATATACCGAACACCCATGGCAGTTTGGTCTTGGTCATGTTTTGCCCTCGGGAGAGGTTTAGTCAACGGATCCGCCACATTCAGATCTGTGTGTACTTTGCAAATCTTTATGTCACCATCTTGGACATGTTCTCGAATAGCGTGAAAACGTAGCTTGATGTGCTTCAGCTTCTTGTGTGACCTTGGTTCTTGTGCATTGGCTATGACGCCCATGTTATCACAGTAGATAGACATTGGGTCCAGCGCACTTGTAACCACACCGAGCTCTGTAGTGAACTCCTTCATCCATATCGCTTCTTGTGAAGCCTCCGAAGCAGCTATGTATTCCGATTCAGTTGAAGATCTCGCCACAACACTTTGCTTTGCACTCCTCCAGCTAACCGCTGCACCATTTAAAATAAATACGTATCCAGATTGAGATTTAGAATCATCTGGATCGGTGTTCCAACTAGCATCGGTGTAACCATTAACAACGAGCTGTTCATCACCTCCATAAGAAAGAACCATATCCTTAGTTCTTCTCAAGTACTTAAGGATGTTTTTGACCGCTCTCCAATGATCCACTCCTGGATCACTTTGATATCTGCTAGTAAAACTAACAGTATATGCAATGTCGGGTCTAGTACATAGCATGGCATACATTAGAGATCCTATGGCTGAGGCATAGGGAGTCTTACTCATCATTTCTCTATCTTCTGCCGTTACTGGACTTTGAGTTTTACTCAAGGTCGTATTGGGCAACATGGGCAATAACCCTTTCTTGCTATCTTCCATTCCAAACCTCTTTAGAACTTTGTCCAAATATGTACTTTGTGACAATGATATTAGGCGTCTCGATCTATCTCTATAAATCTTTATGCCTAATATGTAAGCTGCTTCGCCAAGATCTTTCATTGAAAAACTATTATTCAAATAATCCTTGACACTATTAAGAAGGTCTACATCATTCCCAATCAACAATATGTCATCTACATATAGTATTAAGAATGCTACAGAGCTCCCACTCACTTTCTTGTAAATACAAGCTTCTCCATAAGTTTGTATAAAACCAAAACTTTTGATCACCTTATTAAAATGTTGATTCCAACTTCGGGATGCTTGCTTCAATCCATAAATAGATCGTTGAAGTTTGCATACCTTGTTAGCATCTTTAGGATCGACAAAACCTTTGGCTTGTACCATATACAACTCTTCATCAATGTCTCCATTGAGGAACACCGTTTTGACATCCATCTGCCATATCTCATAATCATAATATGCAGTGATTGCTAACAAAATCCTCACAGACTTTAGCTTTGCTACTGGTGAGAAAGTCCCATCGTAGTCAACTCCTTGAATTTGTCGAAACCCTTTTGCGACAAGTCAAGCTTTATAGACAGTAACATTACCATCAGCATTTGTTTTCTTCTTGAAAATCCGGTAAGTCCACCAAAGTCCATACTTGGTTTTCGTACATGGATCCAATCTCGGATTTCATGGATTCTTGCCATTTATTTTGAATCTGGGCGCTTCCTCATATGTCGCAGGGTCATCGGTGTTATCCACCAACATGACACTCATAACGGGATCATACCAATCATGAGTGGTACGAGTTCTCGTTAACCTGCGAGGTTCCATAGTAACTTCAATCGAAGTTTCATGATCAACATCATTAGCTTCCTCTCTTATTGGTGTAGGTGCCACAGGAACTACTTTCGGTGCTGCACTACTCGCAAGTTCGAGAGAAGGTTCAACAACCTCGTCAAGTTCTACTTTCCTTCCAGTCACTTCTTTCGAGAGAAATTCCTTCTCTAGAAAGGATCCATTCTTAGTAACGAAGATTTTTCCCTCGGATCTATGATAGAAGGTATACCCAATAGTTTCCTTCGGGTATTCTATGAAGACGCATTTTTCCGCTTTGGGTTCAAGCTTGTCGGGCTGTAACTTCTTTACATAAGCTTTGCAACCCCAAACTTTAAGGAACGACAATTTAGGTTTCTTCCCAAACCATAATTCATACGGTGTCGTTTCAACGGATTTAGATGGTGCCCTATTTAAAGTGAATGCGGCTGTTTCTAATGCATAACACCAAATCGATAGCGGTAAATCAGTAAGTGATATCATAGAACGAACCATATCTAAGAGAGTTCGATTACGACGTTCGGACACACCATTACGCTGTGGTGTTCCCGGCAGTGTCAATTGTGAAAGTATTCCGCATTTCTTCAAATGCTCGCCAAACTCGTAACTTAGATATTCACCTCCACGATCAGAACGTAGAAATTTAATCTTCTTGTTACGTTGATTCTCTACCTCACTTTGAAATTCCTTAAACTTCTCGAAAGTTTCGGACTTATGTTTCATGAAATAGATATACCCATATCTACTCAAGTCATCCGTGAAGGTAAGAACATAACGATAACCACCGCGCGATGCTACACTCATTGGGCCACACACATCGGTATGTATGATTTCCAATAAGTCTGTAGCTCGCTCCATCATACCAGAAAATGGAGTCTTAGTCATTTTACCCATCAGACATGCTTCGCATCTTTCAAGTGATTCGAAATCAAGTGATTCAAGAAGTCCATCGGAATGGAGTTTCTTCATACGCTTCACTCCAATGTGACCAAGACGACAGTGCCACATATAGGTCGAGTTATCGCTCAATTTCAAACGTTTAGCTTCAATGTTATTAATGTGTGTATTTCCACTATCGAGATTCAATAAGAATAAACCATCTATCAAAGGTGCATCTGCATAAAACATATTACTCATATAAATCGAACAACCATTATTCTCGGACTTAAACAAGTAACCGTCTCGCAATAAACATGATCCAGATATAATGTTCATGCTCAACGCAGGCACCAAATAACAATTATTTAAGTATAAAACTAATCCCGATGGTAGATGAAGAGGTAGGGTGCCGACCGCGATCACATCAACCTTTGATCCATTTCCTATGCGCATCGTCACCTCGTTCTTCGCTAGCTTCCGTTTATTCTGTAGTACCTGTTTCGAGTTACAAATATGAGCAACCCAACCAGTATCAAATACCCAGGCACTACTACGAGTACTAGTGAGATACACATCAATAACATGTATATCGGATATACCTTTCTTCTTGATGTTGCCGTTCTTCAAATCCGCCAAGTACTTTGGGCAATTCCGCTTCCAGTGACCCTCTCCCTTGCAGTAAAAGCACTCGGTATTAGGCTTAGGCCCATCCTTGGTCTTCTTCGCCGGCGCGGCAACTTTCTTACCGCCCTTCTTGTTTTTCTTAGACTTGCCTTGTTTCTTGAATTTAGTGGTCTTATTGACCAACAACACTTGGTGCTCTTTCTTGATCTCCACTTCTGCAGATTTCAACATGGAGAAGAGTTCTGGCAACGTCTTGTCCATGTTTTGCATATTGTAGTTCATTACAAAGTTCTTGTAACTTGGTGGTAGTGATTGGAGGACACGATGAATCCCCAAAGAATTAGAAATCACTATACCCAAACTTTGGAGTTTGTTTGCGTGCCCAGACATCTTAAGCACATGCTCACTGACGGAGTTGCCCTCTTCCATCTTGCAGTTAAATAACTTTTCAGAAGCCTCATAACTCTCAACTGTCGCGTGAGCCTCAAATATCATTTTGAGTTCACGGACAATATCATGTGGGTCATGGTTCTCAAACTTTTTCTGAAGCTCCGATTCCAAACCATACAAGATAGCACACTGAACCGTGGAGTACGGATTCTTCCGAGTGAGGTAAACATTCTTTACTACATCGGTAGCAGTAGCTGCAGGCGGGTCACCCAGCGGTGCATCCAGCACATAGGTCAAATTACCAGCATTGAGGACAATCCTCAAATTGCGGAATCAATCTGCGAAATTGTTTTTCAACTTTTCTTTCTCTAGGAACGCATTAAAATTGATGGTAGGGGCCGCCATTAATCTACAACATATTTGCAATAGTTTAGACTAAGTTTATGACAAATTGAGTTCTAATTAATAGTTAAATTAATCTAGGGGAACTCCACTCAAAACAATATCCCTCAAATTGTTTTAGTGATCACACGAACCAAATCCACCACATCAAAACCGATCATCACGAGAGTTGATGTGGCTTCAATGGCGAACAATCAACATGTTCATCATATCTACTATACGACTCATGCTTTACCTTTCGGTGATCCGTGTTCCGAGACCATGTCTGTACATGCTAGGCTCGTCAAGATCAAACCTTAGCTTCCGCATGAGCAAATCTAGCTTGCCCATGTTGTATACACTCGCAGAATCTAACACACCCGATCATCACGTGGTGCTTCGAAACAATGATCTTTAGCAACGGTGCTTACTAAGTATGAACACTTTAAAACTTGAAATTTGTGTGCTTGAGGGATCATCTTATAATGCTATCGTCATTAACTAAGAAATACAAGATGCATAAAGGATTAACATCACATGCAATTCATAATATGTGATATGATATGGCCTTTCTTCTTGTGCTTCCGATCTCCATCTTCAAGCACGAACATGATCTCCATCATCACCGGTATGGCATCAAGGTCAATGGCGCCGTTTCATGGTTGTCGTCCACCAGCTTCAACTATTACATCTACTTTGAATAGACACGCGGGTCTTAACGGAATTTAAAGACAACCATATGGCTCCTGCCGGTTGCCAACTTACAATAAGAAACATTGCATATATCATATATAATCACAGTTATGGCCATATCACATCACAGCACACCCCTGCAAAACAAAGTTAGACACCTCTAATTTTCTTTGCATATTTTACGTGGTTTGGGGCTTTCAATAAGTGTCGTTCTAACTTACGAACAAGAACCACAATGTTGATGCTTGAACTATCAAGTGCCCATTGTAAATTGAATCTATACTATGATGGGAGAGACAGACACCCGCAAAGCCACTTATGCAATACAAGTTGCATGTTGAGCGTGGAGCAAGTCTCATGAACGTTGTCATGTAAGGTTAGCCCGGGCCGCTTCATCCCATCATACCTTAAGATGCAAAGTACACAAAAAGCAATTGATAATAAAAGCACCACCGCCCACAATGACACGGCTCTGATACCACTGTAGGGGTTCATAGCATGGAAAACAAAAAATTTCTACCGCATGCACACAAACAAGCCAAGATCTATCTACTAGATTGTAGCAACGAGTCGATAGAGGAACTCACCCTCGAAGATTCCAAAGCGGTTAACGAGAGCAGATTCTCGTGGGTGATGTAGTCGTACACTTGCCGATCTCAAGATCGCGTAGACGGTCCTTCCGGCGCTGTGTTCTGGCAGCGCTTCCGCAGTCGGTCACACGTTCGGTACTTGATGAAGACCTTCCTCTTTCTTGTTCCAGCAGGCAGCGGAGGTTCTAGCACTCTCCTCGTGATTCCGGCAGCACGACGGCGTGGTGTCGGAAGTAGAGGGGAGATCTCGCAGGGCTTCGCTTTAAGCCGGAGCGAGTATGGTGGAGTATGAGAGAGGCCTTGGTGATCTAGGGTTTAGAGGGAACCAAGGGGAGGGTGTGTCCGGCGGCTAGGGCTTGGGGAAGCCCCAAGTCGCCGAGTTGGAGGGGAAACCCTAGGCGGCGGCGGCTGCGGCTACACTTGGAGGTGGAGGCGCCAGAGCTAGGGTTTTAGGTGTGAGGGAAGGGGGCAGCCCTACCCCTCCTTATATAGGTGGGAGGGGGCCAGTTGGGAGGAGGGAGTACTCCTCCAACTCCTCCTCCTTGGCCGACGGGTGGAGGGAGGGGAATTCCTCCCCAAGTAGGTTTCCTACTCTCCCTCCACCAAGCAAACTTGAGATTTGACTTTTCAAATTGGCGTTTGACTTTCAAACTTCGATTTGATTTCTCTCTTTATTTTGCCCAGCCAAGTGACCTAGTACATGATGCAACCATTCCATATTGTCATGACACATTCATGTACCCTTCCCCTCCGGAGTGCCGGACCTTCCGGACCCTTCTAGAACATTCCTGGTGAAAACACTGGAATCATTCCTGAACTCCGAAACAAGACTTTCCTTATATGAAACTTATTCTCCGGACCATTCCGGATCTCCTCGTGATATCCCGGATCCCATCTAAGACTCCGAACAATATTCGGTCTCTTACTCATCATTCCATAACTACTCAACAACATTGAATCCTTAAGTGTGTCTCCCTACGGTTCGTGAATTATGCGGACATGATCGAGACACTTCTCCGATTAATAACCAATAGAGGAATCTAGAAATTCATATGGCTCTCACATATTTCTATGATTACTTTGCGATCGAAAGAACCACTTACATACGATACCAATTTCCCTTTGTCTCACGATAGTTTACTTATCCGAGGTTTTGATCGTCGGTATCTCTGCATACCTAGTTCAACCTCGTTACTGATAAGTACTCTTTTCTCGTTCCCGTGATATGTGATCCCCTGTGAGCCAGTCACATGCTTGCAAGCTAATTGGATGACATTCCACCGAGAGGTCCCAGAGTATATCTATCCGTCATATGGATGGACAAATCCCACTCTTGATCCATGTGTCTCAACCCATACTTTCCGAACACTCAATGCCATATTTATAGCCAGCCAGTTACGATGTGGTGTTTGATGTCATCAAAGCATCCCTCTGGTGATGGTGATTAGCATGATCTCATGGTCGAAGGAATTAGGTTACTATGTATCAGAAAGCTTATAGCAATTGAACTATTAAAATGACTTGATCTTTATGCTACGCTTATCTATAGGAGTATGTCCATCATACCATTCTCCTAATGATATGATCTTGTTGTTAACAACATCTCAATGTTCATGATCGGGAAACCACGATCATCTATTAACCAACAAGCTAGTATTATAAAGAGGCTTTACTAGGGACTCTAATTAGTTTACAAATCACACAAGTATTAATGTTTCCATGAATGTAAACATTTATCATAAATATAAAGATATAATAATAACACATTTATTATTGCCTCTAGGGCATATCTCCAACATATGTACTCGGGAGTCGGGAGCGGGAAGCGATGGGACATGGCGAGGGGATCAATCGATCAATGCGACAATTCCTGAGAGTCGAGCCAATATATATATTTTAGATATATACCAGACCTACAATTTTTTGGGCCCCTATATTTTTTGGGCACGGGACGGCTGCCCCACTAGTCCCTCCCCAGGGTTGGCCCTGGGTCGGAGGGAGTATTGTAATATACACTTATTTTGTCTTGAAATGTGTGATGTTATGGTAACATAGCTAGTTACCATAAGCTTCTCTTATCATTTAATTGTATACCATGTCATTTAAATGCTTAGTTGGTAATAAACGTAGGACTATGTTATTACCCAAGTTACTCTTACTATGACTAGCCTAAGAGCATTTCCACTCACCTTACCAGGACACCGAACTCAGGGCGATTTTTTGGCCCCGACAACGAAAATTGACCTAGTTACGTTCTCAGGATCCCAGTTTTCCGGATTTGGGCCAACTTTGGTCCGGACTTCCCTGGCCATTCCTATGATCCCGTGAATGCCCTGGAAACGCCGGATGAAGCGAATTCGGCGGAAAAAGAAAAAAGTCGTCGAGTGGACCTGTCCAGTCAGCCTATATTCATCCATATTCGTCCAAAATTCGCCTGTATTCGCCCAAAATTCGACCATATTCGCTCATATTCGATCATCTTTGTCCATATTTGCCCAAAGTTTGCCCATATTCGCCCAAATTTCACCCATATTCACTCATATTCGCCCAAAGTTCTCCCATAGTCGACCATATTCGCCCAAATTTCACCCATATTCGCCCATATCGCCCAAAGTTCGCCCATATTCGCCCAAAATTCGCCCAAAACCGCTTATATTCGCCCAAAACCCTTATATTCGCACATATTCGTCCAAAGTTTGCCCATATTCACCCAAATTCTTCAAAACCGCATATATTAGCCCAAAGTTTGTCAAAAATTGTTTAGTTTAGCAAACGCAGGAACTCGGTCTGAAAACGCGAGTGGAAAACTCGACGTTTCGAGGCCGAAAACTAGTTTCGTGGACAAAATATGTTTGGATTTCGGCCCGAGAACGGCCAACGAGTGGGATGCTCTAAGCACGCATTTAAAAAAAAAATCTCTTCAATAAAACTTTCTACAAATTAGCGATATTTATCATGAATCCATGGAAGTACTATAGAATATAAACCTTTATTTAGGCTATTTTAGTCCCGAAAACGATTAATATTCTAAGGTACCGGTAGTAATCCATTCTCGGAATACTCCGTATATAAGGAGCGGAATGTTACTCTTGCTTTGCCATGGAGTAGTACTACTTGCTTTGCCATGCATGGCTTGAGATAGACATGAATGCATAATTTCTACACTTAGGTGCAGCTTCGCCTTTTTCTGTGGAATATCCTCCCTCTTGAGAATATATATTACAATTTACACACTACCTCCTCCGTCCTACATCGCCCATTTGACCTATAAAAATATATCATTAGAAAATATAATATCGAAAGTTTTTAATAATAATTTTTATATTATTCTTTTTGGCCCATATTAATTGATTTAAATTTATCTAGATTTGAATAAATCTAGACACTATTTAGTATATAAGTTTATCTAAATTTTGACAAATCAAAGTCAATTAATATGAATTGAAATAAGTATATATTCAAGTGTCAAATTAACAATCTAGGAAAAAGTGAATGACTTATGAACCTGGGCGGAGGGAGTACTGGTAGTTAAGCTTTGATTTTGAGAATTTATTATTTCGCTGGATAAGGATAAACAAGTACAAGGTGGATTATGGAATGCGCCGCTTAGCATAATAAGTTGGAAAAGATTTTTTTCTCCTCTAAGATGACAAGAGATTCTATTTTAGCATAACTAGATATTTTACCATAAATCTCAAACATGGTCGAAATTGAGTGTTTGGCGGCCGCGAATAAGAGCTGGGCCATTATGTTTTATGTCAGCCCACAAAAATTTAGCTGCAACTGCAAGGCTAAAAGCACGATGGGCTTTATCCGACACGGGCCTTACGTATTGGTTTTTAGTAAAGGAACATAGAACGTACACGTTAAAAATGGAAAAACATATAGATGCTCCGGGGGATCGAACTTACCGATCCCTGGGCCGTCTTGTGCGTAGAGCCCCACCCATGAAGGCTCCTTATCTCTTCCCGTAACCGTCTCCGACTCACGCCTCCATTATCTACTTGTCGCCGCCTCCTGTTCCTGCAACTGACGGACGTCCCGCCGAGTCTAGCACCTTCGCTCCTCCCACCGTCCAGGCTAAAGCCCCTGATGCTGCCTCGCTCCCCGCGCCTCCGATTCCTTGCGTCGTCGTGTGCCGCCGAGCTTCGATTCCTGCCGCCGTCGCCGAGCACCGGCTCCTCTCGCATCTCGCCGACGACCTTGCCTCACTGCCGGGAGCCCGAGGCCCTCGACACCCATGTCTGCATGGCTCTCTCTCTCTCTCTCTCTCTCTCTCTCTCTCTCTCTCTCTCTCTCTCTCTCTCTCTCTCTCTCTCTCTCTCTCTCTCTCTCGTCTGTGCAACTCGCCTGCGTCCATGGCTACGTGATGTATAGGGGCGGACGAGGGCGCCGCCGCCCGCAGTAATGGTGTGCTGCACCATGCAGGAAGCTCGCCGGAAGTCGTATGGGCCAGGTCACGGTCGTCGTCGACCTCCCCGGGCCACAGCCATGGCACAGTCGGGGTGGTTGCGCCGCCCGCGCACCTTCAAGATAATAGCGGCCCTGCTCACAGCGGCACCGACTATGCTACCCATGGCGATTGGAGTTTCTCCTGCGGCGATCGCCGTTGCTACCCGTGGAGACCCGCGTTGCTGCCCGAGGCGTTTGGCTACATGTTTTGCTATCTACGGCGTACAGAGTTGCTACATATGGTGACCGATAATGCTACTGTTGGAATTATACCCTAGAGGCAATAATAAAGATGTTATTATTATAATTCTTGTTCATGATAAAGTTTATATTCCATGCTAGAATTGTATTAAGCGGAAACTTTGATACTTGTGTGGTTCATGAACAACACCGTGTCCCTAGTACACCTCTATGGACTAGCTCATTGATTAATGATGGTTAAAGGTTTCCTAACCATAGACATGAGTTGTCGATTAATAATGAGATCATGTCATGAGGAGAATGATATGATGGACATACCCAAATTAAGCAGAGTAATTAGATCGTGTCATCGTGTTCATCTTTGCGAAGCTTTTTCTTATGTCAAGTATTGTATTCCTTAGACCATGAGATAATACAACTCCCTGGTATCGAAAGAAAGCTTTGAGGTCATCAAACATCATCCTATGTGAGGGTGATCATAAAGGTGTCTCTCAGGTGATCGGAAAGTACTTGTTGGGTTGTATGTATCGAGATGGAATTTGTCCCTCCCGAGTCGGAGAGATATACTTCGAGCCCACTCGGTAATCGATATCAACACCGCTTGCAAGCACGTGGTTAAGGAGTTAATCACAAAGTGATATCGAATTACGGAACAAGTAAAGTACTTGCTGTGAACGAGATTGAACTAGGTATGCCGATACCAACGATCGAATCTCGGGCAAGTAAAATATCGCGTGACGAAGGGAATACATATATGGGATTAATTAAATCCTGGCATCGTGGTTCATCCGATATGATCATCGATGAATATGTGGGAGTCAATATAGGCTTCCAGATCCCGCTGTTGATTATTGATAGAAGATCATGTCTGCATATTCTCGAACCCGTAGGGTCACACACTTAACGTGCCTCGACGCTAAGATAGAATGGATAATTGGTTTATGAGTTTTTGTTCGGAGTCTTGGATGAGATCCAGGACATCACGAGAGGTTCCGGAATGGTCCAGAGAATAAGATTCATATAAAGGAAAGCAGTTTTTGGATTTCGGAATTCGTTTCGGAGTTTATCGGTATTGTACAGGAAGGTTCTAGAAGGTTCCGGAGTGGGACCAACGTGGGTCCACTTGTCGGGGGCCTGCGTGGGCCTAAGGGGAAGTGCCCTGACCGCATTGGTCCAGGGGCACAAGAGCCTAGGGGAAACCCTAGGGGAGAAACCCTGCCGCAGACACTCATTGCCCTGCCCCTCCACCTTTCTCTCTCCCGACTGCGCGTAGGCGAAACCCTGCCGCAGAAACTCTCCACCATAGCACCACGCCGTCGTGTTGTAGATCCAATCCATCTCTCCACCCCACTTGCTGGACCATGGAAGGAGGAGACGTCGCGGCACCGTACGTGTGCATCTCTCGGAGGCTCCGCCACTTGCGGCGTTGGATCGGATCGGATCGTGAGGAGGAGAAGGCTAGTTCGACTACATCACTCACGTTCTGTTGAACGTTTCCTATGTGTGATTTCTTCAAGGGTATGAAGATCTCATCTATCTCTCTCGTTAATTGCATCTCCTAGATTAGATCTTGGATTTCTTGTTCGCATCCGTAGATTTTTTTTGATTTACTATGCTATGAAACCCTTTAGTGGTATCAGAGCTAGATCTATGCGTAGATATGTTTCACGAGTAGAACGCAACATGCTTATTGCGGGCGTTGATGTTTTTTGTTGCAAGCCTCTTGTTGTGTATTTCTTATGGCGCGACATAGTGAGATCGAAGCGGTACAGGACAACTTTACGCGACCTCATTCGCGAGACCGGCTCCGCACTTGATGTGTGGCTTGTTCCACACATGCGGCTGGTGGATGCCAATTTCTCTCACTATAGTAGTCATGGGATCTACACCGGATGTTAGAAACCATAATATCACCATTGTGGCTTTCCGTAGGTAAATCGTTCTTAGCTTGTTACTCCCATAATCCACGTAAAACATGCAACAATAAAGTAGAGGCATCTAACTTGTTTTTGTAGGGAGTGTTTTGTGATATGGTATGGCCCAAGACATGATGTGTATGATGTATGCAATGATCATGTTTTGTAATATTTCACGACTTGCATGTCGATGAGTTCAACCGGCAGGAGCCATATGTTGTGTATGACCTGTGTGTCAACTTCTTATGTGCCATGTAATAGATTTACTTTATCGCTAAGTAGTTAGCAATAGTTATAGTTGCTATTCGTGGTGGAGGCAATCATGGTGGAGTGATGAAGATCATGCTGGCGTGCACAAGATGGAGATCATGGCACGGAGATTGGCTATACCATGTCACATGAAATTATATGCATGTGATGTTTATCCTTTTATGTATCTTATTATGCTTAGATCGCGACGGTAGCATTATAAGATGATTCCTCACCTAAAGATCAAGATAAAATTGTGTTCTCCCCATGTATGCACCGTTGCGAAAGTTCGTCGTGTTCAAGAACCTCGTGATGATCGGGTGCTATAAACTCTACGTTCACATACAATGGGTGCAAGCCAGTTTTGCACACGCGGAAATACTTGGGTTTGACTTGACGAGCCTAGCATGTACAGACATGGCCTCGGAACACACAAACCGAAAGGTTAAACATGAGTCATATGAATGATATGATCGACACTTTGTTGTCCACCATTGAAACCACATCTCTTCTCGTGAAGATCGGATTAGGTGTGGTGAATTTGGATCATGTTCACTAAACAACTTGAGGGATGTTGAATTTAGTGGGAGTTCATATAGTAATTTAATTAAGTTGAACTATTTATCATGAACATAGTCTAAATTGTATTTGCAAATTTTGTAGATCAAATGGCTAAGTCCAACTTCAATGTTTTTGCTGAGAAAGAAAAGCTTAAGAACAATGGGTCTAACTTCACCAACTGGTTCTGCAATCTGAGAATCATTCTCGCTGGCGGTCAAAAGGACTATGTACTAAAGAAAGCGCTAGGTGACGCCCCTGCTACTGATGCGCCGGCTGATGAAAAAGATGTTTATCAGTCGCGCAAAGATGATTATGGAGTGATTAAGAGTACCATGTTGTTTTCTATGGAACCGGACCTTCAAAATCGTTTTGAGGAGTTCGCCGGGCCCTTTGAGATACTTGAGGAACTGAAAACCATGTTTCAGACTCAGGCCCGTTCTGAGAGATATGAGATCTCTGAGAAGTTCTTTAACTGCAAGATGGAGGAAGGGAGTTCCGTTAGTGAGCACGCCATTAAGATGTCGGGCTACACTCAACGTCTTGAGCAACTGGACTGCAAGATTCCAGAAGAGCTCAAGATTGACAGAGTTCTGCAATCACTCCCTCCTAGCTACAAAGGTTTTGTAGTTACTCACAATCAAATTGGTTCCACTGATACGATCACTGAGCTCTTCGCTAAGCTAAAAGTTGCGGAGGTGGACATCAAGAAAGATAATCATGTGTTGATGGTCAACAAGACCCCTAGATTTAAGAAAGGTAAGGGTGCAAAGAAATCCTTCAAGAAAGGCAGTGGCAAGCGCATTTCCCCTGCTGAGAAGAAGCTCAAGTCTGGACCTAAGCCGGACACTGAGTGCTTCTATTGCAAGGACAAGGGTCACTAGAAGCGCAACTGTCCGAAGTACTTAGCGGACAAGAAGGCTGGCACCATTAAAGGTATATTTGATATACATGTTATTGATGTTTACCTTACTAGCGCTCGTTGTAGTGCCTGGGTATTTGATACTGGTTCAGTTGCTAATATTTGTAACTCGAAACAGGAGCTACGGAATAGACGGCGTCTAGCAAAATATGAGGTGACGATGCGCGTTGGCAATGGATCAAAAGTTGATGTGATGGCCGTCGGCACACTCTCCTTAGTTTTACCTTCGGGATTAGTTTTAAACCTTAATAAGTGTTATTATGTGCCTGCGTTGAGCATGAACATCATATCTGGATCGTGTTTATTGCAAGACGGTTATTCATTTAAATCGAAGAATAATGGTTGTTCTATTTATATGAATAACATCTTTTATGGACATGCACCTGTTGTGAATGGTTTATTTCTTCTGAATCTCGAAAGCAATGAAACGCACATCCATAATATTGAGTCTAAGAGATGCAAAGTAGATAGTGATAATTCAACTTATTTGTGGCACTGCCGTCTAGGTCATATTGGTGTAAAACACATGAAGAAACTCCATTCTGATGGAATTTTGGAGTCTCTTGATTTTGAATCATTTGACACGTGCGAGCCGTGCCTTATGGGCAAGATGATCAAAACCCCGTTCTCCGGTATAATGGAGCGAGCAACAGACTTATTGGAAATCATACATACCTCGATGTATGCGGACCAATGAGTGTTTCGACGCGCGGTGGATATCGCTATTTTCTCACTTTTACTCATGACTTAAGTAGATATGGGTATATATATTTAATAAAACATAAATCTGAAACATTTGAAAAGTTCAAAGAATTTCAGAACGAAGTGGAAAACCATCGTAACAGGAAAATTAAATTTCTACGATCCGATCGTGGAGGTGAGTATTTGAGTTATGATTTTCTCACACATCTTAAAGCAAGCGGAATCGTTTCGCAACTCACGCCACCCGGAACACCACAGCGCAATGGTGTGTCTGAACGCAGAAATCGAACTCTATTAGATATGGTGCGATTAATGATGTCTCTTACAGATTTGCAGTTATCATTTTGGGGTTATGCATTAGAAACCGCTGCATTCAATTTAAATAGGGCACCATATAAATCCGTTGAGACGACACCGTATGAACTATGGTTTGGTGCTAAACCTAAGTTGTCGTTTCTTAAAGTTTGGGGATGTGAAGCTTACGTCAAGAAGTTGATGCCGGACAAGCTCGAACCCAAAGCGGAGAAATGCGTCTTCATAGGATACCCTAAGGAAACGATTGGCTATACCTTCTACCACAGATCCGAAGGCAAAGTGTTTGTTGCAACGAATGGATCCTTTCTTGAGAAGGAGTTTCTCTCGAAAGAAGTGAGTGGGAGGAAGGTAGAGCTAGACGAGGTTATTTAACCTTCTCTCGAGTTGGAGAGTAGCGCAGCACCTGAAATTGTTCTAGTGCCGTCTGCACCAACAAGAGAGAAAGCTAATGACGAGGATCATGAAACTTCGAACGATGCTACTACTGAACTTTGCAGGTCGACAAGGTCACGTTCCACTCCTGAATGGTACGGCAACCCTGTCTTACCCGTCTTGTTGTTAGACAACAGTGAACCTGCGAACTATGAGGAAGCAATGATGAGCCCGGACTCTGAGAAATGGCTAGAGGCCATGAAATCCGAATTGGGATCCATGAGCGAAAACCAAGTATGGACTTTGGTGGACCCTCCTAGTGACTGTAAGGCTATTGAGTGCAAATGGATTTTCAAGAAGAAAATGGACGCGGATGGTAATGTTACTGTCTATAAAGCTCGACTTGTCGCAAAAGGGTTTCAGCAAGTTCAAGGTGTTGACTACGATGAGACTTTCTCTCCCGTAGCGATGTTTAAGTCCATTCGGATTTTATTAGCAATTGATGCGTTTCATGATTATGAAATATGGCAGATGGATGTCAAGACTGTGTTCCTCAATGGAAACATTGATGAAGAGTTGTATATGATGCAACCCGAAGGTTTTGTCGATCGTAAGGATGCTGATAAGGTGTGCAAACTTCAACGTTCCATTTATGGACTGAAGCAAGCATCTCGGAGTTGGAACCTTCGTTTTGATCAAGTGATCAAGAGTTTTGGATTTGTTCCAAATTGCTATGAAGCTTGTATCTACAAGAAAGTGAGTGGGAGCTCGGTGACATTTTTAGTACTATATGTGGATGACATATTGATTATTAGAAATGACATTGGTATGCTTAACGATGTGAAGAGTTATTTGAATAAATGTTTTTCAATGAAAGACCTAGGAGAAGCTGCTTATATATTAGGCATCAAAATCTATAGAGATAGACAAAGACGCCTAATAGCTTTAAGCCAAAGTACATATCTAGACAAAGTTCTGAAAAGGTTCAGAATAGATAAAGCAAAGAAAGGTTCATTGCCAATGTTGTCAGGTAAGATATTGAGCAAGGCTAAGTGTCCAGCTATGGTAACAGATAGAGATACTATGAGCAAAGTGCCATATGCCTCGGCCATAGGTTCTATTATGTATGCCATGCTATGTACTAGACCGGATGTGTCCAATGCTCTTAGTTTGACGAGCAGATACCAAAGTGATCCAGGAGTGGAACACTAGACAGCCGTAAAGAAAATCCGAAAATATTTAAATAGGACTAAAGAAATTTTCTTGGTCTATGGAGGTGATGAGCATCTCGTCGTAAAAGGTTACGTCGACGCTAGTTTCGACACCGACCCGGATGATTCTAAATCTCAGACAGGATACGTTTATATTTTGAATGGAGGAGCTGTGAGCTGGAGAAGCTGCAAGCAAAGCGTGATCGCGGGATCTACAATGGAAGCGGAATACATGGCTGCTTCAGAAGCGTCAAGTGAAGGAGTTTGGATCAGGAACTTCATCACTAAGCTTGGTGTGGTTCCAAGTGCCTTGGACCCACTGGAGATATTGTGCGACAATACTGGCGCCATAGCACTGGCTAAGGAACCAAGATATCATCCAAAGACCAAGCACATCAACCACCATTTTCATATAATTCGAGATTATATAGCAGATGGATATCTGAAGATTAGCAAAGTACACACGGATCTGAATGTCGCAAATCCGTTGACTAAACCTATTCCACGAGCAAAACATGATCAGCACCTTAATGCCATGGATGTTAGATTGTTGCCATATGTAAACTAGATTATTGATTCTAGTGCAAGTGGGAGACTGTTGGAATTATGCCCTAGAGGCAATAATAAAGATGTTATTGTTATAATTCTTGTTCATGATAAAGTTTATATTCCATGCTAGAATTGTATTAAACGGAAACTTTGATACTTGTGTGGTTTATGAACAACACCGTGTCCCTAGTACGCCTCTATGGACTAGCTCATTGATTAATGATGGTTAAAGGTTTCCTAACCATAGACATGAGTTGTCGATTAATAATGAGATCATGTCATTAGGAGAATGATATGATGGAAAGACCCAAATTAAGCAGAGTAATTAGATCGTGTCATCGTGTTCATCTTTGCAAAGCTTTTCTTATGTCAAGTATTGTATTCCTTAGACCATGAGATAATACAATTTCCTGGTATCAGAAGAAAGCTTTGAGGTCATCAAACGTCATCCTATGTGAGGGTGATCATAAAGGTGTCTCTCAGGTGATTGGAAAGTACTTGTTGGGTTGTATGTATCGAGATGGAATTTGTCCCTCCCGAGTCGGAGAGATATACTTCGGGCCCACTCGGTAATCGATATCAACACCGCTTGCAAGCACGTGGTTAAGGAGTTAATCACAAAGTGATATCGGATTACGGAACGAGTAAATTACTTGCTGTGAACAAGATTGAACTAGGTATGCCGATACCAACGATCGAATCTCGGGCAAGTAAAATATCGCGTGACGAAGGGAATACATATATGGGATTAATTGAATCCTGGCATCGTGGTTCATCCGATATGATCATCGATGAATATGTGGGAGTCAATATGGGTTTCCAGATCCCGCTGTTGATTATTGATAGAAGATCATGTCAGCATATTCTCGAACCCGTAGGGTCACACACTTAACGTGCCTCGACGCTAGGATAGAATGGATAATTGGTTTATGAGTTTTTATTTGGAGTCTCGAATGAGATACATGACATCACGAGAGGTTCCAGAATGGTCTGGAGAATAAGATTCATATAAAGGAAAGCAGTTTTTGGATTTCGGAATCGTTTCGGAGTTTATCGGCATTGTACCGGAAGGTTCTAGAAGGTTCCGGAGTGGGACCAACATGGGCCCACTTGTCGGGGGCCTGCGTGGGCCTAAGGGGAAGTGCCCTGGCCGCATTGGGGCAGGGGCATAAGGCCCCAAAGGCCCAGCCGGCCAGCCTAGGGGAAACCCTAGGGGAGATCTTCTAGAAGGAGGGGGGAAACTTGCCCCCCACTCCAACCCTTGGGGCCGCCGCCCTAGGGCTTGGAGGAGGGGCCAAGGGGGACGTCGCACCCTCCCCTCCCACTCCTCCAAACCTAGCCGCCGTCCTGCTACCCCTCCACCTCTCTCTCTCCCGGCTGCGCGTAGGCGAAGCCCTGCCGTAGAAACTCTCCACCATAGCACCACGCCGTCGTGCTGTAGATCCAATCCATCTCTCCACCCCACTTGCTGGACCATGGAAGGAGGAGACGTCGCGGCACCGTACGTGTGCATCTCTCGGAGGCGCCGCCACTTGCGGCGTTGGATCGGGTCGGATCGCGTGGAGGAGAAGGCTAGTTCGACTATATCACCCACGTTCTGTTGAACGTTTCCGCTGTGCGATTTCTTCAAGGGTATGAAGATCTCATCTATCTCTCTTGTTGATTGCATCTCCTAGATTATATCTTGGATTTCTTGTTCGCATCCGTAGAATTTTTTTGATTTACTATGCTGCGAAACCCTTCAGCTACATTGGGTCGACGATGTTGCTATCGATGACAATGGATTTTGCTATCTTTTTTGGGGCGAAACGGGGGAAGATTACATACTCATTTATAATTTTCTATGTACTATTTTCATTTTTTTACATTAATCTTCTCCATATGCTATCATGTCTTTTTTATAAGTTCTCACTGCAAATTCCGGTTGATGCCCTGACGATGCTCCGGCGAACTCGACTTTTTGCTACACTAACATAAATTATTTGCTACAATATTTCTCTGGTTTTTTCTACACTAGCGCAAAGTTTTTTCTACAAGGTCGCCGACAAAAGTCTCCGAAGAGTCTCCGGTGAGGTCGGGTTTGCTACATTAGCACAACTTTTTTGCTACACGGTCGTCGGCAAGGTCTCTAGCGAAATCTCCAGCGAGGTCCAGTCTGTTTTCTTAATTTTTTAAACCAAACCATTTTCTGCTACATACAGCAAAAACGAGACTATTTGTAAAAAAGCGAGATTTTACGGGTTTTTAGGACACGTGTCAGCAGGGGACCCGGGGGATTTTGGGAAATTATCCCCCGGAACGCGTAGTACTCACTCTTTGGAAAGGTTACTCTATGGTCTGAGCTCTTCCTCCCCGTGATACGTGATGTTTATCATGCGGCAGTCGCATAATGAAAAAAGGGAAGTGAATAATCTAAAGGGAGTTGTATTTTCGTGCCTCTGGTTCGTTAGTTGTACTCAGTTTTCCTTCACCGTTTAACTTTTAGTCACTTTTCCCTTTCCTCTATTCTAAAACCTTCGCAGATGCTTGGACGGAGGGATGTCGTCAGGTTAAAAGCTTGACCGTTACATGCTGACTGGTGGGACCATGTTGGGAGGGTCGTGCGTTGAGCATTACGTTACGTTATATTACGTTATGTGGCCTCAACCTTTACATGCTGACGGGTAGGGCCATGTTGGGATGAGTCCTGCATACATGGTGAAGGGTGGGACCGCGCTGAGACGGGTCTTGCATACGTGGTGAAGGGTGGGCCGCATGGATACACGTCGGATCGGTCATTCTCGCTCACCCAAAGCATTCGCTCCCCCCCCCCCCGAGTCTGGAACAGCTTCCACACCGCTCCTCCGTTGCCCCGCCGTCGTGCCCTCCTACCTTATGTCGTCCTCGGCCCTCGAGCCGCCCTCTCCCCCTAGCCTTGGAGCCTACTCCACCTCCGGCTCTGCTCCCGCCCCTGCTATATCTACCCCTTTCACAGAACATTATGTAACGCCGGCTGGTGTACCGGTCCTCCACGTCGAGCGCGGAGACGATTGGGTGAAATCGGAGGGATCTAATGCATGTATTTCATTTGGGTAAGCATCGTTTCCCTTTTTGGATTGATCATGGCATATTTGAGCGTGAATCGCTCGTGCTCAACTGTAACACCCCGTCCACTGGGCCCGGGGGTGTCACTCCTGGTAGCTTAATAGGATATATAAACTGGCCCCACAGACCAACACTAGTCTTACTTTTTCCGCACTCATGCGCACCTGGTACCCACTTTCCGGTCGGTCACCCATCCTAGAATTGCTCTAGGCCAAGCACACTTAACCTTAGAGTTTTTTCGAATGAGCTTCTGGAAAATAAGTTGCAACTTGTTGATATGGCTATCCTATCAATCCTATTAAGTCATGTGCTTGGATCTCACATACCCAACCTTTAGAAGATCGATGCCCTCATCAATCAAGCACACCCCAGGAATGTTCCCTCTTGGCACGCGTCTATGCGTCTAGTGCCGGCACATGTGCCATGCCGTGTCCACTCCGGGCCACACGCGTCATGCTCCACATGTCCCGCCACCGACCCACACACACCCGTTTAACCATGAGGATCGACTCTAATACCACTTGTAACACCCCGTCCACTGGGCCCGGGGGGTGTCACTCCTGGTGGCTTAATAGGATATCTAGACTGGCTCCATAGAACAACACTAGTCTTTTATGCGCACTTTGTCCTCACTCATGCGCATCCGGTACCCACTGCCCGATCAGTCACCCATCCTAGAATTGCTCTAGGCCAAGCACGCTTAATGTCACATCCCAGGATTTTAGGAAATTGGGACTAGAAAAAATGCATTTGCAAGTCATTCATAAGCATTGCATTGCATTCATTAAAATTTTGAATTGCAAAACCTCATTTATAAACCCTATTTTGAATTACTAAAATGCACCTACAAGAGAATATACAAGGGATTTCTAAATCCACTAATTGAAACTAGAGAAAATAATACAAACTTAATCCTATGATTATCTACATGATTTTAGAAAAATTTGAAGACAAAAATCATTTCATTTGGAGTTATAAATAAAAAGATATGTGGAGAAATAGAAAAAAAATGAATAAAAAAACTAAACCTAACTACCCGGCTCAACCCACCTGCCACCACCTCCTACCGACCGCGCGCCCCTCCTTAGCACGCACGCACAACATTCGCGGCCCGCTGTTGGCCCAACTCTCCCCAGCTAGCCCGCTTTCCCCCCTCCATGCTGTCATCGCCAGGTGTGCCCCATCTGTCGTCTTCCTGGCGCTCTAGGAGATCGTGATGAACACGATCGATCCCGTGTTTTGCTCCCAAATTCTCGCGATTTGGCTCTATTTTGTTGGCCCTCTCGCAAGCCAGGCTCCCTCCATAAATACCCCCACACCACCGCCACTTTCCCCTTTGAATCCGCTCGGAAACCCTAGCCCCAAACACGATTTCAATCTCGCTGCTGCAGCACCATTGCTGACCTTCAAAAGGTGAAGCCGCCGACGCTCTGTCGCCCCCTTTCCCCTATTCTTCTCCCTATTTCTTACTGCGTCGACCTGCCCTCTTTTTCCCTCTACGCAGATCGCTGCCGCCTCCGCGATTGCTCGTCGGAGCTCCGTGTCTGTTGCTGCCTCCATCTGTCCGCCGACGCCACCTCGGGAAGCGAAACACGACAACGAGCCCGCCCTCGAGATCATCGTGCACGCCCGGTCGTCATCCACTACCCCTCTATCGCTGGTGATCGCCTAAGCCTCTGCCACCGTCACCACCTGAGCCGCCGCCACCGCTCGCCGTCGATCAGCCCGCGAAGAAGGAAGCTTCGCTTCTCCACCGTTTGACCTGCCATGAACGCCCGAGATCAGATCCACCAGATAAAGCGGTATCGAAGAATCAGAGCATGACATGTCGCTGTCCTCATTACCCATCCCCGCCAGTGCCACGTCGACAGCAGGTCAGCCCCGCGTCCCAGTCAGCAGCCAAGTCAACACGGCATATTCCCAGGGAATATTCCCTGTAATTTGAAATTGAATTTAATTTGCAGAAAATTGTGTAAACTTGCAAAAATCATATTAAATTATCCATAGCTCTAAAAATAGCAAATAGTATATCCATGGATTGAGAAAATTGATTACAATATTAATATAAATTTGTATCTAACTTTTACAGTACGTACTTACTGTAATAATTTAAATATTTTAAATGGCCTTTTAGAGTATTAAATTCCTAATAAATTATTTAGAGGCCAGAAAAATATGAATAATATATCAAAAGAAAGATAATCTAATGTAGATTAATCTTGTCAGATTAGATCTAACCATTTCAGTACATATTCACAATAATAATTTATTTAGTTTTAATGGCTTTATAAATCATTAATTCGTAGTAAATTATTTGTCCCTCACAAAATATAAATAATGTACCGTTGGAAAGCTAGTTCCAAGTAGATCATCAATATGCGATTGGTTCAGGCAAATACTGTAAGGTTGTTCTGTAGATATTTAAATAATTTAATACCCTTTTTGGAGTAATAAATTCATAAGAAAATAAATAATGTTCAGAAAATTGCAAGTAATATGTCCCTGGATTCACAATCCCGTGAAGTATAGATATGATTTTAGTTTGATCTTTAGGCAACAAAAATTATTTAAATGATTTAAAATCCATTAAATACTATTTAAATCATAAGAAAACATCCATAACTCTAATTACGGTGAACCCAATGCCTACTGGTTCATATTAACATCCTCTATCCAGTACACTTCAGATCCAAATTTAATTTTTCAATAAGAACAGGAGTTACAATAGAACTATTAAAACCCCTATATTGGCAAGTAATTATTAATAAATACACCATTGCATTAATTGGTCTCTTGCATGCATCATATACTTCAGTATTGTTTAGATAACTAAAATAACAACCATTGTGACTTATTAAATTATCATGCATGCATTTGTTATATTTGTTTGATCTCTATGTGCTATTGTTTATATTGTATGCAATTATTTGATCGATAGATTGCGAGGAGTGCAACGTGTGTGAGTGCAACAAGTGCTTGAACGACTTCAGTTGCAACCAAGGCAAGTAGATGCCAATTTGTTCATGATCATTGTCCTATTATTTTTAATGCATTGTGGTGTATTTTGTAGATGCATGATAGGGACTACTATCGCTATGCTATATCCTATTATGTGGTAGGGATCTCTTGTAGTTGAGCCACCGTTGGTAGATGTGCTTAGTCGTCCTATGATAAACAAGGGCTGGGTTACATCACTAAAAGTTGTTTCTAAAAGTGTTGGTTTGTGAAAACTAAAAACAACTTAATCAACAAACCTCCTGGGTGTGATGGGATTGACATTTTTTGGTGGTATCATTGCGGAAAGGCACCTAGGTATCAATAGAAAATGGCTGGCTTCTTTATTTGGTAGCTTACATGTACAACCATATGCAATAATGAAATTGGTGGTTGGTTGGACCTAGTAGGTTGTGGTAACTCGAACCCATGTAGCTAGAGATGTAGAATTTTGGTAGGTTGGTACGGTGCGTGTCGGGTTTGGGGAGCTACTTTCCGAACGGTTCCTTATTGCACTTTTTCCTATCATCACCCAATATGAAAGTGGTGGTACGAGTTGGGCTGGCCAAGTCACATGGGTAAAGTGTACTAACCCCTGTAGGGTGTATAATCTAATCGATTAACCGTGTCCCCGATTATGGACGTCTGAGTTACTTGATATTGAGTTAATGACATGTTTCTCGCTCATTCTAATTTCCTAATTGCTTTAATATTGATGGGTTAATATATTGGGATATTTTCAAAGAAAATCAAAAATTGTTTAAGAAAGTAGGACGAAGGTATTTGCAAATGCAATCTAGCCATAGCTCCACTTGCCAAATATGCATGTAGATGCTAGGTTTATTGTCTCCTTTAATAGCTCTACTTGATATATATTCCATGTATTGACCCTTCGACGCTGCTACGTTTCATGTTGCAGGTTGTTATTCCGATTATGAGTGATCGACTAGGTTGCGATACTCCACTCAACATTTGTTCGCTTGTGGGCAATTGAAGATGGAGTCTACTATATATTTATGCTTCCATTTGCTATTGAACTATTTGAGCTAGCCTGCATGCTAAGCATTATTATAATAATTGCAAATTCTGGATCAATTCTTTATTTATAATGCACTGTTAAATTTTTGGTATTCATCTGTACTATGTATGCCAGTGAACCGATCTAGGGATTGACACTATACACATGAATTTAGCCTTATTAGGCGAGGGTGTTACAAGATGGTATCAAAGCAGTGTGTTGACTGTAGGATTGTGACCTAGCAATTGATTAGGAAAACCATATAATAATTATAAACACTATATGATTCTATCTATTCTCTTCTTACACTTCTTTCTAGTATCTTCTTATCACTTCAATTCTCATACTCCTCTCTTTTAAAATATAGAAGGAAGGATCTCTCTAGTAATGAACTCATAATTTTGTACTTATTAGATTCTTGTAATTCTTCATCTATCTTTTCTAATCTCATCTTGTTCAAACTTGTTGATGACCACTTGTGCAAGAAAGTGCAAGATTTAGAATAGTTAGATGATGTCCAACATATAGTTATGATATGATTTCATTTAGATATAGCAATCAATCAATGCAAGAACTTGTGTGGTAATTTTTTTATTCTTCTTAGACTGTGCTATTTGATACCTTAAAGTTCCAGAATATTTTTGTGAGATTCCATAATATGTTAATGAAGGTTTTGATAAAAATTCGTGGTAATATTTGCTGCAGTTTTCTGCCTAACAGATCTCACTATGCGATTTTTAATTTTTAATTGGTAACTCGGATTAAGCTCATATTTTAGGATCTGGTCCGAAACTTCCTAATATACCGGCACAGGAGTTGGATAAAATTCCTAATGAGTTTAAGGTGCCCAGAAAAGTTCGTGAACACTGCTATAGTTTTAGGATAGATTCTGTCCATTGCTTTTATGATTGTAGGTTCACCCCCAAATGAATATTAGTCAATGGAAAGTTATTTTGTGGATGGTATGCCACTAAAACAAAACTTATGGAACATAAATAAAACTATTTTTGGATTGAGTGTTGTTTGTGTTGATTGTGTGCTTGTGTGACAATTGATTGCTTCATATAGTTATGGGTAGTATTACTTCTCTAGTCTTTCTATCTATAACTTGTCTATACTATACCAATAGATGTCACCCTGTGGTCAATCCACTGAAATAGAGAAGCTCATGGCAGCACAAGAACATCTAGCACAAGTGATGATGAAATACATGGCCAATAACAAGCCACGGCCTCAGCAGGACCTACTCAGCAGTTTTCTGATGCCCGAATCATCAACATACTCAAGCTTTTATAAGCCTACTGTGGCGGATAATTGGTTGTAAAGAGTGAACAAGAGCCTAGTGACTGTTGATTTCCCAGATGAAGAGAAGGTGAGGTTTTCCACTCGCTTACTGGAAGGACCTGTAGCAAAATGGTGGTACAAGTATCAAGCCACTCACCCCGTAGTACAAGTAACATGGGACATGTTTCAGAAAGCATTCCGTGATGCACATATTTCATCTGAAGTCATGAATTTACATCGGAGATGATTCAACAATCTACGCCAAGGAAAGCATACTATTGGGGAGTACATTAAAGCTTTTATCAAGGCATCCCGTCGTGCGATGGATGATGTGAATTTGGACCATACAACTTGGTGGAGGATGCATGGAGCCATCTACAACATAAAACTAACTTGGGAGGAGTTCAATGAAGTTATACTATGACCTTGCCCCATCACCCAAGTATCAACGACTGGAGAGGACGTTCTGAAGGAGTTTCAAGCTTGCAAAGTCTGTGGAGACTTAGGACACGCATAGAAGGAGCATCAGGATTAGTGCCCCTATTGTGATGGAAACCATCTAGTTGGAGAGTGCCCAACAACCCAAGTCACTTGCTTTCTATGTGAGGGAACGATCATGTCCCTGTTCATTGTCACCTTTACCCCATGGTACAACAAGTGAATAAAGGAGTCAAGGATGGAGTGTATCAAGCTCTCAAGAAGACCCACGCAGAATCAAGTCCTATAGCGGAGGCCGAAGTCAGAGTCGTGCCTCATAAGGCCGAATGTGACCACAATGTGTTGTTACTCATGTGGAGAAGAAGATCATATCTCTAGTGATTGTCCCAAGAAGCAAGAAAGGTTTCATGAATTTGTGGTGAAATATGAAGAAGAAGAACTAAGAGAACTCCTAGACTTGGAGAGACCTAGAAAGAGGAAGAACTGCTACAACTCCCATGCGAGGGATATTAGCCAGCTGTTGTGCTACAATTGTAAAGAGCTAGGGCATTATGCGTCACATTGTCCAGAAAGGAAGAATGGCAAAGGAACCAAGAAAAGCGGATATGCTGACAAAATAAAGCCTGTTAGGGATCCCATACTTGTCACCTGCTACAAGTGCAATGAGTCGGGACATTATGCCTATAAATGCCCAGAGAAGGATCTTCAAGCTAGACCTCGTGACTAGTAAGATCCCACTAATTCATGCATCACAATCATAATGTTTTCAATACTAGTGCATCGTGTTCATTCATATTGAGGCATTCATGGATAAGAATAGTTACATATGGAGTTACTTAGAGGATCTGTTGAAGAGAACCCACTGGAAAGGATTGATAGCTAGCAAAAGATTCCATAATTAAGTATTAGATGTTGGAGATGCCAAGTTCATTTTTCTTAAGGGGGTTAGCCTCGACAACAAAACCCATACCCTTGCTAGCCATTCCGAATCTCGGGACGAGATTCATCTTAAGGGGGTTAGTTTGTCACATCCCAGGATTTTAGGAAACAGGGACTAGAAAAAAATGCATTTGCATGTCATTCATAAGCATTGCATTGCATTCATTAAAATTTTGAATTGCAAAACCTCATTCATAAAATTTATTTTGAATTACTAAAATGCACCTACAAGAGAATATACAAGGGATTTCTAAATCCACTAATTGAAACTAGAGAAAATAATACAAACTTGATCCTATGATGATCTACATGATTTTAGAAAAAATTGAAGACAAAAATCATTTCATTTGGAGTTATAAATAAAAAAGATATGAGGAGAAATAGAAAACAAAAAATGAATAAAAGAAAACAACAAAAAAACTAAACCTAACTACCCTGGCCCAACCCACCTGCCACCACCTCCTACCGACCGCGCGCCCCTCCTTAGTGCACGCGCGCACAACATCTGCGGCCCGCTGTTGGCCCAACTCTCCCCAGCTAGCCCGCTTTCCCCCTCCCCAGCTGTCACCGCCGGGTGGGCCCCATCAGTCGTCTTCTTGCTGCTCCAGGAGATCGTGATGAACAGGATCGATCCCGTGTTCTGCCCCCAAATTCTTGCTATTTGGCTCGATTTTGTTGGCCCTCTCGCAAGACAGGACCCGTCCATAAATACCCCCACACCACTTCCAATTTTCCCCTTTGAATCCGCTCGAAAACCCTAGCCCCAAACTTGATTTCAATCTCGCCGCCGCCGCACCATTGCTGACCTTCGAAAGGTGAAGCCGCTGACGCTCTGTCGTCTCCTTTCCCCTATTCTTCTCCCTATTCCTTACCGCGTCGACTTACCCTCCTTTTCCCTCTCCGCAGATCACCGCCTCCTCCGCGATTGCTCGCCAAAGCTCCGTGTCTGCCGCTGCCTCCATATGTCTGCCGACGCCGCCTCGGGAAGCGAAACACGACGCTGAGCCTGCCCTCGAGATCGTCGTGCACGCCCGGTCCTCGTCCGCTACCCCTCTGTCGCCGGTAATCGCCTAAGTCACCGTCACCGCCACCCTCTCCACTGCTTGTCGTCGATCAGCTCGCGACGAAGGAAGCTTCGCTTCTCCATCGTCCGATCTGCCACGAACGCCCGAGATTAGATCCACCAGATGAAACGGTATTGACGAACCGAAGCATGACACGTCGTTGTCCTCGTCACGCGGACCCACCAGCGCCACGTCTTTAGCAGGTCATATATTTCCTGTAATTTTAAATTGAATTTAATTTGCAGAAAATTGTGTCAACTTATAAAAATCATATAAAATTATCTATAGCTCCAAAATTAGCAAATAATATATCCATGGATTCAAAAAATTGATTACAATATTAATATCAATTTGGATCTAACTTTTACAATACGTACTTACTGTAATGATTTAAATAGTTTAAATGGCCTTTTAGAGTATTAAATTCCTAATAAATTATTTAGAGGTCAGAAAAAAATATGAATAATATGTCGAAAGAGAGATACTCTAATGTATATTAATCTTGTCAGATTAGATCTAACCATTGCAGTGCATATTCACAATAATAATTTAATTAGTTTTAATGGCTTTATAAATCATTAATTCATAGTAAATTATTTGTCCCTCACAAAAATATAAATAATGTACCGTTGGAAAGCTAGTTCCAATTAGATCATCAATATGCATTTGGTTCAGGCAAATAATGTAAGGTTATTCTGTAGATATTTAAACAAATTAATACCCTTTTTGGAGTAATAAATTCGTAATAAAATAAATAATGTGCAGAAAATTGTTTATAATATGTCCCTGGATTCACAATCCCGTGAAGATTATAGATCTGATTTTAGTTCAATTTTTAGGCAACAGAAACTATTTAAATGATTTCAAATCCATTAAACACTATTTAAATCATAAGAAAACATCTATAACTCCGATTAGGGTGAATCCAATGACTACTGGTTCATATTAACGTCCTCTATCCAGTACACTTCAGATCCAAATTTAATTCGGCAATAAGAACATGAGTTACAACAGAACTATTAAAATCCCTATATTGGCAAGTAATTATTAATGAATACACCATTGCATTAATTGGTCTCTTGCATGTATCATATACTTCAGTATTGTTTAGAGAACTAAAATAACAACCATTGTGACTTATTAAATTGTCATGAATGCATTTGTTGCATTTGTTTGATCTCTATGTGCTATAATTTATGTTGTATGCAATTGTTTGATCGATAGATTGCGAGGAGTGCAACGTGTGTGATTGCAACGATTGCATGAACGACTTCAGCTGCAACCAAGACAAGTAGATGCTAATTTGTTCATGATCATTGTCCTATTATTTTCAATGCATTGTGGTGTATTTTGTAGATGCATGATAGGGACTACTATCGCTACATTATATCCTATTATGTGGTAGGGATCTCTTGTAGTTGAGCCACTCTTGGTAGATGTTCTTAGCCGTGCTATGATGAACGAGGGCAGGGTTACATCACTGAAAGTTGTTTCTAAAAGTGTTGGTTTGTGAAAACTAAAAACAACTTAATCAACGAACATCCTTGGTGTGATGGGATTGATATTTTTTGGTGGTATCATTGCGGAAAGGTACCCAGGTTTCAAGCAAAAATGACTGGATTCTTTATTTGGTAGCTTACGTGTACAACCATGTGCCAATAATAAAATGGGCGGTTGGTTGGACCTAGTAGGCTGTGGTAACTCGAACCCACGTAGCCAGAGATGTAGAATTTTGGTAGGTTGGTACGGTGTGTGTCAGTTTTGGGGAGCTACTTCCCGAATGGCCCCTTCTTGGACTTATCCCTATCATCACCCAATATAAGAGTGGTGGTACGAGTTGGTCTGGCCAAGTCACATGGATAAAATGTACTAACCCCTGCAGGGTGTATAATCTAATCGATTATCCATGTCCCCGGTTATGGATGTCTGAGTTGCTTGATATTGATTTCATGACATGTTTCTCGCTCATTCTAATTTCCTAATTGCTTTAGTGTTGATAGGTTAATATATTGGGATCTATTCAAAGGAAATCAAAAACTGTTTAAGAAAGTAGGACAAAGGTATTTTCAAATGCAAGCTAGCCACAGCTCCAGTTGCCAAATAAGCAAGTAGATGCTAGGTTTATTGTCTCCTTTAATAGCTCTACTTGCCATACATTCCATGTATTGACCCTTCGGGGCTGCTATGTTTCATGTTGCAAGTTGTTATTCCGATTATGAGTGATCGACTAGGTTGCGATACTCCACTCAACATTTGTTCGCTTGTGGGCAATTGAAGATGGAGTCTACTATATATTTATGCTTCCGTTTGCTATTGAACTATTTGAGCTAGCCTGCGTGCTAAGAATTATTGTAATAATTGCAAATTCTGGATCAATTCTATATTGATGATGCACTGTTAAATTCTTTGGTATTCATCTGTACTGTGAGTGCCAGTGAACCGATCTAGGGATTGACACTATACACATGAACTTAGCCTTATCAGGCGAGGGTGTTACACTTAACCTTAGAGTTCTTTTTGAATGATCTTCCTGAAAAGAAGTTGCAACTTGTTGATATGGGTATCCTATCAATCCTATTAAGTCATGTGCTTCGATCTCACATCAACTAACAGCCTTGCTTTTTGAATAGGATTGATCCAGCGCTGGCATTTCGGCTGGCGGTTAAACTGGATACTAGCGTAATTCATGGTTGTAAATAGTATGTCTCTGGATTTTACTTCCTAGCGGTGGTTGTAACCTCCATAACTCCCAGAGATTTGAGAGATAAAATCTATTGTAAATTCCCCTGGAGCAATGGCGATTCAGTTGATTTGCAATATTTCAATATTAGCGAGAAAAGATTACTCCCACTAACTAGCAAAGATGATATGGTAATACTTTTCTCTTTGAATGCTGCCAAGCGTTTTGGTCGGATTCATTTCCATGTGCAACCTAAAGTTGAGCACATGGGAAAGAGGTTAAAGCATCATCTGCTGGTCAGGCATCATCAGATGGTCGGGCATCATGTGGATCTGTTGTCTCTACTAATAGTGTGCACCCCCGTGCTCCTTGTAGGTCCACAACAGTACCATTTGTTCGCACTGCGAGTGTAAGCCAAATCGCTCGTGCAGCCGATGTGGAGGACGAAGCAAAGACTGACGAGGGAGTGCCTCCACTATATGATGCAGATGAGTTGATGTTTCCTGGTAGATAGATTCAACAAACATGCACTAGAGGATCAATACATATAGGAAATGGCCCATGGTGCCAGATTTGATGACACTAATGACAAGGAGAATGAGGGGAACAATGACAGTCTCGTTTTAGCCGAGTACGATGGTGAGGACTTGCTAGTAATTGAGTGGGACAGGGACGATCCTAAGATTTTAGAAGGCACCGTATTTGAAATGATGTAGGACTGTCATAATTCCCTTACTACATATTGCATTCGCACCAATAATGATTATGATGTTATTAAGAGTGAGCCAGCAAGGTTCACGGTGAAGTTCTCATACAAGAGGTGTAGGTGGAGGATGCATGCATCCACTATGCTCAGGAGCAGTTTGGTTCAGATATTATAACCAGTTGTGTATTTTAGATCATTGTGTAGAGTTTGTTAACTATACCTGACATTTTTATTATGTTTCGGATAAAAAGTAACTGGTTCGAACATTCTTTTCCACCTCAAGGGGGACAACCAAAGGAAAAATAAAACTAGTAAAGACTAGGTGGTTGGCAGATGCAATCATGGATTGGATGAGAGCGAACCCATCACTTGGTGCAACATCGCTCATAAAAGAAGTTTATAAAAAGTTTTATATTACAGTACCTTACATGAGGATGTTATATGCAAAGGAAATGGCTCTTGATAGGATCAATGGTCCATGGAATGAAAGTTTTTAGTTGCTTTACAGCTTCAAAGCTGAAGTGGAGATGGCTAATACAGGTAGTGTTGTATAGATAGACAGGCATAAAGTTCAGTACAAAATAAGAGGGAAGACAATGCAGAAGGAATTCTTTATAAGGGCTTTTGTTTGTTTCAAAGCTTGCTAGCAAGGGTTTCTGGATGGTTGCAGGCCTTATTTGGTCGTGGATGCAACCGCTCTTCATGGTAGATTTAAAGGACAGCTAGTAGATGCTACTACAGTTCATTGCCACAATTGGATATTCCATGTTGCTTATGGAGTTTTGGAGATTGAGTCAGAGGAAAGTTGTGTTGGATATATGACCAAGAGGCAATAAAAAAGTGGTTATTATTATATCTTTGTGTTTATGATAAATGTTTACATCCCATGCTATAATTGTATTAACAGGAAACATTAATACTTGTGTGTTTTTTAAACATAAAAGAGTCCCTAGTAAGCCTCTTGTTAAACTAGCTTGTTGATTAATAGATGATCATGGACATTGGATGTTATTAATAACAAGATCATGTCATTAGGAGAATTATGTGATGGACACACACCCATAGTAAGCATAGCATAAGATCAAGTCATTGAGTTTGTTTTGCTACAAGCTTTTAGATACATAGTAACCTAATCCTTCGACCATGAAATCATGTTAATCTCCGTCAACGGATGAGTACTTTGATGACATCAAACACCACTTCCGTAACTAGGTGGTTATAAAGGTGGCATTTGGTATTCTGAAAGTATGTGTTCAAGCGCATGGATCAAGAGTGGGATTTGTCCATCCATATGGAAGATAGACATACTCTAGGCCCTCTCGGTGGAATGTCATCCAATTGGCTTGCAAGTATGTCACTAAGTCACAAGAGATGTCATATCACGGTATGAGTATAGTGTACTTATCGGTAACGAGGTTGAACTAGTTATGGAGATACCGACAATCGAACCTACGATAAGTAAAGTATCGCGTGACAAAGGGAATCAGTATCTGTAGGGTTTCATAGCATGGAAAACAAAAAATTCTACCGCATGAACACACACAAGCCACAATCTATCTACTAGATTGGATCAACGAGTCGATAGAGTACTCACCCTCGAAGATTCCAAAGTGATTAACAAGAGCAGATTCTCGTGGGTGATGTAGTCATTCACTTGCCGAGCTCAAGATTGCGTAGACGATCCTTCCGGCGCCGCGTTCCGGCAGTGCTCCCGTAGTCGGTCACACGTTTGGTACTCTATGAAGACCTTCTTCTCCCTTGTTCCACCAGGCAGCGGAGGTTGTCGATATCTCCTCACGATTCCGGCAGCACGACGGTGTGGTGTCAGAGTTTAGAGGGGAAATCCTGTAGGGCTTCGCCTAAGACGGAGCGGGTATGGTGGAGTAGAAGAGAGGCCTTGGCGATCTACGGTTTAGAGGGCCAAGAGGGTGGTGTGGCCGGCGGCTAGGGCTAGGGATTTTCCCTAGTCGGCGACTTGGGAGGAGCTCCCTAGGAGGCGGCGACTTGAGAGGTGGTGGCGCCTTGCTAGGAATTGTTGTGAGGGGTAGGAGGGCGCCCTACCCCTCCTTTTATATGTGGGGAGGCGTCAAGGGGGGGGGGAATCCTCCCCCAACTCCATCTCATGTGGACGGCGGCAAGGAGAGGGAGGAATCCTCCCTTAGGTAGGATTCCTTCCCTCCCTCCACTAGGCAATCAATGTTGGCGTTTGACTTTTCAAACTCGCGTTTGACTTCTCAAACTAGAGTTTGATTTCTCTCTTCCAATTGCCCAGCCAAGTGACCTAGGACATGATGAAACCATTCCACTTTTTTATGACACATCCATGTACCCTTCCCACTCCGATCAGTGAACCTGCTAGACCCTTCTAGAACATTCCGGTGAAAACACCGAAACCATTCCCCGAACTCCGGAATTGGACTTTCCTTCTATGAATCTTATTCTCCGGACCATTCCGGATCTCCTCGTGATATCCCAGATCCCATCAGAGACTCGTAACAATATTCGGTCTCTTTACTCACTTTCCATATCGACTAAACAACATCAAATCCTTAAGTGTGTCTCCCTATGGTTCGTGAATTATGCAGACATGATCGAGACTCTTCTCTGATCAATAACCAACAGAGGAATCTGGAAATTCATATGGATCCCACATATTTCTATAATTACTTTATGATCGAATGAACCATTTACATACGATACCAATTTACCTTTGTCTCACGATACTTTACTTATCTGAGGTTTGATCTTCGGTATCTCTGCATACCTAGTTCAACCTCGTTACCAATAAGTACTCTTTACTCGTTCCTGTGATATGTGATCCCTTGTGAGCCAGTCACATGCTTGCAAGATAATTGGATGACATTCCACCGAGAGGGCCCAGAGTATATCTATCTGTCATATGGATGGACAAATCCAACTCTTGATCCATGTGCCTCAACACATACTTTCCGAACACTCAATGCCAACTTTATAGCCACCCAGTTACGAAGTGGTGTTTGATATCATCAAAGCATCCATCCGGTGATGGTGATTAACATGATCTCATGGTCGAAGGATTTAGTTTACTATGTATCTGAAAGCTTATAACAAACGAACTATTGAAATGACTTGATCTTTTATGCTACGCTTAACTATAGGAGTATGTCCATCACATCATTCTCCCAATGATATGATCTTGTTGTTAATAACATCTCAATGTTCATGATCAGGTAACCATGATCATCCATCCACCAACAAGCTAGCATTACAAAGATGCTTTACTAGGGACTCGAACAAGTTTACAAATCACACAAGTATTAATGTTTCTGGTTAATACAATTATAGCATGAATGTAAACATTTATCATAAACACAAATATATAATAATAACTACTTTCATTATTGCCTCTTGGGCATATCTCCAACAGTCTCCCACTTGCACTAGAGTAAATAATCTAGATTACATAGTAATATACCGAACACCCATGGCAGTTTGGAGTTGGTCATGTTTTGCCCTCGGGAGAGGTTTAGTCAATGGGTCCGCCACATTTAGATTTGTGAAAATACAGCTTGATATGTTTCAGCTTCTTGTGTGACCTTGGCTCCTGCGCATTGTCTATGGCACCCATGTTATCACAGTAGATAGCCATTGGGTCCAGCGCACTAGGAACCACACCAAGCTCCGTAATGAACTCCTTCATCCATATCGCCTCTTGTGAAGCCTCCGAAGTAGCTATGTATTCCGATTCAGTTGAAGATCTCGCCAAAACGCTTTGCTTTGCACTCCTCCAGCTTACTGCTGCACCATTCAATGTAAATACTTATCCAGATTGAGATTTGGAATCATCCGGATCGGTGTTCCAACTAGTATCAGTGTAACCATTAACAACAAGTTGTTCATCACCTCCATAATAAAGAACCACATCCTTAGTTCTTCTCTAGTACTTAAGGATGTTTTTGACCGCTGTCAAATGATCCACTCCTGGATCACTTTGATATCTGCTAGTCAAACTAACAACATATGCAATGTCGGGTCTAGTACATAGCATGGCATAAATGATAGATCATATGGCTGAGGCATAGGGAGTCTTACTCATCCTCTCTCTATCTTCTGCCGTAGCAGGACTTTGAGTTTTACTCAAGTCCATATTGGGTAACATGGGCAAGGACCCTTTCTTGCTATCTTCCATTCCAAACCTCTTTAGAACTTTGTCCAAACATGTACTCTGTGAAAGCGATATTAGGTGTCTCGATCTATCTCTATAAATCTTTATGCCTAATATATAAGCATCTTCGCCAAGACCCTTCATTGAAAAACTATTATTCAAATAATCTTTGACACCTTTAAGAAGGTCTACATCATTCCCAATTAGCAATATGTCATTCACATATAGTACTAGGAATGCTACAGAGATCCCACTCACTTTCTTGTAAATACAAGCTTCTCCATAAGTTTGTATAAAACCAAAACTTTTGATCACCTTATCAAAATGTTGATTCCAACTTCGGGATGCTTGCTTCAATCCATAAATAGATCGTTGAAGTTTGCATACCTTGTTAGCATCTTTAGGATCGACAAAACCTTTGGCTTGTACCATATACAACTCTTCATCAATGTCTCCATTGAGGAACACCGTTTTGACATCCATCTGCCATATCTCATAATCATAATATGCAGCGATTGCTAACAAAATCCTCACAGACTTTAGCTTTGCTACTGGTGAAAAAGTCTCATCGTAGTCAACTGTTGAATTTGTCGAAACCCTTTTGCGACAAGTCGATCTTTATAGATGGTTACATTACCATTAGCATCTGTTGAATGTGTCGTCCACCAACATGACACTCATAACGGGATCATACCAATCGAGAGTGGTACGAGTCCTCGTCGACCTACAAGGTTCCGTAGTAACTTCGACCGAAGTTTCATGATCACCCTCATTAGCTTCCTCTCCTATTGATGTAGGCGCCACGGGAACTTATTCTGATGTTGCGCTACTCTCAAATCAGAGAGAAGGTTCGACAACCTCGTTGAGTTCTACTTTCCTTCCAATCACTTATTTCGAGAGAAACTCCTTCTCTAGAAAGGATCCATTCTTGGCAACGAAGACTTTGCCTTTGGATCTATGATAGAAGGTATACCCAATAGTTTCATTCGGGTATCCTATGAAGACACATTTTTCCGCTTTGGGTTCAAGCTTGTTGGGTTGTAACTTCTTTACATAAGCTTCGCAACCCCAAACTTTTAGGAACGACAATTTAGGTTTCTTCCCAAACCATAATTCATACAGTGTCGTTTCAACGGATTTAGATGGTGCGCTATTTAAAGTGAATGCGGCTGTTTCTAATGCATAACCCCAAAATGATAACGGTAAATCTGTAAGTGACATCATAGAATGAACAATATCTAAGACAGTTCGATTACGATGTTCTATTATGATGTTCGGACACACCATTAGTTGTCGTGTTCCCAGCGGTGTCAATTGTGAAAGTATTCCGCATTTCTTAAAATGCTCGCCAAACTCGTAACTTAGATATTCACCTCCATGATCAGATCGTAGAAATTTAATCTTCTTGTTACGTTGATTCTTCACTTCATTTTGAAATTCCTTAAACTTCTTGAATGTTTTGGACTTATGGTTCATGAAATAGATATACCCATATCTACTCAAGTCATCCGTGAAAGTAAGAACATAACGATAACCACCGCGCGATGCTACACTCATTGGGCCACACACATCTGTATGTATGATTTCCAATAAGTTCGTAGCTTGCTCCATCATACCATAAAATGGAGTCTTTGTCATTTTTCCCATCAGACATGCTTCGCATATTTCAAGTGATTCGAAATCAAGTGATTCAAGAAGTCCATAGGAATGGAGTTTCTTCATACACTTCACTCCAATATGACCAAGACGACAATGTCACATGTATGTAGAATTATCATTCAATTTCAAATGTTTAGCATCTATATTATGAACATGTGTATCACTACTCTCGAGATTCAACGATGCATGACCATTAAAGATATTACTCATGTAAATCGAACAACCATTATTCTAGGACTTAAATAAGTAACCACCTCGCAATAAACAAGATCCTGATATAATGTTCATGCTCAATGCATGCACCAAATAACAATTATTTAAGTATAAAACTAATCCCGATGGTAGATGAAGAGGTAGCGTGCCGACGGTGATCACATCAACCTTTGATCCATTTACAACGCGCATCGTCACCTTGTTCTTCGCTAGTCTCCATTTATTCCGCAACACCTATTTCGAGTTACAAATATGAGCAACCGAACCAATATCAAATACCCAGGCACTACTATGACTACTAGTAAGATACACATCAATAACATGTATATCGAATATACCTTTCTTCTTGATGTTGTCGTTCTTCAGATCCGCCAAGTACTTAGGGAAATTCCGCTTCCAGTGACATTCTCCCTTGCAGTAAAAGCACTCAGTATTAGGTTTAGGCCCAGCCTTGATCTTCTTTGTATGCGAGGTAGCTTTCTTATCACCCTTCTTGAAGTTACCCTTTTTCTTAGGATTGCCTTGCTTCTTGAAATTGGTGGTCTTATTGACTATCAACACTTGGTGCTCTTTCTTGATCTCCATTTTTGCAGACTTCAACATAGAGAAGAGTTCTGGTAACGACTTATCCATGCGCTGCATGTTGTAGTTCATCACAAAGTTCTTGTAACTTGGTGGTAGTTGATGACCCACAAGTATAGGAGATCGCAACAGTCTTCGAGGGTAGTATAACCCAATTTATTGATTCAACACAATGGGAGCCAAAGAATACTTATAAGCCTTAACAACTGAGTTGTCAATTCAGCTGCACCTAGAAATAATCTTGCTCATAGAAGTTTATCAGTAGAAATAGTTTTGTAGTAGAAAAAGAAAAGTAACAGCAGCAGTAAAATAAAGGCAATAGTAACAATAGTAGCAAATAGTAGGATTTGAGTGCGGTAGGCATAGGAATGGATGGACGGGCGTTGCATGGACAAGACTATTCATGTAATATCAAGATCTAGGGCATGTTCAGATAAATAAGATATAGCATCCAAGTACTAAACAATCATAGACATGTGTTCCTTATATAGTCATACGTGCTCGCAATGAGAACTTGCACAACATCTTTTGTCCTGCAAACCCGCTGCAGTGGGGCCTCAAGGGAATCTACCAGAAATTAAGGTACTCCTTTTAATAGAGTACTGGAGCAAAGCATTAACACTCCGTGAACACATGTGATCCTCATATCACATCCATCCCCTCTGGTTATCCCAATTTCTATCACTTTGGGGCCTTTGGTTATGGACAATAATATGTGTAAACAACTTGCAGATAAGATCACAAACAATACTATCATCATGAATCAAGAACATGTTCAGATGTGAGATCATGGCACTTGGGCCCTAGTGACAAGAATTAAGCACAACAAGTTGCAACAATGTCAAAAAGCACTAACAAAGATACTAGGCACCATGCCCTAACAATCTTATTCGATTACATGATAGATCTCATCCAATCCCTACCATCCCCATAGCCTACAGCGGGGGATTACTCACACATGGATGGGGGAAATATGGATGGTTGATGGAGAGGCATCGGTAATGATGATGGCGATGATCTCCTCCAATTCCCCGTCCCGACAGGGTGCCAGAACGAAGTTTCTGGTTCCGAATCGCGGTTTCTGGTGGTGGCGGTGCAGTGGAACTCTCTCTAGAAAAACGTCGAACCCCCCTCTGTTTTTAGGCCAGAGGGCTTATGTAGGCGAAGGGGAGACCGAGGAGGGGCCCGAGGTGGCCACACCACCCCTAGGCGCGGCCTGGCCTAGCCCGCGCGACCAGGTGGTGTATGCCCCTCGTGGCCCTTCTCCGTCCCTTCTTCTGGCTCCGTTAATCTTCTAGTAAAATAGGAGTTTTGCGATATTTTCCGGGATTTTTTCTGAAAGTTGATTTCCTGCAAAAAAAACTAGACACCAAAGCAATTCTGCTGAAAACAACGTCAGTCCATGTTAGTTGTATCCAAATCACACAAATTTGAGGATAAACAATAGCAAAAGTGTTCGGGAAAGTAGATACGTTTTGGACGTATCAACTCCCCCCAAGCTTAGCTTATTGCTTGTCCTCAAGCAATTTAGTTGAAAAACTAAGTGCGATAAAATAAACTTTCATGAACACATTTGCTTCATATGATGTAAATATTCTCAGCATATGATCAATACTTAGACAATTCATAATAGGGAGTATGCAACTAAGTCTACTAAATAGTCATGCAACCTATAAAGAGATTCCAACACAATAATAATAAGTAGCATGAGACATAAGCATAAGCAACATTGCAATGCTCATAAGAAGGTATGATAAAGTGGTATCTCGCTTGCCTTTGATTGTGGAGCAAAACATAAATGCCAAGGCACCTATGAAGTTCAAGTGAAGATTAGAGATAAAAATATCAAAGATACAAGAATCAAAGTTATGTCATAATTAACCAAGTTTTGAGACAAGCACATTACACTAAGAATGACAACTATTCTCCCAAGAAGGTGCTCATAGAATGAGTGGTGACTCAACAAAGAAGTGAAAAGGTTTTGAAAAGTTTGAAAGGCTTCCAAATGCTGAAAGTATGATACTCATTAGCTTTGAGCTCTCATTGCCCTATCATAGGCATCTTTAAGTGGTTAAGGTAAAAGTGAGGTCCAATATGAGTTATATGCTTGACAGATCATAAACTGGAAATCTCATGTCCCTTGAATACGAGGCCGTTCCTCATGCTACTCAACTTTAGTTACCGGTAAGTTCTTGTCATTGTAAATACATGTGTATCATAGAGAACCGCCAACGGGGTACCCCTTGCCCCATGACACGGGAGCTATCCCATATCAAAATGACAAGGAAACAGATAGTGAGCATCTCAGCGATCCTTTTATTTACCACGTTCATGGTGCATATTTTTTCTCTCTTCTCTTTTTTCTCTATATTTTTTTGAGGATGCTTCATAGATTGCTCACTATGGTTATGCTGCCAGTTTCCACCATGATTAGGCATGGCTTAGGCTAGCGTCCCAGGCATTTCTCTAACACATATACATAACTCCATGGACTTACAAGATCCGCTTTTATTTCACACCACTGACATCCGTAAACAATAGAGCATGATATCAACTGTATAATATTTATAGGTGTTGAAAGCATTCCCCGTGACAACACGGTTCTGCTAACTCCCAGCCTATAATTTGCAAGCATATAACTTTCATGGACAGTCACAATGGTTCAGGTTTATAAAGTGCAAGAAAATAAAGTGTGCCATCAAGTTAGTGAGAGCTTTACTAACTAATTTTCTCATAACAAGCAAACATTTTATTTGGAATAAAACGAGGCATAATAAATAAGCACAGAATATCAGTGATGCTAGTAGGTAGATATGGTGTAAACTTTTTGACAATTTTAGTTTTGGGGAGTTGGAAGCACGAGTAGAGCTCATACTCAGTGCAAATGAAGGATAGCAATAGGAAGGGAGCGACAAACGAGAGAGCAATAACTGTCATAATCATGGTTGCAACAAAACAAAATTAATTATGGCATAAAAGTGATACAAGAACTCTGAGGCAAAATAAAATCATCGAGGCTTAACTGACTTTTGTTCAGTCATATGCATGCATGAGCATGTGCCAAGTCGATTCAAATGAAACATTCAGAGAAGGATACCACAATGCCATACCAAGTTATGAATATATGTACAAAAATGAAGACAAATAGAGTTCATTACCAACCTCTTACCACACCTCGAGTTGTCATAAATCATCATTATTGCCTTTCACTTGTGTCGTGGGAATGGTCACGGCAGATGCTGCAATCGGCAGCGAGTAGTAGAACGAAGGGCAAGGGCGGCCAGACATCTGCGGTGCGAGATGAGGGCAAAGACACAGGGTTTTACCCAGGTTCGGCCCCCCGAAGGGTAAAGACCTACTCCTGCTAGATTGTATTATGGATGTGGTAAAATGGGCGAACTCGGCGGCTAGGCGGCGAGTCGCTTGGGTGTATGATGGAATGTATCTCTACACGCCCCGCAGAGAGGTTTATATAGGCTCACCTCCCCTAGGGTTTACATACCTCAACTGAATCAGTTAAGGCTTCGGTACTCGTTTAACCTAATCCGACTGGGCCTATCTACTCGCCTGGGCCTTCAGCTTCCAGTCGCTTGGATCCACGCCGGGCCTTGATCCAGTCGCCGTCCTGCAGGCCCACTCGCCAGGTCTTGGGCCAGTCGGAAACGTCCTGCTGGGTATACCCCGGTAGGCACATCCCCATCAGTAGTCCCCGAGGCCGTCGTCGATTAGGCGTAGGTGGCTGCTGGCAGTCGGAGTATACGGCCGCTGAGTAGACATCCAGTCGAATCGTCGGCGGGCTCCTGTATAAAGGAAAAGACTAGTCATTCTGATCGCAGCTTTGGCGAGTCGAGTCGGCGAAAGACTGTCGTAGTGACCGGGTCGGCGAGCCGAGTGGCTGAAGTTGGACCGTTAAACGTGGTTAAACTAGCCGTTGGGGTAATCCAACGGTAACTTTCGGCGTAATCACCGCGTAGTAACGGCTCCCTGATTTTGCGGGTAACAACCGCTATATAAAGGGAATGGCAGGCGATCAGAGAACCACCTTCTCACCATTTCTTCTGACTGTGCGCACTTTCGCCTCCCTTCGCATCGCGATCCAGCCGACCAGAAATCCTTCGACCCCCACAAATATTTCCGCCATGGCCCTCTCCACCGAACCTTGGGGTAGATCTAAGTGCACGAGGGCGCAACTGGCTTCCTTTGAGAAGGCCGGGATCCTGCGAGCCGGCTGCTGGCGCATCCCTGCGGCCGGAGAGGTGACCCCGAACCCGCGAGAGAGGGAATTCATCTGCTTCACCAGCCATCTTGAACGGGGGCTAGGGTTCCCCACGTCCCTGTTCTTCCGGCGCTTCTGCGCCTACTACGGGATCCAACCATCGGATCTGGGTCCCCACAGTATCGAGCAGCTCGCCATCTTCGTGGCGTTCTGCGAGTGCTACTTGGGCTGCCGGCCCTACTTCCCTCTATGGCAAGATCTGTTCCACGGACGGATCAGCCGCGAGGAGGCGGGCGGCCCAATGCTTGCCGCGGGCGGCCTAACCTTCCAGCTGAAGTCGAAGGCTTCATTTTTCGACTTGATGCTGCCCGCCAAGGCGGCGAGCGACTGGAAGAAGTCGTGGTTCTATGTTGCCGAGGCGACCCCGGAAGGCGAGACGACGATCCCACGATACTCCGCCAACCGGTCCGAGCCGCGCCGTCTTCAAGTCGGCAAGCTCCCCAACGACCAGCGGATGGTCGTTGACGAAATGCTCCAGACCATCCATGGTTAAAAGAAGAAGGGCCTCCAGACGATCAACCTATACAACTGCTGGCTCGGGCGGCGGCTCGTCCCTCTGGCTCGACGCGACCACTATATGTACCAGTACACGGGCCGGGAAGACTCGACGAAGGCCTGCCTCGCCGAGTGGAAGCTCGAGGACTACATACCAGCACTGAAGAAGATCACCCAGGCGGTGTACCTGGACGCACAAGCTGGGGTCACCCCTTACACCGCAAGGCGTCCAGCCCCAACGGTAATCACCTCGCTTCATTCGCAGTCGCAGTTTTTGCAGTCGCGGTAATTCTAATTTCATCTTGCGTCCTTTACAGCTGTTCCAAGTAGTGGAAGGATGGCTCCCGCCTTCGGACGACGAGAATTCGAGCTCGTCCGCCCAGGACATGGGCGAGTCGCCTCCCACCAAAGGCGATTCCGGGAGCGACGAGATCAATGACGACGACGAGTCCGAGGAGGAGGTCGCCCCGCTGGTTCGCAAGACCCGCGGGCAGCGACAGCGTGAGCTTGAGGCGAGTAAAAGCCTCGAGCGTCATGATGACGACGAAGAACTTCCGGAGACCACCTCGCGCCGCCAGGCCACTCCGTCGAAGAAGAAGAAGAAAGAGAAGGAGGCAAAGGCCCCTCCGAAGAGGAAGACGAAGCCGACGAGGCCGGCCTCGCCGCCGCACTCGGCGAGCAGTTCTGACGCCCCCAGCCCGGCCAAGGACGAGGCGCCGCCGACGACAGCCGTGCTGGACACGGCCACTGTCGAGGTGCCACTGGCTTCGATGCCTCCGCCATTCGCCCCAGTCTCTGGGCTGGGGGATGCTCCGGCCGCAGCGGCTTCGCCTCGCAGGGAGGCTCCTGCCGAAGATATCCCAGAGGCTCCGGTTGCGGCCTCAACGACGAAGAAGCCGTCCGTGTCTTGGGCACGCGACGTCCTGGAGATGGGGCTCAGTCGCCAACTGGGCCCTGAACTGGAGAAGCCGGCCGGCCTCCGCACGGGGCTACGCTTTATTCCAGTCGCCAAGTGAGTACCCTCACCCTCCTTTGTCTTCCATAACAGCTTGAATTATCTCTGCTTACACGATTGATGTACAGGACCGGAGTGAAGAGGATGGGCCACCCGACCGTGGCTAAGGTGCCGTCCGTCGCCAGCGAGGAGGATCCTTCCCGTAAGAGGAAGGCGGACGAGGTCGTCGTCCCTATGGATGGCAGCAAGAAGGCCAAGGGTGATGACGTCGTCATGATTTCTGACGACACGGCGGTCGCGCCAACGGAGCCCGTAATAGAGGCGACCGCATCCACGAAGGAGGGCGCTCCCTCGCCTGGAACGGCCGAGCCGACCTCCTTTGGGGCGGGTGCCTCCATCGCGACTTTCCCGCGCTTCATGGCCAAAGCGGCCGCGGCGAGTGGAACTTCACCCTCGAGCCGTGCACCTGGGGTCGCCGATGCGGAAGTCGACCAGCGTCGTGGGTACACGCCGGCCCTCCTCGCGTCCGTGGATGCGATACAACTTCATGGCATGCTTGGCGCAGCCATCCAGGTATGTCCAGTCCCCGAGGATCAGGTCGGTGTTTTGCAGCGGTCTGATCCTTTTGTCATATAGTTTGTTATTTTGCGCGTCCAGTCCCCGAGTGCGCGCTCGCTGAATTTCAGCGGGTGGGCACTTAAGAAGGTTTTGATTGCCAGTCCCCGAGTGCACACTCGCTGAATTTCTGCGGGTGGGCGCTTAAGAAGTTTTTGATTGCCAGTCCCCGAGTGCGCACTCGCTGAATTTCAGCGGGTGGGCACTTAGGAAGTTTTTGATCTCTAGTCCCCGAGTGCGCACTCGCTGAATTTCAGCGGGTGGGCACTTAGGATGTTGCTTTAATTAACTGTTTGAACGATGTGCAGGGTCTACAACGTGAATCAGCTGACCGATTGGCAGCGAAGCACCGCGCGGAGAAGGAACTGGCAGCCGTCCAAGAGGTGAATAGGGGGCTTCGGGCAGTTGCCGCGAAGGCGGAGGAAGCTCGCCAGGGACTTGTCCCCGCGGGTGAATTGGCGGCGGCGCAATCGGCTTTGAGCTCGGCTGAAAAGCGGATCGCCGATCTCGAGCGCGAGCTGCGGGAAGCGAAGGAAGAAGCGAGCTCGGCTGATGGACGAGCCAAGGACGCCATTACAGCCGCCGAAGAAGATCGTAAAGTGTCGGACGCCCTTGTTGCTGGGCTTCAGGACGATCATACTGCGCTTCAACGCTTCATCACGGATCTCGCCCGCCCGCTGATTGGTAAGTGCATTTGCCTCTGCCAGTGTCTTGTGCTTTTTTGTGATGCCCAACATACTCACTGTTGTCTTCTACTCGCAGGTCGCATCATTGATAGCGCGGAAGAGGCGAGCTCGTTCGACGCGCGGCAGTGTGTGGGCACGCTCGTTGACTCGGCGACGTTGTCGGCAACATGCATCCGAGCCTACCTCCAGGAGATATCACCCACGGAGGTGATTCCCAGCGACCTCGTCGAGGTGTGGAAGTACTTGGAGAAGGCGCCCTCGGTTGTTGAATTCATGACGCGGTCGGCGTTTCGATGCGGAGCAGCAACGGCGCTGAGCCTTGGACTTGCTCACTTCCCAGAGGACTTCGACCTCGACGACGTGACGAGCGGCTACCCTTCGTCGACTGGCGCGGTGGAGCTTTCCGAAGTGCTCAAGTTGACGGACCGCGCCGCGGTGTACTCGGAGCGTGTCTGAGCAAATGGGCGACCTCCTTCCGTACCAGGAGACGGTCGTCGCGCCCAACGACCCCGAGCCGCCGCACCGGGATTTCAAGGTCGAGCAGCCTTTCCGCGCGGCGATGGCGGGTGAGCTGACGACGTACCCGTCAAACCCATACACGCCGTTCATTCGCAGTCGCCGGGGTGCTGGCGAGTCGTCGTCGAAGCCTGCAGAATAGGATAGTTTTCCCTGAGGCGTTAGTAGCAGGTCTGCCGTATGGGCATATTTTGTAATGTGAGACAATGCGACATGCTATTGAATGAGACATCGTGTCTGTGTTGGAATTTGTCATGTGTTTTGTGATTGTGGTTTGAACGAGTCCCCGAGCGCGTCCGCCCTTTTGTGGGGTTTACCTCGTGTATGATATGTTTGTAGTTTTTGAATGTTGTGTTATTGTGGTCTACTCGCCCGAACTTGAAGAGCCAGTCGCAGGGCGACTCCCTTGAACGCTCTATACTTCACCGTTTTCCCTTGCGCAAACGGGGTCGGGTGTCCGAGTCCCCGAGCGTGGTACTTGGTTGTTCTAGGCGCGACTCGAGGGTGGTTGAGGACTTGGCGCGTTAGTTTGGGCGCATCACTCCTGCTTGGCCCGTTGGGTCAGTCGCGTGGCGAGTCCTGGGCATGCTCTCCTACTTGGCATTTTCCCGAGCCGCTCGCGATGAACTGGTCGTCAGTCCCCGAGCGTGGTACTTAGCCGTTCGAGTCGCTATGCGGACGATGCGGAGGACCATGGTCGCTGTAAGAAGCGAAAGCAGTTGTCTTGGCTCATAAAACCAGTCGGGCTAGGCGACTCCAATGGGGCTCCGGGTAGGCGTTTTTCATGGACGATGCAAGACCTGAGGTTACTCAGTGCTCTTGCACCGCACTGCTTAGCCGTGCCGATCGCTGTACCAAAGGTTGACTTCTGCGGTTAGCTGGGCGCTGTTATTACGAGTGCGAGTGGCACAAGACATGGAGAGTAGGCGCAATTTGCAGTAACCGATTCTTTTTATTTCATAGCGACTGGAGAGTACATATGTGGGGTTCTAGGGGTAGAACTTCCGTAGGAGGTTTACATTCCATGGTCGCTTGACGTCGAGTTCGCCGTCCCCGCGGACGTCGAGGAGGTAGTAAGCGTCGTTGCCAAGTACTCGCCCGATGGCGAATGGTCCCTCCCACGGAGGGGAGAGCTTGTGCATGCCCTTCTTGTCCTGGATGAGGCGCAACACCAGGTCGCCTTCCTGGAAGGTGCGAGTTTTCACCCGCCGGCTGTGGTAGCGGCGGAGTCCCTGCTGGTAGATGGCGGTGCGTGACCGAGCGAGGTCACGTGCCTCGTCGAGCTGATCGACTCCGTCTTGGCGGGCGAGTTCGTTTGCAGCCTCCGTGTAGTGGACGACCCGTGGCGAGTCGTGCTCGAGGTCGGTGGGCATGACTGCCTCGGCGCCATATACCATGAAGAAGGGGGTGAATCCTGTCGACCTGTTGACCGAGGTGCGGATGCCCCAGATGACGGAGGGTAGCTCCTCGACCCAGCACCCGGCGGTGCGCTCGAGTGGTACTTGGAGTCGCGGATTCAGGCCGTGGAGGATACTTTGGTTGGCCCGTTCCGCCTGGCCGTTGGATTCTGGGTGGGCGACCAACGCGAGGTCGAGCTAGATGTGGTGCTCTTCGCAGAATTCGGCCATGGCTCCTTTGGCGAAGTTGGTGCCGTTGTCCGTGATGATGCTGTTTGGGAACCCGTAGCGATATATGAGCTCGCGTAGGAATTTAGAGGCAGTCTTCCCGTCGCATTTCCAAACTGTCTTGGCCTCCACCCACTTTGTGAATTTGTCGACCACGACCAGCAGTTGGGTGTAACCGCAGGGAGCCTTCTTGAAGGGGCCTACCATGTCCATGCCCCACACAGCGAATGGCCAGGTGATGGGGATTGTTTTGAGCGCTGAGCTCGGCACGTGCGTCTGGTTGGCGTACTTCTGGCACCCGGCGCACCGCTGGACGATGTCGACAGCATCAGCGTGTGCGGTGGGCCAGTAGAAGCCATGTCGCATAGCCTTGGCGACCAGAGAGCGGGCGCCGGCGTGGTGGCCGCAGTCACCGGAGTGGATATCGTGGAGGATCTTGCGTCCTTCGGCGGGTTGGACGCAGCGTTGGAACACGCCGGTGACACTGCGCTTGTGGAGCTCGCCGTCGATGATGGTGTAAGACTTGCATCAACGAGCGATCATCCGAGCGTCCGTCTCGTCTGCCGGCAAGGTGCCGGCTTCCAGGTAGGCGATGTAGGGCTTGGTCCAGTCGTCTGGCTCGATGACGAGTGCGACCAGGGCTGCCTCCGGCTGTAACGGGACTCCGATGTCGATCTCCCTCGGGGGAGAGACTGATGGCTTGGTTATTGTGTCGAGGAAGACGTCGGCGGGTGGTGCGAGTCGAGCCGACCCGATGCGAGAGAGGGCATCGGCCTCCTCGTACTTCCGCCTGTCGATCCACTCGATGGAGTAGACTGTGAAGTGTCCGCCCAGCTTGTCCACTGCTTGGCGGTACGCCGCCATGGTGGGGGAGACGGCGTCGCAGGTGCCAGCGACTTGCCCCGCGACGAGGTCGGAATCTCCGTAGCAGCGTAGGCGGTTGACATTCATCTCCTTGGCAGCTCGCATGCCGTGGAGTAAGGCCTCGTACTCGGCCATGTTGTGGGTGCAGGGTGTGAAGTCGAGGCAGAGGATGTAGCGGAGCTTGTCGCCCTTCGGTGAAGTTAGCACGATCCCTGCGCCTGCGCCGTCCGCGTTCTTGGAGCCGTCGAAATGCAGGCTCCAGTAATGGAGGTATGGCAGCTTCTCTGGCTGCTGGGCCTCTTCCCAGTCGGCGATGAAGTCCGCTAGGGCCTGCGACTTGATCGCTTTTCGTGGCTCGTATTTGATGTTGTGGAAGCCGATCTCGACGGCCCACTTGGCGAACCGCCCGGTCGCCTCGCGGTTGCGGATGATGTCTTGCAGTGGTGCTGAGGAGACGACCGTGATCGGGTGCTCCTGGAAGTAGTGCGGCAGGCGCCGCTAAGCTCTGAAGACCGCGTATACCAGCTTTTGGTACTGGGGGTACCGCTGGCGCGACTCGGTGAGGACCTCGCTGATGTAGTACACCGTTCGTTGTACTGGGCGCTCCTTTCCTTCCTCCGGTCGCTCGACGACCATCACGGTGCTGACGACGCGCTCGGAAGCCGCGACGTAAACCAGCATGGGTTCTTTGTCGGCGGGGGCGACGAGTAGCGGTGCGGCGAGTAGCACCTTTTTGAGGTCGCGGAGCGCGTCATCCGCCTCCTTGTCCCACTGGAAGGTGGGGTTCTTGCGCATCAGGCGGTATAGGGGCATCGCCTTTTCGCCCAGGCGGGGGATGAAGCGACTGAGAGCCGCTACTCGCCCGACCAGTTTCTGGACGTCGCGCAGGCACTCGGGTTTGCCGAGCCAGGCGATCGTGTCGATCTTCGTGGGGTTCGCCTCGATCCCTCATTTGGAGACGACGTATCCCAGTAGTTGTCCTGCTGGTACACCGAAGGTGCATTTGCCTGGGTTAAGCTTTATCTTGTATTTTCGCAGGTTGGCGAATGTTTCCGCCAGGTCGGCGAGTAGGTCACCCTGGCGAGCGGACTTTACGACCATGTCGTCGATGTAGACGTGGATGTTGCGGCCAATTTGGCTCGCGAGGCACTCTTGCATGCACCGCTGGTAGGTCGCCCCGGCGTTCTTGAGACCGAAGGTCATGGCGGTGTAGCAGAAGGCTCCGAATGGCGTGATGAACGCCGTCTTCTCCTCGTCCTTGACCGCCATTTTGATCTGATTGTACCCGGAATAGGCGTCGAGGAAACATAGCGACTCCGAGCCCGCGGTTGAATCGATTATCTGGTCGATCCGCGGGAGGACGAACTGCTCCTTTGGGAAGGCGCTGTTCAAGTTTGTGTAGTCGATACACATCCTCGAGGTCCCATTCTTCTTCTCGACCAGGACTGGGTTTGCCAGCCACTTGGAGTATTTGATTGGCCGGATGAAGCCTGCAGCGAGTAGACGCTGCACCTCCTCGGCGATTGCTCGGCGGCGCTCTTCATTGAAGGGCCGCAGCGACTGTTTGACGGGTCGCACTTTGGGGTCGGCGTTTAGCTTGTGCTCAGCGAGCTCCCTAGGGACACCAGGCATCTCAGAGGGCTTCCATGCGAAGATGTCCCTGTTCTCACGGAGGAACTCGATGAGCGCGCCTTCCTATGCTGGGCTCATGCCCGTCCCGATCGTCACCGTATGGCTGGAGTCGCCTGGGACCAGCTCGACGGTGCGGGTGTGCGTCGTTGCCTCGAAGTTTGAGGTGTTTGCGCCCTCCGAGTTGGGCTTCTTGAGTATGGTGGGGTCGTCTTTGTTGACCCCGCTCGCGTACTTGGCGAGCTCATCGGCGTGGGTGGTCTCCGCCGCGATGACGGCGTCAGCGAGCTCGGCTCCTTTGGCCTCGCACTCGGCGGCCATGTCGGGGTCACCGTTGATGGTGATGATGCTGCACGGCCCGGGGAGCTTCATCGCGTTGTACGCGTAGTGGGGCGCTGCCATGAACTTGGCGAACGCCTGGCGCCCCAGGACGCAATGGTAGGGGCTGTCGAAGGGCACGAGATCGAAGACGATCCGCTCGGTGCGAAAGTTTGCTGGTGTGCCGAAGGTGACTGGCAGCGTGACCTTACCGATCGGGGACGATGCCATGGAACGTGGTGTGGGTTGTTTCGATCATCGACTGCGGGAGCCGCAGCCGCCTGAAGGTGTCCAGGTACAGGATGTTGATGGAGCTGCCGCCGTCCATCAATGTCTTGGGGAGCCAGTAGTCGCCGACCTTAGGCTTGACCACCAGGGCGACTCGACCTGGGTACTCGATGCGTGGCGAGTGGTCTTGGAGGCTCCAGGTGATGGGCTGCTCCGACCAGTTGAGGAACTGGGGAACGTCCACCTGGGCCACCGCATTGACGGCGACGGCGCGGGCGATGACCTTCTTCTCGCACTTCGTGTTGAAGCCCGTGAAGGTATGGAGCGAGCCGGCCACTTTGCCGAATTTTCCGCCGTTTGGCGGGTCGTTGTTGGGGTCCTCCCGTGCTCGCCGTGCCTTCTTGATCTCCCTGAGGGTGTGGCAGTCGGCGGTTGTGTGCGTTGCGGGCTTCCCTTCCCTGCTATGAAACGCACACAGTTGGTTAAGGAGGGCCACGGGGTCGAACCTTGGCTTGGCCTTGTAGTTGCCGCCGTCGCGGCGTTGTCCTCCGTCACGGCGGAAGCTCTTGGGCTCGCATTGTGCGTGCCCGGCGTTGGCGACGAAGTCGTCTCGCCCGTCACTGCGGCGCTTGCCGGTGAGGCGAGTGTTGCTGTAGCGTAGGTCGGACTGTCGTCCGCTGTCGTTGCCGCTCGTGCGGCGTTGACCTCCTGACTCGTCGTCAGTTTCCTGGTTTGGATCTTCCTCCGCGTACCGTTTGGCGATCTCGAGGAGGTCCGGGATGTTGTCGAGTGTGCGAGAGTGTCGCTTGAGCTTGGCGACCAGGGGCTCGTAGCGGCACGAGGTCTTGAAGCAGTGGATCGCGGTGTCCGGGTGGATACCGACCGCGTTGTACCAGAGTTCTTGCCACCGTTGGACCCAGTTGCGGGTCGACTCGCGGGATCCCTGGACGCATCGCTCCAGGTCCTCGATGGTGGTGGCGCGGGTGTAGGAGCACTCGAAGTGCCTGACGAAGGCGTCGCGCATCTCCTCCCAGGAATCGATGCTGTCCTGGGGGAGGGTGTTGATCCACTGCCTGCACGTCCCCTCCATCATCAGGGGGAGGTAACGGGCGGCTAGCAGGTCGGTGTGGCCTGCGATCCCCATCGCCATGAGGTATGTATCGAGCCAAACGGCGGGGTCGTACGAGGGGTCGTACTTTTCTATCTCCTTCGGCGCCTTGAAGTTTGGCGGGTACTTCTCGCCTCGGATCATTGGTCCGAAGCACTTGGGGCCGAGTCGACTGAGCGACCCCATGGGCTCGCCGTCGCGGCGATTGGTTAGGGTGTGTCGCAGGTCGTCGGGCTGGCGTGCGCGCCAGCTTTGGTTGTTGATGATGTGGGTGCGGGCGTCGATGGGTTGCCCGTTGGCGGCGACGAAGTTGGTCGCTGGCCTGGGGTCGTTGGTGGAGAGTGCCGCGTTCGCGGGTCGGTGTTGGAGCTGCAGTGGCTCCGGTGGCGGGCAGTTGAGGTGGCGGCCGCTTGAGGCCGCTCTACTTCCCGAAGAACGCGAGTATACTTGACCCTGTGAGTCGGCGCCCGCGTTTTGCTGCTCGACGGCCTTTGCGAGCAGGGCCCTGACGTACTGGATCTGTAGGGCGCCGTCGCCCGTGGCCGTGATGTTGTCGGCTGCTGCTCGACCTGCCACGAGGTTGTCCATCGGGGTGGAGAATAGTGGGAGACCGTTTGCGTCTCGCTCCCGAGAGGAGACTACTATCCGCGGCTGGTCCCTGGGAGGTGTGCGGTTGGGTGGAGGTGGGGCGCCCATCGCCGTCGACCCTGGCGGGGGTCGGGCGCTTCCTCCTGGTGGCGCGTTCTCGCAGATCGCGTGCTCGGCCACGCGGGCCGGGTCGTTTTCGTCGTCGAAGTTCAGGGCACGCCCCTGAACGGTGGGGTTCAGGCGTGACCTGATCCGCTGCTGGTGGTAGCGCGATAGTTCCTGCGCCGTCACCTGCTCGAGGCGAATTTTTTCGCGCTCGGCTTGTTCCTTGCACACCGCCTCCGCCAGTTTCAGGCGGAGGTCCTCGACCTCCGTTGCCGTGGCGTTAGGAGGGATTGGGGTGGAGAATGGGTCCTCCGGCGGTTCAGTGCCGGTCGCCATGTAGGTCGCGGCGTGGCGACCGGTTCCGTCGCGGAGGTCGGCGGAGTTCTCCGATCCAGAGTCGAATTCGAAGATCCCGAGGATGGAGGGGTCCTCGAAGTCTCCCACGTTGGAGACCTGGGTGATGGAGCCCGCGGGTGAAGCCGCGGTGATGGACCCGGCAAGTGACGCCGGGGTCGCCGAGTCGGCGTCGTCGTTGAGGGCCGCGTCTTCTGCGGCCGCTGAGTTTTCGGCCACGTCGCTGTGGGCCGAATTGTACTCGGAGGCGAGGCGATGGATCGTGCGGATCTGGCTCTCGGAGAGCCGATCGCGTGGCGGCGACTCGCGGATGCGAGCCGAATCCTCCGAGACGATGACGTCGGTGAGGCCGACGAAGAGGCTGATCGTGCCGACCGGCAGGATCACGCTGTGCGTGACGGGTCACGCTGCCGGGACGTAGCTGCTCGGCAAGATTTGGAGCATCTCGCCGATCGCTATCATGCGGCCGGTGGCGACCGTCTCGTTGATGGGCAGATTGGATCTCGTCGCAGAACACCGGCCAGACCGGCCAGGCCCCACGGTGGGCGCCACTGTCGTGGGAATGGTCACGGCAGATGCTGCAATCGGCAGCGAGTAGTAGAACGAAGGGCAAGGGCAGCCAGCCATCTGCGGTGCGAGATGAGGGCAAAGACACAGGGTTTTACCCAGGTTCGGCCCCCCGGAGGGTAAAGACCTACTCCTGCTAGATTGTATTATGGATGTGGTACAATGGGCGAACTCGGCGGCTAGGCGGCGAGTCGCTTGGGTGTATGATGGAACGTATCTCTACACGCCCCGCAGGGAGGTTTATATAGGCTCACCTCCCCTAGGGTTTACATATCTCAACCGAATCAGTTAAGGCTTCGGTACTCGTTTAACCTAATCCGACTGGGCCTATCTACTCGCCTGGGCCTTCAGCTTCCAGTCGCTTGGATCCACGCCGGGCCTTGATCCCGTCGCCGTCCTGCAGGCCCACTCGCCAGGTCTTGGGCTAGTCGGAAACGTCCTGCTGGGTATACCCCGGTAGGCACATCCCCATCAACTTGTGTGACTTGAATAATAAGATAAACCAAACTCCAAAGGAATCACTGAGGACCATTGAACCCTGCAACGAACTTCACAAAACCAGAGAAGAACAACAAATATTTTTGGGTTTTCGATTTTTTTAAGCAAGAACTGAAAGCAAAAGCAAACAAAGCAAAATCTTTTTGGATTTTTCTTATAACAAACCAAAGATAAAAGAAGGAAAAGCAAACCGAAGCTAAAAGGCAAAGAAAGAAACAAAGAGAAACAACGAAAATATTTTTGGTCTTTTTGTGTTTTGGAAAGCGGAAACAAAAACTAAAACGAAAGCGAAACATGGATATACAAATCACCGACGGAATATGATATGTAGATGAGTGTGATGTCGGTATACGTCCCCCCAAGCTTAGGATTTTGGCTGAGTGGAGATCGATCAAAACGCGGGTAGTAACCCCAAGCCGGTGGATCATTGCAGGAATCATCATAATCAGGCCCTCGTGATGAAGAAGAAGCACCCTAATCATAAGAGGGCTGCTGGTACAAAGACTCCCCCATGTTGGAGGGCTAGATCGAATTATCTTCGGTATCCTCTCCAACATTATCCTCTTGCTAGGAGAGCTCCGCCATGTATGTGTCAAGTTCTTCCTTCGTGAGTGACCATCCTTTCCTGGTATCAAAGTTAAACAAAGCAGGTGCATGCAAAGGGACTACATTTTCAGACTTACCCCCTCTCCAACCACTCTTGAGAAAGGTTATTTTATAAGATAAATCGCTCAAACTAGCCCAAGAAGAAACAAATTTATGTTGTATCATGGAATTGAGATCAAGTCTCTCTATGGGAAACTTCAAGTCTGAATGATGAGGCGGTAAACCATGCAAAGCTAGCAAACGAGAGGCAATGCACAAATTCCGCATTCTCGCGGTTAGCAGCAAGATAGAAAGCTATCAAAGCACCCAAGTTATAAGTTCTATCCCTATTCAAAGAAGCTGAGATAAAAGCTAGATTAAATTAAGATAACTTACTAGAAGTCTTCCTAGCAAGAACACACTTGGAAATGAAATAGGCAAAATAACGAATAGATGGGAGATGAATATTCCGAATTTTACCACTCTCCTTTGAGAAGCTGTATCCTTGGCAAATCTCCGCATATAAGTCCATGAGTGGCGTGGGCCTATCCCTAATCTTCTCACATGAACCCCACTATGGCACTCTGATAGCTGTACAAAAATCATCAAAAGGGAGGTTGACAGCTATATTGTAAATTTTGTAGTGAACCATGGGGTTAGGCAAGGACCAACTAAATCGAAAGTCCTACACCATAGACATAGTTAGTTTCACATATTGGTAAGGTTCTTCTCCAACAAAATGTTCCAACCCTGCATTAGAAATTAGAGTTTGGAAATCCTGAAATATCCCTGCAGCTCTCATGAATTCTGGGCATGGATAAATGGAGGAGAATACTTCCTCCTCGCGGTGGACTTTCATAATCTATGGTACCCTTAATTCATGTTGACTCAGCTGGTAATCACTCATCTTCTTTTCTGAAATTTTTAGACAAACATCAAACTAAGTGATTTCCAAGCTAATAAATGATGGGGAACTACTATAGGAACTTGCTAGAGGGATAAACATGCATCAAAATAAAATATCTAAGCATAGAATAAGCATGCAAGCTCACACAACCTGTCACCTACAGTAGCAAAATACGCAAGATATAATCCACCAATAAAAAATCTAATTGGACAAGCGGAGCAGGCACATACCGGAGAGCAATCCCTCCAAAAATCAGCAGCAAATATGGTCTGAGCAAGGAGATCAGAAATCGGGAGCAATAACAGCAAGAACTCGAGCTATGTGAAGTTTTCCGGTGTTTTTCAGGAGAGAGAAAGAAGTGGCTGCAAGGAGGCTAAGTGGAGGGCCAGGGGTGGCCCACACCAGGGCCAGGTGTGCCCCTAGGCTGGCCGCGCCACCAGGGGTGTGCCTGCCTGGTGGGTCCCCCTGGGTCACTCCAGGTGCAACACTGCCCCTTTTTTCGAGAAACAAAATTTAATATGAATTTTCTGAAATTTTTCGGGAAACTTTATTTTGGCCAATTTTCAGGTTATGAAAATTGATTTTCTCGAATTTTTGTTTTTTTGGAAAACGCAAAAGCAAACCAAAACTAAAACTACAGAAGTTCTAATACACTCTAAAAAGCAAGCAACTAACAAAACAAAGACGAACAAGATAAAGAGCAAAGATTGGAATGGAGAAAAATAAAAGTGAGCAAGGATAATCATTGTGAAAGCATTGTTTTGTCCATTAAAATCCCTTTGTTAACAAGGTTGATCAAGTCTTGTTACCAAAACAATTTTATATGAAACAACACTTTGCATTTCACAAAATGATTATGTTACCTCAATCTTGATAGAAATAGTCCCAATCATAATAATTTCAAAAGTTTCTTGTGGAATGGGACAATATATTTCTCCAACTTTGATGCCCTCAATATTTTCAATTGAATTAGGCCATAACTCTTATCAATCTTCTTGGGGAAATAGACATTATGCTCTTTGTTATTAGTATTAAAAGTTACTTTTCCTTGATTACAATTGATAGCACATGCAGTATTAAGAAAAGGTCTCCCAAGAATATTACACATATTATCATCTTCAGGCATCTCAAGTACAACAAAATCAGTTAAAACCAAGAAATTATGAGCCACTTGAACAGGAACATCCTCACATATACCAACAGGAATAGTAGTAGACTTATCAGCCATTTGCAAATATATATCAGTTGGTATCAATTTTTCCAGTTGAAGTCTATTGTAGAGATAAAAAGGCATAACACTAACTCCAGCTCCCAAATCACACAAAGTAGTTCTAACATAATTATTTTTAATAGTCCAAGGAATAGTTGGAATACCTGGATCTCCAAGTTTCTTTGGAACCTTACCATTGAAGGAATAATTAGCAAGCAAAGTAGAAATTTCCTCATTAGGAATCTTCCTCTTATTAGAGACAATATCCTTCATATACTTTGAATAAGGAGGCAACTTAATAGCATCAGTCAAAGGAATTTGCAAAAATAAAGGTTTCATCCACTCAAAAAACTTGTTATAGTTTTGTTCCTCCTTTGACTTGTGTTTCTTATTAGGAAAAGACATTGGTTTCTGCACCCAAGGTTCTTTTTCACTACCATGTTTATTAGAAACAAAATATTCCTTAGTGTACTTAGTGTTCTTAGTGTGCCTCTCAGGTTCTTCTTCAATTTCTTCCTTATCAGGAGCATTATTGTTATCATTACCACTTTTAGTTTCAGCATCAAAGACAAATATACTATTAGGATCTATAGCAGGTTCAGAAGATTCTACAACTGTTTTATGTTTCTTTTTCTTTCTCTTAAAAGAAGTACCACTATTTTCATCTTGTTGAGAATATTTCTCAATTCTTTTAGGATGTCCCTCAGGATATAGAGGATCCTGAGTGGTAGCACCACTCCTAGTCCTAATTTTATAAGCATGTTTATCTCCAGAAACATTAACTAGCTTATCTTTTTGTACTTTGGCAAGTTGATCAATTTGAGTTTGAACCATTTGGAAATGTTTAACAAGCATTTTAACATCATTAGAGGTTCTTTCCACAACATATTTCTACTCATTAATATCTCTAGAGTTTTCTAATAAATGATTCTGAACTTGTTTATTAAAATTACCTTGTTTAACAATAAAAGTATCAAGTTCCTCTAAGCATTGATTACGAGGTTTACCATAAGGAATATCATCTTCATCAAAATGTTGGAGAGAGTGTACCTCAATAGTGGAAGAGTGGGAGACTGGCTTACATAATTCTTCTATAGGAGGTAAATTCTTCACATCTTGAGATTTGATACCCTTCTCCTTAAGACATTTCTTAGCTTCTTTCATCACTTCATGATTTAGTTCAATCACTCCCCTCTTCTTGGGTATTGGGGTTGGAGTTGATTCAGGCATAGTTGGTTCAGGTGTAGTAGGCTCAGGTGTAATTGGATCAGATGTAGTCCAATCATCATACTTCTTTCTTATTTTAGCCATTAATTCTTCAGCTTCTGCAGGAGTTCTTTTCCTGAAAACACAATCAGCAAAACTATCCAGGTATGTCCTAGATTCATCAGTTAGTCCATTATAATATATATCAAGAATCTCATTTTTAGGTAATGGACATCCAGGATATGCATGAATCAAGGCACAGAACCTTGTCCATGACTCAGGCAATTTGTCCTCTTCTCCCTGTTTAAAATCAAAAAGTTTTCGCAAAACAGCATGTCTAGCACTAGGAGGGAAATATTTCTGAAAGAAAGTAGCAATCAAGCAATCAGGGCTATCAATGGATCTAGGAGGTAAATTATTAAACCAAGCTTTAGCTTCTCCTTTTAGTTAAAAAGGAAAAATTTAACAACAAAGTAGGTGCGCATCTTAACATCATCAGAAAATAAGGCACTCATAGTAGAAAGCTCAGTCATATGTGCCATAGCCCTTTCATTCTCAGTCCCACAAAAAGGTTCTTTCTCAACAATGTTTATATAGGATAAATCAAGAGAGAAATCATAATCTTTATCTTTAATGTCTATGGGAGATGTGGCAAACTTAGCATCAAGGAACAGTTTAGGTATAATAGTACGTTTCTCAAGAAGACTCTTAATAGCACTAGCACTACGTGTTTTCGATATTCTTCAATAAATTCACCAGTCATTTCAATATAACCATCATTAGTATCATAACTATCTCTAGACTCAGGTGAGCTAACAAGTGTAATAGTGTCTTCACTAGGAGTTTCAGTGTTTCCCAATATAGTTCTAGCAATAGTAGCATCTAGGGAAGGACCTAATGAACCAATTTCGTCAAGCACAGTAGAAGTAACATCATGAGCATCAGAAGCAATTTCAGATTCAGTAGTAGTAGCAGTGTGTCACTACAAGAAATCTGATGATACATGACCCAACATATTGGTCACTGAAAGGTCATAGTTTTTAATTTATGACCTTTTGTGACCAAATACAGAAGGTCAAAATCTAAGCATCACTAGTTAAACACCACGACCTTTTTTATGAATTGGTCATAGACGTCTATGACCAATATAGTTGGTCACAAATTCTATGACCAACTGTATTGGTTACAGACTGTCTGCCCTGTCCACGTCAGATCCTATATGGCCGATCCTACATAGAAAATCCGTGACCAATGGAAAGGTCGACGATCAGATTTAGCCCAGTCCAGGTAGGTATTTTATATGGGCCAAGCCCAAGAATTTTAGACATTTTACATGGCCTGCTTGCTATTTTTAGTCCCTTTCTATTAGGGCATTGCACTTTTATGGTTCATTTCTTGTTTGGGCCTTAGCCTTTATACAGCCCATTTTCAGCATATGTGTTCCAATTTGGAATTTTTTAGAACCCAAAACATACAATATTTGGCTCCACTGGTCAGTCTTTTTCCTTTTTTTGAGAATGGTCAGTCTTTTTCCAGGCCCACTTGCCAGATTTAAATATTTTATATCTTCCCAATAAATAGCCAATATTTCATTCAGACAATATAAAACATATTTTATTTCATAAATAAGAGCTCTAGAAGTACACACCATGCCAATTTATAGCAAATAGATTAAATCTATACAATATAGCACAATGGAACAAAGCTAACAAGGAAGCATATCAATTGCATATTCCAGAGTCAAGCATGCACACATCTACAATCTTCCAGGTAAGCATTGCACACTACAACCTCTTGTCCATTGGATCGTCGGCCAACATCGTAGTTATGGAAATTAATTTTTCTGAGCTGAAGCAGCAACCAACCACGTAAGACCTTCCTGCATCTAGAAAACAACAGTAACATTAGTTATCCACAACAACTTTAAATCTATTTAGATATGAACATGAACAAAATTCAGTATAAATCTATACATGAGCAACATTTAGCATAAATCTAAACACGAGAAACATGACAAACACTCCATGATACGTGTGCTATACTCGCTACACAGTAGCTGTCACACAACAAATTGTTTTACACATTCAAGATTACTGTGATCTAAACTTTCTTATAGTTTCGACAAGATAAATAGCAGACTTCCCATCAAGTAAATCCATCTCTATTATACCACATAAGTACTATACAAAAATTATTTTACACATTATGATACAGAATCCTGTTCTTGTTCCTGCAGTACAACAACCAGAAGGAAGTAAGCTATACATATATATTGCTCACCACGCTATTAGGAGTGGCTCGTCGAGGTTGTTGAGCACGTCGACAACCATCTTGTAGTTGTTGTCCTCTCAACTCAAACAAAAATGCACAAACATGATTTTAGTTTCATGAATTCTAAAGCGTAAACAAGTAGAAACGCTAAACTGTAAATTTTTCATATATATCCAAGTAGTACTAGAACAAGTATTTAATTACTCAACCAGAAATATATGCAAGACATGTTTTTGTTCTAAGAATATGGATCCATATCATGTATATGCACTCTAATGAAGCATGTAAGCAATATTCCTATACAAATAATAGAACAACAATTCAAAATATTATGATGGTTACTTTGAAGACCCCTGGTCATTTTGCTGTCACTTTCGATGAATAATACACAGTAGTACAATTTAAGAGGAAAAGCAGAAATCACACTTCTATGAAAGCTAAAGAAAATTGCATTGGAACTACATGCATGCATAGTCCACAAAAATGTATCGCATAGACCTAGTACACTAAAGATTGTTTCACTAAACAGCAGGATCATAGACACGCAATATCAAAGATCTCTAAAAACAGTAAGGTGGAATGCATACAAGTTCATAAACACACTGAAGAATGTCGAGAGATGAATTAGCAAGATTATTTCAGAGAATATAGTTGCGGTCATAAAAACTGAACACACTATATACCAACCTTAGAACAAAATAAACCAAAGAACCTTACAGAACATTTGAATGAGAACCCACAGAATACACAATCTTAAGTTACAACCTGGTATGACTCCTGCCATCACTATACATTATGCAAGAGGATGTTAGGAACAGCTACCACACAACACATATTCTCTATATTGCATTGGTGTATGAAGGAGGTAAACTAAAAGTAGTCAAGTAAACATGATGTTCTGCATGATAATCCAGCTCTGAAGAAATGTGTAAACTCCAACCATACAAGAACAAAGGAAGGAAGTGACAGACCCAAATATTACACTACATAGATGAAAGAATTCACATCACCTTTCTTGCTGGACAGTTTAAATTCTTCGCCTCCTCTTCCCCATGCACCATCAGCAACACCATTTTAAACACATTGGTTCTTACAACCATCAAAATAGTAAAAAGAAATTAATTAGCAAACCCGCAAAACATCTCCATCCTATGTGCCATATGGATTTACTAATATGTGGCCAACTATTAGCATTATAACTAATCAGTACTAGCAAGTATCAACACTAGGATATAGCACATGGTATGGGAGAACAAGGTGAAAAGACAACCATTTGCAGAGAGCCGTCATGGTCGAGGTGAAGGGTGTATCCCTCAAGTAGGGGTTGGACAAGCTCCTCGATGAGCTCCATGTCAAAGATGTCCAAATCATCCACCTCATCCCCTCTGCAAGAATGTGCAGCTCTCCCATTTCACCTTCTTGCTTCCCATTGGTATACTTCTGAAACCCCAAAAATAAACTGAGAGGGTGTAGTCAGGATATAATGTATACTCAAGAAGCTGATAACCATGTTCTAGCTTGAATATTCCTTAATATTAGCTTAATACACACACTTCAGTTAGTTATATAACAACAACAGGTGATAAGCACTGAAATATTACTCCATACTACTAGTCCATAGAATGCAACTTCAGTGAATTAAATTAGAAACTAGATAGGGAGTGTACAATCCAGCCTAATTTCCTAGCATGATGTCAACACCCAGATTTTTAATCCCAGATGCCTGTTATGCCATACATCGCAATCCCAGGATTACCATTTTTGCGAGACATAACAGAATTGGATACCACAGTACATCATCCATTACACACCATACATAAGGTCTTACACAAATAAGGATCTCATGATCCAGTTCTTAATACAACTCAAGCAACGGAAATACGTAATAATAAAGGTAGCGTAGGCGAAGCTCCATCTTCGGGGTCATAGGCAATGCTGACGATGGGAGATGATCCTAGTTGTCGTAACCTTCCTGGGGTCCATCCTCCTGGTACTCCTCTTCATAGTCTGGCCACGGGAAAAGCCAGGGACAAAGCCATGAGTACTCTTTAAGTACTCGCAAACTAATACTAACAAGTGAAGGGGTGTTTTGTAATAGGACACTAAGCTTTAGGGTTGTTTTGCATAAAGCCAGATTTACCTCTACTAAGTTTAGAAGCAAGAACAGCTAGTTGAAGTTTTATAACACCTAAGTGGGAACTTGTTTTTCATATCACAACTCTATTGTGGTCAAGTCAAAATATCCATTCATTTCACAAGTAATTTTGAAAACATCTGACGGGGGAATAGTATGGCCACTCCAACTATCCATAACCGTGGACGCGGCTATTCAAATAGTTTGACACACTACAGATATTGTACACTTTCACCACAACATTTAATACATCCGTCAGGAACAAATCCTGAATTCACCATACTCAGTATGCGTATAATCAATCCTAACCTTTCGATTACACGCCCTAGTATAAGCACCTCTCCTATGAGTTTGGCCTCCCAACCATGACCAACTGTCATCTTGGGTACTGCACAGGTGGACAATCTTCACAAGGTAGCCTCAGCTCAAACCTTGGCCGTGAGGGAACCAATACTAAGGTATATAAGTTTCCAGTCAAGCCCTACCCAATCTTCGGGTATTGTGGTTGTACGGTAAAATTGGAATGGTATCGCATCCAGACAACCATCAGTTTTATAAAGGGCTAAGGCTCATGCCTTAACATTTTCATCATCCAAATCATCTGGTGTTCGGAAACACAAGTCAAAACATCTCAATAGAATGATCCATCATTCCAAGGTTTTCATAACCATTTTTCCACCAAGTATTCCCATCTAAAGTTGATCCAGTTTTATGCTTAGCACTAGCATCTACATGTGGGGGTAAGTACTAATGAGGGGTGATAAACTAGTGGAGTTTAGCTAAGTTCAGTCTCATGCCTTAGGATGACATAGAGATTATCTAGCTTAGGCCAAATTTTATGCTCTTTATGCAACCTTCAATTATATTTCTAGAGTCTACAATTCACTTAAGTAAGCTCTAAGTAATAGCTTTGATAAAGATATAAAGTAGAAAGCTTGCAAGTAAAACTAGGATTGGGTTATCAAGTGAGTATGATCACATATGCTTAAGGTATATGGTTGGCATGGTAACAAGCAAGTATTTGCTTGCATCAGTATCAGTATAGGCTTGTATAAGTATAGTATGTTGAAAGTGTTAGCTTGCTCAATCAACTAGTAGTATTAGGCTTGCACCAGTGCTAGTATAAGCTTCCCTTGTGCAGAGCAGTGGTTGAAGTTCTCCTCGGCTTCTTCTTCGTAGTATCTTCCTTCCTCCTCGTATCCTTGGTCGGTACTAGCGTCTATGAATAAATACGAGGTAGACAAGCACCAAACAATACTTAACTACTTTCAATCATCACACACAAGGGTTCTATAGATGATCTAGCATCATCACTAACATTCAAGATTAAAGCACTTACATTATTTATTTATTTTTAGAAAAAGTAATTTCTACTCATTGAAAAACTACTTAAGATTTAATATTCTCCAAACCAAACATGGGATCATGTTGACACATGTCATCACCACATATTTCAGTACATGGGAATGTGATTTAAAGTGGTGTCACAATTTAATAAGGTTTAACCTTTTTATTTTAAATAAATAAAGTGACTAGAAATGCCTATGTGGCATTCTTTTATTACTTGAACATTATTTATGTAAATAAACCCATATGTTTTTATATATTCTGAAAGTTATGATCAAATGTGATTTTTGAGAGTTGGAATCAACTCAAAAGCTATTATGGTTTAATTTTGAAAAATGTTTGAATGCAGAAAAGCTTCTGCCTTGTTATTTTTACCAAGGTTGATCTATAGATTCAAATGATTTGAATCCAACGGCCTTGGATTAAGAATTTCAATATCTTTCTAACAAAATTGGTTTCATTCAATTTGGTGCACTGAATTGAGCTGGGTGGATTTTTGAAACTAGGTACAGAACTGAGTTTGAATCTAAATAGAAAAATCTAAATTCAAACGAGTGGGCTGCGCGGGAAAGGTTAACGGGCCGGCCCAGTGTCACTCCGCGGCGCGGGGTGCAACTAACAGGGTGGGTCTACTGGTCAGTGACTCTTTAAACGAGAAGCGGTACGGGGCGATGTGGTGCGTTGGATTAGAATGAAGATCGACGGCTGAGGGTCGTCATCGACGATGAACTAGTCACCGGCGAGCTCGAACCCTAGCAGCTCAGTGGGGGGCGAACGACGAAGTCGACGATGACGAACTCAGGGGTGGTCGCGGCAGCTCCTGGGGTGGACGAAATCGACGGCGCCCTTCTTCTCCAGAGGCGTCCTGCTCCGGCACAATTCCGGCGATGCGCTGCTCGCCTTGCTCCGGCTACAGTGTGGAATGGTGCTGGGTGAGAGGGGAGTGAGATGGTGTACTTCAATCGGCTGGGGGTGGCCTCCTTTTATAGGCTTGACGGCGAGACCGAGAGGGATGGGCAGGCGACGGTGGCGACACGGCTACGAGCTGCTAGAGGCATGGCCGCGGTTGGCGATCGACGGGTGGTCTCCTGGCGATGCTCTAGAGCTTAAATGCGCGTGTAGGGGCGGTGGCAAACGGTCGGGAACGCTCGGTGCTCTGTGAGGCAGAGGCGGCGAACTCTATGGCGAGCGGTGGCTACGGGGTACGGGCGGTGATATGGGCATGTCTGGCGGTCTCCTGGGACGGTGGGGTGCATGCTGGCGGGCGGCGAGGGCTCAAGGTGGTCGGGCTGCGTGGGAACGGCGCGTGCTCTGTGGTGCGCGTCGGCATGGTCGAAAGCGGCGCGGGCACGACGTTCCTGGCGGTTCTGGTTGCTGTCTGCGAGGCAGGGCTGGTCGAGAGGGGGCGGTGAGGTATGGGCTACCTCCCAGACAAGGTTGGCACGGCTAGTTCCTCTCCTAGCTTGCTGTCCACACTGGGGTGACATGGGTGCTCTCGGCCTGTTCACCATTGATGATATTGGCAAGCTTACAGTGGGGCTAGAGCTTAGTTAAGTTTGCTAGATGATCTGAGGCTAGTGTAACCAGAGAGGAAACAAGGTTGGCTCAAAACACTGCTCCAAATAGTGTTTTGATTTTGTTTGATTTGTATCTGCAATCTGTTTGATGAAATGGCCACATGAACTCAAGTTTTGAATTTTGAAAAGATTTTTGGTGGGTGTGCTAGGCATGTGTTGGTGATACTGTGGACGCTTGGGTTTTGAAAATTGAGCTTGTTTGAGTGGTTTTTGAAATAGTTAGATCTTCCCATATGAAATAGATTCAATTTTAAACTGTCATTTAAACTATGCATTTGAATGTTTCTGGATGCTCACAAAGTGGGCCTTGGTACCTTGTTATGAGTACTATCAAGGGGTGCAAAGATCCATACATGTTTCTGTTAAGTTCTGAAAGTTAGAGATAGCCAAAGTAGGCATGGGAGTTAATTTGGCCAAAGTGACCATTCACTTAATTTGATTGTTTTGATTTGTTTGTCTTTGGGAAAAGCTTGGGGGTTGTTTAGATGATGTTCCTTTCACCTAAGAATCATTTTACAAGCAAATAAACATATAAACATGGAAATTCAAAAGAATCCAAATTTTAATTCACACTCATATGAATGCTTTCATATTTTAATTGGAAAAGTTTTTGTTAACCCTAAATTTGGTGATTAGAGTTTGATGATCTAAGTTTAGTAATTTTTGGGATGTTACACATGACATTCTGAACCCTAAAGCACTAAAGGCATCAATAGATCAATCAAGCAGTTTATACAAGATACCCAACAGTATTCACCATACAGACTATGTGGGAAAGGTTCATATGCATGCTTACATGAGAAAGATTGTATACACCATACAATCATCTTTCTCCTCTTTTGGAGATGGACCTCCACACAACAGGGGAGCGGCAATGTTGGCACACCAAACTCTATAGTGTTTCATTACTCAGCACCTCAATCAGTGACATGAGAAACGTGTTTGGAGCACATATAGTAGCAACTGGGTTCCTATCAGTGTGTGATCATCATAGCAAGACCATAAAGAAATATTTGTGTCTTGCGCAGCAGAGTAAATTAGCATGCTTTTGGGAAGAAATTCGAGTTTAATCTGGTAAACTAGTTCAGTGTATAAAATCAACAACAACCGAACCTCAAATCGAGACATCTACATAGTATCAAACCATACTGGAGACAATAGCAATCGATCAACAAAAATAGTACCACCGCCCGCAGATCTACTCCAAACTACTAAGCAATCGAGGGGAATCTACGGTACAACTATAGACGGTCAGGGAATGAGAACAGGAGAGCACCTCGTAGGAGAGCACCTGCCGTAGGTTCTCCAGCGCAGAGACATCCGGGAAGTGCGCCGGCGTGGTGGGGTGTCGACAAAGGGGGTGAGGCACAACCAGGAGATTCTAACCTGGTCCACCAAGTTGTCCGTGTAGAAGTCCTTGTAGAAGCTGTCGGTGTAGAAGCCCGGTATGTGCTCCCACCGACATTGATGAGGAATACCCATGTGGAGGGGATCTAGTTGAGGATGGCATCGGACAAGGAGAAATAGGGCCAGACAGTGCTCCCACCGGCGTCGGTGCGGAGGCTCGCGTTGCACCCTTGCACCGGGTGTGGCGACTACAGAGAGAGATCTTGTGGGAAGGGAGGAGCAGATCTTGTGGGTATCATGGTGGGAGAAGGGGGATGAAAGGGAGCGAGCTTGGCAGTTGTCGATGGCGGCGGGTCTGAGCAGGATTAGGGTTTGAGGGGCTGGGAGTGGGAAGGGGATCCATCGTGATCTGGATGGAAAGCGATATGGCGGCGGTGGAGAGTGGAGAGATAGGGTATTAGGGGCACTTTTGGGTATTGGATTGTGACCCTATGGACGGCCAAGATCGAGCTTGGGAGGTTGATCTCTGCCATCGTGGTTCAGTACTCTCATTGGTTGGAGAATGTGTCCAGAAATCCAATTGTCAAAAAAGGGGTATTTTGTGAAGAAACCATCAAATGAAAGCTTTGAAATACTACAACCCTATTTTTAAAAAATACTAGACCTAATTACATGGCCACTGTCCAAACCGGGGTATCTAAAACCTTTTCATGCACCCCTCATGAAAAAGACAAATTCTTGTCAAATCGGAAGGAAGTGGGTCCGGTTTGAACTACAAGTACATGATCTAAGGCTCATGATGTTTGGAAAAATCATTTTTAGCTTCACAATATGCTATTTTATCATAGATCCACTGAAATACTAGCGAGGCTCAACACCTCGCTAGGAACCTTCATGCCCTCCGTTTTGACCATAGTTTGAAATGGGCATAATAAATTCAAAAACGGTCCAAACAAGGTAAATCCTTCACGTGGTGTCTTATTATGTGACATATTTGCAAGGAAAAATACCAAACTTGGTATATTGCAAGTGTCTCAAGAAAACCTTCTCAGAAATGACCTATCATGTTCGAGGTTTCATGGCTTTCGGGGCAAACGACCAATGTTATGGCCAAAATTGTGGCATAGTTTGTGATAATGTGCCCATATTGTGCATGTATGTGCATCTTGGGATGACGCACAATGTTTCAGGAGGAAGTTTTCCTTTTTGTCGCACAGAAAATACATTTTCTATTTTTCGAATGCCGAAAAATGAGGCGTTTTATGAAGCAACCACCAAATGAGAGTTTCAAAATGGTTCCACCACATTTTTCAAAAATATTAGACTATGTTACATGGACAATGTCCCAACCGGGGTATCTCAAACCTTTTTGTCCACCCATCGCGAAAAAGACAAATGTCTGCCGAATCGGTAGAAAGTGGGTCCGATTTGAACTACATGTACATGATTTTTTGCAAAAATCATTTTTAGCTTCACAATATGCAATTTTATAATAGATCCACTGAAATACTAGCGAGTCTCAACACCTAGCTAGGAACCTTCATGCCCTCCGTTTTGACCATAGTGTGAAACGGGCATAATAAATTCAAAAAGGGTTCAAACGAGGTAAATCCTTCACGTGGTGTGTTATTATGTGACATATTTGCAACAAAAAATACCAAACTTGGTATATTGCAAGTTTCTCAAGAAAACCTTCTCAGAAATGACCTATCATGTTCGAGGTTTCATGGCCTTCGAGCCAAACGACCAATGTTATGGACAGAATTGTGGCATAGTTTATAATAATGTGCCCATATTGTGCACACATGTGCATCTTGGGATGACGAACAATGTTAGGAGGAAGTTTTCCTTTTCGTCGCACAGAAAATACATTTTCTTTTTTCGAATGCCAAAAACTGGGAGTTTTGTGAAGCAACCACAAAATGAGAGTTTCAAAATGGTTCCACCACATTTTTAAAAATATTAGACCATGTTACATGGACAATGTCCCAATCGGGGTATCTCAAACCTTCCTGTCCACCCATCGCGAAAAAGACAAATGTTTGCCGAATCGGTAAGAAGTGGGTCCAATTTGAACTAAATGTACATGATCTAATGCTCATGATTTTTTGCAAAAATCATTTTTAGCTTCAAAATAAGCTATTCTATCCTAGATTCATTGAAATACTAGCGAGGCTAAACACCTAGCTAGGAACCTTCATGCCCTCTGTTTTGACCATAGTTTGAAATGAGCATAAGAAATTAAAAAACGGTTCAAACGAGGTAAATCCTTCGCGTGATGTCTTATTATGTGACATATTTGCAAGAAAAATACTAAACTTGGTATATTGCAAGTGTCTCAAGAAAACCTTCTCATAAATGACCTATCAAGTTCGAGGTTTCATGGCTTTCGGGCCAAACAACCAATGTTATGGCTAGAATTGTGTCATATTTTGTGATAATATGCCCATATTGTGCACGCATGTGCATCTTGGGATGGTGAACAATGTTGCAGGAGGAAGTTTTCCTTTTCGTCACAAAAAAATGTGTTCTCCATTTTCCGACTGCAAAAAACGGGGCGTTTTCTGAAGCAACCACCAAATGAAAGTTTCAAAATGCCAAAACCATATTTTTCAAAAATACTAGACCACCTTACATGGACAATTTCCTAAGTAAGATATCTCAAACCATTTCGTTCACCCCTGGCGAAAAAAACAAATGCCTGCCGAATCGGTAGGGAGTGGGTCCGGTTTGAACTACTGGTACATGATCTGATGCTCGTGATTTTATGTAAAAATCATTTTTAGCTTCACAATATGTTGTTTTATCATAGACCCACTGAAATTTTAGCAAGGCTCATCCCCTAGCTAAGAACCTTCACGTCCGCCGTTTTGACCATAGTTTGAAACAGGCATAAGAAATTCAAAAACGGTCCAAACAAGGTAAATCCTTCGCATGGTGTCTTATTATGTGACATAGTTGTAAGGAAAAATATCAAACTTAGTATATTGATTGCATCTCGAAAAAACCTTCTTAGAAATGACCTATCTTGTTCGAGGTTTCATGGCTTTCAGGTAAAACGACCGAAGTTATGGACAGAATCGCGGCATAGTTGTGATAATGCGCTCATATTGTGCACACATGTGCATCATGAGATGAAGAACAATGTTGTAGGAGGAAGTTTTCCTTTTTGTCGAACGAGAAAACCATTTTCTATTTTCTGAGCGCAAAAAACGGGGCGTTTTGTGAAGCAATCACCAAATGGCTAATTCAAAATACTATCACCCCATTTTTCAAAAATACTAGACCACCTTACATGGACAATGTTCCAATCGGGATATCTAACATTTTAGTCCACGCCTGGTGAAAAAGACAAATTCCTGCCGAATCGGTAGGAAGTGGTTCTGATTTGAACTATAGGTATATTATCTAATGCTCGTGATTTTTTGAAAAAATCATTTTTAGACTCACAATATGCTATTTTATTAGATATCCACTAAAATTTTAGCCAGTCTCAACACCTAGACGAGTCACTCTCGCCGTTTTGACTATGTCGTGAAATTGGCATAATAATTAAAAATATATTAAAAAATAGAAAATAGTCGCATTTCATAATTTTATATGAAAAGAAAGTTATGCACCTCCTAAAGATAAACCAAATTTATTTTTATATCATCTCAATCCGAGGTCATGTGCACAAATTATGAGAAAATTACGTTTTTAGACTTTCTGAAAAAAATGTTTGTCCATTCGTGGGGGCTTAAACTTTACAAAAAGCCTATAATTTCTAGTAAAAGCGACAAGCAAATGGCCTATTGGGCTGTTAGCCCAGCCGGTCGGCTGGAACATTTGAGGAGAAAAAAAGGATGCTTTGTCCGCTAGAAACCCAGGCCCAACACAGGATTCGGCTCATACTAATAGTATCATGCGGGTTTATCTAACAAATACGATTGTGTGTTGTAGTGGTTAGGTTCTGATGGAAGTTGCAAGGTTCATGGGTTCAAGTGCTGTTGCCCCAATTTTTTTCTTGTATTCTTCTCCCTATGTCACCTCAATATGTTGTATATATACGTCAGTTTGCATATATCAATACTTACTAGAGGAGGAGGTCACGGGTTTGAGTGTCGGTGCCCTTATTTTTGGTGAATTTGCATTTATGTATGAGGTGTGGTTAAAGTAGCCAAACTCCCTATCTAGCACCAACAAGTCAAGTGTCACAGTGGTTGGGATCCTGTTTGGAGTGGGTGAGGTGGCGGGTTTGAGTGCTGGTGCTCTCTTTTTTGCCATATATTCGTGTGCGTGAATTTGCATTATCTACCGAGGTCGTGGTTAAAATACGCCGAGCAACCCATGTGACATGAATGAGTTGTTTGTCTTAGTTATTACGATTCGGTGGGGGAGTTTGTGAGGTCTTGAGTTCAAACCCGTAGGTCTCTTTTTTGCCATATATTCTAGCATGTGGTTCGAGATGCCAAGTCCAGACCAAGTAGGCATAACAAGTAAGCAAAAAAAAATGACACATGGACATGATATGAAGGTGATATTGCTGAGTTGGCAATTCTGTTTTTTTCTCAGATTTTAACCATAACGACCATTTAAATTGGTCATAGTCTGCCAAATAAAAGGCTTCAAATTAATTCTATCTTTCTATGACCTTTTCGTGTTAGGACATCATGGCCTTTTTAACTAAATTGGTCGTTATTTTTCAAGGTTTGGACCCTCCTAAATTTCCTACGACCAAGTGGTTCAGAATGGTCATAGATCTATGACCAAAAAATGCATGGTCGTTAAGAAAAGGTCACTAGTGAACATATTTCTTATAGTGTGTGTAGCAGGTGTATGTGGTGGTGTAACAAGCTTACTTAGAACAGATGGTGAATCAAGAGGAATAGAGTTGTTCAGACTTATGCCTCTTCTTATAGTGGATGGTAATATAGGAATTTTTCCATCACGAGTTTTCCCCATGATAAAAAGGATAGCAACGAACAATAATAATCCCAAGTGAACTTACAAATAAAGCTATACTCCCCAGCAACGGCGTCAGAAAATAGTCTTGATGACCCACAAGTATTAGGGATTGCAACTGTCTTCGAGGGTAGTATAACCCAATTTATTGATTTGACACAAGGGGAGCCAAAGAATACTTATAAGCCTTAACAACTGAGTTGTCAATTTAGCCGCACTTGGAAATAATCTTTCTCACAACAGTTTATCAGTAGCAACAGTTTTGTAGTAGCAAAAGCAAAGTAACAACAGCAGTAAAATAAAGGTTGTAGTAACAATAGTAGCAAACATCAGGATTTGAGTGCGGTGGGCATAGGGATGGATGGACAGACGTTGCATGGACAAGACTATTCATGTAATATGAAGATCTAGGGTATTTACAGATAAATAAGATAAGGCATCCAAGTACTAAACAATCATAGGCATGTGTTCTGTATATATTCATACGTGCTCGCAATGAGAACTTGCACAACATCTTTTGTCCTGCCAGCCTGTTGTAGTGGGGCCTCAAGGGAATCTACTGGCAATTAAGGTACTTCTTTTAATAGAGTACCGGAGCAAAGCATTAACACTCCGTGAACATATGTGATCCTCATATCACAGCCACCCCCTCCGGTTATCCCAATTTCTGTCACTTCGAGGCCTTTGGTTTCAGACAATAATATGTGTAAACAACTTGCAGATAAGAGCACAAACAATACTATTATCATGAATTAATAACATGTTCAGATATAAGATCATGGCACTCGGGCCCTAGTGACAAGCATTAAGCACAACAAGTTGTAACAATGTCAAAAAGCACTAACAAAGATACTAGGCAACATGCCCTAAGAATCTTATTCCATTACATGATAGATCTCATCCAATCCCTACCATCCCCATAGCCTACAACAGGGGATTACTCACTCATGGATGGGGGAAACATGGATGGTTGATGGAGAGGCATCGGTGATGATGATGGCGATAATCTCCTCCAATTCCCCATCCCGACAGGGTGCCAGAACGGAGTTTGTGGTTTCGAATCGTGGTTTCTGGTTGTGGCGGCACAACGGAACTCTCTCTAGAAAAACGTCGACCCTCCCCTCTATTTTTAGGTCAGAGGGCTTATGTAGGCGAAGGGGGAGACTGAGGGGGTTACCGAGGTGGCCACACCACCCCCAGGCGCGGCCTGGCCTGGCCCGCGCGTCCAGGTGGTTTGGGCCCCTCGTGTGCCTTCTTCGTCCCGTCTTCTGGCTTCGTGAATCTTCTGGTAAAATAAGAGTTTTGCGATATTTTCCGTGATTTTTCCTGAAATTTGATTTCCTGCACAAAAACTAGACACCAAAGCAATTCTTCTCAAAACAACGTCAGTCCATGTTAGTTGTACCCAAATCACACAAACTAGACGAGAAACAATAGCAAAAGTGTTCGGGAAAGTAGATACGTTGTGGACATATCAGTAGTGATCGGAGGACATGGTGAATCCCCAATGAATTAGGAATCACTATACCCAAGATTTGGATCTTATTGGCATGCCTAGACATCTGAAGCACATGCTCACTAACGGAGCCGCCCTCTTCCATCTTGCAGTTAAAGAACTTTTCACAAGCTTCATAACTCTCAACTGTCGTGCGAGCCTCAAATATCATTTTGAGTTCACGGACAATATCATGTGGGTCAAAGTTCTAAAACCTCGTTTGAAGCTCCGATTGCAAACCATACAAGATAGCACACTGAATTGTGGAGTACTGTTGCTTCCGAGCGAGGAAAACATTCTTCACCTCATCGGTAGCATCATCTACAGGTGGGTCACCTACCAGTGCATCCAGCACATAGGTCAACTGACCAGCATTGAGTACAATCCTCAAATTGGGGAACCAATCCGCGAAGTTGCTTCCATTGTTTTTCAACTTTTCTTTCTCTACAACATATTTGCAATAGTTTAGACTAAGTTTATGACAAATTGAGTTATAATTAATACTTAAATTAATCTAGGTGAACTCCCACTCAAAACAATATCCCTCACATTGTTTTAGTGACCACTATATCAAGTCCGATCATCATGATAGATGATGTAGTTTCAAAGGCGAACAATCAACATGTTCATCATATCTACTATATGACTCATGCTTTTACTTTCCGGTGATCCATGTTCCGAGACCATGTATGTACATGCTAAGCTCATCAAGATTAACCTTAGTTTCCGCATGAGCAAATCTGGCTTGCTCATTGTATGCACACGCAGAATCTAACACACCCGATCATCATGTGGTGCTTCGAAACAACGAGTCTTAGCAACGGTGCCAACTAAGGATGAACACTTTATTACTTGATATTTTGTGTGAGGGGTCATCTTATAATGCTATCGTCGCGATCTAAGCAATACAAGATGCATAAAACGATTAACATCACATGCAATTCATAATATGTGATATGATATGGCCTTTCTTCTTGTGCTTCCGATCTCCATCTTCAAGCATGAACATGATCTCCACCATCACCGGTGTTGCGTCAAGGTCAATGGCACCTCTCCATGGTTGTCGTCCACTAGCATCAACTATTACAACAACTTTAAATAATAGAGACGCATGTCTAAACGAAATTAAAAGACAACCATAAGGCTCCTGCCGGTTGCCAACTTAAAATAAGGATCATTGCATACATCATATATATAATCACAATCATGGCCATATCACATCAAACACACCTCTGCAAAACAAAGTTAGATGCCACTAATTTTCTTTGCATGTTTTACGTGGTTTGGGGCTTTCCATAAGTACCGTTCTAACTTATAAACAAGAACCACAACATTGATGCAAGAACTATTCAGTGCCCGTTGTAAATTCAATCTTCACTATGATGGGAGATACAAACCCCCGCAAAGCCACTTATGCAATATAAGTTGCATATCGAGCATGGAGCAAGTCTCATGAACGATGTAATGTAAGGTTAGCCTACTAGGCCGCTTCTGAAGGGTTTCGCAGCATAGTAAATCAAAAAAAAATTACGGATGCGAACAAGAAATCCAAGATCTAATCTAGGAGATGAAATCAACAAGAGATATAGATGAGATCTTCATACCCTTGAAGAAATCGCACAGCGGAAACGTTCAACAGAACGTGGGTGATGTAGTCGAACTAGCCTTCTCCTCCTCGCGATCCGATCCGATCCAACGTCGCAAGTGGCGGCGCCTCCGAGAGATGCACACGTACGGTGCCGCGACTTCTCCTCCTTCCTTGGTCCAGCAAGTGGGGTGGAGAGATGGATTGGATCTACAGCACGACGGTGTGGTGCTATGGTGGAGAGTTTCTGCGGCAGGGCTTCGCCTACGCGCAGTCGGGAGAGAGAGAGAGGTGGAGGGGCAGCAGGACGGCGTCTAGGTTTGGAGGAGTGGGAGGGGGAGGGTGCACCCCTGCCCTCTTTATATAGGGGGCTGTCCGGCCCCCTTGGCCCCTCCTCCAAGCCCTAGGGCGGCGGCCCCAAGGGTTGGAGTGGGGGGCAAGTTTTCCCCCTCCTTCTAGAAGATCTCCCCTAGGGTTTCCCCTAGGCTGACTGGCTGGGCCTTTGGGGCCTTGTGCCCCTAGCCCAATGCGGCTAGGGCACTTCCCCTTACGCCCACGCAGGCCCCCGACAATTGGGCCCACGTTGGTCCCACTTCGGAACCTTCTAGAACCTTCCGGTACAATACCGATAAACTCCAAAACGATTCCGAAATCCAAAAACTGCTTTCCTTTATATGAATCTTATTCTCCAGACCATTCCGGAACCTCTCGTGTTGTTATGGATCTCATCCGAGACTCCGAACAAAAACTCATAAACTAATGATCCATTCTATCCTAGCGTCGAGGCACGTTAAGTGTGTGACCCTACGGGTTCGAGAATATGCAGACATGATCTTCTATCAATAATCAACAGCGGGATCTGGAAACCCATATTGACTCCCACATATTCATCGATGATCATATCAGATGAACCACGATGCAAGGATTCAATTAATCCCATATATGTATTCCCTTCGTCACGCGATATTTTACTTGCCCGAGATTCGATCGTTGGTATCGGCATACCTAGTTCAATCTCGTTCACAGCAAGTACTTTACTCGTTCCGTAATCCGATATCACTTTGTGATTAACTCCTTAACCATGTGCTTGCAAGCGGTGTTGATATCGATTACCGAGTGGGCCCGAAGTATATCTCTTTGACTCGGGAGTGACAAATTCCATCTCGATACATACAACCCAACAAGTACTTTCCGATCACCTAAGAGACACCTTTATGATCACCCTCACATAGGATGATGTTTGATGACCTCAAAGCTTTCTTCCGATACCAGGGAGTTGTATTATCTCATGGTCTAAGGAATACAATACTTGACATAAGAAAAAACTTCGCAAAGATGAACACGATGACACGATCTAATTGCTCTGCTTAATTTGGCTCTATCCATCATATCATTCTCCTAATGACATGATCTCATTATTAATCAACAACTCATGTCTATGGTTAGGAAACCTTTAACCATCATTAATCAATGAGCTAGTCCATAGAGGCGTACTAGGGACATGGTGTTGTTCATAAACCACACAAGTATCAAAGTTTCCGCTTAATACAATTCTAGCATGGAATATAAACTTTATCATGAACAAGAATTATAACAATAACATATTTATTATTGCCTATAGGGCATAATTCCAACAGTATCCCACTTGCACTAGAGTCAATAATCTAGTTTACATCTGGCAACAATCTAACACCCATGGCATTAAGGTGTTGATCATGTTTTGCTCGTGGAAGAGGTTTAGTCAACGGATCTACGACATTCAGATCTGTGTGTTCTTTGCTAATCTTCATATCTCCATCTGCTATATAATCTTGAATTATATGAAAACGGTGGTTGATGTGCTTGGTCTTTGGATGATATCTTGGTTCCTTAGCCAGTGCTATGGCGCCAGTGTTGTCGCACAATATATCCAGTGGGTCCAAGGCACTTGGAACCACACCAAGCTCAGTGATGAAGTTCCTGATCCAAACTCCTTCACTTAACGCTTCTGAAGCAGCCATGTATTCCGCTTTCGTTGTAGATCTCGCGATCACGCTTTGCTTGCAGCTTCTCCAGCTCACAGCTCCTCCATTTAAAATATAAACGTATCCTGTCTGAGATTTAGAATAATCCGGGTCGGTGTCGAAACTAGCGTCGACGTAACCTTTTACGACGAGCTGCTCATCACCTCCATAGACCAAGAACATTTCTTTAGTCCAAATTAAATACTTTAGGATGTTATTTACGGCTGTCCAGTGTTCCACTCCTGGATCACTTTGGTATCTGCTCATCAAACTAAGAGCATTGGACACATCCGGTCTAGTACATAGCATGGCATACATAATAGAACCTATGGCCGAGGCATATGGCACTTTGCTCATAGTATCTCTATCTGTTACCGTAGCTGGGCACTGAGCCTTGCTCAATATCTTCCCTGACAACATGGGAAATGAACCTTTCTTTGCTTTATCCATTCTAAACCTTTTCAGAACTTTGTCTAGATATGTACTTTGGCTTAAAGCTATTACGCGTCTTTGTCTATCTCTATAGATTTTGATGCCTAATATATAAGCAGCTTCTCCTAGGTATTTCATTGAAAAAAATTTATTCAAATAACTCTTCACATCGTTAAGCATGCCAATGTCATTTCCAATAATCAATATGTCATCCACATATAGTACTAAAAATATCACCGAGCTCCCACTCACTTTCTTGTAGATACAAGCTTCGTAGCAGTTTGGAACAAATCCAAAACTCTTGATCACTTGATCAAAATGAAGGTTCCAACTCCGAGATGCTTGCTTCAGTCCATAAATGGAACGCTGCAGTTTGCACACCTTATCAGCATCCTTAGGATCATCAAAACCTTCGGGCTGCATCATATACAACTCTTCATCAATGTTGCCATTGAGGAACGCAATCTTGACATCCATCTGCCATATTTCATAATCATGAAACGCAGTAATTGCTAATAAAATCCGAATGGACTTAAACATCGCTACGGGAGAGAAAGTCTCATCGTAGTCAACACCTTGAACTTGTCGAAACCCTTTTGCGACAAGTCGAGCTTTATAGACAGTAACATTACCATCTGCGTCCGTTTTCTTCTTGAAAATCCATTTGCACTCAACGGCCTTACGGTCGCTAGGAGGGTCCACCAAAGTCCATACTTAGTTTTCGCTCATGGATCCCAATTCGGATTTCATGGCCTCTAGCCATTTCTCAGAGTCCGGGCTCATCATTGCTTCCTCATAGTTTGCTGGTTCACTGTTGTCTAACAACAAGACGGGTAAGACAGGGTTGTCGTACCATTCAGGAGTGGCACGTGACCTTGTCGACCTACGAAGTTCAGTAGTAGCAACATTCGAAGTTTCATGATCCTTGTCATTAGCTTCCTCTCTTGTTGGTGCAGACGGCACTGGAACAATTTCAGGTGCCGCGCTACTCTCCAACTCGAGAGAAGGTTCAGTAACCTCGTCTAGCTCTACCTTCCTCCCACTCACTTCTTTCGAGAGAAACTCCTTCTCAAGAAAGGATCCGTTCTTTGCAACAAACACTTTGCCTTCGGATCTGTGGTAGAAGGTATACCCAATCGTTTCCTTAGGGTATCCTATGAAGACGCATTTCTCCGCTTTGGGTTCGAGCTTGTCCGGCATCAACTTCTTGACGTAAGCTTCGCATCCCCAAACTTTAAGAAACAACAACTTAGGTTTAGCACCAAACCATAGTTCATACGGTGTCGTCTCAACGGATTTAGATGCTGCCCTATTTAAAGTGAATGCAACGGTTTCTAATGCATAACCCCAAAATGATAACGGCAAATCTGTAAGAGACATCATTGATCGCACCATATCTAATAGAGTTTGATTCCGGCGTTCAAACACACCATTGCGCTGTGGTGTTCCGGGTGGCGTGAGTTGCGAAATGATTCCACTTGCTTTAAGATGCGTGAGAAAATCATAACTCAAATACTCACCTCCACGATCGGATCGTAGAAATTTAATTTTCCTGTTACGATGGTTTTCCACTTCGTTCTGAAATTCTTTGAACTTTTCAAATGTTTCAGATTTATGTTTCATTAAATAGATATACCCATATCTACTTAAGTCATCAGTAAAGTGAGAAAATAGCGATATCCACCGCGCGTCGAAACACTCATTGGTCCGCATACATCGGTATGTATGATTTTCAATAAGTCCGTTGCTCGCTCCATTATACCGGAGAACGGGGTTTTGATCATCTTGCCCATAAGGCACGGCTCGCACGTGTCAAATGATTCAAAATCAAGATACTCCAAAAGTCCATCAGAATGGAGTTTCTTCATGCGTTTTACACCAATATGACCTAGATGGCAGTGCCACAAATAAGTTGAATTATCACTATCTACTTTGCATCTCTTAGCCTCAATGTTATGGATGTGCGTTTCATTGCTTTTGAGATTTAGAAGAAATAAACCATTCACAACAGGTGCATGACCATAAAAGATGTTATTCATATAAATAGAACAACCATTATTCTCTGATTTAAATGAATAACCGTCTTGCAATAAACACGATCCAGATATGATGTTCATGCTCAACGCAGGCACATAATAACACTTATTAAGGTTTAAAACTAATCCCGAAGGTAAAACTAAGGAGAGCGTGTCGACGGCCATCATATCAACTTTTGATCCATTGCCAACGTGCATCGTCACCTCATCCCTTGCTAGTCGCCGTCTATTCCGTAGCTCCTGTTTTGAGTTACAAATATTAGAAACTGAACTAGTATCAAATACCCAGGCACTACAACAAGCGTTAGTAAGGTAAACATCAATAACATGTATATCAAATATACCTTTAATGGTGCCAGCCTTCTTGTCTGCTAAGTACTTCGGACAGTTGCGCTTCCAGTGACCCTTGTCCTTGCAATAGAAGCACTCAGTGTCCGACTTAGGTCCAGACTTGAGCTTCTTCTCAGCAGGGGCAATGCGCTTGCCGCTGCCTTTCTTGAAGGATTTCTTTGCACCCTTACCTTTCTTAATGCTAGGGGTCTTGTTGACCATCAACACATGATTATCTTTCTTGATGTCCACCTCCGCAGCTTTCAGCTTAGCGAAGCGCTCAGTGATCGTATCAGTGGAACCAATTTGATTGTGAGTAATTACAAAACCTTTGTAGCTAGGAGGGAGTGATTGCAGAACTCTGTCAATCTTGAGATCTTCTGGAATCTTGTAGTCCAGTTGCTCAAGACGTTGAGTGTAACCCGACATCTTAATGGCGTGCTCACTAACGGAATTCCCTTCCTCCATCTTGCAGTTAGAGAACTTCTCAGAGATCTCATATCTCTCAGAACGGGCCTGAGTCTGAAACATGGTTTTCAGTTCCTCAAGTATCTCAAAGGGCCCGGCGAACTCCTCAAAACGATTTTGAAGGTCCGGTTCCATAGCAAACAACATGGTACTCTTAATCACTCCATAATCATCTTTGCACGACTGATAAACAGCTTTTTCATCAGCCGGCACATCAGTAGCAGGGGCGTCACCTAGCGCTTTCTTTAGTACATAGTCCTTTTGACCGCCAGCGAGAATGATTCTCAGATTGCGGAACCAGTTGGTGAAGTTAGACCCATTGTTCTTAAGCTTTTCTTTCTCAGTAAAAACGTTGAAGTTGGACTTAGCCATTTGATCTACAAAATTTGCAAATACAATTTATACTATGTTCATGATAACTAGTTCAACTTAATCAAATTACTAGATGAACTCCCACTAAATTCAACATCCCTCAAGTTGTTTAGTGAACATGATCCAAATTCACCACACCTAATCCGATCTTCATGAGAAGAGATGTGGTTTCAATGGTGGACAACAAAGTGTCGATCATATCATTCATATGACTCATGTTTAGGTTCGTCAAGTCAAACCCAAACTTTTCGGTTCGTGTGTTCCGAGGCCATGTCTATACATGCTAGGCTCGTCAAGTCAAACCCAAGTATTTCCGCGTGTGCAAAACTGGCTTGCACCCGTTGTATGTGAACGTAGAGTTTATAGCACCCAATCATCACGAGGTGCTTGAACACGACGAACTTTCGCAACGGTGCATACATGGGGAGAACACAATTTTATCTTGATCTTTAGGTGAGGAATAATCTTATAATGCTACCGTCGTGATCTAAGCATAATAAGATACATAAAAGGATAAACATCACATGCATTTAATTTCATGTGACATGGTATAGCCAATCTCCACGCAATGATCTCCATCTTGTGCGTGCCAGCATGATCTCCATCACTCCACCATGATTGCCTCCACCACGAATAGCAACTACAACTATTGCTAACTACTTAGCGATAAAGTAAAGCTATTACATGGCGTATAAGAAGTTGACACACAGGTCATACACAATTATAAAGACAACCATATGGCTCCTGCCGGTTGTGAACTCATCTACATGCAAGTCGTGAAATATTACAAAACATGATCATTGCATACATCATACACATCATGTCTTGGGCCATACCATATCACAAAACACTCCCTGCAAAAACAAGTTCGACGCCTCTACTTTGTTGTTGCATGTTTTACGTGGCTTATGGGAGTAACAAGCTAAGAACGATTCTTACCTACGGAAAGCCACAACGGTGATATTATGGTTGCTAACATCCGGTGTAGATCCCATGACTACTATAGTGAGAGAAACTGGCATCCACTAGCCACATGTGTGGAACAATCCACACGTCAAGTGCGGAGCCGGTCTCGCGAACGAGGTCGCGTAAAGTTGGCCTAGACCGTTTCGATTTCACTATGCCGCGCCATAAGAAATACACAACAAGAGGCTTGCAACAGAAAACATCAACGCCCGCAACAAGCATGTTGCGTTCTACTCGTGAAACACATCTACGCATAGATCTAGCTCTGATACCATTGAAGGGTTTTGCAGCATAGTAAATCAAAAAAATTCTACGGATGCGAACAAGAAATCCAAGATCTAATCTAGGAGATGCAATCAATGAGAGAGATAGATGAGATCTTCATACCCTTGAAGAAATCGCACAGCGGAAAAGTTCAACAGAACGTGGGTGATGTAGTCGAACTAGCCTTCTCCTCCTCGCGATCCGATCCGATCCAACACCGCAAGTGGTGGCGCCTCCGAGAGATGCACACGTACAATGCCGCGACGTCTCCTCCTTCCTTGGTCCAGCAAGTGGGGTGGAGAGATGGATTGGATCTATAGCACGACGGTGTGGTGCTATGGTGGAGAGTTTCTGCGGCAGGGCTTCGCCTACGCGCAGCCGGGAGAGAGAGAGAGGTGGAGGGGCAGCAGGACGGCGGCTAGGTTTGGAGGAGTGGGAGGGGGAGGGTGCGACCCTGCCCTCTTTATATAGGGGGCTGTCCGGCCCCCTTGTCCCCTCCTCCAAGCCCTAGGGCGGCGGCCCCAAGGGTTGGAGTGGGGGGCAAGTTTCCCCCTCCTTCTAGAAGATCTCCCCTAGGGTTTCCCCTAGGCTGGCCGACTGGGCCTTTGGGGCCTTGTGCCCCTGGCCCAATGTGGCCAGGGCACTTCCCTTTAGGCCCACACAGGCCCCCGACAAGTGGGCCCACGTTGGTCCCACTCCAGAACCTTCTAGAACCTTCCGGTACAATACCGATAAACTCCGAAACGATTCCGAAATCCAAAAACTGCTTTCCTTTATATGAATCTTATTCTCCGGACCATTTCGGAACCTCTCGTGATGTCCTGGATCTCATCCGAGACTCCGAACAAAAACTCATAAACCAATTATCCATTCTATGCTAGCGTCGAGGCACGTTAAGTGTGTGACCCTACGGGTTCGAGAATATGCAGACATGATCTTCTATCAATAATCAACAGCGGGATCTGGAAACCCATATTGACTCCCACATATTCATCGATGATCATATCGGATGAACCACGATGCCAGGATTCAATTAATCCCATATATGTATTCCCTTCGTCACGCGATATTTTACTTGCCCGAGATTCGATCGTTGGTATCGGCATACCTAGTTCAATCTCGTTAACAGCAAGTACTTTACTCGTTCTGTAATCCGATATCACTTTGTGATTAACTCCTTAACCACGTGCTTGCAAGCGGTGTTGATATCGATTACCGAGTGGGCCCGAAGTATATCTCTCCGACTCGGGAGGGACAAATTCCATCTCGATACATATAACCCAACAAGTACTTTCCGATCACCTGAGAGACACCTTTATGATCACCCTCACATAGGATGATGTTTGATGACCTCAAAGCGTTCTTCCGATACCAGGGAGTTGTATTATCTCATGGTCTAAGGAATACAATACTTGACATAAGAAAAAGCTTCGCAAAGATGAACACGATGACACGATCTAATTTCTCTACTTAATTTGGGTCTGTCCATCATATCATTCTCCTAATGACATGATCTCATTATTAATCGACAACTCATGTCTATGGTTAGGAAACCTTTAACCATCATTAATCAATGAGCTAGTCCATAGAGGCGTACTAGGGACACGGTGTTGTTCATAAACCACACAAGTATCAAAGTTTTTGCTTAATACAATTCTAGCATGGAATATAAACTTTATCATGAACAAGAATTATAACAATAACATCTTTATTATTGCCTCTAGGGCATAATTCCAATAGCTTCATCCCACCATCCCACAAGATGCAAAGTACACAAGAAGCAATCTCTATCTCTACTATCTAAAAAGAATCTCGGTATTCCGTTTTCTGCCAATTTCCACTACATCGCTTCTTCGTCGTGCGCGGACTCCTTCATCGTGCTCCCGCATCCTTGGTAACCCCCAAATAGCGTATTCATCAGTTTCCCAAAAAATCACGCGTGATTGTCTCAATCAATCCCCAGAAAACGCAAGCGCTCGTCGACCTCCTGGCCTCCGCGCCTTCGCTGTCCGTCTCGGTTGAGGGTGTCCTGTCCTCTGCACCCTTTGTGCCCTCACCATCGTTCCTCGCACCGAAGTGCTGAAATCCACTGTGGCAGCTAGAAATCACGTGCAGCCCTCCTTGGCCTTCTTGCTGCATCCCGCCGCCCCCATCTTGGCCATCTCCTTACACCCATCATTAGGGATCTATCCTCCCCAAATCCGCCACAGTTGACATGCGTTTTTCCTTTCTAGAAGCCTGACGGTGAATCCTTCGTCTTAGGCCATCGCCATGGGTCCTCAGATCACGGGCAAGAGCAGCATCCGGATCGCCCCTCACCCCCTCCAACGCCCCCTCCGCACCGTCGACCATTCTCCCCCCACCCCCACCCCCCATGGCCGCACCTCGGCTTCATGGATTTGATATCCTCCTAATCCATCCCCTGCAAGGCAAAACTACTGCAAGGTAATTGTAATGTCCTTTTAACTAATATTTGCAAATTTATCAATTCTTGTGTGTATTTGATGTATCTTGTTCAATCTCCTTGTCCCAATTTGCTTTTGGCTGTCTTGGAAATTAACAACTGACTTTTTTAGTCTGTTGCATCCCGTATTGTAGTTGTGTGTTATGCCTACAAGTAATGTGTTTGCTTACTCACACATACAACAAAAAGATATGTGTCTACTTCTCAATATTGTACAACTTCCAAGCATGCAAGGTACATAAGGTGAGCATTTCTGGAGTTCAACTTCAAGGAAAACCATGAACTGGTGTGGTTCTAAAATTCGTACTTATCAAAACAAGAATAATTGACAGATTCGGCAACATTTCCATAGTCAATCAACAAACTGGCAATGGCTTAGGTGCATATTTAGATAAGAACACATCAAGAAGGATCTTCTTCAGCAGTATACCCAGAAGATGAATTACACTACTCCATCTGATATTTGGAACAAACAAGCTTCATGAGCATGTCCTATCATATGCACCGTAGAGATTGGTGGAATACAATATATTGGTGTTGCATCACGTATGAAGAAAGATGTAGAGATGAAAGCTATCTGAACTGCTCTTCTTGCAATCCAAGGTTTTTTTTCTGTTCTGTTCTGTTCATTTTGAAAGAGGTGTTTTTCTTGTTCAAGCCTGACTATTCACTGCATAAATTATAATGTCTTCCTCCTTTGGGTGTTGGGTTGTATATTGGATAATCCACATGCTTTTTTGTTGTAGGAAAATCAGAGGATTGTGCAAATGGTACCACAAAATATATTATAGTACCTGGAACAAGTCAGGATAAGGAGACAGAGGAAACGCCAATTGAAACTCTAGCAATACTTGAGGCCAAATAAGGTGGTTTGAATAATCAACGGAACAAGAAGAGATTCATCAAGAATGGCGAAGTAGTTAATGTGGAAAGGATGAAGCTCTAGTGCCTAGAGAGACTCATCATTCTGATGTCCCCATGTAGCAACTTGTATGACGTGGAGTGGGACGGTCTTTACGTGCATATATAGTTGGGTTCAGTTTGGTGGTAAGGTCCATGAGTTCTGTGTGGGAGACAAGCACATCCCCTTATGGGTCAAATTTACGAAAAGCTTGATGAATTAGGCATGGAAATGAAAAACTTGGGCTACAACCCAATCACCGAGGTGGTGCTATTTGATGTTGCATTGTTTCAGAGATGGTTGTTGCTCTTGAATTGACTCTTCGTAGAAGTATGAAAATTGATGTGTAGTTGTGATTTTGAGTCATCTGCATTTGATTGGTAAATTTAATCTAGCTAGATAGATTTACTTACACAGAACTGTAGCAAGTTGATTCTTTTTTTCACTGGAATGTTTTTGCTAGAAGGAAACCAGAAGGCGCTGGTTTGTTTTTCTTTTGTGTACCTCCAGTTCTTTCAGACATAAGTCTCAGTGTTGCTGAATATTGTGCCTCTCTTTAGGTGTCATGTTGATGGAGAGTTTTATTGCACAACACATGTCATTCTCAACCATGTAGACTCTTATTAGTCCAAGTCTTCTTCATGAAATCACTTCCTGAGGGGTTTCTTTCAGACTTAGGAGTTCGGCTTTATGTTTCTTAGTTGTGCACCAGTGATGATATGATTCAAGGTGAGTGTCACTTTTGGTTAGTTGTGAGCGATTAACAGTTTCTAGGTATATTTTTTCTTGGCATGATCTCATAAATGAAGAATGTTTATACGCTTTTTTATAGTGTTTACATTCGATTAGCTCCATATATTTAATCAACAACTTTTTTATCTTACTTGATTTGTATAAATATTTTCCTATTTTTAAGGTCTCGCTCTTTTAAAATTTTAGCATGTGAGACGATTCGCTAAGAGGATGCCTGCTAGGGTGTAACTAGAGGAATTTTTACTGCATGTATTTGTTTCCAGCGTAGATAAATGGAGGTATCTCGGTTGATGCACAACAATTCATTTCTATATGAGGAATTTAGAATTAATATGAATCTATGGGTTCCCATACGGCCATACCAGCTCTCTTGTATTGTTTGCAAAAAATTATATTTTTACCATGCGGATCCATCTCTAATGTATATGTTTGATTCAATTTTCTTAAAACTGATCAACAATTATGTTTCTACGGAAGGAATGCGGTTCAATACTTAAAATGCTAAATTGACACGTATGTCATGTGATCGAAGGAGTGGAATTCCAGTGACAAGTCGATGTATGGTGTGCTTGCAAATGAACAAGCTATCACGCATCATTTCTTGAATCTAAAGGTTACAAATGAGCCTTTTTTGGATTAATGCAAGTGTCATTCCATAACATGATAAGGTTTTGTGTTAATGCACTACTTTTTGCTACATATGGTAAGACCTGTCTTTAGATCCTCAGAATAATCTAATATTTAATGTTTTGAATTCAACTCATCTCTAATATGTCCTTACAAATACATGCTACAGTTATTGTTGAATCTCGCTTAATATGAAAATGTACTTGTACACTATTTGGCCACTAGATGGTTCCCTTTGAAATTTGATAATATATGTATTCCCAGATTTCATTACTAAATTTCCTTCAAAAAAGTTGATGTGGTCTAGAAATGACAGACAAACTTTTATGTTGATGTAATCCACAAAGATTTGTTATATCTTCACAAGATGATTGTTCTGATTTTATTTGTGCTAAATCCATTGAAATCTTATTTATGGAAAAATAAGGTGATATGGTTTGTTATCATGCAGGTTACATCTGTGTATAGGTGTTCATCCCGTGTTTAATTCCTGAATAGGGATTGGGATTCTGGGAAGTGTTCATGTTTTATACTATGTTCACGTTTTATAAGTTAGTATTTCATACAATGAGAAAATCCTTGCTTGTGCCTCTCCAAAAAGATTGTTCTGATTGATATTATCTTTTTTCGATTAAAAGTGAGTTTTTGTCTACTCTTCGATTTTTAGTTAAACTGCGTGTATGATCGTGTAGATACTAATTCATCGTCTGATGGTGCATTTCGTATATGCTATCCTGCACTTGCTTTACTAGACTTGGCACATCATTATACAGAACAATGTCAGTTGAGGGATCAGAGATGGCTCAGTCAACTCCTTTTTGCGGTACGACAAAAACAAAATTACTATAATATCTATTAAGTAGTCAATCTGTGTAATCTTGTAGGCACTAAACCATATGTACCACATGACCCACTTACAATCGAGTTTCTTGGCAAAATATTGTAATTTTGTTACTGAATCAACTTGTAGATCTAATGATAAACACTATTTTTTGGAATTCATGTATCGTGCGGGTTGAATCTATTTTGTTTACTCTTGTAGCTAAAATGCAAAATGAAAGGGGCTCCCATAATCCCTTGATTCTCCCTTCCACGAAAAATAAAATAAAATAAAATAAAGAGGTGACATGGAAATGATAGTCTTGTGGGCAAAAATAGATTCCATCTCTTTCTGTGATTGTAGTGTATGCTTGCAAAGAATTGCATAGATATGTTACTTCCTCCGTCCCATAATAAGAGATATTATTCATATATTGGTTGTAATAACATCTCTTATTATGGGACGGATGGAGTTATATTTGTTCTTGCTTATCATAGACTTACAAATCTTCTGTATCACTTTTCAGATATTAGTCTTGTCGAATTTATAGGGGTGTTTGCTACATGATGAGAGAAATCTGCAGTGAATGACATAGGTGATATGATGCCAACGGGTGATGACAAGTCGGCTAGATATATCACTATGTTTACACTTTTACTATCCAAGGGATGTGTAAAAGCAAGGCTGAAATGGCAATGATGCGTGTGAGGTCATTTGGTTGGCAGCGGAAAGGATAAGCCAGGGGAATCTAGGCATGCTCCTTCTATGTTGCTTTCTAGCAACAGCCCAAGCAAAATTAGGGGGTTGGACCCATGCTTGATAATGCTTTTATTAGATTTACTTCCATGTGTTACATATCACCATTGCTCCGTTTCTTTTCTGGTGAGACATGATTAATGCTTAGTATACCACATTTTGGTTCACATTAGAAAAAACTTAATGTGTTTTTGTGTTTTGGCTAAACCTTTATTCAGATTCAGAAGATACATACCTTAGTTTTTCTTTTTGGCTTTACTTTGATCCCGTTTTCGAATATATATTAAATATATTTGCTATCTGGTGTTAGGGAGATCACTATATAAGGACACATAAAATGTCTTTATATAGTCCTATTCATGTGACATTTTTTGCCTCTTATACATGACACATAAAATGTTCTTTCGCCCTTATGACTTGTAAACAAACATAAAATGTTTAAATGTACATATAGACATTTTTCGAATTTTTTGACAATTTAAAATATGTTTTCTCACAATGGGTGCAAATGCACACGTGAGCCAAAAGGGATTTCCGCTATGGAAAACGATACACCTCCCCCGGGGGGATCGATCCCCCGGGTCGCATGCTCACACGCAGTCCGCGTAGACAGTTGTATGTACGGGCCTACCCATGTCTTTATCTCTTCCAATCTTAATCTTCTTTTCCTGGAGCTGCTCGCCGGAACGCCATCCCTCGCGCTCCTGCTGCCTACCAGCCCGCCCTGCGCCGCTGTCGGCCCAACCAGCGCCGCCGCTGTCCCGCCCCGCCACCTCCAGCGAGGTCTCCGCTGACCGTTCGACCGGAAAACCGTCCGCCACCACCGGTTCCTCGCCATCGCCGTCCGTCGCCACCGGTCCCCCGCCTCGCCGTTTGCCAGTGGAGAACTCCTAGACCCTCCTCCCTCATCACCTTATCCTGGGTCCCCACCTCAGTGCCAACCTATCCCCTTCTTCCATGGCGTACTCCTCCATGGGCAAGAGATTTGATTGGCGACGCCATGGCTCTTTCCCGAGTCACCATGCCACATATCCTACTCATGCTACCATGGCGCTGCTACCGCCTCTGCTGCTGCAAGGTATGCGCAGCCATGGGCCTCCCGTCGCTGCTACTACAAGGTGATACTTTGCTACATAAGGCGAATACCGTTGCTACCTGCGGCAAGCGGTGTTGCTACCTATGGGGAGAGGCGTTGCTACCTGCGATCAAGTTCTCCAACGAAGCCTCCGATAAAATCGGATTTGCTAAATTAGAAGATTTTTTTGCTACAATATTTTACTGGTTTTGCTACAATAACTTGTAGTTTTTGCTATAGAGTCCCGGTGAAAGTTTCCAGCAATGTCTCCGGCAAAGTCTTTTTTTCTACAGATGCTGAACTTTTTTGCTACAGTTATTGATATTTTTTGCTACAAACGATTTTCTATGTTTGCTACAACAACACAAATATTTTGCTACAAAGTCTCCGGCGAGATTTTCCGGTGAAAGTCTCCGGCAATATCTCCGGCAAAGTTGGTTTTGCTACATTAGTACTTTTTTTTTGCTACAAAGTCACCGGCGAGGTCTCCGGCGAGGTCTAGTCTTTTTTCTATCGAACCGTTTTTTTTTGCTGCATGTAGCAAAAGCGGGACGTTTTGTAGCAAATTGGGAGGTTTTGTAGCAAAAGCGGAATTTTGACAGAAAATAGGAGACACGTGGTTGGCTGGGGACCCGGGGGATGAAAACCACAAATACCCCGGGGGATGCCTAGCACTGTCCTTCCGCTATATAAGTCTTTATGTGCACCATTTATTTTAAATTCTTACTGAGGCACAATATATTATTTCAAATTGCACGTTCAGGCTGAAGAGATGCTATATGTAGTATTGTGAGGTTCTTAGTTATGTTGGAATATAGAATACATTTGCATACTAGAGTAGTAGAGTTGCCGACCAATATTATAAGAGGAGTTTGGTGAAACTGGTATTGCTTGCAAAATTCACCCAATAGCTTCATGGTGTTATTTTGATGCCACTAGGATTACTTTGTGCTTCTATTTGTATAAGTTAAGAAATTTTGAAAAGTAACCAACAAACTAGCCAATACAATTCGTGGAGATATACTTAATAAAAGCACTACCATTGTTTTGGCTGGTAGGTGTAGATGAACCATAGTGGACAATGCATACAAACATTATTTTAAAGGTCAAAAAATTCTTAAAAAAAGTTTAATGTGTACATCCAGACATTCTATATTCACGCACAAAATTTCAAATAAAAATAACATTTTTTGGCATATGCAAAAAGACAAAAATGTCTTGTGAGCATTGAAATTTCTCTTTTTACACAAGTTACAAAAATTGTCCCTTTGGCCACAACTTTGTGTGTTAATATGAGATGGATATATGTGCATGTCAATTATTATTTCAAAATATTTTAATATTTCATACTATGCTTTTAATCACTCGGTGCATCTACACCTATGAGTCAAAGTGGATCCGCCAACAATCTCCGCACACAATGAAAGCCTTGATAATATTCAATGAAACTATTCAAGGTATCATCTGACAACAAATTATAGTTGAGTGAACATAGTGCGGGAAGTCAAAGCAACAACCAAGATATTATATATGTTGAAAATGAAAGTCAAAATTTGCACATAGATAGTCAAAGAGGTACGAGGTGAGAGAAATACGATATACATGCAAAATCAAAAGGATTTCTCACTTGACACAAATATTTACAGCATGCAGCTATCGCTGTCCCGTAGCAACGCACGGGCATTTAACTAGTTGATAATAAAAGCACCACCGCCCACAATGACCATTGTGTTCTACTCGTGCAACATATCTACATATAGACACGAATCTGATAACAATGTAGGGGTTTGTAGAATGAAAAACAAAAAGATTCTATCGCATGAACACATACAAGCCAAGATCTATCTACTAAATTGTAGCAATGAGTCGATAGAGTACTCACCCTCGAAGATTCCAAAGCAGTTAATGAGAGCAGATTCTCGAGGGTGATGTAGTCGTTCACTTGTCGATCTCAAGATCGCGTAGACGATCCTTCCGGCGCCATGTTTCGGAAGTGATCCCGCAGTCGGTCACACATTCGGTACTCTATGAAGACCTTCCTCTCCCTTGTAACAGCAGGCAGTAGAGGTTGTAAATCTCTTCTCGCGATTCCGGCAGCACGATGGTGTGGTGTCGGAGTTTAGAGGGGAAATCTCGCAGGGCTTCGCCTAATCCGGAGTGGGTATGGTGGAGTAGAAGAGAGGCCTTGGCGATCTAGGATTTAGAGGGCCAAGGGGGTGGTGGTCGGCGTTTAGGGCTAGGGCTTTGCCCTAGTCGGTGACTTGGGAGGATCTTCCTAGGAGGCGGCGACTTGAGAGATGGTGGCGCCTTGCTAGGGTTTGTTGAGAGGGGTAGGGGGCGCCCTACCCCTCCTTTTATAGGTGGGGAGGCGACAAGGGGGAGGGAATCCTCCCCCAAATCCACCTCATGTGGTCGGCGGCAAGGAGAGGGAGGAATCCTCCCTTAGGTATGATTCCTTCCCTCCCTCCACTAGGCAATCAGTGTTGGCGTTTGACTTTTCAAACTGGCGTTTGAATTTTCAAACTACAGTTTGATTTCTCTCTTCCAATTGCCCAGCCAAGTGAACTAGGACATGATGCAACCATTCCACTTTGTTATGACACATCCATGTACCCTTCCCACTCCGGAACGGTGAACCTTCTAGTCCCTTCTAGAACATTCCGGTGAAAACATCGAAACCATTCCCGAACTCCGGAATTGGACTTTCCTTATATGAATCCTATTCTCCGGACAATTATGGATATCCTCGTGATATCCCGGATCCCATCCGAGATTCTGAACAACATTCGGTCTCTTTACTCACTTTCCATATCTACTGAACAACATTGAATCCTTAAGTGTGTCTCCCTATGGTTCGTGAATTATGCAGACATGATCAAGACTCTTCTCCGATCAATAACCAGTAGAGGAATATGGAAATTCATATGGATCCCACATATTTCTATGATTACTTTGTGATTAAATGAACCATTTACATACGATACCAATTTCCCTTTGTCTAACGATACTTTACTTATCCGAGGTTTGATCGTCGGTATCTCTGCATACCTAGTTCAACCTCGTTACCGATAAGTACTATTTACTCGTTCCTGTGATATGTGATCCCTTGTGAGCCATTCACATGCTTGCAAGCTAATTGGATGACATTCCACCGAGAGGGCCCAGAGTATATCTATCTGTCATATGGATGAACAAATCCCACTCTTGATCCATGTGCCTTAACACATACTTTCCGAACACTCAACGCCATCTTTATAGCCACCCAGTTATGAAGTGGTGTTTGATGTTATCAAATCATCCATCCGGTGATGGTGATTAACATGATCTCATGGTCGAAGGATTTAGGTTACTATGTATCTGAAAGCTTATAGCAAACAAACTATTGAAATGACTTGATCTTTATGCTATGCTTAACTATAGGAGTATGTCAATCACATCATTCTCCTAATGATATGATCTTGTTGTTAATAACATCTCAATGTTCATGATCAGAAAACCATGATCATCTATCCACTAACAAGCTAGTATTAGAAAGAGGCTTTACTAGGGACTCTAACAAGTTTACAAATCACACAAGTATTAATGTTTCCGGTTAATACAATTATATCATGAATGTAAACATTTATCATAAAGACAAAGATATAATAATAACTACTTTAATTATTGCCTCTTGGGCATATCTCCAACAGTAACGTATGTGAATGGTTCATTTGATCACGAAGTCATCATTGAATATGTAGGAGCCATTATGGATCTCTAGATAGCTCTATTGGTTATTGATCGGAGAGGTGTCTCGATCATGTCTGCATAGTTCACGAACCGTAGGGTGATACACTTAAGGTTCGATGTTGTTTAAGTAGATATGGAATATGAGTTGGAGGCCGAATGTTGTTCGGAATCTCGGATTGGATCCAGGACATCATGAGGAGATCCAGAATGGTCCCGAAAATAATATTCATATAAGGAAAGTCATTTTCCAGAGTTTGAAAATATTATTCCGTGTTTTGACCGGAAGCTTCTAGAAGGTTCTAGAAGGGGACATCAATGGGCCCACCACTCAGGAGGGACCACATGGGTCGAGAGTATGCTGTGGGGGCCTTGGGCCAGTCGCACCATGACCCAAAGGGTAAAACCGGCCAGCCAAAATAATTGGGGTCAAACCCTAGTTTGGTAAGATGGGAAACTTGGAGGGAACGCTTCCCCCTCTTCCCCCTTGTGGCCGAGTTAGGGGGAACTTGGTAAGGGCTGGTTACCCCTTGGCCGCAGCCCCCACCTATATAAAGAGGGGTGGTGGCGCACCCCCCCCCCCCCCCGATACGTCCAAAACGTATCTACTTTCTCGAACACTTTGCTATTGTTTCTTCTCTAAACTTGTGTGATTTGGATACAACTAACACGGGATGACGCTATTTTCAGCAGAATTACCTTGGTGTCTTGTTTTTGTGCAAAAAATGAACTATCAGGAAAAATCCCGGAAAATATGCCAAAAATTATATTTCACCAGAAGATCCATAGATCCAGAAGACGAGACGGAGAAGGAGCCTGGGGGCCCACACCCCTGCCAGGCGCGGGTGGGCCATGCCCGCGCCTAGGGGGGTGCAGCCACCCCAGGCACCCCCTCGGCCTCCCTCTACGCCTATAAGTTGCCTTTCGACCTAAAAACCGAGGAGGGTTTGATAGTTTTCCAGAAAGAGTTCCGCTCTGCCGCCGCCACCAGAAACCAAGATTCGGATCCAGAAACTCCGTTCTGGCACCCTGCCGGGACGGGGGATTTGGAGAGGATCATCGCCATCGTCATCACCAACGCATATCCATCGACCATCAATGTTTCCTTCATCCATGAGTGAGTAATCCCTCGCTGTAGGCTTGGGGATGGTAGGGATTGGATGAGTTATATCATGTAATTAAATAAGATTGTTAGGGCAGAGTGCCTAGTATCTCTATTTGTGCTATTTGACTTTGTTGCAACTTGTTGTGCTTAATGCTTGTCGCTAGGACCCGAGTGCCATGATCTCAGATCTGAACTTGTTATTGAATCATTATGATAGTATTGTTTGTGATCATATCTGCAAGTTGTGTACACATATCATTGTTCGGATCCAAAGGCCCCAAAGTGATAATAATTGGGATAACCGGAGGGGATGGGTGTGGTGTGAGGATCACATGTGTTCATGGAGTGTTAATGCTTTGCTCCGGTGCTCTATTAAAAGGAGCACCTTAATTGCTAGTAGTTCCCTAGAGGCCCCGCTGCCACGGGCTGGCTGGACAGAAGATGTTGTGCAAGTTCTCATTACGAGCACATATGAATATATTTGGAGCACATGCCTAGGATTGTTTAGTACTTGGATGCTTGTTATTATTTATCTGAAATGCCCTAGATCTTGAAGTTACATGTTTAGACTCGTCCATGCAACGCCCGTCCATCCATCCCTATGCCTACCGCACTCGAATCCCACTGTTTACTGTTACTGTTACTATTGCTCCTGTTTCACTATTGCTGTTGCTTTGCTGTTGCTACTACCAAACTGTTGCTACTGATAAACTTCTTTGAGCAAGAACTATTTCCAGGTGCAGCTGAATTGACAACTCGGTTTTTAAGGCTTGCAAGTATTATTTGGCTCCCCTTGTGTCGAAACAATAAATTGGGTAATACTACCCGCGAAGATTGTTGCGATCCCCTATACTATTTTCTAGCGCCGTTGCCGGGGAGCATAGCTTTATTTGTAAGTTCACTTGGATCTATTATTGTTCACTGCTACTCCTTTCATCATGGGGAAGTCTCGTGATGGAAAGTTCCCTATTTTACCATCCACTACAAGAAGAGGTACAGTCCTAAACACCTATGCTGCTCTTAATTCACCGTCTGTTATAAGTAAGCTTGTCACGCCACCACCACATACTCATGCTACACACACTGCTACTACTGCTGAGTCTGAAACTGCTTTTGATACTCATGATGTTACTTCTACTGTGCTTGATGTGAGTGGTTTATTAGGTCCTTTTCTAGATGCTACTATTCCTAGTCTAGGAAATACTGAAACTCCTAGTGAAGATACTGTTACACCTGTTAGCTCACCTGAGTCTAGTGAGAGTTATGATATTAATGATGGTTACATTGAGTTCACTGATGATTTTGTTGAAGAGTTCCGAAACACACATGGTACTAGTGCTATTAAGAGTCTCCTTGCTAGACGTACTATTATGCCTAAGTTGTCCTTGTTGGAATTATGTCCTAGAGGATATAATAAAGATGTTACTATTATAATTCTTGTTCATGATAAAGTTTATATTCCATGCTAGAATTGTATTAAGCGGAAACTTTAATACTTGTGTGGTTTCTGAACAACACCATGTCCCTAGTATGCCTCTATGGACTAGCTCGTTGATTAATGATGGTTAAGGTTTCCTAACCATAGACATCAGTTGTCGATTAATAATGAGATCATATCATTGGGAGAATGACATGATGGACAGACCCAAACTAAGCGGAGCAATTAGATCGTGTCATCGTGTTCATCTTTGCGAAGCTTTTCTTATGTCAAATATTGTATTCCTTAGACCATGAGATAATACAACTCCCTGGTATCGGTAGAAAGCTTTGAGGTCATCAAACGTCATCCTATGAGAGGGTGATCATAAAGGTGTCTCTCAGGTGATCGGAAAGTACCTGTTGGGTTGTATGTATCGAGATGGGATTTGTCCCTCCCAAGTCGGAGAGATATACTTCGGGCCCACTCGGTAATCGATATCAACACCGCTTGCAAGCATGTGGTTAAGGAGTTAATCACAAAGTGATATCGGATTACGGAACGAGTAAAGTACTTGCTGTGAACAAGATTGAACTAGGTATGACAGTACCGACGATCAAATCTCGGGCAAGTAAAATATCGCGAGACGAAGGGAATATATATATGGGATTGATTGAATCCTGGCATCGTGGTTCATACGATATGATCATCGATGAATGTGTGGGAGTCAATATGGGTTTCCAGACCCCGCTGTTGATTATTGATATAAGATTATGTCTGCATATTCTCGAACCCGAAGGGTCACACACTTAACGTGTCTCGACGCTATGATAGATTGGATAATTGGTTTATGAGTTTTTGTTCGGAGTCTCGGATGGGATCCGGGACATCACGAGAGGTTCCGGAATGGTCCGGAGAATAAGATTCATATAAGGCAATGCAGTTGTTTGGAGTTTGGAATTGTTTCGGGTTAATCGGTATTGTACCGGAAGCTTCTAGAACCTTCCGGAGGGGGACCAACGTGGCCCCACCTGCTGGGAGGGGGGAATGGGCCTATGAGGGAGTGCCCTGGCCTCATTGGGCCAGGGGCACAAGGCCCCATAGGGCCCAGCCGGCCAAACCTAGGGCAAACCCTAGGAGAGCTTCTAGAAGGGGGGGAACTTGCCCCCCACTCCTTCCTCCTTGGCCGCCGGCCCTAGGGCTTGGGGGAGGGGCAAGGGCTGGCTGCCCACCCCTCTATATAAAGAGGGATGGGGGCGCACCCCTCCCAGACCTCCTCCTCAAACCCTAGACGCCCTGTTGCCCCTCCTCTCTCTCTCCCTCCCGACTGCGTGTAGGCGAAGCCCTGCTGCAGAAACTCTCCACCGCTTGCACCGCGTCGTCGTGTTGTAGATCCAATCCATCTCTCCACCATACTTGCTGGACCAAGGAAGGAGGAGACGTCGAGGTGCCGCACGTGTGCATCTCTCGGAGGCATCGCCACTTGCAGTGTTAGATCGGATCGGATCGCGAGGAGGAGAAGCGAGTACGACTACATCACCCACGTTCCGTCGAACGTTCCGCTGTGCGAATCTTCAAGGGTATGAAGATATCATCTATTCCCCCTCGTTGTTTGCATCTCCTAGATTAGATCTTGGCTTTCCCCGTTCGCATCCGTAGAAAATTTTGATTTACTATGCTGCGAAACCCTTCAGTGGTATAAGAGCTAGATCTATGTGTAGATGTGTTTCACGAGTAGAACGCAACATGGTTGTTGTGGGCGTTGATGTTTTCTGTTGCAAGCCTCTTGTTTGTGTACTTCTTATGATGCGGGATAGTGAGATTGAAGCGGTCCAGGCCAACTTTACGCGACGTCGTTCGCGAGACCGGCTACGCACTTGACATGTGGCTTGTTCCACACATGCGGCTCATGGATGCCAGTTTCTCTCACTATAGTTGTCATGGGATTTACACCGGAGTTTGGCAACCATAATATCACCGTTGTGGCTTTCCGTAGGTAAGAATCGTTCTTAGCTTGCTACTCCCATAAGCCACGTAAAACATGCAACAACAAAGTAGAGGCGTCTAACTTGTTTTTGCAGGGAGTGTTTTCTGTGATATGGTATGGCCCAAGATGTGATGTGTGTATTGTATGCGATGATCATGTTTTGTAATGTTTCACGACTTGCATGTCGATGAGTACACAACCGGCAGGAGCCATATGGTTGTCTTTATAATTGTGTATGACCTGTGTGTCAACTTCTTATACGCCATGTAATAGCTTTACTTTATCGCTAAGTAGTTAGCAATAGGTGTAGTTTCTATTCATGGTGGAGGCAATCATGGTGGAGTGATGGAGATTATGCCGACACACACAAGATGGAGATCATTGCGCGAAGATTGGCTATACCATGTCACATAAAGTTATATGCATGTGATGTTTATCCTTTTATGTATCTTATTATGCTTAGATCGCGACGGTAGCATTATAAGATGATTCCTCACTTAAAGATCAAGATAAAACTGTGTTCTCCCCATGAATGCACCATTGCGAAAGTTCGTCGTGTCCAAGCATCACGTGATGATCGGGTGCTATAGACTCTACGTTCACATACAACGGGTGCAAGCCAGTTTTGCACACGCGGAAATACTTCGGTTTGACTTGACGAGCCTAGCATGTACAGACATGGCCTCGGAACACATGAACCGAAAGGTTAAGCATGAGTCATATGAATGATATGATCGACACTTCGTTGTCCATCATTGAAACCACATCTCTTCTCGTGAAGATCGGATTAGGTGTGGTGAATTTGGATCATGTTCACTAAACAACTTGAGGGATGTTGAATTTAGTGGGAGTTCATCTAGTAATTTGATTAAGTTTAACTAGTTATCATGAACATAGTCTAATTTGTACTTGCAAATATTGTAGATCAAATGGCTAAGTCCAACTTCAACTTCAACGTTTTTGCTGAGAAAGAAAAGCTTAAGAACAATGGGTCTAACTTCACCAACTGGTTCCGCAATCTGAGAATCATTCTCTCTGGCGGACAAAAGGACTATGTCCTTGAGAATGCGCTAGGTGACGCCCCTGCTGTAGATGCGCCGGCTGATGAGAAAGTTGTTTATCAGTCGCGCAAAGATTATTATGGTGTGATTAAGAGCACCATGTTGTTTGCTATGGAATCGGACCTTCAAAATCGTTTGAAGATTATCCCGGGCCCTTTGAGATTCTTGAGGAGCTGAAAACTATGTTTCAGACTCAGGCCCGTTCTAAGAGATATGAGATCTCTGAGAAATTCTTTAACTGCAAGATGGATGAAGGGAGTTTCGTTAGTGAGCACGCCATAAAGATGTCGGGCTACACTCAACGCCTTGAGCAACTGGACTGCAATATTTCAGAGGAGCTCAAGATTGACAGGATTCTGCAATCACTCCCTCCCAGCTACAAAAGTTTTATAGTGACTCATAATCAGATTGGTTCCACTGATACGATCACCGAGCTCTTCGCTAAGCTGAAAGCTGCGGAGGTGGACATCAAAAAGGATAATCATGTGTTGATGGTCAACAAGTCCCCCACCTTTAAGAAAGGTAAGGGTGCAAAGAAGCCCTTCAAGAAAGGCGGCGGCAAGTGCGTTGCCCCTGCTGATAAGAAGCTCAAGTCTGGACCTAAGCCGGACACTGAGTGCTTCTATTGCAAGGACAAGGGTCACTGGAAGCGCAACTGTCCGAAGTACTTAGCGGACAAGAAGGCTGGCACCATTAAAGGTATATTTGATATACATGTTATTGATGTTTTCCTTACTAGCCCTCGTTGTAGTGCCTGGGTATTTGATACTGGTTCAGTTGCTAATATTTGTAACTTGAAACAGAAGCTACGGAATAGACGGCGGCTTGCGAGGGATGAGGTGACGATGCGCGTTGGCAACGGATCAAGAGTTGATGTGATGGTCGTCGGCACGCTCTCCTTAGTTTTACCTTCGGGATTAGTTTTAAACCTCAATAAGTGTTATTATGTGCCTGCGTTGAGCATGAACATCATATCTGGATCGTGTTTATTGCAAGACGGTTATTCATTTAAATCTGAGAATAATGGTTGTTCTATTTATATGAGTAACATCTTTTATGGTCATGCACCTGCTATGAATGGTTTTTTTCTTCTGAATCTCGAAAGGGATGAAACACACATCCATAACATTGAGGCTAAGAGATGCAAAGTAGATAGTGATAATACTACTTATTTGTGGCACTATCGTCTAGGTCATATTGGTGTAAAGCGCATGAAGAAACTCCATTTTGATGGACTTTTGGAGTCTCTTGATTTTGAATCATTTGACACATGCGAACCATGCCTCATGGGCAAGATGATCAAAACCCCGTTCTCCGGTATGATGGAGCGAGCAACGGACTTGTTGGAAATCATACATACCGATGTATGCGGACCGATGAGTGTTTCGACGCGTGGTGGATATCGCTATTTTCTCACTTTTACCGATGACTTAAGTAGATATGGGTATATCTATTTAATGAAACATAAATCTGAAACGTTTGAAAAGTTCAAAGAATTTCAGAATGAAGTGGAGAACCATCGTAACAGAAAAATTAAGTTTCCACGATCCGATCGTGGAGGTGAATATTTGAGTTATGATTTTCTCACGCATCTTAAAGCAAGCGGAATCGTTTCGCAACTCACGCCACCCGGAACACCACAGCGCAATGGTGTGTCTGAACGCCGGAATCGAACTCTATTAGATATGGTCCGATCAATGATGTCTCTTACTGATTTGCCGTTATCATTTTAGGGTTATGCATTAGAAACCGCTGCATTCACTTTAAATAGGGCACCATCTAAATCCGTTGAGACGACACCGTATGAACTGTGGTTTGGTGCTAAACCTAAGTTGTTGTTTCTTAAAGTTTGGGGATGCGAAGCTTACGTCAAGAAGTTGATGCCGGACAAGCTCGAACCCACAGTTCATACGATGTCATCTCAACGGATTTAGATGGTGCCCTATTTAAAGTGAATGCAGCGGTTTCTAATCCTGCACCAACAATAGAGGAAGCTAATGACAAGGATCATGAAGCTTCGGATGATGCTACTACTGAATGTCGCAGGTCGACAAGGTCGCGTGCCCCTCCTGAGTGGTACGACAACCCTGTCTTAACTGTCTTGTTAGTAGATGACAGTGAACCTGCGAACTATGAGGAAGCGATGATGAGCCCAGACTCTGATAAATGGCTAGAGGTCATGAAATCCGAACTGGGATCCATGAGCGAAAACCAAGTATGGACTTTGGTGGACCCTCCTAGCGACCAAAAGGCCGTTGAGTGCAAATGGATCTTCAAGAAGAAAACGGACGCGGATGGTAATGTTACCGTCTATAAAGCACGACTTGTCGCGAAAGGTTTTCGACAAGTTCAAGGTGTTGACTACGATGAGACTTTCTCTCCCGTAGCGATGTTAAGTCCATTCGGATTTTATTAGCAATTGCTGCGTTTCATGATTATGAAATATGACAGATGGATGTCAAGACTGCGTTCCTCAATGCCAACATTGATGAAGAGTTGTATATGATGCAACCTGAAGGTTTTGTCGATCCTAAGGATGCTGATAAAGTGTGCAAACTTCAGAAGCAAGCATCTCGGAGTTGGAACCTTCGTTTTGATCAAGTGATCAAGAGCTTTGGATTTGTTCCAAATTGCTACGAAGCTTGTATCTACAAGAAAGTGAGTGGGAGCTCAGTGACATTTCTGGTACTATATGTGGATGACATATTGATTATTGGAAATGACATTAACATTCTTAACGATATGAAGAGTTATTTGAACAAGTGTTTTTCAATGAAAGACCTAGGGGAAGCTGCTTATATATTGGGCATCAAAATCTATAGAGATAGACAAAGACGCCTGATAGCTTTAAGCCAGAGTGCATACCTAGACAAAGTTCTAAAAAGGTTCAGAATGGATAAGGCAAAGAAAGGTTCAGTGCCTATGTTTTCAGGTAAGATATTGAGCAAGGCTCAGTGTCCAGCTACGGTAAATGATAGAGAAGCTATGAGCAAAGTGCCTTATGCCTCGGCCATAGGTTCTATCATGTATGCCATGCTGTGTACTAGACCGGATGTGTCCAATGCTCTTAGTTTGACGAGCAGATACCAAAGTGATCCAGGAGTGGAACACTGGACAGCTGTGAAGAACATCCTAAAGTACCTTAATAGGACTAAAAAAATGTTCTTAGTCTATGGAGGTGATGAGCAGCTCGTCGTAAAAGGTTACGTCGATGCTAGTTTCGACACCGACAAGGATGATTCTAAATCTCAAACAGGATACGTTTATATTTTGAATGGAGGAGCTGTGAGCTGGAGAAGCTGCAAGCAAAGCGTTATCGCGGGATCTACAGTAGAAGCGGAATACATGGCTGCTACAGAAGCATCAAGTGAAGGAGTTTGGATCAGGAACTTCATCACTGAGCTTGGCGTGGTTCCAAGTGCATTGGACCCACTGGAGATATTGTGTGACAACACTGGCGCCATAGCACTGGCTAAGGAACCAAGATATCATTCAAAGACCAAGCATATTAACCGCAAGTTTCATATAATCCGAGATTATATAGCAGATGGAGATCTGAAGATTAGCAAAGTACATACAGATCTGAATGTCGCAGATCCATTGACTAAACCTCTTCCACGTGCAAAACATGATCAGCTCCTTAGTGCCATGGGTGTTAGATTGTTGCCAGATGTAAACTAGATTATTGACTCTAGTGCAAGTGGGAGACTGTTGGAATTATGCCCTAGAGGCAATAATAAAGATGTTATTATTATAATTCTTGTTCATGATAAAGTTTATATTCCATGCTAGAATTGTATTAAGCGGAAACTTTAGTACTTGTGTGGTTTGTGAACAACACCGTGTCCCTAGTATGCCTCTATGGACTAGCTCATTGATTAATGATGGTTAAGGTTTCCTAACCATACACATGAGTTGTCGATTTATAATGAGATCATATCATTGGGAGAATGACATGATGGACAGACCCAAACTAAGCGGAGCAATTAGATCGTGTCATCGTGTTCATCTTTGCGAAGATTTTCTTATGTCAAATATTGTATTCCTTAGACCATGAGATAATACAACTCCCTGGTATCGGAAGAAAGCTTTGAGGTCATCAAACGTCATCCTATGAGAGGCTGATCATAAAGGTGTCTCTCAGGTGATCGGAAAATACATGTTGGGTTGTATGTATCGAGATGGGATTTGTCCCTCCCAAGTCGGAGAGATATACTTCGGGCCCACTCGGTAATCGATATCAACACCGCTTGCAAGCATGTGGTTAAGGAGTTAATCACAAAGTGATATCGGATTACGGAACGAGTAAAGTACTTGCTGTGAACGATATTGAACTAGGTATGACGGTACCGACGATCAAATCTCGGGCAAGTAAAATATCGCGAGACGAAGGGAATATATATATATGGGATTGATTGAATCCTGGCATCGTGGTTCATCCGATATGATCATCGATGAATGTGTGGGAGTCAATATGGGTTTCCAGACCCCGCTGTTGATTATTGATATAAGATCATGTCTGCATATTCTCGAACCCGAAGGGTCACACACTTAACGTGTCTCGACGCTAGGATAGATTGGATAATTGATTTATGAGTTTTTGTTCGGAGTCTCGGATGGGATCCGGGACATCACGAGAGGTTCCGGAATGGTCCGGAGAATAAGATTCATATAAGGCAATGCAGTTTTTGGCGTTCGGAATTGTTTTGGGTTAATCGGTATTGTACCGGAAGCTTCTAGAACCTTCCGGAAGGGGACCAACGTGTAGGGTTTCGTAGCATGGAAAACAAAAGTTTTCTACCGCATACAAACAAACAAGCCAAGATCTATCTACTAGATTGTAGCATCGAGTCAATGGAATAACTCACCCTCGAAGATTCCAAAGTGTTTAACGAGAGCGGATTCTCGTGGGTGATGTAGTCGTACTCTTGCCGATCTCAAGATCGCGTAGACGATCCTTCCGGCGCTGCGTTCCAGCAGCGCTCCCGCAGTCGGTCACACATTCGGTACTCGACGAAGACCTTCCTCTCCCTTGTTCCAGCAGGCAGTGGAGGTTGTAGCACTCTCTTCGCGATTCCGGCAGCACAACGGCGTGGTACGGAAGTAGAGGGGAGATCTCGCAGGGCTTCGCCTTAAGCCGGAGCGAGTATGGTGGACTATGAGAGAGAGCCTCGATGATCTAGGGTTAGGGTTAGGCCTAGGCGGCGGCAATGCCGGTGGCTAGGGTTAGGTCTAGGCGGCGGCGGCAAGTTGCCCTAGGCGGCGGCGGCTATGGTGGGCGGCGGCGGCTAGGGTTAGGGTTTAGAGAGGGGCAACTTGTGTGCTAGGAGGGGCAGTCCTACCCCTCCTTATATAGGTGGGAGGCGCCGGCCAAGGGGAGGGGAGTCCCTCCCCAACTCGGATCCCAAGTGGGCCAGCGGTGGAGGGGAGGAACTCCTCCCCAAGTAGGTTTCCTACTTCCCCTCCACCTTCCAAAATAGCTGTTTGACTTTTCAAATTGGCGTTTGACTTTTCAAACTAGGATTTGATTAAACCCTTTATTTTGTTCAGAGATGACACCTAGTACATGATGCAATCATTCCAACTTGATATGACACATTCATGTACCCTTCCCCTCCGGAGTGCCGGACATTCCGGAACCTTCTAGAACATTCCCGATAAAAACACCGGAACCATTCTCCAACCCCGAAACAGGACTTTCCTTATATGAATCTTATTCTCCGGACCATTCCGGATCTCCTCGTGATATCACGGATCCCATCCGAGACTCCGAACAACATTCGGTCTCTTACTCATCATTCCATAACTACTCAAACAACGTCGAATCCTTAAGTGTGTCTCCCTACGGTTCGTGAATTATGCGGACATGATCGAGACACTTCTCCGAACAATAACCAATAGAGGAATCTGGAAATTCATATGGCTCCCACATATTTCTATGTTTACATTGCGATCGAATGAACCACTTACATACAATACCAATTTCCCTTTGTCTCGCGATAGTTTACTTATCCGAGGTTATGATCATCGGTATCTCTGCATACCTAGTTCAACCTTGTTACTGATAAGTACTCTTTTCTTGTTCCCGTGATATGTGATCCCTTGTGAGCCAGTCACATGCTTGCAAGCTAATTGGATGACATTTCACCGAGAGGGCCCAGAGTATATCTATCCGTCATATGGATGGACAAATCCCACTCTTGATCCATGTGTCTCAACCAATACTTTCTGAACACTCAATGCCACCTTTATAGCCACCCAGTTACGGTGTGGTGTTTGATGTCATCAAAGCATCCTTCCGGTGAAGGTGATATGCATGATCTCATGGTCGAAGGAATTAGGTTACTATGTATCAGAAAGCATATAGCAATTGAACTATTAAATGACTTGATCTTTATGCTACGCTTATCTATAGGAGTATGTCCACCATATCATTCTCCTAACGATATGATTTTGTTGTTAATAACATCTCAATGTTCATGATAGGGAAACCACAATCATTTATTAACCAACAAGCTAGTATTATAAAGAGGCTTTACTAGGGACTCTATTTTAGTTTACAAATCACACACAAGTATTAATGTTTCCTTGTTAATACTATTATAGCATGAATGTAAACATTTATCATAAACACAAAGATATAATAATAACTACATTTATTATTGCCTCTAGGGAATATCTCCAACACAACGTGGCCCCACCTGCCGGGAGGGGGGCATGGGCCTATGAGGGAGTGCCCTGGCCGCATTGGGCCAGGGGCACAAGGCCCCATAGGGCCCAGCCGGCCAAACCTAGGGCAAACCCTAGGAGAGCTTCTAGAAGGGGGGGAACTTGCCCCCCACTCCTCCCTCCTTGGCCGCCGGCCCTAGGGCTTGGGGGAGGGGCAAGGGCTGGCCGCCCACCCCTCTATATAAAGAGGGCTGGGGGAGCACCCCTCCTACACCTCCTCCTCAAACCCTAGCCGCCCTGCTACCCCTCCTCTCTCTCTCCCTCCCGACTGCGTGTAGGCGAAGCCCTGCTGCAGAAACTCTCCACCGCTTGCACCGCGCCGTCGCGTTGTAGATCCACTCCATCTCTCCACCATACTTGCTGGACCAAGGAAGTAGGAGACGTCGAGGTGCCACACGTGTGCATCTCTCGGAGGCATCGCCACTTGCGGTGTTAGTTTCGGATCGGATCGCGAGGAGGAGAAGCGAGTACGACTACATCACCCATGTTCCGTCGAACGTTCCGCTGTGCGAATCTTCAAGGGTATGAAGATCTCATTTATTCCCCATCGTTGTTTGCATCTCCTAGATTAGATCTTGGCTTTCCCCGTTCGCATCCGTAGAAATTTTTTATTTACTATGCTGCGAAACCCTTCAGTCCTGTGATCCTAAGTTTGCCACTTCTCCCATAGATATTAAAGATAAAGATTATGATTTCTCTCTCGATTTATCTTATTTAGATATTGTTGAGAAAGAAACTTTTTGTGGGACCGAAAATGAGAGTGATGTGGCTCATGTGAATGAGCTTTCTACTATGAGTTCTTTATTCTATGATGATTTTAAGTTGCACAAGTATTTTGTTACTAAGATCTTCCCTTTTTCACTAAAAGGAGAAGTTAGGGCTTGGTTTAATAGATTACCTCCTGGTTCCATTGATAGCCCTGATTGCTTGATTGCTTCTTTCTTTCAGAAATATTTTCCTCCCAGTGCTAGACATGCTGCTTTGCAGAGGCTTTTTGATTTTAAACATTGAGAAGAAGAGAAATTGCCTAAGTCATGGACAAGGTTCTGTGCCTTGATTCATGCACATCCCGCATGTCCATTACCTAAGAATGAGCTTCTTGATATTTATTATAATGGACTAACTGATGATTCTAGGACCTATCAAGATAGCTTTGCTGATTGTGTTTTCAGGAAAAGAACTCCTACAGATGCTGAAGAATTAATGGCCAAGATAAGCAAGAATTATGATGATTGGACTTCAATTGAGCTAAATACACCTGAGACTATTATTGCTGAACCAGCTGTTCCTGAACCAGTTCCAACACCAACACCAAAGAAGAGGGGAATTATTGCATTAAATGATGAAGTGCTGAAGGAAGCTAAGAAATGTCTAAAGGAGAAAGATATTACAGCTGAAGATGTGAAGAATCTACCTCCTATAGAAGAATTATGTAAGCCAATTCCCCACTCATCTACTATTGAGGTACACTCTCTCCAACACTTTGATAAAGGTGATATTTCTTATGGTAAGCCTCCTGATCAATGCTTAGAGGAACTTGACATTTTTATTGTTAAACAAAGTCATTTTAATAAACAAGTTCAGAATCATTTATTAGAAAACTCTAGAGCTATCAATGAGTTGAAAGATATTGTGGAAAGAACTTCTAATGATATTAAAATACTTTGTAAACACTTTCAAATGGTTGAAATCAACTTGATCAACTTACTAAGGTACAAAAGGATATGCTAGTTAATGCTTCAGAAGATAAACATGCTTACGGAATTAGAACTAGGAGTGGTATAGCTACTCAAGATCCTTTATATCCTGAAGGACACACTAAAAGAATTGAGCAGGATTTCCAACAAGGTGAGAGTAGTGGTAGTCCTCGTAAGAGAAAGAAAAAGAAACACAAAATAGTTGAGGAACCACTTGAACCTGTTGTAGATACTAATAGTATATCTGTCTCTGATGTTGAAACTGAGAGTGGTAATGAAAAAAATGATGCTGAAACTGAGAGTGGTAATGAAAAAAATGATGCTCCTGATAAGGAGGAAGTTAAGGAAGAACCTGAGAAGCACACTAAAAACACTAGGTACACAAATGAAAATTTTATTGCTAATAAACATGATAAAGAGAGAGAACCTTGGGTGCAGAAAATTATGCATGTCTCCATGTTAAAAAAAGTCCTAGCAAGTGTATCTGCTTGTTGTAGTTTTGAAATAAATATAAGAAATATTTCAAGACTTTTGAATGATGTAATAGTTGTGAGAATATTACAACTTAAAAGTAAAAGAAAACTGGAATTATACTCTTAGTAAAAAGAATATAAAATTAATACTCCCTCCGTCCTAAAATAGATGTCTCAAATTTATCAAAATTTGGATGAATCTAGACACTATTAAGTATATAGATTTATCCAAAATTTGAAAAACCCAAGACATCTATTCTTGGACGGAGGGAGTAGTGCTTTCTCCGTTTTAAAGTATAAGATGTTTTAATTTTGTGAAGCAAATGTATCTAGACTAATTTTAGTATATAGGTCCACTTAGGTTAGAGTAAATCTCGACATAAAAAAGTCTAAATATATTTTCTTCAGAAACCTAAATTATCTTATATTTTAAAAAGGAGGGAGTACTCACGAGAGAAACTGGAGGGAACAAATGACACACCTACCACGAATAGTCGTGAAAGTGAAAGAGCGAAGTAATGTTCGAGAGAGTGGAGACCATCTACAGTCTAGACTAGCCTCCGTGTCAACTCCTCGCCTACAAGCAGGACTCTTGGACTATCGACAGGGACACGAACCGATTGGATAAAGACGATTACACGAACCGACCTGTCGTGTAGATATGCAGATAGACAACGCGGGGGTACCAGTACTACACAACGGCGTCGTGTGGTGGTAAACGTACGCCAGAGGAGAAGGCCGGGTAGCTAGCTGTTCAGGCCGGGATCGAGATGCCAGTATGCCATCCGGGTAAAAGTAAAACTCGGGGACGGCGACGCGTACCGGCCGCATGTGGCCAAGATCCGGGCGCTGATTTGGCTGCATGCGCTCCCCAGAGCCCGGCCGGAGCGTGGCGACGAGCTCACCGGCCATCGTCTCCTCTTCCTTTCCCGGAAGGCTGGACCGCGGGGAGTCGGGGATGGGCGCACTCCCACTTGGGCTGGGCACTTGACGTGGACGCGCCACTTAGGCCCTCGTGCTTATATCGGATCCAGAAAAAAAAAACACCATGCTAGGGTTTGTCCGCCATGATGCCGAGGTGGTGTGGCTTTGAGTAAAAATATTTGTGAAGAGATCCTCAAGCTATGGTCCTCGGAGTGTAGGGTTTGTCCTCAAATATTTGTCACTGCGCATCGAAGTGTAGGGTTTGTCCGCCATGATGCCGTGGTGGTGGCTTTGACTGAAAACATTTCTGAAGAGATCTTTGTTAGACTGTATATTTGTAACATAATTGTAACTGTATCCGTATTGTACCCTTTGGTACAAATATATATGTGATAGGCCACGCACCAGATGCGTCGAGCCAGTTTCCACCAAACCACTGTTTAACATGGTATCAGACTAGGTTTCGAAACCCTAGCCGCCGCCCCCTGCCCTTGGCCGCCGCCGACGCCGCCTCTCTCGGTCGCGCCGCCGCCGCCAAGATCGCCATCATGAGCTCCTCCGGCTCTTCCTCGGCCTCTTCCGCTGCCCTGCCCGGCTCCTCGCCGTCCCCTGCCATGATTCCCCCGCAGCTCGCGGCGATCCTCGCTGCCAGCACCACAAGCCAGATGGCTTCGTCCTCAACCTCGCGCCCCCTGTACCTCGGCGCCTCGCAGTTCGCCCCCGGGTTCCTCCCGCCGCCGCCGTCCTATGTGTCGGCGCCGCTGGTACCGTTTAGTGCGGTACCACCCCTGCCCCCATCGGTGCCATCGGTGCCCTCGGCCCTCGCCGTCGATCGGCCTCTCCTCGGCTGCGGTCGAGGTTGCAGCGCCGCCCCTCGTCTCCACCGGGGCCGATGTCGCCGCCCCCGCTGGATCCCCGGTCGTCGGCGGTCCGAGCACTGGTCCCTACCAACTCACGCACCTCATCACGGTGCGCCTCTCGCAGGAAAACTTCCTGTATTGGCGGGCGCAGATCCTCTCCCTCTTCCGCAGTCGTCACCTTGAGGGCTTCGTCGATGGGAGTCACCCGTGCCCGCCCCGCTACTTCTCCGCCGTCACGACCACCGGCGCCCGGGTCTCGGCTGAGAACCCGGCGTACCGCACCTGGGTTGCGCAGGATCAGGCCATCCTTTTTGCGCTCCAATCGTCGTTGACCGAAGGTGTTGCTGGCTTAGTCGTCTTTGCTGCCACGTCTCACGACGTCTAGGCGACGATGGCGGACAGCTTCTCTACCAACTCCTTGGCTCGTGCGTCGGCCCTTCGCCAACAACTCCTCGAGTGCAAAAAGCTTGACTCCTCGGCACACGTCTACTTCAACAAGATCAAGACAATTGCCGACACTCTGTCCGCCATCGGGCAGCCGCTTCGCAATGAGGAGTTCACGGACTTTGTTCTCCGCGGCCTCGACCACGACTACGACAACCTGGTTGAGGCGGTCCGGGGCCGTGACACGTCCATGTCCCCACGGGACCTGTACCCGCGACTCCTCTTCACCGAGCAGCGCGTCGCCGCCCGTCACGCTGAGCTGCAAGGCGACCCCCACGCCAACGCGGTCTACCGTGGGGCCGCTCCTGGTGGCTACAAACAGCCGCGCCCCCCTGCTGGCCCGCCCACGGGAGGTGGTGGTCGCCCGCCTCCTCCGCCGCCACAGCCCCGTGGTCCTCATGTGTCCACCGATCGTCGCGGCCGCCCCAATGTCGACTGCCAGCTCTGTGGCATCCACGGGCACTACGCCTCTCGTTGTCATCGTCGCTTCAAGAAGGACTTCCTCGGCATCGGCAACGACGGGCGCGGCAACGAGAAACAGGCCGCCATCGCCGAGCAGAGTGGCTACTCCGGCGGTGGCTACTCCGGCGGAGGAGGGTACACCCCGTCGTACCCGATCGACCCCGCCTGGTACTTCGACACGGGTGCCACGGAGCACATGACCAACGCGGCTGGTCATCTTCAGGCGCAGGAGCCCTACCGCGGCCACGACCACGTCCGCACCGCTGACGGCTCAGGTATGCCCATCACTCATGTTGGTCAGGCCTCCCTTTTGTCTAGTTCATCTCGTCGGCTTCGCCTTCGTAATGTTCTTCGTGTCCCACTTGTCACTCGTCCTTTACTATCTGTTCGTAAGTTTACTCGTGATAATGACGTGTTTTGTGAATTTCACCCGTCTTATCTCCTTGTTAAGGATCGGGTCACACGGGAGGTTCTGCTTAGCGGTCGCATACATCAAGGCCTGTATGCGTTGGAGGCGCCGTCTACGCCGGAGGTCTTCAATGCTGTCCGCACGTCGGTGTCCCATTGGCATGCTCGGGTTGGTCATCCTGCGTCTCCCATAGTCAGCCATGTTTTGCATCGACATGAGCTCCCTACTTCGTCTAGTAATAAAATTTTAGCCGTTTGTGATGCATGTCAACAATGAAAGAGTCATCAGTTACCGTTTGTGTCTTTCTCTCGAGCTGTTACTACACCTTTAGAGCTTGTGTTTTGAGATGTATGGGGCCCTGCCCAAACCTCTGTCAGTGGTCATAAATTTTATGTCAGTTTCATTGATGCCTACAGTCGCTTTACGTGGCTTTATCTCCTCAAAAGCAAAGATGATGTGTTTAATGTGTTCTTACTATTTCAATTGCATGTTGAGAGACTCCTAAAGCATAAAATCATTCATGTTCAGTCGGATTGGGGGGGGGGGGTGAATACCGCAACCTTAATTCTTTCTTTAATAAGATTGGGATATCTCATCGTGTATCATGCCCGCACACACATCAGCAAAACGGTGCTGTCGAACGCAAGCACCGACATATAGTTGAAACTGGCCTTACACTTCTTGCTCATGCCTCCGTGCCTTTTCGGTTTTGGAGTGATGCTTTTACCACTGCTTGTTTCTTGATTAATCGTACTCCCACTCGAGTGTTAAAAATGAAGACACCGCTTGAACTGTTGTTTAATGAACTCACTGAATACACTTTCTTTAAAGTTTTTGGCTGTGCTTGTTGGCCCCATCTTCGCCCCTACAACAGTCGTAAGCTTGAGTTTCGCTCCAAAAAGTGTGTCTTCCTTGGATATAGTGCTCTTCACAAAGGGTACAAGTGTCTCCATGTTCCAACAAATAGAGTATATATTTCTCGTGATGTCGTGTTTGACGAAACTTTGTTTCCTTTTTCGAATATGCCATCCTCTCCGTCGTTGTCTACCTCCACTCATAACTCCATTGTCTCGCCTGACCAACTTGAGGATGTTGCATATTCGCCTGTGTTATTGCCTAACCACGGTGCAGGTACCGAACGTGGCGCTCGCCTCGAGCTCCTTCATGAACCTGAGTCGCCAGGACCTGCTCCTGCTGGCTGCGACATCGATCGCTGCATGGATCATGCAGCGGACACGCGCCCCGAGGCCGCCTCTCCGGCTCCGTCTGGCCCAGCTGCTCTGCCGCCTGCGCGGACGGCTGGCCGTGGGCCGCCTTTGCCTCCTCTGCCGCCCGCGCGGTCTTCACCGCGTGTGTCGCCACCGCCCGCCTCTACTGGGCCGGCGTCACCACCGCCTGGGTCGCCCCCTCCTGCCTCACCTGGGCCGACCTCTTGCCCGACCGCATCGCCAAAGCCTCCTGGGCCGGCCTCGCCACCGTCCGTGCCTCCGCCTGGGAGCTCGTCTCCTGCAGCATCGCCCCCTCTACCGATGAGGTCGTCGATGAGCCGTCCCCCGCCCCTGTTGCGCCTCGTCCGCATACACGCAGTCGGAGTGGTATTCATCGGCCCAAGGAACGCACCGATGGCACTGTTGCATGGATCGCTGCCTTCTTAGCTCAAGCGCAGTCCGATCCTACTGCTGAACCCCGACACTATCAAGCAGCGATGAGTATTCCTCACTAGCGTGCTGCTATGGACCTCGAGATTTAGGCTCTTCGTCAGAATGGCACCTGGCAGTTGGTCTCTCCTCGCCCAGGTATTAATGTCATTGATTCCAAATGGGTCTTCAAGGTCAAACGGCATGCAGATGGCTCTATCGAGCGGTACAAGGCTCGACTGGATGCTAAAGGCTTCAAGCAACGGTACGGTCTTGACTATGAGGATACTTTCAGTCCTGTTGTCAAGCCAACCACGATTCGGCTGCTCCTTTCACTTGCTGTCACTCGAGGTTGGTCCCTTCGTCAGTTGGATGTTCAGAATGCGTTTCTGCATGGTGTTCTTGAGGAGGAGGTCTACATGCGTCAGCCTCCTGGGTTTGTTGATCCCGATCGCCCTCAACACCTCTGTCACTTGGTGAAAGCGCTGTATGGTCTAAAACAGGCTCCTCGAGCTTGGCATGCTCGCCTGGGTTCTTCGCTTCGTGCTCATGGGTTTGTTCCCTCCACTGCTGATACTTCATTGTTCATCCTTCAGCGGCCAGAAGTCACCATGTACATTCTGGTCTATGTTTATGATATCATCCTTGTCAGCTCCTCTGTTGCGGCGACTGATCGTTTGGTTCTGGCTCTCAGTTCTGATTTCGCTGTCAAGGATCTGGGCAAACTTCATTATTTTCTTGGCTTGGAGGTCACTTATCCACATGATGGTCTTGCCCTTTCTTAGCAGAAGTATTCTCAGGATCTGTTGCGCTGTGCTGGCATGTTGGATTGTAAGGCTGCTACTACTCCCATGTCCTCCACTGCGTCTCTCTCTGCTGATGATGGTACTCTGCTCTCTGCTGATGGTGCTACTGAGTACAGAAGTCTTGTTGGGGCTCTTCAGTATCTTACCATCACACGACCTGATATTTCATATGCAGTTAACCGTGTCTGTCAGTATCTTCATGCCCCTTGAGAGCCTCACTTGACTGCTGTTAAGCGTCCATTGTTTCATATGGACTGCATCTCCGGCCGGCACCCTCTAGTGTGCTCTCGGCTTTCAGTGATGTGGATTGGGCTGGTAATCCAGACGACAAGCAATCCACGGGGGGATATGCTGTATCCTTTGGTCCTAATTTGATTGCCTGGAGTGCTCGGAAACAGGCTACGGTTTCTCGTAGTAGCACTGAAGCTGAGTACAAGGCGGTTGCTGATGCTACTGCTGAGATTTTTTGAGTCCAGTCCCTTCTTCGAGAGTTGAAGATTTCTCACAGTCAGTCTCCTGTCCTTTGGTGTGATAACATCGCTGCTACATACCTCGCGTCGAATCCGGTATTTCATGCCCGAACGAAACACATCAAAGTTGACTATCATTTTGTGAGAGAACGTGTTGCAAAGAAGTTCCTGCAGATCAAGTTCATCTCCTCCAAAGATCAACTTGCTAATATCTTCACCAAACCGTTGGCCCTCCCGTTGTTCATAGGCTGTAGACGCAATCTTAACTTACTGACTACTTTAGGCCACAATTAAGATTGAGGGAGGATGTTAGACTGTATATTTGTAACACAATTGTAACTGTATCTGTATTGTACCCTTTGGTACCCATATATATGTGATAGGCCACGCACCAGATGCGTCGAGCCAGTTTCCACCAAACCACTGTTTAACAATCCTCAAGCTATGGTCCTCGATAGGCCACAAGGTACCATTAAACAAGTAGTGTGTATGTTGCCGCGTCGAACAATCTCCAGAACAGTTGAATATTTGGTGCCCCTGTATAACAAAATAAATATCTGTGTGCCATTCGCCTCAGAAGTTCTTACACATACATATGGACAAAGATGTGATGGAGCCAGGGAGGACCCTCATGGTAGAATGCGACTTGTTCGTTCTCATTTGCAACGGTAGAAGACTCAATGCGGTAATGTGTATATATAGGGTTGATTGATGAACCATGGCCAAACACATGTGAACGAGACATTGTTGCAGAGACGGTTTTTTCTAACAGAACAACCGACATGCTTCCGGATGAAAGTGAGTCTGCTAAAAATCTACTCCGTATCAGAAAATCTACTCCTGGAGTAAAACTTTAAAACACTGACAAATACAGTGAATCACACAGGGACAAGGTTAACCTGGACGCAGCTAGAAACATAAATGATAAATACAGAGTAGAATAACAATATACGAAATAACAGATTTGGCATTTGGCTGGTATAGCATCCCATGGAGTCCGGGTGTTTTCTGAACCCATGCTGACATATCTGACTCTTTGTTAGTATTACGTTCAAAGGCCGGCCTGGATTTTTTCTGTGGTACCAACTCAACTCTTTCTGCAATGGATGCGATCTAAAATCACTGGACCAGAGAATCAAATGTTTCGTCCATGCATAATAATTATCGGAAAATAATGGTCTTGCAGTGCAAGCTGTGTTTTGCAGGATGGCGCGACAGGTTTGGCTTCGAGCTTTGCAGAGAATAACCAGAGTTTGTCATTTGAAAGCGCTGCCTTTACCCGTACGTCACAGCCACAGGTGATGTCTGTACGGAATCTAAATGACAGTACTGGCTTAGCTTGGTTACATATACGAGTACTACTTGTGTTTTACCGGCTGTGCGATTTCTTCATTTCTACGTGAACGTGAACGTGATGGCTGATGTGGATACATTCAGGATATGGCTTTTCAGCGAGGCTCTTCATCGTCCGACGTGTCGGGTACCTAGGCAGGTGGGCCCAACCAAAATCTGGCCGCAGCCAATGGCAGATCACGGAATCGGATGAGGTATTAGCAGTAAACCAATCACATTCCGGATAAGGCCAGCATGTGGGTCCCCGCTGCACAAGCCTAAAGCGCAAAGCACCTCGGTCACACTGGTGAAAAGAGCAACGCTGGGCCAAGCCTAAATCCAGTGATACTTTTTTGTCATTTTTTATATCGATGCAATCTTCTAGCTAGCATCACCAGTGCTAATACGATACTTGTAGAAACTTGTCCGTGACGAAGATTTTGTAGGATCGGTTGCTCCAGTGGAGATATTCTTCTTTGTTCGTTTTGCTGGGAGCTAGTATCAGGGATCGATGGGTAGCTCGGACAAGAAGGCGGACGAAGCGGCCGTGGGCGGCAAGTCGGCGCGCGCGTGCGACGGATGCATGAAGCGGCGGGCGCGGTGGTACTGCGCGGCCGACGACGCCTTCCTCTGCCAGAGCTGCGACACGTCGGTGCACTCGGCGAACCCGCTCGCCAGGCGGCACGAGCGGCTCCGCCTGCGCGCCACGTCAACGTCTCCGCTCCACGCGCAGTCCGTGGCGGAGGCGGGGACGACGACGACGAAGACGAAGACGTCGTCGAAGCGCCTACACGTGGCGCCGGCGTGGCTGAAGCGGAAGGCGCGCACTCGCCGGCCGACGGTGAAGAGCGTCGGTCAGCTGCTCTCGAGGCGGCTCGTGGTGCCCGAGGAAGGCGCCGGAGAGTCATCGGACGAGCGGAGGGCAACGGAGGAAGAGCAGCTGCTGTACCGCGTGCCGATCTTTGACCCCGCCCTTGGTGAGTTCAGCTCGCCGCCGCCGATCGACGATGGGGTGGCCACGGCGTCAGGCTGCAGGGAGGATGTAGACGGCGCCGTGGATGACCCCAATAAGGAGGGGGCGACCGCGCCGTCCCCCGTGCATGAGCTCCCCGATTGTTTCGCGAGTTTCGGCCCGACGGACGCGGAGCTCAGGGAGTTCGCGGCCGACATGGAAGCCCTACTCGGTCAAGGCTTAGACGACAGCAGCGAGCTGGGGGATTCGTTCTACATGGAGGCACTAGGGCTCTTATCGCCGGCGGGAGACAGCGGGCGCGTAAAGGTGGAGGCGGAAGCTGGCGGTCTTGTCTCCAGAAGCAACGGCATGCTGGCGTCTGGCCCGGAGATGAAGCCAGAGTTTAACCGCAGCCCGCCGACATTGGTGGATGACGACGACAGTTTCGAACACAAGACGTCGTCGGCGAGCAACTGCGGCGACGCCGTTGATGATGCGCAGTTCTTGAAGAGGAGCCTGGATCTTAGGCTCAACTACGAGGCCGTCATCGAGAGCTGGGGCAGTTCTCCTTGGACCGACGGCCAGCGTCCGCAGGGCGGCCAGCTCGACGACCTGTTGCTCCACGACCATTCGGTATACTTGCACAATTTTTGCCAACAAGTTACATTCGATATGCATGCACGGGTGTAAGTGACCTGTAAATTTAATTGTTATTGCTTACGTGCATGATGCAGGCCATGTGGACGGCGGGAGGAGGAGGACGGCAGGGCGAGGCGGCATGGACGCCGAGGCCGAGGGCGGACGGGTGGCGGGAGGCCAGGGTGTCCCGGTACCGGGAGAAGCGGCGGACGCGGCTGTTCGCCAAGAAGATACGCTACGAGGTGCGGAAGCTGAACGCGGAGAAGAGGCCACGGATGAAGGGCCGCTTCGTCAAGCGCACCGGCGCGGCCTTGGCCGCAGCCCCTCCGTGCGCCGTCACCTGACCCTAGCCAGTCCGTCCGTGCCGCCCGTGTCAATTCGACACGGCCATTGCTGCATGCGTGTGCTTGTCACGGGCTCCGCATGAAATTACACACACAAAATTCGTCGAAGCTGCTTTAAATTAGTGTCTATTTTGTTCGTCGCGAACGACTTTGTTCTCTTCTTTTTGCTCGAGGATTTCGGCACTGGAGATCGGTGCAGGGCTGGGACCGGTCGAGTTTTTTTTTTAGCTTTTGTTAGCTCACTGTGAGAGCTTGGCGGTTTTTTGCGACCTTTTTCTCTCGTTTCAGTTGACAGGGGAGAGAAGATAGGTGGTTCTACTCCATGGTTTGTACTTGTACATTTATACATGGCTGTAATAAATTAACAAATGTAAACTGGTTGTCGCATCTCATGTATATGCACCGCGCGTTTTTGTTGTGCATCGCAGATCAGCTGCGTACATATACACAGAGGGTAAAAGTATTGTTAGAAGTATTGTCTGCCTAAATCTGCGATAAATTTTTTATACTCCCTTCCCAATTTAATTGTCTGCCTAAATCTGCGATAATTAATTTGAATTAGAAGTATTGTTTCAATGTTCATTTTGTCTGGCATGTAAGAAGATACACCGAGAAAAAATTACCTTTTAAGATCACCTTGTGGCTTTATAACTAGGTAAAAAGGGTACACATGTCATACACTTTTTTTCGAAAAGGGAAGCGCATCCCTGGCCTCTGCATCGTAGGATGCACACAACCCTTTATTAAGGTCTAAAAAGTATTATTGTAATATTACAATTCAAGGATTAGATAAGGTTGATACATGCACCAACCATGTGAAAATATGTAAAAATCTCACAAGAGAGCAATTGCAACAGCTAGACAATGGTCAATCTAACAGAATGACGCCACGAAGCCTGGCTGAAGAATTCCGAAGTAACCGCCACAAGGCGGTTGCATCCAGAGACCATGGGTAGACGCTGATGCTCTGAGAGGAGAAAAACCCAGAACTAAATCCAAAACGCCCCCATATGAATAACCTGCAAAAAGGAAGGAACTTTGGCTTTGTTAAAAATATTCGACATTTCCAAATGGACCAACATATGGCCGAAATGCCAATCCGAATCCTGCCCTTATTCACCCTATCAATTCCATTTAACCAATTACCAAACATATTGGTGATATTAGTTGGAGGAGGTAGGTTATAGGTGCAAAAAAACACACGCCAAATTATTTTTGCAAAAGGGCAAGCGAGAAACAGATGTTCAATTGTTTCAACTGTAGGGTTCGTAGCATGGAAAACAAAAAAATTCTACCGCATGCATACAAACAAGTCAATATCTATCTACTAGATTGAAACAACGAGTCCATTAGAGTACTCACCCTCGAAGATTCCAAAGCGGTTAACGAGAGCAGATTCTTGTGGGTGATGTAGTCAGTGGCGATTCTAGAATGAAATTTGAGGATAGGCTCGAAATAAAAGATCACTCGATCAGAATGATTTAAACATAGCAATATACTAGCAATATGGTCTTGTGCACTCAAAATCTTATAGCAATGATGGACAATGAAAAATCAACAAGCAAAATACGAAACACAATAAGGTACCTTGCTAGGTCGCTATTAAGCACTATTATCCTAAAATTAAAAATAACCATCAAGTATCCAGTGACCTGCATCGTGTGTTTAGACAAATTAGTGAAACATCTCTATTATAAAAATGAGTAAATAACCAACATTATAAATAATTATACGTACCACTAAGGTGCTTTGGATCATTCTTTAGGAAGATGTCCAGCACGGTCTTTCATAGCTTGGAAGCGCTTCATGATCTTAGCATCCTCGATGCTTTTGAATATTTGTCGCTCTGTGTAGCATACCATCAAGTCATTTAACCATCCATCTGACAACTTGTTCCGTAAATCTGTCTTGATAATACTCATTGCTGAAAATATTCGCTCTACAGATGCCGTTGCCACCGGAAGGATCAATGTCAGCTCAATAAGACAATATACCAATGGGAAAGTTCTATCTTTTCTAGTCTCAACCATCAATTCAGCAAGTCTTGAAACATCAGAACATCCATGAAATTCTGTACTTCTCCTAATATTAAGGATGAACGTTTGCAGCTGACTTCTTAACAACAACCGATCAGCGATGGTAAAATCGGCTTCATAGATCTCAGCAAGGCGAACAAGTTTATCAATGTTAAACATAGCGAATGAATTTCTTGGATTAAGACAAGACATGCATACCAACAACTCTGAGGAAACTTCATTGAAGCGGTGATTTATCTCTGTCATAGTCGCGTCAATAGCATAGAAAATGTCAACTTTGTAATAATAATGCATAGTCACCTTATTCTTGGAGCGAACAGATTCCCCCATTGGCACAGTAAGATCATCCATATTTGACACACTTATCTCATACTCCTCACAAAAGCATTTGACTTGTTTGAGTAATGGCTCCCATCCATTGTCCCTCAAACCTTGTAAACGTACTTTCACATCAGAGATCAAACCCATAGCTTCAACAATATCTTGATCTTTTCTTTGCAAAGCTTTAGATAGCTCATCTGTGATGCTTAACAAGCCTATTAAAAAATGCAAGATGAATACAAACTCATAACACTCCATTTTCTTTATCAAACCACCAGCTCCACCAGCGAGCATCTCCACTTACAACTTTTAGCACATCGATCGTTGCCTCCCACATCTGGTATATACGAAGCAAGGTTTTAAGGTGTGAGCCCCATCGAGTATCCCCAGGTCTAGCTAGGCCGGATTCTTGATGCAATCCTTTCCTAGATGAGATCTTACCATTTTCCAACTTTTCTAGTAAGACATCTTGGTGCTTAGCAATAAGAGCATCTTTTCTTTTACAAGATGCACTAACTTGGTTAACTATTAACGGGACCTGATTGAAGAATTCAGCAATACACTTACTGCATTTGGCAACATTTACAACCACTAGCTGTAGTTGATGAGCAAAACAATGAACATAAAAAGCATGGGGACTCTCATCTCTGATCAATTTCTGCAAACCATTAAATTCCCCCCTCATATTTGAAGCTCCATCATAGCCCTGTCCACGTAGCCTAGAAATAGGCAAGTCATGCTTAGTAAGAAGACGAACCAGAGCTTCTTTTAACGCTGCAGATGTACAATCTGAGATATGCTTGATTGCAAGGAACCTTTCCATGACCTTCCCTTGATTATTTACGAATCTGCATGCACATAATTTTAGTTTTGTAAGAATATAATAATAATAGTTCATAAAAAGTGCACTTGAAAAAGATAACATATGTAAAACTAACCTCACGATGACTGCCATTTGTTCCTTTATAGATGAATCTCTAGCTTCATCAATGAGGACCGCAAAGTTTCTATCTCCAATCTCACTCTTAATCACAGCTGTGACCTCTTTAGCACAACATTTTGCAAGATCTTTTTGAATTCCTGCAGAAATCATAAGTGCATTGCCTTGCCCTTTTTCAAAAGCCTCTTTTACTTCATCATTCTTATCTTTGTACCAATCCAACAACTCTCTGAAATTTCCCTTGTTGATGGAAGTAGATGATTCATCATGTCCACGGAAAGCTTCCCCCTGTGCTATGAGATATCTTGCACAATCTAGTGATGCTGTCAAACGGATCTTGTATGCAATCTCGGACGCCTTTGAGTACGTACGCATTTTACTAGACACACTTGACCGCTGATTTTTAAAATCATCACATTCACCTCTTGCTATATTATGAAAACTACCTGGACCACCAACATGTTTTTTAAATGCAGCAGTAGCGATCTTCCAACGGGTAAATCCACTTTTGGAGAACACATCATTTCCAAATGTATTAGTCCGTACTGGTTTCTTGAAAATAAAACAGTAGAAACAAAAGGCGGCATCCTTTTCCATGCTATATTCTAACCAATCATATTTATCAAACCACGATCTTTGAAAAGATCTTAAAATTGTACCATCTAATGTCTGTGGAAACACAAACCCGGTTGCTTGAGTTGGACCGTTCAACAAATATGCTCTCCTCACTTCACTTCGAATTTCATTAGCATATTCTTCTATGGGTATCCGAAGAGCAGGATCGACAATAATATCATTAGGATCAAACTCTAACCGAAGAGAAGGATTTATGCTCACATTGGGGTTTGGATTTGGAATCTCCTCGGTTGATGAAATTGGTGTGCTCTTGTTGATTGGGGGAATTTGAGGGCTCTTACTGGTTGACGAGTTTGGAATTGTACTCGTAGTTGGAACAATTGTGCTGGCATCAGTCGAAGGCCTACTGAACTTCGGTGAATAATAACGACGCAGATCAGCTGGATTTTTATCAACCGATGAGAGTGGCTGTTTCTTCATTGCGGATCTGTTCACAAAATAATACGGTCACTAGAAAATTAATAGATTACTCGATGCAATTATTTGAGACTGATTTGAGCCTAGTGAATTACCTAAACAGACGTGGGACAGTTTCTACCTGATGTAAAGGCTGAAATTGAATAAACCGACAGGATTGGGAAGAGTCAAATAGATGAACAGTTGCCTGAAGCTGGAGCCCGGAACGCAGGCCGATTCACGTCTCAGTGCAGTTCGACGGAAGATCGGAAGATCGGAAGACACCCCGCGCCGCCACTTCGTGTGACCTGACGGAATATCGGAAGACACAGGAAGTGATCGATCAATCGAGTTTTGCCTGATGTACGCTTCCTAATCCCTCTCGGCTGTTTGGGCAGGTCTCTACTAATGGGCCAAATAAACATACAATAAGGCCTGGACTAGAAAACAGCTGATTTGTTTACTTTTCTTTTCTTTCCTGCATGTGGAGAACGTACGAGGAGTTGAGGAAAAGCTCTAATTGATTGCTAAACAATTAGAGCCTATATATTTGATAAATTTTTGGCAAAATTAGAGGTGAGGCTCAAGCCTAACGAAGCCTCACCGGCAAAATCGCCCCTGGATGTAGTCGTACACTTGCCGATCTCAAGATCGCGTAGACGATCCTTCCGGCGCTGCGTTCCGACAGCGCTTCCGCAGTCGGTCACACGTTCGGTACTCGATGAAGACCTTCCTCTCCCTTGTTCCATCAGGCATCGGAGGTTGTAGTTCTCCCCTCGCGATTTCGGCAGCACGAGGGCGTGGTGTCAGAAGTAGAGGGAAGATCCTGCAGGGCTTCGCCTAAGCCGGTGCGAGTTATGGTGGATCTTGGGTTTCCGACGATCTAGGTTTAGAAGGCCGGAGAGGAGGAGGAGGAGGTGTCGGCAGAGAATAGGGCGACGACGACGATCCGCCGGTGGCGGCGGCGCACAGGTGGGGAGGGCTGGTGTTGTGTGCTTTGGGGCAGCCCTCCCCCTCTATTTATGAGAGGGGAGGCAGCTTGGGAGAGGGGAGTTTGAATCCATACCCAAACCCAAGTTGGATAGAAGGAAGGACTCTTTCCTTCTTCCACTAGGAAACTATTGTTCCAGTTTGACTTTTCAAACCTCCCTTTTTACTTTCAATTTAGAGCTTTATTTCTCTCTCGCAAATGCCCAACCAAAGTGACCTTGGACATGATCCAATCATTCCACTTAACCATGACACATTCATGGACCATTCCCCTTCCGGTTCGGTGAACCTTTTAGACCCTTCTAGAACCTCTCCGATGAAAACATCGGAATCATTCCCGAACTCTGGAATCGGACTTTCCTTATATGAATCTTATTCTCCGGACCATTCCAGATCTCCTCGTGATATCCCGGATCCCATCCGAGACTCCGAACAACATTCGGTTTCCCTACTTACATTCCATATCTACTAAACAACATCGAATCCTTAAGTGTGTCTCCCTACGGTTCGTGAATTATGCGGACATGACCGAGACACTTCTCCGATCAATAATCAATAGAGGAATATGGAAATTCATATGGCTCCCACATATTTCAACGATTACTTTGCGATCAAATGAACCACTTACATACGATACCAATTTCCCTTTGTCTCGCGATAGTTTACTTATCCGAGGTTTGATCGTCGGTATCTCTACATACCTAATTCAACCTCGTTACTGACAAGTACTCTTTTCTCGTTCCCGTGATATGTGATCCCTTGTGAGCCATTCACATGCTTGCAAGCTAATTGAATGACATTCCACCGAGAGGGCCCAGAGTATATCTATCTGTCATATGGATGGACAAATCCCACTCTTGATCAATGTGCCTCAACACATACTTTCCGAACACTCAATGCCACCTTTATGGCCACCCAGTTATGGTGTGGTGTTTGATGTCATCAAAGCATCCTTCCGGTGATGGTGATTAACATGATCTCATGGTCTAAGGAATTAGGTTACTATGTATCAGAAAGCTTATAGCAAACGAACTATTGAAATGACTTGATCTTTATGCTACGCTTATCTATAGGAGTATGTCCATCATACCATTCTCCTAATGATATGATCTTGTTGTTAATAACATCTCAATGTTCATGATCGAGAAACCACGATCATCCATTAACCAACAAGCAAGTATTATAAAGATGCTTTACCAGGGACTCTAATTTAGTTTACAAATTACACAAGTATTAATGTTTCCGGTTAATACTATTATAGCACGAATGTAAACATTTATCATAAACACAAGGATATAATAATAACCACTTTTATATTGCCTCTAGGGCATATCTCCAATAGTCTCCCACTTGCACTAGAGTCAACTAGTCTAGATTGCATGGTAATATACCGAACACCCATGGCGGTTTGGTGCTGGTCATGTTTTGCCCTGGGAGAGGTTTAGTCAACGGATCTGCCACATTCAGATCTGTGTGTACTTTGCAAATCTTTATGTCACCATCTTGTACATGATCTCGAATAGCGTGAAAACATAGCTTGATGTGCTTCAGCTTCTTGTGTGCCCTTGGTTCTTGCGCATTGGCTATGGCGCCCATGTTATCACAATAGATAGACATTGGGTCCAGTGCACTTGGAACCACACCGAGCTCTGTAATGAACTCCTTCATCCATATCGCCTCTTGTGAAGCCTTCGAAGCAGCTATGTATTCTGATTCGGTTGAAGATCTCGCCACAACGCTTTGCTTTGCACTCCTCCAGCTAACTGCTGCACCATTCAAAGTAAATACGTATCCAGATTGAGATTTAGAATCATCCGGATCGGTGTTCCAACTAGCATCGGTGTAATCATTAACAACGAGATGTTCATCACCTCCATAAGAAAGAACCATATCCTTAGTTCTTCTCAAGTACTTAAGGATGTTTTTGACCGCTGTCCAATGATCCACTCCTAGATCACTTTGATATCTGCTAGTCAAACTAACAACATATGCAATGTCGGGTCTAGTACATAGTATGGCATACATAAGAGATCCAATGGCTGAGGCATAGGGAGTTTTACTCATCCTTTATCTATTCTCTGCCGTTGCAGGACTTTGAGTTTTATTCAAGGTCGTATTGGGCAACATGGGCAAGAACCCTTTCTTGCTATCTTCCATTCCAAACCTCTTTAGAACTTTGTCCAAATATGTACTCTGTGACAATCATATTAGGTGTCTCGATCTATCTCTATAAATTTTTATGCCTAATATGTAAGCTGCTTCGCCAAGATCTTTCATTGAAAAACTATTATTCAAATAATCCTTGATACTATTAAGAAGGTCTACATCATTCCCAATCAACAATATGTCATCTACATATAGTATTAAGAATTCTACAAAGCTCCCACTCACTTTCTTGTAAATACAAGCTTCTCCATAAGTTTGTATAAAACCAAAACTTTTGATCACCTTATCAAAACATTGATTCCAACTCCGGGATGCTTGCTTAAATCCATAAATGGACCGTTGAAGTTTGCATACCTTGTTAGCATCTTTAGGATCGATAAAACATTTGGGTTGTACCATATACAACTCTTCATCAATGTCTCCATTGAGGAACGCTATTTTGACATCCATCTTCCATAACTCATAATCATAATATGCAGCGATTGCTAATAAAATCCTCATAGACTTTAGCTTCGCTACAGGTGAGAAAGTCTCATCGTAGTCAACTCCTTGAATTTGTCGAAACCCTTTTGCGACAAGTCGAGCTTTATAGACAGTAACATTACCATCAGCATCTGTTTTCTTCTTGAAAATCCATTTGTTCTCGACAGCCTTCCGGCCATCCGGTAAGTCCACCAAAATCCATACTTGGTTTTCGTACATGGATCCAATCTCGGATTTAATGTCTTCTTGCCATTTATTGGAATCTGGGCTCATCATTGCTTCTTCATATGTCGCAGGGTCATTGTAACATCCCAACATTTAGGAACCTAACGAAGGGTAGATTTAGGATTATGTATTGTTGCATGCATCTATTTGTGAAAAAATGGGTAAAATTTTCGCCAAATAAAATCTTAAGTGATCAATGTTTCTTTCTTACTTTAAGATTAGGTTTAGACTTAAAGGAGGATTGTATAAAAACTTTGATGTGATCTTAAAAGAATTATGTGTGTTTTGAAATAGGTTTGAATTTAAAAACCTAAGTGTTTTAATAATAATTTAAAAGATTTAGATAGAAGATTTGAGTCTTAAATTAATTAAGATATAGGCAGTATAACTTAAATCTCAAAGCAATAGAAATTATGAAAATTATTTTCATATTATAAAGACATAAACAAGTTACAACAGAATAAAGAATAAGAATGTTCTTTTTTAATAATGATATAATCTTTATTACAATTGAATAAAATAAAGATTACAAGAACTATAAAAGAAAAATAACAAAGGATTAAGAAAATTACATCTACTAACTATCCTATATCTAAAACCTAAACTAATTCTTCATATTTATCTTTGAACCTGCAAAACAAAGATTAAACAGAAATAAAACAAGATTATTGTTAGTATATATTTCTCTCAGATATGTCAGTGAGGTGCACTTGACAATATCATCATTGAGAAATGTTAAAGAGAGGCAAGTTTCACCAATATGAAAGATTTCATCTTTCATAAATTCACAGCCAGAATGCAAATGACAGCCAAAAGGGATCAGTTCACCAGCCAAGGTAAAAGTAGATTGGTAACAGTAAGATCAAATTTTCTAAACCTATCCATATGTGCATAGCTGGCACACAGGCTGCACACACACACACACACAAGCATGCAGGGGTGTGCTGTCGACTGCACAAGCATAGCCATATCAAACAAAACCAGAGCACAGCCGTGGGGAAGCACCTCAGTGCATCACTACACCACACCACAGCACAGCCAGGGTGAACAGCAAGTAAACCAAGAACAGCAGCCAAACCAAACCACCAGATTAACCCAAACATCAACAAAATGGTGACATAAGGAGGGGGATGAATCAGGTGGACAACAAGGCCAAGCCCAGGAGCTAGGAGGAGGAGGCTAGCTCCAGATCAAGCACAAGAGTCCAGCAAAACCAGATCAAGATCATCACCAACTTACTCCACAAATATCAGCTTTTGTGGTGAGTTTCATAAAACCTTCACATGATCTAATCATCTTATCTAGAGAAAGGCATGTGTTGTTTTATAAAACAAACCCTCAGAAAACACCCAAGTGGGGTGAATCCATCATAAGGATTTCTTTTAAGCTCTAAAGGCAAATCACAACATACCAAGATTCAACCAGAGCTCAGAGCAACATCCTTGCTCTGGTTGTCAAACCATATTCTACAATTCAATCATACATATACCTATGATCTATTTCTAGACACATCCCTAAAGGAAGGGTAGCACTTAGAAACAAATCTTTGGGATCCATAGATTGATCAAGCTCACTACCATTTTTTTCAAGCTTTGATTCAATAAAGAATAGCTGGTACAACTACCAAGACTATCTAGATGAACCAACTAGATAAGATTTGAATCCCTAAGCCTCATACCAACATCATTGGTCATAGGGAATTCAGATATGAGCATCTCTAGTTTTCAAAGCCAAGACTGTCTCAAGCATAAACTAACCAAATCCATGGTTTAGAATTAAACTTGTGTGCCATACATGATGGTGTCACAAGAACAATTCAATATGAATCAGGAAAAGCAGTAAATCATCCTAGATTCAGAAAATCAACTAACTAATCATTTTCCTGTTAAAAACAGGAATCATAACTAGAATATTCCTATAATACACTTCACTGTTTGAGATCATGATGATCTCAATCCACATATTAATTTCCAAGCTAACAACACTAGGACAGCAGCTGTATCTTATCATAATCATGACCATGAATCAAATAAACAGTGGAAAGCTATCAAATCATTAGCTTCACCAAGCATGTTTCCCATACAACCACATCATCTGAATCAGATGCAATCCAAGCATCAAATCATCTAGTAAGCCACCAGAAACATCATACATCAGTTCAACCAACAAGCCTCAGGCCAATAAGCATTCAGTATGTGTACAGACCATCTAAACATGAATCAATTCCTCCAGTACATGAACAAGCACATCACAGGAACCCTAAAGGGATAATCATCCTAATCTGAATCAGACAGTAGCCAGAGAGGACATCGAATCAACAAGCACAGAGAGCACCAGGAGAGGGGAATCAAACTCACCATAGGTCCTCGCTGAAGGATAGAAGAGGAAGTAGAGGGGCCGATGACCATGGCGACACGGGAAGCACCCCAGAGGGGGCGATGCAACCCGCACGGTGCCACGGCAATGACCCTGATCACGCCTGGAGGTGCAGAGCATCACCTCAACGCACGACGACCACGGCCGCACTTGAATCCATGCCAATCCCCAAACCCTAGGGTTCGGGACGGCATCGATCCATCGCAGGAGAGCCCTAGGCTCAAATCCAATTGGATAGAACGAACGGGCGCCATCGACAACCCCCTAATGCACCACGGCGACAACCAGAACAGCCGACGGCGGCGGGAATCGCCGGTGGCGGCATAGCCGGCCACAGGGTTGGGGTCAGAGGAGGAGAAGATGAACTCACGAGAGAGAGGCAGTGAGGAATGGGCCGAGCTGGGCCAGACCCTTCGGGGTGGCTCTTTTGTCTAGTACTAGTGGGCCAACAGGGCCCAATAAAAATAACCAGCCCAGAAACAACTTTACGCCTGTTTTAATAAAAAGAAAAAGACCAAAATACCCCTGGACTTAATAAAATTCTAGAAAATAAAATAATAGTACAAAAATTATAAATAAAATATTTTTGGATTCACAATAATCCATTCTGTCCAAATAAAATAACATATCAAATTTTGAACATTCAAATTTTTATAAGAATTTTGTAATTTAAATATTCCTTATGGAATTTACAAAATTAATGAAAGGTGATAAAAATAAATAAAAATCACTTTCATTATTTATTAATAGTATAGTATTTTTGAAAAATACTAAATAAATATTTAGTAATAAAATAAAGGTGTAATTAATAATTTCTAAAGGAATTATTAAATCAATAAAAGTCAAATAAAAGGGAAATAAAATAAAATAATTCAATATAGGTTACAAAATGTTAAAAAGTAATATTCATAAATCTTTTATTACGAAAAAGGAAACTTTTGGGGTAAATGCATCTAAGTTTAAATAATGCATTACATTACTTGCATAAACATTTGGCTTCTTTAAATATTGTCCTTACCGGGCAATAATGATGTTTTTGTAGAACTAGAAGCTCAAGGTCCAGTGCAAGCATCAGACTTCACTACCTTGCCATCACAAGGCAAGTTCATCACTTGCTCGTGTCCTTTGAAGAGTCTTTATCAAAGTATTTGCAAATTGTGTGTTATCATATATGCTATAAAAGAAAGAAAATATTATTTTCATAAATAAAGAAATAATAGATATCATCCTAAGTGGTGATATAATGGGGAAATAGAACTTAGGGTTCTATTTGCAACAATGATGATCAAGTAGGGACTTAATAACCCCTCACATCAGTGATTATAGCGCCGTATATTTCGCGTTAGCCATGAGATTTGGAATGGGACAGAGAAGTCAGCTGTATCTTCTTCCTCTCGCATGAAGCCGGATGTGTAGGTCGTGGTTGTTATCCTTGTAGCGTGCATATTAATTGGTAATTCGTAGAGGATATGCAGCATATGGGTGGGAACCCTCAACGTTCCACGATAGTTCTGGTATCTAACGGTTTGTACAAACCATTGCCGTAATTCATTATGTGGGCATGGTGTACACCAAGGAGGCATGCGGGGTCGCGAAGGGGACAGTGATTGGCTTGGACCAACTACTGGGCCCCACATCATGGAATTGTGGACGGTAAAGTACGCCCGGTTGTGCAACAAGGAGTTGATCTCTCATGGGTAAAGGAACACACCTCTGTAGAGTGTAAGAACTGTAACTTGTTACTCCCTGTTCCGGGAAGGAGCTACGAACGCGGTAGGACAGGAACTCCATGAAAGTTCTAGTCAACCTATGAAGGCTGATTGTCATAGTTTTTTAGAATAAAAGCAATCTTTGAAGAAAGATTTACAAAAAACTGCATAGTGCCAATGATTTATAATCCGAGGTGGTAGTTAGAGCATCAAACTTCCCACCTTGCATATAGTGAACTTCTTGGGTAACGCTGTTACTCATTCTTTCCTTTGATCCCTTGCTTAGACTCTGAGGATCCCGAAGACGTGCCAATGTATTCAGCTGAATGCCAAGAAGATGTGTTCTACGAGGAACCTGATCTATCCAGAGGAGTTGAAGGCATGGACTACGAGATCCATTACGGTGTCGATGAGAACGAGTCCACTTAAGAGACTAGTTAGTAGTAACCAACGGAGCCGAGCAGCATGAACTCTATAAAATAAGCTGTTGAGCCCCACTCCTAGTCGGAGTTGTTACTTTTAAATTTCCGCTGAACGTCTTATATTTTGGTTTGTAAGTTGGATCTTCTGGAAGTCTTGAACTTCCGATATTGTAATAATAATAATGTGTACCTTTGTAATATGGACCCGCAATGCTTCTGTTGTACCACTCTGAGGGATGTGATATTTACGAAACGGTGTTCTGTGGATGTCATGTCAACGACTATAGTGTACTACACATGCAGTGGTATGCTAGGTCACCGCAGTTGGTATCAGAGCAAATTGCTTTGACCTTATGTTGGAAACCTAGTTAAGGGTATTACCTGTAGGAGAATTAACAACGATAAAGAATTCTCTAGAAGTAATATAATGGGTATTCAAATGAGAATATTCCGTTATATGTTTTAGTGCAATAATTCTTTGTTATGATGCAATATATTATTGGATACTAATCAAAACTATTTTTCTGATATACAGAGGTATGGCACCAAAGTTTCCAAAACAGACTTTGGTAAGTTAAGAGGAGACTCTTGATGATTATCAAGGATCATTTACAGACCAAATTCGTCAACTTTTAAAGCTATTTAATTGTCCAACTACCCAAGAGTGTGAGGTTTACCATAGGTGACCTGGTGGAGACAGAGTCATGGACTTTTTCTGTTGAAGTTCTTCAGAGTCACTTGCTTGGAGGGGGCCCACCTGAGGAGGACCCACTGCCAGATGACAATGTGGACCCACACCCTGTTCCTGCGCATGGTCCAGTCTTTGGGCCTCAGGTGCCACCTCCCCCCTCCCCCCTGCTCCTGGGGGTGATTGGGGTCAGTGGATGGCTCCTGTGCAGGACCCTGCTCCTGCTGGTGGGAATGCTGAAGGTTGGGGTCCCTGGGAGGCTGCTGCTGCCCCTGTTCAAGGCCCTGTCATTGCTCCTGGAGAAGACATGCCTATTGACAATCAGCATCTGCCACCTCAGGATGTGAACTGTGGAGTTACAGGTGCTATCATTGTTCAAGACTGGGAGTCTGATGATGATGAATCTGTTAATGATCCTGAGGCTGTGGAGGAGCCTGGTGTAGTAGTTGCACCACAAGGGGTTGGCATTGGGGAAGGCCTGCAAAATATTTTTCAAAACTATCTGGCTGATGATGAGGAGGCCAATTCTGATGCTGAGGAGGGGACAGGAAGTCCTATGGATTCAAGTACTGTGGCCCCTGAGAATGATGATTGGATGCTGGAGGATCAGCACCTTCTTTCTCCAAATGAGGCTCACCTTCAGGTTGGGATGGTGAGAACTTTTATCTCCATTCCTGATGTGCATGTTGCCAAGCAGGGATTTTCCCAACAAGGCTTGGAGCTCTGGGAGAATTATTTTGCTCCACATATTCAGAAGGAATCTTCTCCAATGGGTTCTCTTAAATGTGATGTTCCTGTAAGTTGGTTTAACTTCATTACTCTCATGCTTGCTACTCCTGAGAAGTTTAATTGGGTCAAGGGATTTCTTACTTCTCCTTTATGGGAAATTATTAAAGAACCTATTGCTAAGGAAAGTTCAATTTCTTTCATCATTCCTAATGAGAACTTTTCCCAGATGGCCCCTTCTTGCCTGGGTATTGAAGTCAATAAATCTTCATGCTCTCCCTCTACCCCTTCTAGAAAGAGAAAGGGCAAGGAACCTCTTGTGGAATCTGAGGTGAGAAGAAGCCCTAGAATTGTTGAGATAAATGGGGGTTTTAAAAGTCACTTAAATTGTCAAATTGCTGATTGCCTGGTTTGTAATGCTGCTCCTCCTTGCCTGAATTCCAAAGTGGTTAAAAATCTTGCTGCTTCATTCTGCAAGGTAAAAGATGGGGACCTGGAGAAGAGGTTGCTCAAGAAAGGGAAGGCCAATGATGTGGCTGTTAAGGCTCCTACAAAAGGCAGCATTAAAGGAGGACCCTCTTCCAGCTTGGGCATTGGTGGCAAGAAGAAGCCTGGGGCTGCTGGTACCTGTGGACAGCAAGCCAAGAAGAAGACCTCTTCTTAAGTGTGTTAATGTATCAAACTAAATCTTTTGCTGGAGTCTTGTTGACTCCCTGTTATGTGTTCTGTGATTGTGATATTGCAATGTGGATGAGACTTGTTGTGGATCATCTTTGTGGTTCCCTGAATTGGTTGGACTTTTGTCTCTGTATTTGCTGTTTCCTCTTCTGGGCGATTACATTATTTATATCACCCCACATCTATACTTGCTCCTGGTTTCTTAATGAATAACAAAAGAACTTGGAAGATCTTGAATTGGAATATCAGGGGAATCAATTCTGAAAAAAAATGGATTGCTCTCAGAAGCAAAATTGAGGAGTCTAGTTGTGACATTATCTGTCTCCAAGAAACTAAGCGTGAGGATTTTGATAGCTCCTACATTAAAAAATTCTGCCCCTCCAAATTTACCAACTTTGAATTTCTTCCCTCAAGAGGTGCATCTGGAGGTTTGATCACCATTTGGAATGGCTCCCTGTTTTCTGGACAGCTTTCTTTCCTCAATGAGTTTTCTATCTCCATAACCTTGACATCTCTCTTGTCCAATAAATCTTGGATCCTCTCCAACATTTATGGGCCATGTTTACCTGAAAAAAAGTCTGAAAATTTTTAGACTGGTTTGGCAGCATTGATATGCCTGATGATGTGGATTGGCTTATTGTGGGAGATTTTAACTTCTGTAGACAACCTTCAGATAGAAATAAATTGGGTGGAGATGTGAATGGTATGCTTCTCTTTAATGAAGCCATTAATAATTTGGGTCTCATTGAATTACCACTTAAGGGTAGAAAGTTCACTTGGAGTAACATGCAGAAGGATCCCCTCTTGGAAAGATTGGATTGGTTTTTTACTTCTGCTGCCTGGACTCAGAGTTTTCCCTCAACTTTTGTTGATCCTCTTTCAAAGCCCACGTCTGATCACCTTCCCTGTGTCATTTCCATTGGCACAATGATTCCCAAAGCTCAGGTGTTCAGATTTGAAAACCATTGGTTACATCATAAGGAGTTTAAAGCTATTGTTCAAAATTCCTGGAACATTCCTGTGGGTTTTATGGATTCTGCAAAAAAAATCAATGCTAAATTAAAAAATGTGAGAAGAGGGCTGAAGCTTTGGGCCAAACAGCTACCTTGCCTAAAGACACAAATCTGTAATGTTAATGCCACCATTGACTTGCTTGATATTATGGAGGAAATGAGAACTCTTACTGTTCAAGAATGGAATCTTAGAGATATCCTGAAAAATCTTATTATTTCTCTTTTACAAGACCAGAACACTTATTGGAAACAGAGAGGAAAAATTAAATGGGTTAAGCTGGGGGATGAGAACACCAAGTTCTTTCACTCCAGAGCTACCATAAGTTTTAGACATAATTACATTTCCATGCTCAAGGATGATTCTGATCTTGAGGTCTATGATCATGATGGAAAAGCAAATCTTCTTTGGAATTCCTTTAAAAATAGAATGGGCTCCTCTGATAAGCCTGAAATGCATTTCAATCTTAATGATTTGGCTGGTGACTGCTTAAGCCAAGATGAAAGGGATGCTTTGGAAAAGCCTTTCTCTGATGAGGAGATTGATGAAGTCATCACAAATCTGCCTAATGATAAGTCCCCTGGCCCTGATGGTTTTAATAATGAATTCATGAAGCTTTGCTGGCCTATTATTAAGGATGATGTGAAGCATCTACTTATGGAGTTCTATGAAGGGAATGCCTCTTTGGAAAGCATTAATTCTTCTTTTATCACCCTCATTCCAAAAATTGCTGCTCCTTTGACTCCTGCTGATTTTAGGCCTATTTCTTTGATAAATAGTGTCCTTAAGATTATCACCAAGATTCTGGCTAATAGATTGCAAAAAGTCATTCTTAAACTTGTTCACAAGAATCAATATGGTTTCCTCAAGCAAAGATCTATCCAAGACTGTTTAGGTTGGGCATTTGAATTTCTTGATCAATGCCACAAGTCAAAGGAGGAAATTTTAATTCTTAAGTTGGATTTTGAGAAGGCTTTTGACAGAATTGAGCATTCTGCAATCATCAATATCCTTAAAGCCAAAGGTTTTGGAGTTAAATGGATTTCTTGGATTCAGATGATCTTTGGGTCTGCTTCTTCCTCTGTGCTTTTAAATGGTGTGCCTGGGAAAAAAATTTACTGTAGAAGGGGTGTCAGGCAAGGAGATCCTTTGTCTCCTTTATTGTTTGTTCTGGCTGCTGATCTCCTTGAAAGCATCCTCAATAAGGCAATGAACCTGGGTCTTCTTTCTTTGCCCACTGAGAATGTTTTCTGTCCTGACTTCCCTGTGGTTCAGTATGCAGATGACACTTTAGTAATCCTTAAGGCTGATTCTAAGCAACTCTTGTGTCTTAAGGCAATCCTACATACTTTTGCTCTCTCCACTGGACTCAAAGTCAATTATTCCAAGTCCAGCATGATGCCAATTAACATGGACTCTGAGAGGCTTGGGCATTTTGCTAATACCCTTTCTTGCCTCACTGGTTCCTTGCCTTTTACCTATCTTGGTTTGCCTCTGAGCTTGAATAAACCTGCTGTGGAACATTTCCTGCCTATTGTTCAGAGAATTGAAAGAAGGTTGTGTGGAATAGCTGACTTTCTTAATTATGGGGGGAAACTGCAGTTAGTTAAATCTGTGTTATCTTCCCTTCCCATATATTACATGAGTTGTTTTGATCTCCCTGTCACTATCAAGGAGCAGTTGATTAAATATATGAGGCAATGCTTGTGGAGAAAGAAAACTTCTGATGTTCAAGCTAGAGGTACTGCTCTTGTAGCATGGAAGAAAGTTTGTAGACCCAAAAACCAGGGAGGATTGGGAGTTCTTGATCTTAATGTTCAAAATTCTGCTCTTCTTTTGAAGAATTTGGATAAGTTTTATAATCATAAGGATATTCCTTGGGTTCACTTGATATGGAATACTTACTATTGTAATGATAAGCTCCCTCGAAGAAGTCTTGAGGGATCCTTTTGGTGGAAAGCTCATCTAAAACTGATTGACATTTTTAAAGGGCTTGCAAAGTGCTTGGTTGGAAATGGGAAATCCACACTATTCTGGACTGATATGTGGAATGATATCTGCCTCCAACATAAGCTTCCTCACCTCCTCTCATATGCAAAAAACCCTCACATCTCTGTCAGTGAGTTCCTGCATACTGCAAATACTCAGGATCTTTTTTATCTTCCTTTGTCCCAACAAGCTTATCAGGAATATCAAAGTCTTGAACAAATTCTCAATTCTGGCAGGGAAGGGGAATCTGATTGTTGGTCCTACATTTGGGGCAGTAATTTTTCGGTCAAAAAGGCTTACTGCTCTTTAGCCGGTTACCGACCGGTTCAGCCACATTTCTCTTGGATATGGAAATCTTCTTGTCAACAAAAGCACAAATTCTTCTTTTGGCTCTTACTGCTTGATAGACTCAACACAAGAAACCTTCTGAAAAGGAAATGTTTTTCTCTGGCATCTTATGACTGTGTCTTCCAGGGCTGCAATAGTGAGGAAACCAGTCTACATTTGTTTTGGGAATGCCCCTTTGCAAGAGCCTGCTGGGCTGAAATTTCACAGGTCAATATGGCTGATCAAAACATCTTTGAAGTTCTAGCCAGTATTAAAAAAGACCTCAAGGTCCCTTTTGCAATGGAAATTCTGATACTTGGAACTTGGGGCATCTGGATTTGCAGAAATAATGAAATTTTCAACAATCAGCATGCATCGATGGAGACCTGGAAGGCTATTGTAGCCCAGGAATTAAGATGGGTCCTTTATAGAATTAAGACGAAGTATTATCAGGGCCTTCAGGTTTGGATTGAAACCAATTTAGACAGGAGATAGCTGATTAGAATGTTATCCCTCTTCTTTGAGGTGGAATGAGTTTGTAAATATTCTTTTGTAACTCTCTATAATATATAAAAATTGCAGTGGGGTTTTTTGCCCTACTGTTTTGCCCTAAAAAAAACTAGAATCCCAGTGAACACTATCACTTATCTTGATGGCCGGATGTTATCCAAGTATCGTGTGAGTATCCAACTTCCAGAGAAGCTTGACTGTACCACGATCTACCCATAGGAGAAGGTAGGAGTCATTTAGCAGCCTAATGTTGCTGTTGTGGAGGCAATAGCTAATATCCGGGAGCAGAAAACCAAGGAGCTAGAAGGTAGCACATTTTCTATGATACCTCATGATTCTATAGACTCAGAGCCTATACCGGATCATCTTAATTTGATTAAGAAGCATCCTAAGTTAACTTCCAAGTTTATGGATAGATACCGGACACTCGTTGCGTATTTTTATAAGACTCATCAAGTGATTGTTGAAGACAAAAATGACATGTTAGAGGATCTAACTAATCCGGAAAGGAGGAAGCAGTTAGCGTCCCAGTTAGAGAAAGAAGCAAGTAGTAGTGCAACACCTATCTTTAAGGATATACCTATAGATCCAGAATCTTTTATACCATATCCTTATTCACCAAGACCCGAACCTACATATGATCCTACTGTAGATATGCGGTATGCAGTACCACAGGGCTCAGAGGATGGTTCTGACTCAGAACTTCCTATTGAGAACTCGGATGGATGGAGAATGGGATCATATAATGGATCTCATGAACACCAGATGTCCACAGATGGTTCTGACAGAAATGTTGGACAATCTAGTTGGATGGGTGCAATGATGAATCCTAATAACAGAAGTAGAAATACCATGTCAATAGATGATCAGGATGAAGAAGAAGATGTCGAGGAAAGAGTGTTTGAATCATCAACATCTTCTCAAAGCCCAGGGAATATACATTATCCAGTATTCAATTATCTTGTCCACGAGAGCACCTGGGGAGCAGCAGGATCTGCGTATCCTGGTGAAAACTCTAAAGATGAAGCTCAGGAGATGCAGGCTGGAGATAATGTTGAATATGTTTCTGAAGACTTTTCAGCTGAGCTGGAGGGAGTCAATGCGCTCAGGTTGAGTAATGACTCAAGTCCTAACACTTCAGATACAGAGTATGTTCCTTCTGGAAGGCCATTTGTTCCACAAACTGTGCGACGAACAGCACATCATCACGGTTGGACATCAGGCATGTACAATGAGCGTAGTTACTATTAGAAAGAGACGACTAGACGGTAGTAACAAGTACGGTGTATTGTACTCTAGAAATAAGGTAGTTTTGTAAGATAACAATATGGTATATGTTATAATGACTTTGTATCATTATGATATTATGTAAATATGTAAAATACATATTTGGATTTTCTTTGGATCTTCATTGTGTGACTAGTTCTGTGCGTAAAGTCGAGCTCAGAACACATGTGCATGATGTAATTATGAGTATTCGCTTTATGTTGCAGGACTAGAGGGTCATGGATACGGGTATAGGAATGGAAACTGAGCAGTAGCGGATGGAGCGAGAGGCCAAGGAAAAGGCCGATGCTAATGCAGCAAATCAAGGAGCATTACCACCACCACCAATGAGGCCGTTAATGGAGCAGAACTTTATGCAATGTATGCAAATGATGCAAGAGACCCAGAATAAGTTCATGGAAGAATTGCTGGGTAGAGCAAATCAGAGGGCACCTGAAGGTGGAGGAGTGAGTTTATCTGATTTCCAGAATGCAAGACCGTTACCTTTTGCATCAGCTCCTGAACCGATGGATGCAGAAGACTGGCTAGCAGATACAGAGAGGAAGCTGAAAACTGTAGGTTGCAATGATGAGGAAAAATTGAGGTATGCAACTCATCTGCCGACCGGACCTGCAGCATCATGGTGGGAAAGTCAATTAGCCATGCAACAACCAGGAAGGGAGTTTACCTAGGAGGAGTTTAAGCAGAGATTCCGTGAATATCATGTTCCGGAAAGTGCCATGGAGTTGAAGCGGAGAGAATTTGAGGAGCTTCAGCAAGGATATACTAGTGTCATGAAGTACATCCGGGAGTTTAGCCAAATGTCTCGTTATGGTGAGGAGGATATTAACACTAAAGAGAAGAGGAAGAAACGTTTCTTGCGTGGATTAAATCCATTTGTAAGGATGCAGCTAAGGTTAGCCAATAAGCAAACTTATCAGCAGTTGTTGGATGCAGCCATTACTTTTGAATATGATTACAAGAATGTCCAAGAGGACCGGAGGAAGAGAGCCAAGAAGGAAACCAAGAGAATTCAGGCAAGCAAACCTAAACCTAACCTGGAGTTCAAACCCCGGAATAGGGATTATGGCAACAATAACAATAACAATAACAAGGGCAGTGGTGGAAATCAATCTAATCCGAGAAGGAATGTTATCTGTAACAAATGTGGAATTCCAGGGCATTTCCAGAGGGAGTGCAAAAAGCCTGTAGTGATCTGTTATGGTTGTGGTCAGAAGGGGCATATCAAGCCGGATTGTCCGAGCAAACCACCAGGTGGATGGCCTACCAAGGGAGGAGGACAAGCCAGTGGAGGAAATGGATAGCCCAATAAAGGAGGAAACAACGGCAAGAACAATAATGGCAAGAGAAACCGACCTACCGGAAAACTGAACTGTGCAACCCTCGAGGAGGTGGATAATTCGGAGCATGCAGTAATAGGTACGCTGAATATCCTTACCAATCCCGGCAAAGTTCTATTTGATACTGGTGCAACTACTTCATTCATTTCTGAAGAATTCTGTGATAAGTTCGGGATTAGAAGGGAAACGTTAGAACGTCCTATGACCGTAGTTACGGCAGGAGGGAAGGTGATTGTACGCCATATAAAACAAGATCAGGTTATCTCGATCTGTGGTTGTACATATTTCGCAGACCTTTATGTGATTCCTTTGAAGGGAATTGCAGTAGTGCTGGGGATGGATTGGATGATGGAACACAGAGCTCAGATTAATTGTGAGGAGAAAATTGTCTCAATCAAAACTTCAAGTGGAGCACGGATAGTTTACCAGGCAGATAAACACAGTCATATCATGGTGGATCTGCAGTTAAATTCAATGAAGGAAGTTAAATTAGAAGAAATTCCTGTAGTTAATGAATTCCAAGATGTTTTCCCAACGGAATTACCAGGAATGCCACCAGACCGGGAGATAGAGTTCACCATTGACCTAATACCTGGTACAACACCAATAGCCCAGGCACCATATAAAATGGGACCCAAGGAGTTGAAAGAACTCAAGGAGCAAATTGATGAGTTAGCAAGAAAAGGATTTATTCAGGAAAGTGTATCTCCATGGGGAACACCAGTAATTTTTGTGGATAAGAGAGATGGTGGAAGACAGATGTGTGGTGATTATAAAAATATGAACAACGTGACGATCAAGAACAAGTATCCTTTACCAAGAATTCAAGATTTGTTTGATCAAGTGAAAGGGGCTGGAGTATTTTCAAAGATCGATTTAAGGTCTGGATACCATCAAATAAAAATCAAGCCGGAAGATGTTCCAAAAACATCATTTGTCTCAAGATATGGACACCATGAATATCTGGTGGTACCATTTGTTTTGAGCAATGCACCGGCAATATTCATGAATCTGATGAACAAGATCTTCATTCCATACTTGGATAAGTGTGTCATCGTCTTTATTGATGATATTCTGATATATTCCAAGGATAAGGAAGAGCATTGTAGCACCCCGGTAAACCGTTACTAGTAAAATTGCCTGTTGTTTATATTTTGTGCATCATCATGACATATGCTTGCATCTGTTTGCGAAAAGTTATTTTACAAAGTCTATTTTGTTTTCCCAGATACCCCGCCTTATTTCAAATCAAACCCCCGAACCCTTTCGGATATTTTGGTTGTCTAAACCTATTTACGAAAAGAGTTTTATAAAAATAAATAAAATGTTTTAGTGGGGGAGGAAGCCAAACGGCAAGGCCCAAAGGCCTAGCCCGCAGGCCACCTACTACCCCGGTTGCCAACCAAACCCTAATTCATGACCACCTCCTAAAACCCTAACCTAAACCCCACTCCCTCACCCAGCCGCCACGCCAATCCCTACCATCCCTGTCCCAACCCAACACACACAGCAACACAACCCACTTCCCTCCCCCTCGGTCAACTGCCAGCCCGGCCCCACTCCCTCGACATGCGACCCCGACCCCACCGCGAAATCCCAAGGCCTTCGACATGGAGCACCGAGTCCTGGACCCGAAGACCCCAAGGCCTCCTTCCCAGTTCCGATGACCCAAAGTTTGTTCGGAATCCGGAAAATGAACCGAATCCCCGGAGACCAAGATCGTCGAACCCTAAAGTGTGGTCCTTATTATGAGAACCCTATTTTTTATAAATGATATAAATTTGTTGCATATTAAATTTGTCATGCTTGAACACATATCATGTGGCTTGGGGGCATTATGCCGATTCACCTCATAATTAAATCTGGGGTCCACATGCGGGCGAATCTAGTCCAATATTGACTCCATTTAAAATTTGTGCATCGAACCGGTGATATAGTTTTGCCTTGTTAAGACAACATTTAAATTGCGGGGTATCTAAACAACATGAACCACCTAAGTAAATGTCAGGACCCCGGTTCCGCTTAATATTGCCTAATTGCATCGCATCCTCGCCATGCCATACATCATACATGCATCATGCCGGATCTTCTGCCGTTGTATTAAATAGTGCATCCGGTGTTTCTTCTAGTGTTTGCTTCTTCACGGATTAGGCCGATGAGTTGATGCGAGTGTCGACCCGATCTTCTCATGAACCTTCGACATTGTTTTTCAGGCGAGCATTCTCTCCCTTTCTACCTATTTTACCTTTCTAGTCTTTATTTCCTCCTGTTGATCTATTGCTATCTGTGTTGCGATGCTCTAGTTTTCGTACCCATGATATCTCTTACAGCCTTATATTTCCTTGGACACATCCTATTACCTGTTGCTTGGTAGATAGTTGGACTTGCGTGTCGTAGTCACTTGCTCAAGTGCTGTTGCGTGTCGTCAAGTACCACAGTTGTTGGAAGAATGCCATATGCTTTATGTTGGAGATGATCATGGCTTTAATTATCGTTTAATAACTAAAACTGAAGTAGGTAAATAACGCAGAGGCACAGGTGGGCAATAGATGTTATTTGGTTTTTAACCGTCCACTTGTGTCCCGTAGGACCCCGAGTACTTGATACCTGTTCTTTGAATATTCGCACTATCCGCATGTGGGACCATGAATCCCCCTAGCCAGAGCTTGAGTCATATTTATTTCTTGGGGCCACAAAGTAGTTTGGAGCTTTATTACTATCCTGTACTTATGCCATGCTTTACTGCTTCATTTACGATTGCGCGTGGAGCGCCTATACTGTTTTGGAACCAACGTGGAATGTTCTCGCGGTATCGACAAGCCCAGTCACACTTTCGGGTTCCCAGTCGTTTACAACCATTGTCACAAACCTCTGGGTCCGTCTCGGAGCCGGCTAACTTCGTCACGGGTAGCTTGGTGGGGTGGCCCCCTGAAATTTATATGAATCTTGCAATTGCTCTGTCGTGATGCCTCGTTGGGTTTTTATTGGTTTTTCTCGAGGTTGATCGTGCTTGTGTTGCTATTTGTGCCCCCTGCGGGGTAAAACTTTCTGAAAGCCGTGTCCGCGGTTATGGACGACTTGGAGCACAATATCTCGTTCATAGACAACTATAACTAAAGTAGTGCTATAAATTTGACTTTATAATGACTAGTAATTAGCTTCACAATAAAGAAATGGCTAAATAAAAGTGCCAACAACTGCTGGTTTGGGTTGTCACCTGTTACCATTGTATCTGATTAGTAAGTATTGCAACTACAACGAAATGGCTAAATAAAAGTACCAACAATTGCTGGGTTTTGGGATGCCTCATGCTATATGTATCTGACTAGTAAGTACTACAACTATAACGGAATGGTTAATTAAAGTTGCCCACTGCTTATTATATCAGGATGACTCATGCTATCTATATCTGACTAGTAATTGTCGCAACTATAAAAAAATGAATAAAATTGCCAACTGTGTGAGTTCCTCGGTTGACTTTCTCGGTTGGTATCGAGGGGGAATACCAGGATGGGTATGTTTGGTGTTAGAATCAGGTTGATCCGAATAGGTCTTTCTTATCCCTATCTGATAGCCGCCATATGTATTGAGTCTCTATAGGTTGTTTAGTGCATGCCGCGCTGCCGCTTCAGTCCACCATACCTATGTAGGCGAGGACCGCCGAATTCTAGTCTCGCCATGTACTGGCCTCAGTACTGACCGCTCTCTTTTTCCTTTGCCCTTTGTCGGCACCCATTTTGTTGAAGCAGGTTTTGAGATCGACGTTGTTAGCAGGGTTACCCTTCCGGCTTGGCCTGGGGAGGGTTATGGACGCCACTGGTTATTCTTCAGGGCTCTTAGCCCCATTTGCATCTTGTCCGTAGTCGGACACTGTATCATTTTCAAGTTGATTTGGATCTTGTAGTGTATATCTGTATTCTTGACTCATGGAGTCGTTGTTGTATATATCTGTTCTGTGGGTTCCATCGTGGACTATTGTGTAATGATATTACTTCGTTTTCCACCCACACAAAAGTGCCTGGTGGGCACCTTTGAATCGTTTCTATGCGGGTTTGGCGGGAATCGCTGAAACCTACATAGGGTCGATTCAGAGGGTGTTATAGAGTGGTATCAGAGCTTAGCAGTTACGATACCCCACTGGTCCAGCCTGTAGGATAACCTAGCTAACGGTCGATGTAGAGCATCAAAACTATTTTGGAAAATCGGTTGGATAGATCTGATTAGGTCTGCTTTTACACCTTACCCCTATGCTATTCTCCTCTTATCTCTTCTTGTTTGAATCTGCCATCTTATCTTTTCTCCAAGTCCAGGAATTCTCGTGGTTGGGTTTCCGTCGTACCTTCAGGGTTTCACTTCCATCCTTTGTTAACGGTGCTTCGGCAACTGGTCTTCATGTTATCTGAGAAATCTTTTATCTGTTGTACCTTTCAGTGGACCGAAAATTCACTAAAAAAAATCTTTCTATCCTCCGGTGTTTTCTGAAACGATGAAGTCATCTATGTCAGATCTGATGAAAATCTCCATCCCTCCTTTGTTTTCGAACCTCGCTTGTCGAGATCTTCAGTCTTAATTCTGAGAGTTGGTTGCATAATTCTCCTATTCATGTGCAGAGTAATGCTTTGAGTGCGGAATGGAGTCGCGACCATACCACTACTCTTATCATTCGCTTTCATACATTGAATGGTTGGGTCAATGCAATTTTACTCCTTCCACTGAAGTTAGAGGTGGCCCTATCTTTTGAGACCTCTACCTTCGTCCTTTGTTTAAACGGAGCGTTCTCTCGACGATCATGGACAACGACCCATTGTTGGTGATGTCGCCGATCTCAAGACTAAGAAAGAATCATTGTTAGTGGTGTCACGAGGATCTACACAAAGCGAGAAGATTTAGATCGTCGGCCTTCTTCCCCGTACCATGAGGCGGATCTCGAGGGCGATATCCATTGTTAGTGGTGTCGAATTGTAGCACCCCGGTAAACCGTTACTAGTAAAATTGCCTGTTGTTTATATTTTGTGCATCATCATGACATTTGCTTGCATCTGTTTGCTAAAAGTTATTTTACAAAGTCTATTTTGTTTTCCCAGATACCCCGCCTTATTTCAAATCAAACCCCCGAACCCTTTCGGATATTTTGGTTGTCTAAACCTATTTAAGAAAAGAGTTTTATAAAAATAAATAAAATGTTTTAGTGGGGGAGGCAGCCAAACGGCAAGGCTCAAAGGCCTAGCCCGCAGGCCACCTACTACCCCGGTTGCCAACCAAACCCTAATTCATGACCACCTCCTAAAACCCTAACCTAAACCCCACTCCCTCACCCAGCCGCCACGCCAATCCCTACCATCCCTGTCCCAACCCAACACACACAACAACACAACCCATTTCCCTCCCCCTAGGTCAACTGCCAGCCTGGCGCCACTCCCTCGACACGCGACCCCGACCCCACCTGCAAAGACCGAAGCCCACCAACCCGCTCTCTCCTGTCGCGAACCCCATCCCCGAGCGCGCCTGCCGCCGCCCCTCACCATCCTCTCTGGCCGCTCGCTTCCCGTCGATCCTACCTTCCCCGCCACCAGCGACGCTCCTCTCGCCTGCGTCGACCCGGCCCTTAGCTCACTAGCCCCTGCGCGTCCTCGCCCCTCGCCTCCCTGCGAGCTTCCCTCGCCGCTCGCCTCGCTCTCCCCTGTCCTCGCTCCTGCTTCCTCTGGCCAGCGTCGCCTCCCCTCCAGCCCAAGCCGCCACCGCTGGAGGCTACTCTCCGCCCGCTGGCGGCCCCCTTCTCCGCCGCTCGAGCCGGCCTATGGCCTTCCCGAGCGTCGCCTCTCCCTGTCCGGCACCATCTGCCCCGAGACCACCTCCCGCGTCCTTCTGCAAGCAATGCGCTAGGAGCATGCCGCTCGCTCGCTTCCGTCCGCGAGGCCGAGCCACCCTTCGCCGTTGCGCGCGTCCAAGCGCCTCCCCTGCAGCAACGCTTGGCCGCCGGCGACGTCATCCTCTGGCCGCCCGCGTCGCCCCTTCCCTGTCCTCTCCGGGCCGCGTGCAGCACTTCTCCGGCGGCGCGCCCAAGTCCTCTCCGGCCAGCCTGTATGTCTGCATCGTCCCCTTCAAGGTACCCTCCTGGTAATGTTGTGTGTAGCACCTGTTTGTGCTGGTGTTCGAAAGAAATCCTCCTAGGGAATAAGTAGAATCTAGCGGCCCTTGATTGGTATGGAGTGGTGATGATGCCTTAGGTGCACTGTGTTTCCCGTGTATAGATGTGTCGATGTTGTTGCCGCGAGAAGATGTGGCGAGGTTGTTTCGGCCGTTTGAGACCCTCCCCCGTTGGACATATTCGCCTCACGGAACCGAAGATCGCGAAATCCCAAGGCCTTCGACACGGAGCACCGAGGCCTAGACCCGAAGACCCCAAGGCCTCCTTCCCAGTTCCGATGACCCGAAGTTTGTTCGGAATCCAGAAAATGAACCGAATCTCGGGAGACCAAGATCGTCGAACCCTAAAGTGTGGTCCTTATTCTGAGAACCCTATTTTTTATAAATGATATAAATTTGTTGCATATTAAATTTGTCATGCTTGAACACATATCATGTGGCTTGGGGGCATTATGCCGATTCACCTCATAATTAAATCTGTGGTCCATATGGGGCGAATCTAGTCCAATATTGACTCCATTTAAAATTTGTGCATCGAACCGGTGATATAATTTTGCCTTGTTAAGACAACATTTAAATTGCGGGGTATCTAAACAACATGAACCACCTAACTAAATGTCGGGACCCCGGTTCCGCTTAATATTGCCTAATTGCATCGCATCCTCGCCATGCCATACATCATACATGCATCATGCCCGATCTTCTGCCGTTGTATTAAATAGTGCATCCGGTGTTTCTTCTAGTGTTTGCTTCTTCACGGATTAGGCTGATGAGTTGATGCGAGTGTCGACCCGATCTTTCGATGAACCTTCGACATTGTTTTTCAGGCGAGCATTCTCCCCCTTTCTACCTATTTTACCTTTCTAGTCTTTATTTCCTCCTGTTGATCTATTGCTATCTGTGTTGTGATGCTCTAGTTTTCGTACCCGTGATATCTCTTGTAGCCTTATATTGCCTTGGACACATCCTATTACATGTTGCTTGGTAGATAGTTGGACTTGCGTGTCGTAGTCGCTTGCTCAAGTGCTGTTGCGTGTCGTCAAGTACCACAGTTGTTGGAAGAATGCCATATGCTTTATGTTGGAGATGATCATGGCTTTAATTATCGTTTAATAACTAAAACTGAAGTAGGTAAATAACGCAGAGGCACAGGTGGGCAATAGATGTTATTTGGTTTTTAACCGTCCACTTGTGTCCAGGACCCCGAGTACTTGATACCTGTTCTTTGAATATTCGCACTATCCGCATGTGGGACCATGAATCCCCCTAGCCAGAGCTTGAGTCATATTTATTTCTTGGTGCCACAAAGTAGTTTGGGGCTTTATTACTATCCTGTACTTATGCCATGATTTACTGCTTCATTTACGATTGCGCGTGGAGCGCCTGTACTATTTTGGAACCAACGTGGAATGTTCTCGCGGTATCGACAAGCCAAGTCACACTTTCGGGTTCCCAGTCGTTTACAGCCATTGTCACAAACCTCTGGGTCCGTCTCGGAGCCGGCCAACTTCGTCGCGGGTAGCTTGGTGGGGTGGCCCCCTGAAATTTATATGAATCTTGCAATTGCTCTGTCGTGATGTCTTGTTGGGTTTTTATTGGTTTTTCTTGAGGTTGATCGTGTGTGTGTTGCTATTTGTGCCCCCCTGCAGGGTAAAACTTTCTGAAAACACTGTCCGCGGTTATGAACGACTTGGAGCACAGTATCTCGTTCATAGACAACTATAACTAAAGTAGTGCTATAAATTTGACTTTATAATGACTAGTAATTAGCTTCACTATAACGAAATGGCTAAATAAAAGTGCCAACAACTGCTGGTTTGGGTTGTCACCTGTTACCATCGTATCTGACTAGTAAGTATTGCAACTACAACGGAATGGCTAAATAAAAGTACCAACAACTGCTGGGTTTTGGGATGCCTCATGCTATATGTATCTGACTAGTAAGTACTACAACTATAACGGAATGGTTAATTAAAGTTGCCCATTGCTTATTATATCAGGATGACTCATGCTATCTATATCTGACTAGTAATTGTCGCAACTATAACAAAATGAATAAAGCTGCCAACTGTGTGAGTTCCTCGGTTGACTTTCTCGGTTGGTATCGAGGGGGGATACCAGGATGGGTATGTTTGGTGTTAGAATCAGGTTGGATCCGAATAGGTCTTTCTTATCCCTATCTGATAGCTGCCAGATGTATTGAGTCTCTATAGGTTGTTTAGTGCACGCCGTGCTGCCGCTTCAGTCCACCATACCTATGTAGGCGAGGACCGCCGAATTCTAGTCTCGCCGTGTACTGGCCTCAGTACTGACCGCTCTCTTTTTCCTTTTCCCTTTGTCGGCACCCCTTTTGTTGAAGCAGGTTTTGAGATCGACGTCTTTAGCAGGGTTACCCTTCCGGCTTGTCCTGGGCAGGGTTATGGACGCCACTGTTTATTCTTCAGGGCTCTTAGTCCCATTTGCATCTTGTCCATAGTCGGACGCTGTATCATTTTCAAGTTGATTTGGATCTTGTAGTGTATATCTGTATTCTTGACTCATGGAGTCGTTGTTGTATATATCTGTTCTGTGGGTTCCATCGTGGACTATTGTGTAATTATATTACTTCGTTTTCCACCCGCACGAAAGTGCCTGGTGGGCACCTTTGAATGGTTTTATGCGGGTTTGGCGGGAATCGCTGAAACCTACATAGGGTCGATTCAGAGGGTGTTACAAGCATGCTGACCATTTGAGAATAGCATTGCAGACTTTAAGAGAACATAAGCTTTATGCTAAGTTCAGTAAGTGTGAGTTCTGGTTAGATGAGGTAGAATTCCTTGGTCATGTGATCAGTAAAGATGGGATTGGTGTGAATCCATCTAAAGTTCAGTCAGTACTAGAGTGGACTGCACCAACCAATGTGAAACAAATTTGAGGTTTCCTAGGAATGGCTGGTTTTTATCGGAAATTAATTGAAGGTTTCTCCAAAATAGCCGGACCAATGACCAAATTATTAAGGAAGAATACACCATTTAAGTGGGATGAGAAGTGCGAAGCAAGTTTCCGAGAGTTGAAAACGATATTAACCACAACTCCAATCTTAGCAGTTCCTGAAACAGGGAAAGATTTCACCGTATACTGTGATGCATCTAAAGAAGGTTTGGGGTGTGTATTAATGCAAGATCGGAAAGTAATTGCTTATGGTTGAAGACAATTGAAACCACATGAAGTCAACTATCCAACTCATGATTTAGAGTTAGCAGCAGTAGTTTTTGCACTGAAAGGATGGAGACATTTTCTTTATGGAGCCAGATGTGAGTTATACACTGACCATAAAAGTCTCAAATATTTCTTCACGCAAAAGGAATTGAACATGAGACAGAAGCATTGGTTGGAATTAATCAAGGATTATGATCTAACAATCAATTACACCCCAGGAAAAGAAAATGTTGTAGCATATTCTTTAAGCAGAAAGAGTGCAGATATTCAGCCTAGCAACAGAGAGTTACCAAAAGAGTTACAAATGGACTTGGAAAGATTAGAACTCCAATTCATTAGGACAGAGGTTCTTGGAGGATTAGCGACTATGCAGGTAGTGGCAGAACATGATAGTGATCTTAAGCAAGAAATTTTTAGACGTCAGGAAGAAGACCCTTTTATTGCTGAGGAAATTCGGAGGATATCTCAAGGGCAAAAATCAGTTTTTCGCCTTGGAGATTATGGATCTTTATGGTTCCAAGATCGTTTATGTGTTCTAGATGTGACTGAGATCAGAAATGTCATACTCAAAGAAGCACATACTACCCCATATTCTATACATCCAGGGAGTACTAAGATGTATATGGATTTGAAGGAACTATTCTGGTGGAATAACATGAAAAGATATATTGCTAAATATGTATCTGAATGCCATATTTGCCAAAGGGTGAAAGCTGAACATCAAAATCCAGCAGGACCATTACAACCCTTAGAAATTCCTGAATGGAAATGGGAGGAAATAGGCATGGATTTCATCACAGGATTACCTATGACACAAAAAAAGAAGGACATGATATGGGTAATAGTGGACAGACTCACTAAGAGTGCACATTTTATTCCAGTGAATCAAAAGGATAATGCCGAGAAGTTAGTTTAAGTATATGTCAAAGAGATGGTAAGTAAGCATGGAGTACCCAAGAAGATCGTAACTGATAGGGGATCAGTGTTTACTTCAGAATTTTGGAAGCAATTGCATGAGGCACTTGGTTCTAAGTTAGATTTCAGCACGACATATCATCCTGAGACAGGAGGTCAAACTGAAAGAACAAATCAAATACTAGAAGACATGTTGAGAGCTTGTGCACTAGATTTTGGAGGAACATGGGAGGATCACCTACCATTGGCAGAATTTTCTTATAACAATAGCTATCAGAGTAGTCTGAAGGCAGCTCCATATGAGGTTCTGTATGGAAGGAAGTGTAGATCACCAATATGTTGGTACGAACCTGGAAGCAACAAAGAATTTGTGCTAGATTATATCAAGGAGAGACAAGACATCATTGATAAGATCAGGGATAGACTGAAAATAGCCCGGAGCAGGCAGAAAAGTTATGCGGATCAAAGCCGAAGATCATGGCATCCAGAAGTAGGAGATATGATCTATTTGAAAGTAAGTCCAATGAAAGGAGTAAAAAGGTTCGGAGTTAAAGGGAAATTAAGTCCAAGATATATCGGACCATTCAAGATACTGAGCCAAAACAGAACTATAGCTTATGCTTTAGAGTTACCATCAAGACTGGCTCAAGTGCATAATGTTTTTCATGTGTCACAACTTCGTAAATGTTTGAAAGTTCCAGAAGATGCAATAACACATCAAGAGAGAGAACTACAAGCAGACCTGACTTATATTGAAAAGCCCTGCAAGATTCTGGAAGAAAATTGGAAAAGATGAAGAATAGGGCAATCAAATATTGCAAGATACAATGGGAGCATCACCCTGAAAGGGAAGCCACATGGGAGAAGGAAGAGGATTTAAGAAAAACTTATCCAGAACAATTCACGTACATCTCCAACAAACTTCGGGACGAAGTTTAATTTAAGGGGGGAAGTCTGTAACATCCCAGCATTTAGGAACCTAACGAAGGGTAGATTTAGGATTATGTATTGTTAAATGCATCTATTTGTGAAAAAGTGGGTAAATTTTCGCCAAATAAAATCTTAAGTGATCAATGTTTCTTTCTTACTTTAAGATTAGGTTTAGACTTAAAGGAGGATTGTATAAAAACTTTGATGTGATCTTAAAAGAATTATGTGTGTTTTGAAATAGGTTTGAATTTAAAAACCTAAGTGTTTGAATAATAATTTAAAAGATTTAGATAGAATATTTGAGTCTTAAATTAATTAAGATATAGGCAGTATAACTTAAATCTCAAAACAATAGAAATTATGAATATTATTTTCATATTATAAAGACATAAACAAGTTACAACAGAATAAAGAATAAGAATGTTCTTTATTAATAATGATATAATCTTTATTACAATTGAATAAAATAAAGATTACAAGAACTATAAAAGAAAAATTACAAAGGATTAAGAAAATTACATCTACTAACTATCCTATATCTAAAACCTAAACCAAATCTTCATCTTTATCTTTGAACCTGCAAAACAAAGATTAAACAGAAATAAAACAACATTAGTGTTAGTATATATTTCTCTCAGATATGTCAGTGAGGTGCACTTGACAATCTCATCATTGAGAAATGTTAAAGAGGGGCAAGTTTCACCAATATGAAAGATTTCATCTTTCATAAATTCACAGCCAGAATGCAAATGACAGCCAAAAGGGATCAGTTCACCAGCCAAGGTAAAAGTAGATTGGTAACAGTAAGATCAAATTTTCTAAACCTATCCATATGTGCATAGCAGGCACACATGCTGCACACACACAAGCATGCAGGTGTGTGATGTCGACTGCACAAGCACAACCATATCAAACAAAAACAGAGCACAGCCATGGGGAAGCACCTCAGTGCATCACTACACCACACCACACCACAGCACAGCCAGGGTGAACAGCAAGTAAACCAAGAACAGCAGCCAAACCAAACCACCAGATTAACCCAAACATCACCAAAATGGTGACATAAGGAGGGGGATGAATCAGGTGGACAACAAGGCCAAGCCCAGGAGCTAGGAGGAGCAGGCTAGCTCCAGATCAAGCACAGGAGTCCAGCAAAACCAGATCAAGATCATCACCAACTTACTCCACAAATATCAGCTTTTGTGGTGAGTTTCATAAAACCTTCACATGATCTAATCATCTTATCTAGAGAAAGGCATGTGTTGTTTTATAAAACAAACCCTCAGAAAACACCCAAGTGGGGTGAATCCATCATAGGGATTTATTTTAAGATCTAAAGGCAAATCACAACATACCAAGATTCAACCAGAGCTCAGAGCAACATCCTTGCTCTGGTTGTCAAACCATATTCTACAATTCAATCATACATATACCTATGATCTATTTCTAGACACATCCCTAAAGGAAGGGTAGCACCTTAGAAACAAATCTTTGGGATCCATAGATTGATCAAGCTCACTACCATTTTTTTTAAGCTTTGATTCAATAAAGAATAGCTGGTACAACTACCAAGACTATCTAGATGAACCAACTAGATAAGATTTGAATCCCTAAGCCTCAGACCAACATCATTGGTCATAGGGAATTCAGATATGAGCATCTCTAGTTTTCAAAGCCAAGACTGTCTCAAGCATAAACTAACCAAATCCATGGTTTAGAATTAAACTTGTTTGCCATACATGATGGTGTCACAAGAACAATTCAATATGAATTAGGAAAAGCAGTAAATCATCCTAGATTCAGAAAATCAACTAACTAATCATTTTCCTGTTAAAAACAGGAATAATAACTAGAATATTCCTATAATACACTTCACTGTTTGAGATCATGATGATCTCAACCCACATATTAATTTCCAAGCTAACAGCACTAGGACAGCAACTGTATCTTATCATAATCATGACCATGAATCAAATAAACAGTGGAAAGCTATTAGATCATTAGCTTCACCAAGCATGTTTCCCATACAACCACATCATCTGAATCAGATGCAATCCAAGCATCAAATCATCTAGTAAGCCACCAGAAACATCATACATCAGTTCAACCAACAAGCCTCAGGCCAATAAGCATTCAGTATGTGTACAGACCATCTAAACATGAATCAATTCCTCCAGTACATGAACAAGCACATCACAGGAACCCTAAAGGGATAATCATCCTAATCTAAATCAGACAGTAGCCAGAGAGGACATCGAATCAACAAGCACAGCGAGCACCAGGAGAGGGGAATCAAACTCACCATAGGTCCTCGCTAAAGGATAGAAGAGGAAGCAGAGGGGCCGACGGCCATGGCGGCACGGGAAGCACCCCAGAGGGGGCGCTGCAACCCGCACGGCGCAACGGCAACGACCCTGATCACGCCTGGAGGTGCAGAGCATCACCTCAACGCACGACGACGACGTCCGCACTTGAATCCATGCCAATCCCCGAACCCTAGGGTTCGGGACGGCATCGATCCATCGCAGGAGAGCCCTAGGCTCAAATCCAATTGGATAGAACGAACGGGCGCCGTCGACAACCCCCTAATGCACCACGACGACGACCAGAACAGCCGACAGCGGCGGGAATCGCCGGTGGCGGCATAGCCGGCCACAGGGTTGGGGTCAGAGGAGGAGAAGATGAACTCACGAGAGAGAGAGGCAGTGAGGAATGGGCCGAGCTGGGCCAGACCCTTTGGGGTGGCTCTTTTGTCTAGTACTAGTGGGACAACAGGGCCCAATAAAAATAACCAGCCCAGAAACAATTTTAGGCCTGTTTTAATAAAAAGAAAAAGAACAAAATACCCTTGGACTTAATAAAATTCTAGAAAATAAAATAATAGTCCAAAAATTATAAATAAAATATTTTTGGATTCACAATAATCCATTCTGTCCAAATAAAATAACATATCAAATTTTGAACATTCAAATTTTTATAAGAATTTTGTAATTTAAATATTACTTATGGAATTTTACAAAATTAATGAAAGGTGATAAAAATAAATAAAAATCACTTTCATTATTTATTAATAGTATAGTATTTTTGAAAAATACTAAATAAATTATTATTAATAAAATAAAGGTATAATTAATAATTCCTATTAAATCAATAAAAGTCAAATAAAAGGGAAATAAAATGCATCTAAGTTTAAATATTAAAAAGTAATATTTTTAAATCTTTTATTACTAAAAAGGAACCTTTTGGGGGTAAATGCATCTAAGTTTAAATAATTCATTACATTACTTGCATAAACATTTTGCTTCTTTAAATATTGTCCTTACCGGGCAATAATGATGTTTTTGTAGAACTAGAAGCTCAAGGTCCAGTGCAAGCATCAGACTTCACTACCTTGCCATCACAAGGCAAGTTCATCACTTGCTCATGTCCTTTTAAGAGTCTTTATCAAAGTATTTGCAAATTGTGTGTTATCATATATGCTATAAAAGAAAGAAAATAATATTTTCATAAATAAAGAAATCATAGATATCATCTTAAGTGGTGATATAATGGGGCAATAGAACTTAGGGTTCTATTTGCAACAATGCTGATCAAGTAGGGACTTAATAACCCCTGACATCAGTGATTCTAGCGCCGTATATTACGCGTTAGCCATGAGATTTGGAATGGGACAGAGAAGTCAGCTGTATCTTCTTCCTCTCGCATGAAGCCGAATGTGCAGGTCATGGCTGTTATCCTCGTAGCGTGCATATTTATTGGTAATTCGTAGAGGATATGCAACATATGGGTGGGAACCCTCAACGTCCCACGATAGTTCTGGCATCTAACAGTTTGTACAAACCATTGCCGTAATTCATTATGTGGGCATGGTGTACACCAAGGAGGCATGCGGGGTCGCGAAGGGGGCAGTGATTGGCTTGGACCAACTACTGGGCCCCACATCATGGAATTGTGGACGGGAAAGTATGCCCGGTTGTGCAACAAGGAGTTGATCTCTCATGGGTAAATTAATGCACCTCTGCAGAGTGTAAGAACTGTAACTTGTTACTCCCTGTTCCGGGAAGGAGCTACGAACGCGGCAGGAAAGGAACTCCATGAAAGTTCTAGTCAACCTATGTAGGATGATTGTCATAGTTTTTCAGAATAAAATCAATCTTTGAAGAAAGATTTACAAAAAACTGCATAGTGCCAAGGATTTATATTCCGAGGTGGTAGTTAGAGCATCAAACTTCCCACCGTGCATATAGTGAACTTGTTGGGTAACGCTGTTACTCGTTCTTTCCTTTGATCCCTTGCTTAGACTCTGAGGATCCCGAAGACGTGCCAATGTATGTAGCTGAATGCCAAGAAGATGTGTTCTACGAGGAACCTGATCTATCTGGAGGAGTTGAAGGCATGTACTACGAGATACGTTACGGTGTCGATGAGAACGAGTCCACTTAAGAGACTAGTTAGTAGTAACCAACGGAGCCCAGCAACATGAAATCTATAAAATAAGTTGTTGAGCCCCACTCCTAGTCGGTGTTGTTACTTTTAGATTTATGTTGAACATATTATATTTTGGTTTGTAAGTTGGATCTTCTGGAAGTCTTAAACTTCCGGTATTGTAATAATAATAATGTGTGTACCTTTGTAATATGGAGCCACAATGTTTTTGTTGTACCACTCTGAGGGATGTGATATTTACGGAACGGTGTTCTGTGGATGTCATGTCAACGACTATAGTGTACTACACATGGGTCACCGCAGTCATCGGTGTTTTCCACCAACATGACACTCATAACGGGATCATACCAATCAGGAGTGGTATGATTTCTTGTTGACCTGCGAGGTTCCATAGTTACTTCAACCAAAGTTTCATGATCAACATCATTAGCTTCCTATCTTATTGGTGTAGGCGCCACATGAACCACTTCCTGTGTTGCGCTACTCTCAAGTTCGAGAGAAGGTTCAACAACCTCGCCGAGTTCTACTTTCCTTCCAGTCACTTCTTTTGAGAGAAACTCCTTCTCTAGAAAGGATCCATTCTTGGCAACGAAGATTTTGCCTTCGGATCTATGATAGAAGGTATACCCAATAGTTTCCTTTAGGTATCCTATGAAGACGCATTTTTCCGCTTTGGGTTCAAGCTTGTCTGGCTATAACTTATTTACATAAGCTTCGCAACCCCAAACTTTAAGGAACGATAATTTAGGTTTCTTCCCAAACCATAATTCATACAGTGTCGTTTCAACAGATTTAGATGGTGCTTTATTTAAAGTGAATGCGGTTGTTTATAATGCATAACCCCAAAACAATAGCGGTAAATCTGTAAGTGACATCATAGAACGAACCATATCTAAGAGAGTTCGATTACGATGTTCAGACACACCATTACGGTGGTGTTCCCGGCGGTGTCAACTATGAAAGTATTACGCATTTCTTCAAATGCTCGCCAAACTCGTAACTTAGATATTCACCTCCACGATCAGGTCATAGAAACTTAATGTTCTTGTTACGTTGATTCTCTACTTCACTTTGAAATTCCTTAAACTTCTCGAAAGTTTCGGACTTATGTTTCATGAAATAGATATACCCATATCTAGTCAAGTCATCCGTGAAGGTAAGAACATAACGATAACCACCACGCGATGCTACACTCATTGGGACACACACATCGGTATGTATGATTTCCAATAAGTCCGTAGCTCACTCCATCATACTAGAAAATGGAGTTTAGTCATTTTACCCATCAGACATGCTTCGCATCTTTCAAGTGATTCAAGAAGTCCATCAGAATGGAGTTTCTTCATACGCTTCAGTCCAATATGACCAAGAAGACAGTGCGACATATAGGTCGAGTTATCGCTCAATTTCAAACGTTTAGCTTGAATGTTATTAATGTGTGTATTTCTACAATCAAGATTCAATAAGAATAGAACATCTATCAAAGGTGCATGTGCATAAAACATATTACTCATATAAATCGAACAACCATTATTCTCGGACTTAAACAAGTAACCGTCTCGCAATAAACATGATCCGGATATAATGTTCATGCTCAACGCCGGCACCAAATAACAATTATTTAAGTATAAAACTAATCCCGATGGTAGATGAAGAGGTAGCGTGCCGACCGCGATCACATCAACCTTTGATCCATTTCCAACGCGCATCGTGACCTTGTTCTTCGCTAGCTTCCGTCTATTCTGCAGGACCTGTTTCGAGTTACAAATATGAGCAACCGAACCAGTATCAAATACTCAGGCACTACTACGAGTACTAGTGAGATACACATCAATAACATGTATATCAGATATACCTTTCTTCTTGATGTTGCCATTCTTCAAATCTGCCAAGTACTTAGGAAAATTCTGCTTCCAGTGACCCTCTCCCTTGCAGTAAAAGCACTCAGTATCAGGCTTAGGCCTAGCCTTGGTCTTCTTCGCTGGTGCGATAACTTTCTTACCGCCCTTCTTAAAGTTTCCCTTTTTCTTAGATTTGCCTTGCTTCTTGAATTTGGTGGTCTTATTGACCATCAACACTTGGTGCTCTTTCTTGATCTCCACTTCCGCAGACTTTAACATGGAGAAGAGTTCGGGCAACGACTTGTCCATGTTTTGCATATTGTAGTTCATCACAAAGTTCTTGTAACTTGGTGATAGTGATTGGAGGACACGGTGAATCCCCAAAGCATTAGGAATCACTATACCCAAGATTTGAAGCTTGCTTGCATGCCCAGACATCTTAAGCACGTGCTCACTGACGGAGCTGCCCTCTTCCATCTTGCAGTTAAAGAACTTTTCAGAAGCCTCATAACTCTCAACTGCCGCGTGAGCCTCAAATATCATTTTGAGTTCACGGACAATATCATGTGGGTCATGGTTCTCAAACCTTTTCTGAAGCTCCGATTCCAAACCATACAAGATAGCACACTAAAATATGGAGTACTGATTCTTCCGAGCAAGGAAAACATTCTTTACCTCATCGGTAGCATCAGCTGCAGGTGGGTCACCCAGCGGTGCATCCAGCACATAGGCCAAATTACCAGCATTGAGTACAATCCTCAAGTTGCGTAACCAATCCGCGAAGTTACTTCCATTGTTTTTCAACTTTTCTTTCTCTAGGAACGCATTAAAATTGATGGTAGGGGCCGCCATTGATTTACAACATATTTGCAATAGTTTAGACTAAGTTTATGACAAATTGAGTTCTAATTAATAGTTAAATTAATCTAGGTGAACTCCCACTCAAAACAATATCCCTCACATTGTTTTAGTGATCGCACGAACCAAATCCACCACATCAAAACCGATCATCACGAGAGTTGATGTAGCTTCAATGGCGAACAATCTACATGTTCATCATATATACTATATGACTCATGCTTTACCTTTCGGTGATCCGTATTCCGAGACCATGCCTGTACATGCTAGGCTCATCAAGATCAAACCTTAGCTTCCGCATGAGCAAATCTGGCTTGCTCACGTTGTATACACTCGCAGAATCTAGCACACCCGATCATCACATGGTGCTTCGAAACAACGAGCTTTAGCAATGGTGCTTACTAAGGATGAACACTTGATAACTTGAAATTTTGTGAGATGGATCATCTTATGATGCTACCGTTGCGAACTAAGCAATACAAGATGCATAAAAGGATTAAATCACATGCAATTCATAATATGTGATATGATATGGACTTGCTTCTTGTGCTTCCGATCTCCATCTTCAAGCACAAACATGATCTCCATCATCACCGGCATGGCGTCAAGGTCAATGGCGCCGCTTCATAGTTGTCGTCCACCAGCATCAAATATTACAACTACTTTGAATAATAGACACGCAGGTCTTAACGGAATTAAAAGACAACCATATGACTCCTGCCGGTTGCCGACTTACAATAAGGAACATTGCATACATCATATATCATCGAGTACCGAACGTGTGACCGACTACAAAAGCGATGCCGGAACGCAGCGCCGGAAGGATGGTCTACACGATCTTGAGATCGGCAAGTGTACGACTACATCACCCACGAGAATATACTCTTGTTAACCGCTTTGGAATCTTCGAGGGTGAGTTCTTCTATCGACTCGTTGCTACAATCTAGTAGATAGATCTTGGCTTGTTTGTGTGCATGCAGTAGAATTTTTTTGTTTTCCATGCTACGAACCCCTACAGTGGTATCAGAGCCGTGTCTATTTGTGGATCTGTTGCATGAGTAGAACACAATGGACATTGTGGGAGGTGGTGCTTTTATTATCAATTGCTTTTTGTGTACTTTGCATCTTGCGGTATGATGGGATGAAGCGGCCAGGGCTAACCTTACATGACATCGTTCATGAGACTTGCTCCACACTTAACATGCAACTTGTATTGCATCAGTGGCTTTGCGGGTGTCTGTCTCTCCCATCATAGTATAGATTCAATTTACAACTAGCACTTGATAGTTCAAACATCAACGTTGTGGTTCTTGTTTGTAAGTTAGAACGACACTTATTGAAAGCCCCAAACCATGTAAAATATACAAAAAAAATTAGAGGCATCTAACTTTGTTTTGCAGCGGTGTGCTGTGATGTGATATGGCCATGATTGTGATTATATATGATGTATACAATGTTCTTTATTGTAAGTCGACAACCGGCAGGAGCCATATGGTTGTCTTTTAATTCCGTTAAGACCTGCGTGTCTACTCAAAGTAGTTGTAATAGTTGATGCTGGTGGACGACAACCATTAAGCGACGCCATTGACCTTGACGCCATACCGGTGATGATGGAGATCATGTTCATGCTTGAAGATGGAGATCGGAAGCACAAGAAGAAAGGCCATATCATATCACATATTATGAATTGCATGTGATGTTAATCCTTTTATGCATCTTGTATTGCTTAGTTTGCGACGGTAGCATTATAAGATGATCCCTCATGAACAAAAATTTCAGGTTATAAAGTGTTCATCCTTAGCAAGCACCGTTGCTAAAGCTCATTGTTTCGAAGCACCACGTGATGATCGGGTGTGTTAGATTCTGCGAGTGTATACAATGTGAGCAAGCCAGATTTGCTCATGCGGAAGCTAAGGTTTGATCTTGACGAGCCTAGCATGTACAGACATGGTCTCGGAACATGGATCACCGAAAGGTAAAGCATGAGTCATATAGTAGATATGATGAACATGTTGATTGTTTGCCATTGAAGCTACATCAACTCTCGTGATGGTCGGTTTTGATGTGGTGGATTTGGTTCGTGTGATCACTAAAGCAATGTGAGGGATATTGTTTTGAGTGGGAGTTCACCTAGATTAATTTAACTATTAATTAGAACACAATTTGTCATAAACTTAGTCTAAACTATTGCAAATATGTTGTAGATCAATGGCGGCCCCTACAATCAATTTTAATGCGTTCCTAGAGAAAGAAAAGTTGAAAAACAATGGAAGCAACTTCGCGGATTGGTTCCGCAATTTGAGGATTGTCCTCAATGCTGGTAATTTGACCTATGTGCTGGATGCACCGCTGGGTGACCCGCCTGCAGCTAATGCTACCGATGAGGTAAAGAATGTTTTCCTCGCTCGGAAGAATTAGTACTCCATAGTTCAGTGTGCTATATTGTATGGTTTGGAATCATAGCTTCAGAAAAGGTTTGAGAACCATGACCCACATGATATTGTCCGTGAACTCAAAATGATATTTGAGGCTCACGCGGCAGTTGAGAGTTATGAGGCTTCTAAAAAGTTCTTTAACTGCAAGATGGAAGAGGGCAGCTCCATCAGTGAGCACGTGCTTAAGATGTCTGGGCACGCAAGCAAGGTTCAAAGCTTAGGTATAGAGATTCCTAATGCTTTGGGGATTCACCGTGTCCTCCAATCACTACCACCAAGTAACAAGAACTTTGTGATGAACTATAATGTGCAAAACATGGACAAGTCGTTGCCCAAACTCTTCTCCATGTTAAAGTCTGCAGAAGTGGAGATCAAGAAAGAGCATCAAGTGTTGTTGGTCAATAAGACCACCAAATTCAAGAAGCAAGGCAAGTCTAAGAAAAAGGGAAACTTCAAGAAGGGCGGTAAGAAAGTTACCGCGCCGGTGAAGAAGACCAAGGCTGGGCCTAAGCCTGATACTGAGTGCTTTTACTGCAAGGGAGAAGGTCACTAGAAGCGGAATTTCCCTAAGTACTTGGCGGATTTGAAGAACGGTAACATCAAGAAGAAAGGTATATCCGATATACATGTTATTGATGTGTATCTCACTATACTCGTAGTAGTGCCTAGGTATTTGATACTGGTTCGGTTGCTCATATTTGTAACTCGAAACAGGTGCTGCAGAATAAACGGAAGCTAGAGAAGAACGAGGTGACGATGCGCGTTGGAAATGGATCAAAGGTTGGTGTGATCGCGGTCGGCACGCTACCTCTTCATCTACCATCGGGATTAGTTTTATACTTAAATAATTGTTATTTGGTGCTTGTGTTGAGCATGAACATTATATCCGGATCATGTTTATTGCGAGACGGTTACTTGTTTAAGTCCGAGAATAATGGTTGTTAGATTTATATGAGTAATATGTTTTATGCACATGCACCTTTGATAGATGGTCTATTCTTATTGAATCTCGATTGTGGTAATACACACATTAATAACATTGAAGCTAAACGTTTGAAATTGAGTGATAACTCGACCTATATGTGGCACTGTCGTCTTGGTCATATTGGAGTGAAGCATATGAAGAAACTCCATTCCGATGGACTTCTTGAATCACTTGAAAGATGCGAAGCATGTCTGATGGGTAAAATGACTAAGACTCCATTTTCTGGTATGATGGAGCGAGCTACGGACTTATTAGAAATCATACATACCGATGTGTGTGGTCCAATGAGTGTAGCATCGCGTGGTGGTTATCGCTATGTTCTTACCTTCATGGATGACTTGAGTAGATATGGGTATATGTATTTCATGAAACATAAGTCCAAAACTTTCGAGAAGTTTAAGGAATTTCAAAGTGAGGTAGAGAATCAACGTAACAAGAAGATTAATTTTTTATGATCTGATCGTGGAGGTGAATATCTAAGTTACAAGTTTGGCGAGCATTTGCAGAAATGCAGAATACTTTCACAATTGACACCGCCAGGAACTCCACAACGTAATGGTGTGTCCGAACATCGTAGTCAAACTCTCTTAGATATGGTTCGTTCTATGATGTCACTTACAGTTTTACCGCTATCGTTTTGGGGTTATGCATTAGAAACAGCCGCATTCACTTTAAATAGGGCACCATCTAAATCTGTTGAAACGACACCGTGTGAATTGTGGTTTGGGAAGAAACCTAAATTGTCGTTCCTTAAAGTTTGGGGTTGCGAAGCTTATGTAAAGAAGTTACAGCCCAACAAGCTTAAAACCAAAGCGGAAAAATGCGTCTTCATAGGATACCCGAAGGAAACTATTGGGTATACCTTCTATCATAGATCCGAGGGCAAAATCTTCGTTGCCAAGAATGGATCCTTTCTAGAGAAGGAGTTTCTCTCGAAATAAGTGACTGGAAGGAAAGTAGAACTCGACGAGGTTGTTGAACCATCTCAAGAACTTGCGAGTAGCGCAACACTGGAAGTAGTTCGTGTGGCGCCTACACTAATAAGAGAGGAAGCTAATGATGTTGATCATGAAACTTCGGTTGAAGTTACTACGGAACCTCGCAGGTCAACGAGAACTCGTAACACTCCTGATTGGTATGATCCCGTTATGAGTGTCATTTTGGTGGACAACACCGATGACCCTGCGACATATGAGGAAGCGATCATGAGCCCAGATTCCAATAAATGGCAAGAAGCCATGAAATCCGAGATTGGATCCATGTACGAAAACCAAGTATGGACTTTGGTGGACTTACCGGATGGCCGGAACGCTGTCGAGAACAAATGGATTTTCAAGAAGAAAACAGATGCTGATGGTAATGTAACTGTCTATAAAGCTCGACTTGTCGCAAAAGGGTTTCGACAAATTCAAGGAGTTGACTACGATGATACTTTCTCACCAGTAGCGAAGCTAAAGTCTATGAGGATTATGTTAGCAATCCCTGCATATTATGATTATGAGATATGGCAGATGGATGTCAAAATAGCGTTCCTCAATGGAGACATTGATGAAGAGTTGTATATGATGCAACCCAAAGGTTTTGTCAATCCTAAAGATGCTAACAAGCTATGCAAACTTCAACGGTCCATATATGGATTGAAGCAAGCATCCCGAAGTTGGAATCAACATTTTGATAAGGTAATCAAAAGCTTTGGTTTTATACAAACTTATGGAGAAGCTTGTATTTACAAGAAAGTGAGGGGAGCTCTGTAGCATTCTTAATACTATATGTAGATGACATATTGTTGATTGGGAATGATGTAGACCTTCTTAATAGTGTCAAGGATTATTTGAATAATAGTTTTTCAATGAAAGATCTTGGTGAAGCAGCTTACATATTGGGCATAAAGATTTATAGAGATAGATCGAGACGCCTAATATCATTGTCACAGAGTACATATTTGGACAAAGTTCTAAAGAGGTTTGGAATGGAAGATAGCAAGAAAGGGTTCTTGCCCATGTTGCCCAATACGACCTTGAGTAAAACTCAAAGTCCTGCAACGGCAGAAGATAGAGAAAGGATGAGTAAGACTCACTATGCCTCAGCCATAGGATCTCTCATGTATGCCATGCTATGTACTAGACCCGACATTGCATATGCTGTTAGTTTGACTAGCAAATATCAAAGTGATCCAGAGTGGATCATTGGACAGCGGTCAAAAACATCCTTAAGTACTTGAGAAGAACTAAGGATATGGTTCTTTCTTATGGAGGTGATGAACAACTCGTTGTTAATGGTTACACCAATGCTAGTTGGAACACCGATCCGGATGATTATAAATCTCAATCTGGATACGTATTTACTTTGAATGGTGCAGCAGTTAGCTGGAGGAGTGCAAATCAAAGCGTTGTGGCGAGATCTTCAACTGAATCGGAATACATAGCTGCTTCGGAGGCTTCACAAGAGGCGATATGGATGAAGGAGTTCATTACAGATCTCGGTGTGGTTCCAAGTGCGCTGGACCCAATGTCTATCTACTGTGATAACATGGGCGCCATAGCCAATGCGCAAGAACCAAGGTCACACAAGAAGCTGAAGCACATCAAGCTACGTTTTCACGCTATTCGAGAGCATGTCCAAGATGCTTACATAAAGATTTGCAAAGTACACACAGATCTGAATGTGGCGGATCCATTGACTAAACCTCTCCACAGGGCAAAACATGACCAGCACCAAACCACCATAGGTGTTCGGTATATTACCATGTAATCTAGATTAGTTGACTCTAGTGCAAGTGGGAGACTGTTGGAGATATGCCCTAGAGGCAATAATAAAAGTGATTATTATTGTATCTTTGTGTTTATGATAAATGTTTACATTCATGCTATAACAGTATTAACCGGAAACATTAATACTTGTGTGATTTGTAAACTAAATTAGAGTCCCTAGTAAATCCTCTTTGTAATACTAGCTTGTTGGTTAATAGATGATCGTGGTTTCCCGATCATAAAAATTGAGATGTTGTTAACAACGAGATCATATCATTAGGATAATGGTATGATGGACATACTCCTATATATAAGCGTAGCATAAAGATCAAGTCATTTCAATAGTTCATTTGCTATAAGCTTTCTGATACATAGTAACCTAATTCCTTCGACCATGAGATCATGCTAATCAGCATCACCGAAAGGATACTTTTATGACATCAAACGCCACACCGTAACTGGGTGGCTATAAAGGTGGCATTGAGTGTTCGGAAAGTGTGTGTTGAGGCACATGGATCAAGAGTGGGATTTGTCCATCCATATGATGGATAGATATACTCTGGGCCCTCTCGGTGGAATGTCATCCAATTGGCTTGCAAGCATGTGACTGGCTCACAAGGGATCACATATCACGGAAATGAGAAAAGAGTACTTATCGGTAACGAGGTTGAACTAGGTATGCAGAGATACCGACGATCAAAACCTCGGATGAGTAAACTATCGTGAGACAAAGGGAAATTGGTATCGTATGTAAGTGGTTCATTCGATCACAAAGTAATCGTAGAAATATGTGGCAGCCATATGAATTTCTAGATTCCTCTATTGGTTATTGATCGGATAAGTGTCTCGGTCATGTCCGCATAATTCACGAACCGTAGGGAGACACACTTAAGGATTCGATGTTGTTTGGTAGATATGGAATGTTAGTAGGGATACCAAATGTTGTTCGGAGTCTCGGATGGGATCCAAGATATCACGAGGAGATCCGGAATGGTCCGGAGAATAAGATTCATATAAGGAAAGTCCGATTCCGAAGTTCGAGAAAGATTCCAATGTTTTCATTGGAGAGGTTCTAGAAGGGTCTAGAAGGTTCACCGGTCCGGAAGGGGAATGGTCCATGAATGTGTCATGGGTAAGTGGAATGATTGGATCATATCTTAGGTCACTTGGTGTGGACATTTGCAAGAGAGAATTAAAGCTCTAATTTGAAAGTCAAACGGGAAGTTTGAAAAGTCAAACTGGAACAATGGTTTTCTAGTGGAAGAAGAAAAGAGTCCTTCTCTCAATCCAACTTGGGTTTGGTTTTGGATTCAAACCCAACCCTCCCAAGGCTACCCCCTCTCATAAATAGAGGGGGAGGTCTGCCCCAAACACACAAGCCCTAGCCCTCCCATACCCAAGCCGCCGCCGTCGCGCCTCGCCGCCGCCTCGCACCGCCGCCGGTCCGTCTCCGCCGCCCTAGCCGCCGCCGACACCTCCTCCTCCCGGTCTTCTAAACCCTAGATCACCGAGAAACCCTAGATCCACCATAACTCGCACTGGCTTAGGCGAAGCCCTGCGGGATCTTCCCTCTACTTCCGACACCACGCCGTCGTGCTGCCGGAATCACGAGGGGAGAACTACAGCCTCCACTGCCTGCTGGAACAAGGGAGAGGAAGGTCTTCATCGAGTACCAAACGTGTGACCGACTGCGGAAGCGCTGCTGGAACGCAACGCCGGAAGGATCGTCTACGCGATCTTGAGATCGACAAGTGTACGACTACATCACCCACGAGAATCTGCTCTCGTTAACCGCTTTGGAATCTTCGAGGGTGAGTGCTTCTCTCGGCTTGCTACAATCTAGTAGATAGATCTTGGTTTGTTTGTGTGCATGCGGTGGAATTTTTTTATTTTCCATGCTACGAACCCCTACAGGAGGAGGTGTCAATGGAGACTAGGGCGACGGCGACGAGCCGGTGGCGGCACGGCTGGCGGCGGCGACGGCGTGTGGCGGCGGCACGGCTGGCGGCGGCGACGGCGTGCGGCGGCGGCAGCTTGGGCGGCGGCGGCGCACAGGTGGGGAGGGCTGGTGTTGTGTGCTTTGGGGAAGCCCCCCCTCTATTTATGAGAGGGAGTGCAGCTTGGGAGAGGGGAGTTTGAATCCATACCCAAACCCAAGTTGGATAGAAGGAAGGACTCTTTCCTTCTTCCACTAGGAAACTATTGTTCCACTTTGACTTTTCAAACCTCCCTTTTGACTTCCAATTTAGAGCTTTATTTCTCTCTCGCAAATGCCCAACCAAAGTGACCTTGGACATGATCCAATCATTCCACTTAACCATGACACATTCATGGACCATTCCCCTTCCGATCTGGTAAACCTTCTAGACCCTTCTAGAACCTCTCCGATGAAAACATCGGAATCATTCCCGAACTCTGGAATCGGACTTTCCTTATATGGATCTTATTCTCCGGACCATTCCGGATCTCCTCGTGATATCCCGGATCCCATCCGAGACTCCGAACAACATTCGGTTTCCCTACTTACATTCCATATCTACTAAACAACATCGAATCCTTAAGTGTGTCTCCCTACGTTTCGTGAATTATGGACATGACCGAGACACTTCTCCGATCAATAACCAATAGAGGAATCTGGAAATTCATATGGCTCCCACATATTTCTACGATTACTTTGCGATCAAATGAACCACTTACATACGATACCAATTTCCCTTTGTCTCGCGATAGTTTACTTATCCGAGGTTTGATTGTCGGTATCTCTGCATACCTAGTTCAACCTCGTTACTGACAAGTACTCTTTTCTTGTTCCCGTGATATGTGATCCCTTGTGAGCCAGTTACATGCTTGCAAGCTAATTGGATGAAATTCCACCGAGAGGGCCCAGAGTATATCTATCCGTCATATGGATGGACAAATCCCACTCTTGATCCATGTGCCTCAACACATACTTTCCGAACACTCAATGCCACCTTTATAGCCACCCAGTTACGGTGTGGTGTTTGATGTAATCAAAGCCTCCTTCCGGTGATGGTGATTAACATGATCTTATGGTCTAAGGAATTAGGTTACTATGTATCAGAAAGCTTATAGCAAACGGACTATTGAAATGACTTGATCTTTATGCTACGCTTATCTATAGGAGTATGTCCATCATACCATTCTCCTAATGATATGATCTTGTTGTTAATAACATCTCAATGTTCATGATCGATAAACCACAATAATCCATTAACCAACAAGCTAGTATTATAAAGAGGCTTTACCAGGGACTCTAATTTAGTTTACAAATCACACAAGTATTAATGTTTCCGGTTAATACTATTATAGCATGAATGTAAACATTTATCATAAACACAAAGATATAATAATAACCACTTTTATTATTGCCTCTTGGGCATATCTCCAACATCAATTTCATCACAAAAACAATATTTCTTACACCCATTCCAGTTTCTCTTAGCTAGGTTGTCTTTTGTTAACAAAACTTTGTTCCTAAGAAACCACACGAAAATTTTAATTTTTAAAGGTATTTTTATCTTCCACAAGTACCTTGTGGAGAAACGTGGATGCTCATTCATGAAATCTTCATACATAGATTTAACTGAAAAGATCCTATCATTAGTTAAATTCCAAAAAAATCTACCCCGCTCATCTGTCAATGTAACATCCATCAACCTTTCACATAGGTGCAACCATGCAATCCATTTATCCTCCGTTAAATTTCTCCTATATCCTATATTCAAAGGGTTTTGAGTTAGAACATCATGAACGAGGACATGCTTTCTATGTACTATGTTGTAAAGGGAAGAGTATTGTTGGGCAAGAGGTACGTCCCCTAGCCAAGTATCCTCCCAGAACCGTACCTCTCTCCCATCCCCAATTTTGAAAACACCACAGACGAAGAACTCATCTTTCACTCCCATTAGGCCTTTTCAAAAGGGTGAATCAGTTGGTTTGGTTTCAACCTATGCTAAAGTTTTATTGACCAGATATTTATTGTGTAGCAACTTTTTTTAGACCCCTTGTTCTACCAATAACTTATACAACCATTTACTAAGTAAACATTTGTTTTTAAGTTCTAGCACTTCAATGCCCAAACCCCCTAGTCTTTAGGTCGTCAAATAATATTCCACCGAGTCAGTCGGTACTTCTTCTTATACTCATCACTTTGCCAAAAAAATGTGAGCGATAGAAATCCAGTCGTCTCCTCACACCCTTTGGTATTTGGAGGAAAGATAGCATAAACATCGACATGCTTGATAGGACTGAATTCTGTCCCCATAGAATAATAACTTTCCTCACCAACACCCTAGTTTACCTTCACATCTAGTTTCTACTGGGTTCCATTCAGAATTGCTAAGTTTCCTATAATATATAGGTACCCCAAGGTACCTAAACGGTAGTGATCCGGATTCACAACCAAAAATCTTCCTATAGATATGTTCTTGTTCAGCAGCCTTGCTGAAACAATAGATCTCACTCTTATGAAAGTCGATTTTTAGTCCTGATAGTTCTTCAAAAATGCATAGAATAAGCTTCATATTGACTGCCTTTTGCAAATCGTGATCCATGAACAGAATTGTATCATCGGCATATTGCAAAATAGACACCCCCTTCAACTAGATGGGGTATTAGTCTAGCAACTTGATCATTCTCTTTTGCCCTAGCAATTAGGATGGCAAGCATGTCAACTATAACATTGAACAACATAGGTGACAGCGGATCCCCTTGTCGTAAACCTTTTCTAGTGTGGAAGTAGTTTCCAATGTTATCATTGACCCGAATGGCTACACTTCCATCTCGTACGAAATTATTAATCCATTTACACCATATAGGATCAAAACCTTTCATACACATGACTTGTACACATGTCATACACGAAGAGCAAAACTAAAGTACTTTGGAACCTTCATCATGTGGTTGTAGCATGAGTATATGCATTTAACCCTTCATTCTCTACCGGCAGTCTGAGTTAAATCTCAACATCATCATTCAGCACCCAGACTTTCCTAATCCTGGCAAATCTTGACCTTAACCATTTTGGCACTCTTTTCCTGGTATGTAAAACACGTACAAGGGAAAAATTGACCAGGATGAATAAGGTTATGGTGCCAATTCTAGGAATTACAATGTCGAGGTCCAACTCAAACTACTACTACAAGATCGAGGTTCGCTCTTCCCTGAATTGCTCGAAGAGATGATGACCCATAGAAAGGTTGTGTTTTTAGGGTTCTTTTCATGAACGGATTGTGCCTCATGGATGAGTAAGTGCAAGGTTGGCGATGGATATATGTAGTTTAGCTATTTCTCAAGCAAATGAAAAATAACTATTTATAGGTTGGAATTACAATTGTCCGATCTAAACATTTAGTTTCATAAATGTACAATAAATATTGATTTAACTACGTAAGAACATACACCAACAAATAATTTTCTTTTAAGACCATCTTGTCAGCTTAACTAGGTAAAATGGGTACACGTGACATACATGAAGAGTAAAACTAAATATATGCATTTAAACCTTCATTCTCTACAAGCAGTGTGAGTTGAATCTTAACATCATCATTCAGGAATTCAGCAACCCGACTTTCCTGATTCTGGTGAAAATCATACCTTTAACCATTTTGGCACTCTTTTCCTGGTATGCAAAATAAGTACAAGGGCAAAATTGACCAGGATGAGTAAGGTTATGATACCAATTTCAGGAATTGGAATGTTGGGGTTCAACTCAAACTACTACTACAAGATCGAGGTTTTCTCTTCTATGGATTGCTCGGAGCAGAGATGACGGCCCACAGAAAGTTGTGTTTTTGGGACTCTTTTCATGAACGAATTGCGCCTCATCGACGAGTAAGTGCAAGGTTGGTGATCGATACATAGTTTTGCTATTTCTCAAGCGAATGGAAAATAACTATTTGTAGGTACGAATTAACAACCGCCTGATTTGAATATATAGTTTTATAAAAGTACAATAAATATTGATTAGGTAGATATTTTTTAAAGCTAAGAAGTGACTATTTCTAAGATGACTAAGCAATTGCCAACCCCATTGCTTTATTTCCATGGGGCTAGAATCATGGCTTGCACGACCAAGGCCAACTTATGTAATGACACATGAGATTAGTCTCTTATATATATGCATCATCACACTTCATCAAAAGCGTCGGAATTTCTATATGGTATGAGCGACTTCCCTTCCCAATCTCACCTAGCCGGCTTTAATCGTCCCCATCGGTGGTTCTCTTCATGCTTTTATCGTATTGAGTATACATAAACATTACTCTCCATGCACTTATGAATAAGGCGCACAAGAATTTCAGATTTATCTTTAACTAAAAATAAGTCCAAACATGAGGATTGTTTGATAAAATATATCATTAGAAAGTGTTCTCAATACGAATCCCACGATATCAGTTTTGTACAAAATAATAAAGAATTTGTTGCTGCAATTTTTTTGTGAGGACTCATCATCTCAAAAAACGAGTGCATCTTATTTATGGGGATGGATGGATTTTGAGAGTGAAGTCAGGTAATCTCATACTCCCTCAATTCGGATTTTGAAAAAGCTTTCCCAGATTTTGTGTAACTTCGACCATGAAATTAACTAACATATTTGAATCATTTCCACTAAATTGCAGTACTATTGAATACCTCTTCAAGTACAGATCCAATGGTACGTATTTCGTGACGTATAACATATTTTGTTTCTCAGTTTCACGGTCAAAGTTGGACTAAAAAATAGGAGAGGCCTTTCAAAAAACTTGGACGGAGGACTAATTTATTTGTACAGTTTTAGTACCCATCATGGAAACGAACCCAACAAATTTTTGCTGAAGTTTAACATACGAATGCAGCAGAATTAGTACGCTAAACAACAAGTAGGTCCTCAGATACGCGTTGCCGAAAGAATCGTCCAACAAAAAGAATATGCACAATTACATTCATCCTCTCTACTCTGCCTCTGTACCAGCAATGCTTTTCTTCAAGGAATCCACGTCGTCCGCCAGCTGCTTCCTGCTTTCCTGCAATCGAATTTTATCCAACACATGTGAGCAGGTTTGTTGCAATCGAGTTGGTTCTACCACCAGATACTACTCTACCAATAACCAATTAAGTGAACCCGTAAAAATAATCGCGTGTACCTTGAAGAGGAGGTAGCGGTAGACGAACCATCCGGTGTACCCGAGCCCAACAAGCTCCATGATCTTGGGAAGCTGCAGCAGCCGGATACAGTTTAACGTGTCACTACTTAGTCTCTGACTCTCAGTGGACAAATGATCCCACACGCGTATCACCGGTGGCGATCAACGTACCAGAGGCAGGGAGTTGACGGCGCCGACGACGACGGACGAAAACCAGGTAGCAACGATGGCGCCGGCGGCGTAGGTGAGGACGGTGGACTTGTTCTCAACGGCGTCCCACTGCCACAATCAACACCGTACGCACCGTCCCTCAAAGTGAGTTTATTTCACTCGCCATTAATTTTAGCTAGGTAGTACGATCTATACTGTCCTCTTTTTGATCCATGACCGCTGTACCTTGGCTTTCAGGTCGTCGACCAGCTCGTCGCCGCTGGCGGCGGAAGTCGAGGTGTCATCGGAGGAGGCCTTCACCCGGAGCAGAGAAAGCCGTGGTGCATCTGATTAGCATCGCAGCATGTCGTAACTGCAGCTACGTACAAAAACAACATTGTTTCTGCAGAATGTACCGCGCGCACCTTGGAGGCGAAGAGGCGAGAAGCTACGCGGCGGGAGACGAACGGTGGGTGGCGCGGCCGCAGCGACGGCGGGGAGGCGTGCTCCTGCTGCACCCAGAACCGCCGTGGAGTACGCCGTGGCGGCCATGTCCAGTTATCGTTCTTCCCCGAAGGCTCTTCCTCTTCTTCTCCGGCCTATGCTTCGAAACGCTCCTGCAGTCCTGCGCGCCCTGGGCCTCTGTTTTTCTCCTGTCCCGACTTTCCAGCTACCTCGTGTCCACTGCTCCGTGCGTGGTGATCGCCCAGATGGCAGGATGGTGGGCTCTGATTGGCTCCCTTCCTATCTTCAGAATCTGTGGTTGGCCTGCCCAGTCCCCACTACAAGTCATTTGGCTGGCCTCTAGTCCTAGGAACGGAGAGGTCTCAAGTACTCTCACAGGACAGGAGTTTGTATTTTTTCAAAGGATGCCCTGCGGCTACGGCCTCTGCACGTTCTCGCAACCTGTATCTGCAAATGTCTGTTCAGGCGAGCAACGTTGGTGTTGCCGCACGGGACGAATCGACGCTCAGCGGAAACCCAGAACTAGAACTAGACCACACTGCCCCCCCTCCCCCCTACCTCACGTGCCTCCAAAAGTAGACAAGTTGTCTTAAATTGTTATATAAGGCACAAAAACAAATGTCGCGCCCGCTACCGTCGTTAAATGTATTTAGAGGCATATTTAGAAAGTGTCTTATAAAATACTTTTGTAGGCATATTTTTTAATGCCTCCTTTTATATATAAGACATACCTAAAAAGTGCCTTCTAAAGTATTTTTATAGGCATATTTTATAATGCCTCCTTTTCTTATGTAAGACATATCCAATTGTGCCTTGTAAAGTAGTTTTATAGGCACATTTGATAATGTTTCTTTTTTTTTTATGTAAGGCATATCCAATAGTGCCTTATAAAGTGAGGTTTAGAGGCAATGGCAATAATGCCTTGTAAAATGAGTTTTAGGGGCAATATCAATAGTGCCTTGTAAAGTGAGTTTTAGAGGCAATATCAAAAGTGTCTTGTAAAGTGAGTTTTAGAGACACTATCAAAAGTGCCTTGTAAAGTGAGTTTTAGAGGCAATATATAAAAAATGCCTTGTAAAATAAGTTTTAGAGGTAATATTAAAAGTGTCTTGTAAAGTGAGTTGCAGAGAAATGACTCTAACCAATTGTGGCCATTTTCAGAATGCGTCTAAACAATTGTAGCCATTTTCAGAATGGCTCGCAACAGTCAAATTACAGTAGTTATTATAGTTAAATCACATCAATACAAATCACAGTAATACAACTGGCTCACAACAATAGCAGAGATTCAAATATCACTCAAATTATTACAGTCAAATAAACAATTAGTTCACAACAATATCAATAGCAGAGGGTCAGAAACTGTGGGTACACGTTCCAATAAATACAACTTCATCTTGTAACTAACTATCTGCATATATTTCGAATTTGTTTACAGCAAGGTAAAATCCTAATGATAGCCATTTGACGATTCATGATAGGTCATTTAGAAAACAACTAAGGTTTCATGTCAAACTACCGCTGATTAAGATCCTTTAAAGGCGTAATGATCTGAGCCTAGTGCCTTTTAAGATCCATCATTGCATACTTATCAGAGAACCATTAGCATCCAAACAATAGACATCGAAATGTTAAGAATACAATACATATATCTTTTGCAAACTTATTTCAGGCTATGTCAAACTTAATTTCGTCATTGGGTTGTCAGTGAAGAAATCTAGAGAAAGAACATATCTGGTGCTATCGTATGGATATACAAGACAACATCAAATTACGCTAGCAAATCTCGTAGTGTAGAGGTAGATGGTAAAATTAACCATTATCTGAACTAGGCTAAATTTAACACCAACATCACAGTAAGAGAGAGACAACAGAGCTACCATGCATCACCTCTTATTGCTGCGTTAGGTTTAGGTTGTTTGTTGCTATGGAGAGTTGAGCATACTTCATTTAGCAGCGCTAGTGTTGATCATCAGTGACACTTGGGAGTTTGGATATGCATTAAGGGTGGACGCCTTTATCATTCTTATTCGACATATCAGTATCACATGATTTTTTTCCTAGTGATCACTAAAGATGGATGGTCAGGCAAATGCTTTGACTTTGTGAACAATAAAAAGCTCAAAGTAACAAAATCAAAAGTGTATTACCAGGTATGCTACCCATGAAGCCTTCCCACTGATCAAATAGAGCTCCTCCGAATTTAACATCCCAGAGCTACAGAAGTTGATATGATAAAGTAATTTTCAGTATATTCTATATAAGAGTAATCACAAAGGTGTTACAGAATGATACATAGAAAATTCGTGTGACTGGTCTCTAAATCAACCAAATCTACGACCCTTAGTAGTAAACTAATACATGCCATATAACTTGCACTTTAATCAATATGGCAGATAGACAGGATGGTCACATGATGGGTGCGGACTTTTAAATTGCTTCGGTTACTTCTATCTGAGTCCTAATAGGAAGTAATCCTACATGCCTACTTGTCGAGTATAGGTGTCAAGCAGAAACTACCTTGTTGCTACCTGGTTGGGATATGCATGCTACGTACGGTAGGAGGTTTCTCAAAAGTCATTTCCTTTTTTTAGTGACTTGGTTCCTACTTGACGCCTAGGAGCTGATCGGTGGAGGGGGTAATTGATAAAAAACCAAGCTACACTCTTATATTTTAAAATTTGCTTTAAAAAATTGTAGGCACTATAGAAAGAAATGGAGGGAGTAGAAGATTATAGATATGTGCACTTGTGCATGAGACTACTCATCAACACAAGGAGCAAACAACATATGTGGCCATTGGACTATATCATGAATAATGAGGAGGCTGTGTTGAACACATAATACTTTCTAAATATTTAGCACAATCTATAGGTGCTTTACTATGAACTTGATGTCCCCTTATCTGAACTATGGGGTTATTTTATCTAAGATCTGATGAACAATGTCGTGTTTCAACATCAGAGACTCCACAAGGAACCAAAACAGTTTTACCATCTATTAGCAGCATGAAAACATTATTTAGAAAATCATCTTACTTTGATCACACTCTGCATTCCAAAAGACAAGCCTCAGAAATAATTATACCTATCCATAAACGCCATTAACCTGTAAACAGTCAGAAGGAAAACTGGGGGAACTAAGAACCTCCATGATAATATGTACAAGCCTCATCTTCTTAGAATATAAAAATTCTCAGAACCAATGAAGTCCACACCTATAACATATGGATTATGAGCAATGTCATCTACTTAGAATATAATAAGGAAGAGAACAAAAACCCAAATAATACAGTAGATCATGCATACTACCAGATGGGTAAAACTAAAACTAAGAGGCGAACGAACTCCTTAGAAATGCATATATAAATGACAGCTAGAACTAAACATGGATTGACTTTTGACAAAATTTATATGCCCTTGCTTTATGGAACGAAGAGAGTACATTTTATTTGTAAGGGAAGCACAAGATAGGAGTGGGATTACTTATCATTTAAATAGTTCGTGATCTCTTCACTGGTGCATCTTGGGCTAAATTTCAAGAGTATATAATGAAAGTAGATCTCATAGAATAAATTCAGCAATTCAATATATACTTACAGACAGTAGATTTTTCTCCGCTAATGTGCGGTGAATATCTAACACACTGGATCTGGACTGCGGTAAATCTACAGGTGGTCCTTGCGAAGAAATAAAACCTGATATGTGACCTTATACCTTATACTCCTACGTAATGGTGTCCTTGTTGAACAGCTTCGACAGTTGTCGGAAATGATAAAATTTATGAGTATCACAGTTAACATGCTTCTTCAACTTCTTTAGATTTTGTTTTTTAGTAGTAGAAAGGAGAGTACATATCTCTATAGAAGAAAAAACATTACATACAAACATCCAGTAGTGGACGAAAATCATGGCTTGAAAATACTTAACAGTATATGTAACTATCAGAAAGTACATTGTGCTCCATAAACATTTCGTACAATAAAGTCCATAATATCAGGTAAGAGAAAAATAGTTCATCTAGTGAGAACCCTTTAGGATAGCAAGCAATCATAATACAACTAATTAAATTGAACGAAAATCAGAAACTCAGAAGCACCTGTATTGGCATGATACAAGTCATGAAAAATCCATATGGTAAAGAGGCTGCAGGAAGACCAATCGCTTGATTCTCTCGTGGTGGAGATAGATTAGGTGCTAGCATTGCAAGGCCTAGCAGCGTGGCTGCTAGTATGCCTCACGCATGAGGCAGTGCTCACTTCATCGCACTAACCATGTTAGTAGGAGGAGAATTGACCGACAACTGTGCCTATAGCCTGCAAAAAAGAAACAATGTTACAACCACCTTAGAGTGAACTGCATTTTTTTCGTTAATCATGTTATGCAAGAAAGCATTTTAGGATATAATAATTCTAGTACTATTACTACAGTGATAACAAAAAGATGTCAATGCTGGTGCCTATGGTTTGGTTCTTGCTCAACAATATAAGCACACAAAACTATAGTGACGCAAGTGTACATTACTGGTGCAGAAAGCTAGCATGGCAACTTCGCCTACTTACAACATAATATATATATATATAAATATGCATGCAAATGAGGTTAGGTGCAGAATGCCAATTATCAAATAGCTTCCATCGACAGTCCGAAAATGAAATTTGACAGGAAACCAATCAAATATATTGGGTGATGCCTAGAACACTTATTTAAATTATCTGACATGAAACTCATGACTAATCTATTAGGCATGGAAATATACCCTCACACCATGCATTGTTCTTTTCAATAAGTACTTCAACTTGAAAAACTAATAGAATCTTAGTTAGCCCTTAGTATCCAGCCAAGAGCAATCTGAAATTCCCATACAGTATGTACAAAAACAACATGAAAACCCTGATTTCAATGGTAAATTAAGAACAATCAGCATGCCACAACATAGATACTTGTAATAGTAATAAGAGTACTTTCACACATAAAACATTATTTCACCTCTTCATAGTAATGCAAGTAACATGGAACACTTAATTTTTCAAATTTCAACCTATGGGGATAAGAGGAAACACACCAAGGGCACAAGCCAAAAGGCCGAGATCTCCATATTCGTAGCTGATAATAAGAGGGGCTGCCTTTAGACCGTCATACGCTGCCAAATTTATTATCGCCACTATTCCAGTCACGGGCCACGGTCGAGGAGACACACGGTGACGAAAACCTGCCGATGGGAGGCTTAGTAACAGAGCTAGATCATCAACTACTAATTTAGAGAGTTAACTACATCAAGGTACAAAAGAATTCGTGCCAACGAAGTATCCAATAAAAGTATGGAATAAGGTATGATTAGTTTACTTTCATTACACCCTCCGCTCACCCTCTCTGGCACGCCGACCAAAACTAATAACTGATGACGTAACCAAGCATACTGCTTGACCTTCTGACTTTGTTTATATTATAAATAAATAGATTAATGTGTTGCTCAAATAATAGGTAGCATTCTACACAACGGGTTATGGTGAGTAGTAGCGTAAGTCCATGTTCCATCCAATCATTTATGGGAAAAGGGATTGGTCCATGGCAAACAAAACAACACTTGTATGTAGCTCTTTGACAGAAAACTAAGAACAATCGATCATGGGTCATGATTATACAATCAAGAGTACATCTAGCACAAAAAAACATGGGAGGCAAACAAAAGGAAGCCAACACATCTAATCTGCATAGATACAATGGCATTCGTACAATATCGTCTGGATGTTTTACTGATTGACGTATAATTTTAGGATGCAGTATAGTTCAAATCAGGTACCAGGATGACAATATGGGTATGCCTAAGAACACAAAGAATCAGAACTTTTTAAAAGTAACATCCAAGATTTTAGAATTAGAGTAAAGAGGAAAGATTGACTGACACACTGAGTTATGCATTGCAAGATGGAACACAAGAGAGGTTAATGTAAATTGAGTTCCTTGATTATATGAGCAGACAAATAAGCTTTTACACATAAAACATGAAACAAGAATACTACATCAAACAGATGATCTATAAAGCATAAAATGCACTAATATGGGAAATACCTCTATAAGACTAACAATTTCACTTCATTGAGTCATTAAGTTGAAGCAGCAAACGCTATGAACTGAAATATTTATTCACGGATGCAAGGATGATATGCAACCAAATGTCAAAATCTAACAACTAATCTAAGACCTAAAGGAGCAAAAATTACTTTCAATTATATACCTGGAAATCTAACAAGTAACCCACGACCTAATGAAATAAACAAGGACTTACTTTCTTCACTATATATCTAAAGACAATGCAAACCTCCCTAAATAAAGATAATGCAAAAGGGCAACTTTAATTAGTCTAGAAGTCCAAAGAGGACCCTGTTCTACAGGACAAATCATATAAGCAAAAGATGGACAGATTCCAAATCAATTATACGAGCAGTGGCGGATCTAGATGGTGTGTCGGGTGTGGTACCGATATACACTTTGAAATTCTGGAGGTCGGTGGGGATTTTAACAAAGTCATCTTCTGTTGTGTTATTATTAATGAGGGAATCTAAACCGGAGACACTTATTATGGATCCGAGAGAGTAGTATAACTGATTCCACATTGCACACGAAATCACAAGGTGGCCGGACTCGTGCATCTGTTATTTATCTATTTTTCTTCTAAAAATTATTGAGCCAAATAAAAGTAGACCGTGATACGATTACGAGACTTGACAAATCGAGATTAGTCTGTTCTATATAGGTAGGTTATACATCTCCATGTATTCATTTTCTCTGATGTACTCCCTCTATCTGAAAATTTAAGATGTTATTACATCCAACATACTTAGATATTAGTTGTAATAACATCTTATATTACGGGACGGAGGGAATACAACATCATCATTTTATAAGATGATAAGGGTGAAACAACGAGACTAACACACCTTGTAAACATGGTAAATGAAATACCAACAAAGATCAACCCATTACAATATGTGACGGAAAAACATGCAGCAAACATATTCAAGAACTAGGCTCTCGGAAATCTAGTTTTTAAAAAACATAGTCATCAAGAGGTGTTTTCGACATGTCTCAGAGAGTAGTTTATAAGGGCCCGGCGGAGCCTCCGAGTACCTCATCCTCTGACAGATATCCAGGGTGCGTTTGCATTTCAAAAAAGCTGATGTGAACTATGAAACATAGAAAAGCTTCTATGAGTTAAAGAACCGTGGTGTAGTAACTGTGTCAAATTTGTGTACAGGCTACAGTTGGATTTGTACTACTCGGGTAGGTTATGTGTTGGAGTCGAACTAACCTGGACCTAATATAACCTGAGTAGATAAAATAAACTAGACGCAAGCAAGGTTAGACAAAAAGATCGAGCTTAGAGGATAGTATGGCGTCCGTGGCAGGGGCGCTGACATGTGTGACGTTGTAGATATGAAGTGTTTGTATACCACGGAGGGCTTGTCGTTGCCGGTACTATGATAAATACCTGGGGAGGAGCCCTATGACCCGCAGATGTAGGCATTTATCGTTGAACTACATCATTACCAAAGATCGTCTCCTGTCTATGTTTTGCAATGATCTAATCACTTATTATGCTAACGAGTGGTACCAGAGCCAAAGATTACAGATTGGCTTCAAGGTGCGAATGGTGGTTGTTCTAGGGGCAAGCTTCTATCGGAGCGGAGGCCGGAGTGAACGATGTTCCCCCGTGCTACGGTACATGTTGTTGATGACGGCGGGACACCATCAACAAAGGACAATATTGATTGCAGGCGTGATGACATGAGGCGGCCATGTCGCCAAAGCAGATCCGATCAGAAAGCACCGTCCATCGGATGGCTTGGCACACAAGTTGGGGGAGATCGTACGGACTGATGCGGCACAACGAGTTCGAGAGGTCAGACCGGTCGGTTCCACTAAAGAGGACGGCTCGACGAAAAGAGACAAGGTGCAGTTCGACAAGGACCTGTGTTCATATTTCATCACGGTTTTAGTCTCTGATGCACATACTACAAGTGTGAGCGTGTGGCTCTAAGATTCAGAATATTTGGTGGAGTTCTACATAGTTGTTTTCAAAGGCTTGTGTACCGACTTATTTTTAGGTTCTCATAAGGAAACAAATGAAGGCCTAATTGGATGACGCAACACATGACTTGGAGCCCAGGCAAGTCACGTGGAGTCGTATTCAAGGTGGAGATAGATCCGAACTATCTCTGAGGTCAATAAAAGGAGGACTACAGGGTGCAACGGAAAGAGCTCACGAGTTTCCTAGCGCTAACTCTCGAGCACGGAATTTTGGAAGCGAGGCAGTGCACGCGAGAAGGCTTTTTTGAACCGAAGAAGAGTCTAGGGTCGGTTTGATCACTCTGACCTAAGTGATCTAATCGGCGGCTGTTCGTGGGAGGATGAGATGTCCTCCACAACTAGGTTTGAGGTGACAAAGTTCGATGGTACATGCAACTTCCAAGCTATGGTAGTTGAGGGTCAAGGATTTTCTAGGCCAGCAGGGACTCCTAAGATAATCAAAGCTGAAATGGCAAAACCTGCAAGATGGATGTTGATGACTAGGCTAAGATGCAAATCAGGGTCATTGGTACTATATGACCGAGTCTAGTTGGTCAGGCCTTGTATCATATGATTGACGAGGAGTCACCGAGTGTAGTATGGAAGACATTGGAGGATCAGTCCATGAACAAGACCGCACCCAATAAGTTCTATCTCAAGAAGAAATTGTATAGGATGAGGATGCAAGAAGGGGTAGATTTTGCTGATCACATCAGTGCCTTCAACCCTGTGCTCTCATATTCGCAACGTATTGGGGTCATGGTGGAGGATGAGGATATGTCTTTTCTCACCCTTACTTTGTTTTCTAAGTCCTATAAGAGTTTGGTTGTTACACTGATCGTACAACAAGTCACTAGTAGAGAAAAACTTATAGCCAGGTTCCTTACCGCCGGCGAAGTGGGTCCGGGGCCGCTGGCGGTAAGGCCTTCCAGGCCTTCCTCGCGTTATCGCTGGCGAACGCAAACGGAAAGATCTTGGGCTATCCCAAGTACCACTGGTGAACAGAGCTTGCGTGCGCCAGGGATGTGGTGGGCCATGTGCCCGGGATGAGATGCCCTTTAGCGCCGGCAAAACCGGGCCATGTTCGCCGGGGCTATGGTCCATTACCACCGGCGAATCCCGGGCATACTCGCCTAGGATATGGTGGGCTGGATGGTCCACCCGGGCCAAAATTTTACCACCAGCGCCTACGTCCAATATTCGCCGGGGATAAGAACAGTACCACCGGCAACCCACATCTCCATTTGCCGGGAAATTTTCCTCCAGCTACCAGACCCTCGATCGACCCCTATCCACTCCACTCCACTAGTCGCCACACACATATCCACCTACCGCCCCTCCCTCTTCTCGACCGCCAACAACTCTCTCTCGCGCGCGCGTGTGCGCGCTCGCGCGCGTGCGCAACCGCCGCCCAACTCGCCGGAGCCCCATCCCCGCTGCTCGCCGGCCACTTCTATGCCCCTCCTTCTTCCAGGTTGATTGCCCTACACCCGATGCAGTCCCACACCTCCAGGAGCCCCATGGGAAACCCCTAGCGCCATACTGCCGGCCGCCCTCGTCGAAGGCCCGGTTCGGCGACACAGAGGCGTGCGTGAAGAAGTGTGATGAGGTGGAGAGCAGTAGTACCTCCTCTCCTCAGCTCCACCCTGCAGCCCGTATGTGGTCTCGCTCCATGATACGTGCAAAACGTCTCTATTTTACCGAACACTTTTGCTATTGTTTCTCCTCTAATTTGTGTGATTTGGATATAACTAACATAGACTCACGGAGCCAGAAGATGAGACGGAGGAGGGCCACGAGGGGCCCCCACAACCCCTGGCCACGCGGGCCAGCCCAGGCCGCGCCTAGGGTGGTGAGGCCACCTCGGGCGCCCCCCTCGGTCTCCTTCTTCGCCTACATAAAGCCGTCTGACCTAAAAACGTGGGAGGTTCGACGTTTTTCCAGATAGAGTTCCGCTGTGCCACCACCACCAGAAATCACGATTCGTAACTAGAAACTCCGTTCTGGCACCCTGCCGGGACGGGGAATTGGAGGAGATCATCGCCATCATCATCATCGACGCCTCTCCATAAACCATCAATGTTTCCCCCATCCATGAGTGAGTAATCCCCGCTATAGGCTATGGGGATGGTAGGGATTGGATGAGATCTATCATGTAATCGAATAAGATTGTTAGGGCATGGTGCCTAGTATCTTTGTTAGTGCTTTTTGACATTGTTGCAACTTGTTGTGCTTAATGATTGTCACTAGGGCCCGAGTGCCATGATCTCAGATCTGAACATGTTATTGATTCATGATGATAGTATTGTTTGTGATCTTATCTGCAAGTTGTTTACACATATTATTGTCCGGAACCAAAGGCCTCGAAGTGACTGGGACAGCCAGAGGGGATGGCTGTGATATGAGGATCACGTGTGTTCACGGAGTGTTAATGCTTTGCTCATGTACTCTATTAAAAGGAGAACCTTAATTGCCAGTATATTCCCTTGAGGCCCCACTACAACGGGCTGGCAGGACAAAAGATGTTGTGCAAGTTGTCATTGCAAGCACGTATGACTATATATGGAACACATGCCTATGATTAGTTCGTACTTGGATGCTTTATCTTATTTATCTGCAAATGCCCTAGATCTTGAAATTACATGAGTAGTCTTATCCATGCAACGCCCGTACATCCATCCCTCTACCTACTACACTCAAATTCTGTTGTTTGCTAATATTGTTACTACTGCCTTTATTTTACCACTGTTGTTACTTTGTGTAACACCTCGGATTGGCACTATGCAAGTTTTAGTGATTCCCGCCAAAGCCCGCATAGAAACGATTCAAAGGTGCCCACCAGGCACTTGCGTGCGGGTGGAAAACGAAGTAATACCATTACACAATAGTCCATGATGGAACCCACAGAATAGATATATACAAAAACGACTCCATGAGTCAAGAATACAGATATACAGTACAAAGATCCAAATCACCTTGAAAACGAAACAACATCCGACTACAGACAAGATGCAAATGGGACTAAGAGCCCTGAAGAATAACCAATGGCTTCCATAATTCTGCCCAGGCCAAGCCAGAAGGGTAACCTTGCTAACGACGTCGATCTCAAACCTACTTAAACAAAAGGGGTGCCGACAAAGGGCTAAGGAAAAAGAGAGCGGTCAGTACTGAGGACAGTACACGATGAGACTAGAATTCGGCGGTCCTCACCTACATAGGTATGGTGTACTAAAGCGGCAATGCATCATGCACTAAATAACCTATAGAGACTCGATACAACTGTCGGCTAACATAGAGGGATAAGAAAGACCTATTCGAAACCAACCTGATACTATCACCAAACAAACCCATCCTGGTATTTCCCCCTCGAAACCAAACGAGGAAGTCAAGCCGAGGAAACTCACACGGTTGGCAGTTTTATTCATTCCATTATAGTGGAAGCAATTACTAGTCAGATATAGAAAGCATGAGTCATCCTGATATTATAAACAGTGGGCAATTTTAGTTAACCATTCCGTTGTAGTTGCAATACTTACTAGTCAGATACATATAGCATAAGACATTCAAAAACCCAGCAGTTGTTGGTACTTTTATTTAGCCATTCCTTTGTAGTGAAGCTGATTACTAGTCATTATAAGGTCAAATTTATAGCACTACTTTATTTATAGTTGTCTATAATCGAGATACTGTGCTCCAAGTCGTCCATAACCGTGGACACGTCTTTCAAAAAGTTTTACCCTGCGGGGGGCACAAATAGCAACACACACACGATCAACCTCGGAAAAACCAAATGAAAACCCAATGAGGCCTCACGACAAAGAAATCACAAGATTCATATAATATTTCAGGGGGCCACCCCACCAAGCTACCCGCTACGAAGTTGGCCAGCTCCGAGACGGACCCAGAGGTTTGCAAGAACGGTTGTAAACGACTGGTAACCCGAAAGTGTGACTAGGCTTGTCGATACCGCAAAATCATGCCGCGATCCAAAACAGTGCAGGCGCTCCACGCGCAATAGTAAATAAAGCAGTAAAGCATGGCATAATCATGGCATAAGTACAGTATAGTAATAAAGCCCCAAACTAGTTTGTGGCCCCAAGAAATAAGATATGACTCAAGCTCATGCTAAGTGGATTCATGGTACCACATGCGGATAGTGCAAATATTCAAAGAACAGGTATCAAGTACTCGGGGCCCTACGGGACACAAGTGGACGGTTAAAAACCAAATAACATCTATTGTCCACCTGTGCCTTTGCATTATTTACCTACTTTCAATTTTAGTTATTAAACTGTACTTAAAGTCATGATCATCTCCAACATTAAGCATATGGCGACGCTCCAACAACTGTGGTACTTGACGACATCGAAACAACACCTGAGCAATCAACTGCGACTCGCAAGGCCAACTATCTACCAAACAATAGGTAATAGGAGGTGTCCAAGGCAATATAATAGCTGCAAGGGATATCACGGGTATGAAAACTAGAACATTGTAACATAGATAACAATAGATCAGCAGGAGGAAGTAAAGACTAGAAATGTAAAATAGGTAGAAAGGAGGAGAATGCTCGCTTAGGAAACACTGCCGGGGATATATATCCGAAGAACTTGTCAAAGCTCACAACATCTCATCATCCTATCCGAGAAGAAGCAAACTCTAAAAGGAACAAGCGATGCGGCAATTACAATTAATGTGAAAGAATCGGCATGATCATGATATGGTGCATGACATGGCAAGGGTGTGATGCAATTAGGCAATATTAAGCGGAACCGGATCCTGACATTTATTTAGATGGTTCATGTTGTTTAGATACCCCGCAATTTAAATGTTGGCTTAATAAGGAAAAACATGTCACCGATTCTCTACACAAATTTAAATGGAGCCAATATAACCGTAGATTAGCCCGCATATGGTCTCCATATTTAATTAGTAGATGAGTCGTCAACATATCTCCAACCCACAATATGTATGCAAGGATGCTCAATTCATATGCAATAAGATATATATTTCATTTATAAAAATAAGGTCTCGGAAAGAGGGTCACACATGTCTTTGACGATCTTGGACTCCGAGGGGTTCGGGGGACCGGTCTTCGGACAATGGCTTTCGGATCCGTAAAGGAGGCCCTGGCGTACCCCCAAGGAAGGTCTTGACGAAGGTTTGTCGGGTACCCCTTGGTTCGATACGGTCTTCGGACTTCGAGGGTCGGTGTCGAACTTGGAATCGATACCGGGTCTTTGAGTGGCACCAAGCCATGACATCCATAACGCTTCACTTCCTCGAAAACCAAACAACACCGCGCTTAATAGGAACACTCACAGGAGGCCAAAGGGGTCATGATAGATGCCACTTCAAGTTGAGAACGAATCGGGAGGCTTCGAGAGCTTCACTAGCTAGCACACACCAGGGATCATGGCCCTGTCGCAAACACTGGTACCAAGGCGCGTATGAGCATGATACAAACAAGTAGGGCAGAAGCATCAATAAATGCATCGACATATGGGTTTACCGAGGAACATAACTGCACTTGAGGAGAGGCTCAACTAGCCCCACATGCGTGAAGCCCAGGACAATGGTCCATAGACGAGGAAGAGAACTCAGCGACGACGCAGCTTAGTGGCACTGCAAGGACATGCGCCCAGTGATGGAGCGGCGAGGAAGGCGACCGGTGGCAAGGAGAGGCGCTCGGGAGGAGGCGGCCAGTTGTGGGGACGCACAGGCTGCGGAGCTCCGGCCGATGGCAGTCGCTGGCGGGGCGGCCTCAGCGGCGGCGCACATGAAGAGGCCGGGGAGTCGAGCATGGGCGGCCGATGGTGGCGGCTTTGGGGCGTCGGGGTTGGCGGAGGTCGGCGGCGGCAGAGGGCCGGCAGAGGAGGTCGACGGGGCAACCGCGAAGGGGCACCGACACGGGGTCACGCATAGGGCCAGCACAGAGCGGAGCTTGGCGGCGAGAGACGCTGGGGCTACCGGCGTTGGCAGATGGAGGTTTGAGGGAGGGGCACCGATGTGCTGGTCGAGGGGATCCTAGACGGCAGGCTGTAGAGGGGCAGGGCCAGCGGCGGCAGCGTGAGCGAGGAAGGAGGGCGTCGGGTGTGGCGTGATTCATGTGAGGAAGGGGGTCGCGAGGGAGATGGTACAGGGAAGTGGTGGGGTCCGCGGGGTGGGTCAGCTGACTGCGTGAGTTCAACACGGGGTGGACGCGGTTGCTGCAAGGGGTGGTGGAGGCATGGTGTACATGAGCAGGTGAGAGGTGTGACAGGCCTGGGGTGGTTCGGTCGATGTGAGGTGAGTGTGGAAGGGTGTGCGTGTGTGATGGAAAGCGAGAGGGATGTTGCGGCGGCATGGTGGGTAGAGCTGGGATGGGGTAGCTAGGGTTTGCAATTAGGGTTAGAGGGATGGTAGGTGGCTGGCTGGGCCTTTGGGCCTGGCCGGCTGCCTCCCCTGAAAAAATATTTTATATAAAAAATATTATAGGTTTATTTTAAAGGCTTTACAAATAGGTTTTAGACAAAACAAAATAATCGGACGAGTCCGGTTTTGATTTGAGATAAAAGACGAGGGATATTTAGAAAATAAAGATGTAAGCTTTTAGAAAATAGTTTTAGGCAAATGATGCATGATGATGTCATGATGATGCACATAATAATAAACAACAACGGTTTTCTAGTAGTGGATTTACCCGGGGTGCTACAAATCGAAACCACTAACAATGGATCTCGCCCCCGAGATCCGCCTCATGGTACGGGGAAGAAGGTCGATGGCCAAAATCTCCTCGCTTCATGTAGATCCTCGCGATACCACTAACAAGGGTTCTTTCTCCATCTTGAGGTAGGCGACACCACCAACAACGGAGTTCACGTTCGTCGACAGAACATGCCGGCGAAACACATACGAAGGAAGAGGTATCAAAAGATAAAGCCACCTCTAACTTCAGTGGAAAGAGTAAATTGAAGACCCACCGATTCAATATACAAAAGCGAATGATAAGAGTAGTGGTATGGTCGCGACTCCATCCCGCACTCAAAGCATTACTCTGTACTCGAACAGATGGATATGCAACCAACTCTCGGAATTCAGACTGAAGATCTTCACGAGTAATATTCGGAAACAAAGGAGTGATGCAGCCTCTACATCGGATCGGATTACAGATGATGTCGTCGTGTTGGAAAACATCGAAATATATAAAGAAAAAAATTAGTGAATTTTGGTCCACTGAAAGGTTCAACAGACAAAAACTTCATCAAACAGCATGAAGACCGGATGTCAAAGCACCGTTACAAAAGGAAGCGAAACCCTAAAGGTACGACAAAAACCCAACCACGAGAAATCATGGACTCGAAGAAAAGATAAGGGGGGTAGATTCGAAACACGAAAAGATAAGAGGAGAATAACAGAGGGGTAAGGAGTAAAAACAGAACTAATCAGATCTATCCAACCGATTTTCCAAAATAGTTTTTAGACTCTCTAGAACGTCCGTTAGCTAGGTTATCCTACATGCTAGACTAGTGGGTATCGCAACTGCTGAGCTCTGATACCACTCTGTAACACCCTCGGATCGGTCCTATGCAAGTTTTAGCGATTCCCGCAAAAACCCGCATAGAAACGATTCAAAGGTGCCCATCAGGCCCTTGCGTGCGGGTGGAAAACAAAGTAATACCATTACACAATAGTCCACGATGGAACCCACAGAACATATATATACAACAACGACTCTATGAGTCAAGAATACAGATATACAGTACAAAGATCCAAATCACCTTGAAAACGATACAACATCCGACTACGGACAAGATGCAAAGGGGACTAAGAGCCCTGAAGAATAACCAGTGGCATCCATAACCCTGCCCAGGCCAAGCCGGAAGGGTAACCCTGCTAACGACGTCGATCTCAAACCTTCTTAAACAAAAGGGGTGCCGACAAACGGCAAAGGAAAAAGAGAGCGGTCGGTACTGAGGCCAGTACACAGCGAGACTAGAATTCGGCGGTCCTCGCCCACATAGGTATGGTGGACTGAAGCGGCAGCGCAACATGCACTAAACAACCTATAGAGACTCGATACAACTGTCGGCTAATATAGAAGGATAAGAAAGACCTATTCGGAACCAACCTAATACTATCACCAAACATACCCATTCTGGTATTTCCCCCTCGAAACCAAATGAGGAAGTCAAGCCGAGGAAACTCACACGGTTGGCAGTTTTATTCATTTCATTATAGTGGCAACAATTACTAGTCAGATATAGAAAGCATGAGTCATCCTGATATTATAAACAATGGGCAATTTTAGTTAACCATTCCGTTGTAGTTGCAATACTTACTAGTCAGATACATATAGCAGAAGACATTCAAAAACCCAGCAGTTGTTGGTAATTTTATTTAGCCATTCCGTTGAAGTGAAGCTAATTGCTAGTCATTACAAAGTCAAATTTATAGCACTACTTTAGTTATAGTTGTCTATGATCAAGATACTATGCTCTAAGTCATCCATAACCGTGGACACAACTTTCAGAAAGTTTTACCCTGCAGGGGGGCACAAATAGCAACACACGCACGATCAACCTCGGAAAAACCAAATGAAAACCCAACGAGGCCTCACGACAAAGAAATCACAAGATTCATATAATATTTCAGGGGGGCACCCCACCAAGCTACCCACTACGAATTTGGCCGGCTCCGAGACGGACCCGGAGGTTTGCGAGAACGGCTGTAAACGACTGGGAACCCGAAAGTGTGACTAGGCTTGTCGATACCACGAAATCGTGACGCGACCCAAAACAGTACAGGCGCTCCACCCGCAATAGTAAATAAAGCAGCAAAGCATGACATAATCATGCCAAAAGTACATGATAGTAATAAAGCCCCAAACTACTTTGTGGCCTCAAGAAATAAGATATCACTCAAGCTCATGCTAAGGGGATTCATGGTCCCACATGCGGATAGTGCGAATATTCAAAGAACAGGTATCAAGTACTCGGGTCCTACGGGACACAAGTGGACGGTTAAAAACCAAATAACATCTATTGTCCACCTGTGCCTCTGCATTATTTACCTACTTTCAATTTTAGTTATTAAATTGTAATTAAATTCATGATCATCTCCAACATTAAGCATATGGTGATGCTCCAACAACTGTGGTACTTGACGACATCGAAATAACACCTGAGCAAACAACTGCGACTCGCAAGGCCAACTATCTACCAAACAATAGGTAATAGGAGGTGTCCAAGGCAATATAATGGCTGCAAGGGATATCACATGTATGAAAACTAGAGCATCGTAACATAGATAGCAATAGATCAACAGGAGGAAGTAAAGACTAGAAATGTAAAATAGGTAGAAAGGAGGAGAATGCTCGCCTGGGAAACACTGCTCGGGATACATATCCGAAGAACTTGTCGAAGCTCACAACATCTCATCGTCCTATCTGAGAAGAAGCAAACTCTAAAAGGAACAAGCGATGCGGCAATTACAACTAATGCGAAAGAATCGACATGATCATGATATGGTGCATGACATGGAAAGGGTGCGATGCAATTAGGCAATATTAAGCGGAACCGGCTCCTGACATTTATTTAGATGGTTCATGTTGTTTAGATACCCCGCAATTTAAATGTTGGCTTAACAAGGTAAAATATGTCACCGATTCGCTACACAAATTTAAATAGAGGCAATATAACCGTAGATTAGCCCGCATATGGTCTCCATATTTAATTAGTAGATGAGTCGTCAACATACCTCCAACCCACAATATGTATGCAAGGATGCTCAATTCATATGCAACAAGATATATGTTTCATTTATAAAAATAAGGTCTCGGAAAGAGGGTCACACATGTCTTCGACGATCTTGGAATCCGAGGGGTTCGGGGGATCGGTATTCGGACAACGGCTTTCGGATCCGCAAAGGAGGCCTTGGCGTACCCCCGAGGAAGGTCTTGACGATGGTTCGTCGGGTACCCCCTTGGTTCGATACGGTCTTCGGACTTTGAGGTCGGTGTCGAACTTGGAATTGATATCGGGTCTTTGAGTGGCACCAACCATGCCATCCATAACGCTTCACTTCCTCGATACCAAACAACACCGCGCTTAACAGGAACACTCACAGGAGGCCAAAGGTGTCATGATAGATGCCACTTCGAGTTGAGAACGAATCAGGAGGCTTCGGGAGATTCACTAGCTAGCACACACCAGGGATCATGTGTAGGGGTTCGTAGCATGGAAAACAAAAAATTTCTACCGCATGCACACAAACAAGCCAAGATCTATCTACTAGATTGTAGCAACGAGTCGATAGAGGAACTCACCCTCGAAGATTCCAAAGCGGTTAACGAGAGCAGATTCTCGTGGGTGATGTAGTCGTACACTTACCGATCTCAAGAGCGCGTAGACGATCCTTCCAGTGCTGCGTTCCGGCAGCGCTTCTGCAGTCGGTCACACGTTCGGTACTCGATGAAGACCTTCCTCTCCCTTGTTCCAGCAGGCAGCGGAGGTTGTAGCACTCTCCTCGTGATTCCAGCAGCACGACGGCGTGGTGTCGGAAGTAGAGGGGAGATCTTGTACGGAGCGAGTATGGTGGAGTAAGAGAGGGCCTTGGGGATCTACGGATTAGAAGCACCAAGGGGGGTGGTGTGGCCGGCGGCTAGAGCTTGGGGAAGCCCAAGTCGGCGACTTGGACGAGCCCTAGGTGGCGGCAACACTTAGAGGGTGGTGGCGCCTAGGAGCTAGGGTTTTGGGTGTGGGGAGAGGGGGCGCCCTACCCCTCCTTATATAGGAGGGGAGAGGCGGTTTGGGGAGGAGGTATTCCTCCTCCAACTCCTCCTCATGGCCGGCGGGTGGGAGGGAGTGGGACTTCCTCCCCAAGTAGGTTTCCTACTCTCCCTCCACCAAGCAAACTTGAGATTTGACTTTTTCAAATTGGCGTTTGACTTTCAAACTTCGATTTGATTTCTTCTCTTTATTTTGCCCAGCCAAGTGACCTAGTACGTGATGCAACCATTCCACATTGTCATGACACATCCATGTACCCTTCCCCTCCGGAGTGCCGGACCTTCCAGACCCTTATAGAACATTCCTGGTGAAAACACCGGAATCATTCCCGAACTCCGAAACAGGACTTTCCTTATATGTATCTTATTCTCCGGACCATTCCGGATCTCCTCGTGATATCCCGGATCCCATCGGAGACTCCGAACAACATTCGGTCTCTTACTCATCATTCCATGACTACTCAACAACATCGAATCCTTAAGTGTGTCTCCCTACGGTTCGTGAATTATGCGGACATGACCGAGACACTTCTCCGATCAATAACCAATAGAGGAATCTGGAAATTCATATGGCTCCCACATATTTCTACGATTACTTTGCGATCGAATGAACCACTTACATACGATACCAATTTCCCTTTGTCTCACGATATTTTACTTATCCGAGGTTTTGATCGTCGGTATCTCTGCATACCTAGTTCAACCTCGTTACTGATAAGTACTCTTTTCTCGTTCCTGTGATATGTGATCCCTTGTGATCCAGTCACATGCTTGCAAGCCAATTGGATGACATTACACCGAGAGGGCCCAAAGTATATCTATCCGTCATATGGATGGACAAATCCCACTCTTGATCCATGTGCCTCAACACATACTTTCTGAACACTCAATGCCACCTTTATAGCCACCCAGTTATGGTATGGTGTTTGATGTCATCAAAGCATCCTTCCGGTGATGGTGATTAACATGATCTCATGGTCGAAGGAATTAGGTTACTATGTATCATAAAGCTTATAGCAAATGAACTATATTAAATGACTTGATCTTTATGCTACGCTTAACTATAGGAGTATGTCCATCACATCATTTTCCTAATGATATGACCCTATTGTTAATAACATCTCTATGTTCATGATCAGGAAACCATGATCATATATTAACCAACAAGCTAGTTTAACAAGAGGCTTTACTAGGGACTCTTTTATGTTTACAAATCACACAAGTATTAATGTTTCCGGTTAATACAATTATAGCATGATATGTAAACATTTATCATAAGTATGAAGATATGATAATAACCACTTTATTATTGCCTCTTGGGCATATCTCCAATAGTCTCCCACTTGCACTAGAGTCAATAATCTAGTTTCAAACCTTTGTGTATTAAACACCTATGGCTTTCTGGTGTCGTATGTACACGATTGCTAGTGGTCAACTGATCTCCGGATCTGACACTTCCAGGTCCGTGTGTAATTGCATGTCTTTGCGTCTCTACGCATCACACATTCTCTAATGAGATGGCTTTGTACAAATTTGGTCCTTTGGTGGGACCTTTAGTTCCTTGGGGTTAAAACATGTCGATAATATTGTCATACAATATATCTTCATAGTACTATCCCGCTATGAACTACACCTATTTTGATAACAAACTACTTGACACAAATGCCCTCTTCAGCTGCTATAACAGCAGTCATATACTTAGCCTTTTGTTGTAGTATCTGTCACAATGTCTTAACTTTGGAACTCATCCAAATTCATTATGGAACTTACTTTCCATCATATTGTTCCACCCTTAGTTTAGATTGAGATAAACTTAATTTGTACTTTGTGACAAAACTAGTATCAATGTAATACTAACCATCTATTTGTCACTTCTACAAAATAATATATTCTTAGTTCTTCTAAAAGATCATAAGAATATCTTTTACTATCATCCAATGATCATCTTATGAATCATTCTGGTATATGCTCATAACATTTAGAGCATAGGACATATCTGGATTTGTACATATCACAGTATGATTGATATAAATACTCTTTGTGATTTCATGCATCAAGTATCAATCTATACTTGAATCTTTGTTTCACTTACCAAGTGTCAATACACTTGAATATATCATCAATATTGAACTCATTCAATCCTTTCTGTGTAACAAGAACCTTTCTTGTAGTTTCTATATTCAACTCATTCAATATATCATCTATGTAATTTCGGCACAACCATATTAGCGTCTATTGATGCCAAATATTTGGGTTTTGCCTAAGTCTTTCATCGGGACGAAATTCTTAATATATGTTAATAAAAGATATATCATTTCCAATCAACAATATGTCTTCCACATAATGTATTAGAAACATGTCTTAGCGCTCCCACTTAATTTCTTGCAAATGCAAGCATCTTCATTGTTTCCGACGAATTTAAACTCCTTTAATAGTTTCATCATAGTGAAGATTCCAACTCCGCAATGCTTACTTCAACAATTGAAGTTTGCATATGCTTTTAGCATCCTTTGAATTAACAAAACCCTATGGACCGTGTTATGCACATGTCCTAGGTAACAATTCTATTAGAAGAACTTGTTTTGCTTATTCAACTACCACATAACAAAATTATATGTAGTGGTTGCTACATTAATCCGTCTAGACTAAATATCGCTATGAAAGATCAAATCTTGTCATAGTCAACCTTTGAACATTGTTGTGAACTCTTTCCCAACATGTCGACTATTTCATAGATGTGAAACATCCATGTCTATTTCTTTATAGATCCAAACACAACTGTAAGATCTTACACCTTTCTCGAGGGTCCTTCAAGTTCAAAACTTGATTTCTCGTGTATGGAACTATCACGGATTTTATGGCTTCAAGCCATTTTATGGAGTTAGGGACCATCATCGCTTCTTTGTATGTAGTCCGTTAATTATTCTCAAATAATGATTTAACTCTCAAATCTTGGTATTTGATTGTTTACCCGACCTACTTGGTTCAATAGGAACTTAGACCTCTGTGACCACAACCTTTGAGGCACGTGAGCCATGAGCATTGTTGCTGCCTCCGGAACACTTTTCGGTGCTGCGCAACTTTGCACATATAGCTAAGGTTCTTTTAACTTTATCAAAGTTCTATTGTCCTCCCACTTAACTTTTCACGGAAAATTCCTTCTCAAAGAAACTTGACGTTCTAAGAGACAAACACTTTTGTCTTCGGTGTTATGGAGGAATACTCAATTATTATTCAAAATAACATACAAAGATATGTTCATCCGATTTTGGTTGCAAACATCTTTCTTATGCATAACATACCAATTTTTAAGAAAGGACAACTTGGGTTTTATCCCAAACCATAACTTTATATGGTGTCATTTCAACGGATTATGATGGATCTCTTTTCAGTGGAAAAACGGTAGTCTCTAAAGCTTTTAATCTTTAAAATATAATGGCAGTTTTATGAATTACACCTTTGATCTTACCATGTCAAACAAAGTTTAATTACATATCTCGAATGCTCCATACTCTTATGATGTTTCGGGAAATGCAAATCCACGGAACGATTCCTTAAATCTTAGGTATTATGCTAAACTTGTAACTCAAATATCTTTATGATCTTATCATAAACTATTTATATTCTTGTTACAATGATTTTGCACTTCATCTTGAAAGTCTTTGGACTTTTCAAATGTTTCATACTTCATCCTTATTAAGTAAATATTCATATATTCACTCAAATTTTCGGAGAAAGCATATGAAGTTGAAATCCATCGCTCTTGACTACACATAATGGACTTCATACAACAATATGTACAAGTTCCAATAAGCCAGTCATTCGTTCCCTTTTGGCCTATGAACGAAGTTTTAATTATCTCTAGGAAAGTTTCACAAGCGTCATTTGATCATAATCAAAAAGATTCCAAAATTCCATCCACATGGAGTTTCTTCATGTTTTCTTTCCAATATAATTTAAACCGCGATGTCACTTCCTAAGTGATCTTTCAATCGATTTGTCTTTCGACATTTTTAGCACTAGTTTTATGGATGTGATTGCTCCAATGAGATTTATGAATCATCCATCTTTTATGGATTACGGTAATTATTTGAACAACCCTTTTGTTCTCATAATACCTGATAAAACAAATCTTGAAGGCAAGCTTTGATGTTTAACGAGCAACACAATAACCCTTTATTTGTTCTCGATGAACATCATCACATATTCTTTGCTAGTTACTTAGGCCATTGTAGTTCATGAATTATGTTGTTTCGTATGACGATTGATACTAACAAATTCAGTATCCAATACTTAAGAACCACATTATTTCACAAGCAAAGAATACAGCCATAACGCGTATATCCTCTATACACCTAAGCTGAACAATTCTAGTCTTTTCTTTTCTGCCATATATTTATGAGATTCTCTTTGAGTATTTATTTTTCTGTTTGAAAGAATCTATCAACATCAATAGTGGAGCCATATACATGACACATAGTCCAAAGCATGTATAGTTAAATACCAATGTCTTTGGACTTGCACTTTGAAGTAGATCACCATCATCAAATGTTTGGTGTTCTTTAAAATTCCCTTCTTTAGTAATCTCTTGGTGTAGTAAACATTTTACCTACATCATATATTCACCCTTATCATGGAATTATCCATGATCAAGCTACTTTTAGCTTATAACGGTGAATCGCAAGTATAATGTTGCTCTCCAAACACTTTTGGAGGATTAGGACAACTAGTGTCTCCAACCTTTTGTAAATTCTCATCAAATATGAGAACATTAACTTTGTCATATTATACTCTATCATGTTGTAACCAAAGCATTATTTCAGATATCGCAATATCTTCCATACATGATGGTTTCTGAAACAACTCTTTTAACTCCTAGATTACCTTGATATTGAAACTATCTTTCGAATATCAAGAATCATGGAGATAAACATGATACTTATATACTAACAATGGAATTGTTACTCTTGATTTAATACCAACTATTAAACTTCACGGAGTAATTGTAGGGTTCGCAGCATAGAAAACAAAAAATTTCCTACGATGGGAACAACTATGTACCAAGATCTATCTACTAGATACAAACAACGGGCGGATGTACATCCGTAGAGAACATACCCTTGAAGACCGACAAAGCTTAACGAGTCCAAACTCGTGGTTGATGTAGATGATCTCTTGCCGATCTCAAGATCGAGAGGAAGTCCTAGCGCCGCAAAACAGCAGCGCATCCGTGCTCGCACACACGTTCGAGGCACCGAGAAACCTCCGCCTCCTCGCTCCAGCGATGCAGCGGAAGCACAAACCTTTCTTGCCGAAAAGCCACCGGGAACATGTATCTCGCTAGTATGAGACCATGGGGGATAAATTCTAGAGGGGGAGAGAGATCCTTCACGAGGAGGTGTGAGTGAGAGAGAGGGAGGGGGATCCTTTTATAGGGAGAGGGGGCACCCAAGGGGCCATGCGCCCAGCCATGGGGCTGCCCCCACCTCTTCCACATTCATGTGGGTGGACAATCCACTCACTCAAATGCCTTTCAATTCCCTCCACTCAAAAACCCACTCAAATTCCCATTAAATTTCCACCAAATTTAATGCAAACTCCCATTAAATAAAGATCCTTTGATTTATTCAGAATTTTGTCAATTACTTTAATGACAAACATTCACATATAACCCCTTGCTAGTATTTCATTTCACATGCAGAAACACTTTCTGCAATTTCACCTGAAAACCCGTTTCGGTATCTAGTGAAATAAATTCCTGCGCTTGTTATTCTTTTCGGCATGAAAATTTTGCTCAAAATGGATGTCGGTGTCTCTTAAGTGTGTCACCCTACGGTTCGCAAATAATGCGGACATGATCGAGACCCCTCTCAGGTCAATAATCAGAAGCGGGATCTGGAGACCCATACTGACTCCCACACATTCACCGATGACTTTCTTGTGATCGTCGGAACATTTTACGCTAGTATCTTAATCCCTTTGTTTCGCGATATATTACATGTCCGAGATTCGATCATCGGTATCTCCATACCTAGTTTGATCTCGTTACTGACATGCACTCTTTTCTCGTTCCCGTGATATAACATTCTAGTGATCAAATCACTTGCTTGCAAGCTAATCAATGTGATATCACCGAGAGGGCCCAGAGCATATCTATCCGTCATCGGGATGAACAAATTCCACTCTCGATCCATGGGCCTCAACATAACACTTTAGTAGTTCTGAACCCATCTTTATAATCACCCTGTTACGGTGTGACGTTTGATGTTATCAAGAAACTCTTCCGGTGTTAGTGATTGACATGATCTCATGGTCTAAGGATTAGGATCACTTCGTAATTTGTTATAGCAATATAAACTCAATGACTTTGATCGTAATGCTATACTTCAGATGAATGTTCATCACATCATTACACTAATGTTGTGATCCCGTTATTAACAACATCCAATGTCCATGATCAGGAAACCTTGATCATCTTGTTAATCAACGAGCTAGTTTATGAGAGAGGCATAAATAGGAACTTTCTGTTTGTTTATTAAACACACATGTATTAACGTTGCCGTATTAATACAATTATAGCATGCAAAATAAACATTTATCATAAATAAGGAATACGGTAATAACCACTTTATTATTGCCTCTCGGGCATATTCCCTTCAGTATCCCACTTGCACTAGAGACAATAATCTAGTTTGAAAACTTTGCGTATTGAACACTTATGGCTTTCCGGTGTTCCATATACGCAATTGCAAGTGGTTAACATAATCTATGGATCTGACACTTTCAGGTCCGTGTGTATTTGCATGTCTTTGCGTCTTCACGCATCACTCATTCTCTAATGAGATAGCATTGTATAAATTTGGTCTTTCGGTGAGACCTTTAGTTCCTTGGGGTTAAAACACATCGATACTATTGTCATACAATATATCTTTAGTGTTAGCCCGTTGCGAACCACACCTTAGTTTTATAACAAACTACTTGACACAAATTCCCTCCTTTGCTGCTACTATAGCAGTCATATACTTAGCCTTTTATTGTAGTATCCGTCACAATGTCTTAACTTTGGAACTCTTCCAAATCCATCATGGAAACTTTCTTTCCATTTCATTGTGCCACTCATAGTTTAAATTGAGATAAACTTAATTTTTATCTTATGACAAAACTAGTATCAATGTAACGCTTTACTATGAACTATTTGTAATTGTTTGTCACCTCTATACAAATATATTCTTAGTTCTTCCAAAAGATCATAATAATATCCTCACTATCGTCCAATGATCATTTTATGATTCATTCTAGTATATGCTCATAACACTAAGAGCATAGGACATATCTGGATGTGTACATATCATGGTATGATTGATCAAAACATTCTTGTGATTTCACTCATCAAGTGTCAAAGAACTTGAATCTTGTTTCACTTATCAAGTGTCGATACACTTGAATCTTGATTCAATTCCTTTCCATGCAACAAGAACTGTTTCTTGTCGTTTCTATATTGAACTCCTTCAATATCTCATATATGTACGTTTGGCACAACCATATTGGCGTCACAGTCTATCCACTATAGACATTCACGCTAAAGATTCGGGTTTTGCCTAAGTCTTTCATGGAAATGAAATTCTTAACCTTTGTCAATAAAAGATACATCATTTCTAATCAACAAGATGCCCTCCACATAATATATCAGAAATATGTCTCAGCACTCCCACTTAATTTCTTGCAAATGCAAGCATCTTCATCGTCTCCAGATGAAAACTCCTTTTTCATCACGGTGAAGATTCCAACTCCGCGATGCTTACTTCAACCATCGAAGTTTGCATGCCCTTTTAGCATCCTTTGAATTTAACAAAACCCTTTGGACCGTGTCATGTACACGTCCTAGGTAACCATTCTATTAGAAGAATTTTTTTTTGTTTATTCATCTACCATATACCAAATTATATGTAGTGGTTGCTACTTTAATCCATCCAGACTAAATATCGCTATCAAAGATCAAATCTTGTCATAGTCAACTCCTTGAACATTGTCGTAAAATACTTTACCGACATGTCGACTATTTCATAGATGTAAAACATCCATGTCTGTTTATTTATAGATCCAAATACGACCGATAGGTTTTTACACCTTTTCGGAGGGTCTTCCAAGTTCAAAACTTGATTTCTCGTGTATGGAACTATCACGGATTTTATGGATTCAAGCCATTTGACGGAGTCAGGGCCCATCATCTCTTCTTTGCATATAGTCAGTTCATCATTGTCAAACAATAATGATTTACTCTCAAATCTTAGTATTTGATTGTTTATTCGACCGACTTGGTTCAATAAGAACTTAGATCTCCGTGACCACAACCTTTGAGGCACATAAGCTATGAGCATTATGGCAGCCTCCAGAACGATTTCCGGCGCTCCACAACTCAGCACATTTAGCTAAGGTTCGTTAACCTTATCAAAGTTCTATTGTCCTCCCACTTAACTTTTGCGAAAAATTCCTTTTTCAAGAAACTTCACATTTCAAGCGACAAACCCTTTTGTCCTCGGTGTTATGGAGGAATAACCAATTGTTATTCGAAATAACCTACAAAGACATGCTCATCCGACTTTGGTTGTAAACATCTTACTTATGTTTAGCATACCAAAATTTAAGAAATGACAACTTGGGTTTTACCCCAAACCATAACTCATATGGTGTCATTTCAACGGATCAAGATGGAGCTCTTTTCAGTGTAAAAAGCGGAAGTCTCTAAAGCTTTAATCTTTTTAAAACATAATGGCAGTTTTATCAATAACACCTTTGATCCAACCATGTCAAACAAGGTTTCATTACAAATCTCAAACACTCCATATTCCTATGGTGTTTCGGGATATGTAAATCTAGGTGTTTTGCTAAACTTGTAACTCAAATAAATCCCTTTATGATAAAATCATAATTCATTTATTTTCTTGTTACACTTGTAACTCAAACAAATCCCTTATGATAAAATCATAAACCATTTATTTTTTTTGTTACAATGATTTTCCACTTCATCTTGAAAGTCCTTGAAACATTTTCAAATATTTCATACTTCTTTCTCATTAAGTGAACATTCACTCAAATTTCCGGAGAAAGCATATGAAGTTGAAATCCATCGCTTACGACTATACATAATGGACTACATACATCGATATGTATAAATTCCAATAATTTAGTCGTTCGTTCTTCTTTGGCCTTTGAACGAAGTTTTAATTATCCCGAGGAAAGTCTCACAAGCGTCACTTGATCAAATCAAAGACTCCAAAAATCCATGAATATGGAGATTCTTCATGTTTTCTTTCCAATATAATTTAAACGGCGATGTCACTTCGTAACTGATCTTTCAATCATTTGTCTTGCGACATTTTAGCATTAGGTTTTATGGATGTGATTTCTCCAACTAGATTTGTAAATCATCCATCTTATATGGAATACGGTAATTATTTGAACAACCTTTGTTCTCATAATACCTGATTCAAATAACAATTATTAAAACAAATCTTGAAGTCAAGCTTTGATGTCAACGAGAAATACAAACAACGGTTTGTTTGTTTTCGATGAACATCATCACATATTCTATTGCTAGTTACTTAGGCCATTGTGGTTCATGAATTGCGTTGTTCCGTATGAAATTTATATCAACCAATTCGGTATCCAATACCCAAGAACCACATTGTTTAACAAGCAAAGAATACAACCATAACATGTATATCATCCATATACCTAAATTGGATATTTCCAATCTTTTCTTTTCTGCTAAATATATTTTATAAATTCTCTTTCAGCATTTCCTTTTCCTTTTAAAAGAATCTATCAACATCAAAAGTGGCGCCATATACATGACACATAGTCCAAAGCGTGTATATTCAAATAATAATACCTTTGGACTTGCACTTTGAAGTAGATTACCATCATCAAATGATCGGTATTCTTTCAAAATCCATTCTTTAGTAATCTTTTAGTGTAGTAAACACTTTACATACATCTTCTATTCATCCTTATCATGACGACTTTCATGATCAAGCTATTGTAGCTTATAAAGGCGAATCGTGAGTATAACATTACTTTCCAAAACCCTTTTGGATGATTAGGATGTCTAGCATCTCCAACCTTTGTAAATTCTCATCCAATATGAGAACATATATTATACTCTATCATTTTGCAACCAAAACATTGTTTCAGATATCGTTATATCTGCCACACATGATGGTTTCTGAAACAATTCTTTCAGCTCCTAGATAAACTTGATATTAAAACAATCAAGAATCATGGAGGAAAAACATGATACTTAAGATACTAACACTGGAATTGTTACTCTCGATTTAATACCAACTATTAAATTTCACGGAGTAAATTGAGTTTGCTGAAAGTTTGCAATAGGACTTTAAACTTTAGATTGACACTCAACACAATACGATACCAGTTCGTAAAGTATATATCCAGAATTCTATAGTTCTATTATCTCAATTACAACTATGCATAAGGTAGTGAACGAATGCCAATGACTACAACAAATTATGCAAATTCACTTTGATTTAATTTTATGATAAATTGAGTTCTACTAATCCAAATTTGAAATGAACTCCTACTCAAAAACGACACCCCTCGTGTCTTTTTGGTGATTACATGAACCAAATCCATTACACCAAGTCCGATCATCATGTGAGTCGGTGTAGTTTCAAAGGCGAGCATCCATATGGTCATCATATCAAAATATATGACTCATGCTTAACCTTTCGGTCCGTGTTCCGAGGCCATGTCTGTACATGCTAGGCTCGCCAAGTAAGAACCTTAGTATTCGCGTGTGTAACTGTCTTACACCCGAGATATGCTCGTGGATTCAAGTACACCCGATCATCACGTGATGTCTTGAAGCGACGAAACATTATCGGTGCATACTTAAGGAAGAACACATTCTTATCTTGATATATAAATGAGGGATCATCTTATTATGATAATGAAATGCCAAACAAGCAGTATAAGATGCAATCAAACATCACATGTTAATAAGTGAAATGATATGGTTCCCGCATATGATCTCCATCATGTGCACCGTGGTATGATCTCTATCATACCTTTATGTGTAAGGCCAAGGTCTATGGAACCTACACGTTATGTGTGTTGTAAGAGTATCATCTTATACTTCTACTTACAACATCACCATATCGTAACACTAGCCCAGCAACAATCTAAACTAGACACCTCTAATTTATCCATTGCAAGTTTTACGTGGCTTAGGGCTTTTGAAGATAGAACCGTTCTTACCTACGAACATGAACCACAACGAGGATAACCAAATTGTTGACAACTCGTTGCAAATTAGATATTGACTATAGTAGGAGAGACAGACACCCGCTAGCCACTTATGCAAAACTAGTTTCATGTCAAGCGTGGAACAGGTCTCATGTGCGAGGACATGTAAAGTTTGTCCGGGCCGCTTCATCCCACTATGCCACCAATATCCAAAGTACAACTAAGAGCAATAAAATGATCATCATCGCCCACATACTCATATGTGTACTACCCGTGCAAAATATCTACGCATAGATCCGGCTCTGATACCACTGTAGGGTTCGCAGCATAGAAAACAAAAATTTTCCTACGATGGGAACAACTATGTACCAAGATCTATCTACTAGATACAAACAACGGGCGGATGTACATCCGTAGATAACATACCATTGAAGACCGACAAAGCTTAACGAGTCCAAACTCGTGGTTGATGTACACGATCTCTTGCCGATCTCAAGATCGAGAGGAAGTCCTAGCGCCGCAAAACAGCAGCGCATCCATGCTCGCACACACGTTCGACGCACCGAGCAACCTCCGCCTCCTCGCTCCAGCGATGCAGCGGAAGCACATTTCTTTCTTACCGAAAAGCCACCGGGAACATGTATCTCGCTAGTCCGAGACCATGGGGGATAAATTCTAGAGGGGGAGAGAGATCCTTCACGAGGAGGTGTGAGTGAGAGAGAGGGAGGGGGATCCTTTTATAGGGAGAGGGGGGCACCCAAGGGGCCATGCGCCCAGCCATGGGGCTGCCCCCACCTCTTCCACATTCATGTGGGTGGACAATCCACTCACTCAAATGCCTTTCAATTCCCTCCACTCAAAAACCCACTCAAATTCCCATTAAATTTCCACCAAATTTAATGCAAACTCTCATTAAATAAAACTCCTTTTATTTATTCAGAATTTTGTCAATTACTTTAATGACAAACATTCACATATAACCCCTTGCTAGTATTTCATTTCACATGCAGAAACACTTTCTGCAATTTCACCTGAAAACCCGTTTCGGTATCTAGTGAAATAAATTCCTGCGCTTGTTATTCTTTTCGGCATGAAACTTTTGCTCAAAATGGATGTCGGTGTCTCTTAAGTGTGTCACCCTACGGTTCGCGAATAATGCGGACATGATCGAGACCCCTCTCAGGTCAATAATCAGAAGCGGGATCTGGAGACCCATACTGACTCCCACACATTCAACGATGACTTTCTTGTGATCGTCGGAACCTTTTACGCTAGTATCTTAATCCCTTTGTTTCGCGATATATTACATGTCCGAGATTCGATCATCGGTATCTCCATACCTAGTTTGATCTCGTTACTGACATGCACTCTTTTCTCGTTCCCGTGATATAACATTCTAGTGATCAAATCACTTGCTTGCAAGCTAATCAATGTGATATCACCGAGAGGGCCCAAAGCATATCTATCCGTCATCGGGATGAACAAATTCCACTCTCGATCCATGGGCCTCAACATAACACTTTAGTAGTTCTGAACCCATCTTTATAATCACCCTGTTACAGTGTGACGTTTGATGTTATCAAGAAACTCTTCCGGTGTTAGTGATTGACATGATCTCATGGTCTAAGGATTAGGATCACTTCGTAATTTGTTATAGCAATATAAACTCAATGACTTTGATCGTAATGCTATACTTCGGATGAATGTTCATCACATCATTACACTAATGTTTTGATCCCGTTATCAACAACATCCAATGTCCATGATCAGGAAACCTTGATCATCTTGTTAATCAACGAGCTAGTTTATGAGAGAGGCATAACTAGGAACTTTCTGTTTGTTTATTAAACACACATGTATTAACGTTTCCGTATTAATACAATTATAGCATGCAAAATAAACATTTATCATAAATAAGGAATACGATAATAACCACTTTATTATTGCCTCTCGGGCATATTCCCTTTAGTAATCGAAACTTACTGAAAGTTTGCAATGGGACTTTTAAACTTTAGATTAACACTTCAAAACAATACGATACCAGTTCGTAAAGTAACTAACCAGAATTCTATAGTTCTATCATCTCAATTAAAACTAAGCGCAAGGTGGTAAACGGATGCCAATGACTACAACAACTATGCAAATTCACTTTGATTTAATTTATGATAAATAGTGTTCAACTTTTAATCATATTGTTGTTGAACTCCTACTCAAAACAATATCCCTCACATCGTTTTAGTGATCACACGAACCAAATCCACCACATCAAAACCGATCATCACGAGAGTTGATGTAGCTTAAATGGCGAACAATCAACATGTTCATCATATCTACTATATGACTCATGCCTTACCTTTCGGTGATCCGTGTTCCGAGACCATGTCTGTACATGCTAGGCTCTTCAAGATCAAACCTTAGCTTCCGCATGAGCAAATCTAGCTTGCTCACGTTGTATACACTCGCAGAATCTAACACACCCGATCATCACGTGGTGCTTCGAAACAACGAGCTTTAGCAACGGTTCTTACTAAGGATGAACACTTTAAAACTTGAAATGTGTGTGCTTGAGGGATCATATTATAATGCTACCGTCACAAACTAAGAAATACAAGATGCATAAAGGATTAACATCACATGCAATTCATAATATGTGATATGATATGGCCTTTCTTCTTGTGCTTCCGATCTCCATCTTCAAGCACGAACATGATCTCCATCATCACCGGTATGGCGTCAAGGTCAATGGCGCCGTTTCATGGTTGTCGTCCACTAGCTTAAACTATTACAACTACTTTGAATAGACACGCAAGTCTTAATGGAATTTAAAAGACAACCATATGGCTCCAGCCGGTTGCCAACTTACAATAAGAGACATTGCATACATCATATATAATCACAATCATGGCCATATCACATCACAGCACACCCCTGCAAAACAAAGTTAGACGCCTCTAATTTTCTTTGCATATTTTACGTGGTTTGGGGCTTTCAATAAGTGTCGTTCTAACTTACGAACAAGAACCACAATGTTGATGCTTGAACTATCAAGTGCCCGTTGTAAATTGAATCTATACTATGATGGGAGAGACAGACACCCGCAAAGCCACTTATGCAATACAAGTTGCATGTAGAGCGTGGAGCAAGTCTCATGGATGATGTCATGTAAGGTTAGCCCAGGCCTCTTCATCCCATCATACCGCAATATGCAAAGTACACAAAAAGCAATTGATAATAAAAGCACCACCGCCCACAGTGACCATTGTGTTCTACTCGTGCAACAGATCTACATATAGAGACGACTCTGATACCACTATAGGGGTTCGTAGCATGGAAAACAAAAAATTTCTACCGCATGCACACAAACAAGCCAAGATCTATCTACTAGATTGTAGCAACGAGTCAATAGAGGAACTCACCCTCGAAGATTCCAAAGCGGTTAACGAGAGCAGATTCTCGTGGGTGATGTAGTCGTACACTTGCCGATCTCAAGATCGCGTAGACGATCCTTCCAGCGCTGCGTTCCCGCAGCGCTTCCACAGTCGGTCACACGTTCGTTACTCGATGAAGACCTTCCTCTCCCTTGTTCCAGCAGGCAACAGAGGTTGTAGCACTCTCCTCATGATTCCGGCAGCACGACGGCGTGGTGTCGGAAGTAGAGGGGAGATCTCGCAGGGCCTCGCCTTAAGCCGGAGCGAGTATGGTGGAGTAAGAGAGGGCCTTGGGGATCTACGGATTAGAAGAACCAAGGGGGGGTGGTGTGGCCAGCGGCTAGAGCTTGGGGAAGCCCAAGTCGGCGACTTGGAGGAGCCCTAGGTGGCGGCAGCACTTGGAGGGTGGTGGCGCCTAGGAGCTAGGGTTTTGGGTGTGGGGAGAGGGGGCGCCCTATCCCTCCTTATATAGGAGGGGAGAGGCGGTTTAGGGAGGAGGGAGTCCTCCTCCAACTCCTCCTCATGGACGGCGGGTGGGAGGAAGTGGGACTTCCTCCCCAAGTAGGTTTCCTACTCTCCCTCCACCAAGCAAACTTGAGATTTGACTTCTTCAAATTGGCGTTCGACTTTCAAACTTCGATTTGATTTATTCTCTTTATTTTGCCTAGCCAAGTGACCTAGTACATGATGCAACCATTAACATTGTCATGACACATCCATGTACCCTTCCCCTCCGGAGTGCCGGACCTTCCAGACCATTCTAGAACATTCCTAGTGGAAACACCGAAATCATTCCCGAACTCTGAAACAGGACTTTCCTTATATGAATCTTATTCTCCGGACCATTCTGGATCTCCTCGTGATATCCCGGATCCCATATGAGACTCCGAACAACATTCAGTCTCATCATTCCATAACTACTCAACAACATTGAATCTTTAAGTGTGTCTCCCTACGGTTCGTGAATTATGCGGACATGACCGAGACACTTCTCCGATAAATAACCAATAGAGGAATCTAGAAATTCATATGGCTCCCACATATTTCTACGATTACTTTGCGATCGAATCAACCACTTACATACGATACCAATTTCCCTTTGTCTCACGATAGTTTACTTATCCGAGGTTTTGATCATCGGTATCTCTGCATACCTAGTTCAACCTCGTTACTGATAAGTACTCTTTTCTCGTTCCCATGATATGTGATCCCTTGTGAGCCAGTCACATGCTTGCAAGCCAATTGGATGACATTCCACCGAGAGATCCCAGAGTATATCTATCCGTCATATGGATGGACAAATCCCACTCTTGATCCATGTGCCTCAACCCATACTTTCCGAACACTCAATGCCACCTTTATAGCCACCCAGTTACGGTGTGGTGTTTGATATCATCAAAGCATCCTTCTGGTGATGGTGATTAACATGACCTCATGGTCGAAGGAATTAGGTTACCATGTATCAGAAAGCTTATAGCAAATGAACTATATTAAATGACTTGATCTTTATTCTATGCTTAACTATAGGAGTATGTCCATCACATCATTCTCCTAATGATATGACCCTATTGTTAATAACATCTCTATGTTCATGATCAGGAAACCATGATCATATATTAACCAACAAGCTAGTTTAACAAGAGGCTTTACTAGGGACTCTTTTATGTTACAAATCACACAAGTATTAATGTTTCCGGTTAATACAATTATAGCATGGTATGTAAACATTTATCATAAGTATGAAGATATGATAATAACCACTTTATTATTGCCTCTTGGGCATATCTCCAACATCATGGCCCTGTCGCAAGCACTGGTACCAAGGCGTGTATGAGCATGATACAAACAAGTAGGGCAGAAGCATCAATAAATGCATCGACATATGGGTTTACCGAGGAACAAAACTGCACTTGAGGAGAGGCTCAACTAGCCCCACACGCGTGAAGCCCAGGACAGCGGTCCATAGACGAGGCAGAGAACTCAGGGACGACGCAGCTTAGTGGCACTGCAAGGATAGGCGCCTGGCGACGGAGCGGCGAGGAAGGCGACCGGCGGCAAGGAGAGGCGCTCGGGAAGAGGCGGCCAGTTGTGGGGACGCACAGGCTGCGGAGCTCCGGCCGACGGCAGTTGCTGGCGGGGCGGCCTCAGCGGCGGCGCATGGGAAGAGGCCGGGGAGTCGAGCATGGGCGGCCGACGGTGGCGGCTTCGGGGCGTCGGGGTTGGCAGAGGTCAGTGGTGGCAGAGGGTCGGCAGAGGAGGTCGACGGGGCGACCGCGAAGGGGCACCGACACGGGGTCACGCATAGGGCCGACACGGAGCTAAGCTTGGCGGAGGGAGACGCTGGGGCTACCAACATCGACGGATGGAGCTTGGAGGGAGGGGCACCGATGTGCTGGTCGAGGGGATCCTAGGAGGCGGGCTGCAGAGGGGCAGGGCCAGCGGCGGCAGGGTGAGCGAGGAAGGAGAGCGTCGGGTGGGGCGTGATTCACGCAAGGAAGGGGGTCGCGAGGAGATGGGACGGGGAAGTGGTGGGGTTCGTGGGTGGGTCAGCTGACTGCGTGAGTTCAACGCGGGGTGGACACAATTGCTGTAAGGGGTGGTGGCGGCATGGTGTACATGAGCAGGTGAGAGGCGTGACAGGCCACGGGTGGTTCGGTCGATGTGAGGTGAGTGCGGGCGGGTGTGCGTGTGTGATGGCAAGCGAGAGGGATGTTGCGACGGCTGGGTGGGTATAGCTAGGATGGGGTAGCTAGGGTTTGCAATTAGGGTTAGAGGGGTGGTAGGTGGCTGGCTGGGCCTTTGGGCCTGTCCGGCTGCCTCCCCTAAAAAATATTTTACATAAAAAATATTATAGGTTTATTTTAAAGGCTTTACAAATAGGTTTTAGACAAAACAAAATAATCGGATGAGTCTGGTTTTGATTTGAGACAAAAGACGGGGGATATTTAGAAAAGAAAGATCTATGCTTTTAGAAAATAGTTTTAGGCAAATGATGCATGATGATATCATGATGATGCACATAATAAAAAACAATAGCGGTTTTCTAGTAGTGGATTTACCCGGGGTGCTACACTTTGCTATTGCTACTACAAAACTGTTACTACTGATAAACTGCTATGAGCAAGACTATTTCCAGGTACAGCTGAATTAACAAATCAGTTGTTAAGGCTTATAAATATTCTTTGGCTCCCCTTATGTCGAATTAATAAATTGGATTATACTACCCTCGAAGACTGTTGCGATCCCCTATACTTGTGGGTCATCAAAACTATTTTCTAGCGTCGTTGCTAGGGAGCATAGTTTTATTTGTAAGTTCACTTGGGATTATTTTTGTTCGCTGCTCTCCTTTTCATCATGGGAAAAAATCGTGATGAAAAGTTTCCTATTTTACTATCCACCACAAGAAGAGGTATAGTTCTAAACACCTCTGCTTCTCTTGATTCACCGTCTGTTATAAGTAAGCTTGTTACACCACCACCACATACACATGCTACACACACTGCTACTACTGCTGAATCTGAAATTGCTTCTCATGCTCATGATGTTACTTCTACTGTGCTTGACGAGAGTGGTTCATTAGGTCCTTTCCTAGATGCTACAATTGCTAGAACTATATTGGGAAACACTGAAACTCCTAGTGATGACACTATTACGCCTATTAGCTCACCTGAGTCTAGAGAGAGTTATGATATTAATGATGGTTATGTTGAAATGACTGATGAATTTATTGAAGTTTATCAAAACACACGTGGTGCTAGTGCTATTAGGAGTCTCCTTGAGAAACGTACTATTATACCTAAACTATCTCCTGATGCTAAGTTTGCCACTTCTCCCGTAGACATTAAAGATAAATATTATAATTTCTTTCTTAATTTATACTATATAAAAATTGTTGAGAAAGAATCTTTTTTTGGGACTGAGAATGAAAAGGCTGTGGGGCATATGACTGAGCTTTCCATTATGAGTGCCTTATTTTCTGTTGATGTTAAGATGCGCACTTACTTTGTTGGTAAAACCTTCCCTTTTCACTAAAGGAGAAGCTAAAGCTTGGTTTAATAATTTACCTCCTAAATCCATTGACAGCCCTGATTGCTTGATTACTACTTTCTTTCAGAAATATTTCCCTCCTAGTGCTCGACATGCTGTTTTGCATAAACTTTTTGATTTAAACAAGGAGAAGAGGAGAAATTGCCTGAGTCACGGACAAGTTTCTGTGCCTTGATTCATGCACATCCTGGATGTCCATTACCTAAAAATGAGCTTCTTGATATCTATTATAATGGATTAACTGATAAATCTAGGACATACCTGGATAGTTTTGGTGATTGTGTTTTCAAGAAAAGAACTCCTACATAAGTTGAAGAATTAATGGCTAAAATAAGCAAGAAGTATGATGATTGGACTACAACTAAGCCAATTACACCTAAGCCTACTACATGTGAACCAATTGTGCGTGAACCAACTGTAGGGTTTCGTAGCATGGAAAACAAAAAATTTCTATCGCATACAAACAAACAAGCCAAGATCTATCTACTAGATTGTAGAAACGAGTCGATGGAATAACTTACCCTCGAAGATTCCAAAGTGTTTAACGAGAGCGGATTCTCGTGGGTGATGTAGTCATACTCTTTCCGATCTCAAGATCGCGTAGACGATCCTTCCGGCGCTGCGTTCCGGCAGCGCTTCCGCAGTCGGTCACACATTCGGTACTCGACGAAGACCTTCCTCTCCCTTGTTCCAGCAGGCAGCGGAGGTTGTAGCACTCTCCTCGCGATTCCGGCAGCACAACGGCGTGGTACCGGAAGTACAGGGGAGATCTCGTAGGGCTTCGCCTTAAGCCGGAGCGAGTATGGTGGAGTATGAGAGAGTCCCTCGATGATCTAGGGTTTAGACACGCCGAGGAGGGGGCTAGGCCGGCGGCTAGGGTTGCTAGGTGGCGGCGGCGGTTTGCCCTAGGGCGGCGGCGGCGGCAGGTGGCGGCGCCGGCGGCTTAGGGTTTGGAGGCGGGGATCTTGTGTGCTAGGAGGGGCAGCCCTGCCCCTCCCTTTATAGGTGGGAGGCGCGGCCAAGGGGATGGGAGTCCCTCCCCAACTCGTCTTGGAGGTGGGCCGGCGGTGGAGGAGGGACTCCTCCCCAACTCGGTTTCCTCCTCCCTCTCCACTTCCCAAAAATAGCCGTTTGACTTTCAAATTGGCGTTTGACTTTTCAAACAAGGATTTGATTAAATCCTCTATTTTGTTCAGCGATGACACTTAGTACATGATGCAATCATACCAACTTGATATAACACATTCATGTACCCTTCCCCTCCGGAGTGCCGGACATTCCGGAACTTTCTAGAACATTCCTGACGAAAACACCGGAACCATTCTCCAACTCCGAAACAAGACTTTCCTTATATGAATCTTATTCTCCGGACCATTCCGGATCTCCTCGTGATATCCCGGTTCCCATCCGAGACTCCGAACAACATTCGGACTCTTTCTCATCATTCCATAACTACTCAAACAACGTCGAATCCTTAAGTGTGTCTCCCTACGGTTCGTGAATTATGCGGACATGATCGAGACACTTCTCCGATCAATAACCAATAGAGGAATCTAGAAATTCATATGGCTCCCACATATTTCTATGATTACTTTGCGATCGAATGAACCACTTACATACGATACCAATTTCCCTTTGTCTCACGATAGTTTACTTATCTGAGGTTATGATCGTCGGTATCTCTGCATACCTAGTTCAACCTCGTTACCGATAAGTACTATTTTCTCGTTCCCGTGATATGTGATCCCTTGTGAGCCAGTCACATGCTTGCAAGCTAATTGGATGACATTTCACCGAGAGGGCCCAGAGTATATCTATCCGTCATATGGATGGACAAATCCCACTCTTGATCCATGTGTCTCAACCAATACTTTCCGAACACTCAATGCCACCTTTATAGCCACCCAGTCACGGTGTGGTGTTTTATGTCATCAAAGCATCCATCCGGTAAAGGTGATATGCATGATCTCATGGTCGAAGGAATTAGGTTACTATGTATCAGAAAGCATATAGCAATTGAACTATTAAAATGACTTGATCTTTATGCTACGCTTATCTATAGGAGTATGTCCACCATATCATTCTCCTAACGATATGATCTTGTTGTTAATAACATCTCAATGTTCATGATAGGGAAACCACAATCATTTATTAACCAACAAGCTAGTGATGTATAGAGGCTTTACTAGGGACTTCAATTTAAGTTTACAAATCATACAAGTATTAATGTTTCCTTGTTAATACTATTATAGCATGAATGTAAACATTTATCATAAACACAAAGATATAATAATAACTACATTTATTATTGCCTCTAGGGCATATCTCCAATAGTCTCCCACTTGCACTAGAGTCATCTAATCTAGATTACATGGTAATATACCGAACACCCATGGCAGTTTGGTGCTGGTCATGTTTTGCCCTCGGGAGAGGTTTAGTCAACGGATCCGCCACATTCAGATATGTGTGTACTTTGCAAATCTTTATGTCCCCATCTTGGACATGTTCTCGAATAGCGTGAAAACGTAGCTTGATGTGCTTCAGCTTCTTGTGTGACCTTGGTTCTTGCGCATTGGCTATGGCGCCCATGTTATCACAGTAGATAGACATTGGGTCCAGCGCACTAGGAACCACACCCAGCTCTGTAATGAACTCTTTCATCCATATCGCTTCTTGTGAAGCCTCCGAAGTAGCCATGTATTCCGATTCAGTTGAAGATCTTGCCACAATGCTTTGCTTTGCACTCCTCCAGCTAACTGCTGCACCATTCAAAATAAATACGTATCCAGATTGTGATTTAGAATCATCCGGATCGGTGTTCCAACTAGCATCGGTGTAACCATTAACAACGAGCTGTTCATCACCTCCATAAGAAAGAACCATATCCTTAGTTCTTCTCAAGTACTTAAGGATGTTTTTGACCGCTGTCCAATGATCCACTCCTGGATCATTTTGATATCTGCTAGTTAAACTAACAGCATATGCAATGTCAGGTCTAGTACATAGCATGGCATACATTAGAGATCCTATGGCTGAGGCATAGGGAGTCTTACTCATCCTTTCTCTATCTTCTGCCGATGTCGGACTTTGAGTTTTACTCAAGGTCGTATTGGGCAACATGGGCAAGAACCCTTTCTTGCTATCTTCCATTCCAAACCTCTTTAGAACCTTGTCCAAATATGTACTTTGTGACAATGATATTAAGCGTATCGATCTATCTCTATAAATCTTTATGCCTAATATGTAAGCTGCTTCGCCAAGATCCTTCATTGAAAAACTATTATTCAAATATTCCTTGAACTATTAAGAAGGTCTACATCATTCCCAATCAACAATATGTCATCTACATATAGTATTAAGAATGCTACAGAGCTCCCACTCACTTTCTTGTAAATACAAGCTTCCCCATAAGTTTGTATAAAACCAAAACTTTTGATTACCTTATCAAAACGTTGATTCCAACTTCGGGATGCTTGCTTCAATCCATAGATGGACCGTTGAAGTTTGCATACCTTTTTAGCATCTTTAGGATCGACAAAACCTTTGGGTTGCATCATATACAACTCTTCATCAATGTCTCCATTGAGGAATGCTGTTTTGACATCCATCTGCCATATCTCATAATCATAATATGCAGCGATTGCTAACATAATCCTCACAGACTTTAGCTTCGCTACAGGTGAGAAAGTCTCATCGGAGTCAACTCCTTGAATTTGTCGAGACCCTTTTTGCGACAAGTCGAGCTTTATAGACAGTAACATTACCATCAGCATCTGTTTTCTTCTTGAAAATCCATTTGTTCTCGACAGCCTTTCGGCCATCCGGTAAGTCCACCAAAGTCCATACTTGGTTTTCGTACATGGATCCAATCTCGGATTTCATGGCTTCTTGCCATTTATTGGAATCTGGGCTCATCATCGCTTCCTCATATGTCTCAGGGTCATCGGTGTTGTCCACCAACATGACACTCATAACGGGATCATACCAATCTGGAGTGGTGCGAGTTCTCGTTGACCTGCGAGGCTCTGTAGCAAATACAACCGAAGTTTCATGATCATCATCATTAGCTTCCTCTCTTATTGGTGCAGGCACCACAGGAACTTCTTCCGGTGCTGCGCTACTCGCAATTTCGAGAGAAGGTTCAACAACCTCGTCGAGTTCTACTTTCCTTCCAGTCACTTCTTTCGTGAGAAATTCCTTCTCTAGAAAGGATCCATTCTTGGCAACGAAGATTTTGCCTTCGGATCTATGATAGAAGGTATACCCAATAGTTTCCTTCGGGTATCCTATGAAGACGCATTTTTCCGCTTTGGGTTCAAGCTTGTCCGGCTGTAACTTCTTTACATAGGCTTCGCAACCCCAAACTTTAAGGAACGACAATTTAGGTTTCTTCCCAAACCATAATTCATACGGTGTCGTTTCAACAGATTTAGATGGTGCCCTATTTAAAGTGAATGCGGCTGTTTCTAACGCATAACCCCAAAATGATAGCGGTAAATCTGTAAGTGACATCATAGAACGAACCATATCTAAGAGAGTTCGATTACGACGTTTGGACACACCATTACGCTGTGGTGTTCCCGGCGGTGTCAATTGTGAAAGTATTCCGCATTTCTTCAAATGCTCGCCAAACTCGTAACTTAGATATTCACCTCCACGATCAGAACATAGAAATTTAATCTTCTTGTTACGTTGATTCTCTACCTCACTTTGAAATTCCTTAAACTTCTCGAAAGTTTCGGACTTATGTTTCATGAAATAGATATACCCATATCTACTCAAATCATCCGTGAAGGTAAGAACATAACGATAACCACCGCGCGATGCTACACTCATTGGACCACACACATCGGTATGTATGATTTCCAATAAGTCCGTAGCTCGCTCCATCATACCAGAAAATGGAGTCTTAGTCATTTTACCCATCAGACATGCTTCGCATCTTTCAAGTGATTCGAAATCAAGTGATTCAAGAAGTACATCGGAATGGAGTTTCTTCATACGCTTCACTCCAATGTGACCAAGACGACAGTGCCACATATAGGTCGAGTTATCGCTCGATTTCAAACGTTTTAGCCTCAATGTTGTTGATATGTGTATTTCCACTATCGAGATTCAATAAGAATAGACCATCTATCAAAGGTGCATGTGCATAAATCATATTACTCATATAAATCGAACAACCATTATTCTCGGACTTAAACAAGTAACCGTCTCGCAATAAACAAGATCCCGATATAATGTTCATGCTTAACGCAGGCACCAAATAACAATTATTTAAGTATAAAACTAATCCCGATGGTAGATGAAGGGGTAGCGTACCGACCGCGATCACATCAACCTTTGATCCGTTTCCCACGCGCATCGTCACCTCGTTCTTCGCTAGCTTCCGTTTATTCTGCAGCACCTGTTTCGAGTTACAAATATGAGCAACCGAACCAGTATCAAATACCCAGACACTACTACGAGTACTAGTGAGATACACATCAATAACATGTATATCGGATATACCTTTCTTCTTGATGTTGCCGTTCTTCAAATCCGCCAAGTACTTTGGGCAATTCCGCTTCCAGTGACCTTCTCCCTTGCAGTAAAAGCACTCAGTATCAGGCTTAGGTCCAGCCTTGGTCTTCTTCGTCGGTGTGGTAACTTTCTTACCACCCTTCTTGAAGTGTCCCTTTTGCTTAGACTTGCCTTTCTTGAATTTGGTGGTCTTATTGACCATCAACACTTGGTGCTCTTTCTTGATCTCCACTTCTGCAGATTTCAACATAGCAAACAGTTCTGGCAACTGCTTGTTCATGTTTTGCATGTTGTAGTTCATCACAAAGTTCTTGTAACTTGGTGGTAGTGATTGGAGGACACGGTAAATCCCCAAAGCATTAGGAATCACAATACCCAAGCTTTGAAGTTTGCTTGCGTGCCCAGACATCTTAAGCACATGCTCACTGACGGAGCTGCCCTCTTCCATCTTGCAATTAAAGAACTTTTCAGAAGCCTCATAGCTCTCAATTGCCGCGTGAGTCTCAAAGATCAATTTGAGTTCACGGACAATATCATGTGGGTCTGAATTCTCAAACCTTTTCTGAAGCTTCGATTCTAAACCATACAAGATAGCACACTGAACTGTGGAGTACTGAGTCTTCCGAGCGAGGTAAACGTTCTTTACTTCGTCGGTAGCATCATCTGCAGGTGGGTCACCCAGCGGTGCATCCAGCACATAGGTCAAATTACCAGCTGTGAGGACAATCCTCAAATTGCGGAACCAATCCGCGAAGTTGCTTCCATTGTTTTTCAACTTTTCTTTCTCTAGGAACGCATTAAAATTGATGGTAGGGGCTTCCATTGATCTACAACATATTTGCAATAGTTTAGACTAAGTTTATGACAAATTGAGTTCAAATTAATAATAAAATTAATCTAGGTAAACTCCCACTCAAAACAATATCCCTCACATTGTTTTAGTGATCACTCGAACCAAATCCACCACATCAACACCGATCATCACGAGAGTTGATATAGTTTCAATGGCGAACAATCGACATGTTCATCATATCTACTATATGATTCATGCTTTACCTTTTGGTGATCCGTGTTCCGAGACCATGTCTGTACATGCTAGGCTCGTCAAGATCAAACCTTAGTTTCCGCATGAGCAAATCTGGCTTGCTCACGTTGTATACACTTGCGGAATCTAACACACCCGATCATCACGTGGTGCTTCGAAACAACAAGATTTAGCAACGGTGCTAACTAAGGGTGAACACTTTATGACTTGAAATTCATGTGCATGAGGGATCATCTTATAATGCTACCGTCGTCTACTAAGCAATACAAGATGAATAAAGGATTAACATCACATGCAATTCATAATATGTGATATGATATGGCCTTTCTTCTTTGTGCTTCCGATCTCCATCTTCAAGCACGAACATGATCTCCATCATCACCGGCATAGCATCAAGGTCAATGACGCTTCTCCATGGTTGTCGTCCACCGACTTCAACTATTACAACTACTTTGAATAGACACGCGGGTCTTAACATAAATTAAAGACAACCATATGGCTCCTGCCGGTTGCCAACTTACAATAAGGAACATTGCATACATCAAATATAATCACAATCATGCCATATCACATCACTGCACACCCCTGCAAAACAAAGTTAGACGCCTCTACTTTCTTTGCATGTTTTACGTGGTTTGGGGCTTTCAATAAGTGTCGTTCTAACTTACGAACAAGAACCACAACATTGATACTAGTATTGTCAATCACCCGTTGTAAATTGGATCTTAACTATGCTAGGAGAAACAGGCACCCGCAAAGCCACTTATGCAATACAAGTTGCATGTTAAGCGTGGAGCAAGTCTCATGAACGATGTCATGTAAGGTTAGCCTGGGCCGCTTCATCCCAACATCCCGCAAGATGCAAAGTACACAAGAAGCAATTGACAATAAAAGCATCAACGCCCACAATGACCATTGTGTTCTACTCGTGCAACAGATCTACATATAGACACGACTCTGATACCACTGTAGGGTTTCGTAGCATGGAAAACAAAAATTTTCTATCGCATACAAACAAACAAGCCAAGATCTATCTACTAGATTGTAGCAACGAGTCGATGGAATAACTTACCCTCGAAGATTCCAAAGTGTTTAACGAGAGCGGATTCTCGTGGGTGATATAGTCGTACTCTTTCCGATCTCAAGATCGCGTAGACGATCCTTCCGGCGCTGCGTTCCGGCAGCGCTTCTGCAGTCGGTCACACGTTTGGTACTCGACGAAGACCTTCATCTCCCTTGTTCCAGCAGGCAGCGGAGGTTGTAGCACTCTCCTCGCGATTCCGGCAGCACAACGGCGTGGTACCGGAAGTAGAGGGGAGATCTCGCAGGGCTTCGCCTTAAGCCGGAGCGAGTATGGTGGAGTATGAGAGAGTCCCTCGATGATCTAGGGTTTATACACGCCGAGGAGGGGGCTAGGCCGGCGGCTAGGGTTGCTAGGCGGCGGCGGTTTGCCCTAGGGCGGCGGCGGCGGCAGGTGGCGGCGCTGGCGGCTTAGGGTTTGGAGGCGGGGATCTTGTGTCCTAGGAGGGGCAGCCCTGCCCCTCCCATTATAGGTGGGAGGCGCAGCCAAGGGGAGGGGAGTCCCTCCCCAACTCGTCTTGGAGGTGGGCCGGCGGTGGAGGAGGGACTCCTCCCCAACTCGGTTTCCTCCTCCCTCTCCACTTCCCAAAAATAGCTGTTTGACTTTCAAATTGGCGTTTGACTTTTCAAACAAGGATTTGATTAAATCATCTATTTTGTTCAGCGATGACACTTAGTACATGATGCAATCATACCAACTTGATATAACACATTCATGTACCCTTCCCCTCCGGAGTGCCGGACATTCCGGAACTTTCTAGAACATTCCCGACGAAAACACCGGAACCATTCTCCAACTCCGAAACAAGACTTTCCTTATATGAATCTTATTCCCCGGACCATTCCGGATCTCCTCGTGATATCCCGGATCCCATCCGAGACTCCGAACAACATTCGGACTCTTTCTCATCATTCCATAACTACTCAAACAACGTCGAATCCTTAAGTGTGTCTCCCTACGGTTCGTGAATTATGCGGACATGATCGAGACACTTCTCCGATCAATAACCAATAGAGGATCTGGAAATTCATATGGCTCCCACATATTTCTACGATTACTTTGCGATCGAATGAACCACTTACATACGATACCAATTTCCCTTTGTCTCACGATAGTTTACTTATCTGAGGTTATGATCGCCGGTATCTCTGCATACCTAGTTCAACCTCGTTACCGATAAGTACTCTTTTCTCGTTCCCGTGATATGTGATCCCTTGTGAGCCAGTCACATGCTTGCAAGCTAATTGGAAGACATTTCACTGAGAGGGCCCAGAGTATATCTATCCGTCATATGGATGGACAAATCCCACTCTTGATCCATGTGTCTCAACCAATACTTTTCGAACACTCAATGCCACCTTTATAGCCACCCAGTTACGATGTGGTGTTTGATGTCATCAAAGCATCCATCCGGTAAAGGTGATATGCATGATCTCATGGTCGAAGGAATTAGGTTACTATGTATCAGAAAGCATATAGCAATTGAACTATTAAAATGACTTGATCTTTATGCTACGCTTATCTATAGGAGTATGTCCACCATATCATTCTCCTAACGATATGATCTTGTTGTTAATAACATCTCAATGTTCATGATAGGGAAACCACAATCATTTATTAACCAACAAGCTAGTGCTGTATAGAGGCTTTACTAGGGACTTCAATTTAAGTTTACAAATCACACAAGTATTAATGTTTCCTTGTTAATACTATTATAGCATGAATGTAAACATTTATCATAAACACAAAGATATAATAATAACTACATTTATTATTGCCTCTAGGACATATCTCCAACACCAACTCCAATACCAACATGAAAGAAGAGGGGAGTGATTAAATTAAATGATGAAGTGATGAAAGAATCTAAGAAATGTCTTAAGGAGAAGGGTATTAGATCTGAAGATGTGAAGAATTTACCTCCTATAGAAGAATTATGTAAGCCAATTTCCCACTCATCTACTATTGAGGTACACTCTCTCCAACACTCTGATGAAAGTGATATTCCTTATGGTAAACCTCCTGATCAATGCTTAGAGGAACTTGATACTTTTATTGTTAAGCAAGGTAATTTTAATAAACAAGTTCAGAATCATTTTTTGGAAAACCCTAGAGCTATTAATGAGTTGAAAGATATTGTGGAAAGAACTGCTAATGATGTTAAAATGCTTGTTAAACATTTACAAATGGTTCAAACTCAAACTGATCAACTTGCTAAAGTACAAAAAGATATGCTAGTTAATGCCTCTGGAGATAAACATGCTTATGAAATTAGAAATAGGAGTGGTGCTACCACTCAGGATCCTCTATATCCCGAGGGGCATCCTAAAAGAATTGAGCAAAATTCTCAACAAGCTGAAAATAGTGGTACTTCTTCTAAGAAAAAGAAACATAAAACAGTTGTAAAATCTTCTGAACCTGCTATAGATCCTAATAGTATATCTGTCTCTGATGCTAAAACTGATAGTGGTAATGATAAAAATGATGCTCCTGATAAGGAAGAAATTGAAGAGGAACCTGAGAGGCACACTAAGAACACTACACTAAGGAAGATTTTGTTGCTGATAAACATGGTAGTGAAAGAGAACCTTGGGTGTAAAAACCAATGCCTTTTCCTAATAAGAAACACAAATCAAAGGAGGAAGAACACAATAACAAGTTTTGTGAGTGGATGAAACATTTATTTTTGTAAATTCCTTTGACTGATGCTATTAAGTTACCTCCTGATTCAAAGTATATGCAGGATATTGTCTCTAATAAAAGGAAGATTCCTAATGAGGAAATTTCTACTTTGCTTGCTAATTATTCGTTCAATGGTAAGGTTCCAAAGAAATTTGGCGATCCAGGTATTCCAACTATTCCTTGCTCTATTAAAAATAATTATGTTAGAACTGCTTTGTGTGATTTGGGAGCACGAGTTAGTGTTATGCTTTTTTCTCTCTACAAGAGACTTCAACTAGAAAAATTGATACCAACTGATATATCTTTGCAAATGGCTGATAAATCTACTACTATTCCTGTTGGTATATGTGAGGATGTTCCTGTTCAAGTGGCTCATAATTGCCTAGTATTAACTATTTTGGTGTGCTTGAGATGCCTGAAGATGATAATATGTCTATTATTCTTAGGAGACCTTTTCTTAATACTGCAGGTGTTGTCATCAATTGTAATCAAGGAAAAGTAACTTTTAATATTAATGACAAAGAGCATACTGTTATGGCCTAAATTCAATTCAAAATATTGAGGGCATCAAAGTTGGAGAAATATAGTCCCATTCTACAAGAAAGTTTTGAAACTATTATGATTAGGACTATTGCTATCAACATGGGGGTAACATAATCATTCAGTGAAATACAAAGTATTTTTTCATATAATTTTTTTTTGGTAACAAGACTTGATCAACCTTGTTAACAAAGGGATTTTAATGGACAAACCAATGCTTTAATAATGATTATCCTTGCTCACTTTTATTTTTCTCCATTCCAATCTTTGCTCTTCATCTTGTTCATCTTAGTTTTGCTGTTTTTGTGTCTTTCAAAAAAAATCTTTTTCTGCGAGAAAATCAATTTTCATAACCTGAAAATTGGCCAAACATAAAGTTTTCCGAAAAATTCCAAAAAATTTATAAATATTTTCTCGAAAAAAGGGCAGAGGGGCACCTGGAGTGACCTAGGGGGTCCCACTAGGATAGCACACCCCCTGGTGGTGCGGCCAGCCCTAGGGCACACCTGGCCCAGGTGTGGGCCACCCCTGGCCCTCCACTTAACCTCCTTCCAACCACTTCTTTCTCTCCCGAAAACACCGGAAAACTTCTCAAAGCTCGAGTTCCTGCTGTTCTTGCTCCTGAATTTCGATCTCCTTGCTCAGCCCATCTTTGCTGCTGATTTTTGGAGGGATTGCTCTCTGGTATGTGCCTCCTCCGCTTGTCCAATTAGATTTTGATTGGTGGATTGTATCTTGAGTATTTTGCTACTGTAGGTGACAGGTTGTGTGAGCTTACATGCTTATTCTTTGCTTAGAGATTTTATTTTGATGCATGTTTAGCCCTCTAGCAAGTTCCTATAGTAGTTCCCCTTCATTTATTATCATGGAAATCACTTGGTTTGATGTTTGTCTAAATTTTTTTAGAAAAGAAGATGAGTGAATACCAGCTGAATCAACATGAGTTAAGTGTACCAGAGATTATGAAAGTCTGCCGCGAGGAGGAAGTTTTCTCTTCCATTTATCCATGCCCAGAATTCATGAGAGCTGCAGGGATATTTCAGGATTTCCAAACTCTAATTTCTAATGCAGGGTTGGAGCATTTTGTTGGAGAAGAACCATACCAATTTGTGAAACTAACTATGTCTGTGGTGCAGGATTTTCGATTTAGTTTACCCTTGCCTAACCCCATGGTTCACTACAAAATTTACAATATAGCTGCCAACCTCCCTTTTGATGATTTTTGTACAGCTATGAGAGTGCCACAGTGGGGTTCATGTGAGAATATTAGAGAGAGGCCTATGCCACTCATGGACTTATATGAGGAGATTTGCCAAGGATGCTCCTTCTCAAAGGATAGTGGTAAAATTCGGAATATTCATCTCCCATCCATTAGATATTTTGCCTATTTCATTGCCAAGTGTGTTCTTGCTAGGAAAACTTCTTGTAAATTATCTTTATTTGATTTAGCTTTTATCTCAGCCGCCTTGAAACGAGATAGGACATATAACTTGGGTGCTTTGATAGCTTTACGTCTTGCTGCTAACCGTGATAAAGGTGGGATTTGTGGAGGCCTTATTGCCTCTCGTTTGTTAGCTTTGCATGGTTTAGCGCCTCATCATTCAGACTTGCAGTTTCCCATAGAGAGACTTGATCTCAATTCCAGGGTACATCATAAATTTGTTTCTTCTTGGGCTAGTTCGAGCGAGTTACCTTATGAAATAACCTTTGTCAAGATTGGTTGGAGAGGGGGTAAGTTTGAGAAAGTAGTCCCTTTGCCTGCACCTACTTTGTTTAACTTTGATACTAGGCAAGGATGGTCACTCACAGAGGAAGAACTTGACACATATATGGAGGATCTCTCCTAGCAAGAGGAGAATGTTGGAGAGGATGCCGAGGATAATTCGGTTCAGCCCTCCAACATGGTGGAGTCTTCATACCAGCAGCCCTCTTATGATTAGGGTGCTTATTTTTCTTCATCGCGAGGGCCTAATTATGATCATTCCTACGATGATCCACTGGCTTGGGGTTACTACCCACGTTGTGATTGATCTCCACTTAGGCCAAAAGCCTAAGCTTGGGGGGAGGTATACCGACACCACACTCATCTACATATCATGTTTCATCGGTACTTTGTATATCCATATTTTGCTTTCTTTTTAGTTTTTGTTTCTGTTTTCCAAAACACAAAAAGACCAAAAATATTTTCATTATTTCTCTTGGTTTGTTTCTTTGCTTTTTAGATTTGGTTTGCTTTAATAAAAATCCAAAAATATTTTGCTTCGTTTGCTTTTGCCTTTAGTGCTTGTTTTTAAAAAATTGAAACCCCAAAAATATTTGTTGTTCTTCTCTGGTTTTGTAAAGTTCGTTGCAGGATTCAGTGGTCCTCGGTGACTCCTTTGGAGTTTGGTTATGTTATTATTCAAGTCACACAAGTCAAAGGCAATAATGATGATTAATGACAACTCGAGATTTGGTAAGAGGCTGGTAATGAACTCTATTTGTCTTCATTTTTGTACATTTACTCATCATTGTGGGCATTCTTAGTTTGTTCATGTAAGGTGTATGTATTTATTGGATGCTTAGTAGTTCTTGCTCTCTTATGATTAGCTCCAACTTGCTGATAGTTTGTAGCATGCCATATGAATGTTTGCTTGCATTGTTCTATTCATAACTTGGTATGACATTGTGGTATCCTCCTCTGAATGTTTCAGCTGAATCGACTTGGTACATGCTCACGCATGCATATGACTGAACAAAAGTCAGTTAAGCCTCAATGATTTATTTTGCCTCAGAGTTCTTGTATCACTTTTATGCCATAATTAATTCTGTTTTGTTGCAAGCATGATTATGACAGTTATTGCTCTCTCGTTTGTCACTCCCTTTCTATTGCTAGCCTTCACTTGCACTGAGTATGTGCTTTACTTGTGCATCAAACTCCCCAAAACCAAAATTGTCAAAAATTGTCCACCATACCTACCTACTATCATCATTGCTATTCTGTGCATATTTATTATGCCTCGTTTTCTTGCAAATAAAATGTTTGCTTGTTATGAGAAAGTTAGTAAGTAAAGCTCTCACGAACTTGATGGCACACTTTATTTTCTTGCACTTAATAAACCTGAACCATTGTGACTATCCATGAAAGTTATATGCTTGTAAATTATAGGCTCGGAGTTAGAAGAACCATGTTGTCACGGGGAACGCTTTCAACACCTGTAAATATTATCTAGTTGATATCATGCTCTTTTGTTTACGGATGTCGGCGGTGTGAAATAAAAGGGGATCTTGTAAGTCCATGGACTTATGTATATGTATTAGAGAAACACCTGGGCCGCTAGCCTAAGCCATGCCTAATCATGGTGGAAACTTGCAGCATCACCATAGTGAGCAATCTATGAAGCATTCTTCTTATAAAAAAAGAGAGAGATAGAAAAAAGAGAAAAAAGAGGAAAGAAGAGAAAAAAGCACCATTTTCCCATGGGAAAAAAGAAGATTGCTGAGATGCTCATTGTCTGTTGCCTTGTCATTTTGATATGGGATAGCTCCTATATCATGGGGCAAGGGATACCCCGTTGGCGGTTCTCTATGATACACATGTATTTACAATGACAAGAACTTACCGGTAACTAAACTTGAGTAGCATGAGGAACGACCCTCGTACTCAAGGGACATGAGATTTCCAGTATATGGTCTGTCAAGAATATAACTCAAATTGGAACTCACTTTAAACTTAACCACTTAAAGATTCCTATAATATGGGCAATGAGAGCTCAAAGCTAATGAGTACCATACTTTCAGCATTTGGAAGCCCTTCAAACTTTTTAAAACCTTTTCACTTCTTTTTTGAGTCACGACTTATTCTATGAGCACCTTCTTGAGAGCATAGTTGTCATTCTTAGTGTAATGTGCTTGTATCAAAACTTGGTTAATTATGACATAACTTTTATGCTTGTATCTTTGATATCTTTACTTCTAGTCTTCACTTGAACTTCTGAGGTGCCTTGGCATTTATGTTTTGCTCCACAATCAAAGGCAAGTGAGATACCACTCTATCATACCTTTTTATGAGCATTGCAATGTTGATTATGCTTATGTTTCATGCTGCTTATTATTGAGTTGGAATCTCTTCATATCTTGCATGACTATTGAGTAGACTTAGTTGCATACTCCATATTTTGAATTGTCTAAGTATTGATATTATGCTGAGAATATATACATCATATGAAGCAAATGTGTTCGTGAAAGTTACTTTATCGCACTCAGTTTTCAACTGAATTTCTTGAGGACAAGCAATAAGCTAAGCTTGGGGGTAGTTGATACGTCCAAAACGTATCTACTTCCCCGAACACTTTTACTATTATTTTTCTTCTAATTTGTGTGATTTGGATACAACTAACATGGACTGACGCTGTTTTCAGCAGAATTGCTTTCGTGTCTAGTTTTTGTGCAGAAAATCAACTTTCAGGAAAAATCCTGGAAAATATCGCAAAACTCCTATTTTACCAGAAGACTCACGGAGCCAGAAGATGAGACTGAGGAGGGCCACGAGGGTCCCACACCCCCAGGCCGCGCGGGCCAGCCAAGGCCGCGCCTGGTGGTGGTGAGGCCACGTGGGGCGCCCCCTCGGTCTCCCCCTTCGCCTACATAAAGCCTTCTGACCTAAAACAAGGGGGGTTCGATGTTTTTCCAGATAGAGTTCCGCTACACCGCCACCACCAGAAACCGCGATTCAGAACCAGAAACTATGTTCTGGCACCCTGCCGTGACGGGGAATTGGAGGAGATCATCGCCATCATCATCACCGACGCCTCTCCATCAACCATCCATGTTTCCCCCATCCATGAGTGACTAATCCCCCGCTGTAGGATATGGGGATAGTAGGGATTGGATGAGATCTATCATGTAATCGAATAATATTTTTAGGGCATGGTGCCTAGTATCTTTGTTAGTGATTTTTGACATTGTTGGAACTTTTTGTACTTAATGCTTGTCACTAGGGCCCGAGTGCCATGATCTCAAATCTGAACATGTTATTGATGAAGGGTTTCGCAGCATAGTAAATCAAAAAAATTCTACGGATGCGAACGGGAAAGCAAAGATCTAATCTAGGAGATGCAAACAACGAGGGGGGATAGATGAGATCTTCATACCCTTGAAGATTTGCACAGCGGAACGTTCAACGGAACGTGGTTGATGTAGTCGTACTAGCTTCTCCTCCTCGAGATCCGATCAGATCCAACACCGCAAGTGGCGATGCCTCCGAGAGATGCACATGTACGACACCTCGACGTCTCCTCCTTCCTCGGTCCAGCAAGTGGGGTGGAGAGATAGATAGGATCTACAACACGACGGTGTGGTGCAAAGGTGGAGAGTTTCTGCGGCAGGGCTTCGCCTACGCGCAGTCGGGAGAGAGAGAGATCTGGAGGGCAGCAGTATGGCGGCTAGGGTCGAAGGAGTGGGGGAGGAGGTCTGCGCCCCTGCCCTCTATATATAGGGGGCTGGCCGCCCCCCTTGGCCCCTCCTCCAAGCCCTAGGGCGGCGGCCCCAAGGGTTGGAGTGGGGGGAAAGTTTTCGCCCTCCTTCTAGAAGGTTTCCCTAGGGTTTCCCTAGGGTTTTGGCTGGCTGGGCCTATGGGGCCTTGTGCCCCTGGCCCAATGCGGCCATGGAACTCCCTCGTAGGCCCATGCCCCCTCCCGACAAGTGGGGCCACGTTGGTCCCACTCCAGAAGGTTCTAGAAGCTTCTGGTACAATACCGAACAATCCGAAACAATTCCGAAATCCAAAAACTGCTTTCCCTTATATGAATCTTATTCTCCGGACCATTCCGGAACCTCTCGTGACGTCCTGGATCTCATCCGAGACTCCGAACAAAACACATAAACCAATTATCCATTCTATCCTAGCGTCGAGGCACGTTAAGTGTTTGACCCTACGGGTTCGAGAATATGCAGACATGATCTTCTATCAATAATCAACAGCGGGGTCTAGAAACCCATATTGACTCCCACATACTCATCGATGATCATATCGGATGAACCACGATGCCAGGATTCAATTAATCCCATATATATATATTCCCTTCGTCACGCGATATTTTACTTGCCCGAGATTCGATCGTCGGTATCGGCATACCTAGTTCAATCTCGTTCACAGCAAGTACTTTACTCGTTCTGTAATCCGATATCACTTTGTGATTAACTCCTTAACCACATGCTTGCAAGCGGTGTTGATATCGATTATCGAGTGGGCCCGAAGTATATCTGTCCGACTTGGGAGGGACAAATCCCATCTCGATACATACAACCCAACAAGTACTTTCCGATCACCTGAGAGACACCTTTATGATCACCCTCTCATTGGATGACGTTTGATGACCTCAAAGCTTTCTTCCGATACCAGGGAGTTGCATTATCTCATGGTCTAAGGAATACAATATTTGACATAAGAAAAATCTTCGCAAAGATGAACACGATGACACGATCTAATTGCTCTGCTTGATTTGGGTCTGTCCATCATATCATTCTCCCAATGATATGATCTCATTATTAATCGACAACTCATGTCTATGGTTAGGAAACATTAACCATCATTAATGTCAACACCCGGATTTTTAATCCTAGATGCCTGTTATGCCATACATCGCAATCCCAGGATTACCATTTTTGCGAGACATAACAGAATTGGATACCACAGTACATCATCCATTACAAACCGTACATAAGTTCTTACACAAATAGCGATCTCATGATCCAGTTCTTAATACAACATCAAGCAGCGGAATACGTAATAATAACGGTAGCATAGGCGAAGCTCCATCTTCGGGGTCACCGGCAATGCTGACGATGGGAGATGATCCTAGTTGTCGTAACCTTCCTGGGGTCCATCCTCCAGGTACTCCTCTTCATAGTCTGGCCACAGGAATAGCCAGGGACAAAGCCATGAGTACTCTTTAAGTACTCGCAAACTAATACTAACAAGTAAAAGGGTTTTTGGATAATAGGACACTAGGCTCTAGGGTAGTATTAGGCTTGCTAAAGTAGAGTATCTTGCAAGTGTTAGCTTGCCTTGTGCAGAGCAGTGGTTGAAGTTCTCCTCGGCTTCTTCTTCGTAGTATCCTCCTTCCTCCTCGTATCCTTGAAGTTCTCCTCGGTTTGTTTGCATCAGTAGAATATCTTGCAAGGGTTAGCTTGCACATTCACTAGTAGTATTAGGCTTGCTAAAGTAGAGTATCTTGCAAGTGTTAGCTTGCCTTGTGGCAGTGGTTGAAGTTCTCCTCGGCTTCTTCTTCGTAGTATCCTTCTTCCTCCTCGTATCCTTGGTCGGTACTAGCGTCTATAAATAAATACGATGTACACAATCACCAAACAATACTTAACTACTTGCAATCATCACACAAAAGGGTCCTATAGATGGTCTAGCATCATCACTAACATTACAAGATTAAAGCTTGGTTTAATTCCTTTTATTTTTAGAAAAGTAATTTCTACTCATTGAAAAACTACTTAAAATTTAAAATTCTCCAAACCAAATATGGGATCATGTTGACACATGTCATCACCACATATTTTAGTTCATGGGAATGTGATTTAAAGTGGTGTCACAATTTAATAAGGTTTTACCCTTTTATTTTAATTAAATATAGTGACTAGAAATGCCTATGTAGCATTCTTTTATTACTTGAACATTATTTCTGTAAGTAAACCTATATATTTTTATATATTCTGAAAGGTATGGTTAAATGTGATTTTTGGGAGTTGGAATCAACTCAAAAGCTATTATGGTTTTAATTTGAAAAATGTTTGAATGCAGAAAAGCTTCTGCCTTGTTATTTTTACCAAGGTTGATCTACAGATCCAAATGACTTGAATCCAACGGGCTTGGATTCAGCATTCTCAAACCTTTCTAATAAAATTGGTTCATTCAATTTGGTTCACTGAGTCGATCTGGGTTGATTTTTGAAACTAGGTACAGAAGTGTGTTTGAAATAAAATGGAAAAGGTTTAATTCAAATAATCTGGGTTGCGCGGGAAGCGATACTGGGCCGGCCTGCTAAGCGCAGCGCTTCCTCGGGCTATTTAAGTGGCTGTCCCCACGCGTCAGTGAGACAGGGGGTGCGAAACGGTATGGGGCGATGTGGTGCGTTCGATCTGGTTCTAATCCAACGGATGAGGGTCATCGTCGACGTTGGGCAACGCCGGCGAGACAGAACCTAGCGCGGCCAGTGGGGGTCGTTGGGGGCTCACCAGGGTTCAGGTGAGGGTCGGCGAGGCGGGCAAACGAAGAAGTCGACGACGGCGAACCTCCTGGTACCGGCAGCTTCTCCTGGGAGGCTCCAATCGCTGGCTTCCTTCTGCTCCAGAGGTGGCGGGCTCCGGTGAAATTCCGGCAAAGTGCTGCTCGCCTTGCTCCGGGAACGGGGTGGAATGGTCAGTGAGGAGAGGGGAGTGAGATGGTGTGCTCAATTCGGCTGGGGGTGGCCTCTATTTATAGTCGCGACGACGAGACCGAACGGGATGGGCAGGCGACGGTGGCGACATGGCTACGGGCTGCTAGAGGCATGGCCGGCGGTGGCGATCGCTTGGTGGTTTCCTCGCGATGCTCTACGGTTTTAATGCGCGTGTAGGGGCGGTGCGGTTTGGTCTGGAACGCGTGATGCTCTGCGCGGCAGAGGCGGCGTCTTCGACGGCGAGCGGTGGTTGTGCGGCATGGGGCGGCGAACGATGATGTCTGGCGGTCTCCTGGGTCGATGGTGATCATGTATGCATGCGGTGAGGGCGGCGCGCGGTCTGTGGGCTTCGGTCGAGCTTGGTGCTCTGGCGCATGGTCGGCATGGTTGCTGGCGAGCGGGGCGCGGCCCGTGCGGGTGGTCCAGGGTTTGGCAACGCTCGCGGCTGGGACAGGGAGTGTCGGTGGGGTGTTGGCTGCCTCCTAGACATGTTGTTTAGGCTTGGTGCTTGCTCTGGCTAGCTAGCCATGGTCGGCTGGCAAGGGGGTGCTCGGGTTGGCATGGCATGGGGCAAAGGGTAGGGGCTAGGGTTGGTCCAAGCACTGGTTGGCACTGGGGAGACAAGGGTGATCAATGGTGAACATTGCTTAGCCAAATTACTGCTCAAAACAGTGAAGTTAGGCCAGTTTGATTTGAATCTGCCAAGTGTTTGATGAAATGGCCGCAAGAATTCAAGTTTTGAATTTTGAAAAGATTTTTGGTGGGTGTGCTAGGTTGGTGCTGGTGATTCTGCAGATGCTTGGGTTTTGAAAGTTGAGCTTGTTTGAGTGGTTTTTGAAAAAGTGGGATATTCTCATATGATAAAGATTCAATCTTGAATTGTCATTTAAACTATGAATTTGAAAGTTTCTGGATGATCACAAAGTGGGCCTTGATACTTTGTTATGAGTACAATCAAGGGGTGCAAAGATCCAGAAAAATTTCTGTTAAGTTCTGAAAGTTTGAGACAACCAAAGTAGGCATGGGAGTTAAATTGGTCAAAATGACCATTCACTCATTTAGCTTTGTTTTGATTTATTTGTCTTTGGGAAAAGTGTGGGAAATGTTTAGATGATGTTTGTTTCACCTAAGAATCCATTTACAAGCAAAGGAACACACAAACAAGTTGGTTCAAAAGAATTTCAAATGAAATGCATACACATATGCATGCTTTCATAATTTTATTTAGAAATTTTTTTGTTAACCCTAATTTTGATGATTAGAGTTTGATGATCCAAGTTTAGTATTTTTGGGATGTTACAAACCTTCCCCCCTTAAACAAAATCTCGTCCCGATATTTGAAAAAGGACGAAAAAGTTTACCTAGGATTTGAAGAGATCGGGAAACTCCGTCCTGATGTGATCTTCGCGCTCCCAGGTAGCTTCCTCTTCTGTGTGGTTGCTCCACTGAATCTTGAGAAACTTGATGCTTCGGGTTCGGGTAGTTCAAAAAGATTCTTCCAAAATATGGATGTGTACTTCGGGATAGGTCAGGTCATCGTTGATCTCTATGGTCTGGTGATCTACATTTTTGAACACTTCGGTCTTCTCAGGGACTTCGAGACACTTGTGAAGTAATGAGATATGGAACACATTCTGCACGGCTGACATCTCTTCGGGTAGTTCCAATTGATACGACACTTCTCCTTGATATATCTGGGGGCTAACTTTCCTTTGAGTTGGAAACGCTGCATTCCCTTCAATGGCGACACCTTCAGATAAACAAAATCTCCTATGTTGAAGGCGAGGTCTCGACGTCTCTTGTCGGCGTAACTCTTCTGTCTGGACTGGGCCGTCTTGAGGTGCTCACGAATCTTGTGAACCTTCTCTTCGGCTTCTGTAGGATGTCAGGTCCAAAAATCTGACTCTCTTCTACTTCCGACCAGTTCAAAGGGGTGCGACACTTCCTTCCGTACATGAATTCAAATGGGGCCATTTGCAAACTGGCTTGATAACTGTTATTGTAAGAAAATTCTGCAAACGGCAGAAAGTCTTCCCACTTGGATCCATATTCTAACACACATGCTCTCATCATATCTTCGAGTATTTGATTTACTCGCTCAGTTTCTCCATCGGTCTGAGGGTGATACGCGGTGCTGAAATCTAGGCGGGTTCCTAAACCTTCTTGGACTTTCTTCCAGAATCTCGAGGTAAACTGAGTTCCTCGATCTGATACGATGTTCTTGGGGACTCCATGCAAACTAACTATCCTAGCGATGTACAACTCCGCTAGCTTCGAACTCTGATATGTGGTCTTGACAGGCAAGAAATGGGCGAATTTGGACAATCTATCCACTATGACCTAGATAGAGTCATTTCCCCTACTAGAAGTAGGCAGTCCAGTGATAAAGTCCATTCCAACGAAATCCCATTTCCATTCCGGAATCTGCAAGGGTTGCAACAATCCAGCGGGTCTTTGATGTCCTGCCTTGACTCGCTGACAAATATCACACTTGGCGATATAGCTTCCGATTTCTCTCTTCATCTTATGCCACCAAAATTGCTCTTTCAAATCTTGATACATCTTAGTTCCTCCGGGATGGATAGAATAAAGAGTATCATGAGCTTCCTTCAAAATAACTTCTTTCAACTTAGAATCTGCTGGTACAGAAAGGCGTCCTTTATACCATAGAACTCCTTCTTCGTCTTCGGTGAATCCAGGTACTTTGCTTGTACCGATACGATGCTTGATTCCGTCGATACTAGCATTTCCCTTCTGCGCCTCTTTAATCTGACTGATCAAAGTGGGCTGAAGTTCTATGCTAGCCAAAAATCCTTCACTTACTAATTCCATTCGAAAATCTTCCATCTCTTTGTGCAAACTTGGTTGCTCCTTCAAAATCATGGAGTTCAAGCGGCACGGCAATCTGCTAAGGGCATCGTCTACCACATTGGCTTTACCAGGGTGATAGTGAATGTCCAGATCGTAATCCTTGATTAGCTCAATCCATCTTCTCTGTCTCATATTCAGCTCCTTCTGAGTGAATATATACTTCAGACTCTTGTGATCCGTATAGATCTCACAACGGTTTCCCATCAGGTAATGTCTCCATGTCTTCAGGGCCAGAACTACGGCTGCGAGTTCGAGGTCATGGGTTGGGTAATTTTGCTCATGTTGCTTCAGTTGTCGAGATAGATAAGATATAACTTTGCCTTCTTGCATTAGCACACATCCGAGACCGATCTTGGATGCATCACAATACACATCGAAGGGCTTAGTGATATTCGGCATGATCAAGATTGGGGCTGAAATCAATATTCTCTTGAGTTCTTGAAAACTCGCTTCACATTTGTCGGTCCATTCAAACTTCTTGTCCTTCTTCATCAATTGGGTCATAGGTCTGGCGATACTCGAGAATCCTTCTACGAATTTGCGGTAATATCCCGCCAATTCGAGAAATGCACGAACTTGGGTTTGAGTGGTTGGGGCTTGCCAATCTTCTACATCTTTCACTTTGGCAGGGTCAACGGCAATTCCTCCGGCTGATACAATGTGACCGAGGAATCCTACCTCTTGTAACCAGAATTCACATTTGCTAAACTTTGCATACAGCTGATGCTCTCTAAGGGTTCCAAGAATGGTCCTTAGGTGGAGCTCATGTTCTTCTTCTGATTTGGAATAAATCAGAATGTCATCGATGAAAACAACGACAAACTTACCCAGGAAGTCCATAAAAATCTTATTCATGAGATTCATGAAATAAGAGGGGGCATTGGTTAATCCAAAAGACATGACTGTATACTCGTACAATCCATATCTGGTGGTAAAGGCAGTCTTTGGAATATCCTCTGCGCGAATCTTGAGTTGATGATAGCCAGTCCTAAGATCAATCTTAGAAAACACTTTGGCACCGGTCAACTGATCAAACAAATCTTCTATCTTGGGCAAGGGGTACTTGTTCTTGATGGTGACATCATTCAACTTCCGATAATCCGTACACAAACGGTTACCTCCATATTTCTTGTCCACAAACAAGACAGGTCATCTCCATGGTGACGCACTTGGTTGAATCAATCCAATTTCCAACATGGAATCCAGTTGCTTCTTCAGTTCTACCAGCTCCGACGGGTTCATACTATAGGGTCTCTGGGATATGGGTCCTGTTCCGGGAATTAGTTCGATGATAAACTCGATATCAAGATCTGGGGGCATACCGGGCAACACATCTGGAAATACATCGGGGTATTCACAGACTATCCGGACTTGGTCAATGGTAGGTTGGGCTATACTCTTGTTACACTTGAATTGACGAGGTAAGGTTTCAGATATATGCTCGACTGATATTCCGGTGGTACTGGTCATGGTTATGGCTTTCTTGGCACAGTCAATCAATCCTTTATGTTTGGACATCCAATCCATTCCTAGTACTACTTCCAAACCTTTAGTTCCGAGTACTATCAGATTAGCATAAAAATCTATGCCATGGATTCGGATAGGGACGGCTTTGCAAATTTGCCTAGCCTTGGTGGTTGATCCGGGAATTTGAACAATCATGACATGCTTCAATTTGGTTGGTTGAATTTTACTAGTGCATGCAAATTCTTCGGTTACAAATGAGTGTGATGCACCAGAGTCAAACAACACTCGTGCAAGTACTGAATTAACAGAAAACATACCCAGCACGACGTCTGGCGCTTCCTGAGCTTCTTCAGCATGCATGAGAAAAAGACGGCCATTGCGGTTGAGCGAATTCCCTTGGGAAAACCTTCTTCCGGGCTGAACACGACGCTGTTGCTGAGCTGGGGCATTGGTATTGATGGCTGCGGCATTCTTCTTGTTGGGGCACTCTTTGGAAAAGTGGCCTTTATTTCCACGGTCATAACAAGTCACTTGCGACTTGTCCTTTGCTGATACAGGCACAGCATTGCTTCCAGTCCTAGGGGCAGTGTTGGTGTTGGCGGTAGCATTGTTGGTGTTGAACTTTGGTGGGGCACGGTTGAAATTGCTAGAGTTACCGGGGTTGTTGTGATTTCCTCCGGGCCTAGGGTTTCCACCGTTGGGATAGGTCGAACGGTTCATCGGGGGTCTGTTGGTTCTTGGGGCAAATCCTCGAGATGGGTTAGGGCGATACTTTGGGTCTGATGGGTTCCTGGCTGATGCATCATGCGACGCTTGCGGTTATCGTTGGCTTGGTTGATCTTTCCTTCCATCTGGATGGCAGAGTCAACAAGGGCTTCAATATCAGCAAAGGGGATATTGACTAACACTGTCTGCATCTCATCGTGCAGACCATTCAGGAATCTTTCTTTCTTCTTGGCTTCGGTGTCGATCTCATCCGGGGCATACCTAGCTAATGAAAAAAATTTGTCACGGTATTCCACTACCGTCATCCTTCCTTGCTTCAGTTCCCTGAACTCGTCTCTCATCCTCTTGATCAAACCCGGTGGCACATGGGTTCTGCTAAACTTGACCTTGAATTCCTCCCAGGTCATCATCTGGCCTCCGGTCATTGTGCGAACACTGTTCCACCATGCTCTGGCATCTCCGGCTAGATAGTGGGTGGCGAACAGAACTTTGTCGTTGGCTTCCACTCCAACGACTTCTAGGTTATTTTCCATGGTCTGCAGCCAATCATCAGCGTCTAGGGGTTCTTCTGACTTAGTGAAAACAGGTCGGTTGGTATTCTGGAAGTTTTTGAGCTTAGATCCATGGTTGTCCTGATTTCCGTGGCCTTGGTTGTTGTGGGCTAGCTGGGCTATCTGTTGCAGGGTGGCTAGGTTGGCTTGACGTTCGGCTCTTTCAGCTTCACGGTCAGAAGTCAATATTTGCAGAATCTGCAACATCGGGTCCGGGGATGAACCACTTCCTCCACGTGGCATCTAAAGATTGAGATAGATCGTGAGAAAAGAGGGAAATTTCTAAGGTTTTGGGTCTTTGAAAAGTTTTTAAAGTTTGACTCAGATTTTTCTAACAACTTGCTTTTCATTCATTCATTCATAGCACACGATACAACACACACCACAACAAAGAAAAACAGATGGTTTTAAGAACCATTCTGCAAACTACGATACAGTGGGACCGAATACTACTCACTACGCTAGTGCTCAAGTCCTACTACTCCTCGGAATTGGTGGCTTCGTCATCTTCATCATCATCGATGAAGGCGAAATCATCCTCATCGGTGAAGAAATACATAGCCTGATCCTCTAGAAAATCATCATTATCGTTGAGATAGGAGCAGGGGTCTCCACGAAGATCCTCTCCGGCATTCTCCCTTTCTCCCAACTGCATGTCTCTCTCGTGGATGGTCTCCTCCAAAGATGGGATACGGTGGCGAGGACGGGCAATGATGCGCTCCTTGTCGAGCTGACGGCGGCGAGACTTGCGATCCTTTGCTAGCATGGCGATGGTTTCATCCTTCGTCTTGATGATGTCAGACTTGTGGTTGGAGTAGTCACGGCAGTTGTCCAACTCCTGCTGACGATCGTACATCATTAAGCTGAGGTGGTCCAATTGAGTCTTCAGCTCAGGGTGGTATGGTGCTTCCAGTGGTTGTCCATTAGCATCACGTCTTGGGCAAAACTCAAAGCGAGTTCCCTTGATCTGATTGATGCTCTGCCCACATAGACGGGAAAGAGCTTCCTGCATGGCCCTGGCAAGTCCGTCGAGCCAGTTGTTCTCTCTTAAGGTAAATTGAATTCCCTCAGCAGTGGGAGGTTCAATCTTTCCTCGGAGACTTGCAACAATTAGCCACTGCAGATCTTATCCTCCTTGATCATTGAGCTGAGCTCCGAAGAACTCGGGGTGCGGACGCTCCAGAAGTTCCGAAAGTTGGTCCAAATCCCTCTCAAAGATAAGGTCTCCGCCATTTCCCAATTGGTAAAACTTGATGTACTTCACGTCAATCTATAAGAATATAGGATGAGTAAGTTAGTAGAGTGATCAAGTGTGTCAAAATTTTATGTATTTTGCAAGAATTTTTGAGGAACATGAATTTTCATGAAAGAGTCAAAGGGATAAGAATGAGAATAAGTTTTTGTAAATATTTGTTTTCTTTGGTTTTGAAACTAAGTTTTTGATTCAAACATCCAGTCTAACTAGGGTCTCCTATGGTCAGGATGGCTCTGATACCAACTTGTCAACACCCGGATTTTTAATCCTAGATGCCTGTTATACCATACATCGCAATCCCAGGATTACCATTTTTGCGAGACATAACAGAATTGGATACCACAGTACATCATCCATTACAAACCGTACATAAGTTCTTACACAAATAGGGATCTCATGATCCAGTTCTTAATACAACATCAAGCAGCGGAATACGTAATAATAACGGTAGCGTAGGCGAAGCTCAATCTTCGGGGTCACAGGCAATGCTGACGATGGGAGATGATCCTAGTTGTCGTAACCTTCCTGGGGTTCATCCTCCAGGTACTCCTCTTCATAGTCTGGCCACGGGAATAGCCAGGGACAAAGCCATGAGTCGCTTTAAGTACTCGCAAACTAATACTAACAAGTAAAAGGGTTTTTGGATAATAGGACACTAGGCTCTAGGGTTGTTTTGCAAAACCCAGATTTATCTCTACTAAGTTTTGAAGCAACGAATGCTAGTTAAGGTTTTATAACACCTAAGTGGGAACTTGTATCTCATGCCACAACCCTGTTGTGGTCAAGTCAAAGTCTCAATTCATTTCACAAGTCATTTTGGAAAAGTCTGACGGGGGAACAGTATGGCCACTCCAACTGTCCATAACCGCGGACGCGGCTATTCGAATAGTTTGACACTCTGCAGAGATTGTACACTTTCACCACAACATTCGGTACATCCGTCAGGAACAAATCCTGAATTCACCATACTTAGTATGCGGATAATCAATCCTAACCTTTCAATTACACGCCCTAGTATAAGCACCTCTCATGTGAGTTTGGCCTCCCAACCATGACCAACTATCATCTTGGGTACTGCACAGGTGGACAATCTTCACAAGGTAGCCTCAGCTCAGACCTTGGCCGTGAGGGAACTAATACTAAGGTATATAAGTTTCCATTCAAGACCTACCCAATTCTCGGGTATTGTGGTTGTACGGTAAAATTGGAATGGTATCGCATCCAGACAACCATCAGTTTTATAAAGGGCTAAGGCTCATGCCTCAACATTTTCATCACCACATACTCATCAGGGGTTCAGAAACACATGTCCAAAACATCTCAGTAGAATGATCCATCATTCTAAGGTTTTCATAACCATTTTCACCAAGTATTCCCATCTAAAGTTGGTCAAGTTTTATGCTTAGCACTAGAATCTACAAGTGGGGGTGAGTACTAATGAGGGGTGGTACACTAGTGGGGTTTGACTAAGTTTAATCTCATGCCTTAGGATGACATCAAGATTTTCTAGCTTAGGCCAAGTTTTATGCTCTTTATGCAACCTTCAATTATATCGTTCTAGAATCTACAAGTCACTTGAGTACTCTCTAAGGAAGTAGCTTTGATAAGGAAATAACATAGAAAGCTTGCAAATAAAACTAGGATTGGTTTATCAAGTGGTTATGATCATATATGCTTTAAGGCATATAGTGGCATGGTAGCAAATAAGGGTTTGTTTGCATCAGTAGAATATCTTGCAAGGGTTAGCTTGCACATTCACTAGTAGTATTAGGCTTGCTAAAGTAGAGTATCTTGCAAGTGTTAGCTTGCCTTGTGCAGAGCAGTGGTTGAAGTTCTCCTCGGCTTCTTCTTCGTAGTATCCTCCTTCCTCCTCGTATCCTTGAAGTTCTCCTCGGTTTGTTTGCATCAGTAGAATATCTTGCAAGGGTTAGCTTGCACATTCACTAGTAGTATTAGGCTTGCTAAAGTAGAGTATCTTGCAAGTGTTAGCTTGCCTTGTGTAGAGCAGTGGTTGAAGTTCTCCTCGGCTTCTTCTTCGTAGTATCCTTCTTCCTCCTCGTATCCTTGGTCGGTACTAGCGTCTATAAATAAATACGATGTACACAATCACCAAAGAATACTTAACTACTTGCAATCATCACACAAAAGGGTCCTATAGATGGTCTAGCATCATCACTAACATTACAAGATTAAAGCTTGGTTTAATTCCTTTTATTTTTAGAAAAGTAATTTCTACTCATTGAAAAACTACTTAAAATTTAAAATTCTCCAAACCAAATATGGGATCATGTTGACACATGTCATCACCACATATTTTAGTTCATGGGAATGTGATTTAAAGTGGTGTCACAATTTAATAAGGTTTTACCCTTTTATTTTAATTAAATATAGTGACTAGAAATGCCTATGTAGCATTCTTTCATTACTTGAACATTATTTCTGTAAGTAAACCTATATATTTTTATATATTCTGAAAGGTATGGTTAAATGTGGTTTTTGGGAGTTGGAATCAACTCAAAAGCTATTATGGTTTTAATTTGAAAAATGTTTGAATATAGAAAAGCTTCTGCCTTGTTATTTTTACCAAGGTTGATCTACAGATCCAAATGACTTGAATCCAACGGGCTTGGATTCAGCATTCTCAAACCTTTCTAACAAAATTGGTTTCATTCAATTTGGTTCACTGAGTCGATCTGGGTTGATTTTGGAAACTGGGTACAGAAGTGTGTTTGAAATAAAATGGAAAAGGTTTAATTCAAATAATCTGGGTTGCGCGGGAAGCGATACTGGGCCGGCCTGCTAAGCGCAGCGCTTCCTCGGGCTATTTAAGTGGTTGTCCCCACGCGTCAGTGAGACAGGGGGTGCGAAACGGTATGGGGCGATGTGGTGCATTCGATCTGGTTCTAATCCAACGGATGAGGGTCATCGTCGACGTTGGGCAACGCCGGCGAGACAGAACCTAGCGCGGCCAGTGGGGGTCGTTGGGGGCTCACCAGGGTTCAGGCGAGGGTCGGCGAGGCGGGCGAACGAAGAAGTCGACGACGGCGAACCTCCTGGTACCGGCAGCTTCTCCTGGGAGGCTCCAATCGCTGGCTTCCTTCTGCTCCAGAGGCGGCGGGCTCCGGTGAAATTCCGGCAAAGTGCTGCTCGCCTTGCTCCGGGAACGGGGTGGAATGGTCAGTGAGGAGAGGGGAGTGAGATGGTGTGCTCAATTCGGCTGGGGGTGGCCTCTATTTATAGTCGCGACGACGAGACCGAACGGGATGGGCAGGCGACGGTGGCGACATGGCTACGGGCTGCTAGAGGCATGGCCGGCGGTGGCGATCGCTTGGTGGTCTCCTGGCGATGCTCTACGTTTTTAATGCGCGTGTAGGGGCAGTGCGGTTTGGTCTGTAACGCGCGATGCTCTGCGCGGCAGAGGCGGCGTCTTCGACGGCGAGCGGTGGGGTTGTGCGGCATAGGGCGGCGAACGGTGATGTCTGGCGGTCTCCTGGGTCGATGGTGATCATGTAGGCACGCGGCGAGGGCGGCGCGCGGTCTGTGGGCTTCGGTCGAGCGTGGCGCTCTGGCGCATGCTCGACATGGTTGCTGGCGAGCTGGGCGCGGTCCGTGCGGGTGGTCCAGGGTTTGGCAACGCTTGCGGCTAGGACAGGGAGTGGCGGTGGGGTGTTGGCTGCCTCCTAGACATGTTGTTTAGGCTTGGTGCTTTCTCTGGCTAGCTAGCCATGATCGGCTGGCAAGGGGGTGCTCGGGTTGGCATGGCATGGGGCAAAGGGTAGGGGCTAGGGTTGGTCCAAGCACTGGTTGGCACTGGGGGAGACAAGGGTGATCAATGGTGAACATTGCTTAGCCAAATTACTGCTCAAAATAGTGAAGTTAGGCCAGTTTGATTTGAATCTGCCAAGTGTTTGATGAAATGGCCGCAATCAAGTTTTGAATTTTAAAAAGATTTTTGGTGGGTGTGCTAGGTTGGTGCTGGTGATTCTGCAGATGCTTGGGTTTTGAAAGTTGAGCTTGTTTGAGTGGTTTTTGAAAAAGTGGGATTTTCTCATATGATAAAGATTCAATTTTGAATTGTCATTTAAGCTATGCATTTGAAAGTTTCTGGATGATCACAAAGTGGGCCTTAATACTTTGTTATGAGTACAATCAAGGGGTGCAAAGATCCAGAAAAATTTATGTTAAGTTCTGAAAGTTTGAGACAGCCAAAGTAGGCATGGGAGTTAAATTGGTCAAAATGACCATTCACTCATTTAGCTTTGCTTTGATTTATTTGTCTTTGGGAAAAGTGTGGGAAATGTTTAGATGATATTTATTTCACCTAAGCATCCATTTACAAGCAAAGCAACACACAAACAAGTTCGTTCAAAAGAATTTCAAATGAAATGCATACACATATGCATGCTTTCATAATTTATTTAGAGAAGTTTTTGTTAACCCTAATTTTGATGATTAGAGTTTGATGATCCAAATTTAGTATTTTTGGGATGTTACAATTAATCAATGAGCTAGTCCATAGAGGCGTACTAGGGACACGGCGTTGTTCATAAACAACACAAGTATCAAAGTTTCCGCTTAATACAATTCTAGCATGGAATATAAACTTTATCATGAACAAGAATTATAATAATAACATCTTTATTATTGCCTCTAGGGCATAATTCCAACAATTGATTCATGATGATAGTATTGTTTATGATCTTATCTGCAAGTTGTTTACACATATCATTGTCCGGAACCAAAGGCCCCAAAGTGACAGAAATTGGGACAGCCAGAGGGATGGATGTGATATGAGGATCACGTGTGTTCACGGAGTGTTAATGCTTTTCTCCTGTACTCTATTAAAATGAGAACCTTAATTGTCAGTCGATTCCCTTGAGGCCCCGCTGCAACGGGCTGGCAGGACAAAAGATGTTGTGCAAGTTGTCATTGCAAGCACGTATGACTATATATGGAACACATGCCTATGATTATTTAGTACTTGGATGCTTTATCTTATTTATCTGCAAATGCCCTAGATCTTGAAATTACATGAATAGTCTTATCCATGCAACATCCGTCCATCCATCCTTATGCCTACCGCACTCAAATCCTGCGGTTTGCCACTATTGTTACTACTGCCTTTATTTTACCACTGCTGTTACTTTTCTATTGCTACTACAAAACTGTTGCTACTAATAAAACTACCGTGAGCAAGACTATTTCCAAGTGCAGCTGAATTGACAACTTAGTTGTTAAGGCTTATAAATATTCTTTGGCTTCCCTTGTGTCGAATCAATAAATTGGGTTATACTACCCTCGAAGACTGTTGCGATCCCCTATACTTGTGGGTCATCACTCCACGCAGCCTTGACCTGAGCTGGTACTACCGCCTCACAAGGAGCGCACACTAGGGGATGTCGGCATTGGGACATGCTCCCTCCCTCTGTCCCCATCTCCATCTCAAGCACCGCTATGGAGGCAGCCATTGAGATGGCACTGCGCCTGCGCACCGCCGTCAACGCTCGCCTCACAGGCCATGAAACATTCCTTCTCTCCATGGTGCCGCTGCTCGTCCTCCTCGCTCGCCCTGCAACGATGTCGTGTGGTGGCCATCGATGCAGCCAAATGCGTGCTTCTAGTGTTCGTCCAGCTCTCCCGCCATCGGTATAAACGCTAGGGTTAGGCCAGGGGAAGGGCGATGATAAACACCAGCTCCAATGAGGCCACCTCCCCGGTCGCGCCATCGATTGGGAGAAGAGGGTCATTGCAGCCTTGGGATCCAGAGTTAAGATTGCTCTATCAGCGACGTTGTTCGGTGGTCTCCCGGGGCTGCACCAATGAACAAGTCCGAGTCTACTTTGGCGCAACAAGGTATATCTTTGAGTGGCCTCTTTGTGTTGTCTACTTCGACCTTGGTGCTAGCAGGACGACAGGGGTGCCTGCAACCCCAGTGACCTTGATTTGATGCCTCTAAACTTGACTATGGTGATGGAGTGCTCTATTGCGTTGTCATTCCCCCTCCTCAACACCAGTGCTGATGGGACGACAATCGACTACAATCTCATCTGCCACCGTATGCTTCTTGCTGCTACCAGCTATTGTGCTGATGAATGTAATCTGTTATTGTGCTGGTGAATCTGCTAGTGGGTGCTTTAATCGTGTTGGTACAGCTAGGATTGTTGATATGCCAAATTGTTTGAATTCCTTGATGATAATGGTTGAGATTATATTCATAAAAAGGTATTAGATTCCTCTTGTGTAGGTTCTATCCACTATGACAAATAACAAAACATATGAAAGAATGATTCCTAACTTTTAAAGTTGGGAAAATGATTTGAATAAAGTTACTGCATATTTGCAAAGATTCTTACTATCCTTTGGAGTCGCATAAAATATTGTTGAAGTCCACAATGGCTCTTCTAATTTAATCTTGGTGTTGTGGTGCCTCCTCTAAGAGTGTGCACAAAGCAAGATTATTTCTTCTTAGCATGATCTGCTGCCATTTGTTAGCTGCCCGTATTGGTGTTCTGAGTGGTATTAAACCATCATCATGGATGATGTGTTGTATAGAAAGATTGTTGGATTTAGCCCCTTCCTATGATGCAAGAGACTGAGGCCAAAACTTGATAAGGACATATATTAATTAGGGGTTTTAGTTTCTCTGTGATAAATCTGTCATATCATCACTATGGAGACCTGTGAGCAATCCTATTCCTTTTTGCTCCTGATACAGTTGACCTCCTCCTCCTTATTATACTGTCTAGCTCTTCCTACTTCTATGGCATGGCCTTCTTCTCCTAGAACTATTGCTTGGCCTTCTTGTTCTTCTAGAGCTTCTCTTTCTTGTACTGCTGGACTGATTCTTCTTGTATGTTTTTGGTGGTTGTGATGGAACTAATCTATGTGGACTAAGCTGCTGTCAAGTGGTCTCTCTGGTTCAAGTTTCCACCCCCAGATATTTTTACTATGGATGAGATCAAAAAATGATGGATATTATCTGGTTGTAACATTATTCTATTTGACATGCGAGGTGTAAATTTTGATCTAGCTCCTCCTGATGTGGATCTTCATGGTTGGCTGTAATTCTTAATATTTTCTAAGCTTATCACTTTAAGAAATAGTTAGTTTAGCTGATTAGTGCTAAACTTGAATAACATTTATAGTTGGCCCCTTCTTTTAAGTTAAATTTATCTAGATCTAAAAGGTATTATAGCTTACCTACTAATGCCTAAGATTGAGTGGATCATAGCATGGAAAAATTGACTACCTTGTCCCACAGATACCTCTCTCCATTTCAAGTGTATATAAGCAACTGATCCATGTCCTAAATGTTGCCTAGATTTGGTAATGAACTCTAGTTCTAAGTTGTGTAATTTAGGAGTACTTCTTAAATTCCCTAACCAAGTTTACTAAATTAAATTGCCTCACCTATGGTGGTGCAAACATTTTAACATTAACAAAATGTTTCTTTCCTTTTGTTGTTTACTTTGCAGGAATGAAGATAAGGAGAAGAAAAGAAGTTTATTTAGGTTTTTATTTGATTATTCATGTTGTAATCTTCTTTCATTGCACTTGTAGTTTGTACTATTTAATAATTTTTGTAAATCTTTCTTTTTAGTATAAATATTTGTAAAATTCCATTCTTATTATTGTAGTATCACTCATATACTTGTAATATTAAATTCCATTTTTCTTGTGATATATCTTATTAACCGAGATTTGTTAAAACAATAAGACCATTACTTGTGATATATCTCATTAACCGTGTGTTGGAGATATGCCCAAGAGGCAATAATAAAAGTAGTTATTATTATATCTTTGTGTTTATGATAAATTTTTACATTCATGCTATAAGTGTGTTAACCGGAAACATTAATACTTGTGTTATTTGTAAAATAGTTAGAGTCCGTGGTAAAGCCTCTTTGTAATACTAGCTTGTTGGTTAATAGATGATCATGGTTTCCTGATCATGAACATTGAGATGTTGTTGACAACAATATCATATCATTTGGAGAATGGTATGATGGACATACTCCTATAGATAAGAGTAGCATAAAGATCAAGTCATTTCAATATTTTGTTTGCTATAAGCTTTTAGATACATAGTAACCTATATCCTTCGACCATGAGATCATGTTAATCACCATCACCGGATGGATGCTTTGATGACATCAAACACCACTTCGTAACTGGGTGGTTATAAAGGTGGCATTGAGTGTTCGGAAAGTATGTGTTGAGGCACATGGACCAAGAGTGGGATTTGTTCATCCATATGACGGAGAGATATACTCTAGTCCCTCTTGGTGGAATGTTATCCAATTAGCTTGCAAGCATGTGACTGGCTCACAAGGGATCACATATCACAGGAACGGGTAAAGAGTACTTATCGGTAACGAGGTTGAACTAGGTATGCAGAGATACCGACGATTAGACCTCAGATAAGTAAAGTATCGCGAGACAAAGGGAAATTAGTATCGTATGCAAATGGTTCATTCGATCATGAAGTAATCGTAGAAATATGTGGTATCCATATGATTTTCCAGATTCCTCTATTGGTTATTGCTCGAAGAAGAGTCTCGATCATGTCTGCATAATTCACGAACCGTAGGGAGACACACTTGAGGATTCAATGTTGTTTAGTAGATATGGAATGTGAGTAAGAAGATCGAATGTTGTTCGGAGTCTCGGATGGGATCCAGGATATCATGAGGAGATCCGAAATGGTCCAGAGAATAAGATTCATATAAGGAATGTCCAATTTCGGAGTTCGAGAATGGTTCCGATGTTTTTGTCGGAATGTTCTAGAAGGGTCTATAAGGTTCATCGATCCGGAGGGGGAAGGGTACATGGATGTGTCATGACAAAGTGGAATGATTGCATCAAGTCCTAGGTCACTTGGTTGGACACGTCGAAGAGAGAAATAACACTCTAATTTGAAAGTCAAAAAGGCAGTTTGAAAAAGTCAAACTAGGAAAATGTTTCCAAGTGGAGGGAAGGAAGGATCCCTACCTAGGTAAGGAATCCTCCCTCCCCTTGCCGTCGGACACATGAAGTGGTGTTGGGGGAGGATTCCCTCCCCTTTTCCGCCCCTCCTTCTCATAAATAGAGTGGAGGGGGCACCCCTTGCCCCACACCACCAAACCCTAGCCCAAGGCACCTAGCCCTCTCTAGCCGCTGCCAGGAGCTCCTCCAAGTCGCCGAGTTGGGGGCTAAACCCTAGCCCCTAGCCGCCAGCCACACCAACCCCTCGGCGCCCTCTAAACCTTAGATCCCCGAGGCCCTTTTCTACTCCACCATACTCGCTCTGGCTTAGGCGAAGCCCTACGAGATCTCCCCTCTAAACTCTGACACCATACCGTCGTGCTGCCGAATCGCGAGGAGAGAGAGCTACAACCTCCACTTCTTTCTGGAACAATGGTGAGGAAGGTATTCTTCGAGTACCGAACGTGTGATCGACTGCGGGAGCGCTGTCAAAATGCAGCGCCGGAAGGATCGTCTACGCGATCTTGAGATCGACAAGAGAACCACTACACCATCCACGAGAATCTGCTCTCGTTAACCGCTTTGGAATTTTTGAGGGTGAGTACTCTATCGAGTCGTTGCTACAATCTAGTAGATAGATCTTGGCTTATGTGTGTTCATGTGATAGAAGTTTTTTGTTTTCCATGCTACGAACCCCTACACCGTGTACATTTTGTTGTCATTTTGGTATTTCTGTGCAAATTACTGTGTATACTGTGTATATTTTGGTGTATATAGTGTGTATTTTGAGCAGTTTTTTTACTCATGTTAGTAATACCACCGACGAACAGATGCACTAGCCCCAACGAGTGGGTGTTAGTCTGTGGAAGGGAGCACTACCGCGGCGAATAAGCCTATTCTCCGGTGATAACAAAGATTACCCCTGGCGAATTCGTGCATGCGCCGGTGATGTGGCATTACCGTCGGCGAGATGGTCGCCAGCGAGCCCGAAGTCGCCAGCGAGCATCACTTCAAGCGAGGTGTAAACTATGATGTTATCTAATGATCAACTCAATCATAGAATTTTGGAAGTGAGGCGTGCACGCGAGATGGCTTTGTTGAACGAAGGAGAGTCTAGGGTCGGTTCGATCGTTCTGACCTAAGCGATCTGATCGGCGGCTGTTCGTGGGAGAGAAGTGGGTGGATGCGATGTCTTCCACAACTAGGTTTGAGGTGACAAAGTTCGATGGTACAGGAAACTTCCAAGTTTTGGTAGTTGAGGGTCAAGGATTTTCTAGGCCAATATGGACTCCTAAGGATAATCAAAGATGATACAGTGAAGCCTGCCAGATGGATGCTGATGACTGGGATGAGATGCAAATCAGGGTCACTGGTACTATATGACCAAGTCTAGTTGATCAGGTCTTGTATCATGTGATGGATGAGGAGTCACCGAGTGTAATCTGGAAGTCATTGAAGGATCAGTTCATGAACAAGACCACACCCAATAAGTTATATCTCAAGCAAAAATTGTATGGGACGAGGATGCAAGAAGGGGGTGGATCTTATTGATCACATCAATGCCTTCAACCCTGTGCTCTTAGATTTGAAACGTATTGGAGCCATGGTGCAGGATGAGGATAGGGATTTTCTCATGCTTACGTTGTTGCCTAAGTCCTACAAGAGCTTGGTTGTTATACCTACCTACATCAAGTCAAGCATCACTTCAAGAGAGGTACAAACTATGATATTATCTTATGATCAAGGAGAAAAAATTCTGATGTAGGAACTTCTGCACGTGCTAGTGATGAACAGGGGCTAATGGTCAGAACAGTCACGGTAGAAAATCTGGCATGAAGGGAAAGCCCCAATGTTTTCATTGTAAGGAGTAAGGTATAATAAGATTGATGGAGCTACACATATTGCTGTTAAGTTTGCAGCTGATTATGATAGTGAGTTCTGGTCTTAGTAAGTGAATTGTTCGATTAAGTGTAGATGATGGATTCAAGGAGCTCTTATCATGTGACGTATAACAAGGAGGGTTTGCTACCTGGTGTGCGCCTCAGTGCATTATGGGCATTGGAGATGTCAAGATCAAGACTAAAGAAGGTGAGGACCTGTTGATCTAGGATTTTTGATATGTGCCGAGGGCTCGAAGAAATTAGATCTCACTTGGAAAACTCCATGGCAATGATTATTTCTACCGTGTTGACAGGAAAAAAATTGACCATGCAAGTCAAGAACAAGAAGCTGGTGCTAAAGGCCAGAATGACTAAGAATAACTTACACAAGGTGTATGTGAAAGTCATTCCAGATGAACCTGAAGATGAGTAAGATGAAGCGACAGAGTCCGATGATGATTCGATCACTATGTCACGCAAGTGAGCATCAAGAAAAACCAAGTTCATCATATGCACGTGTTCGTGCAAATATGATGATTCCATTAACTACATAATCGCCAAGACAGAGATTATTTTAATTGTGTAAAATTAATGTATAGCCTATAATTATACTTAGGTTACATGTTGGAGTCGAACTCTATAACCTGGGCTTAATATATAAAGGCACATGAGTAGCTAAAATAAACTAGACGTAATCAAGGTTAGACATAATATCTAGTTTAGAGAACGGTCTAACGCCCATGGCAGGGCGCTAAACCGGCGTCATGTTGTAGATCTGAAGTGTCTGTATACCGCGTCGAGCTTGTTGTTGATGGTATTACGATAAGGAACGCCCATAAAGCATGCCGCACAGATATAGACGTTTATCGCCAAACTACGTTACCAAAATCGTCTTCCTTCTACTTTCTGTAATGATCTAATCACTTATTATGCTAACATGTGGATTTTCTAAAAGTCGATCGATCGTAGCAACAGTGAACCGTGGGTTTGGTTAGAAATGTTTGTAATGTGCATGAGGTGCGGAGAGACGGTTTATATGCTAATTGATCGGGAAATATGTAAATCGCCATTTAGGATAATGTTTTTTTTTGCAATGTATCATACTTCTCTTATCTTCTGTGTGTGTGTATATATATATATATATATATATATATATATATATATATATATATATATATATATATATATATATATATATATATATATATATATAATTTAAAGCATCATACGAGACACCATGTTAATCCTGAAAAAACATCGAAAATAGCCTTGAGATATAAATTGTACTGTCATGATTTACGGGAGGTGGGTGAAAGTCGTATTCTGATTTAAGAAAGAAAACCAATTCGACCCTTATCTGTCTATAAATAGAGATCGCCGTCGCCTGGCCACCTCGACGACTCGATCGCACCTCCAACAATGGCAAATATACAATCAGGGATCATGCCGACCACCACTCTCCTCACCTCCTATTAGTCTCATGCAGCTCGAGCAGTTCTCAAAGGCGGCGATCACTGAATCGGGTCCAGCGTCGCTACGTTCATCCCCTAGATTTATGCCTGCAGGTCTAATCAATGGTGTTTCCTGATCTGACGAGCAGGCAGGGGCAAGTTTTATCTGGTGGTCATGCATGATGCCAACTCTGGCCCTGCGTTCTCGCCGGCAACGAATACCAATATTTGGGGCAAGCCCGGCACCTCATGGAGCACTGGACTGTGCGCTCTACTCTAGCTTCAGTTCCGATCGATCGGGTATTAGCCTAGCTTCGGTTAATTTTCCCTAATCTGTCTTGTGTTCCCTAATCTGTCTTGTGCTGAATCGAATCTTGCAGATTTCTCTCAATCATGTGGCCATCTCCTGCACCAGTTTTATATTTGGGCGGAATTCTTGACCAATTCATCGGATGTGAATGTGACTGCCTAGATATTCGTACTATCATTTTTGTTGCCTCTTTCCTTTTTCAGCTATTTACAGTAGGCTTTGTGAGCTTATTACAATTGCTGAATCAGCTTTGTGCCTGACCACTAATTTATTTCTTGCAGATTGTGGCATGCCCAATAATATTTCATCTTACAAAGACGCAATATAGTTCCTACGTAACAAATTTGGCTTTATGTTATTATAGTGGTTGCTATGATATCTTTTATACATATCTCTGCAAGCCCAATTTGTTTCTAGTCAATTTTGTTGATCCTCCGGGTTGATCGCTTCTCTTCCTGCTAGATATATGTGTTTTCTAGATAGTACTGACAGAGGTAAACACACGTTGGAAACTACACTATCAGGTACTTTTCGCATATTTAGTTATCTTCTGTTTTTTAAGGGCATTATCTCGCAGGAACTACATGTATTGTCGAATGCATGATTTTATTTTACTTAGTTTATTTAAGTCGGGTACGTTTTGTGCTGCTTCACAACTTTTCAGCAGTTACATATTGCATTAAATTATTTGATTGATCAATTTCATTCGTGTGGCATCCTCTACCAGTTTTACTAAGAAATCTTCCATTATATTTTCCGGTTAGCTAACACAAGGATAGTGATCATTGTTATTGAAGCAGGGAGACTGATCTCGAAGAACACATATTTTGCCTACTAAGAATAACTTGGTCTGGGAATGGATGCATGAAGAGAGAACCTAGATACTAGCTGAAAAAAGAAGCTAATTTTTGGCTATGGAAGATCAAATAAGTTAATATACCTTATGTATTTCCCTATGTATACTGCAATCCTGATTTTCACGATAAGATCTTTAAAATACTATGGTCATATCAACTGTATATGCTAATTTTCTTGTACTGGATTGCCACATTTTATACAATTAACAACTGTGTCAACCTTCCATTTTTTAGTTCTTTTTCTCTATTTTTATATTTAACTTGCACATCCCATTTATATATCTTTGCACATAATGCCCACACAACGTGTGTGGTGTCATCTAGTATTGTAAGTTATCGCTGACCGATCCTATCGCACTATGTTTTTTCAGAGTTGAAGTCTCATTTTACTACGAATTGGTTAAGAAGTTCGTCAAGATCAGCCAAGTTGTATTCTGGTGGACACTGCAAACTCGCGTGATTTATATTGGTTGATACGCTCACTATTTTTTATCAGTCACTAACGGTACATCTCCACAATTCTATTCTCAGCCAGTTATTTCACCATTGAATAATGTTTTAATCATCATTTTCTCCAATTTATTAATAGGCCTGCATCAGTTTTATCAGACCACTCATAGGTGTGGCAGCCTTTGCTATACGTAAGGTTTGCACGTCTCATAATTTATAATAAGATATTTATTTTAAAATTTATTTCTCTTTCGGCTAGTTTTTTTATCGAGCCATTTAAATGTGAGCGTGCGTGTCATGCTCAACACACATGTTAGATCCACGGACCACAAGATGAGCCACATGATTATGATTTTTTATGATACAAAATTTAACATATATATCAAAAAAACAATTGTACTTTTTTTTTGAAACGAGGCAAAAGCTTTGCCTATATATTGATAAAGGAGGAACAAAACAGGGGGCCTAAGCCATTAAAAAGAAAAAAAGAAAGGACCGGCTACATCCAAGAAAAGATCAACCCATGAGGATTGCCAGGATAAGAGAACACAAATCAACTCACGATATCCGCTAGATCTTTAGCACCAGCTAAGATCCAAAATCTTCCTTCCTCCTTGATTCTTTTCATGAGGTCCGAAGGCATAGAAGATTTGTTATTAAAAACACTCTCGTTTATTTCTTTCCAAATTTCCCAAGAGATGAGAATGATGGCGGTCCTTAGGCCTTTGGTGGAAGAAGAGTGCGTCTTGACGATGGCGTGCCAGTAATCCAGAACCTTAGATCGTCCCGAGCCCAAGCAAAGCAGCAAGTCTGGGCAGGAAAGCCAGGTGGCTGCAGCGGCCCAAAGCCTTTTGGAGTAGCGGTATTCGAAAAGGATATGACGCGCCGTTTCAGGGACACACCTACAAAGTTAACATGTAGGTTGGTGCGGCCAACCGTGTTTAGCGAGGCGGTCGGCAGTCCAGAGACGATTCTGAACGGCGAGCCAAGCGAAGAAGCGACACTTTGGGAGTGACGAGGTTTAATCTCGTCAATGTCCATTGTTATGGACTTGGGTTTTGGAGAAGATGGGGATGCTGGAGATCGCGGAACGGTTAGCAAACAAGCAATACGGGGACACGAGGTTTACCCAGGTTTAGGCCCCCGGAGGGAAAACCCTACTCCTGCTTGTCTGCTCTTGATTATGATGGAACCGAAGGTTACAGGGTGCGCGGATGCAATCTGGCGTGGAAGTGTGTATGTGGTGGTATGCGAGAGAGCCTCCTCGTCGTGTCCTCCTGGCCTTTATATAGAGATAGGCAGGTCTCAGGCACAGAACGAGTCGGTTTCAGGTTTTAGGGTTTACCCCTTTGAATATTCTATCTACTCTAGTTTTACTCTCCAAGAATCTGAAGGCGTCATGGGTCTTGGCCACCCAAAAGTCTTCATGGGCTGGCGCATATTTGTCGTGGGCCTTCCTTGGGCTGGACCAGGTATGCTAAGGTCGTGTATCCGCAGGGTATAACCATGTCAGTAGCCCCCGAGTGTTCAGTCGAATCATAGATTCGGCTGAGGACTCTTCAATCCTTTGGGTACAGCTATCTCTGTTTGTCTAGAGAATGATTTGAGTGTGTAGGGATTGTTGATGCGTGTGCCTGACTCTCCCGATAGATCAGGGTCAGTTAACTATCTTAGGACAAAACAACACGATCTTCTTCGGATTTGAGTCCCTCGACTCGAACCCGGAACATATGCTAGCGTAATTCGACTCATGCCGCGGAGGACTTACAGGAGTGGAATTCTAGTGAATTTTAAATGATGTACCCAACGCGTACGTCGGGATTTTTCATCGCGCCTGCTGGCACGGATTTTACTAGCAGAGCGCAGTCGTGTACGTTACCAGGCCATCAGATGTTATCTGTAGGTCTTATCTTTGCGTCGCAGACGCAATATCCGAATGTTTATCGTCGCGGAGGTGTTTCGGGTGGCCAAGGAGGATGTTACTCACTTAGCGTTAATTGAGACAGAGTTGCCGAAAAGTTTTTGCATGCTGATCCGAAGGTTCGCAGTCAAAGAATTCATAGGGTGCGCGACCAGCGCTCCCTATGGGAGTAGCCCCCGAGTGTCTGTTCGAGTCGTAGACTCGAGCAGAGACTTTAATTCAGCCGTTGTTTGGCTTTAGGTCTGTAGGACACAAATTTTTCGGATGCTTGAATCCATCCTCCCTATGGGAGTAGCCCCCGAGTCCGTAGTGGAGTCGCAGACTCAACGTAGGACTCGAAGAATAGTTCCATGGTATAGTGCTTTGATTTTTTTTCGGGTGCGCGGCTTGCGCTCCTGATAGGAGTAGCCCCTGAGTAGTTAGTCGAATCGTAGATTCGAGTGAGTACTCTTAGCTATGTAGCCGAAGAATTGTAACGGTTACAAGTATAGCTTTTGATGACGTCAGTGCTGACAATCGGTGACCTCAAGCGTCTGCGACACCAGAGATGACGTGACTGGACGAACATGGGTCCCACCTTCTAACTTTGAGTTGACCGGTCACGCGCGGCGTGTAGATAATTCCGTCGTCGCCTCGATTTCCATGCATAGTGGATGGCTGTGAGCGACGGTTCGCTGTTGTGCTGATATGTGGACGGTCAGATCTTGATGTTGGCTCTAGGTCTTCCCGATGGACGGTCGTCGTGCATCGTCCTCATCCTTATAATCATTGGGGGAAAAGTTAGTTTGTTTTCACCGCAGCCATTCCTGTTTCACTGCTCCCATCTTCTTTGAGCTTTTCTCACTACACGCTAGAATTTCCCCGAGCCTTTCCTTCCTTTTTTCTTCGTGCTCGTCGTCGTCGCCACACTGCAATGGGGAAGTCCAAGAAAACCTCCACCGCAGTTGGTACCAGTGCTGCCGTCGGCGGCAAGAAGGGTTCCGCCACCACTCGCGTCACGGACAGTGGCTGGCGGCGATCGGAGACGCGTGAGGGTGACCTCCGCAAGCTCCGTGAGCGGGGCCTGATCCCACAGGATAGGGAGGCCGTCAAAGTTCCCGGCAACGAGGTAATTCCCCGTCCTCCCGCTGGGTTTTGGGTTATGTTCATCGCCTTTGTCCTTGGGGCATTTCTTTCCCAATCCACGATTTTCTCCATGGATTTCTTTTTCTTTATGGCATCCAGCTTCATCATCTTTCACCAAACTCTCTTCTTCATGTCGCCTGTTTCATCACATTCTGCGAGTGCTGGCTCGGTATCGAGCCGCACTTTGGCCTCTTCCGGAAGATCTATTCCGTGAAGAGGCAATCTGGCTCCGATGGCATTTATCCCATCAGCTGCTGCATCATTTCCCTGAGATCCAACTTTCTCTTCTTCTCCTTTTCTATGTCTGAATCCGTCCAGTACTGGCGGAGGCGATGTTTTTACATCCACGACTCCACAGTAGCCGGACAGAATTTTGGCCTTGCTCCTTTTGACCCCTCCCAAAAAATCGAGCCGAAAAGGTCCTTGAAAAACCATATCTTGGATGGCGAGGTTGCGGAGATAGAGGGGCTCTATTGTCGGGTGGAGGATCTTCAGTTGATTCCGGATAAAGAGGTGAACGGTGTGGATATCATCTGCACCTTCCTCAAACATCGGGTGCAGCCGCTCCAGGCTAGGGCGCACCGGATGTTCCTTTATGCTGGTCGCCACGATCCTACTAGGGTTTCAGCTGAGGAGTTCTCCAGGGGGGATCTTGACAGGGTTCTTCGGCCGCTGCTAAAGTACAAGGCTGGAGAGGATCTCCCGGGGAAGTTGCTGACTCCTCCATTCGACGCCTCTCGTCCGGTTCCGCAGGTGTAGATCTAGGACGTGCACGTAGCGCTTTTTTCGACTGCATTTTCCTTGCACTTGTTTGTGTGCTGAAAATTTGTTTCTTTTTGCGCAGGAATTCAAGGTATCGGGCATGGCGTCTCCGCTGCCCGAATTGTTTCCGGATGCACCGGACAATGAGGTAGTGGACTCCATGTCTGAGCTTCCTTCGGCGCGGTCGCCGGCCAAAGAAGCCTTTGAATCGAGCGAGGAGCAGACTCGAAAGCGTACACGGAGCTCGAGCGAATCGTTGGATGCTTCGACTCCGTCGATGCCTAGGAACCCGCTGTGTCTTGAGCGTCACAATCGGGGTCATGGGGGCTCTTCCTCTCCTATTCCCGCCATGCCCGTGCAGGCTGTGGCACCGCAGCCGCTGGCGAAGTGGAAGAAGGAAGAGAAGAAAGAGGAGAAGAAGGGCAGGAGGACCCCGCATGTCTTCGACTTGAGCGATCTTGACTCGTAAGATTATCCAATTGCTTTTTGCTCTTGTTTGTTTTTGCTTTCTTTTACTTGTCTGATGTTTTCTTTTGTAGCCACTCCACCGATGGCTCCTTTAGCGATGGCGCTCGGGAGATGGTGGGGGAGTCGAAGGTTGCTCCTCCTCCTCAGACGGTGGCCGCCTCTGAGGGTGCTGCCCCGAACCCTTCTCCGCAGGAGGCTCGGGTGGTTGTCCCTCAGAATACTTCGGCTGGACCTTCGGAGTCGCCGTCTGATCATGTAAGTCTCTTCTTTCTTGCCGCGGGGGGAGCCCCCGAGCACTTTCAGATGATCTGCTGATTACTTTTATATGTTGCTTCGTGTCTCGGAGGAGCCCCCGAGCATCTGTACGATGATCTGCTGATCATTTTTGCTTTGTGTCTCAGGGGGAGCCCCCGAGCGTTTTTTCGTATGTGTAACCTATCTTGCTCTTTCTTTGGGCGCATCCCCCGAGCCTTTCTTTTGACGAGTTTTGTCTATTTGCACCCTTTTGTGCGAGGCGCCAATCAGCTGGTGCAGCAGCACCTGGTGTTGGAGGCCAGCTTCAAGCAGTTTCAGGGTACGTTCATGAGTTGATCTTTTTGCGTCTTCTTCTATTTCCTTTTCTTTGATCTGATAAATTGTGATGTTGTTTGCAGAGGACAACAATACCACCCTCCGCGAGCTTGATGCTCTCAAAAAGAGCCTTGGGCGAGCAGAGAAGAAGGCCGAGGATGCCGTTGGTGCAAAGGAGCGCCTCGAGCAGGAGCTAGCCAACGCAGCTGCGGCCAAGGAGCGCCTGCAGGAGGCTACGGACCGCGAGGAGCAACTCGCCACTCCTGCGGCCTCGCGCGAGAAGTAGGTAGCCGGCAAGCTGATGGCGGCTGCCAAGGCTATTTCGGGTGAGTGGTTTTGTTTTTCCCTTTTTGGCTTCCTTGTCTTTTCTTGCTTTGCTTTTTATTCACATTACCTCTTTCGTTTCTTTAGATGCCGTAGGCATCGAGTTTGACCGTGGTGCTCTGGAGCACGGAAGTGCTCTGGATGATGCCACTGCAGCGGTCGAAGACTGCTGCAGTACCGTGATCGGCTCAATTGCCAAGGCCAAGGAGGTTCTCGGGCGCTTCTATAAGGAGCTCGTCCCCAAGGGCGTCACCCTCGAGGATGTCGACGCGTTAGCAGATGCGTTGTCCGTCGATGCACCTGCAGCGTACAAGCGCAAGCTGAAGGGCATCGGTGCATCCGTGGGGCTGGCGATGGCCCTGGCGTCTGGAGCGAAGCTAGATCTTCATCAGGTCACCTCCCAGATGCCAACGGCTGCTGACGGATCCGAGGTAGCCTTCGCCCTCTATGCTGCCCATTGTAAACGTTATGGGCCAAAGTTGATTGACTTGCTGGCTAAGTATGCGTTGAGGAAGCAGGGGGAGGCCAAGAGCAGGCAATCCGGCTCCGAGGCTACTCAGGATGTAGCTCCTTAGACCTTGTAGTTCTAGGATAGCTTTTGTTTCTTTTGGTGTAATTATGTCTATGAACGGTCCTTGTGACACGCAGTGGATTTTGCTGCATATAATGAATCTCCGAGTTCTGTGTTCATTCGTCTATTTGTTCATATCCTTGCCTTCTTTTACCTTAGGGATCTCTGGGTGATGATCCCGTTGCCACTTCGTTTGCGCCACGGCTGCGGCCATCCTTGGATGGTGCGTCGCAGCTTGTGTTTCTTCGTGACTACATCCGTAGTCTTGAGAAAGAATTACTTGGAGTGCGCGGCCACGCCGATGTTTGGAAGTCGAAGGCAGAGAGAGGTGCTGCCAGAGAGGAGTATTTGATGGGGGAGTTGTGGCGTCTGTCCGAACAACTTCAATGTGAGTTTCTCGAGCTGCTGCTCATTGTTTCGGATGCGCCTGTTGGCCTTTCATCTTACTTTTGCAAGTATTGCAGGTGCTAACATTGCTCCGAAGGAGGAAAGGAGCGTGTTGTTGTTCGGATCAACTGCCTGACCCAACAGGACATGGAGGCCGGCGGTTTTTTCTGGATGGACAGCGATCGTACCATGGTCCTTGCGACTGTGCAGGATCGTGTTCACCAGGTGTCGCGGGTGCTGCGTCAGGCTAAGGCTTCGTTGGCATCGGTTATTCACGTGATGTTTCCCCTGGATGAGGCACCATCGACCCTTTGGGGCCTGCTGGCGAAGTTTTGAAATGTGCATCATGTTAGGGAGCTGGTGCGGCATCAGCTGGTCGTGGGGGTGAAGGCCGAGCTTTCCCTTGTTCGGTTACATCTTCCCGATGTAGATATGGCTGCTGTAGTAGCTGGGCCGCCTCTTCGGCCGGATGGTGGCGAGTGGGATATGCGTCCACATTATGCGGATGTAAGGCAGTATGCCGAACAAATTGTAGATCTCTTTGAGCAGCGTGCGCAGGTGATTCTTCAGAATAGGTAGGACCTGTAAAAGATAGATGTAAAATTTGTATGTATTCGACTGGGCGTGTTGTGCCCTTTATTGTAAAGGTTTATTGTTGTTTAGCACGTGGTGCTTTGTTTGTATGCGTGTCCTTTTCGTTAGCCTGACGTGGTCAGCTACTCAGGTGTACACGCGTTATCCTCAGTCGACGAAGTCGTGAGGTGGGGGGAGCCCCCGAGTGTGTTGTAACATGGAATAAAATGCGAACAATAGACAAGAAATTTGGGGCGAGACACTTAGTTGTATTCATATCGTAAGGAGGAGGTACATTGTTCGGCTGAGTAGCCTTGGCTGAATAGCCTTATTGTAAGTAAAAAGAGGGGGGTAGCTAGGGGTAGAAGCATCGCAGTTGTGCGACGTTCCATGGGTTGGAGTATGCGACTCCGGACTCCACGTGCTTGAGGCGATAGGCGCCACCTGGGATGACATCGGTGACGATGTAAGGTCCTTCCCACGGTAACTCGAATTTCTTCGGTCGCTCTTACTTGAGTCGCAAGACTAGGTCTCCTTCAACGAAGGACCTTGGGCACAGCCGACGGCTGTGGTAGTTGCGGAGGCTCTGTTGGTACACGGCTGATCGAGCTGCCGCTATGTCACGCGCCTCATCGAGTGTGTTGACGGCGTCTTCGAGTGCGGCCATCGATTCGGCTTTGCTGTAGGCGACGACCTGTGGGGCCTTGTGGCGTACCTCTGCTGGTAGCACGGCTTCGGCTCCGTGCACCATGAAGAAGGGTGTGTAGCCAGTTGAGCTGTTTGGTGTTGTGCGCAAGCTCCAGAGTACCGAGGGTAGCTCTTGTGTCCAGGCTCCTGCGAGTCGCTCAAGTGGGCTCATTAGGCGCTTCTTGATGCCACCACCGACGAGGCCGTTGGCCTTTTTGACCTGCCCGTTCGTTTGATGGTGCGCCACGAAGGCGTATGTGATGTTGATTCCGAGGTCTTCGCAGAAGTCCTGGAATTCTTTGGGGATGAAGTTCGACCCATTGTCGGTGATGATGCTATGCGACATGCTGAACCTGTAAACAATGGATTCGAAGAACTTGACCGCTGTTTTGCCCTTTTGGTTAGTGACGGGCATGGCCTCAATCCACTTGGTGAATTTGTCAACTGCAACCAGGAGGTAGACGTGACCTCCTTTCGAGAACCTTGGCAGTTTTCCAATCATATCGAGCCCCCATTGGGCGAAAGGCCAGGCCAGAGGTATGGGCCTAAGCTCCGATCCGGGTGCGTGCGGTTCGTCGGCGAACCTCTGGCACCCATTGCATCTTCGGACGATGTCCTTGGCATTGTTCATGGCCGTTGGCCAGTAAAATCCTGCTCGTAGAGCTTTGGCGACAAGGGCGCGGTTGCCCGCATGATGGCCACAGATGCCCTCGTGGATGTCTTGGAGGATGGTCTTGCCGTCACCGATGGTGACGCACCTTTGGAGTACACCCGAAATGTTGCGCTTGTACAGCTCGCCGTTAATGATGGTGAAGGCCTTGGACCGGCGAGAGATGCGCCGGGCATCTGTCGGGCTGTCAGGCAGTTCTCCGTCTATCAGATACCTGAGTTATGGCCGTGTCCACGTTTCTTCGACTGCCATGACCTGCATCAGGTTGACCACTGTGACCTCTGTGTCGAGCTTTTCGGGTCCTTCCTGTCCTTCGGGTAGCGCAGCCCCCGAGTGCAATGCTTCTTCGGGTGAAACCTTGGGGAATTTCCTTTTGATGGACGACACGCAGATCTGTTCGAGGAACACACCTGGTGGCACCCGTGCGCAGGTGGAGCCGATGTTGGCGAGTCTGTCGGCCTCTTCGTTGCTTTCTCTTCTAATGTGCCGAAGCTCACAGTCATCAAAGTCTCCTTCGAGTGCATTGTAGAGTGCGCGGTACGCGATCATGTTGGCGGCGTGTGCGTCGCACTCGTTCATCGTCTGCTAGACGATGAGGTTGGAGTCACCGTAGATGACCAGGCGCGTCGCGCCGCAGATCTTGGCCATCCTCATGCCGTGGATGAGGGCCTTGTTGGAGATATGCCCAAGAGGCAATAATAAAGTGGTTATTATCATATCTTCATACTTATGATAAATGTTTACATACCATGCTATAATTGTATTAACCGGAAACATTAATACTTGTGTGATTTCTAAACATAAAAGAGTCCCTAGTAAAGCTTCTTGTTAAACTAGCTTGTTGGTTAATCTATGATCATGGTTTCCTGATCATGAACATAGAGATGTTATTAACAACAGGATCATATCATTAGGAGAATTATGTGATGGACATACTCCTATAGTTAAGCATAGCATAAAGATCAAGTCATTTAATATAGTTCATTTGCTATAAGCTTTCTGATACATAGTAACCTAATTCCTTCGACCATGAGATCATGTTAATCACCATCACCGGAAGGATCCTTTGATGACATCAAACACCACACCGTAACTGGGTGGATATAAAGGTGGCATTGAGTGTTCGGAAAGTATGGGTTGAGGCACATGGATCAAGAGTGGGATTTGTCCATCCATATGACGGATAGATATACTCTGGGCCCTCTCGGTGGAATGTCATCCAATTAGCTTGCAAGCATGTGACTGGCTCACAAGGGATCACATATCACGGGAACGAGAAAAGAGTACTTATCGGTAACGAGGTTGAACTAGGTATGTAGAGATACCGACGATCAAAACCTCGGATAAGTAAACTATCATGAGACAAAGGGAAATTGGTATTGTATGTAAGTGGTTCATTCGATCGCAAAGTAATCGTAGAAATATGTGGGAGCCATATGAATTTCCAAATTCCTCTATTGGTTATTGATCGAAGAAGTGTCTTAGTCATGTCCGCATAATTCACGAACCGTAGGGAGACACACTTAAGGATTCAATGTTGTTGTGTAGTTATGAAATGATGAGTAAGAGACCTAATGTTGTTCGGAGTCTCAGATGGGATCCGGGATATAACGAGGAGATCCGGAATGGTCTGGAGAATAAGATCCATATAAGGAAAGTCCTGTTTCGGAGTTCGGAAATGATTTCGGTATTTTCACCGGGAATGTTCTAGAAGGGTCTGGAAGGTCCGGCACTCTGGAGGAGAAGGGTACATGGATGTGTCATAACAATGTGGAATGGCTGCATCATGTACTAGGTCACTTGTCTGGGCAATATTAAGAGAGAAATCAAATTCAAGTTTGAAAGTCAAACGCCAATTTGAAAATTCAAATCCAAACATTGCTTGGTGGAGGGAGAGTAGGAAACCTACCTAGGGTAGGAGTCCCACTCCCTCCCACCCGCCGGCCAAGGAGGAGGAGTTGGAGGAGTACTCCCTCCTCCCAAACCACCTCTCCCCTCCTATATATTGAGGGGTAGGGCTCCCCTCTCCCTCACAACTCCAAACCCTAGCTCTAAGGCGCCACCACCACCTCCAAGTGTTGCTGCCGCCGCCACCTAGGGCTCCTCCCAAGTTGCCGAGTTGGAGTATCCCAAACCCTAGCTGCCGGCTACACCTCTCCCCTTGGTGCCCTCTAATCCGTAGATCGCCAAGGCTCTCTCTTACTCCACCATACTCGCTCTGGCTTAGGTGAAGCCCTGCAGGATCTTCCCTCTACTTCCGACACCACGCCGTCGTGCCACCGGAATCACGAGGAGAGTGCTACAACCTCCGCTGCCTGCTGGAACAAGGGAGAGGAAGGTCTTCATCGAGTACCGAACGTGTGACCGACTGCGGAAGCGCTGCCGGAACGCAGCGCCGGAAGGATCGTCTACGCGATCTTGAGATCGGCAAGTGTACGACTACATCACCCACGAGAATCTGCTCTCGTTAACCGCTTTGGAATCTTCGAGGGTGAGTGCTTATATCGACTCGTTGCTACAATCTAGTAGATAGATCTTGGCTTGTTTGTGTGCATGCGGTAGAATTTTTTTGTTTTCCATGCTACGAACCCCTACAGTGGTATCAGAGCCGTGTCTATATGTAGATCTGTTGCACGAGTAGAACATAATGGTCATTGTGGACGGTGGTTCTTTTATTATCAATTGCTTCTTGTGTACTTTGCATCTTGCGGTATGGTGGGATGAAGCGGCCCGGTCTAACCTTACATGACATCGTTCATGAGACTTGCTCCACGCTCAACATGCAACTTGTATTGCATAAGTGGCTTTGCGGGTGTCTGTCTCTCCCATCATAGTAAAGATTCAATTTACAACGGGCACTTGATAGTTCAAGCATCAACGTTGTGATTCTTGTTCGTAAGTTGGAACGACACTTATTGAAAGCCCCAAACCACGTAAAACATGCAAAGAAAATTAAAGGCGTCTAACTTACTTTGCATCTTGCGGTATGATGGAATGAAGCGGCGCCATTGACCTTGACACCATGCTGGTGATGATGGAGATCATGATCGTGCTTGAAGATGGAGATCGGAAGCACAAGAAGAAAGGCCATATCATATCACATATTTTGAAGGTAATGAAGTACTCATAACCACCCCTGGCTGTCGTGCTCATTGGTCCACATACATCACTATGTAATAGTCCCAACAAGTCGGACGCCCTTCCGCAACTCTTTGCAAAAGGTGTCTTGGTCATTTTGCCGAGGAGGCAAGATTCGCATGTCTCGAACGACTCCAAGTCGAACGAAGTTAGGAGTCCATCATCATGGAGCCTTTTCATGCGTTTCCAACTTATATGACCAAGCCGACAGTGCCAAAAGTAAGTCATATTCAGATCATTTGGTTTCAACCTTTTAACATTTATGTTATAAACCGACTCACCATCAAGATTCAAAATAAATAACCCGTCCTGGACGGGTGCAAAGCCGTGAAACATATCATTCAAATACAAAGAACAACCATTATTCTTGATATTCGACTCATAGCCTTGCCTCATCAAACATGAAGCAGAAATAATGTTTCGACTGAGCACTGGAACATAATAACAATTATTCAGTTCCATAATGAATCCGGAAGGTAAAAGAAGTTGCATCGTGCCGACTTCCAACGCAGCAACTCTTGCTTTGTTGCCGACTCGAATATCAACCTCGCCTCTTGCTACGCTCCTAGTTCTTACCAGTCCCTGCAACGAGTTGCAGATGTGAATAACTGATCCGGTATCATATACCCAAGAACTATTAGGTGCATCAGCAAGATATATGTCTATAACATTGCAAACAAGTGTACCTGAGTCGGAAGTCATACCTCCACTCTTGGCTTTATCGGCCAAGTACTTGTTACAGTTCCTCTTCCAGTGGCCATCCGCCTTGCAGTAGAAGCAAGTGGATCCGGCTGAAGGAGATGGCTTAGTCCCCGAGGAAGCGCTTGGGACCGGGTCCGGAGCCTGCTTTCCTCCTGACTTAGCCTTCTTCTTAGTCCAAGAACTCTTCTTGAACTTAGCCTTATTCTGCACCATCAACACTTGACTGGTGCCCTTCTTGAGATCCGCCTCTGCCTGCTTGAGCATCCCATGCAATTCAGTGAGCTTCTTATCCATACCATGCATGTGGTAGTTCGAAATGAACTGCCCATATGCACTAGGAAGAGAGTTCAGAATTATATCCGTAGCGAACTCTTCGCTAATGGGGTAGCCAAGCCTCTCCAGAGACTGCACGTAACCAACCATTTTGATCACATGCGGACTCAGTGGATCACCATCCTTAAGATTGCAACTCAGCAAAGCCTGAGAGACTTGATACCTCTCAGTCTTCGCCTGAGCCTGGAACATACTTTTGAGGCTTTCGATCATATCGTAGGCCTCAACATGCTCGAACTGCTTTTGCAAGTCCGGTTCCATGTGAGCAAGCATAAGACAGCTAATATCCGTGGACTCATCCTTAGCCCGACGGTAGGCATTGGTGGCTGCGACAGTCGCATTCTCATTCGTCTCATCTGGAAGTGGGTTGTCTAGGACATGGTCCTTCTTTTCTTGTTTGAGAACAATTCTCAGATTTCGATACCAGTTGGTAAAATTAGTGTCGTTCAGTTTATCTTTCTCAAGGATAGTTCTCAATGCAAAACCGGATATCTGAGAGTGACTGCTACTTGGTGCCATGATCTACAACAGAAAATATGCAAAACACTTAAGACATGTATTCATAACAGAGCAAGCATATTAAACATTTTAATATTTTATACTCCCACTAGAACCAACACCCCTCTGATGGTTGCTTAGTGATTCAGGATCCTAAATAAGCAAGTCGGCTAGTGAGATTTAGCATCACCGCTAGCCGCCAGGTGATCTAGGTAGATAACTCCTTGTCAATCGCATCTCATGCGACTCCTGTTGGACGGGTGGCATCACATGCCCCGGCTCCCATCCTACTTTTCCCCGAGTCCCACAACCGTTGTGACAGACCCGTCTAGCTTACCAAGTGTTTCTGCAGTAAGAGTCCGACTCGAACCCACCTAGTCGGAAAGAATTGGCAGCACCTCAATTTTATGAGCCCACTACCAAAAATGTCAGACTTGTGATGGTGCAAACACTGGCGGGAAAACCGACTAGACCTTCTTTGAGGGATTACATTTTACCGACTATCTAATAGAGGTAAAACAGAGACATAACAATAACACAAAATAAAGCAATTATAATGTGAAATGGTATGGCTCTCTTCATGGCGATCTCCATCTCCACAAAGCCTGTAATCCGACCCGTGCCAACTCTTGTCACTTGCCGTCTTACTCCATGTCGCCAACATGTACAACGCCTTGCATGCCTTCCGGGTTCTCCAAACAGCTACACTAGCTTAGTAAAGTAAATTACATAGAGAATCCGACACGCAGGTCGTTATACAATAAAATGACAGCACCTAGGCTCCAGCCGGCTGATAAAAACCATGATTCGCAGATCACGTATGGATTACACACATACATCACATGCACATGAACCAGACCATTCACAACTTCCTGCAAAAACAAGTTATGCATAGATACAATATCTACCGGCGTTGTGAAACTCGCAACGGCATCTAAGGCGCTACGACAGGGCGAAGCCGGCGGTTCCACGACCTCAGCAATATGATCACGGAAATCAGATCTACCATTCCCCGAGTATAGTTGATACAATCAACTTCGTACAAAACCGATCTATCTCATAGATCGGCCACCAAAACAGCACATAGATCTCATCTACAGCCTACCGCATATCACATATGCGAGATCTCGAGCCTAAAACCAGAAGCTATCGCTCTGATACCACTGTTGGGCCACGCAGAGATAAAACAAAACTTTTTCCTCTAACATGGTGATCCCAAGATCTAGCTGAGGTAGAAGGCCACGAGGTTTACCACTAGACGCGCGGTTGCGGATTACTGATGAAGCGCGTCAGTTGATGCAGTGCAGTCCTAACGATCCGATTGTCCTGGTGCTGATCGCACATCACCTCTGCTGGTATCCACACGTACAAGGAGGAGCGCCGGCGGCGAACTGCTAGGTTCGTAACGGCGGCATGACTGCTGTGGAGCTAAGGTTTCCAACACATGGAATGACCTAACCGAACAACGATTAACCTTTCTGGGTTAAGGTGCTCCACTATATATAGGGAGTGAATGTGTGCTCTGCTCGCGCGACCCATTCACTAAAGCCCATATAACACTAGTCACCGTGAGTCCAACTCACTAACTCAGTCCTAATCAGGTTTAGGTCCAACCCAACCAGATTATATGTTCAGATCCAATCCGAACTTGCTCCCGCTCTTAAGTGTGTGACCCCGCAGGCTCATGGCTACTTGGACACGATAGGAGTCCGACTCTCAATCGATCAGTCGGTAGGGGCTCCTAGCAGAACATGCCAACTCCCAAGTACCAAAGAGTCATGATGACTTGCCTTTCCAATGCGACTTGCGTCCGAGTCCCTTTTGCCTCACGATATACCTTGTCAGACTATAGGCGAATATATGTCATCCCTTAAATAGTCCGACTCTCTTCTCGATCCGAGATAAGTGATTCACCTGACTAACTCTTAGTCGATCGCCTCGGTTAATACTTAACCGAGTCGTGCATGGCCATGCTTTCCGAATCATATCTCACAAGAGGGCCCAGAGAATATCTCTCCAAGTGGAGGGGCAAAATCCCATCTTGGTTATTCACATCATGCAACTTGATTCTCAGTCGACCTGAACCCTGCCTTTATAACTGCCCAGTTACGGATCAGCGTTTGACAGAACCTAAGTCGGTGATCCTCTACTCGGACTATGCAACAACCTCAGGTCTAAGGATTACATTGATTGAGATATACAAATGACAACTTGTTCGTTGTACCTCAATATGGGTCAATCCGACTCGCTAAACTCTTTAGTCGAATCTGTGTAAGTTGGAATAGCATCTCCATGCCCATGACAAGTGGAACCGAGTCATCAAGCCAACTTTCACATTGGTCTAAGTTGTGTGTCCAGCACAACCTCAATGACCAAGGATATTTAGTACAAACAACATGAATGCATAGTTCCACAACCGAATCACATATTCAACAATACACATTAGATGTTTATACAAGGACTATTTAATATCTTTATGAATACAATGGGAAATCTCATCATACATGATTGCCTCTAGGGCATATTCCCAACAGTTCCTATTGAACCAAGTAGGTCGGGTAAACAATCAAATACCAAGATTTGAGAGTTAAATCATTATTTGACAATAATGACCAGACTACATGCAAAGAATCGATGACGGGCCCTGACTCCGTTAAATGGTTTGAAGCCATAAAATCCGTGATAGTTCCATATACGAGAGATCAAGCTTTGAACTTGAAAGACCCTCTGAAAAGGTGCAAGATCCTACATTCGTATTTGGATCTATAAAGAAATAGACATGGATGTTTCACATCTATGAAATTATCGACATGTCAGAAAAGAGTTCACGACAATATTCAAATAGTTGACTATGACAAGATCCGATCTTTCATTAAGCGATATTTAGTCTAGACGGATTAATGTAGCAATCACTACATATAATTTTGTTATGTGGTAGTTGAATAAACAAAACAAGTTCTTCTAATAGAATGGTTACCTAAGACGTGTGCATGACACGGTCAAAAGGGTTTTGTTAATTGAAAGTATGCTAAAAGCATATGCAAACTTCAATGGTTGAAGTAAGCATCACGGAGTTGGAATCTTCACTATGATGAAACTGTTAAAAGAGTTTAATTTCATCGGAGATGATGAAGATGCTTGCATTTGCAAGAAATTAAGTGGGAGCGCTAAGACATGTTTCTAATACATTATGTGGAAGACATATTGTTGATTGGAAATGATGTATCTTTTTATTAACAAAGGATAAGAATGTCATCTCGATGAAAGGCTTAGGCAGAACCCGAATATTTGGCATCAATGTCTATATGGATAAATTGTGACGCCAATATGGTTGTGCCAGAAGTACATAGATGAGATATTGAATGAGTTCAATATAGAAACTGCAAGAAAGGTTCTTGTTGCATAGGAAGGATTGAATAAATATTTAAGTATTTTTGATACTTGATAGATAAAATCACAAAGAGTATTTATCAATCATGTTGTGATGTGTACAAATCTAGATATGTCCTATGCTCTAAATGTTATGAGCGTTGGACGATAGTAAAGATATTCTTATGATATTTTAAAATAACTAAAAATATATTATTTTGTAGAAGTGACAAATAGATGGTTAGTTCATAGGTGTTGAATGGAGAAAGGTTTGAAACTAGATTATTGACTCTAGTGCAAGTGGGAGACTGTTGGAGATATGCCCAAGAGGCAATAATAAAGTGGTTATTATCATATCTTCATACTTATGATAAATTTTTACATACCATGCTATAATTGTATTAACCGGAAACATTAATACTTGTGTGATTTGTAAACATAAAAGAGTCCCTAGTAAAGCCTCTTGTTAAACGAGATTGTTGGTTAATATATGATCATGGTTTCCTGATCATGAACATAGAGATGTTATTAACAACGAGATCATATCATTAGGATAATGGTATGATGGACATACTCCTATAGATAAGCGTAGCATAAAGATCAAGTCATTTCAATAGTTCATTTGCTATAAGCTTTCTGATACATAGTAACCTAATTCCTTCGACCATGAGATCATGTTAATCACCATCACCGGAAGGATGCTTTGATGACATCAAACACCACACCATAACTAGGTGGCTGTAAAGGTGGCATTGAGTGTTCGGAAAGTATGGATTGAGGCACATGGATCAAGAGTGGGATTTGTCCATCCATATGACGGATAGATATACTCTGGGCCCTCTCGGTGGAATGTCATCCAATTAGCTTGCAAGCATGTTACTGGCTCACAAGGGATCACATATCACGGGAACAAGAAAAGAGTACTTATCGGTAACGAGGTTGAACAAGGTATACAAAGATACCGACGATCAAAACCTCGGATAAGTAAACTATCGTGAGACAAAGGGAAATTGATATCGTATGTAAGTGGTTCATTCGATCACAAAGTAATCATAGAAATATGTGGGAGCCATATGAATTTCCAGATTCCTCTATTGGTTATTGATCGAAGAAGTGTCTTGGTCATGTCCGCATAATTCACGAACCGTAGGGTGACATACTTAAGGATTCAATGTTGTTGTGTAGTTATGAAATGATGAGTAAGAGACCAAATGTTGTTCGGAGTCTCGGATGGGATCCGGGATATGACGAGGAGATCCGAAATGGTCCGGAGAATAAGATCCATATAAGGAAAGTCGTGTTTCGAGTTCGGAAATGATTTCAGTGTTTTCACCGGGAATGTTCTAGAAGTGTCTGGAAGGTCCGGCACTCCGGAGGAGAAGGGTACATGGATGTGTCATAACAATGTGGAATGGTTGCATCATGTACTAGGTCACTTGGCTGGGCAATATGAAGAGAGTAATCAAATTCAAGTTTGAAAGTCAAACGCCAATTTGAAAAGTCAAATCCGAACATTGCTTGGTGGAGGGAGAGTAGGAAACCTACCTAGGGTAGGAGTCCCACTCCCTCCCACCCGCCGGCCAAGGAGGAGGAGTTGGAGGAGTACTCCCTCCTCCCAAACCACCTCTCCCCTCCTATATATTGAGGGGTAGGGCTCCCCTCTCCCTCACAACTCCAAACCCTAGATCTAAGGCGCCACCACCACCTCCAAGTGCTGCTGCCGCCGCCACCTAGGGCTCCTCCCAAGTCGCCGAGTTGGGGTATCCCAAACCCTAGACGCCGGCTACACCTCTCCCCTTGGTGCCCTCTAATCCGTAGATCGCCAAGGCTCTCTCTTACTCCACCATACTCGCTCCGGCTTAGGCGAAGCCGTGCGGGATCTTCCCTCTACTTCCGACACCACGCCGTCGTGCTGCCAAAATCACGAGGAGAGTGCTACAACCTCCGCTGGCTACTAGAACAAGGGAGAGGAAGGTATTCATCGAGTACCGAACGTGTGACCGACTGCGGAAGCGCTGCCGGAACACAGCGTCGGAAGGATCGTCTATGCGATCTTGAGATCGGCAAGTGTACGACTACATCACCCACGAGAATCTGCTCTCGTTAACCGCTTTGGAATCTTCGAAGGTGAGTGCTTCTATCGACTCATTGCTACAATCTAGTAGATAGATCTTGGCTTGTTTGTGTGCATGCGGTAGAAAAATTTTGTTTTCCATGCTACGAACCACTATAGTGGTATCAGAGCCGTGTCTATATGTAGATCTGTTGCACGAGTAGAACACAATGGTCATTGTGGACGGTGGTGCTTTTATTATCAATTGCTTCTTGTGTACTTTGCATCTTGCGGTACGGTGGGATGAAGCGGCCCGGGCTAACCTTACATGACATCGTTCATGAGACTTGCTCCACGCTCAACATGCAACTTGTATTACATAAGTGGCTTTGCGGGTGTCTGTCTCTCCCATCATAGTAAAGATTCAATTTACAACGGGCACTTGATAGTTCAAGAATCAACGTTGTGGTTCTTGTTCGTAAGTTAGAACGACACTTATTGAAAGCCCCAAACCACGTAAAACATGCAAAGAAAATTAGAGGCGTCTAACTTACTTTGCATCTTGCGGTATGATGATGAAGCGGCGCCATTGACCTTGACGCCGTGCTGGTGATGATGGAGATCATGTTCGTGCTTGAAGATGGAGATCGGAAGCACAAGAAGAAAGGCCATATCATATCACATATTTTGAATTGCATGTGATGTTAATCCTTTTATGCATCTTGTATTGCTTAGTTCGCGACGGTAGCATTATAAGATGATCCCTCTAGCACAAAAATTTCAAGTTATAAAGTGTTCATCCTTAGTAAGCACCGTTACTAAAGCTCGTTGTTTTGAAGCACCACGTGATGATCAGGTGTGTTAGATTCTGCGTGTGTATACAACGTGAGCAAGCCAGATTTGCTCATGCGGAAGCTAAGGTTTGATCTTGACGAGCCTAGCATGTACAGACATGGTCTCGGAACACGGAATACCGAAAGGTAAAGCATGAGTCATATAGATGATATGATGAACATGATGATTGTTCACCTTTGAAACTATATCATGTCACGTGATGATCAGACTTGGTATAGTGAATTTGGTTCGTGTGATCACTAAAACAATGTGAGGGATATTGTTTTGAGTGGGAGTTTAACGGCAATATGATTAAAAGTTGAACACTATTTATCATAATTTAAATCAAACTGAATTTGCATAGTTCTTGTAGTCATTGGCATCCGTTTACCACCTTGCGCTTAGTTATAATTGAGATAATAGAACTATAGAATTCTGGTTAGTTACGTTATGAACTGGTATCGTATTGTTTTGAAGTGTTAATCTAAAGTTTAAAAGTCCTATTGCAAACTTTCAGTAAGTTCCGGTTACTCTGTGAAGCTTAATAATTGGTATTAAATCAAGAGTGACAATTCCAGTGTTAGTATATAAGTATCATGTTTGTCTCCATGATTCTTGATATTCAAAATATTATTTTAATATCAAGGTTATCTAGGATCTGAAAGAGTTGTTTCAGAAACCATGATGTGTGGAAGATATTGCGATATCTGAAATAATGTTTTGGTTGGAACATGAGAGAGTATAATATGGCAGAGTTTATGTTCTCATATTTGATGAGAATTTGAAAAAGGATGGAGACGCTTGTCGTCCTAATCCTCCAAAAGGTTTTGGAGAGCAACATTATACTCGCGATTCACCGTTATAAGCTAAAATTAGCTTGATCATGAATTTCCATGATAAGGGTGAATATTTGATAAAATGTTTACTACACTAAAAGATTACTAGAGAATGGAATTTGAAAGAACACCAAGTATTTGATGATGGTTATCTACTTCAAAGTGCAAGTCCAAAGACATTTGTATTTAACTATACATGCTTTGGACTATGTGTCATGTGTATGGCTCCACTATTGATGTTGATAGATTCTTTCGAACAAAAAAGGAAATACTGAAAGAGAATATCAGAAATATATGGCAGAAAAGAAAAGACTAGAATTGTTCAGCTTAGGTATATAGAGGATATACATGTTATGGGTATATTCTTTGCTTATTAAACAATGTGGTTCTTAAATATTGGATACTGAATTTGTTGGTATGAATCGTCATACGAAACAACACAATTCATGAACTACAATGGCCTAAGTAACTAGCAAAAGAATATGTGATGATGTTCATCGAGAACAAATAAAGGGTTGTTGTGTTACTTGTTAACATCAAAGCTTGCCTTCAAGATTTGTTTTATCGGGTATTACGAGAACAAAAGGATTGTTCAAATAATTGCCGTAATCCATAAAATATGGATGATTTACAAATCTCGTTGGATAAATCACATCCATAAAATTATTGCTAATAATGTCGAAAGACAATTGATAAGAAAGATCACTTAGGAAGTGACATCGTCGTTTAAATTGTGTTGGAAAGAAAACATGAAGAAACTCCATGTGGATGGAATTTTGGAGTCTTTTGATTTTTTGATCAAATGACACTTGTGAAACTTTCCTAGAGATAATTAAAACTTCGTTCATAGGCCGAAAGGGAACGAATGACTAGCTTATTGGAACTTGTACATATTGTTGTATGAAGTCCATTAAGTGTAGTCAAGAGCGATGAATTTCAACTTCATATGCTTTCTCCGAAAATTTGAGTGAATATATGAATATTTACTTAATAAGGATGAAGTATGAAACATTTGAAAAGTTCAAAGACTTTCAAGATGAAGTGCAAAATCATTGTAACAAGAATATAAATAGTTTATGATAAGATCATAAAGGAAGATATTTGAGTTACAAGTTTAGCATAAAACACCTAAGATTTAAGGAATCGTTCCGTGGATTTGCATTTCCCGAAACACCATAAGAGTATGGAGCGTTCGAGATATGTAATTAAACCTTGTTTGACATGGTAAGATCAAAGGTGTAATTCATAAAACTGTCATTATATTTTAAAGATTAAAAGCTTTAGAGACTACCGTTTTTCCACTGAAAAGAGCTCCATCATAATCCATTGAATTGACACCATATAAAGTTATGGTTTGGGATAAAACCCAAGTTGTCCTTTCTTAAAAATTGGTATGTTATGCATAAGAAAGATGTTTGCAACCAAAATCGGATGAACATATCTTTGTATGTTATTTTGAATAATAATTGAGTATTCCTCCATAACACCGAAGACAAAAGTGTTTGTCGCTTAGAACGTCAAGTTTCTTTGAGAAGGAATTTTCCGTCAAAAGTTAAGTGGGAGGACAATAGAACTTTGATAAAGTTAAAAGAACCTTAGCTATATGTGCAAAGTTGCGCAGCGCCGAAAAGTGTTCCGGAGGCAGCAACAATGCTCATGGCTCACGTGCCTCAAAGGTTGTGGTCACAGAGGTCTAAGTTCCTATTGAACCAAGTAGGTCGGGTAAACAATCAAATACCAAGATTTGAGAGTTAAATCATTATTTGACAATAATGATCAGACTACATGCAAAGAAGCGATGATGGGCCCTGACTCCGTTAAATGGTTTGAAGCCGTAAAATCCGTGATAGTTCCATATACAAGAGATCAAGCTTTGAACTTGAAAGACCCTCTGAAAAGGTGCAAGATCCTACATTCGTATTTGGATCTATAAAGAAATAGACATGGATGTTTCACATCTATGAAATTATCGACATGTCGGAAAAGAGTTCACGACAATATTCAAATAGTTGACTATGACAAGATTCGATCTTTCATTAAGCGATATTTAGTCTAGACGGATTAATGTAGCAATCACTACATATAATTTTGTTATGTGGTAGTTGAATAAACAAAACAAGTTCTTCTAATAGAATGGTTACCTAAGACGTGTGCATGACACGGTCAAAAGGGTTTTGTTAATTGAAAGTATGCTAAAAGCATATGCAAACTTCAATGGTTGAAGTAAGCATCACGGAGTTGGAATCTTCACTATGATGAAACTGTTAAAAGAGTTTAATTTCATCGGAGATGATGAAGATGCTTGCATTTGCAAGAAATTAAGTGGGAGCGCTAAGACATGTTTCTAATACATTATATGGAAGACATATTGTTGATTGGAAATGATTTATCTTTTTATTAACAAAGGGTAAGAATTTCATCTCGATGAAAGGCTTAGGCAGAACCCGATTATTTGGCATCAATGTCTATATGGATAAATTGTGACGCCAATATGGTTGTGCCAGAAGTACATAGATGAGATATTGAATGAGTTCAATATAGAAACTGCAAGAAAGGTTCTTGTTGCACAGGAAGGATTGAATAAATATTTAAGTATTTTTGATACTTGATAGATAAAATCACAAAGAGTATTTTATCAATCATGCTGTGATGTGTACAAATCTAGATATGTCCTATGCTCTAAATGTTATGAGCGTTGGACGATAGTAAAGATATTCTTATGATATTTTAAAAGAACTAAGAATATATTATTTTGTAGAAGTGACAAATAGATGGTTAGTTCATTGTAAAAGTATTACATTGATACTAGTTTTGTCACAAAGTACAAATTAAGTTTATCTCAATCTAAACTAAGGGTAGCACAATATGATGGAAAGTAAGTTCCATAATGAATTTGGATGAGTTCCAAAGTTAAGACATTGTGACAGATACTACAACAAAAGGCTAAGTATATGACTGTTGTTATAGCAGCAAAATAGGGCATTTGTGTCAAGTAGTTTGTTATCAAACTAGGCGTAGTTCACAGCGGGATAGTACTATGAAGATATATTGTACGACAATATTATCAACATGTTTTAACCCCAAGGAACTAAAGGTCTCACCAAAGGACCAAATTTGTACAAAGCCATCTCATTAGAGAATGAGTGATGCGTAGAGACGCAAAGACATGCAATTACACACGGACCTGAAAGTGTCGGATCTGGAGATCAGTTGACCACTAGCAGTCGTGTAAATACAACACTAGAAAGCCATAGGTGTTGAATGGACAAAGGTTTGAAACTAGATTATTGACTCTAGTGCAAGTGGTAGACTGTTGGAGATATGCCCAAGAGGCAATAATAAATTGGTTATTATCATATATTCATACTTATGATAAATGTTTACATACCATGCTATAATTGTATTTACAGGAAACATTAATACTTGTGTGATTTGTAAACATAAAAGAGTCCCTAGTAAAGCGTCTTGTTAAACTAGCTTGTTAGTTAATATATGATCATGGTTTCCTGATCATGAACATAGAGATGTTATTAACAACAGGGTCATATCATTAGGAGAATGATGTGATGGACATACTCCTATAATTAAGCGTAGCATAAAGATCAAGTCATTTAATATAGTTCATTTTCTATAAGCTTTCTGATACATAGTAACCTAATTCCTTCGACCATGAGATCATGTTAATCACCATCACCGGAAGGATGCTTTGATGACATCAAACACCACACCATAACTGGGTGGCTATAAAGGTGGCATTGAGTGTTCGGAAAGTATGGATTGAGGCACATGGATCAAGAGTGGGATTTGTCCATCCATATGACGGATAGATATACTCTGGGCCCTCTCGGTGGAATGTCATCCAATTAGCTTGCAAGCATGTTACTGGCTCACAAGGGATCACATATCACGGGAACAAGAAAAAAGTACTTATCGGTAACGAGGTTGAACAAGGTATACAAAGATACCGACGATCAAAACCTCGGATAAGTAAACTATCGTGAGACAAAGGGAGATTGATATCGTATGTAAGTGGTTCATTCGATCACAAAGTAATCGTAGAAATACGTGGGAGCCATATGAATTTCCAGATTCCTCTATTGGTTATTGATCGAAGAAGTGTCTTGGTCATGTCCGCATAATTCACGAACTGTAGGGAGACACACTTAAGGATTCAATGTTGTTGTGTAGTTATGAAATGATGAGTAAGATACCGAATGTTGTTCGGAGTCTCGGATGGGATCCAGGATATAACGAGGAGATGCGGAATGGTCCGGAGAATAAGATTCATATAAGGAAAGTCCTGTTTCGGAGTTCGGAAATGATTTCGGTGTTTTCACCGGGAATGTTCTAGAAGGGTCTGGAAGGTCCGGCACTCTAGAGGAGAAGGGTACATGGATGTGTCATAACAATGTGGAATGGTTGCATCATGTACTAGATCACTTGGCTGGGCAATATGAAGAGAGAAATCAAATTCAAGTTTGAAAGTCAAACGCCAATTTGAAAAGTCAAATCCGAACATTGCTTGGTGGAGGGAGAGTAGGAAACCTACCTAGGGTAGGAGTCCCACTCCCTCCCACCCGCCGGCCAAGGAGGAGGAGTTGGAGGAGGACTCCCTCCTCCCAAACCACCTCTCCCCTCCTATATATTGAGGGGTAGAGCTCCCCTTGTTGGGCCACGCAGAGATAAAACAAAACTTTTTCCTCTAAAGTGGTGATCCCAAGATCTAGCTGAGGTAGAAGGCCACGAGGTTTACCACTAGTCGCGCAGTTGCGGATTACTGATGAAGCGCGTCAGTTGATGCAGTGCAGTCCTCACGATCCGATCGTCCTGGTGCTGATCGCACAGCACCTTTGCTGGTATCCACACGTACAAGGAGGAGCACCGGCGGTGAACTGCTAGGTTCGTATCGACGGTAAGACTGCTGTGGAGCTAGGGTTTCCAACACATGGAATGACCTAACCGAACAAAGATTAACCTTTCTGGGTTACGGTGCTCCACTATATATAGGGAGTGAACGTGGGCTCTGCTCGCACGACCCATTCACTAAGGCCCATATAACACTAGTCACCGTGAGTCCAACTCACTAACTCAGTCCTAATCTGGTTCAGGTCCAACCCAACCAGATTAAGGTTCAGATCCAATCCGAACTTGCTCCCGCTCTTAAGTGTGTGACCCCGCAGGCTCATGGCTACTTGGACACGATTGGAGTCCGACTCTCAATCGATCAGTTGGTAGCGGCTCCTAGCAGAACGTGCCGACTCCCAAGTACCAAAGAGTCATGACGACTTGCCTTTCCCATGCGACTTTTGTCCGATTCCCTTTTGCCTCACGATACCTTGTCATACTATAGGCGAATATATGTCATCCCTTAAATAGTCCGACTCTCTTCTCGATCGGAGATAAGTGATTCACCCGACTAACTCTTAGTCGATCGCCTCGGTTAACACTTAACCGAGTCATGCATGGCCATGCTTTCTGAATCATATCTCACGAGAGGGCCCAGAGAATATCTATCCAAGTGGAGGGGCAAAATCCCATCTTGGTTATTCACATCATGCAGCTTGATTCTCAGTCGACCCGAACCCTGCCTTTATAACTGCCCAGTTACGGATCAGCGTTTGACAGAACCTAAGTCGGTGATCCTCAACTCGGACTATGCAACAACCTCAGGTCTAAGGATTACATTGATTGAGATATACAAATGACAACTTGTTTGTTGTACCTCAATATGGGTCAATCTGACTCGCTAAACTCTTTAGCCGAATCTGTGTAAGTTAGAATAGCATCTCCATGCTCATGACAAGTGGAACCGAGTCATCAAGCCGACTTTCACATTGGTCTAAGTTGTGTGTCCAGCACTGTAGGGTTCGCAACATAGAAAACAAAAAAATTCCTACGATGTGAACTATGTACCAAGATCTATCTATTAGATACAAACAACGGGCGGATGTATATCCGTAGAGAACATACCCTTGAAGACCGACAAAGCTTAATGAGTTCAACTCGTGGTTGATGTAGACGATCTCTTGCCGATCTCAAGATCGAGAGGAAGTCCTAGCGCCGCAAATCTGCAGCGCATCCGTGCTCGCACACACGTTCGAGGCACCGAGCAACCTCCGCCTCCTCGCTCCAGCGATGCAGCGGAAGCACAACTCTTTCTTGCCGAATAGCCACCGGGAACATGTATCTCGCTAGTCCGAGACCATGGGGGATAAATTCTAGAGGGGGAGAGAGATCCTTCACGAGGAGGTGTGAGAGACAAGTGAGGAGGGGGCTCCTTTTATAGGAGGAGGGGGGCACCCAAGGGATGGCCGCCGGCCATGGGGGGCAGCCCCCTCCCCTCCTTCATTCATGTGGGTGGACACTCCACTCACAAAATGCCCTTTAAATTTCCTCCACTCAAAAGTCCACGCAAATTGCCATTAAATTTCCACCAAATTTAATGCAAACTCTCATTAAATAAAACTCTTTTATTTTATTCAGAGTTTTGTCAATTACTTTAATGACAAACATTCACAAATAACCCCTTGCTAGAATTCCATTTCACATGCATAACCACTTTATGCAATTTCACCCGAAAACCCGTTTTGGTATCTAGTGAAATAAATTCCTGCGCTTGTTCATTCTTTCGGCATGAAACTTTTGCTCCAGTTGGGTGTCGGTGTCTCTTAGGTGTGTCACCCTACGGTTCGTGAATAATGCGTACATGATCGAGACCCTTCTCGGATCAATAATCAGAAGCGGGATCTGGAGACCCATACTGACTCCCACACATTCAACGATGACTTTCTTGTGATCGTCGGAACCTTTTACGCTAGTATCTTAATCCCTTTGTTTCACGATATATTACATGTCCGAGATTTGATCATCGGTATCTCCATACCTAGTTTGATCTCGTTACAGACATGCACTCTTTTCTCGTTCCCGTGATATAACATTCTAGTGATCAAATCACTTGCTTGCAAGCTAATCAATGTGATATCACCGAGAGGGCCCAGAGTATATATATCCGTCATCGGGATGAACAAATTCCACTCTCGATCCATGAGCCTCAACATAACACTTTATTCATTCTGAATCCATCTTTATAATCACCCTGTTACGGTGTGACGTTTGATGTTATCAAGAAACTCTTCCGGTGTTAGTGATTGACATGATCTCATGGTCTAAGGATTAGGATCACTTCGTAAGTTGTTATAGCAATATAAAATCAATGACTTTGATCGTAATGCTATACTTCGGATGAATGTTCATCACACCATTACACTAATGTTGTGATCCCGTTATTAACAACATCCAATGTCCATGATCAGGAAACCTTGATCATCTTGTTAATCAACGAGCTAGTTTATGAGAGAGGCATAACTAGGAACTTCCTGTTTGTTTATTAAACACACATGTATTAACGTTTCCGTATTAATACAATTATAGCATGCAAAATAAACATCTATCATATATTTGGAATACACATAATAAACACTTTATTATTGCCTCTCAGGGCATATTCCCTTCAGTCTCCACTTGCACTAGAGACAATAATCTAGTTACATAGTGATAAATCTAACACCCATTGAGTTCTGGTGTTGATCATGTTTTGCTCTAGGGAGAGTTTTAGTCAACGGATCTGCTACATTGAGATCCGTATGTACTTTAAAAATCTTTATATCTCCATCCTTGACATGCTCGCGGATGGAGTGAAACCGGCGCTTAATATGCTTGGAATGCTTGTGAGACCTTGGCTCTTTGGCATTGGCAATGGCACCATTGTTGTCACAATAGATCACCATTGGGTCCAACGCGTTTGCCACCACTCCTAGTTCGGATATGAACTCCTTCATCCAAACTGCTTCCTGAGCCGCTTCTGAAGCAGCAACATATTCGGCCTCCGTTGTTGATCCCGCTACCATAGGTTGTTTGGAGCTCCTCCAACTAACCGCTCCGCCATTCATGAGAAATACGTATCCGGATTGAGACTTAGAATCATCCGGATCGGTGTCAAAGCTAGCACCGACATAACACTTAGTGACGAGCTCTTCTTCACCTCCGTATACAAGAAACATATCCTTAGTTCTTCGTAAGTACTTAAGGATATTCTTGACCGCTATCCAGTGTTCCGAACCTGGATCCGATTGGTACCTACTAGTCAAACTAATAGCATGTGCCACATCCGGTCTTGTACATAGCATGGCGTACATTATAGAGCCTATGGCTGAAGCATAGGGGACTTTGTCCATTATCTCTCTTTCTTCCGCCGAAGCCGGACTTTGAGTCTTACTCAATGTCTTGCCTTGCAACATAGGTAAGAACCCCTTCTTACTTCCGTCCATTTTAAACTTCTTTAAAATCTTATCAAGGTATGTACTTTGCGATAGCCCTATTAGGCGCCTAGATCTATCTCTATAGATCTTTATGCCTAATATGTATGACGCTTCACCTAGGTCCTTCATTGAAAATTTGCTGTTTAGATAACTTTTAACACTGTTTAAAAGATCTATATCATTTTCGATCAATAATATGTCATCCACATATAATATCAGAAATGCCACATTGCTCCCACTCACTTTCTTGTAAATACAAGCTTCTCCATAAGTTTGGACAAATCCAAACTCTTTGATCACCTCATCAAAGCGGAGATTCCAACTTCGTGATGCTTGCTTCAATCCATAGATGGATCGCTGAAGCTTGCACACCTTGTTAGCATCCTTAGGATCGACAAAACCCTTTGGTTGTATCATATACAACTCTTCCTTAATATTACCATTGAGAAACGCGGTTTTTACATCCATCTGCCATATCTCATAATCGAAATATGCAGCAATTGCTAACATAATCCTAACTGACTTTAGCATCGCTACGGGAGAGAATGTCTCATTGTAGTCAACTCCTTGAATTTGTCGAAACCCCTTTGCGACAAGTCGAGCTTTATAGACGGTCACATTACCATCAGCATTAGTTTTCCTTTTGAAAATCCATTTGTTCTCCACGGCCTTTCGGTCGTGAGGTAAGTCCACCAAGTTCCAAACTTGATTTTCATACATGGATTCCATCTCGGATTTCATGGCTTCTAACCATTTGTTGGAATCCGGGCTCATCATCGCTTCTTCATACGTCGCAGGGTCATCATTTTCATCAACCATGAAATTCATGACAGGATTTCCGTACAGCTCGGGAGCTGCACGCGTCCTGCTTGACCTGCGAGGTTTGGTAGTACTCTCTTTCGGAGTTTCATGATCATTGTCATTAGTTCCCTCTTCAACAGGTGGAGCCAACTCCGGAACAACTTCCGGCGCTGCGCTACTCGCCATACTTTGAAGAGAAGGTTCAATAATCTCTTCGAGTTCTACCTTCCGACTACTCACACCTTTCGCGAGAAACTCTTTCTCTAGAAAGGATCCATTCTTGGCAACAAAAACCTTGCCCTCGGATATGCGATAGAAGGAATACCCAATAGTTTCCTTAGGGTATCCTATGAAGACGCATTTTTCCGCTTTGGGTTCGAGTTTATCCGGTTGAAGTTTCTTCACATAAACATCGCATCCCCAAACTTCAAGAAATGAAAGCATAGGTTTGTTTCCAAACCACAATTCATATGGTGTCTTTTCAACGGATTTAGATGGTGCCCGATTTAAAGTGAATGCAGCAGTTTCTAGTGCATAACCCCAAAATGACAACGGCAAGTCCGTCAGAGACATCATAGATCGAACCATATATAATAAAGTACGATTACGACGTTCCGACACACCATTTCTCTGTGGTGTTCCGGCAGGTGTGAGTTGTGAAACAATTCCACACTCTTTCATGTGAGTGCTAAACTCGTAACTTAGATACTCACCTCCACGGTCGGACCGTAGAAATTTGATCTTTCTATTACGATGATTTTCCACTTCATTCTGAAATTCCTTGAACTTTTCAAAGGTTTCAGACTTGTGTTTCATCAAGTAGATATAACCGTATCTACTCAAATCATCCGTGAAAGTAACAAAATAACGATATCCACCTCGCGCCGACACACTCATTGGACCACATACATCAGAATGTATGATTTCCAATAAATTTGTCGCCCGTTCCATTGAACCGGAAAACGGCGTTCTAGTCATCTTGCCCATAAGGCATGGCTCACATGTATCAAATGATTCAAAATCAAGTGATTCCCAAAGTCCATCCGAATGGAGCTTCTTCATGCGTTTAACGCCAATATGACCTAGACGGCAGTGCCACATATATGCGGATATATCATCATTAAGTTTAATCCTTTTAGCATCAAAATTATGAATATGTGTAACATTATCATCGAGATCTAATAGAAATAAACCATTCGTCATCGGTGCATGACCATAAAAGATTTCATTCATATAAATGGAACAACCATTGTTCTCGGATTTAAATGAATAACCACTTCGCATCAAACACGATCCAGATACAATGTTCATGCTCAATGCAGGCACTAGATAACAATTATTCAAGTTTATAACTAATCCCGACGGCAAGTGGAGAGGCAGCGTTCCGACGGTGATCACATCAACGCTTGATCCATTGCTGACACGCATCTTGACCTCACCCCTTGCTAGCGGTCGCTTGTTCCGCAGCTCCTGAATCGAGTTACAAATATTAGCAACTGAACCGGTATCAAATACCCAGGTGCTACTGCAAGCACTAGTCAAGTACACATCAATAACATGTATATCATATATACCTTTGTTTGCCTTTCCGGCCTTCTTGTCTGCCAGATACTTGGGGCAGTTGCGCTTCCAGTGGCCAGTCCCCTTACAATAGTAGCACTTGGTATCAGACTTAGGTCCAACCCGGGGTTTCTTTTCAGGCACGGCAACAGGCTTGCCGCCCTTACTACCCTTCCATTTTCCCTTCTTGTCTTTCTTGAAACTAGTGTTCCTATTGATCATCAACACTTGATGTTCCTTTTTGATCTCCACTTCTGCAGTTTTAAGCATTGACAGAAGCTCGGGGAGAGACTTCTTCATGCCTTGCATGTTATAGTTCATCACGAAGCTCTTATAGCTAGGTGGCAGAGACTGCCGAACACGATGGATGCCTAAGTCAATGGGAATCGATATTCCCAAGGACACAAGCTTATCGGCGTAACCCAACATCTTGAGTACATGCTCACTAACGGAGTTGTGCTCTTCCATCATGCAGCTAAAGAACTTTTCTGAAGCGTTGTAGCTCTCTACAGCAGCATGTGTGTCGAAAATCATTTTCAACTCACCCATTGTATCAAATGCATTGCCATTTTCGAAACGCTTTCGAAGTTCCGGCTCTAGCCCATACAATATGCCGCAATGAACTAAGTTGTGGTCCTCCTGACGAGTCTGATAGACATTCTTCTCCTCGTCAGGGGCATCATCAAAAGGTGGGGGGCCTAACGGCGCTTCTAGCATGTATTGCTTTTGTGCAGCAGAGAGGAGAATCCTCAAATTCATGGCCCATTCGGTAAAGTTGCTACCGTTCGTTGCTAGTTTCTCTTTCTCCATGAACACATTGAAATTAAAAGCAGGTGGTGCCATCTACAACAGAATTTGTAAAGTTTAGACTAAGTGTATGATAGATTGAGTTCAACTAATCCATATTACGAATGAACTCCCACTCAAAAACGACATCCCTCGTGCCTTTTTGGTGATTACATTAACCAAATCCACTATACCAAGTCCGATCATCACGTGAGTCGGTATAGCTTCAAAGGCGAGCATCAAATGGGCATCATATCAACTATATGACTCATGCTTAACCTTTCGGTCCGTGTTCCGAGGCCATGTCTGTACATGCTAGGCTCGCCAAGTTAGAACCTTAGTATTCGCGTGTGTAACTGTTTTACACCCGAAATATGGCCGTGGATCCAAGAACACCCGATCATCACGTGATGTCTTGGAGCGACGAAACATAATCGGTACATACTAAAGGAAGAACACATTCTTATCTTGATATTTAAATGAGGGATCATCTTATTATGCTAACAAAGCGCTAAACAAGCAATATAAGATGCTATCAAACATCATATGTTTATTAGTGAAATGATATGGTTCCCGCAGATGATCTCTAGCATGTGCATCGTGGTATGATCACTATCATACCTATATGTGTAAATCCAAGGTCTATGGAGTTTACACGCTATGTGTGTTGTAAGAGTATCATCTCATACTTCTACTTACAACACTACCATATCATAACACTAGCCCAGCACCAATCTAAACTAGACGCCTCTAATTTATCCATTGCAAGTTTTACGTGGCTTAGGGCTTTCGAGATAGAACCGTTCTTACCTACGAACATGAACCACAACGAGGATAATCAAATTGTTGACAACTCGCTTGCAAAATAGATATTGACTATAGTAGGAGAGACAGACACCCGCTAGCCACTTATGCAAACTAGTTGCATGTCAAGCGTGGAACAGGTCTCATGTGCGAGGACATGTAAAGTTTGTCCGGGCCGCTTCATCCCACTATGCCACCAATATCCAAAATTACAACAAAGGAGCAACAACATGATCATCATCGCCCACATACTCATATGTGTACTACCCGTGCAAAGTATCTACGCATAGATCCGGCTCTGATACCACTGTAGGGTTCGCAGCATAGAAAACAAAAATTTTCCTACGATGTGAACTATGTACCAAGATCTATCTATTAGATACAAACAACGGGCGGATGTATATCCGTAGAGAACATACCCTTGAAGACCGACAAAGCTTAACGAGTTCAACTTGTGGTTGATGTAGACGATCTCTTGCCGATCTCAAGATCGAGAGGAAGTCCTAGCGCCGCAAATCAGCAGCGCATCCGTGCTCGCACACACGTTCGAGGCACCGAGCAACCTCCGCCTCCTCGCTCCAGCGATGCAGCGAAAGCACAACTCTTTCTTGCCAAATAGCCACCGGGAACATGTATCTCGCTAGTCCGAGACCATGGGGGATAGATTATAGAGGGGGAGAGAGATCCTTCACGAGGAGGTGTGAGAGACAAGTGAGGAGGGGGGGCTCCTTTTATAGGAGGAGGGGGGGCACCCAAGGAGTGGCCACCGGCCATGGGGGGCAGACCCCTCCCCTCCTTCATTCATGTGGATGGAAACTCCACTCACAAAATGCCCTTTGAATTTCCTCCACTCAAAAGTCCACTCAAATTCCCATTAAATTTCCACTAAATTTAATGCAAACTCTCATTAAATAAAACTCTTTTATTTTATTCAGAATTTTGTCAATTACTTTAATGACAAACATTCACAAATAACCCCTTGCTAGAATTCCATTTCACATGCATAACCACTTTATGCAATTTCACCCGAAAACCCGTTTCGGTATCTAGTGAAATAAATTCCTGCGCTTGTTCATTCTTTCGACATGAAACTTTTGCTCCAGTTGGATGTCGATGTCTCTTAAGTGTGTCACCCTACGGTTCGTGAATAATGCGGACATGATCGAGACCCTTCTCGGATCAATAATCAGAAGCGGGATCTGGAGACCCATACTGACTCCCACACATTCAACGATGACTTTCTTGTGATCGTCGGAACCTTTTACGCTAGTATATTAATCCCTTTGTTTCACGATATATTACATGTCCGAGATTCGATCATCGGTATCTCCATACCTAGTTTGATCTCGTTACCGACATGCACTCTTTTCTCGTTCCCGTGATATAACATTCTAGTGATCAAATCACTTGCTTGCAAGATAATCAATGTGATATCACCGAGAGGGCCCAGAGTATATCTATCCGTCATCGGGATGAACAAATTCCACTCTCAATCCATGAGCCTCAACATAACACTTTATTAGTTCTGAATCCATCTTTATAATAACCCTGTTACGGTGTGACGTTTGATGTTATCAAGAAACTCTTCCGGTGTTAGTGATTGACATGATCTCATGGTCTAAGGATTAGGATCACTTCGTAAGTTGTTATAGCAATATAAACTCAATGACTTTGATCGTAATGCTATACTTCGGATGAATGTTCATCACACCATTACACTAATGTTGTGATCCCGTTATTAACAACATCCAATGTCCATGATTAGGAAACCTTGATCATCTTGTTAATCAACGAGCTAGTTTATGAGAGAGGCATAACTAGGAACTTTCTGTTTGTTTATTAAACACACATGTATTAACGTTTCCGTATTAATATAATTATAGCATGCAAAATAAACATCTATCATACATTTGGAATACACATAATAAACACTTTATTATTGCCTCTCAGGGCATATTCCCTTCAAGCACAACTTCAATGACCAAGGATATTTAGTACAAACAACATGAATGCATAGTTCCACAACCGAATCACATATTCAATGATACACATCAGATGTTTATACAAGGACTACTTAATATCTTTATGAATACAATGGGAAATCTCATCATACATGATTGACTCTAGGGCATATTCCCAACAGTCTCCCACTTGCACTAGAGTCAATCTTCTGACATCACATGTCTAAGGATCTAATGCCCATGGCTCTCAGGTGCGCCTCATGCTTTGGCTATGGTAACGGCTTTGTCAGCGGATCCGCAATATTTGCATCCGTGTGTACCTTGCATAACTTGATATCACCCTGATCCACGAACTGGCGAATCAGGTGGTACCGCATGAGTATGTCCTTGTTCTTCTGGTGTTGTCTAGGTTCCTTGGCTTGTGCAATAGCACCATTGTTGTCACAATACACGTCTAACGGATTGGACGAGCCCAGAACCACACCAAGATCTATGAGGAAATTCCTCATCCAAACAGCTTCCTTTGCTGCCTCCGAGGCGGCAATATACTCAGCCTCTGTTGTAGACGCAGACACAGTCTCTTGCTTGGAACTCTTCCAGCTCACAGCACCTCCGTTTATAATAAACACGTATCCGGATTGCGAGCGAGAATCATCAGAGTTGGTAAGATAACTCGCATCCGTGTAACCCTTTACACTGAGTTCATCTTCACCACCATAAACCAAGAACGTATCCTTAGTCCTTCTCAAGTACTTTAGGATATTTTTAGCCGCTGTCTAGTGGATCTCTCCAGGATCAGCCTGGTATCTGCTCACAACACTTAGAGCATAGGAAACATCTAGCCTAGTACAAATCATGGCATACATGATGGATCCGACTGCAGTAGCATATGGAATCCCACTCATCCGACTTCGCTCATCAGTTGTCGAAGGACACTGAGTCTTGCTAAGTTTTACACCATGGGACATCGGTAAGAACCCCTTCTTAGACGATTCCATGTTGAACTTCTTCAACACTTTGTCCAAATAAGTACTCTGACTCAATCCAATGAGCCTCCTTGATCTTTCTCTATAGATCCGGATTCCGAGGATGTATGTTGCCTCACTCAAGTCTTTCATTGAGAAACTCCTTTCCAATGATTCCTTGGTTTCTTGCAACATCTGGACATCATTTCCAATCAGTAATATGTCATCCACATATAAGATTAGAGAATTTACTTTGTTCCCACTAAACTTCTTGTACAAACAAGAATCATGATCACTCTTGATGAAGCCAAACGATTTGACTACCTCATCAAAGCGAATATTCCAACTCCGAGATGCTTGCTTCAACCCATAAATGGATTTCTGAAGTTTGCACACCTTGTCAGCATTAGCCGGATCGACAAAACCCTCGGGTTGTATCATATACACGTCCTCGGTTAAATTTATGTTAAGGAAAGCCGTTTTGACATCCATCTGCCATATCTCGTAGTTGAAATAGTCCGCTATAGCTAACATGATCCGAACTGATTTAAGAATCGCTACGGGCGAGAAAGTCTCGTCGTAATCAACTCCTTGAACTTGTCGGAACCCCTTCGCGACAAGGCGTGCTTTATAGATTGAAACATTTCCATCCATATCAGTTTTCTTCTTAAAAACCCATTTGCACTCGACGGGTCTTGCACCATCTGGCAGATCAACCAAGTTCCAAACTTGATTTTCATCCATGGACTTTATCTCGGATCTCATGGCTCCAAGCCATGACTCGGAATCAGATCCCACCATCGCTTCTGAATAATTTGTCGGCTCATCACTATCTAACAGTAACACATCACGAACACTTCGTAATCTTGCCGATCTTCGTAGTATAGGTGCTGCTACCGGCTCAGCTGCCACGACCGGCTCAACCTCCAAGGTTTTTGCCGACTCGCTACTAGCCGGTTCCTCTCCAATTTCTTCGAGTTGCACTGTTCTCCCACTTACTCCCCGACTGAGAAACTCTTTGTCAAGGAAGACACCGTTCCGAGCGACAAACACTTTGCCCTCTTCTCGGTTGTAGAAGTAGTAACCCAAGGTTTCCCTTGGATACCCCACGAAAATACACTTATCCGACTTGGCTGCAAGCTTGTCCGACTGAAGTCGCTTGACAAATGCTTCACAACCCCAAATCTTAAGAAAAGACAAACTCGGCTTTTTGCCTGTCCACATCTCATGCGGTGTCTTCTCTACCGATTTTGACGGTACTCTATTTAGTGTGAACGCCGTTGTTTCTAGACAATAACCCCAAAATGATAAAGGCAGATCTGTCCGACTCATCATTGACTGTACCATGTCCAACAAGGTATGATTCCGCCTTTCCGAAACACCATTCCTTTGTGGCGTTCCTGGCGGAGTAAGTTGAGGAACTATTCCACAAATTTTCAGATGGTCATCAAACTCATGGCTCATGTACTCGCCTCCTCGGTCCGACCGAAGAAACTTTATTTTCTTGCCGAGTTGATTTTGTGCTTCATTCTGGAATTCTTTGAACTTTTCAAAGGCTTCCGACTTATGGTTTATCAAGTAGATATATCCATACCTACTCAAATCATCAGTGAAGGTAATGAAGTACTCATAACCACCCCTGGCTGTCGTGCTCATTGGTCCACATACATCACTATGTACTAGTCCCAACAAGTCGGACGCCCTTTCGCAACTCTTTGCAAAAGGTGTCTTGGTCATTTTGCCGAGTAGGCAAGATTCGCATGTCTCGAACGACTCCAAGTCGAACGAAGTTAGGAGTCCATCATCATGGAGCTTCTTCATGCGTTTCCAACTTATATGACCAAGCCGAAAGTGCCAAAAGTAAGTCATATTCAGATCATTTGGTTTCAACCTTTTAACATTTATGTTATAAATCGACTCACCATCAAGATTCAGAATAAATAACCCATCCTGGACGGGTGCAAAGCCGTGAAACATATCATTCAAATACAAAGAACAACCATTATTCTTGATATTCGACTCATAGCCTTGCCTCATCAAACATGAAGCAGAAATAATGTTTCGACTGAGCACTGGAACATAATAACAATTATTTAGTTCCATAATGAATCCGGAAGGAAAATGAAGTTGCATCGTGCCGACTTCCAACGCAGCAACTCTTGCTTTGTTTCCGACTCGAATATCAACCTCGCCTCTTGCTACGCTCCTAGTTCTTACCAGTCCCTGCAACGAGTTGCAGATGTGAATAACTGATCCGGTATCATATACCCAAGAACTATTAGGTGCATCAGCAAGATATATGTCTATAACATTGCAAACAAGTTTACCTGAGTCGAAAGTCATACCTCCATTCTTGGCTTTGTCGGCCAAGTACTTGTTGCAGTTCCTCTTCCAGTGGCCATCCGCCTTGCAGTAGAAGCAAGTGGATCCAGCTGAAGGAGATGGCTTAGTCCCCGAGGAAGCGCTTGGGACCGGGTCCTGAGCCTGCTTTCCTCCTGACTTAGCCTTCTTCTTAGTCCAAGAACTCTTCTTGAACTTAGCCTTATTCTGCACCATCAACACTTGACTGGCGCCCTTCTTGAGATCCGCCTCTGCCTGCTTGAGCATCCCATGTAATTCAGTGAGCTTCTTATCCATACCATGCAGGTGGTAGTTCGAAATGAACTGCCCATATGCAATAGGAAGAGAGTTCAGAATTATATCTGTAGCGAACTCTTCGCTAATGGGGTAGCCAAGCCTCTCCAGAGACTGCACGTAACCAACCATTTTGATCACATGCGGACTCAGTGGATCACCATCCTTAAGCTTGCAACTCAGCAAAGCCTGAGAGACTTGATACCTCTCAGTCTTCGCCTGAGCCTGGAACATACTTCATATCGTAGGCCTCAACATGCTCGAACTGCTTTTGTAAGTCCGGTTCCATGTGAGCAAGCATAAGACAGCTAATATCCGTGGATTCATCCTTAGCCCGACGGTAGGCATTGGTGGCTGCGACAGTCGCATTCTCATTCGGCTCATCTGGAAGTGGGTTGTCTAGGACATGGTCCTTCTTTTCTTGTTTGAGAACAATTCTCAGATTTCGATACCAGTTGGTAAAATTAGTGTCGTTCAGTTTATCTTTCTCAAGAATGGTTCTCAACGCAAAACCGGATATCTGAGAGTGACTGCTACTTGGTGCCATGATCTACAACAGAAAATATGCAAAACACTTAAGACATGTATTCATAACAGAGCAAGCATATTAAACATTTTAATATTTTATGCTCCCACTAGAACCAACACCCCTCCGATGGTTGCTTAGCAATTCAGGATCCTAAATAAGCAAGTCGGCTAGTGAGCTTTAGCATCACCACTAGTCGCCAAGTGATCTAGGTAGACAACACCTTGTCAATCGTATCTCATACGACTCCTGTTGGACGGGTGGCATCACATGCCCCGGCTCCCATCCGACTTTTCCCCGAGCCCCACAACCGTTGTGATAGACCCGTCTAGCTTACCGAGTGTTTCCGCAGTACGAGTCCGACTCGAACCCACCTAGTCGGAAAGAATTGGCAGCACCTCAATTTTATGAGCCCACTACCAAAAATGTCCGACTTGTGATGGTGCAAACACTGGCGGGAAAACCGACTAGACCTTCTTTGAGGGATTAAATTTTACCGACTATCTAATAGAGGTAAAACTGAGACATAACAATAACACAAAATAAATCATTTATAATGTGAAATGGTATGGCTCTCTTCATGGCGATCTCCATCTCCACAAAGCCTATAATCCGACTCGTGCCAACTCTTGTCACTTGTCGTCTTACTCCATGTCGCCGATATGTACAACGCCTTGCATGCCTTCCGGGTTCTCCAAACAGCTACACTAGCTTAGTACCGTGATTCGCAGATCACGTATGGATTAAACACATACATCACATGCACATGAACCATACCATTCACAACTTCCTGCAAAAACAAGTTATGCATAGATACAATATCTACCGGCGTTGTGAAACTCACAACGACATCTAAGGCGCTACGACAGGGCGAAGCCGGCGGTCCCGATTTTTCCGAAAACATAGATCTCATCTACGATCCGGACATGGATTCCGACCATCGTTCTGATTCGATCAAACTCTTTGATCTTCGATCACCGCTTCTGGATTTACGTGTCATAGTCTACCCCGATGGCGGAAGCCGACCGGTAGGGGTATGTCGTTCCACGACATCAGCTGTATGATCACGGAAATCAGATCTACCATTCCCCGAGCACAGTTGATCCAATCAACTTCGTACAAAACCGATCTATCTCATAGTCGACCACCAAACAGCACATAGCTCACATCTACAGCCAACCGCATATCACATATGCGAGATCTCGAGCCTAAAACCAGAAGCTACCACTCTGATACCACTGTTGGGCCACGCAGAGATAAAACAAAACTTTTTCCTCTAATGTGGTGATCCCAAGATCTAGCTGAGGTAGAAGGGCACGAGGTTTACCACTAGACGCGCAGTTGGGGATTACTGATGAAGCGTGTCAGTTGATGCAGTGCAGTCCTCACGATCCGATCGTCCTAGTGCTGATCGCACAGCACCTCTGCTGGTATCCACACGTACAAGGAGGAGCACCGGCGGCAAACTGCTAGGTTCGTATCGACGGTAGGACTGCTGTGGAGCTAGGGTTTCCAACACATGGAATGACCTAACCGAACAACGATTAACCTTTCTGGGTTACGGTGCTCCACTATATATAGGGAGTGAACGTGGGCTCTGCTCGCACGACCCATTCACTAAGGCCCATATAACACTAGTCACCGTGAGTCCAACTCACTAACTCAGTCCTAATCTGGTTCAGGTCCAACCCAACCAGATTAAGGTTCAGATCCAATCCAAACTTGCTCCCGCTCTTAAGTGTGTGACCCCGCAGGCTCATGGCTACTTGGACACGATTGGAGTTCGACTCTCAATCGATCAGTCGGTAGTGGCTCCTAGCAGAACGTGCCGACTCCCAAGTACCAAAGAGTCATGACGACTTGCCTTTCCAATGCGACTTTCGTCCGAGTCCCTTTTGCCTCACGATATACCTTGTCATACTATAGGCGAATATATGTCATCCCTTAAATAGTCCAACTCTCTTCTCGATCCGAGATAAGTGATTCACCCGACTAACTCTTAGTCGATCGCCTCGGTTAACACTTAACCGAGTCGTGCATGGCCATGCTTTCCGAATCATATCTCACGAGAGGGCCCAGAGAATATCTCTCCAAGTGGAGGGGCAAACTCCCATCTTGGTTATTCACATCACGCAGCTTGATTCTCAGTCGACCCGAACCCTGCCTTTATAACTGCCTAGTTACGGATCAGCGTTTGACAGAACCTAAGTCGGTGATCCTCAACTCGGACTATGCAACAATCTCAGGTCTAAGGATTACATTGATTGAGATATACAAATGACAACTTGTTCATTGTACCTCATTATGGGTCAATCCGACTCGCTAAACTCTTTAGCCGAATCTGTGTAAGTTGGAATAGCATCTCCATGCTCATGACAAGTGGAACCGAGTCATCAAGCCAACTTTCACATTGGTCTAAGTTGTGTGTCCAGCACAACTTCGATGACCAAGGATATTTAGTACAAACAACATGAATGCGTAGTTCCACAACCGAATCACATATTCAATGATACACATCAGATGTTTATACAAGGACTATTTAATATCTTTATGAATACAATGGGAAATCTCATCATACATGATTGCCTCTAGGGCATATTCCCAACACCCCTCTCCCTCAAAACTCCAAACCCTGGCTCTAAGGCGCCACCACCACCTCCAAGTGCTGCCGCCGCCGCCACCTAGGGCTCCTCCCAAGACGCCGAGTTGGGGTATCCCAAACCCTAGCCGCCGGCTACACCTCTCCCCTTGGTGCCCTCTAATCCATAGATCGCCAAGGCTCTCTCTTACTCCACCATACTCGCTCCAGCTTAGGCGAAGCCCTGCGGGATCTTTCCTCTACTTCCGACACCACGTCGTCATGCTGCCGGAATCATGAGGAGAGTGCTACAACCTCCGCTGCCTGCTGGAACAAGGGAGAGGAAAGTCTTCATCGAGTACCGAACGTGTGACCGACTATGGAAGCGCTGCCAGAACGCAGCGCTGGAAGGATCGTCTACGCGATCTTGAGATCGGCAAGTGTACGACTACATCACCCACGAGAATCTGCTCTTGTTAACCGCTTTGGAATCTTCGAGGGTGAGTGCTTCTATCGACTCGTTGCTACAATCTAGTAGATAGATCTTGGCTTGTTTGTGTGCATGCGGTAGAATTTTTTTGTTTTCCATGCTACGAACCCCTACAGGCCTCGTATTCGGCTTTGTTGTTGGAAGCTCGAAATTTCATCCGGAGGACGTATTTCATCTTGTCGCCCTGCGGGGAGGTCAGTATGACCCCGGCCCCTGCTCCGGCCTCGCGCTTGGAGCCATCGAAGTGCATTGTCCATGACTGTGTCATGTCCGGGGTGTCTGGCAGCTACAGTTCCATCCAGTGTACGAGGAAGTCCGGGAGGACCTGAGACTTGATCGTGTGTCGCTTCTCGTAGACGATGTCTAGAGGTGATAGCTCGATGCCACACATGGCCACGCGTCCTGTGGCCTCCGGATTGTTCAGGATGCTTTTCAGGGGTGCTTCGTTGACGACCATCACCTGGTGCTCCTGGAAGTAGTGGCTCAGGCGACGAGCCATCATGAACATGCCATAGGCGATTTTCTGGTAGTGAGGGTACCTCTGCTTTGTCAGCGTCAATACCTCGCTGAGGTAGTAGATTGGGCATTGGACCCCATGGGTCTTGCCTTCTTCAGGTCGCTCGACCACTAGTACGGTGCTTACCACCTGGTGTGTGGCTGCTATGTACAGCAGTAAAGGCTCTCGCTCTTTTGGCGTGACCAATACGGGCGAGGTAGAGAGCAGCCGCTTTAGATCTTCGAATGCGTCGTTCGCTTCAGGTGTCCACTCGAATTTGTCTGCCTTGCGTAGCAGCTGATAGAACGGCAGAGCTTTTTCGCCCATGCGGCTGATGAATCTGCTCAATGTCGCGATTCGCCCGGCAAGCTGCTGGACGCCCTTGAGGTTCTTCGGCTTTTCCATGGCCATTATGGCCCGGATTTTCTTCGGGTTCGCCTCAATCCCTCGCTGGGAGATGAAGTATCCAAGCAGCTGGCCATATGGGACGCCGAAGGCGCACTTTTCTGGGTTTACCTTGATCTTGTAGCGATCAAGATTATCGAATGTCTCACGGAGATCGTCGATGAGCGTCTTAGCCTCCCTTGTTTTGATGACTATGTCGTCGACATAGACTTGGATGTTGCGGCCGATCTGGTCCTTCAGGCATGCCTGCATGCACCGCTGGTACGTGGCACCTGCGTTTTTTAGCCCGAAGGGCATTGTGTTGTAGCAGAACACGCCGAACGGCGTGATGAACGCCATTTTTTCCTAATCTTCGACCTTCAGTCGAATCTGGTTGTATCCTGAGTAGGCGTCGAGGAAGGAGAGCTTCTTGCATCCTGCAGTCGAATCGATGATCTGATCGATCCGAGGGAGAGGGAAGTGATCCTTCGTGCAGTGCTTGTTCAACGATGTGAAGCCCACGCACATCCGCAGGATGTCCGTGTCCTTTTTGTGGACCATCACGGTGTTGGCGAGCCACTCGCTCTCCTTGATCTCCCTGATGAAGTTTGCATCGAGTAGTCTGTTGACTTTGACTCTGATTGCTTCGCCCATGGTTCGGACAGTCGTCGGATGGACTGTTTGACGGGCTTGGCGTCTGGAAAGACGTTGAGTGCGTGCTCGGCGAATTCCCTGGGAACTCTTGGCATGTCCGCAGGACACCAGGTGAATATTTCTCAGCGCTCACGGAGGAATTCGACGAGCGCGCTTTCCTATGCGGGGCTGAGGTCGTTGGCGATCAGCGCCGTCTTGGAGGCGTTCGTCGGGTGGACTTGCACCTTCTTTGTGTTGACGATGGAGTCGAAGGACATGTCTGGTGCGTTCTGTCTTGCGATTGGGGGTGCCCCGTTGTCCGTCACCTCGCGGAGCCTTATGAGCTCCTCCTGCATGTCGAATGACTGGGAGATTCTATTGAAGTCCCTGTCGCAGTGGTCCGATCGGGTAAAGCTCCCGTGGACCGTGATGACGCCCCCTAGGTCCTGGCATCTTGAGTAGCAGGTACGCGTAGTGCGGTACTGCTAGGAATCGTGTGAATGCCACACACACCCGAGGATGGCATGATATTGTGATGGCCAGTCCACCACCTCGAACTCGAGTCGCTCGCACCGGAAATTATCCGGCTTGCCAAAGATGACGTCGAGCCATATCTTTCCCAGGGGGAATACGCCCTTCCCTGGGACAATGCCGTGGAATGTAGTGTCGGACTGTTCCAGGCTACACAGCGGGATCCACATTGCTGCTAAGGTGCTAGCGAACATCATATTGATGCCACTGCCGCCATCCATGAAGACGCGTCTCATGTCGAACCCTCCGATCTACGCCTCAAGCACTAGGGCAGCATGACCTGGGCGAGGGACCTGGCAAGGGTGATCCAAGCGGCTGAACATGATGCAGGACTCCGATCCACTGAGGTACTCAGGGGTGGCGGGTGGGGTGGACACAACCAGATTGATCTAGCGGGTGATTTTCTTCTGCACCCTGTTCGTTGGGCGCCCTTTTTGGATCATCAGTGATCCCTTCGGCGCGGGGTACCCGTGCCCACCGTTATTCTGCGCGGGTGCGATTGGGTAGGTCCCGCAGGTGGTGGTGGAGGAGCTCCATGTGCGATCTCACCTGGTGCAGGTGAGTTCCCATATCCAGTGTCCGGGGCTTGCTGCCTCATCTGAGCCATGCTCTCGCTGAGTTTCTGGAACTCGCGGCAGTCCTTGAGCATGTGACTTGCTTTCTTCTTACCATCCTGCTTGTCGATGTAGAAGTGGATGGTGCAAGGACCCGACATCTTGTCGTATGCTGAGGGTCCGTCGTCACGGCCACGATGTTGGCATGACTGTGTTGGGCGTCCTCCGTCGCGGAAGTTGCTTCCGCGGTATCCGTCGCTACTGCGGTTGCTGTCGCTACGGCGGTCGGCGTAGCCAGCCACGACCATGTCAGGTCCATCGCGATTGTCATAGACGCGTGATCTTCTCTTGCTACGGTGTTCACGCCGCCTGCTGTAGTCATCTTCCTCCTCCGAGTGCGCTCGGTGGACGGAGTCCTCTCCATATGCCCACCTGTTGGCGATGTCCATGAGGTGGTCGAGTGTCTTGGGCTTGACGCGCCCAAGTTCTTCCTTGAAGTCCTGGCGTTTGACGCCGTCCTTGAAGGCGCGATAGCTCTCTCCTCAGAGATGTGCGCCGTGGAGTTCTTAGTGTTGGACCAGCGTAGTATGTACGAGCAAATGGATTCGCCCGTTCGTTGGGTGCAGGCCCGCAGCTCCTCGATCGTGGCTGGCCTCTTGCTGGTGCATTTGAAGTTTCGGATGAAACTATATGCCAGTTCCTCCCAGCTTCGGATGGATCCCGAGGATAGGCTGCTGAGCCAGATCCGGGCTGCGCCAGTCAGTTGCAGCTGAAGGCATTGCAGGGCGGTGTTCTTGTTTCCGCCGTGTAGCTTGATGGACGACAGGTGGTCGCTGAGCCACGCCTTGGGGTCCTGTGTACCTTCAAACTTCGGAGTGTCCGAAGGAAGCTTGAAGTTCCGCGACATCCGTGTCCGCCGAACGGATCTGCTGAAGCATCGGGCTCCACAGAGTTCTCCTTCATCATCGTCCTCCTCCGATTCGGACGAGCATGTGCGCTTGGCGCGCGCTTTGTCGATTTTGCACTGGGTGAGCTCGCTTCGAGCGTCGTAATCGCGGTTGCGATGGAGCGAGATCTTGTGCCTTCGAGGAAGGTCGTGCTGTTCATCTTCGGATGAAGGTGTGGGGCTGCAGTTGAACTTGACCGCAACCTTCTTCTTTGGCTCCGCAGGAGCTTCTTCGTGTAGCGCAGCTCCAACGAGTCCGAGTCCGGTAAGCGCGGACTTGTGCATGGCTCTTTTTGGGTCCCCCTCCGGAGGTGGATGGGACGCGAGGTACGCGGTGGCTGCCATGATCGCAGCTTGCGGCGTCTTCAGGATGACGTTGCCGTCGGCATCCATCTCCATGAAGGACGCATTAAGGGCCCGAGTCACCTCGCGACGCTCCTTGGGGTCCATGTTCTCCGTCCGAGAACGGTGCTTGTTGCCATGGTTGCCGTGCGAGCTGGAGCCAATGCCCATGGCGGAGAGCGCAGCTCGCCGCGCACTGGACTTTGAGGTTGCTTGCTTGCGTTTGTCAAGCACCTCTTGCATCTTCACCTGCTTCTTGTGCTCCTCGACTAGGAGCATGTGGTATGCCATCAGCAGGTCCCGTGAGGCACCCGCGGGCAGGATCTTGTTGCCTGCTACGGCTTCGCGTGCTTGAGCCCATCCTTCCTCGCTGAGGCGGATGACCCGATCGGTGTCGTCCCCGTTGGGCGGGGGGACTGGCTTCTTCTGTTCCCGCCGTTTCTACCCTGTGGGTTGGGTGGCGGGTTATGCTCCTGATCCACGTCATTATGGATGACTGCGGCGCATTGGTAGCGCTCGTAGATTGGATCATTGCTGCCGCAGCTTTCGGATCCGGAACCGTAGGTTCCTTCCTCCGATGGTGGATCGCACAGATCTGAGTTGCAGATGCTACTGTCATAGGACTCATCTGTCTATGGTGATGTGCGTAGCACGGGGTGTGGGGCCCATGAAGCAAGCCTGATCGATGGCAAGGGCACCCGCTCTGGGAGGCGGAGAGTGCCGGTCTGCCCCACCTGGAAGTAAAAGCTCCCGAACAGGATCTCGAGTCCGTTGCCAACGGGCTCAAAGTCCTTCAGGGTGGCTGGCAAATGGGCGGTGAAGTCGAAGGCGCCGAAGAGGAGATGACTCTCCGTCGCCGCGGAGTTGTAGATCGCTTTGGTTAGGACCGTCACGATCGCACAATCAACGCCCCTAGTTCCCACAGACGACGCCAATTGACGAGGTTTAATCTCGTCAATGCCCATTGTTATGGACTTGGGTTTTGGAGAAGATGGGGATGCTGGAGATCGCGGAACGGTTAGCAAACAAGCAACACGGGGACACGAGGTTTACCCAGGTTCAGGCCCCCGGAGGGAAAACCCTACTCCTGCTTGTCTGCTCTTGTTTATGGTGGAACCGAAGGTTACAGGGTGCGCAGATGCAATCTGGCGTGGAAGTGTGTATGTGGTGGTATGCGAGAAAGCCTCCTCGTCGTGCCCTCCTGGCCTTTATATAGAGATAGGCAGGTCCCATGCACAGATCGAGTCGGTTATAGGTTTTAGGGTTTACTCCTTTGAATATTCTATCTACTCTAGTCTTGCTCTCCAAGGATCAGAAGGCGTCATGGGCCTTGACCACCCGAAAGTCTTCATGGGCTGGCGCATATTTGTCAGGGGCCTTCCTTGGGCTGGACCAGGTATGCTCAGGTCGTGTTCCCGCAGGGTATAACCATGTCAGGGGGTGGGCATGTCTTCCAAACAAAATGGGAGAAGGAACAAGGCAGGGAGGCCATGAATTGGGCCTTGTAAGTAGAGCCGGCTAAAAAGCATCCATCTAGGGACAAGGTCCACAAGATGGAGTCGTCAGTGTCGGGCGAAAAGCTGAACCATCGAGAGAAGATCCAATCGACAAACGAACTGCTCGATGTGCTCAGCCGTGAAAGAATCCACCGCAATATCTGCAACCCAATTCTGGTCACTCAAGGAGTCATGTACCGACCGGTTTTTCCTTTTTGAGGCTTTGTAGATCAAGGGGGCTATGTCCTTTGGTGGAGTGCCCTCCAGCCATGAAGAGGACCAAAAGCGTACAAGACACAACACGCGTCTCATAGTATATAATAAGATATATAATTGAAGATCTCAAACAATAACTCCATTTTGAATATTTCTAGCGGAAGGGACGGTTATAGGCACATCAACCTCTGAATCGGAGCTATGGTCGAGATTATGGAAGCTGCAGGTGGTGTCAAAAGTTCATGTGTTTTGGTGGCATGTTCTTCGTGGTATACTACCAGTTGAACACAAGCTGCAACACCGACATATCGCCACGCTTGCTCGATGCAAAGTCTGCCGCTCGACGGATGAAGATTTGTTGCATGCACTATTACATTGCTCGCATGCAATAAGGTTCTGGATGGATGCGCGTGATGGTTTTTAGCTCAAAGTCCCTGAACTGTACCCAGCTACCTGGTCACGAGACATTTTATGTGATTCTGTTGTTCCTGATGGGGAAAGAGCGATAATCACCACGATCATGTGGGCGATCTAGACGTCATGAAACAATATCATGCATGATGGGAGGGCTCGAATCCTGCTATTTCCAAGCAGAGAATAAGAGATACCCTAACACTATTGGAGGTACCAAAACAACACGCCAGAATTCTTCCAGGTCATGGATGGAGAGCTTCTGACAGTGGTTGGGTTAAAATTAATACTGATGCTGGTATAGCATCTGAAGCAAGAAAAGCTGGAGCAGGAGGTGTTGCTAGAGATCCTGATGGCTTCATTAGAGCTTGGAGCAAACCGTATCCTGGAACCACAGATCCAATGATTGCCGAAGCAATGGCTCTAAGGGATGGGGTGATTTTTACAAAGCTCCGTGGTTTCTCGCGAGTGGTTCTTGAATCAGACTCCAAAGAGTTTGTCGATCTCTGGGACTCGTGCTTTAGTTCTCGTGAAGTGATTGCACCAATTCTACTAAAAATAGAGTGGCTATCATCTTATTTTGAGGCTTTTGTAATTGGTCCTGTACCTAGATCATCTAACACACTTTCCCACCTTTGCGCTAAGCACTCTTGTTGCACTCTGGAGGTCACAAGTTGTTGGATGAAACTCCCACTAGCTTCCTCGTATCAAGTCTTCTGGCTGATTGAGATGGAGCTTTAGTTATTGAATAAAAATCCCTAAGTTTCCATGCAAAATAAAAGAATCCCGTCCAGCCGTAGGTACGTCCCATTTTTACGAAATTTCACCGATTTAATAATAATCATCAACAGCAGTACAAAGAGTCTCAAAAGTAATAGAAATTACTAATATGTCATTGGACCACCTAGAGACGACTACAAACACTGATACGCGCCGAAGACGTGCCGCCGTCCTCGCTCCTCCATCACCTGGCGGGGCAGAACTTATCGTAGTAGAGCTTGTTGTAGATAGATAGGAAGTTGCCGTGCTAAGGCCCCAAACGACTAGCGCACCAGAGCAGCAACCATCATCGAAGATGACAAACATAGATCAAAAAAGACTGACCTCAAACCACACCAACGAATACGAAAAACGACCGGATCCCAAGTGATCCGTCGGACATACGACTCTATACGCCTTTCGCTAATGTTAGACGCACTACCAGAGCGAGGATAGGACGGAGATAATCTTATTCTGACTTCAGAACATAGCCACCGTCTTAATATTTTGAAAAAGACACTAAAAACAGTACAAACAAAACACTAAGACCTTACTCCGACGAGAGACCGTGATCCGCCGTGTCTCCAAGGCTCTAAGGTCGCCGGAGACAGGACGAACCGCGTCGCCGGTTGAGGGAAGAAACCTAGATAGGTTGTATCCGCCGCCTCTCTCTTTTCTCTGTACTGGTTGGGGAAGTTTTTTATAACAAAACAGGTACGTTCTTTTGTTGGTCTGGAGTAAACAACTTGGTGGGATGATTTGGAGGAATAAAACTGGTGGGTGGCACCACACAGCTCAGCAAGCATTCCACACTCCAACTCCTGGACAAACGTCAAACAACTCCTAGAATATGTGCAGATAATTAGAGCAAAAGACATTAATCAACTCGTCTAACTCTACAACACGGACGAACAAAACTCTGCCCGACGATTGATCTAGGGACGCTGCTGCATGCAGCAGGGGTAATAGACGTACCCCATGATCTGTCGTACGTGTGTCGGACAGAATATGTCTGTGTGTATACTGTATAGCAAGGTCGTTACCAGATCATCGTCTGATTTGGAGTACAGTCACAGTGGCATGACATGCATATGCAGCTCCATTTGCTAATGTCGACTCTTTTAAGTTACAAACGAATGTAAACATATAAGTAGCTACAGCTTACAATGATGATGAAAACACACTAGCAGAACCATGACAAACCGCACCGCCACACCAGACGAGACAGATCCATTGACAAGTGTGCCGCCACCCTAGTTCTCCTCGCCACCTATATCCACTTCTGCACCACGTCATCCAGAGCGGACGTGGCGGCACCTCCCTCACCGAGACCTTCCTTCGCCGCCTTCTGCAGCTCTGCAACCTTGGCTCGTACCTCCGCGCCTTTGCCTTGGCCCACCATGACTTCCCTCACCACCGCCGTGATCTCGTCCTTCTTCTTCTTCGTCTCCGGCACTCGTATCGCCGCCCCGACCCCTCGATCAGCATCACGGCGTTCTGTCGCTGCTCGGCGAAAAGGGGCCACGCCACCATGGGTACACCGTGCACCAGGCTCTCTAGCACCGAGTTCCAGCCGCAGTGCACCAGGAACCCTCCCGTGGCTTCGTGGGCCAGGACCTTTATCTGCGGTGCCCATGACGGCACGATGAGGCCTACATCCTTTGTCCTCTCCACGAACCCCTCGGGGAGGTAGGCCAGAGGGTCCTTCTTGCTCTCGGCGTCGTAGTAGTTGGCGTTCACTGCTCCCTCGTCGCTCGGGCTCCGCACCACCCAGTGGCGGAGGACGGAAAAAATCAAGGTAGGGCGAACTCGAACTCCAAAAAAAGTAAATGTCAACTCGGTCTTGATGATCTTTGTCATCGAGAAAGCCCTCTTAACTATTGTTGTTTCTACCAGTAAAAGCAATACCAGATTAACAAGGCGATAAACGATATAAAGCATAATGTATCATTCAAATATTAAGATAATCTCCGAAGTCTTTAATTCTCTGTATATGAATAAAGAATATCTCAAGGTTATCTTATATAAGTTCATGCTCATGATAATATAAATCCTCATAATAAATCTCTGTAAGCCGAGAAATCTTATTCGCGTTGAACCTATAAAATGGTTCATTTCAGGCAAGGCAAAACAAAGAAACTCTAACGAAAACTTATCAAATCGATGGTCAAAATCAGTTGTAATAGATTTTATTAAAAAATAGAAGGTGGCCACACGCCGAAAAAATCAATAGTGACCTAGTATATTCTCGTTTTTAATGACTTTTCACTCATTTTTGTTATCACTTCGTCCATAATTAAGATTGTGATCTTATTTTTTGCGCGAATTCACATTAAACCATCATTTCTCTAATTGAGAAAGCATGCATTAGAATTTTTTACCAATAGAAAGCCAAAGTACAAACATAAAACATAAACCGTCACATAATAAGAATTGGTTTTGGCCACATGCCATAAGGCGGCCAAAATACTCTCTGACCTCCTTAGACACCTTATCTAGGACATTGTTTAGAGTTGATTTTAATTAGATTGAGAATTAGCAATTGCAGAGAGAAAAGTTTAGTTTAAAGCTAGACTACACATAGTCCTTATTTCACTTGAATCAATTTTATACAGTATTTACTAAAATAAGCATAATTTTTTCATACGAAGTCCGTTTTCAGCGTATAACCACTCAAAATGTTTAGAAACACATACGCATCTAAAGGTTTTCTCCAAAAATCAAGGTAGGACGGCTGTCCTACCTTGCCCTACTGGAACTCCGCCCCGGCACCATCCACAGGAACCGCTGCCCGTTCTGCTCCAGCCCCAGCGCCAGCTCGTGCATCTGCTCCCTCGGCAGCGAGCCGCCGGACCCAAGGAGACGAAGATGACCGACTTGGGAGGCTGCCGGTCTAGCCACTCCAGGCACGCCGCGCGCAGCGGCCTGGTGCTGGCGGCGTTGGTCTGTGTGAGCGTCCCGATGTTGTACACCGGAGGGCGTCCTGGCTCCGGGAGACGGAGTGCCGCGATGGCATCCGGCTCGACGACGTCGAAGGAGTTGACGAGGATGGCATCGGCGTCGCGGTAGCGCTTGCCGTGGTGCACCATCCAGCGGTAGCTGGGGTTGGACTTGTCCTGGAGCGGCGAGAGGATGTCCGTCCCCGGGATAGGCACGCAGCCGGGGAGCCTGACTGGCTCGGCCAGGTCCCGAAACTCGCCGGGCAAGGAGACGTCGAGACCGGGGAGGTGCAGGATGAGCGTGAGCCCGTGGAGGTTCGTCGGGAAAACAGGTACCTCCTCGGCACCCCGGCGGCCACGGCGGCGTCGAAGGAGTCCGCGCCGATGAGGTCGGCACGAAGGCCACCAGGCGCGTGGTCTCCCTGAGCCCCGACAGGATCCCCGTCAGCGCCGGTACCAAGCGGACGCACTCCTCTGACATGAGCGTCTCGATGGCGGCGTCGGGAGCGAGGTCCGAGAGGTCGACGGGCGGGAGGGAGACGGCGGAGATGGATGGCGGGAGGGTGGCGATGAAGGCGCGCTGCGTGGCGGACGCCGTGGACGCGAAGGTGATGAGCGTGGCCGTGACACCGCGCCGTGCCGCGCGGCGAGGCGTTTGGCCAGCTCGGCCAGCGGGATCAGGTGGCCCATCCCGGGCGTCACCAGCATCGCCACGTGCGGCGGGCGGCGAGAATCCTCCACGGTGCCGTTGCAGACGCCGTTGGCCTTCTCCATTGTTTCTCCCCTGCGTCTCTCGGGATCGATTTCCGTGGTTTGGTTTGGTTGGATCTTTGTGGTAGTCTGGTCGGATTATTCGTGTGTTGTTCTCAGCGTGTGGCCGCGGTGGAGTTTATAAGGAGGTGGTCAGTGTCCGAAGTAGTGTCGTCGTGCTGGGGGTAAGTGGGGGATGGGAAGACGACGGCGACAATAATGGAGTGATGATGGTGGTGAGGTCATGATGATGTCATGATTACGGTAAATTAAATAAAAATAACTCAAAATCATAATAATTTTTAAATAATCCAAAGTCGTAATAATTTTTAAATAGGGTTAATCTTTAAAATTGTTACGACTTTGGATTATTTTTATTTAATTTACACATAATTACATGCGTGGATAAATGTAAACTTTTTTTTAGAAGAATGCGACCTTGGGTAGACTAGATAGCAGGGAGAGAAGAAGGTCAAATAGATGCCTCAGTTCAACATAAAATCTACTTCCTCTACTCCACGATCAAAGTACTGGAGTAGTAGGAGTCGATCGTCATGCGTCTCGTCGTGAAGCTAGCACGTAATTTGGTCTCCCCGACGGTTTGACCCAACGAACAAAAGGTCGCCAGGGAAGTATACTACGTGCGCGGCATCTGTAGTACTATATGCATGGCTGCGCGCCGGCGGTAGGCAGCTTTGATGTCAATCGTTCAACAAGACGTCCGCCGTGACGAGTGACGACGCGTGTGTGTGATTGCTGGACATTGGAAACCCGTGCTACTATGAAAACGTTTATAGGATACACGTCCAGACAGCGTGATCGAGAGGCCTTCGATCACACTTTTCGATCTTGAGGATGACAGCGCTTTCTTTCTCGGCCTAGGATCGCTCGCGATAATGGCTACCCCTTGTGTCCGCGAGAGTGTTGTTGATGTTTCACTTTTTTTTTCTTTGGCTTTGCTGTGCCGTGGATCCAATGGACGTTAGCGTGCTTTCTATTTTTCTTTGGCCTCGGCCGGTGGAGTTGCACGTGGATCCTCGTTTGTATCTAGATATTGCTTTATTTATAAAGAGGGATACATGACTATTTCGAGAAGGCGTATCATCGTATGGACACCCGCTGTAAAAAGTCGCGGGACACAAAAATTGACAATGTCTTGATAGTGTGCCATTGGCGTGTGCCGCTCGGAGGCAATGCCACCATCTGTTTGAGCCACGTGCGTTTGAAGAGCAACAACTATTTAAGAACAAGTTTAATAGTATAGCTCATTATTAGTTATAAGTCACTGTCATATCATCTATAACTATCACTATAGCTAACAAGTATAATTGCTAACTACAAATATATACTATTTTACTAATAGATGTCCCACATGTCACTTCCACACAAGTGCCTAGGAGCATGTGTTATAACTAGCTCTTAACTTATAGCCAAATCTTCTTCTCTCTCCTCCAACTAAGCTAAAATATAGTATTTTATCTCTTAAAATATAGTATTTTATCTCTTATAGTCAGATGAAGCCATCGTATCGTACTTGCTCTAAGGATGTAGTCACACGCGTCAACAACTGACGTGCCTATACAGTCAGTCACTCAGCACTATAAATTAAAACAGTTAGCTTTGTATAACAAAATGTTATTTATTGCCAGTTTTTGATGCGCCGACGCAACTTTCCCATCGGTGACCGGCTACTTAAATCGCTTGTCGTGGGTAGTGATATTCTCTGACCCGCCGTCGCATCACCATGGACAGGGAGGCACTAAATGTTTGGGAGGCGAGGGAGTTTGCCCGCTACGACATTTTCTCCCTACCAAAAGCGATGATGCTGGCAGGCTTCAACATCAGCGCCATTGGGATGGCTGTCGGGCTAGTGTCGAGAGGGATGGCAATAGTGGCGAAGCTTGCACAAGTACGGTGGAAGGGGCAGAACACAAATCTTCATTGTTTGGGAAGGAGGTGGAAAATACTGTAATTTCTTACGCTAAACCTTGTAAAAAAAATTCTTCAACAGTTGTCTAAAAGCTAGGGGGCAGTGGCCCCTGCTGGTCTCAACATAGCTCCATCACTGGATGGCAATGATGTAGGAGATTTCCAGCCGTTGTCGTTCCACTAGTAAAAAACATGCCATCCGTTCGCGCCTCCTCAGAGCATTAGTCCCGGTTGCGCCACCAACAGGGACTAATGCTGGCACGCGTCCCGGTTCGAGCGGGCACGGGCCCGGAGGCATGCGTCCCGGTTGGTAAGGGGGCATACGTCCCGGTTTGTAACACAAACCGGGACTAAAGGTTGGGCGTCAGCCATGTGGCGTGGCATACACCTTTAGTCCCGGTTTGTGTTACAAACCGGGACGTATGCTCCCGCCCTCTATAAATGCAACGCCCTAGCCCTCTGCCTCCACTCTGTTTTTTCTCTTGGTGGAAGGTGTGAGGGGTGTGCTAGTTTTTTTCTCCTATGCATGCATTCAAGGTGTTTGATGAAATGTTTGAGTGAATAATCCCGTTCAATTTCTCATAGAACAAAAATATAGAAGGTGTCCGAGACACACTTGAGATTTCTCCTCTTTAATTCCCTCGATCGAGGTTAGCAATCTTATCTCATTGATACAATGCATGTGTCGATGTGAATTGGTCATTTCACTATTTATGATGTCCTGTTTTTTGATAAACTTACTTATATGATGCAGATGAATGGTCGGGAATGGATGTACGGTGACCGGCGCGTAGCCGGGTATATGAAAGGCGTGGATAAATTTACCGATGTGGCTACGGCAAACAAAGAGAATGGTTTTATACGTTGTCCATGTGTTCAATGTCGGAACAACAAGGAGTACTCTTTCTCGAAAATCATTCGCGGCCACCTAATTATGAAAGGTTTCATGCCCAACTATTATTGTTGGACCAAGCACGGGGAAAGAGGGGTTATGATGGAAGATGGTGAAGAAGAAGATGATGATAACAACTATCATCATATGTTTCCTGAATACAGTGATATTGCAATGGAAGACAATGGAGAGGAAGGAGGTGAAGAACGGGCATCAGATGAGCCGGCTGATGAACTTGGTAGTGTCATTTCTGATGCAAAGCGAGACTGTGAAACAAAAAATGAGAAGTTGAAGTTAGAGGGCATGTTAGAAGATCACAAGAAATTGTTGTACCCAAATTGTGAAGATGGCAGCACAAAGCTCGGTACCACACTGGAATTGTTGCGATGGAAGGCAGAGTGTGGTCTAACTGACTCCTCATTTGAAAAGATGCTGAAAATAATGAAGCCAAAGTTTCCAAAACATAACGAACTTCTCGAGAGTACCTACGAAGCAAAGAAGACTCTTTGTCCTCTAGGATTAGATGTGCAAAAGATACTTGCATGCATTAATGACTGCATCCTTTACCGCGGTAAGGAGTATGAGAATTTAGATAAATGCCCGTTATGCAATGCATTGCGGTATAAAATCAGACGAGATGATCCTAGTGATGTTGAGGGAGAGCCCCTCCGGAAGAGGGTTCCTGCAAAGTTTATATGGTATGCTCCTATAATACCAAGGTTGAAACGCATGTTCAGAAACAAAGAGCATGCCAGGTTGTTGCGATGGCACAAAGAAGACCGTAAGAAAGACGGGAAGTTGAGACACCCTATGGGTCACAGTGGAGAAAAATCGAGAGAGACTTTCCAGACTTTGCAGGTGACGCAAGGAACTTATGGTTTGGTCTAAGTACGAATGGCATGAATCCTTTTGGGGAGCAGAGCTGCAGTCACAGCACCTGGCCCGTGACTCTATGTATCTACAACCTACCTCCTTGGTTGTGCATGAAGCGTAAGTTCATTATGATGCCAGTGCTCATCCAAGGCCCGAAGCAACCGGGCAACGACAATGATGTGTACCTTAGGCCATTAGTTGAAGAACTCTTACAGTTGTGGGGCAAACCAGGTGTACGTGCGTGGGATGAGAACAAACAGGAGCCATTTGATCTACGAGGGTTGTTATTCGTAACCATCAATGATTGTCCTGCTCTTAGTAACCTTTCAGGACAGACAAACAAGGGATATAAGGCATGCACACACTGTTTAGATAAGACTGAAGGTACATATTTGCATAAATGCAAGAAGGTTGTGTACCTGGCGAATCGACGATTTCTTCCGACCAATCATCCCGTAAGAAAGAAAGGCAAGCATTTCAATGGTGAGGCAGATCACCGGAAGAAGCCTGAACTCCCTGCTGGTGATGATGTATTTGGTATGGTCAAGGACAAAGAAGTAATCTTTGGAAAGGGTCCCGGCGGTCAATCAGTTCCGAACGACGTCGCTACAGGACACGCACCCATGTGGAAGAAGAAATCTATATTTTGGGAGTTGCCATATTGGAAAGTCCTGCGTGTCCGCTCTTCAATCGACGTGATGCACGTGACGAAGAATCTTTGCGTGAACCTGCTAGGATTCCTAGGCGTGTATGGGAAGACAAAAGATACACCAGAAGCACGGGAGGACCAACAAATTATGAAAGACCCAAAGAACATGCATACACAGAACAAGACGGATAAAGGGCGTCACTTAAGTCGTGCCAGCTATGCTCTTACCAAAGCAGAGAAGGAAATCTTTTTTAAAGTCCTTTACAGTATCAAGGTGCCGTCGGGCTTCTCATCTAATATAAAAGGGATAATAAATATGGCAGAGAAAAAGTTCCAAAACCTGAAGTCTCATGACTGTCACGTGATTATGACGCAGTTGCTTCCGATTGCATTGAGGGGGCTTCTACCGGAAAATGTTCGAGTACCCATTGTGAAGCTGTGTGCATTCCTCAATGCAATATCTCAGAAGGTAATCAATCCAGATATTCTGCCAAGGTTACAGAAGTATGTGGTACAATGTCTTGTTAGTTTTGAATTGGTGTTCCCACCATCCTTCTTCAATATTATGACGCATCTCCTGGTTCACCTAGTGGAAGAGATTGCCATTCTCAGTCCGGTATTTCTGCACAATATGTTCCCCTTTGAGAGGTTCATGGGAGTCTTAAAGAAATATGTTCATAACCGTGCTAGACCAGAAGGAAGCATCTCCAAGGGATATGGAACAGAGGAGGTCATTGAGTTTTTTGTTGACTTTATTCCTGACCTTAAGCCGATTGGTGTTTCTGACTCGCGGTATGAGGGAAGACTAAGTGGAAAAGGCACGCTGGGAAAGAAAGCAATGATATGTAGGGACGAGGATTCTTTCACTAAATCACACTACACAGTTCTACATAATTCCACCTTGGCAGCTCCGTATATCGAGGAACACAAGAATATTCTACGCTCCAAAAACCCGGGGAAGCCTGAATCACTGATTACAGATGAACACATGAAGTCTTTCGGTGGTTGGATGCGGACACATCTCTTGAATGACACCACTGTTGGAGATCAGCTATACTTGTTGGCCGCGTCACCATCTTCTACTGTATTGAATTTCCAAGGGTACGAAATAAATGGGAATACATTCTACACGATCGCCCAAGATAAAAAAAGACCAACCAAAATAGTGGTGTCCGCTTTGATGCAATAGAAGAGAATGGACAAAAGGACACATACTATGGTTACATACAGGAGATATGGGAACTAGACTATGGAGTCTCTTTTAAGGTCCCTTTGTTTCGCTGCAAATGGGTCAACCTGAATGGGGAAGGGGTAAAGATAGACCAGTTGTACAGAATGACAACAGTGGATCTCAACAATCTTGGTTATAGAGATGAACCATTCGTCCTAGACAATGATGTATCTCAGGTTTTCTATGTGAAGGACATGTCCTCCAGACCGAAAAAAAGAAAAATATGCAAACGAATACATCATATGATGAGCCAAAGCGTCACATAGTTCTTTCAGGGAAAAGAAACATCGTGGGAATCGAGGACAAGACAGACATGTCAGAAGATTATAATAAGTTTGATGAAATTCCGCCCTTCACAGTGAAAACTGACCCAAGCATTCCGTTAAGTAAAGAAGATGCTCCATGGTTACGTCTGAAGCGATCATAAGGAAGGACATATGCCAAGAAGTTTATGCTCATATTATGTAACTCTAGTTCATGTCTTTCGCGGTTTGTGGCTTCACCGAAGGATATCTTTCGCGGTTTGTGGCTTGACCGGGACAATATATAGGGGGGCCTTTAGTCCCGGTTTGTAGTCTCAGTTTTTAATATTCATAAATGTCTTGAGTGTTAGTCCTGTTTTGTGGCTGGACCGGGACTATGAAGAAGTTGTCCCGATTCGTACTTACCATTAAGATCTGATCTCCAAACGCGCGCGCTCACATATTAGGGAGTGCTTCTATGACCAGTTTCTTGGAGATGCCGAAGGACTGGGATCCGGCGGCATCTCCCTGAAACTGGTCGTAGTGGTGTCCCTGCTCTCGAAAACCATCTTGCAGCTTGTAACTTCTCTAACTAGATCAATACACCTAGGAGCTAACTAATTTCACATATTAGGGAGTGCCTCTATGACTAGTTTATCGGAGATGTCGGAGGACTGGGCTCCGTCGGCATCTCCCTGAAACTGGCCGTAGTGGTTTCCCTGCTCTCGAAAACCATCTTGGAGATGCCTCAAACTGGCTGGAGGACTGGACTCACAAGGATGCCTATTTATAGTACAAGCAGCTCGGCATAGTGTCGACACTTACGAAATAATGTCGACACTCACCCCTATTATTAGTGCTGACTCGTGTTTTGTCCCGGTTGGTGTCTCCAACCGGGACTAAAGGTTCATCTTTAGTCCCGGTTGGTGACACCATCCGGGACAAGGTACACGCCGCAGGACATAATGTCGACACTCACCCCTATCATTAGTGCTGCCTGGCCCAGCCTGCCGAAATCCCTCCAACCGGGACTAAAGATGAACCTTTAGTATATTGAAAATCCGAACAATGAAAATCCTTCGCGTGGTGTCATATTATGTGACATAGTTGAAAGGAAAAATACCAGATTTGGTATATTGATCATGTCTCGAAAAAACCTTCACAAAATGAGCTATCATGTTCAAGGTTTCATGGCTTTCGGTCCAAATGACCGATGTTATGTGCTGAATCACGGCATAGTTTTTGATGTTGTGCCCATATTATGCATGCATGTGGACATTGGTATGGAGAACAATGTTGCAGGAGGAAGTTTTCCTTTTTGTCGCACGGAAAAGCCCTTTTCCATTTTTCGAGCGCAAAAAACGGGTCGTTTTGTGAAGTAACCACCAAAATGCCGTTTCAGAATGCTACCATCCCATTTTCCTAAAATTCTAGACCACCTTACATGGACTATCTCCCAACCGGGACATCTCAAACCTTTTCGTCCATCCCGGGTAAAAAGGACAAATGTCTGCCGAATCGGTAGGAAGTGGGTCCGGTTTGTACTACAGGTACATGATCTATCGCCCGTGATTTTTTGAAAAAATCATTTTTAGACTCGCAATATGTGGTTTCTTCAGAGATCCAACGCAAGATCTAACGATGCTCGTCCCCTATCTTCATGCACGCCGGTTCGACCATAGTTAGAAATTCAGAAAATTCAAAACGGGCATAATAAATTCAAAAAAATCCGAACAATGAAAATCCTTCGCCTGGTGTCATATTATGTGACATAGTTGAAAGGAAAAATACCAGACTTGGTATATTGATCATGTCTCGAAAAAACCTTCACAAAATGACCTATCATGTTCGAGGTTCATGTCTTTCGGTCCAAATGACCGATGTTATGTGCTGAATCACGGCATAGTTTGTGATGCTGTGCCCATATTATGCATGCATGTAGACATTGGTATGGAGAACAATGTTACAGGAGGAAGTTTTCCTTTTTGTCGCACGGAAAATCCCTTTTCCATTTTCTGAGCGCAAAAAACGGGTCGTTTTGTGAAGTAACCACCAAAATGCCGTTTCAGAATGCTACCGTCCATTTTCATAAAATACTAGACCACCATACATGGACTATCCCCCAACCAGGACATCTCAAACCTTTTCGTCCATCCCAGGTAAAAAGGACAAATGTCTGCCGAATCGGTAGGAAGTGGGTCCGGTTTGTACTACAGGTACATGATCTATCGCCCGTGATTTTTTGAAAAAATCATTTTTAGACTCACAATATGTGGTTTCTTCAGAGATAATGCAAGATCTAACGATGCTCGTCCCCTATCTTCATGCACGCCGGTTCGACCATAGTTAGAAATTCAGAAAATTCAAAACGGGCATAATAAATTCAAAAAAAATCCGAACAATGAAAATCCTTCGCGCGGTGTCATATTATGTGACATAGTTGAAAGTAAAAATACCAGACTTGGTATATTGATCATGTCTCGAAAAAACCTTCACAAAATGACCTATCATGTTCGAGGTTTCATGGCTTTCGGTCCAAATGACCGTTGTTATGTGCTGAATCACGGCATAGTTTGTGATGCTGTGCCCATATTAAGCATGCATGTGGACATTGGTATGGAGAACAATGTTGCAGGAGAAAGTTTTCCTTTTTGTCGCACGGAAAATCCCTTTTCCATTTTCTGAGCGCAAGAAACGGGTCGTTTTGTGAAGTAACCACCAAAATGCCGTTTCAAAATGCTACCGTCCATTTTCATAAAATACTAGACCACCTTACATGGACTATCCCCCAACCGGGACATCTCAAACCTTTTCGTCCATCCCGGGTAAAAAGGACAAATGTTTGCCGAATCGGCAGGAAGTGGGTCCGGTTTGTACTACAGGTACATGATCTATCGCCCGTGATTTTTTGAAAAAATCATTTTTAGACTCGCAATATGTGGTTTCTTCAGAGATAATGCAAGATCTAACGATGCTCGTCCCCTATCTTCATGCACGCCGGTTCGACCATAGTTAGAAATTCAGAAAATTCAAAACGGGCATAATAAATTCAAAAAAAATCCGAACAATGAAAATCCTTCGCGTGGTGTCATCTTATGTGACATAGTTGAAAGTAAAAATACCAGACTTGGTATATTGATCATGTCTCGAAAAAACCTTCACAAAATGACCTATCATGTTCGAGGTTTCATGGCTTTCGGTCCAAATGACCGATGTTATGTGCTGAATCACGGCATAGTTTGTGATGCTGTGCCCATATTATGCATGCATGTAGACATTGGTATGGAGAACAATGTTGCAGGAGGAAGTTTTCCTTTTTGTCGCACGGAAAATCCCTTTTCCATTTTCTGAGCGCAAAAAATGGGTCGTTTTGTGAAGTAACCACCAAAATGCCGTTTCAGAATGCTACCGTCCATTTTCATAAAATACTAGACCACCTTACATGGACTATCCCCCAACCGGGACATCTCAAACCTTTTCGTCCATCCCGGGTAAAAAGGACAAATGTCTGCCGAATCGGCAGGAAGTGGGTCCGGTTTGTACTACAGGTACATGATCTATCGCCCGTGATTTTTTGAAAAAATCATTTTTAGACTCGCAATATGTGGTTTCTTCAGAGATAATGCAAGATCTAATGATGCTCGTCCCCTATCTCCATGCACGTCGGTTCGACCATAGTTAGAAATTCAGAAAATTCAAAACGGGCATAATAAATTCAAAAAAAATCCGAACAATGAAAATCCTTCGCGTGGTGTCATATTATGTGACATAGTTGAAAGTAAAAATACCAGACTTGGTATATTGATCATGTCTCGAAAAAACCTTCACAAAATGACCTATCATGTTCGAGGTTGCATGGCTTTCGGTCCAAATGACCGATGTTATGTGCTGAATCACGGCATAGTTTGTGATGTTGTGCCCATATTATGCATGCATGTGGACATTGGTCTGGAGAACAATGTTGCAGGAGGAAGTTTTCCTTTTTGTCGCATGGAAAAGCCCTTTTCCATTTTCCGAGCGCAAAAAACAGGTCGTTTTGTGAAGTAACCACCAAAATGTCGTTTCAGAATGCTACCGTCCCATTTTTCTAAAATATTAGACCACCTTACATGGACTATCTCCCAACCGGGACATCTCAAACCTTTTCTTCCATCCCGGGTAAAAAGGACAAATGTCTGCCGAATCTGTAGGAAGTGGGTCCGGTTTGTACGACAGGTACATGATCTATCGCCCGTGATTTTTTGAAAAAATCATTTTTAGACTCGCAATATGTGGTTTCTTCAGAGATCCAATGCAAGTTCTAAATGAGCCATTTTTCTTCCCGCCATTTTTCTTCCGGCATTTCTCCCGCCATTTCTTCCCGCCAGTTTTTCCCGCCAGTTCTTCCCTTCAGTTATCTTCCTGCCATTTCTCACTATATATATGTAGGGTTGGCCTCCATTGTCATTGCACATTTCTAGACTCGTAACTGCAACCTCATCACTCTTTCCCATGACTTCCACCGTAGCACTAACTCCCAGGGAGGCGGAGGCGCTTTGCGCCTCGAACTACCCCTGCCCGCCGGGCTACTGTGTCCCCGTCGGCTGGATGCTGAGCGCCGGAGGCGTGCCGGTTCCTCCTGTCCCTCTAGGTGTGGCACGTCGGATGGCCATCACGAACCACTACTACTTCGAGCTCACGCCGGAGCAGCGGAGGAATCCCAGATGGCATCCCGACTATTTCCTGACTTGGGAAGCCTTCTTCATGGATCGGCGTGAGAGGGTGCTTGCCAGGCATGAGGAGGATGGCCCACCTCCTCCGAACTTCAACGAGGCCGGCCGTCGGTTGTGGTGGCGCGGTTGGACTCTCCAGAGCGTCATGGCCTATGACACGGCCACCGACTCTAGCCCCCGCCTGCGCTACCCTCAAGTCCAGCCCACTCGTACTCAGCCTTCAAGGTTCAACTACGGCGACCCCGACGATGACAGCGACGATGGCCGTGGCGAGTACGACGACTATAGTGGCGAGTATTACAGGTTAGGCAGGAGCATGACTGAATCACTCCAACATTGCAACACAAGTTCGGCCGATTGTGGCTTAATCTGGCCATGTATCTTAATTTCCAGTTCTTCTATGTAACTTTGTGTTAGTTGCGTTATGTACTTTAATTCCAGTTCTATCCTAATAAAATTTTCTTTCAGCCCATTATTTCCCGTCCTTTTTTTCCCGCCCATTAATATATAAAAAATATAAGTTAATTCAAATCCAAATTAAAATACAGGAAATGGTTTTGAATTAGTTATTCAAATTCAAACACTTTTTATGTTTAAAGTTTTTCTAAATTCCAAATAAATATTCAAAAAATATAAGTTAATTAATTTTTAATTTTAAATGGTTCATAGTTTAAATGGTTACATTAATTATTTTTTAAAAATAGAAAATGGTTTTGAATTATTTATTCAAATCCAAACACTTTTTATGTTTAATTTTTTTCTAAATTCCAAATTAATATTCAAAAATATAAGTTAATTTATTTTTAATTTTAAATGGTTCATAGTTTAAATGGTTACATTAATTATTTTTAAAAATAGAAAATGGTTTTGAATTAGTTATTCAAATTCAAACACTTTTTATGTTTAAAGTTTTTCTAAATTGCAAATTAATATTCAAAAAATATAAGTTAATTCATTTTTAATTTTAAATGGTTCATATTTTAAATGGTTACATTAATTATTTTTAAAAAATAGAAAATGGTTTTGAATTAGTTATTCAAATTCAAACACTTTTTATGTTTAAAGTTTTTCTAAATTCCAAATTAATATTCAAAAAATATAAGTTAATTCATTTTTAATTTTAAATGGTTCATAGTTTAAATGGTTATATTAATTATTTTTAAAAACAGTAAATGGTTTTTTATTAGTTATTCAAATTCAAACAATTTTTATGTTTAAAGTTTTTCTAAATTCCAAAGTAATTATCATTTAAAAAACATTACAAATTTAAACCCCAAAATAAAAAATAAGGCGGGAACAGAGAGAAAATTGCTGATTTTTTTTTAAAACAGGGTCATATGTCCCGGTTGGAGCCACCAACCGGGACTAAAGACCCCCTGCGCGCGCCCCTTGGTCTGCTGAAAAAATTGGAGTATATGTCCCGGTTGGTGGCTCCAACCGGGACGTATGACCCTTTAGTCCCGGTTGGAGCTACCAACCGGGATAAAAGGTCCTTTGGTTAATAACTGGGTGCCCCTCCTCTTATTATTCCCTATCTCGCAATCTTCTTGCGCACAGGGACTGAAGCGACGCCGTCAGGCTGCCCCGCCGCCCTGCACGCCTTACCGGCCGCCACCGCTGCTCTGCCTCCGCCTCGCCAGGAACCGCCTCCCCTCCAACAGAATCGACGAAGGGCGCCCGTAACAACCGCAATCAGGAGCTCCTCCCCGAAGTCCGGCCACCGCTGTTCTCGACGATTCCGGCCGCGTCCGAGCTCGCCTGGTCGAGCTGACCCCTCCACCGCCTCCGTGGCGAGCCCCTCCACCTCACAGTCCTCTCCGTTCTTCCTCTTCCTCTCTGTATCGCTGCCGCGCCGAGGACCTGAAGCCACCGCCGTCGACCGCCGTCGTGCTTCCTCTTCCGGCGACCAATCCGGAGCGGCGCCGCCACTAAACGGCTCAGTACGCTAGTCCGCATCCATCGCAGCCGCTCCCGCTGCTCCGCCCGCGCTCCAGCGCCCTCCCCGTTGAAGATCTGGGGCTGATCCCCCGTAAATGACGTCACGCTAACGTCCTGGTGACATCAGCGGGCGGGGTCAGTGCGGTCAAACCTTCGGTGGGTCCTACTTGGTTGCGTGGAGGCTGAGTTGGCATTGGGGCCCTTCTGTCAGTCTCACTGGCTAGGGGTCGCCCCGGTGTAAAAACTATTTGCCTTTTTGTTTTAATTCCAGCAAATGATTTAATATTGTAAAATCAATAACTTATTGTTTATTAGTCAGAAAAATATGTATAATATACCAAAATGTTCAGAAAAATGAAACCTACCTCTTTAAGTTATAATAATGCATTGTTAAGCAACTTAAATGACAAGTTTGATTAGAAGAACATAGTAACCCCTCACAGGTGATTCCGGAGTTTACCCGAGTTAGGGTTTGCGCCCCTCGGAACCCCGTTTAATTTGTCGAGCATGCTTTAGGGTTAGTTTTCAATACAATTTAACTTGTCATATCATCATACTTGCTTGATCATTGAATCGATGCCATGTGTTGATTGTTCCCCTCTCTTCCTGGCGTTCGGTTCTTCGCGGTAGAATACGAGATCGAGATCAAAGACCGAGGTCAACACCATCGAATATCGAAGATTTCTTGATAGCCATCGTATTGTAGATGCTTAGCCATGATATTAGTTTTCATAGACCCCAGTTGAATCGATGTTGCACCTAGGGTTAGACGGTGTTTCCTCGCCAGGGCATCCTTTAATGACAAGTTTAATTAGAGAACTAAATCAACCCCTCTCATGTGTTTCCGAAGTTTCCCGAGTTAGGGTTTTCAACCCTCGGAACCCCGTTTAAATTTCCGAGCAAGTTTTAGGGTTTCATTTCAATGCAATTCAACTTGTCATATCATCATCCTTGTTTGAGCATTCGGCTTATCCCTCCTCGCTGACCACCACAGCGCCTCCGTCTCCGTCCATCGCCACGAGCTCCAGCCGCCCCTTCCCTTTTAGTGTGTATGTATATATTGTGTATGTATATATAGTGTGTATGTATATATTTTTATTATTGTGTATGTATATATTAGGGTTTCTCTGAATTAGGGTTTATCCGTTTTGACTTATCCGTTTTTCCACCTATGCAGAAAATATGGACCCACACGTCAGAGACGAAGAAAAGGAAGAGTTGATCCAAGGTGTGATCTGCGAGGAAGAAAATTTAGATGTATCGACGTTTCTAAACAACTTCGGTGAGGGTGATCCTCTTTTTTCCGGAATATACGACTTGTTTGAGGTTGAAGGTGTTTCCTTCCGCGAGGGAGAAGGCGATGCCTTGTATAATCGAGAAGACGACCGCTCTGGCGAGGTGCATGTAATATAATTAATTCATTAATTAATCATCTGCTATCTATATAGAAATAGTAACGATGATCTTTCTTATTTTAGCCCTCCGGATCGAACAAATCTACTGAAAAGAGCGGACGAGGCCCAACCAAAAAGTTGGAAGACCATGAGAGGTTCAGGATCGAAGATATCGCTGAAGACGGCAAACCGACGGCTCCCGAAGTTGTCGCAATCAAATTTGTGGCACAATGCGGAGTAATTGTTAGGGACTTAATCCCGATCACCATTCATAATTGGAATAGGTCTGCTGATGCTAAAGAAGAGGGAACATGTTTGTTTGTCCCTAACAAGGCCAAAGATTTACTGTGGAAGAGGCTCATGGTTAATTTCAAACTACCGAAGATAGAGCTGGATCCAAATGCGGAGGATCCAGTTGAGGACGCCTTAGAACATGGGAGAGCCATGGAGGCTAAGGTCAGGGAGTGGGCTATGAAGAAGATGGCAGTGTTTCACCAACTGGAAGAAAAGATTGCACCTTGACTATGTCGTGAAAGAGAAGACTCCGGATTTCAAGAAGACTCAGTTTGACAAGATAAAACCATTCTGGGCTGAGTTTGTAAATTACAAGACATAAGAAAAAGAAAATGTCTGCAACGAATAAGCTGAATGCTGCTAATAAGAAGTATCACCATACTATGGGGCAAGGTGGCTACAGGGCTGGCATTCCTAAGTGGGAGAAACTTGAGAATGAACTGCGTGCTAAAAAGATCACCCCAGAGACAGACGATTGGGTAGAACGTGCAAGGAATTGGTTTTACGGGCATGGGGGCACGTTGGACTCGGAAGGGATGTGTATATATAACATACGACATAAAGAAGACCCCTTGCCAATCGAGAGGATGAGAAAAGCAGTAAAGGCTGTTAAAGATGGGGACTTCATTCCCGATAGAGAGAATGATGATCTCACACTCGCCCTTGGAAATAAGGAACATGATGGACGAACACGAGGCACAAGAGGCTCCCAACCATGGAGGACTGGGTTTCCCGAAGAGAGGAAGAAATATCCTGATAGAAGCCGTCAGAGGAGAAAGGACAAGGCGGAAGTTGAAGCAGATAGTCAGAAAGAGCGAATGCGTATAATTGAAGAACGAATAAAGCAACAACAAGATGAAATTAACGCACTTAAAGAGAAAAGTACTACCGGCCCATCTCAGCAGCACACTGCATTCGATGCTACCAGCCTATCGAATAATCGAAAAAGCAGTGTGGCTTCCACCGAGGTCCCGGGTGATGACAATGGCGATGACGATGGTGCACCGATGATGGCTCTTGTTGGCTACTCAGTGGATGATATCACAGAGATGACACACTGCGATCTACATGTCAAAGTTGTGAACATATCAATGAAGGTGGCGGTCGGCTATGCCTTACCAATTGGACCCACACCAACTTACCACTGTCGTCCGGTTCCAGAGGGCTACGCTGTTGTCGGGGTGGATGAAATCATGCCTACCTTTGAAGTTTTGGATCTTGACTACCCTGCAGGTGAAGGGGATGTGACTGTACTGGGAGACGCAACAAACGTCACCATTCTATGGCCGAAGGAATGTATCGTTCTTCGAAATCATACGCCAAGGCCATCTTCGCCGCCGCCTCACCCGTCTCCAGCGAGGTCGTCGCCGTCGCGGCAGCCGTCTTCGTCGCCTCACCCGGCTCCGTCGCCTCACCAATCTCCGGCGCAGCCATCGCCGCGGGAGCCATCGCCGGCGCCTCAGGATAAAAAGCGTAAGCGTACTGCTACTCTGCGTCGTGGTAAGCGATCGCCGAAACGTAAACAAGAGCCTCTTCCAAAAGTACCAAAGGTTCCTCCCAAGAGAGCTTATGACTGTACTGAAGAGGAGATTGCGGCGATCGTTGATGCGGAAACGACAGCGTTTTTCGCTAAGCTGAGGCGGCCGAAATAGCCAGAGTTCCCCAGCACCAAAGAATAAAAAGGCAAAGTGTTGAAAATGCTAAAGACTCTTCATCAACCCAAGCCAAAGCTGTCATCAGACTATGAGCGTTCTATTCTCAAGTCACATGCGGCACAAAAAGCTCGAAGAGCAGTACTGATGCAAGCGAGAAATTTGTTGCCCAGCTCGGAGAACAAGCAAAACAGTCTTGCGCCCCTCTCAAGGTAATTTCCCAAACCAATGTGGGGTCGAGCAAATATGGGGACGAAGAGCAGTATGATCCAGAGGTAGTTGCACAATACGGAGAAGCTGCCGCTGCTCAATGTATGAGTATTGCCCAGTACTTATCCCAGTTAGAGTACTTCCCCGTGAGTGAAGTAGCATACGAATACCAGTACGGCAAACCTCTCATCAAACCTGAGGAGGTAAAAAATCTTCCAACAAAAATGCGAAGATTGAATAACTGGTACATGCATGCCACAAAGGCCGGGGCTAACTGGATAGTGCTGAGGGTAACCAAAAAGCATCATGGGAAAGAAAAGGATGACATGATATCCATTGAATTTGATGAACTATTTCAATTATTCAATCAATACGCCTTGGACAAATCGATCATCAGTGCCTATTGTCTATAAGTACTAATTCTGTAATTAATTTAGTCTCCAGCTATCTCACCTTGTTTATTGCATGTATATAATCATACTGTAATATGAAGAATGAAGATTCTCGAATGCAGCAGAGGACAAATCTATGATATTGTCTTCATTGACCCATATTGGGTTCATCAAGCTAATCTCAAAACAAGCCCCCAGGATACGGAGGATAATATAGTACACGCGTTAAGGTTTCAAGAAACCAGAAGGGAAATACTTTTTCCTTACAACTTCGAGTGAGTGTTATTGTCTTCTATACACTTTCTATTTTGCTTACTCGATGTTAACTATATAATTGATTAGTTATGCATTCACAGCTTTCACTATATTCTGTTAATCATTCAACTTGACAAAGGGCGTGCACTAGTCATGGACTCGAAAAATAAACCCCTTGAGCAGTGGAAGGACATGCAGATGATCCTCCAGTGGTAATTCTAATCATTACGACAATATATCGGCAACGTTCGTGAATTTTATGATATCAAGTAATTAATAACTTCTTTTATTCGTTTTCTTCGCCGGGCAGCGCTTGGAAACGGTTCACCAACAAGGCTAGGGGTGTTTGGAAAGAGGAGCTTACATTTGAAGCACTAGATGTAAGCACCACTAGTTATATCCGCGCATCTCTTTGATTCTAGTTTTGATACAGCTATTATCATGCTTGATTATTATTTTGATTGAACTATGCTCTCGTAAAGTGCCTGACATAGGGACCAGGTAACAATCTATGTGGATACTATGTTTGCGAGTTCATCCGGCAGGCGTGCGATGAGAAGGGCAGAAGTTTAGAGCAAATCCACGTACATAAACAATTTCTATAGTTTTTAATTACAATCAAATTGTGTTTAGTTTCATTCATATAGGCTGACTCCTTTTTTAAAACAGATCGAACGTCTACGGGACGGTCTTCTGCCAAAGGATCGCGTACGAGTAATTCAGGAGGAATTGGCGGGATTCTTGGATGCAGAAGTCCTAAACCCAAAAGGGGAATACTATTCGGCTGTGTATAGACAATAGGGATTGTAAAAAGAGCAACTTTTGTATGTAGTGCATGAACTCGATCCGTGTATCGAATGTAATATTGTCATGATGATCTTGTGTAATATAACGGTTCCTTCATTGATAAGTGCAAAACACTAAATAAATAATAAAACAACCTAAATGAATTCTCTGCCGCGGCACAAAAAGTGGCGAAAATGCTGCCGCGGCAACAAAATGTGCCAAAATGAATTCTCTGCCGCGGCAGAGAAATGGGCCAAATATCTGCCGCGGCAGAAGGTTATTTGTCCCGGTTCGTGTTACGAACCGGGACTAATGCTCCACCCCCTCACCCTCTGACGCCGCCACGTGTACCCCCATTTGTCCCGGTTGGTGGGGCAACCGGGACTAAAGGTTGGGGCTTTTTAGTCCCGATTGCCCCGTCCCGGTTGGGACTAAAGCCCCTTACCAACCGGGACCAATGGGCCGTTCTGCACTAGTGTTCCATGCCTTAGTGGAAGAGAGAGGATACTTGGCATGCGCTCAATAGTGTGTATTGGTCGGTGTGCTTCACCAAGAAACCGAGGGATGATCTAGGCATGTGCAGTCAACACCACGGGAAGTCCCGCTGGAGCAGTGCAATGTAGAAGAGTGGCGTTGCTTTTGGTATGTACCCGGCTATAGCATCTGCAGGGCCATCACTGAGGCCTAGCACAAACAAGGCATCTTCATCGATGAGGAGTAGGTTGAGGCCAGCGGAGCTCACGAGGATAAGGTGGTGGTCAGCGGCAACGACGATTGAAGGGGGTCTAGTGACGGCACTGACGGAAGCGTCGTCGTCGAGTTTTTTCTGGTTTTATCTATGTAATCGATGAAATTAAAATGAAAATTTTGGCTTAATTTGTGTCGTGCCAGGATATTTCGCACATCCAAGTTTCAAGCACTCGACTTTCTAAGCTTCCAACCTCTCTTGCCTCTAACCACCCTAGCCTCCAACTTCTCTAGCCTATAGTCACTCTCATCGAGTTCCCTTTCATCTCCGCCACCGAGTTCCCGCTGCACGCATCCTAAAGAAGGAGATGGCGGTGGAGTTCACCTGGCACATGGTGCATGTCCCAGCAGACACATTATTGGCCTATGGCTAAGTAATCAGCACGGGCGGCCTCACCGTACGTGATATTTTGGGAGAATAAGAACTTGTATTGATTTAGACAATATTACAATGTTTATATAGAAGAGAGGAGGGGGTTCGGCTAGCCTAGGATTAGACCCAAATCGACTTAGGCTAGAGTCCTAAGATAACACAAACTCTAATACCCCCATCAGTGTCAACATCGGGCGCCACAATGTTAAGACTGGAGCGTATGTCGATGAAGGACGCATGATGGAGTCCTTTGGTAAAAATATCTGCAAATTGTGCACTTGTTGGAACATGTAGAACATTAACTTCTCCAAGAGCAACCTTTTTCCGAACAAAGTGAATGTCGATCTCGATGTGCTTGGTACGACGATGCTGCACAGGATTAGAGGCCATATAGACGGCTGATATGTTGTCGCATTAGACAATAGTGGCGTGCTCGAAGGGGCGCTGGAGTTCCACAAGTAGTTGGCGTATCCAAACTTCCTCAGCAACAACATGCACAACCGTCCTGTATTCCGCTTCAGCCGAAGACCGGGATACAGTAACATGCCTTTTCGATGACCAAGAAACAAGATTATCACCCAAATAAACACAAAAGCCGGATGTGGATCGTCGAGTGTCTGGACATCCTGCCCAGTCTGCATCAGAATAAACTGTCAAGCTTGTTGGAGAAGATGAGTTAACTAATAGACCATGATCAAGAGTTCCTTTTAAGTAGTGAAGAGTTCCTTTTAAGTAACCGAGGATCATGCATATAGATACATGCTTGCTGAACAAAATAAGAGATGTCGGGTCGGGTGAGAGTAGCATATTGTAAAGCACCAGTGAGACTATGATATAAGGTTGGATCTGGAGCAGGATCACCGCCAGCCGAAAGTTTGGTGCCAACATCAGCCAGTGTATGAGAGGGTTGACAGTCAATCATGCCAGCTCGGTTCAAGAGATCAATAACATATTGTCGTTGAGAAAGAAAAGGAGTAGAAGATGTTCTAGTGGCGGTGACACCAAGAAAATGATGAAGTGATCCTAAATCAGTCATAGAAAATTCTTTGTTAAGAAGAGTGATGATATGTTGAAGAAAAGAATCAGAAGAAGCTGTAAGAACAATATCATCTACATATAAAAGAAGATATGCGGTGTGAGAGGAAGATTGGAAAATAAAGAGAGATGTGTCAGATTTGGAAGGGATAAAACCAATAGTTTGAATGAATGTAGCAAATCGTTGAAACCAGGCCCGAGGAGCTTGTTTAAGATTTCTTTAGAAGACAAACAAGATTTGGATTAGAGGGATCTTCAAATCCAGTTGGTTGTTGACAATAAATAGTTTCATTCAAAGTACCATTAAGGAAAGCATTTTTTACATCAAGTTGGTGAATAGGCCAGGATGAAGAAACTACAAGACTGAGGATGATGTGAATAGTGCTTGGCTTGACAACAGGGGAGAAGGTTTCATCAAAATCAATTCGTTGTTGTTGAGAAAAACCTCTGCAAACCCAACGGGCCTTGTAGCGAGCCAAAGACCCATCAGAGTTATACTTATGAAGAAGAGCATCGAATAAGAGCATCGAATTCATATTTCATGGTAGAGTGCCATAGTGGATCAAGAAGAGCAAGTTTGTAGGAGCTTGGGATAGGTGAGATCGGTGGAGTAGCTGAAGGATTGAGAAAACGTCAGGGAATATGGAAACCCTTTTTGCCACGAGTACACATGACATGATCATTGGTGGGAATAGGTATGGGAACGGCATTAGTAGGAAATGGATTAGTTGCTGAAGAAGAAGGTGTGGTTGACGCGGGGAGACCGAGCCAGAGGACGTGCTGACTAGAGAGGTTGCCGTGGCAAGGGAAGGTGACACGGAAGGGTACTGCGGGCTCTCGGCAGGAGGTGGTGCTGCCGCAGTAGAGGGCTTAGCCGCCATGGCGGGGGTGACAGTTGGCACTAAAAATGACGCGCTATAGGGGCAGGAGATGGTGACATAGGTTTAGGGATCGGCGTGGACTGAAAGGTTGAAAAGGGGAAAGTATTTTCATTGAAGGTGACATGACAAGATATAAGAACACGACCGGAGGAAGGATCAAAACATCGTGATCCTTTGTGATCATTGGATGGACCTAAGTATATGCATGACAAAGATCTTGGAGATAGTTTATGGGAGGCGGTAGAGGATGTGTTAGGAAAACATAGACAGCCAAAAACACGCATGAAAGGATCGTATGGGCACCTAGAGGGGGGGGGGTTAATAGGTGCTACTTCAATTTTTCTTCTTTTTAAAATTAAGGTTCGACAAGAAAGGTAAATTCTCTAGATAATCCAACTAAGATGAATTTACCAACTCCCTCCGGCCCATATTAATTGACTTGGATTTGTCAAATTTTGGATGAACCTATATACTAAATAGTGTCTAGATTCATCCAAATTTTGACAAATCCAAGTCAATTAATATGGGTCGGAGGGAGTATATGAAAAACTATCACTACCAAACACAACACTAAGCAAGAACAAGTAAGTAAGGTGCGGTAAAGGATAGAAGTAACCAAAGTGGTGGACGTGGAGACACAAGGATTAGTTTCCCGTAGTTCCTTCCTTTTGAGGGGAAGTACGTCTACGTTTGGAGAGGGGGTGGTTTCAAACCACCAATACCACGAGAGGCCTCCCTTGTTCTTCGATGAATCTCACCCCAATGGGATCGATCCACCTTCCACTATATCGTCAACCTTTGAGGTGGAAGCCAACACCTTTACAACAAGTTCGGGGCACACATCCACAACTTAATTGGAGGCTCCCAAATACAAGCAAGTTGTCAAGACAATCAAAGACAAGCTTGTAAGAACCAAATATAGAACAAGGGTTTCCAAAGAAAACACTAGAACAATGGGGGCCCTCAAATGAATGAGGGGGAAATGAAGATCTCTTTTGGTGAAGTAGTAGATCAAGGCCTCCTCCTTCGATTCTCCAAAGATCAAAGACTTTGGATGGTGGAGTGAAGAGATCTTGGCGATTTGGTGTCTCAAATGGAGGTGGTAGTCTTCAATGCAACGAGCACCTTGTCCCAAGGTAGGTGGAGGGGTATTTATAGCCTTCTGAGCAGATATGACCGTTGAGCATTTAATGCAGCGGTAGTACCGGATTTCCAAGCGGTAGTACCGAAAAACACCGGTACTACCGGCCTGTTACCGGAAGTGCGTTAATCAAAGCACACAGACCCCAGCCACCAGCGGTATCACTTTGTGGTGCTCCCGCAAAGCGGTAGTACCGCCCCTGGAGCGCGGTACTACCGGACGCATGTGGTAGTGCCGCATTTTGGTACCGCTGAGGGCAGTGGAATTTGCCAACTTTCCAAAAACCCTCTGTCGCGCTAGGTACTAAAATACGGTACTACCGCATTTTGGTACTTAGGCGGGCGGTAGCTTTTGGCAACTTGCAAAAAGCTTCTGCCGTGCTAGGTACTAAAATTCGGTACTACTGCATTTTGGTACCGGGGCGGGCCGTAGCTTTTGGCAACTTGCAAAAAGCTTCTGCCGCGCTAGGTACTAGTACCGGGGCGGGCAGTAGATTTTGGCAACTTGCAAAAAGCTTCTGCCGCGCTAGGTACTAAAATGCGGTACAACCACTTTTTAGTACCTAGCCTGGCAGAGGCATTTGGTAACTTGCCAAAACCTACTGCCACGCTAGGTATCAAAAAGCGGTACCGCTTTTTGGTACCTAGACTGGTAGAGGATTTTGGCAGCTTGTCCAAACACACTGCCAAGCCTAGTAGCAAATTCCAGTACACCCGGTATTCTGCAAACCCCTTTTTGGGAGGAATGAGCCAAGGATTTCTTGATACAACCTGTGGTACACTTGGCAAATAATTAGTCCGATACGTGTGTTGTTATAAACACCAAAATCACTAGGGATAGGAAATGCCCTTTCAATCTCCCCCTTTTTGGTGTTTGATGACAACACACATTTGCATGATAATATTGTGATGACAAACAAGGTTTTGAAAAATAGAGATGGGGCTCCCCCTAGATAAGTAGAATCTATCCCCTTCTATTTTACAATCTACCTAGGACTGTAAAGCCGCACTTAGAGCACATACCTTTGCATAATAAAGTGTGATGAGAAATATTGATAATGAATAGATAATGTCATCACACACCACATAAGATGGATCCATATGAGAATACCCATACCACACAAATGATGGATCCATACGATAACCACATAGTCTCACCATACATAGCACAAATAGTTAGTTCACAAGATTCACACATAATAGGAGGCAAGCAAATAAAGTTCACAAGCGAATAAAAATCAATGGCAAGAACGAGCTTGTGACTTTTCCCACGCAAATCCCGCATGCCTAATGTGCAACTTCTCCCCCTTTGGCATCAAGACACCAAAAATGGACAAGAGCAATACTAACGTCTCGGATATCACTCGTCATCATCATCCCAGGCATCCCAGGCATCATCATGAGTCGGAGGGGCATGGAAGGAGGAGGTGGCATCATCATCCTAGTGGCTGTGCTTGGAGATCCATTGGTCTTCCGGGGTGATGTTGTTCTCGGAGCCCTTGGATACGGTCAAACCTTGAGCCTCCATCAATTCCTTCCGATGAGCACAGGATTTCTTGACATAGACATGAGCCTCATACATGCGCTTCTGATTGTCAACTTGGAAGCAAAATACTTTCTTGAGCTTAGCCTCAATCCTCTTGGCCCAAAATGGTTGAGCAGGCTTGTGGCGTGAGATCACAAAGTCAGCATCCTGGGCATCATCGTCATCACAGGACCCCTCCTCAAGTGGGTTCCCATCCTCATCAACAAGTTGACCATCCGCATTGTGAGGTTTGGGATGGGTCTTGATCAACAGATTCTTGTGCCGGTGAGTAACAAGGCATTGCGAAGTACTGTCACGGGCAATCGATGGGCACTTTCTAAGAATGAGAGCCATGATATAGGGAGCAAAAGGAGTCACCCTCCGAGTGTAGGTGGCACATACCATCTCATTCCAAATAACATCCATCACATCCATTGGTTGGCCGGAATCACGGTGGTGAAAGGTGGTGATCATGAGATCCACCATGAATGCATGCATCTCATCAACATTTTCAGCTCGGGGGCAATGGTCTCATAGAATATACGATGCAAGATATCATATGTGGGGAGAATCCCCTTGATCTTCCCAGGAATACCGCGCCCCCGGATGTACAGTGGAGCAAGAACATCCTTCTTCATGGGGCGATCATTGTTGTGACAACGAAAGCCAATAGGATTGTCCTTTCCACGGTCCTCGTACCCAAGGATAGCCGCAAACTTAGCCAAGGTTGCTTGCTTGACAACTCCCTCGGTCATCCAGGTGATAGTCCTCGATTGATCCTTGGAAAAGTGAACTGTGGCATAAAATTGAGTAATGAGCATTGGGTCATAGTTGCACCGGAACTGCATAATGGGAAGCAAGCCAATGTTTGTGCAAATCTCAAGGGCTTCACCGAAATACTGCAGGTTCTTCTTCACATGATTCATCTCAATCCACTTCTGAGGGACCACAAGCTTTTCATCCTTCATGTGTATCTCATGGAACACACGCTCTTGGAAATCCGTATAAAAGAGGCTATTTTTTCGAGCATGAGAGCGAGCAGCAACATATGGATTGACAGACCTCAAGGCATGAAACCCAACCTCAGACAAATCAGACAGTAGCTTTGTCCCAGATGGCCCAGAACTTTGACTCTTGCAACGACTGGAGGGAGGATGGGGAGGAGGAGCCTTACCACGGCCAGAACTTTGCTTAACCCCCCCTCCACGTCGACCACGAGTTGTTTTCAGCTTCAGACTAGTGCTAGGTTGAGGCATGATCTCTTCTTCTGACTCTGTCTCTGGCTCGGACTCTGACTCATAGTCCTCGATATCATGATGAGGTTTGGAGCATTTGCGTGAACCCCGGGAACCCCCTGCACCTGTGAAAGAATGAGGGAGATAGCAGTGGGATAAGGGCACAAGAACCCGAGACAAACAAACGACGAAACTCAAGTTTTAGAGGAAATTTTGCTGCCAGTACTGGGCGGTAGTACCGGATCTCATGGGCGATAGTACCGGAAAAGATTTCCGGTACTACCGGTCATGTGACCACAGTGTAGATCTGGTATTATCGATCCATGGACGGGCAGTAAAATTTATACAAAACAAGAATGCCATCGGACAAGGAGTAATATTAGGTAACAATCACACGGTATAACCTCAAAAACACTTGTTTTGGTCAAGAATCAAAGTCACCCTAGATTCAATGGAGAAAACATGTGAGAAGAAGAGAAGAGCGGTAGTACCAGTGTCCATGGCGGTGGAGAATGAGGAGGAGCCTGCGAGGAGGCCGGATCCGGTGCGGATCCGGGGAAAGGAGGAGGGGGGATTTGGCGGCATTCTCTCCTCTGGCAGCGGCGGTGGTTAGGAGTGGAGATGGGGGAACAATGAGGCACTGAGAGGTGCCCATCCCCGCGTCTCCACCCTTAACGGAGACGCAGAGCGGTAGTACCGGGCGGACGAGCGGTAGTACCGTAGAAAACCACCGGTAGTACCGAACCTGGGAAGTTTCTAGAAAACGACCTGGAAACTAAACCCTGAGCGGTAGTACCGCTAGTTTTTCACGGTAGTACCGTTTGACGATAGTACCGCGGATATGCACCGGTATTACCCTAACCACCAGGACAGAGAGCCAGGTATAAAGTGGAAGGTTATTATGCAGAGTAGATGAGTTTTGTTGGAGGATAATAAAGGCTTGGGTTAAGAGAGTCACACTGATATGGACATATGCACTCTAAAAATGGGAAAAACATATGAAGAGCCAAACGAGAGTGCATGACTGTACGAACAAACTCTACGCGAGAATGACAAACATGAGTAAGCACCAACCTCTCGAATGAGAGAGGGCGGTGGCCTAGACCACCATATTTGAGTATACTCGGCTTGGCACCAAGAAGATATATCTTGGGTCCATTATAGAAACTTATCATTTAAGCTCACATATCACAAAATGATATTAAGAGGAATGATTTTTATTTCTTTGGGCATAATGGGGGGAGGGATAGTCCAATCAATTAGGACCGCACTCCCCCTATATCCATGCCTATACCTAAACCAAATACGGGTCAAGTCATAGGTGAGAATGCAAGATAATCAATTCAAGATCCTTGAATCTATGATATTTAGTTCACTCCTCAAATAGCAAAACCTTGCTTCATCAAGTGGCTTCGTGAAGATGTCGGCAAGTTGGTCTTTGGTTGACACATATGATAGATCAATATCACCTCGAGCAACATGATCTGTAATGAAGTGATGGTGAATCTCAATATGCTTTGTCCTTGTGTGATCCACCGGGTTGTAGGCAATCTTGATAGAACTTTCATTGTCACATAGAAAAGGCACTTTGTCACAATGGACACCGTATTTCTTTAAAGTTTGCCTCATCCATAGCAATTGGGTTCAAGCACTAGCAACTGCCACATACTCGGCTTCGGCGGTGGAGAGAGATATACAATTTTGCTTCTTAGAAGACCAACATACCAAGGACCTAAAGGAATTGGCAAGCCCCGGACGTTGATTTTCTATCATCCTTATCACCCGCCCAATCCAAATCCATGTATCCACAAAGAGCAAATGTCTACCCTCGAGGATACCAAAGACCATAAAATGGGGTATGAACTAAATATCGAAAGATTCTCTTGACCGCCATTAAATGGCTTTCTTTAGGAGCCGCTTGATATCTTGCACACACACCTACACTCAACACAATTCAGGTCTAGATGCACAAAGGTAAAGAAAAGAACCAATCATAGACCGGTATACCTTTTGATCCACATCTTTACCATTTGGATTTTGTTCTAGATGAGTCTTTGTAGCCATGGGAGTAGGAGCTCCATTTAACTCTTGCATTTTGAATCTTTTGAGCATGTCTTGAGTATACTTGGCTTGGTTGAAGAATGTCCCTCCTCTAACTTGGTTGATCTCAAAACCAAGAAATACTCTCAACTCCCCCATCAAAGACATCCGGAACCTACTAGTCATAAGCTTTGAGAATTCATCATTAAAAGCTTTGTTAGATGAGCCAAAGATAATATCATCAACATATATTTGGCATACAAAAAGCTCCCCGTTGACCTTCTTAGTAAAAAGAGTGGGATCAATTTTCCCAACCTCAAAACCACGGTCAAACAACAACTCTCTAAGGTGATCATACCACGTGCGTGGGGCTTTCTTGAGCCCATAGAGCGCCTTATCAAGTTTGTAGACATGGTTTGGGAAGTTGGGATCCTCAAATCCTAGGGGTTGCTTTACATATACCAACTCATTTAATGGACCATAAAGAAATGCACTTTCTACATCCATTTGTTACAACTTAAAGTTATGATGTGCCGCATAATCAAGAAGGATACAGATGGACTCAATACGAGCCACGGGTGCATATGTATCTCCATAGTCAATGCCTTCAATTTGAGAGAACCCTTGTGCAACCAATCTAGCCTTGTTCCTTACTATAATTCCATGCTCATCTTGCTTGTTCTTGAATATCCACTTCGTGCCTATAACATTGTGACAATCCTTTGGCTTCTCAACTAACTTCCATACTTTGTTTCTCTCAAAGTTGTTGAGCTCTTTGCGCATAGCTTCCAACCAATCCGAATCTTCAAGAGCTTCCCACACTTTCTTTGGTTCAATCATGGAGATGTGTGCTTGGTGTTCACTGAACCTCTTCAATTGTGCTCTTGTGGAAATGCCTTTCCTTACGTCACCAACCACATTTTGTAGAGAGTGGTCTCTTACTTCCAACATTCTCTCCTTTCTAGCTTCACAACGAGCGTGGATCTTCTCGTTGTTTCTTGGGGGACCCTCTTCATCATTTTGGTCCTCGTCTTGACCATTAACTTGACCTTGATCATCACGGAAATCATTCTCTTCATTAAGAGACAAAGATTGACCTTGGTCTTGATCAAGCACTCTTCTAGCATCGATTTGAGCTTGTCTCAAGGCAGTTTGTATGAATCTTCCTTGAACAATTGTCTTGGCACCACTTGACATCCTGGAGAATGAATCAAGCTCCTCTTGACTACAGTTTTCACTTTGATCAACATGTTGAGGGTCCACATCTTGTCTTTGGCTTGAGTCATTGTCCACCTCGGTGATGGAGCTTGTTGATGATGTGAAGATGAGGGCTCCACTTGAGTAGAGCATAGTTCTTCTTGATCCGCCATAAGGGGTTCCTCAATGGGGAGGATATATCCCACACCCATTCTTCCTATGGCATCCTGAGGCATTTCATCATCTGCATCACAAGCATCAACACGCCCCCTTGGGGACCATCATATTCTTCGAAGGTCACACTACAAGATTATATGACGGCTCCGGAGAGCTTATCATATATTCTATACGTGTGAGATTCGAGACCATAGCCAACAAAAATACCCTCTAATGCTTTAGACTCGAATTTGGACAAACGAACACCCAGAAGTAATATATGTTTGGCTTGTTACCGGTAAGTATTTCATATGGAGTCTTGTTGATTTCTTTGCGGAGGTAGAGCCGGTTTGATGCATGCAAGCGGTGGAGATGGCTTCAGCCCAAAAGTTGTATGGAGATTTAAACTCCGCCAACATGGTCCTAGCCATCTCAATAAGAGTCCGGTTCTTCCTCTCGTCCACACCATTTTGTTGAGGGGTATATGCAGAGGAATATTGGTGTTTTATCCCCTCATCACTAAGGAAATCATTCAAGGTGTATTTCTTGAACTCGGTGCCGTTGTCACTTCTTATAATCAACACAGGAAGATTGTATTAACGTTGAACCATGGTGATGAAGTCGATGAAGGTATTTTGGGTCTCACTCTTTAACTTGAAGAAATATACCCATGAGTATCTTGAAAAGTCATCAACAATCACCAAAAAATATTTCTTCCCACCAAGACTTGCATGAGAAGGAGGAACAAAGAGGTCCACATGAAGGAGCTCCAAGATCTTGGTGGACTTGATGCGGCTCTTTGGCTTGTGGGGAGCATCATGCATTTTTCCTAGAACACAAGCCCTGCAAACACGATCTTTGGCAAAGAAAAAAATTTCTTTTAGTCCAACATATGGCCCTCCTTGTGGAGACTTTGCAAAGTTCTCATATTAACATGGGCTAGTCGGAGATGCCATAACCAACCCACATCGGCCTTTCTGAATAAGCACATCGCACTTGTAGTGGTTTGCCCCGAAAACACATACAAGTCATGTTCGATGTACCCAACGAAAGTGACCTTGAGAGACTTGCTCCACATGAGGACCACAATATCATCATCAATAAAGACGGCAAAGCCCATCTTTCCAAGAGAACAGACTGAAAGTAAATTATATCCAAGGGTCTCAACAAGCATGACGTTCACGAGTGTAATGTCATGAGCAACCACTATCTTGCCGAAACCCATTACCTTAGACTTCGACTTGTCGGCATATGTCACGGTTATTTGATCATCATTTGTCTTTAAGTCCTTGACAATAGACGAGCTTCCGGTCATATGACTTGTGCAACCACTATCAAGCACCCACTTTGACCCTCCGGAAGCATATGTCTACAAAAGATCAAGCTAATTTTTAGGTACCCATTTTCAATGGGTCCTCTTTTGTTAGCAACAAGGGTCTTGGGGACCCAAATATACCAAGCAATATAACCATCATATGGGACAACATATTGTGCATACACTTCACCATAAAAATCACGCATTAGAACATAGTGAGGGTTAACACTTCCCGCAAAATCATCGTGAGACATAGTTTTACCACTTGTGGTCTTACTATCCACAATGACCTTGTTTTTCTCTTGTGCGGGCTTGGCCTTCTTATTGTTGTTCTTCTTCTTGGTCTTTGATACAAAACCAATGCCCCCTTTCTCACCACTAGGCCTTTGCTTACTCAAAAGATCATCAATGGACTTGTTGCCTTGTGAAAAATGTGGCCTTGGCTAGCTCCCCTTCAACCTAGCATTTTCTTCAAGAATAGTTGTACTACTAGATGAATGAAGTTACTAGGTGAGGGAATATTGGTCAATTGAGTTTGAAGCATTTCATAGGACTTTGTGAGCGACAAGAGTTCACTTTCCAAGGCCTTGTGAGCCTTGTCAAATGAACTAAAGTCCTCGGCAAGTTTTTTATGAACCACACCAAACTCAATCTTGTCCTTTTTAGCCGTTTTATATTTAGAAATAGCATGATCACGCTCCTTGATGAGTCTATTAACAATTACATCATTGGCCTCATCAAGCCCTTCAAGTTTTAGTTCAAGAGACATTTTAGTCTCTTGTTCTTCTTCTAGAGCATTATTTAGGGCTTCTAGTTCAATCATGTGTTCATGCCCAAGTTTACATCTTACATCTAGAAGCTCTTGAGTGTGGGAAAGTTGATCTAAGATGTTCCCAAAATGTGTCTTGGCCTCCCCTTGTAAGTTAGTCACAAACTCATCAAAAGCAATTAATTCCTTTTTTACGTCAAGAGACATCTCATCATCAATTTCATCATTAGCTAAGGGGGTGGAGTGAAATGATGAGGATACCTCCGTTCCTCTTGCCATAAGGCAAGTGATGTTCTTGTTGGGAGCATTCTCATTTGGAGAATCGAAGAGTGAGAGTGTTGGAGTAGAAGTGGTGGCTAGAGCAGCCACACCACTTGATGTTTCTTCTTCCTCATGTTCATCATCTTCATTGTCGGAGGAGAATTCTTCATGAGTGATCAAAACAATTTCGCCCGACTTCTTGTTGGTGGGATTCATCTTGACGAAGGGTTTGTTGTAACGAGCTTTGGGAGTCTCTTCAACACAAGCTTACCCCCATGATCTTCTCTCTTCTCATAGGGGCAACTCGCCACAAAGTGATAGTGGTCACCACAATTGAAGCAAGTTCTCAATCTAGTGGTATTTTCTCTTTTCCCATTCGGGTTGCTTCTTCGTTGCATTTCCATCTTGGCCTTGGCAGGGTTCTTCCAAAAGTTCTTTGCATAGAAGGCCATATATTGACTATGAGTTATCTTGACATCATCAGGGTGGTCCATGGAGAGGCCTTCATCACTATCATCTTCATCCCCATGTTCCACAACTTTGGCCTTCAAAGCAACATTGACAACATTGCTCATACCAAGGGCACGAGCACGGGCATCTTTGGCATTCTTGTCGGCAACCTTGAACAAGGCCATCTCTTGCATAACTTCATTGGAGGTCATGAGATGGTAGTTGTGTCTTCCTTGTAGGATCTTCAAGTCAGTGGGCTCAAAGGGCATGAGTGCACTCACATATTTCCTTTTTATCTAAGCATCATCCACATGTGAAGCACCCACATTTCTAAAAGCGGTGGTCTTGAGCCTACGGTACATGTCTTCATTATTTTCACCTTCCTTCATGTACAAGCCTTCGGCTTCATTTCTTAGTGCATCATACCGGTTCCTCCTCATGCTCTCATTCCCAACAAACAACACTGTGAGAGCATCCCAAGCTTCCTTGGCGATGCTGAGGTGCTCAATGTGTGGGTAATCCTTTGTACCCAATCCTTGTTGAATCATGTGCAAAGCGGTGGTATTGAGTTGACTATTGACAACTTCTCTTCTTGTCAAGTTGTCTGGATCCCCAATGTAGAGTCCTTGTTCGATGATGTTCCAAAGTTCAATGCAACAGCTGCGCACATGAGTTTTCATTAGAGATTGCCATTGAGCAAAAGTAGTAGATGCTTCAAGCTTAGGTGGGTCACCTCTATTGTTTACATGAGTGTGAGGGATTGGAGGGTCAGGAGAGTACCATGAGTCAGGGTGCTCACCTTTCCCACCATCATTTTGTGTGGAGGAATTAGTGTTGTATTGTTTACCCCCCCACTGCCATACCTTCGGATGATACCGGAGCATTACCCTTAGGTACCACAGATGGAGGATCCTCTTGAGGAGAAGGGGATGATGAGCCATCTTTATCTTGAACAAGTTGCTCAAGTAACTTGTGTAATTGTTTAATATCGTTGCCCAAGGTGGATCTCAATCTTGTTTCCAATTTATTGAGATCATCCATTGTCACCAAGTGGATAGACTCACCATCACCTTCCCCTACTTTGCTACCCATATACTCTTAGGCGGTAAAGCCCGAATAAAGAGACGAGGCTCTGATACCAATTGAAAGGATCGTATGGGCACCTAGAGGGGTGGGGGTGAATAGGTGCTACTTCAAATTTTCTTCTTTTTCAAATTAAGGTTCGACAAGAAAGGTAAATTCTCTAGATAATGCACTAAGGTGAATTTACCTATATGACAAACTAGCACTACCAAACATAACACTAAGCAAGAACAAGTAAGTAAGGTGCGGCAAAGGATAGAAGTAACCAAAGTGGTGGACGCGGAGACACAAGGATTTGTTTCCCGTAGTTCCTTCCTTTTGAGGGGAAGTACGTCTACGTATGGAGAGGGGGTGGTTTCAAACCACTAACGCCACGAGAGGCCTCCCTTGTTCTCCGATGAATCTCATCCCAACGGGACCAATACACCTTCCACTATATCGTCAACCTTCGAGGTGGAAGCCGGCACCTTTACAATAAGTTTGGGGCATACATCCACAACTTAATTGGAGGCTCCCAAATACAAGCAAGCTGCCAAGACAATCAAAGACAAGCTTGTAAGAACCAAATCTAGAACTAGGGTTTCCAAATAAAACACTAGAGCCATGGGGGGCCTCAAATGAATGAGGGGGAAATGAAGATCTCTTTTGGTGAAGTAGTAGATCAAGGCCTCCTCCTTCGATTCTCCAAAGATCAAAGACTTTGGATGGTGGAGTGAAGAGATCTTGGCGATTTGGTGGCTCAAATGTAGGTGGTGGTCTTCAATGCAACGAGCACCTTGTCCCAAGGTAGGTGGAGGGATATTTATAGCCTTTTGAGAAGATCTGACTGTTGAACATTTAATGCAGTGGTAGTACCGGATTTCCGAGCGGTAGTACCGGAAAACACCGGTACTACCGGCCTGGTACCGGAAGTGCGTTAATCAAAGCACACAGGCCCCAGCAAACAGCGGTATCAATTTGTGGTGCTATCGCAAAGCGGTAGTACCGCCCCTGGGCGCGGTACTACCGGACGCATGCGATAGTGCCGCATTTTGGTACCGCTAAGGGCAGTGGCATTTGCCAACTTTCCAAAAACACTCCGCCGCGCTAGGTACTAAAATGCGGTATTGGTACCTAGGCGGGCAGTAGCTTTTGGCAACTTGCAAAAAGCTTCTGCTGCGCTAGGTACTAAAATGTGGTACTAGCGCATTTTGGTACCGGGGCGGGCCGTAGCTTTTGGCAACTTGCAAAAAGCTTCTGCCGCGCTAGGTACTAAAATGCGGTACTACTGCATTTTGGTACCGGGGAGGGCAATAGCTTTTGGCAACTTGCAAAAAGCTTCTGCCGCGCTAGGTACTAAAATGCGGTACTACCGCTTTTTAGTACCTAGCCTGGCAGAGGCATTTGGCAACTTGCCAAAACCTACTGCCACGCTAGGTACCTAGCCTGGAAGAGGCTTTTGTCAGCTTGTCCAAACACACTGCCAAGCCTAGTAGCAAATTCCAGTACACCCGGTATTCTGCAAACCCCTTTTTGGGAGGAATGAGCCAAGGATTTCTTGATACAACCTATGGTACACTTGGCAAATAGTTAGTCTGATATGTGTGTTGTTATAAACACCAAAATCACCAGGGATAGGAAATGCTCTTTCAACGCAAATCAGAATAATCGGGGTGAGATAGAAAGAGAGATTGGAAGGGAGAATAAAGAGGACATGTTTTAGTTGGTCGGATGTTTAAAAGATATGTGGCTGTCCGTAGAGCTTCAGCCCAAAAACATGGTGGAAAGAGAGGCTTGAATTAGTAAGGTGCACAAGATGTCGTTGATAGAGCGAAGGGAACGTTCAGCCTTGCCGTATTGAGGAGATGTGTATGGGCAGGAAAAACGAAAGAGGATTCCTTGGGAGAGAAAGAAATTTTGATTTTTGTTATTATCAAATTATTTTCCATTGTCACATTGTATGAAGCGAATTGGGAGACCAAAGTGAGTTAGAACATATTGCCTAAAATTAATGAAGAGTTTGTGAACATCTGATTTGGCACGAAGAGGTAAGGTCCAAACATAGTGAGAGTAATCATCTAAAATAACAAGATAATATTTGAACCCTAAAACACTTAGGATGGGAGAGCTCCATAAATCAAAGTGTAATAACTCAAACGGAAAAATACTATAGGTAGTTGATGTGACAAAAGGTAATCTAATATGTTTTCCGCATTGGCAGGCATTACAAATAGAGGGATCATGAGGAGAACTAGAACTAGGGATGCTAAACTCTTGCAGCATGGATGACACGGTATTTTTATTGGGGTCACCGAGACGACAATGCCATAGAGCGACGAAGGCCATCATTGCTTGTGGTGTGGAGGTGGGTGCGCCATGGAGAGGATAGAGATTGCCCGAACTATTGTAAGGAGCAAGGACTGCCGCCATTTTTAGATCCTTCACAGATAAACCAAAGGGATCAAATTCAATGGAAACATTATTGTAAATTGTGAATTTGCGAACAGATATTAGATTTTTAATTAATGATGGAGCAACTAAAATATTTCGAAGGATAAAATTTGTGTTTGGATTAATGATGTAAGAGTGACCGGTGCATGAGATTGGAATAGAGGATCCATCACCAATGGTGATGGTAGAAAAGGGAGAGGAAGAACAAGCTGACATAAAATCCATATTTGAAGACAGATGCGAGGAAGCACCAGAATAAAAAATCCAATCCGTACCTTCGTGGTTGATGAGTGTGAAATTGTTCATGGCAGCGATGAAGACGGCTTGGTACTAGCTTGGTGGAGCGGTTGACGGAGCGGGTGACACATGCATGTACTGAAGAGCTGGAGGAGCGTGGTACATGTGGGGCAGCGGCGTCGGCGGAGCCATGTACTGTTGTGGCGACAACATGTAAGCCGTCGATGGAGCTTGGGCGGTGTAGACCTACTGCGGAGGACGAGGTGCGAAAGGCCTGGGTACGCCGATGGAGGGGCGGAGGCTGGGACTCCTGTGCCCAGTGTAAGCCGGTGAGGCGTCGCACGGAGAGGGGGCCGACCAGGGCATCGGCCAGGCCTGAACGAGACCCGGCCGTGGGTCATGCTGGGGCTGCCAAGGGGCCATGGCAGAGGGTGGTGGCGGCACTGGTGGAGTCGGTGCTGGTGGAGCTGGTGCAGGAGAAGGTGGCCGTAGCTCAGGAGTCGGTGTTGGGGCGGGTGGCCGATACACGGGATTTTTGCCGCGGTAATTGGGGCTTGTACGCCATCCAGGAGGGGCCGTCGGTGGTGCAGCAGGAGTAGGTAGGAGCGGCGGGCGAGGCGCCGTGTGAAACACCTGAGGAGGACGGGTAGCCTTCCGTGCTTGGTTCTGGGACTCGAGCTGCAAAATAGATCGCACCTCGGCGAATCCTGGGTAAGGTTTTAGCAGAGGAATAAAGGCAACTTGCTTTTCAAATTGATCGCCGAGCCCGACAAGAAGGGCATTGATGAGCGCACGGTCGTCAACGGGATCACCGAGCTCCTGAAGTTCGTCGCCGATGTCGTTGATGCGTTGGCAAAAGACGGTGACGGGGGAGTCGCCTTGAGTGCTGGTGCGGAGCTCGATGTGGAGGGCGTTGACGCGTGAGTCGAAGTTGTCCTGGAAGAGCTGCTGGAGGGCAACCCAAAGTTGCGTTGTCGTGGCGTCATCGGTGGAGACGAGGTTGAAGAGATCGGTGGAGATCCGTATGTAGATCCATTGGATGATGGTGAGATCGTCTTTCACCCAGCGCGTATCATAGGGGCGCAGTGTTGAGGCGGGATCGATGTGGCTGCAAAGGCCATAGCGCCCGAGATGCACGTGAAACAGGTGGCACCAGTGGTAGTTGTGTTTGGCAAGATCCAAGACGATCGGGACGAAGGGAGAGACGTCGGCGACCATGTCAGCAAGAGATAGTTGAGGGATTTGTTGGGTATTTGGTGGGTAGGAGTAGAGGAGTAAGAGGAGGGTGGTGCGCCGGCGGCACGAGCTGCAACCGCGGTCCATAGCGGAGCCGACGGCGGTTTTGGCGAAGGAGCCATCCCAGGTACGGAAAACCTAGGCGTCTGATACCATGATATTTTGTGAGAATAAGAACTTGTATTGATTTAGACAATATTACAATGTTTATATAGAAGAGAGGAGGGGGTCGGCTAGCGTAGGATTAGACCCAAACTGACTTAGGCTAGAGTCCTAAGATAACACAGTACGGTCTATCTATGTAGGCTTGGCGTAGCAGGTACATCTATTTGATGCATGGAACGCATAATAATACCTATGATACTCTTATTATGACTAGTGTAATACATTTGGTGTGATGAATTTTCCCAAAGGCCCCTCTGCCCAAACGCCCTTAGAGTAGGTACATGCACTGCTGGAAAAACCCTCTTCGGTTCGACGTGAACAACGCCAGCAGTCCCGGCCTGTCATAGCCCACGACTAGTGGGAGCACTAGTCTCGGGCCGTGAGGCCTCTAATGGCTAGAAACGGCCGTAGTCACTAGTCCTGGGCCGGACCAGATCTTTAGTCCCGGTCCGTAATATGGACCGGGACTAATGACCTAAAGAAGGTCGGCTGGTATTTTCGTGGACTATTAGTCCCGGGTCGTATCACGGCCCGGGACTAGTTGTCCACCACTATATATTCTACTTCCTGTCCTGCTGCCCTAAAGCATATGGTGGCCATTTTTCTCAAAGAAGCAAGAGAGTTCATGCCATTTTTTTCTCAAGATTTAGTTTGCAACCCCTAATTCCAAATCTTTAAAAGGTTAGAACATCATTATTTCATCTCTTATTTCTACTTTAGCTCTATAATGCTCTAGAAGTATAGAGATATGGATCAATGCATGCATGCTCTAGAAGTATAAGGATTTTGATATATATGTGTAACAAATTTTGATTAGGCACATAGTTACTGAAAATTGAAATGTGTAATTTTAGATTTTCAGAGCTTAGAATGGAATGAGGTTTTCACTAATAGAAGAATAATAAAAAACTCCACATTTATCATGTTGATTGTTTTCTCCAATTGACAAATTGGTGCATGTAAATTTTTCAAAATTCAAAATTAATGCTCTAGCAGCTCTCAATATAACTTGTAATAATTGTATCATGTTGTGTAATGGTTTTTGATATACTTTTACTATAATGCAGATGGTCCAGGTATGGATGTACGGTACTGACCAACGCTCTGGCGAGTTCTTTAATGGCATGCATGAATTCATCCGTGTTGCTGATGCAAACAAGCGCAATGGTTTTGTATTTTGTCCATGTAGTGGATGTAGGAATCAGAAGGATTACTCTGACTCAAAAACCCTTCACAGCCAACTATTGAAGTCCGGCTTCATGCCAGTTATAATTGTTGGACCAAGCACGGAGAGAGAGGGGTTATAATGGAAGACAATGAAGAAGAGGAGGAGGATGACAACTATCATGGTTTCCCTGAGTACGGAGATACTTCCACGGGGGATGCTGAAGGGGAGGATGAAGAAGAGACACATGATGAACCCGCTGATGATCTTGGTCGGACCATTGCCGATGCACGAAGAGATTGTGAAGCTGAAAAGGATAGGGAGAAGTTCAATCACATGTTAGAGGATCACAAAAAGTTGTTGTACCCAAATTGCAAAAATGATCTGAAAATGCTGGGCAACACACTGGAATTGCTGCGATGGAAGGCTGAGTGTGCTATACCTGACTCCTCATTTGAAAAGTTGCTGAAAATGATGAAGAATATGATTCCAAAAGATAATGTATTGCCCGCCAGTACATACGAAGCAAAGAAGGTTGTCTGCCCTCTAGGTTTAGAGGTTCAGAAGATACATGCATGCCCTAATGACTACATGCTCTACCGCGGTGAGGAGTACGATAATTTGGATGCATGCCCGGTATGCACTTCACTTTGGTATAAGATTAAACGAGATGACCCTAGTGACGTTGAGGGCGAGCCCCCCGGAAGAGGGTTCATGCCAAGGTGATGTGGTATGCTCCTATAATACAACGGTTGAAACGCTTATTCGGAAACAAAGATCACGCCAAGTTGTTGTGATGGCATAAAGAGGAACATAAGTCAGACGGGATGTTGAGACACCCTGCTGATGGGTCGCAATGGAGAAAAATCGATAGAAAGTACCCGGACTTTGCAGATGACGCAAGGAGTTTAAGGTTTGGTCTAAGTACAAATGGCATGAATCCCTTTGGGGAGCAGAGCTCCAGTCACATCACCTGGCTCGTGACTCTATGCATCTATAACCTTCCTCCTTGGTTGTGCATGAAGCGGAAGTTCATTATGATGCCAGTGTTGATCCAAGGTCCGAAGCAACCCGGCAACGACATTGATGTGTACCTAAGGCCATTAGTGGAAGAACTTTTACAGTTGTGGCACGAACCCGGCATAAGCGTGTGGGATGAGCACAAGCAGGAAGAATTTAACCTCCGAGCATTGCTTTTCTTAACAATCAATGATTGGCCTGCTCTTAGTAACCTTTCAGGACAGTCCAACAAGGGATACAATGCATGCACACACTGTTTAGATGAGACTGAAAGTATATATTTGGAACATTGTAAGAAGTAAGTGTACAATGAGCATCGTCAATTTCTTTTGGCCAAGCATCCCTTAAGAAAGAAAGGCAAGCATTTCAACGGTCGGGCATGTCACCAGACGAAGCCTAAGGAGCATACTGGTGCTGATATATTTGATATGGTCAAAGATTTGGATCAAATGGTAACCTTTGGAAAGGGTCCTGGCGGAAAATCTGTTCCGAAGGACGCTGAAGGACACGCACCCATGTGGAAGAAATCTATATTTTGGGAGCTACCATATTGGAAATTCTTAGAGGTCCGCTCTGCAATCGATGTGATGCATGTGACGAAGAATCTTTGCGTGAACCTGCTAAGCTTCTTGGGCGTGTATGTGAAGACAAAAGATACACCGGAAGAACGAAAGGACCACCAACGTATGAAAGACCCAGATGGCCTGCATCCAGAATGGTTTCAAGGTCATGCCAGCTACGCTCTTACCAAACAAGAGAAGGAAATATTTTTTGAATGTCTAAGCAGTATTAAGGTCCCGTCTGGCTTCTCGTCGAATATAAAGGGAATAATAAATATGGCAGAAAAGAAGTTCCAAAACCTAAAGTCTCATGACTGCCACATGATTATGACACAAATGCTTCTGATTGCATTGAGGGGGCTTCTACCAGATAATGTTCGAGTACCCATTATGAAGCTATGTGCATTTCTCAATGAATCTCTCGGAAGATAATCAATCCTGAAGATCTACCATGGTTACAGAATGATGTTGTCCAATGTATTGTCAGTTTCGAGTTGGTGTTCCCACCATCCTTCTTCAATATTATGACGCACCTGCTGGTTCACCTAGTCGAAGAGATTTCCATTCTCGGTCCTGTATTTCTACACAATATGTTTCCCTTTGAGAGGTTCATGGGAATCTTAAAGAAATATGTTCGTAACCGTGCTAGGACAGAAGGAAGCATGTCCAAGGGCTATGGAACATAGGAGGTCATTGAATTTTGTGTTGACTTTGTTCCTGACCTTAGGCTGATTGGTCTTCCTCCATCGCGGTATGATGGGAGACTGAGTGGAAAGGGTACTCTAGGAAGGAAATCAATAATATGTAGGGACGAACATTCTTACACCGAAGCACATTACACCGTTCTACAAAATTCTATCTTGGCAGCCCCATATATCGAGGAACACAAGAAAATCTTACGCTCCAACAACCCTGGAAAGCATGACTCTTGGATTAGAGATGAACACATGAAGAGTTTCGGCGGTTGGTTGCAACATCTCATCAAAAACAACATTCTTGGAGATCAGCTATACTTGTTGTCTAGGTCACAATCTTCGACTATATCGACTTTCCAAGGGTACGAGATAAATGGGTATACATTTTACATGATAGACCAAGATAAAAAGAGAACCAACCAAAATAGTGGTGTCCGCTTTGATGCAACAGACAACAATGGGTCAAAGACCACATATTATGGTTACATAGAGGAGATATGGGAACTTGACTATGGACCTAATTTTAAGGTCCCCTTTTTTCGGTGAAAATGGGTCAAGCTGACAGGAGGAGGGGTTGAGGTAGACAAGAAATACAGAATGACATCGTTGGATCTCAACAATCTTGGGTACTTAGAAGAACCATTCGTCCTAGCCAATGATGTGGCTCAGGTTTTCTATGTGAAAGACATGTCTACCAAACCTAGAAAAAAAATAAGAAAAAGAATACATCAGACGATGAGCCAAAGCGCCACATAGTTCTTTCAGGAAAAAGAAACATCGTTGGAGTGGAGGACAAGACAGACATGTCAAAAGATTGTGATAAGTTTCATGAAATTCCGCCCTTCGCGGTGAAGGATGACCCAAGCATCATGTTAATGAATGAAGATGCTCCATGGATACGGCAGGGTCAGAAAGGAACACAGGCGAAGAAATGATGTGTAATAATTGTAACATTTTATGAGTGAAGATACTCCATGTGTCCATTTTTATAGTGTTGTCTGCAAACAATCTTGAGTGTGTTAGTCCCGTTTTGTGTATGGACCGGGACTAAAGGGGGTCCTTTAGTCCCGATTCATACTTACCATTAAGATTTGATCTCCAAACGCGTGATGTCACATATTAGGGAGTGCCTCTATGACCAGTTTCTTGGAGATGCCGGAGGACTGGGCTCCGGCGGCATCTCCCTGAAACTGGCCGTAGTGGTGTCCCTGCTCTCGAAAACCATCTTGCAGCTTGTAACTTATGTAACTAGATCAATACGCCTGGGAGCTAACTAATTTCACATATTAGGGAGTGCCTCTATGACCAGTTTCTTGGAGATGCCGGAGGACTGGGCTCCGGCGGCATCTCCCTGAAACTGGCCGTAGTGGTGTCCCCTGCTCTTGAAAACCATCTTGGAGATGCCTCAAACTGGCTGGAGGACTGGACTCACAAGGATGCCTATTTATAGTACAAGCAGCTCGGCATAATGTCGACACTCACCCCCTATTATTAGTGATGACTCATGTTTTGTCCCGGTTGGTGTCTCCAACCGGGACTAAAGGTTCATCTTTAGTACCGGTTGGTGACACCATCTAGGACAAGGTACAAGCCGCACGACATAATGTCGACACTCACCCCTATTATTAGTGTTGGCTGGCCCAGTCTGCCGCAATCCCTTTAGTCGCGGTTGGTTTCTCCAACCGGGACTAAAGATGAACCCTCTCTTTATAGGCATTTCCCTCTATTTATAGGCTGATCGATCCAGCATGCCCGCCCTTTCCTCTATTTATAGGCTGCTCTATTTATAGGCCTTGCCTTTTCCTCTAAATACAACATCTTCATATTTAGGTAACACTCAAGACATTTATTAATATTAAAAACCGGGACAATCCAGGACTAGCTAACACTCAGGACTAAAGCCGTCCCCTTTAGTCATAATCATGCCTAGTCCTATAGTATGCAGCTTCAGGGTCTTCTTCGTCATCGTCATCGTCACCTGCCACTCTGGGATCCTCAGCCCAGCCATGGCATATCCAGGGGCCACTCCGGCCTCGAATTCATGGTGGGCGGGGGAGGGGTCTCCTGGAATACGATGCCGCTACCGCCGGGCGAGGGAGGGGCCTTCTTGTGGCTCTATGGCGGGTGGACTTGTGGGCACCGCAGGCGAGGATGGTCTCCCCCGGCGATGTAGCGCATCACTCCTATGATAGTACGGTTCGCCCACCATAGACGGCGGCCGGCTTCGTTGTGGTTCACCGGGGGCGGGCCATCACCCTCGTACCTGGCGAGCTCCCATTCCCGCCTATTAGAGAAGAAGGCATTCCAGGTGTCGTAGTTGTCGGGATCCCACTAGGGATCCATCCTCTCCTCCGACGTGAGCTCATGGTAGAAGTGGTTCGTGATGGCCGCCTGGCGTGCGGAACCTTGAGGGACAGGAACCCCTCCAGCGCTTAGCATCCAGCCGGCAGGCGGCCGGTAGCCCGGCGGACAAGGGTAGCTGGAGGCGCACAGCGCATCGGTCTCCTCGAGGGTCAGAATGGCCCAGTAGGCGTTGTCCATTGTTCTAAGAGAGGAAGGTGTGGATGTGCAGATAGCCATGGCGCGATCGCCCTAGATATAGAGGGAAAGGGCGGGAAAACTTGGCGGGAAGCTTTGGGAAATGGCGGGAATATCTTTAGTCCCGGTTAGTGACTACAACCGGGACTAAAAGCTCTCGTAAAAAGTAAATGGCGGGAAATATCTTTAGTCCCGGTTAGTGACTACAATCGGGACTAAAAGCTCTCGTAAAAAGGAAAGGGCGGGAAAACTTGGCGGGAAGCGGTGGGAAATGGCGGGAAATATCTTTAGTCCCGGTTAGTGAATATAACCGGGACTAAATGGATATTATATTAAGATTCTTTATATTTTTATGATAATAATAGACATATTATTTGTTTTATTTGGATTTTTACAATAAAATATATGATTTTCCAAAGTTTAATTTGATTTGAATTAAAAAAAATTTACAAATGAAATAATTTATAAATGATGCAAACAGATATATGGATATTATATTAAGATTCTTTATATTTTTCTGATAATAATAGACATATTATTTGTTTTATTTGGATTTTGACAATAAAAGATATGATTTTCCAAAGTTTTATATTTGATTTGAATTAAAAAAAGAAAATTTACAAATTAAATAATTTATAAATTATACAAACAGATATATGGATATTATATTAAGATTCTTTATATTTTTCTGATAATAATAGACACATTATTTGTTTTCTTTGGATTTTTAGAATAAAAGAAATGGTTTTCCAAAGTTTTATATTTAATTTGAATTAAAAAAGAAAATTTACAGATGAAATAATTTATAAGTGATGCAAACAGATATATGTATATTATATAAAGATTTTTTATATTTTTATGATAATAATAGACATATTATTTGTTTTATTTCGATTTTTACAATAAAAGATATGATTTTCCAAAGTTTTATATTTGATTTGAAATAAAAAGAAAATTTACAAATGAAATAATTTATAAATGATGCAAACAGATATATGGATATTATATTAAGATTCTTTATATTTTTCTGATAACAATAGACATATTATTTGATTTATTTGGATTTTTACAATAGAAGATATGATTTTCCAAAGTTTTATATTTGATTTGAATTAAAAAAAGAAAATTTACAAATGAAACAATTTATAAATGATGCAAACAGATATATGGATATTATATTAAGATTCTATATATTTTTTGATAATAATAGACATATTATTTGTTTTATTTGGATTTTTACAATAAAAGATATGATTTTCCAAAGTTTTATATTTGATTTGAATTAAAAAAGAAAATTACAAATGAAATAATTTATAAATGATGCAAAAAGATATATGGATATTATATTAATATTCTTTATATTTGTCTGATAATAATAGACATATTATTTGTTTTATTTGGATTTTTACAATAAAAGATATGATTTTCCAAAGTTTTATATTTGATTTGAATTAAAAAAGAAAATTTACAAATGAAATAATTTATAAATGATGCAAACAGATATATGGATATTATATTAAGATTCTTTATATTTTTTGATAATAATAGACATATTATTTGTTTTTTTGGATTTTTACAATAAAAGATATGATTTTCCAAAGTTTTATATTTGATTTGAATTAAAAATGAAAATTACAAATGAAATAATTTATAAATGATGCAAACAGATATATGGATATTATATTGATTATTTATATTTTTCTGATAATAATAGACATATTATTTGTTTTATTTGGATTTTTACAATAAAAGATATGATTTTCCAAAGTTTTATATTTGATTTGAATTAAAAAAGAAAATTACTAATGAAATAATTTATAAATGATGCAAAAAGATATCTGGATATTATATTAATATTCTTTTTATTTTTCTGATAATAATAGACATATTATTTGTTTTATTTGGATTTTTACAATAAAAGATATGATTTTCCAAAGTTTTATATTTGATTTGAATTAAAAAAAGAAAATTTACAAATGAAATAATTTATAAATGATGCAAACAGATATATGGATATTATATTAAGATTCTTTATATTTTTTGATAATAATAGACATATTATTTGTTTTATTTGGATTTTTACAATAAAAGATATGATTTTCCAAAGTTTTATATTTGATTTGAATTAAAAAAGAAAATTACAAATGAAATAATTTATAAATGATGCAAAAAGATATATGGATATTATATTAATATTCTTTTTATTTTTCTGATAATAATAGACATATTATTTGTTTTATTTGGATTTTTACAATAAAAGATATGATTTTCCAAAGTTTTATATTTGATTTGAATTAAAAAAAGAAAATTTACAAATGAAATAATTTATAAATGATGCAAACAGATATATGGATATTATATTAAGATTCTTTATATTTTTTGATAATAATAGACATATTATTTGTTTTATTTGGATTTTTACAATAAAAGATATGATTTTCCAAACTTTTATATTTGATTTGAATTAAAAAAGAAAATTTAGAAATGAAATAATTTATAAATGATGCAAACATATATATGGATATTATATTAAGATTATTTATATTTTTCTGATTATAATAGACATATTATTTTTTTATTTGTATTTTTACAATAAAAGATATGATTTTCCAAAGTTTTATATTTGATTTGAATTAAAAAAAGAAAATTTACAAATGAAATAATTTATAAATGATGCAAACAGATATATGGATATTATATTAAGATTCTTTATATTTTTCTGATAATAATAAACATATTATTTGTTTTATTTGGATTTTTACAATAAAAGATATGATTTTCCAAAGTTTTATATTTTATTTGAATTAAAAAAGAAAATTTACAAATGAAATAATTTATAAATGATGCAAACAGATATATGGATATTATATTAAGTTTCTTTATATTTTTCTGATAATAATAGACATATTATTTGTTTTATTTGGATTTTACAATGAAAGATATGATTTTCCAAAGTTTTTATATTTGATTTGAATTTAAAAAAAGAAAATTTACAAATAACAAACTTGTCGCGGGTCGTGGCTCGACCCGGGACTAGAGGCTTCCTGCGCGCGCGAAAAGGAAGCGGCCGAAAAAACCCTCTAGTCCCGGGCTGTGGCTTAACCCGTGACTAAAGGGTGGGTCTTTAGTCGCGGGTTAAGCCACGGCCCGAGACTAGAGACCCTCTAGTCGCGGGCGGTGGCTTAGCCCGGGACTAAAGGGTGTGTCCCTATATGTTTTGCACGCCAAGGCATGTGCTGCCTAGCACTTGGCATTCCTCGACGCAGCGAAGACGAAGCACACAAACGCATCGAAGACGACGCAGGGGAGGTGTTGTCCGCCGCCGCCGTGCCGCCGCTCCGCCGACGCATTTTTACGCCTCGCCGCCGCGCGCCGCCGCCTCGCCGCGCTCGTGCCGCCTCGCTGCCGCCATGCCTCCTCGCCGCCTCGTCGGTGAGCTCGATCGAGAGGCCGCGCGGGTGGTTTTTTTATAGTTTTTTGTTATAGTTTTTTCTATAGTTTTTTATAATTTTTTTATATTTAGGATTATTATAATTAGGATTATAATTAGGATAATTAGGATTATTATAATTAGTATTATAATTAGGATTTTTAGGATTATTATAATTAGGATTATTAGGGTTTTTTGTTATAGTTTTTTCTATAGTTTTTTATAGTTAGGATTATTATAATTAGGATTCTAATTAGGATTATTATAATTAGGATTATTAGGGTTTTTTGTTATAGTTTTTTATAGTTTTTTTTATATTAGGGTTTTCTTTGTTTTAGTTATTAGGATTATTGTTTTACCACAAATAATATTAGGTTTTTTTTTGTTTTAGTTATTAGGATTATTGTTTGACCATAAGTAATATTAGGGTTATTAATTAGAGTTATTTTTTTGTTTTAGTTATTAAGATTATTGTTTTACCTCAAATAATATTAGGGTTATTGTTTTTTTGTTTTATTTATTAGGGTTACTGTTTTTTCTAACCTGTTTAACTCTCTTTTTGTTATACATAATTAATTCATGGATCCATCAGAAGATCATAGTCGCATCGGTGCAGGTTATCTTCAGGGCATGATAAGAGGTGAAATTCCTCTTAATATTACTACCAGGGAAGATATTTTGCTCAAGGAAGAGATATCCTCATATCTGAATCCATCCGGTGATGGACTAGAGGAAAACCTAATGTATCAAGGGGAAGACTAGATGGACGAAGGGCAAACAAATAACAACAATAATGATGGCCCCTCGACAGGATCCGACGAGGTACATATATATAAAGCCTCATGTTACCTCTATTCATTAACTGATCCAGATATATATTAATCACTCTCTTCTTCTTTTAGCCCACCGGATCGAAGCAATAGACAGCTCGAACGAAACGAGGGATGAACAAAAATTTGGATGGTAATCAAAGGTTCACCATCAAAGAAATAGATGATGATGGTGAACCGATTGCTCCAGAGAAGCACCGGAGGATGTTTATAAATCAATGCGGGGTGCTTGTTAGGGACAACCTGCCGATCATCATCCAAGAATGGAATCAGTCAAAGAAATCCGGTGAAGAATCCAACAGCTATGTCACCGATGATGCCAAAGATGACCTTTGGCAGAAGCTCATAGCGCATTTCATACTACCTCCAGAATATGAAGAATTTTAGGTAGATGGTATTACCCCAAGGCCGGGTGGGCTTGAAAATAGAGCGAAAGTCAAGGAGTGGGCTCTGAGCAAGATGGTTGAACTGTACCGAAACCACAAGAAAAGTTTATACGCGAAATATGTTGCGAAAAAGAAAACTCCAGACTTCAAAGGAGTAAACGAGAAGTTGAGAGAACAGTGGCCCGATTTTGTACAGTACAAGCAATCTGATAAAGCAAAGGCAAAGTCGGCAAAGAACACGTTAAATGCTGCAAAAGAGAAATACCATCATAAAATGGGGACAGGTGTCTACAAGAGTGCCGTCCCTAAGTGGGAAACTATGGAGAAGAAAATGAGGGCTAGAGGCATCACTCCTGGTACAGATGGATGGCCCGAGAGGTCAAAGCACTGGTGGTACGGGCACGGGGGATCGTTGGACCCAGAAACAGGGAAGACATTATTTCATGAAAAATTCTAAAACCCTCCCAAGACCTTATTCAAGCAATGAACGATGCTCAATTGGGATTGTTCCGTCCCAAGAGAGAGAACGACGAGCTGACACGTGCCCTAGGGAATCCTGAAAAGGAAGGACGAACACGAGGCAAAGGCGCCGGTGTCTCGTGGAAGAAAGGGTTTCCTCAGTACGATGCCAGTTACAGAAGCCGACAGAGAAAGAAGGACCGAGAGGAAGACCGGATCTCCAGGGTAGAGCAGGACCAGCTGATCTGAAGAACCTCATGCATGAAATTAGCCAAAGGCCGCCGTCGTCCACTCACCCGCGGGCTGATGATCCTGCATTGGATCTTAGCCAGCGGAGAAGCAGCGTGGCTTCCGCGGAGGTCCGGGCTGATGATCAAGCACTGCTGGATGATGCACCGGCTCCTCACTACCCCGTGGATGATGTCAGAGAGATGGCACAATGTGAGCTACATCAGCCAATGAACAACATGTCTTTCAAGGTGGCGATCGGTGCTTCTTTACCTTGTCTACCTGGAGCACTCCACCATTCACTTCTGATTCCACCAGGCTATGCTCGTGTCATGGTGGATAACATAGTGGAGGATTTTGCGGACCTATAGATTGAAATCGCTATGCCTTAAGGCCTTACGAAACTAGGAGATGTCAAGCGCAACATCATTCTATGGAATAAGAAGTACATCAAGTTTCCAGGCTCGGCGCCAAGGCCACCAACTCCGAGGAATCCAAGTCCACCCCGCATCGAATATCGTCAACCTCCAAGTCCACCCCAACCCGATTATCGCCAACCTCCAAGTCCACCCCGCCCCACTGATGATCGCCGCAGCAGGAGTACATCAACTCGATCTCCGCCTCCGCGCAATACTCGATATCCACCTCCGCCTCCATGCAATACTACTACCTCGTCGAAGAAACGGAAGTTCAACGCCCCCGCGCCCCACATCGAAGAAAGGTCAAATGACGAAGATAGTCGACATCCTGCCGGCTCTTCCAAAGAGACCTTATGACAAGACCGATGAGGAAACTAACACGGATGTGGCTGTCCAAGTTAAGGCGCATTTTGCACGCAAAAAGCCTGAGCCAAAGCCGGTATATGATGAAAAAACCAAAAAGTGGGCTAAGTACTTTCTTGAGCAACCATCCCAGATATCGATGAATCTGGAATCAGACTATGACCGGGAGATTATTAAGCAAGCACAGAAGAAAAAAATCACAAGTGCAAAAAGCGGGAAGCAAGTTGCCCAGCTCGGAGCACAGAAGAATCAATCGGTCGCCCCACTCAAAGTCATTTCAGACCTCGACAAGGCCTTCAGAGCTGAAATGGATATGGACATGCAAATAATAGACCCCGGATCCCGTAATAATGCTGCACTAATGCACTGTATCGCAGGCCAAAGAACTTGCTACCGAAGCAAAAATGTCTCTTGGTCAATATTTAGGCTATGAAGATACGCAAGTGGGTCAGATAGTACGGAAGTATGTCTAAGGGGAGCCTCTAGTCAGTAATGAGGAGCTCGCGCGTCTATCCACACATATGCGAAATCTGCACGAATGGTACATGTCGCAAGCAGAAAAAAAGCATCAGAAAGATTGGTTTTCGATGGACGTTAGAAAGGAGCATCACTTCAAACCATAATCGATACACGTTCAAATGACCGAACTTTTTCAGTTATACAACCAGCTCGTCCTCGACAAATCAATCATTGGTTGCTACTGTCTGTAAGTGATTTATTTCTATAATTAAGTTTGTAGCTCAGCTTGTTCATTACATTTAATATATTATCCTAACTATATATCCTTTTGTATGATATTATATTTCGCAGAATGAAGATGCTTGAATGCAAAAGAGCTAGAAGATACGACGTTGGGTTCATTGACCCATATATCGTTAATGAATATATGTTAAAGAATCACCCCAAGGACGTGAAGGAAGACATGTGCAGGTTCTTAACCGAGAATAATTTTGTTAAGGAAATACTATTTACTTACAACTTCAAGTGAATGTTTATATCTTGTACACATTTTATTTTTGCTTACTCGATGAGCTATGCATGTATGCTTATGTAAACGCCCGCAGATTCCACTGGATCTTGCTAAACATTCAAGTTGACAAGTCCCTAGTTGAAGTCCACGACTCATTAAGTTGGGACCAAGAGCAGTGGAGCGACATGAAAGCAATGTTCCATAAGTAATTTCAATCTTATCGCATTATATCATCCTCTTTCATTCATTTCCTGATATCAAGTAACTAATAACTCTTTTGTTCATTTTCTTTGCCGAGCAGGTGTTGGACACGGTTCAGACAGAAAATACCAGGTCCATTCAAAGAGGAGGTAACTTATAAAATGGTGAAGAGTTTACAGCAGCCACCAGGAACTTATTTATGTGGATACTACGTCTGCGAGTACATCCGCGAGTTGACCAGCGAGCGAAAAGTTTACTCACATTATATTTATGATTTGCAGGAGAAACTAGAGTCAGACCAGCGTATAAGAGCAATTCAAGAGGAGCTGGTGGGATTTATGATGAAGGAAGTCCTTAATGTACATGGAGAGCATTATGCGGATGACGTGGAACTCGATTTGCCTTAGTGATCTCCATGTAGCTGATATGATATATATATTCATCAATGACCATGTAATTTCAAAACATTTCTTCATTTTGATAAATATATCATCAATGTATGCTTGCAAGGAATCGATTAATTATATAGATGCATCAACGTGTACTGTGTATGTACTAGCGTAGAATATGTGTACTTAAATATATGTTTGAAATTATAGTGAAACACAAAACAAAAAAGGAACGAAATGGCAAAAAAAAAAGAAATACACAAACTCTGCCGCGGCAGAGAAACACACAATTCTCTGCCCCGGCAGAAAACCTTATAGTCCCGGCTGGTGTTACAGCCCGGGACTAGAGGGTTTCCACCCCCCGCGGCGCTGAAACAACCACGTGGCTGTTATCAATCGCGGGCCATAACGAGCCGGGACTAGAGGGGGGCCTCTAGTCCCGTTTTCGCAGTTCTGGACTCAAAACCAGGACTAGAGCCCGTTGTGGCCCGGGACTACAGCCATGTTTTCCATCAGTGATAGGAGTAGAGGTTATTCCCTAGTTATGGTTACGGCTAGTGAATGTGACATGTTAAAATGATGCTTCTAAACTAAGAGATCCTGGCTAAACTTTTGCCCTGTTATCTAATCTTTCTCTCTCCCTTTATCTGCGCAACATGTGCGTACTTATTTCGATTCAAACTAATAGTTTTAAATTTATTTAGATTCGTCATATTTTAATGCTAGATAAATCCAGATTTAACAAATCCGATGCCATCATTAATTTGATGATTCCATCATTAGTTTGATTGGAGGGAGTAGGTAATTCTTGAGAGAGATTGCTACTTGGTAGTATTAAGAAATTTCATAAAGATTAAAGTGTGGTTAGTCATTAAGTACGCTTATGCAGTTCTTGCTGGCTTGGTAGCAGTCCCATGGGAATCTGGCTTGGTAGCTAGTGCCTTAGTTAGATGATCATGTATAAAACTAAGAACGTGGCTGCTATGTTTCGTGAAGAATCTCGCTGTCACTAGTGCAGACCCCCCCTCTAACACCGGTTTGGAGGGCCCTCTAACAGCGGTTGTAGAACCGCTGTTGAGGGTTCGGTGTTAGAGCGGGTCCCCCTTTAACACCGGTTCTTATACGAACCGGTGTTAAAGGGTGGCGCATGTGGGGTTGCCGCAGGGCTCAGGGCCCCCCCTTTAACACCGGTTCGTAACACGAACCGGTGTTAAAGGTTATCTGCCGCGGCAGGAAAACGGCCTAAATCTCTGTCGTGGTAGAGTTCTGCCCCTGCCCCGTTCTGGGCGTATTTCTGCGGCGCGGCGAGGATGGGGAGGAGGAGGGGGAATCGGTCGGGAGCGATATACACATACATCGTCATCGGTACATACGAGTACATGAATAATTAAGCAACTATTATTATACACAACATCGTCATTGTGTGGTATTCTCCGTAAACGTTGAAGCATCAAGTACAAGACAAACACGTTCAAGCATATATACAACGTTCATTTTGGTGGATATCTAAAGAGTTCTCCGCCAGGCGTGACGACCTCAGCAAGTATGAACCCCGCCAATTCCTCTTGAATGGCTCGTATGTGGTCAAATGGTAGGAGTTGGTCCCGCATACGTTCGATCTAAATATATATGAAGAATAGGTCAATATATATATAAGAATAAAACTCAACACAACTGATGGTAATAAAATAATGTTGTGTGTACTTTGTTTACTTACTCTAAGTTGTTCTAGTGCGGCTTGGCCCGTCGCACATATCGTGTTGCGAATGAACTCGCAAACATAGTATCCACATAAGTTATTGCCGGGTCCCTGATGCGCGCATTTTACGAGAATAGAGAGTTCAATCAAAATAATAATCAATAAAGCATGATATAATGGAATTGGAAGCAGAATCAAAGAGATACGCAGACCTAGCTGGCTAGTATTACTTACATTTTGGTCTACAAATTTTAGTTCTTCTGACCATTCACCCACGGCCCTGCCCGTGAACCTTTTCCAAACCCTGTCTGGCAAAGAAAATGGATAAAGGAGTAATTAATTACTTGTTGTCATGAAAGTTGCCCGATAATATGATTGAAATTACCTCTGGAGCATCTCTCTAAAGTCTGCACATAGCTCTTTTTCTTTTCGTAACGAGTCCATGACAAGGACTTTTCCTGAGTCAGGTTGAATGACTATCAGAATAAAGTGGAACCTACGCACGCATAACTCATCATCAGTTCAACTTAACATCGAGTAATCCGAACAAGAATGTGTACAAGAGAGGGTAACAGTACTCACGAGAAGTTGTAAGGCAGTAGTATTTCCCTTTTGGTTTGTTGTCTCAGTAAAGACCTTAGCAAGAAATCTTCTGTTTGCCCGGGTTTGTCTCTTACCACTTGTTCATGAACTCTATTTGGGTCAACGAACTCAATGTCAAAAGGGCCTCCTTTCATGCATTCCATAACCTTTTTCCTGCATAATAGTATATATATAAATATATGGTGAGCATATATATATACATGCAATTAATGAATTGAATGAGATGAGATAGAAATTAAAGAAATAGTACTTACACACAATAAAGGCTGATGGCAGCTTTATCGAGTTCCTTCTGATTGAATAGAAAATGCAAGTCTTGAATGTTCATGGTGATCGCGTCGTCTCCGCACAAGAAAATCTGATCTCTTATATGCGCTGTGATCCATTCTTCCTTTCTCGTCTTGCAGAAATCAAGGTACCACTTGTGCAATTTTCGCATCTTTGTTGGTAGATTCTTGAGCTCCTCTTTCTTGACGAGATTCTTCCCATACTTCCATGGCTGTATGGGGTTGGCATCGCCTTTGGGCAAGTTGTCTCCCATGATGTTCAAGTATGCAATGTAAGTCATCCCCATCTCATTGGCCTTTCTATGTAGCTCTGCATCGTAATAATTTACGGGAGGAGCATCCCGTGTGTCGAACACTTGGAGCGGGGCGCATGATTGGTTTTCCTGCTCTCCGAGCATGGGAACTGTTTTCTGGGGTGCCGCACGACTGCTACTTTCAGTCTCCCTACGGCGCCTTGCATCCGCCTTCAAAATCTGGCGCTCGTAGTCCGGCACAAGTGGGGTTTCAGGTTTCAAAAGATTTTTGTAAAACTTCTCCACCACCACCGAATCTATTTTCTCCTTTGGCTCGGCCCATCTAGGTGCAAAGAATTTCTTGACCTCTTCTTCCGAGATCATATTGGTCTCCTCGTCGCTGCGATTCCACGGTAAAACCGGCAATGGCTTGGCGGAAGGCTGCGGGACGTAGTTTTTTGAACTCTTTGGCGTACGGTTTCCTGCGGATTTCTTTGTGACAGTGCTAGTGATGCTCTTCGTGGCAGTGCTCTTCCGCTTACGCTGAGGAGATGGCTGAAGCACCGGAGATGGCTGACGGGAAGGAGATGGCTGGCGCGCCGGAGATGGCTGCCGCGCAGGAGATGGCTGAAGCGCCGGAGATGGCTGCCGCGCAGGAGATGGCTGAAGCGGCTCAGACTGCTGACGCTGCGGAGACGGCGGGGGTGCCAGTGGCCTCCAATGTGGAAGCACGATGTGTTCCTTCTTCCAAAGAATGGTTGTTTTCACTGCAAATTTGAGTTGAGTTTCCCCTTCACCTGTAGCATGGTCAAGCTGTGCTTCCTCATATTCCTTCACAACCTCATCCACCCCGACAATAGCATAGCCACCTGGAATCGGTCGGCAGTGGTAAGTTCCACCAGCTACAGGAGGTAAGGCAAAGCCGACAGCCACCTTAATGGATAAGCCCATTAATCTCACATGCAGCTCAACATGTTCGCTCTCCGTGATCTCATCCACGGGGTATCGAGGACCCGCCATTTCAAGCGTGGGCTGCACGTTCTCCGTGGAAGCCACGCTGCTTTTCCGCGCAGAGTCTGGGCCACCGGCAGATTCCAATGCAAGCTCTTCGTGCCGCTGAGATGGGTCGGTAGCTTGATGGCTCTGTTTGCATTCACTTGCGCCTGCGGCGCCACAAGTGCATGTTCTATCTGTGTCATCCGCTCTGTACGCTCTTTTTATTTTCTGCCGCGCCATCTGTAAGAGTCGCTCCACTCGGCAAACACATCCTTCCATGTCATACCCCCTGTGCCTCGTGCATGTCCAGGTTGTTCTTTTTTACCGATGGAGCGTGTGAGCTGGTCATTATCTCTGTAGGTATGGAAGGTCCTGGCGGCTGTTTCCTCGTATGTCGTGATGAGTTCAGTGACGGGTTTAGCAAGGAGGGTTGGGAAGATACACAATCCTTTTTCTGGGTCCAACCTTGCCCTGATTCCGTAGAAACAATTCTTTTCATGTAGGTCCCACCCATCTGTCTGGGGTGTGATCCCTCTAGCGCGCAGGGCCTTCTCAGCTTCCTCCCACTTAGGCCTCTGAGATATGTAGCCACCTGACCCCGTACTCTGGTGATATTCCTTCTTCTGGGCATTTAGCGTATTGGTTTCTGACCTCTTTTTAGCTATAGCACCTTTTTTATATGTCAAAAATTCGGGCCAGTGAGGTCTTATCTTCGCATAATATGCATCTTCGAAATTTGGAGTCTCGCGAGCTTTGACAAATTTGTTCAATTTTGTCTTCCAGTTGCGGAAAGCGTCAGCCATCTTCTTTAGAGTCCACTCTTTGACCTTTTCTTTTATAACCGGGTTGTTTTCATCCTCCTCTAGCGGAAGGGTGAAATTTACCAACAACGAATTCCAAAGCGTTTCTTTGGATCTTTCATCGACAAAGGTACCGTCGCCCTTCTTTGGCTTATTCCAATATTCAATTATGATTGGGATTTGGTCCCTAACAAGAACTCCAGCCTGACGTACAAATTTTTCTGCCGCCTTCTTGGACTCCATCAGCCTGACATCAACACGGACTGCTTCGATCGTGAACTTTGCACGATCTTTCAACCGATGGCTCGCGCCTCGCTTGCTCTTTTTCGTGGAAGAAGATGGTTGCTGGCTGGTCGATCCAGAGGGCTAAAAGAAGAAAGAAGCGTTAATTAATACATGTAGAAGAAGATTGTTGGTGGAAGTCAGCAGAGGCTTAATCAATGCATATACCTCGCCGGACTTTGTAATCACTAAATTGCGTTCACCGGAGTCTTCATCTTCTCCATGACTACTTGAGCTGTCATCATGTCCCTCCAAGTTCATATATTGTGAGGTGTCCTCATCGATAATGTTCTCCATTATTTCTTCTTCTTTAAGGTTTCTACTAAGTGGATCCATAGTTTCTAAAACAATAATATTATCTAGAGTAAGAGAGTAAACATTCAAGTGGACTTGGATTCATACACAAATATACATATTATTCATACAAAAATACACAAATAAACATTCAAGTGGACTTGAAATTAAAACCCTAAGGATGCTTCATCATTTTAAACGAGTTCCGAGGGGTCCAAACCCTAATTCGGAGAAATCCAGGATGCATATGAGAGGGGCTAGCTACAATGGCTGACCGGAGGATGCTCCAGAAAGCGGCGGCTGGCGGCGCTGGAGAGCGACCTAGGGCGCGCGAGGTAGCGGGTTCGCCTCACCGTGATGCGGCCTACCTAAAACGGGCGGCGCCACTACCTAGGGGTCACTGGAGCGACTTTAACGACGACGGCCAGCGGCGGCGCTTGCAGAGCAGCGAGGTGACAACCCTAAACTAAATAAACCCTAATTAAACTAATAACCCTAAACTAAATAAACCCTAAAATTATTCATACACAACAATATATATACATATATGCAACATTTATCCAATATACACACAAATAACATCAATATCCAATATACACTAATTTATCCAATATCCACCAATATACACACAAATAAGCTCTCACCGCCGGTGGGCGGCAACTCGCGAACGGGGTCGGCGGTAGCGGTCGTGGACGCGGGGTTGGCGGCGGTGGCTCCGAGTTGGCGAAGGCTTTGGTGTTGGCGCGCGCGGTGGCGGTGGCGGTGGTTGTTGGCGCGCGCGGTGGCGGTGGCGGCTCCGAGTTGGCGGTGGCGGCCGACGGCGGCGCGCGCGGCGACGGCGCTCTCCTTTATATACATTTATATATAAAATATGTACATATATGCACCATTTATCATGACTTGAATCGGCTCTAACAATTATCATGACTTGAATGAACTACGAATTCCAGAGCTACTACATACTGTGGTGTGAGAGTACAACTACTTGGTTAGCTACATTAAGACCGCATAATTGGCACTGGCATCGTTTCGTGTATATATGTAAAGTAATAATTCGATGTTTGATTCCTCTTGTGTGTAATACTGGAGTAGCTAGCTTACCTTGCCCGCAGGAGTAGCTGCTGTTTTTTTCATCAATCTGGCCAATATACATGCAACATGGTCTGGGAATGGGTGGTATCACGGATGAGCACAACACATGGCCTTTGTCATCACCTGCATCTCGAGACATTTTCACAAGATGACCCTAGTCTGCTAGTTAACTGACGAGCTAATTTGACTCCAAACATACAAAACAGGTTGCGCCTAGACACTAAGTATGCGGGGCCCTGGGGCAAGAGGATAATGAGGGACCCTTGTTGACACAAATGTAGTTCAAATATTCTCCATCATCGGAGAACTACTTACTTCTTGGTCGGAACCGACAACGCGACGACGAGGCGACGAGGGCGGAGGCGGCGGCGGGACGACAGGCGTGGACGGCTGCTGGTCGGGGCAGTGAGGCGGCGAGGGCAGTGGCGAGCGCGGTCGGGACGGCGCGACGACGAGGCGGCGAGGGCGGAGGCGGCGGCGGACGGCAGGGGCGGCGACGGTGGAGAGGCGCCGTGGCGAGGGCGCAAGCGGCGGCAGACGGCAGGGCGGACGCGGTGGCGTGGACGCGGAGGCGGACGACGAGGGCGGACGCGGCGGCGTGGACGGAGGCGGCGGCGGACGGCAGGCGTAGACGGCGACGGCGCGCGCGAGCTCTGCCTCCCTCTGTTTCGACCAATATCGCTAGGGGAAGAGGAAGAGGGAGGGGCTGCATTTAATACCCCCCCCCCCCTTTAACACCGGTTCCTGCCACGAACCGGTGTTAAAGGGGGCGCATTTATTTGATTTCGCGCGCGCACCCCCCCCCCCTTTAACACCGGTTCCAGCCACGAACCGGTGTTAAAGGGGGGGTGCGCGCACGAAACGAAATAAATGTGCCCCCCCCCCTTTAACACCGGTTCGTGGCTAGAACCGGTGTTAAAGGGGGACATCTATTTCATGCATTAAAGGGGCATTTTTAATTCAAAAAATAGGATATGAATTTAGAAAATTCATATCTTTTTCATTTCAACTCAGAAAAATATGAATAATATATCATAATTTTCAGAAAAATAATATCTATCCATTCATGTAAAAACATTTTATATTTAATTTAAATGAAAATTTTCAAAATGATTAAAACACTTACATATAAATTTTGATTATTCAATTCAAACAAAAATAAATTGTCAAATCCTAAAACTTTGAACATAAGAAATATTAAGCATCTAAAAAGGAATCTAACCCTATTTTATTAGAGCCAATCATATTTTAATGCCGCATATTTTGTATTAACATTTTTGAATTGATTAGATATTTAAATGCTGCATCTTTTGTATACACTTGAATCTGACCAAGCCTCGCTCAACTTGCATTTGATTTTTGATAAAATAGCATATTGTGAACCTAAAAATGATTTTTGTAAAAAATCATGAGCATCGTATCATGTACCTGTAGTTCATATTTGACCCACTTCCTACCGATTCGGCAGGAATTTGTCTTTTTCACCAGAGGTGGACGGAAAGGTTTCAGATCCCCCTGTTTGTACATTGTCCATATAAGGTGGTCTAGTATTTTTGTAAAATGTGTTGGTGGTTTTTTGAATTAGCCATTTGGTGGTTGCTTCACAAAACCGTCCGTTTTTTATGCTCGAAAAATGGAAAATGCCTTTTTGGTGCGATAAAAAGGAAAACTTCCTCTTGCAACATTGTTTGCCATGCCATGATGCACATGTATGCACAATATGGCCATATTATCACAAACTATGCCTTGATTCTAGCCATAACATTGGTCATTTGACCCGAAAGCCAAGAAACCTCGAATGAGATAGGTCATTTTGTGAAGGAAATAGAACTGGAATTAAAATACAGAATGCAACTAATAGTAAGTTACATAAAGCACGACTGAAAATTAAGATACATGGCCATATTAAGTAACAATCAGTCGAACTTGTTTTGGAATGTTGGAGTGATTCAGTCATGCTCCTGCCTACACCTGTAATAATCGCCACTGTAGTCGTCGTACTCGCCGCCGCCGTCATCGCTATCGTCGTCGGGGTCGCCGTAATTGAACCTTGAAGGTTGAGTACGCGTGGGCTGGACTTGAGGGTAGCGCAGACGGGGGTTAGAGTCGGTGGCAGTGTCATAGGCCATGACGCTCTGGAGAGTCCGACCGCGCCACCATAGCCGACGGCCGGCCTCGTTGAAGTTCAGAGGAGGTGGGCCGTCCTCCTCATGCCTGGCGAGCGCCCTCTCATGCCGATCCATGAAGAAGGCTTCCCAAGTAAGGAAATAGTCGGGATGCCATATGGGATTCCTCCGCTACTCCGGCGTGAGCTTGAAGTAGTAGTGGTTCGTGATGGCCATCTGGCGCGCCACACCTAGAGGGACAGGAGGAACCGGCACGCCTCCGGTGCTCAGCATCAAGCCGACGGGGACACAGTAGCCCGGCGGGCAGGGGTAGTTCGAGGCGCAAAGCGCCTTCACCTCCCTGGGGGTTAGTGCTACGGTGGAAGCCATGGGAAAGAGTGATAAGGTTGCAGATATGAGTCTAGAGATGTGCAATGACAATGGTGGCCAACCCTACATATATATACAGTGAAGAACTGGCGGGAAAAAATGGCGGGAAGAAAAATGGCGGGAAAAATGGCGGGAAAAAAATGGCGGGAAAAAATGGCGGGAAAAAAAATGGAGGGAAGAAATAGAAGGAAGAAAATGGCTCATTTAATACATATACTGTTAACAGAAGAAATATGACATTGTTCTAAAAATGGGACGGTTGGAGGGATTTCAGCAGGCTGGGCCAGGCAGCACTAGTGATAGGGTGAGTGTCGACATTATGTTGTGGGGCGTGTACCTTGTCCCGGATGGTGTCACCAACCGGGACTAAAGATGAACCTTTAGTCCCGGTTGGAGACACCAACCGGGACAAAACACGAGTCAGCACTAATAATAGGGGTGAGTGTCGACATTATTTCGTAAGTGTCGACACTATGCCGAGCTGCTTGTACTATAAATAGGCATCCTTGTGAGTCCAGTCCTCTAGCCAGTTTGAGGCATCTCCAAGATGGTTTTCGAGAGCAGGGACACCACTACGACCAGTTTCAGGGAGATGCCGCCGGATCCCAGTCCTCCGGCATCTCCAAGAAACTGGTCATAGAAGCACTCCCTAATATGTGACCGCGCGCGTTTGGAGATCAGATCTTAATGGTAAGTACGAATCGGGACAACTTCTTCATAGTCCCGGTCCAGCCACAAAACGGGACTAACACTCAAGACATTTATTAATATTAAAAACTGAGACTACAAAACCGGGACTAAAGGCCCCCCTATATATAGTCCCGGTCAAGCCACAAACCGTGAAAGATATCCTTCGGTGAAGCCACAAACTGCGAAAGACATGAACTAGAGTTACATAATATGAGCATGAACTTCTTGGCATATGTCCTTCCTTATGATCGCTTTAAACGTAACCATGGAGCATCTTCTTTACTTAACGGAATGCTTGGGTCAGTTTTCACTGTGAAGGGCGGAATTTCATCAAACTTATTATAATCTTCTGACATGTCTGTCTTGTCCTCGATTCCCACGATGTTTCTTTTCCCTGAAAGAACTATGTGACGCTTTGGCTCATCATATGATGTATTCGTTTGCATATTTTTTCTTTTTTTGGTCTGGAGGACATGTCCTTCACATAGAAAACCTAAGCCACATCATTGGCTAGGACGAATGGTTCGTCTAAGTTCTTGTCTACCTTCATAAGATTGTTGAGATCCACCGTTGTCATTCCGTACTTCTTGCCTACCTCAACCCCTCCTCTTGTTAGCTTGACCCATTTGCATCGAAACAAGGGGACCTTAAAATTAGGTCCATAGTCAAGTTCCCATATCTCCTCTATGAACCCATAATACGTGGTCTTTTGCCCATTGTCTTCTGCTGCATCGAAGGGGACACCACTATTTTGGTTGGTGCTCTTTTTATCTTGTCCTATCGTGTAAAATGTATTCCCATTTATCTTGTACCCTTGGAAAGTACATACAGTCGAAGATGGTGTCCTGGCCAACAAGTACAGTTGATCCCCAACAGTGGTGTTATTTGTGAGAAGTCTTTGCAGCCAGCCGCCAAAACTCGCCATGTGTTCACTTATAATCCATTCATAAGACTGCCCCGGGTGTTTGAGGCGTATTAAATTCTTGTGTTTATTGATATACGGGGCAACCAAGATAGATCTTTGTAAAACCGTGTAGTGTGCTTGATTGAGAGAATGCCCGTCCCTACATATCATTGCTTTACATCCTAGGGTGCCTTTTCCACGCAGTCTCCCCTCATGTCGTGATTCTGGAACACCAATCGCCTTAAGGTCAAGAATAAAATCAACACAGAACTCAATGACCTCCTCTGTTACATAGCCCTTGGAGATGCTTCCTTCTGGCCTAGCACGGTTATGAACATATTTCTTTAAGACTCCCATGTACCTCTCAAAGGGGAACATATTGTGTAGAAATACAGGACCGAGAATGGCAATCTCTTCTACTAGGTGAACCAGGAGATGCGTCATAATATTGAAGAAGGATGGTGGGAACACCAACTCAAAGCTGACAAGACATTGGGCCACATCTGTCTATAACCCTGGTAGGCTTTCTGGATCGATTACCTTATGAGATATTGCATTGAGGAATGCACATAGCTTCACAATGGGTACTCGAACATTTTCAGGTAGAAGCCCCCTCAATGCAATCGGAATAAATTGTGTCATAATCACGTGGCAGTCATGATACTTCAGGTTTTGGAATTTTTTCTCTGCCATATTTATTATTCCCTTTATATTCGACGAGAAGCCAGACGGGACCTTGATACTGCTCAGACATTCAAAAAAGCTTTCCTTCTCTGCTTTGGTAAGAGCGTAGCTGGCAGGAGTTAAGTGGCATCGTTTACCCTTCGCGTTCTCAGGATGCATAGGCTCTTCAGGGTCTTTCAGACGTTGCTGGTCCTGCCGTGCTTCTGGTGTATCTTTTGTCTTCCCATACACTCCTAGGAAGCCTAGCAGGTTCACGCAAACATTCTTCGTCACGTGCATCACGTCGATTGACGAGCGGACCTCTAAGACTTTCCAATAGGGTAGGTCCCAAAATATAGATTGCTTCTTCCACATGGGCGCGTGTCCGGCATCATCATTCGGAACAGATAGACTGCCAGGACCTTTTTCCAAAGATTACTTCTAGGTCCTTGACCATACCAAATACCTCCTCACCGGTACGGAGGACAGGCTTCCTCCGGGGTTCTGCCAGACGTTTGAAATGCTTTCCTTTCTTTCTTACTGGATGCAGGTTTGGAAGAAATCGGCGATACCCTAGGTACACAACCTTCTTACATTTATCCAAATATACACTTTCAGTCTCATCTAAACAGTGTGTGCATGCATTGTATCCCTTGTTTGTCTGCCCTGAAATGTTACTAAGAGCAGGCCAATCATTGATGGTTACGAAAAGCAATGCTCGTAGGTCAAATGGCTCCCCTTTGTGCTCATCCCACATATGTACACCTGGTTTGGCCCACAGCTGTAAAAGTTCTTCAACTAATGGCCTTAGGTACACATCAATGTCGTTGCCGGGTTGCCTCGGGCCTTGGATGAGCACTGGCATCATAATGAACTTCCTCTTCATACACAACCAAGGAGGAAGGTTATAGATACATTGAGTCACAGGCCAGGTGTTGTGACTGCAGCTCTGCTCACCAAAAGGATTCATGTCGTCTGTACTTAGACCAAACCTTAAGTTCCTCGCGTCACGTGCGAAGTCCGGGTACTCTTGTTGGAGATATGCCCTAGAGGCAATAATAAATGTAGTTATTATATCTTTGTGTTTATGATAAATGTTTACATTCATGCTATAATAGTATTAACAAGGAAACATTAATACTTGTGTGATTTGTAAACTTAATTTGAAGTCCCTAGTAAATCCTCTATATATTACTAGCTTGTTGGTTAATAAATGATTGTGGTTTCCCTATCATGAACATTGAGATGTTATTAACAACAAGATCATATCGTTAGGAGAATGGTATGGTGGACATACTCCTATAGATAAGCATAGCATAAAGATCAAGTCATTTTAATAGTTCAATTGCTATATGCTTTCTGATACATAGTAATCTAATTCCTTCGACCATGAGATCATGCATATCACCTTTACCGGATGGATGCTTTGATGACATCAAACACCACACCGTAACTGGGTGGTTATAAAGGTGGCATTGAGTGTTCGGAAAGTATTGGTTGAAACACATGGATCAAGAGTGGGATTTGTCCATCCATATGACGGATAGATATACTCTGGGCCCTCTCGGTGAAATGTCATCCAATTAGCTTGCAAGCATGTGACTGGCTCACAAGGGATCACATATCACGGGAACGAGAAAAGAGTACTTATCGGTAACGAGGTTGAACTAGGTATGCAGAGATACCGACGATCATAACCTCGGATAAGTAAACTATCGTGAGACAAAGGGAAATTGATATCGTATGTAAGTGGTTCATTCGATCGCAAAGTAATCGTAGAAATATGTGGGAGCCATATGAATTTCCAGATTCCTCTATTGGTTATTGTTCGGAGAAGTGTCTCGATCATGTCCGCATAATTCACGAACCGTAGGGAGACACACTTAAGGATTCGACGTTGTTTGAGTAGTTATGGAATGATGAGAAAGAGACCGAATGTTGTTCGGAGTCTCGAATGGGATTCGGGATATCACGAGGAGATCCGGAATGGTCCGGAGAATAAGATTCATATAAGGAAAGTCCTGTTTCGGAGTTGGAGAATGGTTCCGGTGTTTTCATCGGGAATGTTCTAGAAGGATCCGGAATGTCCGGCACTCCGGGGGGGAAGGGTACATGAATGTGTTATATCAAGTTGATATGATTGCATCATGTACTCGGTGTCATCGCTGTCCAAAATAAAGGGTTTATTCAAATCCTAGTTTGAAAAGTCAAACGGCTAGTTTGAAAGTCAAACGGCAAGTTTTGGAAAGAGGAGGAGGAGTGGGAAACCGAGTTGGGGAGGGTTTCCCTCCTCCAACCGGCAGCGCACCACCCAAGCCGAGTTGGGGAGGGAGTCCCCTCCCTCCCCTTGGTCGGCCGGCCCCTCCACCTATATAAGGAGTGGCAGGGCTCCCTCCTAGAGACACATAAGTCCCTTGCCCAGAAAACCCTAACCCTAGCCGCCACCGCCCTCCAAGCCGCCGCCTAGGGATCTCCTTGCCACCGACTTGGGCACCTCCAAGCCCTAGCCGCCGGCTCTAGCACCTCTTCCTCGACGTGTCTAAACCCTAGATCGTCGAGGGATTTCTCATAGCCCACCATACTCGCTCCGGCTTAAGGCGAAGCCCTGCGAGATCTCCCCTCTACTTCCGGTACCACGCCGTTGTGCTGCCGGAATCGCGAGGAGAGTGCTACAACCTCCGCTGCCTACTGGAACAAGGGAGAGGAAGGTCTTCGTCGAGTACCGAACGTGTGACCGACTGCGGGAGCGCTGCCGGAACGCAGCGCCGGAAGGATCGTCTACGCGATCTTGAGATCGGGAAGAGTACGACTACATCACCCACGAGAATCCGCTCTCGTTAAACACTTTGGAATCTTCGAGGGTGAGTTATTCTATCGACTCGTTGCTACAATCTAGTAGATAGATCTTGGCTTGTTTGTTTGTATGCGGTAGAAAAATTTTGTTTTCCATGCTACGAAACCCTACAGTGGTATCAGAGCCGTGTCTATATGTAGATCTGTTGCACGAGTAGAACACAATGGTCATTGTGGGTGTTGATGCTTTTATTGTCAATTGCTTCTTGTGTACTTTGCATCTTGCGGTATGTTGGGATGAAGCGGCCCGGGCTAACCTTACATGACATCGTTCATGAGACTTGCTCCACGCTTGACATGCAACTTGTATTGCATAAGTGGCTTTGCGGGTATCTGTTTCTCCTAGCATAGTTAAGATCCAATATACAACGGGTGATTAACAATACTAGTATCAATGTTGTGGTTCTTGTTCGTAAGTTAGAACGACACTTATTGAAAGCCCCAAACCACGTAAAATATGCAAAGAAAGTAGAGGCGTCTAAGTTTGTTTTGCAGGGGTGTGCTGTGATGTGATATGGCCATGATTGTGATTATATTTGATGTATGCAATGTTCCTTATTGTAAGTTGGCAACCGGCTGGAGCCATATTGTTGTCTTTAATTTATGTTAAGACCCGCGTGTCTATTCAAAGTAGTTGTAATAGTTGAAGCCGGTGAAGACAACCATGGAGAAGCATCATTGACCTTGATACAATGCCGGTGATGATGGAGATCATGTTCGTGCTAGAAGATGGAGATCGGAAGCACAAAGAAGAAAGGCCATATCATATCACATATTATGAATTGCATGTGATGTTAATCCTTTATGCATCTTGTATTGCTTAGTAGACGACGGTAGCATTATAAGATGATCCCTCATGCACATGAATTTCAAGTCATAAAGTGTTCACCCTTAGTTAGCACCGTTGCTAAAGCTTGTTGTTTCAAAGCACCACGTGATGATCGGGTGTGTTAGATTCCGCAAGTGTATACAACGTGAGCAAGCCAGATTTGCTCATGCGGAAACTAAGGTTTGATCTTGACGAGCCTAGCATGTACAGACATGGTCTCGGAACACGGATCACCGAATGGTAAAGCATGAATCATATAGTAGATATGATGAACATGTCGATTGTTCGCCATTGAAACTATATCAACTCTCGTGATGATCGGTGTTGATGTGGTGGATTTGGTTCGTGTGATCACTAAAACAATGTGAGGGATATTGTTTTGAGTGGGAGTTCACCTAGTTTAATTTTATTATTAATTTGAACTCAATTTGTCATAAACTTAGTCTAAACTATTGCAAATATGTTGTAGTTCAATGGCAGCCCCTACCATCAATTTTAATGCGTTCCTAGAGAAAGAAAAGTTGAAAAACAATGGAAGCAACTTCGCGGATTGGTTCCGCAATTTGAGGATTGTCCTCACAGCTGGTAATTTGACCTATGTGCTGGATGCACCGCTGGGTGAACCACCTGCAGCTGATGCTATCGATGAAGTAAAGAATGTTTACCTCACTCAGAAGAATCAGTACTCCATAGTTCAGTGTGCTATCTTGTATGGTTTAGAATCGAAGCTTCAGAAAAGGTTTGAGAATTCAGACCCATATGATATTGTCGAGGATCTCAAATTGATTTTTGAGACTCATGCGGCAATTGAAAGCTATGAGGCTTCTGAAAAATTCTTTAACTGCCAGATGGAAGAGGGCAGCTCCGTTAGTGAGCATGTGCTTAAGATGTCTGGGCACGCAAACAAACTTCAAAGCTTGGGTATAGTGATTCCTAATGCTTTGGGGATTTACCGTGTCCTCCAATCACTACCACCAAGTTACAAGAACTTTGTGATGAACTACAACATGCAGAACATGAACAAGCAGTTGCCAGAACTATTTTCTATGTTAAAGTCTGCAGAAGTGGAGATCAAGAAAGAGCACCAAGTGTTGTTGGTCAATAAGACCACCAAATTCAAGAAAGGCAAGTCTAAGCAGAAGGGACACTTCAAGAAGGGTGGTAAGAAAGTTACCACGCCGACGAAGAAGACCAAGGCTGGACCCAAGCCTGATACTGAGTGCTTTTACTGCAAGGGAGAAGGTCACTGGAAGCGGAATTGCCCAAAGTACTTGGCGGATTTGAAGAACGGCAACATCAAGAAGAAAGGTATATCTGATATACATGTTATTGATGTGTATCTCACTAGTACTCGTAGTAGTGCCTGGGTATTTGATACTGGTTCAGTTGCTCATATTTGTAACTCGAAACAGGTGCTGCAGAATAAACGGAAGCTAGCGAAGAACGAGGTGACGATGCGCGTGGGAAATGGATCAAAGGTTGATGTGATCGCGGTCGGCACACTACCCCTTCATCTACCATCGGGATTAGTTTTATACTTAAATAATTGTTATTTGGTGCCTGCGTTGAGCATGAACATTATATCGGGATCTTGTTTATTGCGAGACGGTTACTTGTTTAAGTCCGAGAATAATGGTTGTTCGATTTATATGAGTAATATGTTTTATGCACATGCACCTTTGATAGATGGTATATTCTTGTTGAATCTCGATAGTGGAAATACACATATTAATAACATTGAGGCTAAACGTTTGAAATCGAGCGATAACTCGACCTATATGTGGCACTGTCGTCTTGGTCACATTGGAGTGAAGCGTATGAAGAAACTCCATTCCGATGGACTTCTTGAATCACTTGATTTCGAATCACTTGATATATGCGAAGCATGTCTGATGGGTAAAATGACTAAGACTCCATTTTCTGGTATAATGGAGCGAGCTACGGACTTATTGGAAATCATACATACCGATGTGTGTGGTCCAATGAGTGTAGCATTGCGCGGTGGTTATCGTTATGTTCTTATGTTCACGGATGACTTGAGTAGATATGGGTATATCTATTTCATGAAACATAAGTCCGAAACTTTCGAGAAGTTTAAGGAATTTCAAAGTGAGGTAGAGAATCAACGTAACAAGAAGATTAAATTTCTATGTTCTGATCGTGGAGGTGAATATCTAAGTTACGAGTTTGGCGAGCATTTGAAGAAATGCGGAATACTTTCGCAGTTGACACTGCCGGGAACACCACAGCGTAATGGTGTGTCCGAACGTCGTAATCGAACTCTCTTAGATATGGTTCGTTCTATGATGTCACTTACAGATTTACCGCTATCATTTTGGGGTTATGCATTAGAAACATCCGCATTCACTTTAAATAGGGCACCGTCTAAATCCGTTGAAACGACACCATATGAATTATGGTTTGGGAAGAACCCTAGATTGTCGTTCCTTAAAGTTTGGGGATGCGAAGCCTATGTAAAGAAGTTACAGCCGGACAAGCTTGAACCCAAAGCGGAAAAATGCGTCTTCATAGGATACCCGAAGGAAACTATTGGGTATACCTTCTATCATAGATCCGAAGGCAAAATCTTCGTTGCCAAGAATGGATCCTTTCTAGAGAAGGAATTTCTCTCGAAAGAAGTGACTGGAAGGAAAGTAGAACTCGACGAGGTTGTCGAACCTTCTCTCGAAATTGCGAGTAGCGCAGCACCGGAAGAAGTTCCTATGGTGCCTGCACCAATAAGAGAGGAAGCTAATGATGATGATCATGAAACTTCGGTTGAAGTTGCTACAGAGCCTCGCAGTTCAACGAGAACTCGTACCACTCCAGATTGGTATGATCCCGTTATGAGTGACATGTTGGTGGACAACACCGATGACCCTGAGACATATGAGGAAGCGATGATGAGCCCAGATTCCAATAAATGGCAAGAAGCCATGAAATCCGAGATTGGATCCATGTACGAAAACCAAGTATGGACTTTGGTGGACTTACCAGATGGCCGGAAGGCTGTCGAGAACAAATGGATTTTCAAGAAGAAAACAGATGCTGATGGTAATGTTACTGTCTATAAAGCTCGACTTGTCACAAAAGGGTTTCGACAAATTCAAGGAGATGACTACGATGAGACTTTCTCACCAGTAGCGAAGCTAAAGTCTGTGAGGATTATGTTAGCAATCGCTGCATATTATGATTATGAGATATGGCAGATGGATGTCAAAACAGCATTCCTCAATGGAGACATTGATGAAGAGTTGTATATGATGCAACCCAAAGGTTTTGTCGATCCTAAAGATGCTAACAAGGTATGCAAACTTCAACGGTCCATCTATGGATTGAAGCAAGCATCCCGAAGTTGGAATCAACGTTTTGATAAGGTGATCAAAAGTTTTGGTTTTATACAAACTTATGGAGAAGCTTGTATTTACAAGAAAGTGAGTGGGAGCTCTGTAGCATTCTTAATACTATATGTGGATGACATATTGTTGATTGGGAATGATGTAGACCTTCTTAATAGTGTCAAGGAATATTTGAATAATAGTTTTTCAATGAAGGACCTTGGAGAAGCAGCTTACATATTAGGCATAAAGATTTATAGAGATAGATCAAAACGCCAAATATCATTGTCACAAAGTACATATTTGGACAAAGTTCTAAAGAGGTTTGTAATGGAAGATAGCAAGAAAGGGTTCTTGCCCATGTTGCCCAATACGACCTTGAGTAAAACTCAAATTCCGACATCGACAGAAGATAGAGAAAGGATGAGTAAGACTCCCTATGCCTCAGCTATAGGATCTCTAATGTATGCCATGCTATGTACTAGACCGGACATTGCATATGCTGTTAGTTTAACTAGCAGATATCAAAGTGATCCAGGAGTGGATCATTGGACAGCGGTCAAAAACATCCTTAAGTACTTGAGAAGAACTAAGGATATGGTTCTTTCTTATGGAGGTGATGAACAGCTCGTTGTTAATGGTTACACCGATGCTAGTTGGAACACCGATCCGGATGATTCTAAATCACAATCTGGATACGTATTTATTTTGAATGGTGTAGCAGTTAGCTGGAGGAGTGCAAAGCAAAGCGTTGTGGCGAGATCTTCAACTGAATCGGAATACATGGCTGCTTCGGAGGCTTCACAAGAAGCGATATGGATGAAAGAGTTCATTACAGAGCTGGGTGTGGTTCCTAGTGCGCTGGACCCAATGTCTATCTATTGTGATAACATGGGCGCCATAGCCAATGCGCAAGAACCAAGGTCACACAAGAAGCTGAAGCACATCAAGCTACGTTTTCACGCTATTCGAGAACATATCCAAGATGGGGATATAAAGATTTGCAAAGTACACACAGATCTGAATGTGGCGGATCCATTGACTAAACCTCTCCCGAGGGCAAAACATGACCAGCACCAAACTGCCATGGGTGTTCGGTATATTACCATGTAATCAAGATTAGATGACTCTAGTGCAAGTGGGAGACTGTTGGAGATATGCCCTAGAGGCAATAATAAATGTAGTTATTATTATATCTTTGTGTTTATGATAAATGTTTACATTCATGCTATAATAGTATTAACAAGGAAACATTAATACTTGTGTGATTTGTAAACTTAATTTGAAGTCCCTAGTAAAGCCTCTATATATTACTAGCTTGTTGGTTAATAAATGATTATGGTTTCCCTATCATGAACATTGAGATGTTATTAACAACAAGATCATATCGTTAGGAGAATGGTATGGTGGACATACTCCTATAGATAAGCGTAGCATAAAGATCAAGTCATTTTAATAGTTCAATTGCTATATGCTTTCTGATACATAGTAATCTAATTCCTTCGACCATGAGATCATGCATATCACCTTTACCGGATGGATGCTTTGATGACATCAAACACCACACCGTAACTGGGTGGTTATAAAGGTGGCATTGAGTGTTCGGAAAGTATTGGTTGAAACACATGGATCAAGAGTGGGATTTGTCCATCCATATGACGGATAGATATACTCTGGGCCCTCTCGGTGAAATGTCATCCAATTAGCTTGCAAGCATGTGACTGGCTCACAAGGGATCACATATCACGGGAACGAGAAAAGAGTACTTATCGGTAACGAGGTTGAACTAGGTATGCAGAGATACCGACGATCATAACCTCGGATAAGTAAACTATCGTGAGACAAAGGGAAATTGATATCGTATGTAAGTGGTTCATTCGATCGCAAAGTAATCGTAGAAATATGTGGGAGCCATATGAATTTCCAGATTCCTCTATTGGTTATTGTTCGGAGAAGTGTCTCGATCATGTCCGCATAATTCACGAACCGTAGGGAGACACACTTAAGGATTCGACGTTGTTTGAGTAGTTATGGAATGATGATAAAGAGACCGAATGTTGTTCGGAGTCTCGAATGGGATTCGGGATATCACGAGGAGATCCGGAATGGTCCGGAGAATAAGATTCATATAAGGAAAGTCCTGTTTCGGAGTTGGAGAATGGTTCCGGTGTTTTCATCGGGAATGTTCTAGAAGGTTCCGGAATGTCCGGCACTCCGGGGGGGCGGGGGAAGGTTACATGAATGTGTTATATCAAGTTGATATGATTTCATCATGTACTCGGTGTCATCGCTGTCCAAAATAAAGGGTTTATTCAAATCCTAGTTTGAAAGTCAATCGACAAGTTTTGGAAAGAGGAGGAGGAGTGGGAAACCGAGTTGGGGAGGGTTTCCCTCCTCCAACTGGCGGCGCACCACCCAAGCCGAGTTGGGGAGGGACTCCCCTCCCTCCCCTTGGTCGGCCGGCCCCTCCACCTATATAAGGAGGGGCAGGGCTCCCTCCTAGAGACACACAAGTCCCTTGCCCCGAAAACCCTAACCCTAGCCGCCGCCGCCTAGGGATCTCCTTGCCGCCGACTTGGGCACCTCCAAGCCCTATCCGCCGGCTCTAGCACCTCTTCCTCGACGTTTATAAACCCTAGATCATCGAGGGATTTCTCATAGCCCACCATACTCGCTCCGGCTTAAGGCGAAGCCCTGCGAGATCTCCCCTCTACTTCCGGTACCACGCTGTTGTGCTGCCGGAATCGCGAGGAGAGTGCTACAACCTCCGCTGCCTGCTGGAACAAGGGAGAGGAATGTCTTCGTCGAGTACCGAACGTGTGACCGACTGCGGGAGCGCTGCCGGAACGCAGCGCCGGAAGGATCATCTACGCGATCTTGAGATCGGGAAGAGTACGACTACATCACCCACGAGAATCCGCTCTCGTTAAACACTTTGGAATCTTCGAGGGTGAGTTATTCTATCGACTCGTTGCTACAATCTAGTAGATAGATCTTGGCTTGTTTGTTTGTATGCGGTAGAAAATTTTTGTTTTCCATGCTACGAAACCCTACAAGTCTCGCTCGAATTTTCTCCACTGTGACCCATCAGCGGGGTGTCTCAACATCGCGTCTTTCTTACGGTCTTCCATGTGCCATCGCAACAACTTGGCATGCTCTTTATTTCTGAAAAGACGTTTTAACCGTGGTATTATAGGATCATACCACATAACCTTGGCAGGAACCTTCTTCCTAGGGGCCTCGCCCTCAACATCGCCAGGATCGTCTCGTCTGATCTTATACCGCAGTGCAGTGCATACCGGGCATGCATCCAAATTCTCGTACTTCTCACCACGGTAGAGGATGCAGTCATTAATGCAGGCATGTATCTTCTGCACGTCTAATCCTAAAGGGCAGACAACCTTCTTTGCTTGGTATGTACTGCCGGGCAACTCATTATTTCTTGGAAGAAGATTCTTCATTTTTACCAACAACTTTGAAAATGCGCCGTCAGTCACATCGTTCTCTGTCTTCCATTGTAGCAAATCCAGTGTGGTACCTAGCTTTTTGTGGCCATCTTCGCAAGTTGGATACAACAATGTTTTATGATCCTTTAACATCTACTCCAGCTTCTCCTTCTCCTTTTCAGTTTCACATTCTTCCTTTGCATCAGTAATGGCCCGACCAAGATCGTCATCAGCGGGCTCATCTGCTGCCTCTTGATCTTCATTATCTACCCCTGTTGCAGTATCATCATATTCAGGATACATATTATGATAGTTGTCATCATCCTCTTCTTCTTTGTTGTCTTCCATCACAACCCCTTTTTCTCCGTGCTTGGTCCAACAATTATAGCTGGGCATGAAACCGGATCGAAGCAGGTGGGCGTGAATGGTTCTGGTATTTGAGTAGTCTTTCTTGTTCTGACAGTGAACACACGGGCAACACATAAAACCATTGTGACCACGGTTTGCATTAGCCACAACGATGAAATTTTGGAGGCCCGTAATGTACTCGGAAGTGCGGCGGTCACCGTACATCCATTGCCGGTTCATCTGCATTAATATGTAGTATATATCAAAAATTAATAGGGAGATGACCATTTATATATAGTACATCAATGACACATGAAAGGATAGTTGCCGACCTCGACCGAGAAGGAAAGAGCAACGAGAAAACTTATTTTGAGATCTCGGGCATTTCACCGAATACCTCTTGTGCATATCAAAAAAACACAAACTAGCACTCTTCACACCCTCTTGCTAGGCTCCAAAATAAGATAGTGAAAAAATGGAAGAGTGGGGTGTGGGCTGCGGTGTCTTATATAGCCCCCCCCCTTTAACACCGGTTCAAGCCACGAACCGGTGTTAAAGGGGGGGCTGCACGGGCCACTGGTGCAGGGTCCTTTAACACCGGTTCGTGCCACGAACCGGTGTTAAAGGGGGGCTCCTTTTTGCCGCACGGGCCACGCTGGTACGGCCCCCCTTTAACACCGGTACGTAGAAGAACCGGTGTTAAAGCCCTTTTCCAAGATCAACAAAAAGCCTCGTTTCCACTAGTGTGTCATGTTTCTTTTGTATAAGGAAAACATGGTTGCGCCATCTTTTAATGAAGCAGCTAGCCTGCATCCTGGCTATGCACATACGCGACAGGTACAACTACAACATCGTATGCGGGTCCTTTGTGGTTACAAAAGCGGAGACACATAACAAATCGTTGTCCTCGCGCTATGACTGTGGAGAAAAAGACGTCTGAGTCAAGAATTATGCATACTGGGTGATTTTTTCTCCCTGCGCATAGCGATCCGCCTGGCGATCTTTTTTTTTCTTTTCGAAATGGGGAGTGAAGGCTCGGCCTCCTCCGCATCAATTGATGCACATAGCCTTATTTATTGCCGTGGTCCGAACAAAATTTAAAATATTACAATCAAGGCTCAGAGAGGGTTGAAACATATATCAACCATCTAAAAAGGAGAAGCAAAAAAAAACACTATCCATTTTGGAGTCTACTAGTATGACGCCACCCAGTGGCCAGGAAATAGAAGTCCTGTGCAACCATTAGCAGCCGGTTGCATCCAAAATCCATCGGCTCCCGCTGATCCGCCAGGAGTAAGTAAGACCATAGTTGTATCCAATGTCGCCAATCGAATAACCTGCAAAAAATTAGTACCTATTTGTTTATTAAAGACAATGTTATTTCTAGACGTCCATATGGACCAACATAAAGCAGACACTCCAATGCGCAGTCTAGCTTTGTTCTTTTTGTCAACCCTATTTAGCCAATTTCCAAACATGTTCGTAATATTGGATGGTTGAGATATATTATAAGTGAAGTAAACAATTTTTCAAATAATACTTGCAAAAGGACATGAAAGAAACAAATGTTCTATAGATTCCATAGAATTACAAAAACGACATTTCTGACTTCCCATCCATTTGCGCTTAGCCAAGTTATCTTTAGTCAGAATAACTTTATTTTTAAGGAACCACATGAATATCTTAATTTTTAGGGGATTTTTAATTTCCACAGGTACTTATGCAAATATCTTGTATAACCATTCATCTGATCTAAATACAAAGACTTAACAGAAAAAGTACCCGTGGTGGTTAGCTTCCACACAAATTTGTCAGGAATATCAATTAGTTGAACCCTCATTAGCCGATGACATAAGTGTAACCGTTGTGTCCATTTATCACCAGTCAAACCCCTTCTAAAAGCAATATTAAGAGGTGTTTGAGCAAGTACATTTGCCACTAGAACATTTTTTTATTGAACAATATTGTATAAGGACGGATATTGTTGTGCAAGTGATGTATCCCCTAACGAAACATCTTCCCAAAAGTGAACATTTTCACCATTGCCGATCTTAAAAAAATATGAGTAAAAAACATTTCTTTCACTCGCATTAGGCCTTTCCAAAAAGGGGAATCTGTCGGTTTTGCTTGTACTTGAGACAAAGTTTTACCATTAAGGTATTTATTATGAAGGAGTTGTTGCCACATACCCTCCTCAGTTAGTAATTTAAAAAGCCATTTGCTAATTAAACATTTATTCTTAATCTCAAAGTACCTCAATGCCTAACCCCCCGATCTTTAGGGCGGCATACAACGTTCCACTTTGATAGTCTATATTTCTTCTTAGTATCCGTGCTTTGCCAAAAAAAACTGGATCTAAAGAAGTCCAAACATTTTCTTACTCCCTTAGGAATTTCTAAGAAAGAAAGCATAAACATAGGTAAACTAGTCAAAACCGAGTTGATAAGAACGAGACGATTCCCATAGGATAGCAATTTCTCCTGCCAGCAACCTAGCTTAGATAACAAATGGCTTTCCACAGGATTCCATTCTGTTAAATGAAGGGAGGATTTCACTTCCCCAGCCTCTGCACCAACTAGGAATGCACACAGCATTAAGCATGAGTACCGGGATTTTTAAACTTGGTTAAAAACCAAGCCCGGTCCTCAAGATAAATTGCATTAGTACCAGGAGAGCCTGGTCCTTAAGTATAAATAGGAACATTAATTCACTTCCGTGAACCTCAGGTGTCGGGTTTGTACATCCACTCTCCCAACCAGTTGAGCTAGGCTCACTCCCATCCGCCTGGCGATCTGGGTAACGATGTCTACATGATATGGCTCGCTACATTAAAATATGATTAAATATTTAGTGTCATATAGATATATAAGATGAGCGCAATATCTTGTCACTATAGGAACGCGTCACTAGCCGACGGCTTCGCCGTTGGCATAGGCTAAATTGTCGTCGGCAGCTGTCGACGTAGCACAATGGCTAAGCCCTCAGCCGTCGGCATAGGCTATGGCATAGCTTAGATAGGCCCCACCTGATGGCTAACGGCCATTTGGATATGAGGCGTCGGCCTAGTTTTTTTTCAATATTTTTATAATTTTTTTTCAATTTTTTTGAATTGTTTGTCTTGTTAATCTTCGGTCAAATTTTACTAATGATCAAACTTTCCGATCGATCACGCATCCTCACACTACTCCTGTACTATCATGCTTAACTTCTCTATTTCTTCCGGACGAGCTTTCGATAAAGAAATTAAATCTTATTGATAATACTACCATATCAATCCCATTAAACCTTGGAAATTGTATCACACATCTTTTTTAAAATTTCAAACAATTATTTAAGTAAATAAAAATGAATAAGTAATAATAATCTAGAATTCAAATGAAAATAAAATAATTTTTTTGCCTTTTTTTATTTAATTTGGAATAATTCATATATTTAAATCCGTAAATTGGAATTTGACAAATAATATGTTTAAATCAATCAGAAAAATGAGAAGAATCCAAACATGACATCCCTATCATATTTTTAATCATGCATCATGTATTTTTAAATAAAATTTATTTAATAGTGTCCAAATCTTCAAAAAATCATATTATGAGTCTAAAAATGGTCAAAATGGCGGGCACGGAGATTTTTACCTAGGTGATGAGCCTCACTAAACTTGTATTAGATCTCTGAAAAAACATCATATTGTGAGGATAAAAAAGATTTTTGCAAAAAAAATCATGAGCACTAGATCATGTATTCAAACTGGACGCACTTCCTGCTGGTTCGGCGGATATTTGTCTTTTTCACCAGGGGTGAACGGACATGTTTGAAATCTTTCGGTTGGGACATTTTCCATGTAAGGTGGTATAGTATTTTTGTAAAATGGGGTGGTAGAATTTTGAATGAGTATTTTGGTGATTGCTTCACAAAACTCCCTGTTTTTTGTGCTTGGAAAATAGAAAATGGCTTTTTTGTGCGACGAAAAGGAAAACTTCCTCCTGCAACATTGTTCGCCATCCCATGATTCACATGCCTATGCAAAATGGGAACAGTATCACAAACTATGACCTGATTCTATCCATAACATTGGTCATTTGACTCAAAAGCCAGGAAACCTCGAACATGATAGGTCATTTTATGAAGTTTTTTGAGACATAATCAATTTATCAAGTTTGATATTTTTACTTAAAACTATGTCACATAACATGACAGCATGCAAAGGATTTACATTGTTTGGATCGTTTTTGAATTTCTTATGCTCATTTCAAAATTTTCCGGTGTCAAACTTTGGTCAAAACGGCGGGCATGAAGATATGTGATGAGCCTCACTACAACTTGCATTGGATCTCTAAAGAAATATCATATTGTGAGGCTGAAAATGACTTTTGCAAAAAATCATGAGCATTAGATCATGTACCTATAGTTCGAACTGGACCCACTTCCTGCCGGTTCGGCAGACATTTGTCTTTTTCACAAGGGGTGGACGGACATGTTTGAGATCTCTCGGTTGGGACATTTTCCATATAAGGTGGTATAGTATTTTTAGAAAATGGGTTGGAAGAATTTTGGATGAGCATTTTAGTGGTTGCTTCATAACCCCCTCCCTCCCCCCCCCCCCCCCCCCCCCGTTTTTGCCGCTCGGAAAATAGAAAATGGATTTTCCGTGCGACGAAAAGGAAAACATCCTCCTGCAACATTGTTTGCCATCCCATGATGCACATGTGTGCATAATATGGGCATAGTATAAAAAACTTGGCCCTGATTTTGGCCATAACATTGGTCATTTGACCCAAAATCCAGGAAACCTCGAACATGATAGGTCATTTTGTGAAGGTTTTTTGAGACATAATCAATTTACCAAGTTTGTTATTTTTTCTTGAACTATGTCACATAATATGATGAAAGGAATATGCCCAAGAGAAAATAATAAAGTGGTTATTATCTTATTCCATGTTTATGATAAATGTTTATTTTTCATGATATAATTGTGTTAATAGGAAACATTAATACATGTGTGATTTATAAAAAGAAAAGGTTCCTAGTAATGCCTCTCTTAATACTAGCTTGTTTATTAACAGATAATAAAATGTTTCCTAATCATGAACATTGGATGTTATTAATAACATGGCCATATCATTGGAGAATGATGTGATGAACAATCACCCGAAGTTGATGTGGCAATACGATCATGTCCTCAATTTTACTGCTAACACATTTGTTGTAACTCAATGTCCTTAGACCATGAGATCATGTCAATCATTTTCACTGAAATGTATTTTGATTCTATCAAACGTCACATCGTAACAAGGTGATTATAAAGGTGTCATCAGGTACTTGGAAAGTGTTAGTTTAGTATTGTGGATCAAGAGTGGGATTTATCCATCCAGGTGACGGAGAGATATACTCAGGGTCCTCTCAGTGATATCACATTGACATAGCTTGTAAGCAAGTGATTTGATCACTAGAATGTTATATCATAGGAATGATAAAAAGAGTACTTGTCGGTAACGAGATTGAACAAGGTATAGATGATACCAAATGATCGTATCTCGGACAAATAAAATATCGCGAGACAAAAGGAATTTGATTACAACAAAACAGGTTCAGACGATCATTGGATTTTCGTGGAACGAGTGGGAGTCATTATGGATATCCAAGTCCCGCTAATGATTATTGATCGGAGAGAGTCTCGATCATGTCTACATAGATCTCGAACCTATAGAGATACACACTTAAGGTTAGTCGATGCAAGTGAGCGGATAGGGAACATAGGGGAAGATAATGACATCGCAGGAATTCGTTCTATCGAATCTACCGAAATAGTTTCAGGGTATCGAAACAAAGCAAGGGATCAAAATGTTAATGTGTTCATTAAATGAAGCATTCATTAAATGAAGTACTCATTAAATAAAGTGTTTATTAAATTGAGTTACATTAAAACAAGAGAATTAAAGTGCTTTAATGGAAAGACCTTTGGTTTTTTTGAGTGGAGAATAAATGGAGAAAGTGGAGAATGAATTTTGTGTGAGTAGAGTGTCCACCCGCATGAATGAGAGGAGGGGAGGGGGCAGCTCCTTGGCGCTATCCAAGGGAGGGGTTGCCCCCTCTCCCCTATAAAAGGAGGAGGAGTCCTCCCTTCCTCTCACACTGACTTGCTCATTCTCTCATATGTCCTTTGGTTGGCATCTTCTCCCTCTTGCTACACTTGTCCATTGCCACTATAAAAGGTGCTTAGGCAAAGCCTTGCTCGATATCTTACCCTCCACCACCTCTACCATGGCGTGGCGCTGTTGGAGTTCCCAGGGATCCACTACTTCCGTTGCCCGACTGGAGCGAGGGTTGGGAGTCGTCGGCACACCGTATGTGTTACCGATTATGGAGGCACTGCCCTCATGTGACATCGATCATCTGCATGTCCTTGAAGATGGTCGTGTACACTCTAGATCAACCACGTTTGTTTGCAGGAACGTTATCCTGCTTACGGTCTTCAAGGATGAGTCCGTTTGAAACCGTTACAAGTATCGCCTAGATTCAATCTTGGCAGTTGCAACCGTAGGAAATTTTTTGTTTTCTATACAACGAACCCCATCAGTTGTATCAGAGCTATGTCTATGCATATATGCTTTGTACGGTTAGAACACATGGAGATGTGGGCATTGATGATCATGTTATTGCGAACTTTTGTGTACTTTGGATATTAGCGGCATAGTGGGATGAAGCGGTCCAGACAAAATTTACATATCCTCATGCATGAGACATGTTCCATGCTTAATATGCAACTAGTTTTGCATAAATGTCTAGCGGGTGTCTGTCTCTCCCACTATAGTTGATATCTAATTTACAAAGGTCTGCTTAATAACTTGGTTATCACCGTTGTGGTTGAAGTTAGCAGGTAGAACAGTTCATTCCTAGAAAGCCCACAACCACATAAAACTTGCAAAAGATAAATTCGAGGCGTCTAGATTTATTTTTGTTGGGCTTGTGTCATTATACTGTAAATGTTATAATTTTAGTATGGTAAGATACTCTCGGTAATTATAAAAAATAAGTGGGAGCGCCATAAACCTTGGCGTGACACAAATGGAATGATAGAGATTATATTATACCATGATGCACAAGATAGTGATCAAGTGCAAGAACCATAGCATGTCACTTTTACATATGATGTTTGTTTGCATCTTATTTATGCTTATGTATAGATTAGAACTTGGAGATAGCATTATAAAATGATCCCTCCTACTAAATATCAACATAATAATATGTTCTTTCTTAGTATGATCGGCTGTGATAGAATCTATGTTTGCATACAACGGGTGTTAGACAGTTTTACACACGCGAGTACTAAGGTTCTTACTTGTCGAGCCTATCATGTATAGACATGGCCTCGTAACATGAACCAAAAGGTAAATAATGAGTCATATGGATGATATGATGCTCATACGATGCTCGCCATTAGAGCTACACCACCACTCGTGATGATCGGTCGTGGCGTAGTGAATTTGGTTCGTGTAATCACTAAAAATGACTAGAGGGATGTCGTTTTTGAGTGGGAGTTCACATAGTAATATGATTAAAGTCGAACCCAATAACTTATCATAAACTGAATCGAAATGAATTTGTATAGTTCATTGTAGTCACTGGCATTTGTTTACTACCTTGTGTTTAGCTATGACTGAGATAAGATAACTATAGGATTCTGGAAATTTTACTTTACGAACTAGTATCGTATTGTTTTATCAGTGTTTAAAGTACTATTGCAAACTTTCAGCAAAACCTCACTTACTCTGTGAAATTCAATAAGTAGTATTGAATCAAGAATAACAGTTCCAACATTAGTATCCAAGTATCTTGCTTGCCTCCATGATCTTTGATATTTGAAAGTTGTTTCAGTATCAAGGTTATCTAGGAGCTAAAAGAATTGTTTCATAAACCATCATGCGTGGAAGATATTGTGATATCTGAAATAATGTTTGGTTGCAATATGATAAAATATAATTTTAGTAAGATACATGTTCTCATATAGTATGAGAATTTGCGAAGGTTGAAGATGCTAGGCATCCTGATCTCCCAAAAGTTTTTGGGAACTAACATTATATTCACGATTCGTCCTTATGAGCTATAGTAGCTTGATCATGAAAGTTGTCATGGTAAGGATGAATAAAAGATGTAGGTAAAATGTTTTACATTAAAAGGATTACCAAAAGGAATCAAATTTGAGAGAATGCCAAACATTTGATAATGGTGATCCACTTCAAAGTGCATGTCCAACAGTATTAGTATTTGACTATACATTCTTTGGAGCATGTGTCATATATATGGCACCACTATTGATGTTGGTAGATTCTTTTAAAAAGGAAAGGTAATGCTGGAAGAGAATCTAGTAAATATTTGGCAGAAAGGAAAAAGACTAAAAATGTCCAGCTTAGGTATATAGATGATATACACGTTATGGGTGTATTCTTTGCTTGTTAAACAATATGGTTCTTGGGTATTAGATACCAGTATTGGATACTGAATAGTTTGGTATGAAGTGTCATATAGAACAATACAATTCATGCACTACAATGGCCTAATTAACTAGCAAAAGAATATGTGATGATGTTTATCAAAAACAAATAAAGTGTTATTGTGTTTCTAGTTGATATCAAAGTTTGCCTTCAGGATTTGTATTAATAGTTGTTATTTTATTCCGATATTATGAGAATAATGGTTATTTGAATAATTACTATATTCCATAGAAGATGGAGGAACTTTTACAAATCTAGTTGGATAAATCACGTTCATAAACATTGATGCTAAAAGTCGCAAGACGGATGATTGGAATACCACTTTTTGAGTGACATCGCCATTTAAATTATATTGGAAATAAAACAAGAAGAAAACTCCATGTTAATGGATTTTTGGAGTCTTTTGGTTTTGAATCTTTTGACGCTCGTGAAACTTTTCTGGAGATAATTAAAACCTCGTTCATGGACCAAAGAAGAACAAACGACTAACCTCTTGGACATAGTGCATACTGATGTATATTGTATATTATGTCTAGTCGTGAGCGATGGATTTAAAATTCATATGCTTTCTCCGAAATTTAGTAAATACATGTGTACATTTAATTAATAAGAGAGAAGTGTGAAACATTTGAAAATATTTAAATTATTTCAAGATGAAGTGGAAAATAATTGTAACAAGAAAATAAAGAATTTATGATTGGATCAAAAAGGAAGATATTTGAATTACAAGTTTAGCAAAACACCTAAGACTTGAGGAATCGTTCCATTGACTTGCGTTTCTCGAAACACCATAAGTGTATGGAGTGTTCGTGAAATATAATCAAACCAGGTTTGACATGGTAGGATCAACAATGTTATTTAGAAATTGCCATTATATTTTAGTGACTATCGCTTTTACATTGAAAAGAGCTCCATCATGATCCGTTGAAATGACACACCATGAGTTATGGTTTGGGATAAAACCCAAGTTGTCTTTTCTTAAATTTTGGTATGCTAGGCATAAGTAAAATGTTTACAACCAAAGTCAGATGAGCATGTCTTTGTAGGTTATTCTGAATAATCATTGGATATTTTTCTATAGGAACAAAGACAAAAGTGTTTGTCGCTTAGAACGTCAAGTTTCTTGAGAAGGAATTTTTGTGAAAAGTTAAGTGGGTGGACAATAGAATTTTGATAAGGTTATTGAACCTAAGCTATGTATGCTGAGTTGTGCAGTGACAGGAAGTGTCCCGAAGGCAGCCACAATGCTCATGGCTCACATGCCTAAAAAGTTGTGGTCACGGAGATCTAAGTTCCTATTGAACCTCGTAGATCGGGTAAACAATCAAATACTAAGATTTGAGATTAAATCATTATTGTTTAACAATGATGAACCTACTACATGTAAAGCAGCAATGATGGGCCCTGACTCCGTCAAATGGCTTGAAGCCATAAAATTCATGATAGTTTCGTGCACGAGAAACCAAGTTACTAAACTTGGAAGACCCTCTGAAAGGCATGAAGCATATCGGTTGTATTTGGATCTATAAAGAAATAGACATGGATGTTTCACATCTACGAAATAGTCGACATGTCGGTAAGGAGTTTACGACAATATTCAAGGAGTTGAATACGACAAAATTCGATCTTTCATAACGATATTTAGTCTAGATGGATTAGTGTAGCAACCGCTACATATGTCAATTGTTGTATATGCTAGTTGAACAAACAAATCAACATTCTTCTAATAGAATGGTTGCCTAGGACGTGTACATGACACAGTCCGAAGGGTTTTGTTAAATCAAAGGATGCTAAAAGGCATGCAAAATTCAATATTTGAAATAAGCATAGCGGAGTTGGAATCTTCACCGTGATGAAATTGTTAAAATGTTTAATTTCACCATAAACGATGAATATGCTTGCATTTGCAAGAAATTGAGTGTGAGTGCTGAGACATATTTCTAATACATTGTGTATAAGGCATATTGTTGATTGGAAAAGATGTATCTTTTATTTGACACATGTTAAGAATTTCGTTGAAATTAGATTTGGATGAAAGACTTAGGCAAAACACGAATATTAGGCATCAACGTCTATTTGGATAGATTGAGACACTAATATGGTTATGCCAAATGTACATAGATGAAATATTGAATGAGTTCAATATGGATCATGTTACTCGGGGGTCGCTGATTATCTAACATACAAGTTCATACCTATGAGATCTTTAGATCATGTTACATGTGCCCTTAAATTAGATAAAAAGCATTAGGCAAACATAGATAATCATTCCCACAAATTAATAAATACTATAACTATCACAAAATGGATGGATTTAAAGGAGGCACAACACATCTCACCAATTCCCTACATCTCCCACGCCTAGGGTATTTACTCAAACATGAGAGGAAGACAAACCAAAGGCATAATTGTATTGCAAACATAAATCATCTCAAAGTTACCGTAGCAAACCACAATATCGACTGAAGATCAAGTCAAATACAAACCAAAGGTAGATCAAAGTATAAAAACATAATCTTACAATTGACAATATCTCTCTATCTCTAAGTAATGATGGGGATGATGGTGGAATGTGTGGTTGAAGAGGTCAAAATCATTGAGGAATGAGGGAAGGTTCTTCTCCTCTCCCAGATCTGATCTCCCCTTTCTGGATGAGTTTGTGGCGGCTGTGTTCTCTTTTTTACCTCCTCATCTTCATGAAAGTTACTTTTATTGATATAGTGGAGTCGGCAGCATGTAGTACGGGCGCACGGTACGGGCGCATCCTGAACATACTGTTGGTCGTTATGCTTACTGAACACCTTTGATGAAAGGGTCTCCAATTGGGGATTTACTTCCTTAGGTGCAATTAGCCATAAATGCTATTATATCTTTAATAAATGTTCATTACCTGAAAACCATCACAAAAAACAAAAGATTCGCTAATTGCAACATTAACATTAGTGGAAAGAAGTAATCTTCAGTGAAATCCAGCAATAAACAAGAGGAAAAGCAATACTAAAAAGTGATGAAATTTGGAGATATCAGTGATTGTATTTTGTTGGATGGACGTCCCTTATGTATCGTCATGGTACCTAGTGCACGTGGGTACTGCTCTCCTCCACTGTTCTGGGCCGGCGCAGCAGCAAGCTGCGAAGGTACTCCAGGTGGTGGCAGTGGGGTGCCATATGCAATGGCCCGGGGGCCGATCCGAACCCCTGATTTACTGCATCACGCTGCAGATGGGCGTACCCTTCTTGGAGCTTTTGAAACTCCCGATAGTCTTTGAGAAGGCAGATGTACTTGTTTTTGTCATCCTGCTTGTCGATGTAGAAGTGGATGCTGCAGTGACTTGACAACTTATCAACTGTGGATGGTTTATCGCCGCGAGTGTGCCGTTGCCATGATTGTGTGGTTATTCTGATGTCGTGGTAGCTGCCACTGCAGTAGCCGCTGTTGCGGTTTTCGTTGTCACGGTGATTGGCGTAGCCAGCCGTGACCATGTCGACTTCCTCTTGGTCATCGTAGATGCGTGCTCTCCGCTTTCCTCGGCGATCGCGTCTGCGACTGAGGCCATCCTCGTCATCCGAGCATGCTCGGTTGTAGTGGACGACATCTTTGCCATCGACCCAGCGATTTAATGATGTCTATTAGGTGATCGATGGTATTGGGCTTGATGCGGCCCAGCTCCTCCCTGAGTTCGCGGCGCCTCACACCGCCATTAAATGCGTCAATTGCCCGTTCCTCAGAGTTGTACTCCACTGAGACCTTTGGCACTAGGCAGACAACTCTTCAATTGAGGTCGGCCGCTTGCAGGTTCCCTTAAAGTTGCGTATGAAGCTATAGACCAGCTCCTCCCAACGTAGATGGATCCGGAGGGACGATTGTTGAGCCAAGGACGCGTTGCGCCCTTAAAATACAACTAAAGGCATTGCATGGATGTGTTCTTTCTTACACCATGAAGCTGGACTGATGAGATGTGATTGTCCAGCTAAATCTTCGGCTCCTATAGGCCGTCGAACTTCGGATTGTCCAAAGGAATCTTAAAGCCCTTGGGCATTCGCGATTGCCGTATGGCTCGGCTGAAGCATCTTGTGCCGCAGAGCTCCGTGTCTTAGTCCTCCGACTCTGTGGAGAACGTGTGTTTAGCATGCAGATTGTCAATTTTGTGCTATGTGATCTCGTCACGAGTGTTATAGTTGCGGCTCCTCCGCCATGGGTTGCGGCATCACCGCGATAGGTCATGCTCGTCCTTGTCGAATGAGGGCGTCCGGTTCCTTGTGAATTTTACCACAGCTTTCTTCGGATCCGGAGTCACCTCTCCGATCAATGCGGCTCCGATGAGCCCGAGGCCCGCGATCGCGGACCTGTGGGCGGCGGATCATGGATCCCCGACCGGTGGTTGGTTGGTACCTGCTATAACCGAGGCTTGCGATGTCTTGGGCATCATATTGTCCCGCGAATCCACCGACATGAAGGACATGTCGAGGGCATTGGTGGCCTTGCGCCTTGCATCTGGGCCCATGTGCTCCAGCCGAGAGCGGCTTTTGTGGATGGCGTGACCGCCATTGTCCTTTGAGGAGGATCCGCCGATGGAGGAGAGTCCTGCCCATCGGGCGCTTGATTCGTTGGCTGCCTTCATATGTTGCTCGATCTGGTTGTGTTGCGCAACTTGTCGATTGTGCACCTTTATGAGGAGCCAATGGTATCCAATGATCATGTCACGGGAGGCATCGACTAGCAGAGGGTTTCCCCGTAAAGTCTCTCTGACTCTCTCCCACTCGGCGTCATTGAGATGGATCTGCTGATGACCTGCGTCGCCACTGTTGGTGGCATCGGGATTTGGGGAGGGCCATTGTTTGCATTGTTGTTCAGGGGAAGGCCCCTGTTTCCACCGTTGGGATCTTGTGGATCAGCCCTATTGCCACTGTTGTCTTGGTGTCGTGGCCGTCGATGACGAACGCTCATATGAAGTGGTGGGGGAGATCATTGATTCCACAACTTTCTGATCTGGAGCCTCGAGATCTTTCATCTGATGGTGGGTCGCAGAGATCAGAATTGCAACTATTGCTGCTATCCGAGTCATACGTCAGCATGGGTGCGCCGAGCATACCGATTGGTGGTATCCACGGGGTCGGTGCAGTCGCCAATGGGACCACCTGCTCAGGAAGGTGGAGCGTGCCGATCCGGCTAACCTGGAAGCATAGGCTCCCGAGAATCATGTCGACTCCGTCTCCTACGGAGTCGAAGGCCGGGCAAGTTGTCGGCGAGTTAACGGTGAAGTCGATGGGGCTAAAGAGGAGGTGATTCTCCATTGCGGAGGAATCAAAGATCACGGGTGATGGGGCCGTCACGATCGCAACATCAGCATCCTCAGTTCCCACAGATGGCACCAATTACCGAGGTTTGGACTCATCAATGCCCATTCTTATGGGCTTGGGTTTTGGAGAAGAGGGGAACGCTGGAGATCACGGAACGGCTAACAAACAAGCAATGCAGGACACAAGATTTACCCAGGTTCGGGCCCCCAGAGTGAAGTCTTACTCCTGCTTGTCTGTTCTTGATTGATGGCGAAACCGAAGGTTACATGGGGTGTGCAGATGAGATCTGGCAGCTGTGTATGCTAGGGTTGTGTATTCTCCTCCTCTCCATACCTTCCTGGCCTTTATATGGGGAGGCCAGGTCTCGGGGGTAGGTCAAGTCGGTTACAGATTAGGGTTTTCCTTTTAACTTTCTATCCTGAACTAGTATTATTCTCTAAGGAGCCGCATCCTTCATGGGCCTGGGCCACCCGAGTTCCTCCTGGGCTTTGTCATCAGGGGTACACCGTCGCATGGGATTCTATTGGGCCAGACCGGATAGGCTAACGTTAAGCACCCGTAGGGCTTACCCATGTCAACAGTCTCTTTAGAGTTTAATAATTATTAGCTGGCAAGTTATATGCGGTTAGGAAACGAACTTAAGTGCAATTGTTCAGATATATTATGCTCATGTTCAAGATTGCAGGATTTTTGACGATGGAATATGATACTGCCTTGGACTTGTGAGTTTCTCTGCTTGAATTTTTTTCTTGCTATTATTATTTATAGCTTTGTCACTCGAGGGCGAATAAAAGCTAAGCTTGGGAAGTTGATATCTCAAAATTTTGACACCTTTTCTTAAGGATTTTCCATTGGTTTGAACTGGGTTTTGTTGATTTTGATCTTTCAACTAACATATATATCACAAGTTAGCGAAACCTTGTTCTTTTGTGATGATTTTTAGGTATTGGACACTTTTGGAAGATCCGAGAGCATTTATGGGCTTATCACATCTAAATGAGCAAATCTCCAATTGAAGATAATTCCATTTGAGGGTTACTAAGCCATTAACGACCCATGGTACACCCGTACGGTCAGCACATACCACCCTCCGCCGCCTCGGTTATATCAATACAAGCAACTTTCGTGAAGAAGAGGGGGTCATAATATGAACACAGCCGCCACAAAGCATTCCGGAAGAGAGGAGATCGGATCTGAAGAAGGAGAAGAACTCCACCTCATCCTTCAAAGATTCCTAGCCTCTTGATCATTAACTCCACCATATTTTCCCACTTGTAATGAGAGAGAACGATTCATAGTTGTAAGATTAGGGTTTTAACCTCTATTCCTACTTTGGTTTGTATTTGATTTGATCTTTGACGATATTGTGGTTTGCTACGATAAAGTTGAGATGATTTCTATTTGCAATAGGATTATATATTTGATATATTCTCCTCTCATGTGTGAGTAAATCCCCATAGGCGTGGGAGATATAGAGAATTGGTGAGATGTGATGTTCCTCCTTTATTTCCATCCATTTGTGATTATTGACCTGAATATTATATTATGAAAATGATTATCTATGTATGCCTAATACTTGTTATTCAATTTAAGGGATCGGGTAACATGATCATGAGATCTCATAGATATGAACTTGTTTACTAGCAAATCGGCGACCCCCCGAGTGACACGGCCGATATCAAAGAGGAGTTAGTACAACTCGAGGACAACAAGGAACCATCGAGTTTAAAGCCTTGATCTGGTCTAAAGACCTTTATTGATATGCTGACCATGGTTTTGGTAACAGGCAGAAGGATCATTGGAATCGAGAAGAATCTACCAAAAGGACTCTTGATTGGTATATGGGTTGCTTCCTACTCACATAGGAATAAGAAGTATCATAGTCACTTAACCCATTTTATTCACCTGGCACATTCACTATCACCATGAACTATTTCTCTCCGTGCCTAACCTTTCATCTGCAGGAACTTCGAACAACCCTGTACTTTTACTTTTATGTTATTTACTTTAAGTATTGTTCAATACTCAAATCTACTTTGTTTTCACTCACCCATCTCACCCTCAACACTTGCAGTCAATTCACTCAAGACAAAGTGACACCTTGAGTGTGACATAAACCCCTCAGATAAACACTTTCCTAGGCTCCTTATTGGGATCGATACAAAATATGGAATTAATACTTTCACGAAAATGTGCTCTAATGAACCTGTGCTCTTGCAGGCTATCAATTAAGAAGATATTATATCTTGCAAAAGGTGAAGAAAATGATCTACACTTAATGTGGAGATATCATATCTTCTCTAGGAGGGAAGGAGATGATTTCACATTAAATGGGGAGATCAATACCTTCCTAAAGGAGGGGGAGGCGCAAACTCTGGGGCCACCTAGGCCACCGGTCCCTAGGGGAAACCCTAGGGCACCCAAGCCTCCTCCCCTCCTCCTATATATAGTGGCATCCCCCACCCCATTGAGCACACAATTCCCACGGTGGCGTCTCTCTCCCTCTCCACCCCTCTTCCTCTCTCTCCCTATCCCTCGTGGAGCTTCTCCACATATACGCAAGCCGCGATGTTGTGATATTATCACCGTAGGCGTGGTGCTCTAAATGCCGGAACGCTAGACCGATTGGGAGGCTAGACGCATGCAACCTATGGAGGGATTGCACCTTCGATCCTCCACCGAGTGGAGATTCTCCTCGTGGCTGGGAGGGATACACCTAGCTACGGGGATCGACGTGATCGCTATCAAGGAAATACACCGAGAATCTTCTGCTACATTCATCGATGAGTTCATTTAGATCTATCTCTCGTGCTCTTGTATAGTTCGATCTTGGTATCAGAAATTTTAAATTCCCTATGTGAACCCCAACATGTAGTAGATGCCCTGAGCAACTGGAGTGAGCGATGAGGTCGTGATGAGGAAGTTTCAGTTGGCAGGGAGTTGTGGTAATGCCGAGAATCAGCTGCAATCGATGACGAGAAAGTTTCACTTTGGAGGTTAGGTTCCCGTAACAACTTTTTTTTTGTTTTAGGGCATCCGCTAGAGGTGCCCTAAATATGTATAAGTTTTTTAGGGTAGCCACGACAGCTAGCTTTATTGATTATGGAATAAAATTAAATTTTTAAAAGGAAAGAAAAAGGGAAAACTATCTAATTATAAGAATTTTGCAATCTAAAATACTCCTTGGCTATCTCATGGGGGCTGCTTCTCTAGGACAATGAGCAAACTCTATACATCCCAATCCTTCCCATCAAAGTGAAACAATTGGCATAAATTGTCGTGGTTGGTCCCAAAACCCTATCATCTCCGACACATAACTTGATAACATCCTTGCAATCCGGCTCCGCCTGAATTTTATTATACCCATTAATATCTACAAGCTCTAACCCATGATGCATAGCTAGCACCTCCGCCATACCTGCATCTGCAACATGAGGTAGATAGTGCAAGAGTCTGCCAAAAAAATTCCTGAGAAGTCTCGTATGATGGCTTTAGTAGCTCTCTTACCTTGATCTGCATGATAAGCATCGGTCACTGCCAGATTATGGCATCAAGGTTTGTGTTTCCTTCCTTCAGTTTTGCGGACTGGGATTAGGTGACACGCCGTAACATGCACTTGCATCTATCATCCAAACTCTATTCCGACGGACAAAAATAAACTGAAGCACTAAAAATAAACATCTCTCATACTTACTTTCTAGTTCTTAGACTACACAACTTGAATTAGAATATAAATTCGAAAAAGTATGAAAATTAATTTATGCAAATTTGGTAAAATTATATGCCTGTATTTTTTTAGAATAAATATAGGACGCTGCTATGTTTAGACCGGTTGCTAAATTACAAACTTTGGCGGGATTTTTTTTTTGTTTTTTGCGCTGGCCTCTCTTTCGGTACTAAACATAAGAGAACAAAAAAGCTGATGTTAGCAAGAATAAAATACGAAAATCTGAATATTCAAAATTTTTTGTAGATCATTCCATTTATCCGATTTAGAATCGGTTTTCATCGTTAGACTAGTCACGACGAGATCTTCGAAACTAGATCCCATATCGATATGTTTCGAGAACTTTTTTTCGAACAAAAATGTTATCCACACGTAACACATAAGTTATCCGGGCTTTACTATGTAAGTTATCCATCGGATAACACATAAGTTATCCATCCTATAAATAAGTTATGCGTTTAAAAAATTTTATGCGTGAAAACACAAATATAAACCTTTTCAATTTAGCATCTATTTTCACCGAGTTGACAACGCGAAGTCTCGCTATCATAGCACCTAGACTATCATATTCAAATCAAGTAATTCTATCGTATATGTAATTAACTAAAAATAGAGGTAATCAGGACTTAACAAATATAATGGTCACAAAGAAAACTAAAGTTATTCTAATTTTTTATAAAGTTATCCATTGAGATAAACAAAAAATTATCCATGACAGTATACAATAATTACCCATTATTAACATGAGAGTTATCCATGTTTTAACAGATAAGTTATCCATCTAATAACATGTAAGTTATCCACCGCTATAAAAATTTATTCATAAATAAAATATAAAAATTATTCTAGGGGTTCGGCTTCAAGTTTAATTTCTTTAAAGGAATTAAACCTAAATTTCAAAACCTCGAAGGGTATTAGTGTACTAAGACTTTGTCGCAACGCATCAATGGCGACGAAGTCTCTATATCCTAACATCTAGGCTATCGTGTCCCAATTTAAACTAGCTCGTATCTCATATTTAATTAACTAAACTAACATACATGGAGCAATTGAGTTTCATAAGGCGGAAAAATAAATAAAAAGTTGTCCATAAATGAGAAATGCGAGAAACATCTAGCTAATCCGTTTATAAGGTGGGTAACTTATATGATATGGGGTGGATAACTTACATATTATGACATGGATAACTCACGTATTAAGGGTGAATAACTTTTGGTCCGAAAAAAAATTCGTCTAAACATATCAACATGGGATCTAGTTTCAAAGATCTTGACGCGACTAGCTCAACGGTGAAAACGGTTCCTAAATCGGACGAATGGTTTGATCTACAAAATATTTTGAATTTTCGATTAGATTTTTAGCTGACTCAGATTCACGTTCCACGTCATGCACATTCACACGATCTATCCCACTCTACTCAAACAGCAAACGTTAGCCCGCCGAATTTTACAATCCACCGACCGGTGTACAAATAGATTTCCCGTTAATATATGCCTATATTCGAACTATTAAATGACTGACAAATTGTTTTTATTGTCTAGTATCTAAAAGAAATTATACATAGTTGAAAACTGAGGCGTAATTGTGAGATTTTTTTTCTCTATGTTTCTTTAGATCACTTTTGTCCGTCGGATGAAGATTGCGTAGCAGATATAAAGGTGTATGTTACGGTGTGACAGATCTCAGTCCCAGTTTTGCATTGATTGCCACCATCGCTCTAATAGACATTGTGCAATTGGGGCCTCGGTTGTACCGATTCAGCATGGGTTAGTTGTCGACGGATCTGGCATAAATACCAACACATAAAAGAAACTGTTTCTTACACCCCTAGCTAGTCACAATCCAGAGCACAACTCGACGGGAGTCAAAACAGATGTTGTAAAGCTTCCATTCAAGACCTTTCCTCATCCAAGGCATCGAAAATGATCTGGCTAAGAGCCAAGGCACTCAAATCTGTAGTCACTAGAAAACAGGGCACTAGTCCCGATTTGTAAGAGACTCAATCCGGGACTAAACGTATCGGGACTAAAGGTTAGGTTTTTAGTCCCGGTTCTATTACAAACCGGGACTAGATTGTCTCCACGTGGCCGCTCTGTGCGTGCTGGGCTGGAGGATGGACTAAAGTTCTTCTGCCGCGGCAGCGTTTTGCACCAAACTACTGTCGCGGTAGGAGGTGGGGTTTTAGGGTTTTAGGGTTTTCTTTTTTTGTGTTTAATTATTTTTCATTTTGTGTTTTCATATACATATTATTCTACGCTACTACATGCTGTATACATCGATGCATATATAATATAATTTCACTCACGATAATATAAATACATATAAATATATATACAACCGAGACTAGAGCTCGTCTAATTGATTTACACCAAGATCATCATTACAACAGATACTGTCCTTTTGTGTCTATCCACGATTACACGAAGGTCTATCTACGGTATACTCTCCTTTTGAGTTTATGACGTCCCTGAGAAAAAATCCCGACAACTCCTCTTAAATTGCTAGTAGGCGTTTATATGGTAGGAGCTTATCCCGCATCGCATCCAACTATATATAAAGAAGTAGATCATTATGAATGGAACTCAACAAAAACTATGGTATAGAATAAATTGCGAATATATTGTTTACGTACTTGAAGAAAGTCTGTGTCCTGCTCCATACACCCACGAATGAACTCACATGCGTAATAACCACATAAATTAGTCTCCTGTGGCTGCGTCGCACACTTTTCGATCGATAATATAATTCAATCAGATACTAATCAAGCATGATAATTGTAAGAATTATAATTGTAATATACACATAAATTAGTACCCTAGCTCTCGTACTACTTACCGGGACCGTACGAAAAGTGAGCTCCTCACGCCATTCACCCTGAACCTTCTTCGGCAAAAAAGAAATGAATGAGTTATTAATTAGTTTGCATCTCAGAGAATGAACGAGAGAGACAGATATAGTGATTGAAATTACTTTTGGAGGCAATCAATTATGCTGCGGTAGTCTTCCATCGGCTTCTTTAACGAGTCCAAGATTTCAACTTTGCACGGTCAACGTCAATGTTTAGAAGAATCCAGTGGAAGTTATTATCGTTTATATACACTTAACATCGAGTAAACAAAAATTGAATGTGTACAAGACAGTAAGACTCTTACCCATAGTTGTAAGAAAATAGTATTTGTGTCTTGTAATGTTGCTCCATTAAAAACATTAGCAAGTTATCCTCTGTTTCCTCGAGGTTATTTATTAGCGTATGTCCATTTACTCTATTTGGGTCAACGAACCCAATGCTGTAGATTGATTTTCTTCTATATTCTTGAATCTTCATTCTGCATATATAATAGCATACAGAAGGAGCTATAGTAAGGATAACGACAGGAAATGAATTGAACGAGCTGAGTTAGTGACTTAATTACTTACAGACAATATATGCTGAGGAGGGACTTGTCGAGGGCGTCTAGGTTGAATAACTAAAATAGTTCACAAAGTTCAATAGAGATCTCGTCTGGACGGAAGTACTCCTCTCCAACTTTACATAGAAGAAATTGTCTCCCTTCCTTTGTGACTTTCAAGTACCAGATATGTAACAGTCGCATATATGTTGGCAGATCATCGAATACTTCATTGCTGACCAGAGGCTCCCCGTAGACAAATTTTCGTGCTATTGGTCCCTTGGCGACATTATCTCCGCCGGCTAGAAGTGCTTCGACCGGCATGTTACACTCCTTGGCTAATTTAATAGCTAATTCCATATCTATTCCACCTTGTGTGGGCTGGGGTAACACCTTGAGCGGGGCAATGGATTGTTTTGCCTGTTTGCCGAGCTGGGCAACTTCTTTTGATTTTCTCCCACTTGCAGTACTGCTTGATGACTTCTCTTTTAGTGTCTTCGTAAGACAGCGTGTATAGTCATCTTTCCTATTTAACACATGTTGGGGTGGTTGCTCAAGAAATGCCTTGAAGTGCTTCTTGACTTTTGGATCAACTAGCACCTGTGGCTCGGGTTGTTTTGGTGCAAAATGGGCCTTCACTTCGGCCCGGGAGATCACCGCGCTTTCCTCATCAGTACGGTGATAAGCTAACTTGGGAGGAGATGGCGGTACTCTTGGTAGGGGATCCTGTCGTTTTCGGCGTCGGGTCTCCCTCGACGTAGCGGTGTTATTTTTCCGCTTTCTTCCCTTTGATTCGGTGGGCGGAGGCGGAGGCGCCGGAGATGGAGATGAAATCGCGCTGCGATCCCTCTCAGGAAGGGGTCGACTATTGTTTCTTGGTGGAGACGGTGGACTCGGAGGTGATGGTGGCCTTGGAGGTGATGGATTGCTTCTCGGAGGAGAAGATTTCCTTGGCGCCTAGCCTGGAAACACAATGTGTTGTTTTTTCCAAAGAATGATCCCACCCTCCACTTCTCCAAGTGTTTTCTCCCCTTCGCCTGCAGGGATGTCAAGCTCAAGTGATCGACATGTCAGTTCAACTTCATCCACACCGACACGAGCATAGCCAGCTGGAATCTGACTTCCATGGTAGGCCGCTTCTGGTGGACAAGGTAAAGCAAAGCCGAGCGCCACCTTCATAGAAATGTTCTTCACTGTGACATGTATCTCATAAGCTTTCCTTGCCTCGACTTCATCCACGGGGTAGCGAACCATCGTTGCATTATTGTCCATCAGCATTGGATTATTAGCTTGTACCTCCGTGGAAGCCACGCTGCTTCTCCGCTGAGATGGGCCCACCGGACTGTCTAACGCAGGATCTTGCTGTCGGGCTAGTACTCTAAGTTCATTAATCTGCTCCTGCTGCAGCTTGAACATGGCTTGAAATTCATCGTTCCTTTTTTCAACCGCCTCCAACCGCGCTGCCTCCTCCGCCTTCTGCCGGTTCATTTTTCCGGATCGGCTTCTATAAGTGTCGATGTCAGCGGGAAACCCTGTCTTCCATGGAACAGATGGGCCAAAGCCTCGTGTTCGTCCGACTTTTTCAGGATTCCCGAGGGCATATGTCAGCTCATCGTTCTCTCTGTCGGGAATGAACTTTCCATCTTTTCTCAGTTGTATCACTTTAACAAGTTCATCTTTGGGTTTAGTGATGGCCTCCTTTGTATCTTTTCTCAGTCGTATCACTTTAACAAGTTCATCTTTGGGTTTAGTGATGGCCTCCTTTGTAACAATAATCTCCCCGGTTTCAGTGTCATACGACCCCCCATGCCCAAGGAGCCAATTTTTTGACCTCACGGGCCACTTATTTGTAGCTGGCGTGACCCCTTTTTTACGCATTTCTTTCTCGGTTTTTTCCCACTTCGGCGCGGCCGTCTTGTAGCCACCTGTCCCCATAGTATGGTGATATTTCTTTTTGGCCGCATTTATCTTATTCTTTTCTGACTTGGCCGTAGCTGCTTCTGATTCCTTGTATTTCACAAATGGGGTCCAGTTATCCCGCTGCTTCTCTAGCGGGCAAGTGAATGACGGAGTCAGCCCCTTCTTGGCAAATTTGTTGTACAATCTTTTCTTCCAGTCCTTGAACTGTCCGCCCATCTTCTTAAGGGCCCACTTTCTGACTTGCAACCTCAATGCCTCAGTGAGTTCAGGAGTGTCCAATTCAGGCAGAGAGAAGTGTGTCATGAGTGAATTCCAAAGACCGTCTTTGGCTCTGTCATCGACAAAAGTTTCTCCAACTCGATCACTTTTCTTTCCTGGCTTATTCCACTTCTGAGTAGTGATCGGGATGGCGTCCCTGACTATCGCTCCGCATTGGTATACAAATACACTTGCGGCCTCTTTCGGCTCCAAAGGTTCGCCGACCTCAGACACTAGATCAATGGTGAAACGCATACCATCGGCCAACTTTTTGGTCGGGCCTCGTTTCCTTGCAGAAGATTCGCCTGATGCGGAGGTCTAAGAGAAGAAACAGTCGTTAGTACATATATATATATATGAATCAACTAATGCATCTACTAGCTCGTGATCAACAGAGGCTTTATATACCTCGCCGGTCTTTGCTATGGTGGTGTATCCACCGTCAGTTCCACCATCGTCTCCACCAAAGAATTCGTCATACTCGTCTCTTCTGTCGGCTTCATCCAAGTTGAGGTATTGGGAGCCATCATCATCTCCATCATCGTCTGCTCCATCATAATTGTAACCTCCTGTACCCTCATCTATCATGTTGTACATGATGTGCTCTTCGTTGTCTCTACCGTCCATAACTTAACTAATACAGAAGAAAGATAAAACCATTTTGCTTAATGCGATAAAATAAAGGAAGATAAAGTAATCTAGCTTAAACAATGCGATAAATAAAGATAAAGTACCAGTTAAACAACAATACATATCAAATAATCCAGCTATTACAACAATAAAGTACCAATTAAACAACAATACAACCCTATTACACATCTAGCTAGCTCAGCGAAGACGTCGAGCCCCGGCTACTGAGCCGCGGGAGGTGTGCACCCAAAGTGTAGGAACCATCACCGGAGAATATCTCGGGTAAGGTGCCTGAAGAAGATGCCAGGTATTGGCGTCCCGGACTCCTAAAATGTGCATGTAGCGCCGGACGTGCTCGTCCTCCTCCCTGACATGACGCTGTACCACCTCGTCGGGGGTCGGCTCCCTCTGCATCGCACCTGGACCACTCGGCCGCCACCACAGAAGATCCGGGTCGACGACGACACCCAGATTCCTCACGAGACGACGTCCCCCGGCTGGTAGCACCTCCCAATGCCAGCCCGGTGGAGCCCAGCCCCGTGGATGCCCGGTGACACTGTCTAGTAGCGCTCCGGGGGTCACGCCGAGTGAACGAGGATGAGGAATCGGCATTCCTAAACACTAAATTAAACCTATATATTTTAAACATGATGAAAATAAATAGTATCAACTAAAATAAGCTATATTACACTAAAATAAATAGTATCAACTAAAATCCTAAAATTCACTAAATAAGAAAAATTCAATAACTAAAATAAACTATATTACACTAACTAAATTACACTAACTTAAAATAAAATATATTAAACACTAACTAAAATATCTAAGAAAAAATTACACTAAACTTACTAACTAATTAACCCTAAAATAACCCTAACTAATTAACCTAAAATACACTAACAAAATTATATACACTAACTAATTAACCCTAACAAAATAACTAACAAAATTAACACTAATTAACACTAACAAAATAACTAACAAAATTAACACTAACCCGGAGGTGGTTGACGGTGCGGGCGGCGCGGTGGGCTCCGGTCGGCGGTGTGCCGCGGGTGGGCGCGTGCCGGGGAAGGGGCGGTCAGCGGCGTGCCGGGGAAGAAGGGGCGGCGCCGGAGCGAGATGGCACGGGCCGGGCGCGGGCAACACGGGCAGCGCACGGGCGTGGGCGGCGCACGGGCACGGGCGCGGGCGGCGCGGTGGTTGACGGCGCGGCGACACGGTGGCTCTGCGCGCGAGGAAGAAAACGGTGGCGCGGCGGTCTGTGTGCTCCGGTTCGTGCACCAAACCGGGGCGCACGGGGTGGGTACTTATACCCACCCACCCTTTAGCCCTGGTTGGTAGTACAAACCGAGACTAAAGGGGGACCTTTAGCCTCGGTTTATAGTACAAACCGGGGCTAAAGGGTTTTCGGTGCCCCGGGTTTCGCGCGCAGCCCCGCACCCCTTTAGCCCCGGTTTGTACTATAAACCGGGGCTAAAGGTCCTTTTTAAAAGCTTTTTCAAAACCTTTTTCAAAATTAATTATTATATGCCTGTTTAAAACCTTTTTAAAAACTTTTTTCAAAAACATTTTTTAAAACCTTTTTTTTAAACCTTTTTTAAAACTTTTTTTTAAACTTGCATTGGATCTCTGAAAAAACGACATATTGTGAGTCTAAAAATGATTTTTTTCAAAAAATCACGGACGTTAGATCATGTACCTGTAGTTCAAACCGGACCCACTTCCTACCGATTCGGCAGACATTTGTCTTTTTCACCCGGGAAAGACAGAAAGGTTTGAGATCCCCCGGTTGGGATATAGTTCACGTAACGTGGTCTAATATTTTAGAAAAATATGATGGTAGTATTTTGTAACTGCATTTTGATGGCTGCTTCACAAAACGACCCGTCTTTTTGCGCTCGGAAAATGGAAAATGGCTTTTCCGAGCGACGAAAAGAAAAACTTCCTCCTGCAATATTGTTCTACATCCTAATATACACATGCATGCACTGGGCACCGTATCACAAACTATGTCGTGATTCAACACATAACATCCGTCTCTTGGACCGAAAGCCATGAAATCTCGAACATGATAGGTCATTTTGTGAAGGTTTTTTGGAGACATAATCAGTATACCAAGTTTGATATTTTTCCTTGCAACTATGTCACATAATATCACACCACGCGAAGGATTTACATTGTTCGGATCTTTTTGAATTTTTTATACCCGTTTTGAATTTTTTGCCGTTTCGAACTTAGGTAAAAACGGCGTGAGTGAAGATAGGGGATGAGAATGTTAGAACTTGCATTGGATCTCTGAAAAAACGACATATTGTGAGTCTAAAAATGATTTTTTCAAAAAATCATGAATGTTATATCATGTACCTATAGTTCTAACCGGACCCACTTCCTACCGATTCAGCAGATATTTGTCCTTTTCACCCGGAAAGGACAGAAAGGTTTGAGATCCCCCGGTTGGGATATAGTTCACGTAACGTGGTCTACTATTTTAGAAAAATGGGATGGTAGCATTCTGTAACTGCATTTTGGTGGCTACTTCACAAAATGACCCGTCTTTTTGCGCTCGGAAAATGGAAAATAGCTTTTCCGAGCGACGAAAAGGAAAACTTCCTCCTGCAACATTGTTCTACATCCCAATATACACATGCAGGCACAATATGGGCACCGTATCACAAACTATGCCGCGATTCAACACATAACATCCGTCTCTTGGACCGAAAGCCATGAAACCTCGAACATGATAGGTCATTTTGTGAAGGTTTTTTGGAGACATAATCAGTATACCAAGTTTGATATTTTTGCTTGCAACTATGTCACATAATATCACACCACGCGAAGGATTTACATTGTTCGGACCTTTTTTGAATTTTTTATGCCCGTTTTGAATTTTTTGCCATTTCGAACTTTGGTCAAAACGGCGTGCGTGAAGATAGGGGATGAGAATGTTAGAACTTGCATTGGATCTTTGAAAAAACGACATATTGTGAGTCTAAAAATGATTTTTTCAAAAAATCACGGACGTTAGATCATGTACCTGCAGTTCAAATCGGACCCACTTCCTGCCGATTCGGCAGACATTTGTCTTTTTCACCCGGAAAGGACAGAAAGGTTGTAGCCACTAACCGGGACTAAAGATATTTTCCGCCATATCTCACCGCTTCCCGCCATGTTTTCCCGCCCTTTCCCTCTGAACGGTGCTTTTAGTCCCGGTTGTAGCCACTAACCGGGACTAAAGATATTTCCCGCCATATCCCACCGCTTCCCGCCATGTTTTCCCGCCCTTTCCCTCTGAACGGTGCTTTTGGTCCCGGTTGTAGCCACCAACCGGGACTAAAGATATTTCCCGCCATATCCCACCGCTTCCCGCCATGTTTTCCCGCCCTTTCCCTCTGAACGGTGCTTTTAGTCCCGGTTGTAGCCACTAACCGAGACTAAAGATATTTCCCGCCATATCCCACCGTTTCCCGCCATGTTTTCTAGCACTTTCCATCTATATATAGGCCGACCACGCCATGGCTATCCATACATCTGCACCTTCCTCTCTCACAACTATGGACAGTGCCTACTAGGCCATTCTGACCCTCGAGGAGACCCAGGCGTTGTGGGCCTCCAACTAACCTTGCACGTCGGGCTACCGGCCGGCCGCCGGCTGGATGCTGAGCGCTGGAGGGGTTCTTGTCCCTCCTGTGCCTCAAGGCTCCACCAGACAGGTGGCCATCACGAACCACTTCTACCACGAGCTCACGCCGGAGCATCGGATGGATCCCTAGTGGGATCCCGACAACTATCACTCCTGGAATGCCTTCTTTGCTAACCGACGGGAAAGGGAGCTCGCCAGGTACGAGGGTGATGGCCCGCCCCCGGTGAACCACAATGATAGGATAGCTGTCATCATTCTCTTCATCTTCGTTGTCTTCCATCATAACCCCTCTTTATCCATGCTTGGTCCAACAATTATAGCCAGACATGAAACCGAACCGAAACAAGTGGCCATGAAGGACTCTTGAGGAAGAGTATTCCTTCTGATTCCGACACTCACCACATGGACAACAGATAAAACCATTCCGCTTGTTTGCCTCTGCCACAACGAGAAAAGAACGCACGCCTTTAATGAACTCGTTAGAGATTCGGTCAGCGTACATCCATTGTCGTCTCATCTGCATTTTATAATTTCATCAAACAAAATCATGATGCTAAGAGTAGTACTAGTCTAAAAATAAAAGAACACATCGTATACATAAAACAAGAACTGATTTAAAAAACTTTATACTATATCTTTAGTCCCGATTGGACAAACCAATCGGGACTAAAGGGGTTGCGGCAGGCTGGGGCCGACATGAGCCCGTTTAGTCCCGAATGGTGTCTCCAATCGGGACTAAAAGTGGGTGACGACACTATATGTCGTGAGTGGCGACACTGTTTCAGTGGGTGGCGACAATATGACAGGGGTGAGTGTCGACATTATGTCATGAGTGTCGACACTATGTTGTGCTGCTTAATATATAAATAGGCTTCCTTGTGAACTATCAACTGCAAGGAAGATCGTGTGCAAGACCAGGGACACCACTACGGCGGAGCTTCTCGAAGATGTCTTAGGACCTCCTCCTCAGACATCTTCGAGGAGCTCACCGTAGAGGCACTCACTAATATGTGGAATTAGTTAGCTCCACCAGCATACTAATTTAGCTAGAAAAGATATGAACTGAAAGATGGTGTGTGAGAGCAGGGACACCACTATGGCAGAGCTTCTCGAAGATGTCTTAGGATGCCTCGTCCTCAGACATCTTCGAGGAGCTCGCCATAGAGGCACTCCCTAATTTAATTTGGTAGCTCCTTGGCGTGTTCATGTTTTTGTTCTTAATTTCTAGCTTAACTGGCCGATGATTAACTAAAATGCTAGGGCGCCATTATATATATGTGTGTCTTCATAGTTTTGGTACTTATTTTTGTTTCAATGGATTTTGTGACGACAGGTAGAAGAAAGAAGAATATTTTGTTGCTCGACGGTGACACGATGCACTGTGAACCGACCGGATTTCAAGACAACGTGTCAAACCAAGATATGTATATAGGATGAACTCATGTATCTATGTGCTTCGATGAATCAAATGAATTTCGAGAACTATATGTGCCAAATTAACCAGATATACAGAGATAGAACCCACACAAAATCTATCCATTTCTAGAGAATGAAATGAGCTAAAAAGCAATGAGAGCTGAAATGATGAAGTTGCTAACCTCTTAGGACCCTTGATAGATATGGAGCCAAAAAATCTTCACAAATCTTGAGAAAAATGGGGAAGAACTCGAGATTGAGGGGAGAAATTTGAGAGGGATGATTGTGTGAGCTTGAAATGGCTCGGGCTGAGAAGGGAAAGAAGATATAGTCAGGGACTTTAGTCCCGGTTTGAGAAACAAACCAGGGCTAAAGGTCCACGCATCTGCTCTTTTCCAGCGCCAGACCCTTTAGCTCCGGTTTGTTAAACGACCGGGGCTAAAGTTCCCATACGAACCGGGGCTAATGTCTTCTGGTCCCTGCGGCCGTTTCTAGCCGTTGGGACCAGGGCATTAGTCCTGGTTTGTACCAGAACCGGGACTAATGCTCTGGACCAAAGGTCCGTTTTCTACTAGTGACTGCTTGGAGCATCTAAAAATCAAGTGACCAATATCCCCCCCCCCCCGACATATTCGACACAGATCATTCGAGCCAAAATGCCCCTTAGACAGTATACCTTTAAGCGGTATAATTCCATGTAGAGCTCTTTCCATTGAAAATCTTAATTTTACAAAAAAAGTGCTTTTGGCTTTCACAATACCTTCTTGACTGGGTTTCGAATAGATAAATTTTTATAGCAGGTCAATCAGTTCGGTAACTAGGACTAGACATAAAACTTGAAACTCGACGAGTTTAGCGAGCGCTCGTTTGCTCGGCTCGTTTGAAATCGACTCGTTTCTTTAACGATCCGAGCTGAGCTACAGTTTTTTGCTCGATATCCTTAACAAACTAAACGATCGAGTTAGCGATGTTCGTGAGCTACTTGTTAAGCTCGGTAACAACCAAGGTATGGTCCACTTATGTTGCTATATATCTAATCTAGCAGCCCTCTAAGATAAATAGTTGGCCAGTTGGAAATTGTATTTTTTTCATATATTTCTGTTAGATCAAGTTATTAAGCTATTGTTAAAGTGTCAGCGAGTTAGCAAGTATTGGTCAAGTGTGTGGCACTGTTATTGATAATTATCTATCGTTTTTTAAGTATTGGTATACATGTGGTTGTAACTGTCGTTTTTAATTATCGGTAAGCCTGTGTTTAAGACTGATGCATTTTCTTAACGAGCAGCTCGTAAACGCTCATTAACATCTAACGAACCGAGCCAAGGTTTACTTTTTACTCATTATTCTTAATAAGTTGAATGCTCCAATAATGAGCGTGAGCCTTAACAGCCGAGACTTAAACAATCGAGCTGCTCGATAGTCAGCCCTATCGGTAACCTCTGACAGGAGCACCGTACCTCTTTCATTAAAGACCCGGCGGCTTGGACTTGAGGAAATCCATGCATCTTTCCAAATACTCCTCTGCTCGATGTAAAATAATTTTGGCACAGACTAGGAATATTCTATCTGTTGGAACACCAATTTTGACCCAAAGTACTGTACCCTAAAAAGCAATTTTGTAGGCACGAACCCTATTACGTTCGTGAATTGGAGATGTTCCTAAAGATACTACAGGAAACAGGGAAGGCGCCGACGGCCAGACCCTGTCAGCGTATCCCACAAACCCCATCGTTGTAGGCTTGCCCGATGGTTACCGTCGGCGTAAGGGCGTCGGCGTAATGCCCCGTAGGTGTAAACTAAAACCCTGTCGGTGTACGATCTAGCCCGACGGCTACAACAGACCGGGTGTTTTCCGACGACAATGTCGTCGTCCTAAACTGCCACGTGCCAGCACTACGGCCCGCTCCAGGCAGCAGACGCCGACGATAAAGCCGTCGGCCTAAACCGCCACGTGCCACCACTGTAGCCCCGCTATAGGCAGCATACACTGACGGTAAGGCCGTCGGCCTTAAACTCTGCGGTGCCATATGGTCAGTTTTGATTTTTTGGGTTTTTATTCGTTATTTCCCTATACATTTCAAATTCCCGCAATCATAAGATCATCATTAGGCACAGTATACAACACATGAACATCGACACAAACATAAGATCATCATCATCAAAAGAACATAACTAGATCATCCATACATAGGTACATCCTCATCCAAACAACATAGCTAGTACATCCACACATAGGTACATCTCTAAGTGCATCCTAACACATGCACATCCCTACACCTCCGGAGAGCTGCTTGAGAGACCCATGTCTCCCCGCGTGAAGAAAGGTGAAGCTTGACGTCGAGTAGCCGCCGTCGAACCAGCACCAGAAGAAGGAGAAGTACCGCCATGACCACCACCACCGGTAGAAGGAGAAGCACCGCCACCCTCAGCACGATGGGAAGAAGGAGAATCACCGCCACCGCCACCGCCACCACCACCAACAGTGGAAGCACCAGGAGAAGCACGACCGGTATGAACCGGTGTCATCGCGCGCGAGATAGTCGGCGAGGCATCAGTACGACCAAAGTGTGCATTGTCGGATCATCCCGGGGGTTCTGCATAAGCGGCCTTGTAGGCCGTGTCCAAAGCAGGCTACAATTTCAAAAACAATGAATCTCGTCAACTTAGCCACTCATGAACGATTTTCGGAAAGATGATGGAAATGAAAAAAACTTACATCGCCGTTCGCTCGGGAAGGCCGTCGAGGCGGGATAGCGGGGTCGTCGACGGTGAGGGTAGCCTTGATCCGCATGAGGCTCAAAGAAGGAGTTCGCGGGATCACCCGATCGAGAATCTTGAAACGGCTGTTCTCCCGGCCACGCCCCGCCACGACCACCGCTCTCTCGTCGGTCTCCTCTGCTCTAGGGTCTTCCACCTTCGGATGAAAACCACTGAACGCCTCAAGGTAGTTAGAACCATCCTCCTTGGCAGTGCCATAGAACTCCGGAAGCGAGGGCTGAGGCTGGGACAGATCGGGCCTCTTATGCTTCATCTTGTGCCATACTTCATAGTCAGAACAAGACCTCTCTAGATGTGTCTCCTGCATCGCCAAAGAAATGTTATGCGTATCAAGTAGGATCACGAGGGGAAATAAATACAGATTGTTCCATGTATATATGTATACCATATGGGCCTTGAAGCGACCATGGTTGTGGCTTACCGCACAGTGTGTCCCCCCGGAGCCACGGTTTGCCTTGTCCCGCTCGCTCAAGGCGTTGAACTCGAGGTCTTCCCCGCGCCACCTCGCTGGCAACGCCCGCCATGTGTCCTCCTTACCATCGGCCCATGTGGGCATAACCTGAAAAAACAATACTCATTTGAAGAATGGATAATGCAATTAGCAACAACATAGAATCTGATTGACAATTTACTTACCCCGGCATAATCTTCCTCGGTCATTTTTGGTTGATCCTTCACATTCAAATGCTTTGGCCCCCTCTTTCCCAACTTCTCGGAGCTGTATAGACTGGTGGTGGTATGCTTCTGATTGTATAACTGTTGCCGTGTCAACCTTTGACAAGCCCCCCGCAAAGTCTTGTCCACCTTCTCCTGTCCTCCGGAAGCACCCTATAGAATCTCTGTAATCATACATAAAAAATATTGTGAGGCTCATAAGTTAGCATGGTGGGGTCATAAACTATGAACGAAACTCAAAAAGTTTTCCTTACCCAAAACTTGGTGATCACGACATCAGAATCTTTCCCAGCATAGCCCGAGTTTTCGGCGGCCTCATAGTACGCCCAACTGGTGGCTAGCTTCCTCTCGCCGTTGGGGACGGGAGTGTAAAAGCCTGGCCAAAATTTCCTAATCAGAGCTCCAACCAAGGTGTTAGGCGCACGATACCTGGAGGAAATGTCCAATTGCTGCACAATAGCAAAACATTAGTACATGCCAAATTGTTATGACCAAAATGAAATTACATGTTCAAAATTAGTATAGCCACTTACTCAATGTCGTTAGGCGTAATGATGGGTTTCTCATCCTCGGAAGCAGGTTCGTCCACTAGGACACCTGATTCCCCAAGAATCTTTGGCTTCTTCGGCCGTGTCGACAGCCCCGACTCCTGGTCTCGGGGCTCCCCCTCCTGGTCTCGAGACTCCCCTCCTGGTATCGAGACTCCCACTCCAAGTATCGAGACTGCTCCTCCAAGTCTCGAGATTCCTCCTCCTCCTCAGGAGACTCCGAGTAAGCAGACTCGGAAGCCACATCGCCAGAAGCGGAGGGTAGGTCACTCAGAAGGCGTAAAACTCGTCCTCCACCTTGTTCTCGTCCTCCACCTCGTCTTGCGCCTCGTCCTGCGCCTCATCCTACGCCTCGTCCTGTCCTCATGGGAAGTCCCCCTCCTCCCTCACCTCGTCCTGCACCTCGTCCTGGCCTCGGAGGAAGTCCCCCTCCTCCTCCCTCACCTCGTCCTCCTCCTTCCGCACTACCGTCATTGTAATGCGAGTTGATAATGGGTGCTCTTCCACTTTTGGTAACCTTCTTCTGCTTCAAACACTTAAGAAAAGAGGACGTTGATTCCTTGCGTTGGATCATATTGGTCAATCACTTGCATTGAGAAGAGCTAAACAATTTAGTATGAATACATGATCCAATTAAGCATAATAAAGATATTAAGCATAAATATTGAGCATAATAAAGATACTAAGCATAATAAAGATACGAAGCATAATAAAGATACTAAGTATAAATACTAAGCATAATAAAAAGATACTAAGTATAGTAAAGGCATAAAAGACATAAAATACCCTCACCACTCATCATCATAACTCTCATGTGTATGTCCTGGGTTCTCATCAGCACTATCAACATCACTATCACGTGAGAAGTATATTAGAGGTTCATCGCAGGGTGGAGACTCATTGTTTCCATTGTCCGAATGTAACTTGGTGAGTATATCAATGTCCTTTATATTTGTGACTACCTCACCACGAGTCTGTGCATTGTTCTCGAGGTTCTCAAGCACACCCGGGAGCTAGGTTTGCCATCTAGGAGCAATCCACCACCCTTGTGCATGTATGCTAGGACCACACGCATGTTCCCGTGGCATCCCGGCCCTCGGGCGCTCCTTTTTGACAAAATCTTAATCCGAGGGCCCTGCAGGTCTACCCCCATAGCATTCTCCGTACGAGGGTTGAACAATGCACTTTTTGGTGGTTTAGGTTTGTTTAGGTAATATCTACATGGAAAACCAAGGATAGGCCCAAGGTTCCACCGGTTTACCTACGTTTGACCCATGGCGGGAGCCTGCTCCTACATGTCTAGCACACTTCTCAAAGTGTTATTGCATGCAACATGGACGGTCACACCCGGGAGCTAGGTTTGCCATCTAGGAGCAATCAACCACCCTTGTGCATGTATGCTAGGGCCATACGCATGTTCTCGTGGCATCCCGGTCCTCGGACGCTCCTTTTTCGATGAAACCCTAATCCGAGGGCCTCGCAGGTCTACCCCCGTAGAATTCTCCGTACGAAGGTTGAACAATGCATTTTTTGGTGGTTTAGGTTTGTTTTGGTCATATCTACATGGAAAACCAAGGATATGCCCAAGGTTCCACCGATTTACCTACGTTTGATCCGTGGCGGAAGCCTCCTCCTACATGTTCAACACTTCTCAAAGTGTTATCCCATGTACGAGGGTTGACCAATATATTTTTTGGTAGTTTAGGTCATACCAATGTACTTTTTTGGCCTTTAAAAGCGTGCATGCGATAACCTTCACACGGTGTAGGGTTTCTCCAAATAGTGGGTTCGATGCCCGAGGGTCCCCAAAAGAGAGGGGTTTCTAGGGTTTCCCCAAAAGAGAGGTTTCGGTTCTTCGGGCTCCGTACAAAATGATACATATCTTCAATATTTATGTTGTAGTTGTGTATTATATGTGTATTTTGTTGTTCCTATTTTACATTTATGTTTTCGCATCGGGTTCCAAAAGATTCGCGTCGTTATTCTCTGCGGGTGTGGTGGGATACACGAAGATTCGTGTGGTTAATTTACAAACACCAATTTATTTATAAATTACGTATACATTAAAATTATAGTGGAAAATAAATAAATAAATAAATCAACTATAAGTATTTTAGACATTGGAGAAAAAATGAAAATAAAACCTAGGCCGACGGCTTTGCCATCGGCGTATAGGTTGTGTCCTGGCTAGGCCGACGGCCAGGGCGTCGGCGTAACTGTGCGCGTAACGGCGTCTACGGGCCCGTCAGGTGGACCGTTAACCAGGGCATTACGCCGACGGCCTAGCTAGACCGACGGTCACCGTCGGGGCCCTACACGTTGACGCCGACGGTGTTGCTTTGCCGACGGCAGCCGTCGGCGCTTCTCTCCAACGCCAACGGCTGGCTGGACCAGCTGACGAACCCGGACACGTCAGCGTAGAAACATACCGTCGACATCTTCCCTGTTTCCTGTAGCGAGACCACGGTACGTCCGGTTCACGATCAGCCAAACACGGCCCGCTGTCGTCCCCCTCCCCAAATTTTGCGCCGTACTACACGCCTTTGCGTGTCCACACGGCACACCGGTTACACTATGGCACGTCCATGAATTAGAGGCGCTTTTCTTAGAGGCACTTTTTCAAACTGCCTCTAATTGTATATATTTGAGGCACTTCGAAAAATAGTGCCTCAAAATATGAGTTTTTAGTGGCAGTTTTAAAAGTACCACTAATAGTTTATCCTTTTGAGGCACTATTGATAGTGCCTCTAATATTTTGAAAAATAGAGGCACAGTCTAGTGCCTCCATGCTAAACTATCAGTGGCACTTTGACCTGTGCCTCAAAAGACATAACTTTTAGAGACATTTTCTGTAATAATGCCAATAAAAGTATATCAACTGAGGCACAATTAGAAGTGCCACAATTGGTCACCATTTAGAGGCACTAAATTATGTCTCTAAATAGTGACCAGCCGTGGCACTATTTGGTGTGCCTCCAATGATCATCCATCTGAGGTGTACACTTGAAAATAATAGAAATACATCTAAAAGAAACATTGCTGCGGGAAAGTGAGGCTTCTCAGCGTCGTCCGATCGCGCGACGTGGCAGCATCTGCACCGTTGGCCGCGTCCGCACCGATAGTTCTATCTGTTGTTTTCTCTTACCTGTCCAGGCATAGCTACTCTTGCTGATGGGTGGGCCTGCGTCCTACGGGAGCCGGGGCACAGAGAGCGTGGTTACGTGCTTGTCTGTGCATGTTCGGGACGGGCTGCCTCGTGTGCCCTCGTCATTACGGTCGATGCCGAGGGGCAAGGTTGTCTTTTCCTTTTCCAGTTGCTCGTCTTCGACTGCCCTCGCGTGCTCTCCACAGAACCCTAGCCACCGCCGCCGGTTTTCTCTAGATCCCGTCGATTCCGGCCGCGTCCTCTACCGCCTGCTACCGACAGGAGCTTTCTCGGCATCCTCTGTATCACTGGCCCATGGGAGGAGCACGGGAGGGCATGACATGGAGAGGGAGGACCCCTGCCTTGGACGAGGACGCGGCGGACGGGATGAATGGAGCCAGGGCTAGCAGGCAGCGGCGGCCTCCTTCTCTACCCCCATTCCGATCTGAGTGCCCCGGCGTCACCCTCCTCCTCTACCCCGACCCGGACTCCGAGCGTGGCGGCGGCTGAGCTCCGTTTCCTCCCCCTGCACGTCTGCTTCCAGCACGGCAAGGAAAGAGGGCGGACAGGTTCGTCTCTCTCTCTCTCTCTCTCTCTCTCTCTCTCTCTCTCTCTCATTTCATATCATCTCTCTCTCTGTCAGCAGCCCGTCCCCTTCCTCAAAACCCTAGCCGCCGCTGGATTGTCGCGGATGTTCTCCTCTCCAGTAGCGGCAGAGAGGAGAGGAGCATGCGGAGAAAGGGAGGAGCCGTCTCCCACTCCCCTCTCGATCCGACGGAGGTCCAGTAGGAGGCGGAGCCGAGTCCTGCTCCCACTTCCCTCTCGAAACCCTAGCCGCCACCAGGTCATCGCCATTGTTCTCCTCGAGGAGGAGCTGATTCGTAGGGGCTCGAGGTACTCGACCTCCCCCGGCGAGTCCCTGGCTCCATGGCGACCAGCACCGGCAGGTATACGTCCTGACCTCTCCCTACCCCGTCTATGCTCTCTCTCCTGTCTCACCTCTACAGAGGTGGCGCACGACATGGATGCCTGATTCGTTGGAGTACAGGAACCACCAAATCCTATACAGTTTAACATAGAAGAGGATGTCTCGGTTTTTTCTATGCATTACGAGAACAAAGCAGAAGTTGTAGTGATTCTCGGTTAGTCTCTCGAGCAATTTAGCCTAGAATGTGTTCACGTGGGTTTAGGTGTTCCTATCGGATGTTATAACAGCCTTCCTGAACATAGTTTCGTGGGAACATATATAGGAAACTAAAACAGATTTCTCTCTTAATCAATTTCTTGTGTGGTGTTCAAGAGGCTGCAGATAGCAAATAAATACCGAGATTTTCCTTTGAATGGGAATTTGTATAGTATGCATCACCGAATAGATCAACTTTTTTATTTTGATAATGTTAAGTATTTTTAGAAGAAAAAACCAGACATGCAAGGTTCCTTTTTCTTTGGATATGATCCAAAATGTATTAAAACATGAGTAGAGAATATTTGCTTGTTTGCACTTTCTGAACTTTTGTTTAACGAGTCCACAGATTTTAAGTTGCAGGCAGTAGGCTAATAAAAACATGTGCAGCTGCTATACTCGTGTGAATCAGATCCACCTCTCTTACTCCATGCCAACACCGTACATGCTCACTCGGCCAGGTATTAATACTCTTCTTAGAAACGGAGTGCCTCGGTTCGTCCCCCACACTCAGTTCACACACTAGAAAGATTTCAGCTCCTGAGCCAAAGAGAGCCATGCAAGGCGTTAATGCGCCGCGACACAGGTAATTAATGTTCCTCTTAAATTCAGCTTGCCCTACGATATTACCAACCTCGTCCTCTTTAATCAAGCAACATGAATTACGGACCCCTTTCTTCTATTTGTTCATGTCTACATAAGCATCCATTGATTTACCCATTGTTTGATCCTTTGAATTAATTCCCTGACTCCCGCGTCCATCAATTGATTTTTCTCGATAATTATTGTGAGTTACTCAATTGTTCTGTATGAAGGATCTATGTCTACCCATAAATCGATATATGATACATGAAAAATTACACGCCTTAGACCATTCTCTCAATATTTATAGAGTAGTGCATGAGTAATCTAGCTTAAAGATTATTCTCTAGATGTTTCTTACTTATTTCTGTTTTCATAATGTAGGTAAGGATTTTTTTTGCTCTCCTGCGTTAATGTGTTGGTACCAAGAGTCTGACATTATCTTAATACACGCATAATACCATTATGGAAATATTTGTGCCCAGTCAAGTTATTTATATACACTAATTATGTATCTGCTCATGGACATGTCTAATTCTAGGGTATCCTCGTTGATGTACCATGCTCGTGTTGACCCTGACCATATGTTACTTGCAGTCTTCAGGTTCAGGTTCGCATGTAGTTTTTACCTTTCACTTGAAGTTGATGCTGCAAACTAGTGATGATATTAAATGAAGATGGTGAGTGATCTGTTCTTGATTATACAACGTTATGCTCTGGTGTTTTTTTTAAGCTCCGTTGCTTGGAGAATAGTAATTTTTTATCATACAGAAGCATCTACATGCATTTCTAGCTCGTGCTGCACTTTTGTCCTTATCTTTTCAGTCATGCTTTCATCTTATCGCCTCATGTAAGTTCACACTGAAGTTTGGATCGTATATTAACTCGAGATAGAGGTTTCCTTAGATTAAGTGCACGTTTCTTGATTTTTGGCAGGGCTAAAGATATCGTCCTGTAGCTAGCTCCTTGTGTTATTCATTTCTGTTATACATAGTATGCAAGACCTTATTGTATTATACATAGTATAATTACTTGTAGTGATGTTCTTAGGTACAGATTAATTTCCCATTTTGGTTCTAGATATATAAATGCCTTTATTGATGTTCTTATCCCGTTTTCGGGAGCTTCATAGTTATGAATTGCCAACTAAGCTAGCCATGCATCATGTCAGAAGAAGAAACATTTTTGTAAGTAAGCTTATCAAGCATGGAAGATAAAACTGTCCCATGAATATTCAGATCAAGACAAGCGTTGAGATAATCGGATTACAGTACATGGAAACTAAGTACATTCCACTTTGCCTCTCGCACACGAATTTATGAGCAGCATTTTATTTACTAATGACAGCATTCTTAACTTTATTTTTCAGTGATTTTGATGTTGGGTCAACAAGCCAGATTTCCTCATTGTTTGAGCTTATTCATACAAACTTCTTCCGGACGACTAGAAGATTGATGCAAATGCAGTTATATTATATCTGAAAACAAGTATAGATCAAGCATATTTTAGCATTCATCAAGACTCTTGCCAAGTAAGTATACCGTCTGAACTTGAAAAATACCACGATCTTATGTTTGTCAGGGGTAGGTACTAGTTACATGAGTTAGTGCATGTGTGTGTTCTATAAACCACCTTTCAATTTTGGAGGACATGAAAGTGATTTTTTTTCTTTCTGATACAGAATATATGTGCACATTATAGGATGTTCGGTGGATCTTCACTCTTCGGTTACTGCTAATAAGTATTTGAAGTTTCTTGCTTCTGATTTTTTCAGGAGAGAAGATATCCATCTAATTTGTGTGTTGACTCTACTCTACTCAGTAAGGGAGCAATTTCTCTTGGTAACACACCGACTTATTTCCTTTCAATCTGCCCCTCCTTTTCAGATCTTTTCATTGCAATAAAAATGTCGAAAGAGATACAGACCATTCAACATGTATGGCTGAGAAAATAAATGATTTAGACCATTCAACACGTATGGCTGACTGCGTCATAGCTCATAAGTATAAGAAAACACAAGTAGGAATTGCTACCTTGGTACAATGCTTTCATCCTTAGGGTTGTTTGGGGTATATTATAATGACAGTGTTGTCTCTAAGAAGCCATGAGAGAGTTCTACAAGATAGTAATGTAGGTTTTTATTTTGCTGGATATAACATGTGTGGTCTTTACATCAAACCGTATTACTTTCAAAGGGTTCCGCACTACTTTACAATGCATGTCATCTAAAAAAATATGAACAGATAATATTATAATGACAGTGTTGTCTCTAAGAAGACATGAGAGAGTTCTACAAGATAGTAATGTAGGTTTTTATTTTGCTGGATATAACATGTGTGGTCTTTACATCAAACCGTATTACTTTCAAAGGGTTCCGCACTACTTTACAATGCATGTCATCTAAAAAAATATGAACAGATAATATTACTGGCGTATGTATGATGCCGCTCAAGTTTCCTAGTGTTCTATTAAATGTGGGCTATTTTCAGTTGCTGTCATGTTCCAGTTTGTAAGGTTTGCTGACTGATGTTTGATTATGTACTACAGCAATCTCTGTTACTGGTACTAAATAATTACTATTGCTGATTATCTGTTATTATCTGGTCAGAGCAAAGCTTACAAGTGGTGGAGGCCACGAACACCAGGAAACACAAACACCAGATGATTTTAATCTGTACATATCAAATACATTTAGGAAGGACCAGTATGGAGTACATATTCCATCTCAATACAGAGGTAAAGTCAATTTTAATTTACATTGCTCTGAGAAACAGGCAAAACAATTGCACTTGCTTTTGATTCCACTTGCTAAAATCAGTTGGAACTGGAATGGAACTCTAGAAACACTAGGAACTGATTCATAATGGAGTACTGGTTCATAATGGAACAGTCATCTACAGAACATGCTCAAGTTTCTTGCAAGTATGCAGCGTACTCAAGTTTCTTGCAAATATGCACTGCAAGTATACAGTATAAGTATCCTGTACAGAACATACTCAAGTTTTAGTCAAAACTCCAGTTAAATATATCCATTGTTATGTCATTTTCTTGCAAATATGCAGTGCACGTATGTAGTATAAGTATCCTGTACAGAACATACTCAAGTTTTAGTCAAAACTCCAGTTAAATATATCCATTGTTATGTCATTATTTTTCAATTTTTGAGTTTCAGTTAACTGCAGAACATACTGAAGTTTCAGTTAACTCCAGTTGAAATGACCAAACTACTCAATTGAAGCAATATATCCATTATTATGTCATTATTTTTCAGTCGTGATGATATTGCATGGTCTCAGCTTAGAACAATGGTTGTGGACGAATGGTTGTGAGATATGACTGTAAGATATGGCTGTGAACAAATGTAAGATATGACTGTAAGATATGGTTGTGAGATATAACTGTAAGATATGGCTGTGAACAAATGTGGTTTGTAATATATTTCATGGTAATATTTCACTGTAATGTGGTTTGTAATATATATCGCTATGATTCAATTAATGTGAGCCATTTTATAATATATGTCACTGTAGTACACATTTGCTTTTGGCTAGGTTTTAGAGGCACTATTGATAGTGCCTCAAAAAGTTGGGTTTTAGAGGCACTAATCATAGTGCCTCAAAAAGTTGGGTTTTAGAGGCACTATTGTTAGTGCCTCAAAAAGTTGGGTTTAGAGGTACTATTGATAGTGCCTTAAAAAGTTGGGTTTTAGAGGCACTAGTCATAGTGCCTCAAAAAGTTGGGTTTTAGAGGCACTAGTCATAGTGCCTCAAATGGCTAGGATTTAGAGGCACTCTAATTTGTGCCTTAAGTTGGTTTTTGAGGCACTAGTCATAGTGCCTTAATTGGCTAGGATTTAGAGGCATTAGTCATAGTGCCTCAATTAACTATGATTTAGAGGCACTTTTTAAAACTGCCTCAAAAAACTTTTACCTACACGACCGTCCCCAGTGCTTTTTTTAGTGTCTCAAAAACTTAATTGTGACACTAATTTGACTATTAGAGACACTTTAGAGTGCCTCTGAATACTGTACCTGGCATAGTGTTAAGCGGACCCCCTCCCCACGCGTAGCTTGGCGTGCACAGCTACATTGCGGGCGCACGAAGCTTTTAGCGCGCTGTTATCACAACCGGCTCCTCAAGATGTTCCAGTCATCCTGTGCTAGTTAGTTACACTGCGAGCAGAGTCCGATCCGATTCCATTACACTAGCTAGCACGCTAATTACCAGTAGCGCGCGGCCGATAGATGGCCGTCGGCGCGGCGAGCAGGCGGTACATGGGGCCTCTGCTGTGCATCAACCTCGTCATGCACGCCGCCGTCCTCGGCATCGCCGGGTGGTCGATCAACAAGTTCATCGACCGCGAGACCCACCGCCGTACGTGCCACGATCGAACGCGCGCACGCATGTCTTCTTCTCCTGGGCGCGCCGGTGGGATAAGATTGACGCGACGCAGTGTTTCATGTGTGCAGATTTAGGAGGTAACACGGCGACAGGGTACCTGCTCGTCTTCTCGCTGATGGCCGGGGTGGTCGGCGCCTGCTCGGTGCTCCCCGGCATGCTCCACGTCAGGGCGCCGTGGCGCGGCGAGAGCCTCGCCACCGCGGCTGCCACCGGGCTCGTCTCCTGGGCGCTCACTGCCCTCGCCTTCGGGTTATACACTGTTTCTCGCTGGCAGTGTACAAAATTCTTCAGCAATTTGTTGTCGCTATTACTACTAGCTCACAATGCTGTGTCTAATCTTTCTCTCGAACATTTGCAGCCTCGCGTGCAAGCACATCACCCTAGGGAACCGAGGTAGGCGCCTGGTACGTGCCTGCATCAACCATAATGCATCGTTGTTCATCACGTGCTGTATGTACTCCTTCGCACGGTTTTTTACTTGACGATTTTGTTTGCGCTTTGCTAGCAGAGGACGCTGGAGGCGTTCATCACGATCTCGGCGCTGACACAGCTGCTCTACCTGATCCTGCTTCACGCCGGCACCCTGAGCAGCGTATTTGGCCCGGGCAGCAGGAATCACGACCACTCAAGCTGCGCCGAAATCCCTCGGGGAGAGCTCGGGACGAGCCAAAAGCAAGCCGCCCCGGAGTTTCCGTCCTCGGATGCATGACCTGCGCGTCAGACCGTTCAGTATATACCGTATCGTTGAGCTTCTTGCTAGGAACTCTTCTGTTTTGCGAAAGGAATCTCTGTATAACGCCTGTTCTTTGTGCGCTCGCTCGCCGATGATAGTAATACCTGTTTCTTTGTCGTGCAATCTTCAAAAGTACAGGATTTTGTATCCGTAGAAAAAAAATATCCGCAGGAAAACGGAGTACTCTCTTGGCCATTGGTCCCAGGTAGATCCAAGGATAGCAACTTTATTCATGGATATGATACCCGATGCATTGGGCAAAGGGTACACGGAACTAGTTAGGTTCACGGATTTCATGTCGTGAATACCCGCTAACTTATGAGTGTGTATGGGCTAGACCTCTCGGGTTCCAAATAATACCTACTACCATTAGACTTAAAGGTTAGTTTTTTTAATGCAAAATTCCACCGATTTATTAATAATCATCAATAGCAGTATAAAGAAACCTAAAAGTAATAAAAATTATAAATATGTCAATGGACCACCTAGCGACGACTACAAACACTAGCACGAGCTGAAACCACACGGCCGTCCTCGCCCCTCCATCACCAGAGTCAGGCAAAGCTTGTCGTATAGTAGATCTAGTTGTAGTAGACGGACGAAAAGTCGTCGTGCTAAGGCCTCAAAAGACCAGCGCACTAGAGCAACAACCATTGCCGAAGATGACATCCGTAAATCGTAAGAGACTAACCTGAACTCACACCAACGAACATGAAAACAGCCCAGATCTGAGGAGATCCGCCGGACACATGACTCCACGCGGCCTCCGCTGACGCTAGATGCCATATCGGAACGAGGATAGGACGAAGAGGACCTTATTATGACTTTAAGATGTAGCCGCTGCCTCAACATCTCGAGATAGACACTGAAAAAAGAACTAAACAAAGAACGAGAAACCTCCTATCGGCGAGGAATTGTGGTCTGCCACACCCCGAGGCCTGGAGGCCACCGAAGGCGGAGCAGACCGACGGCGTCGTCGGCGGGAGTACAAAACCCTAGATGGGTTTGAGCACCGCCTCGAAGTCGCCTTTCTCCTGGAGTACTAGTTCGGTATTTTTCCCTAGTTTCTTAGGCCTTTCAAAATGGGAGTTTCTTAGCGCTATATCCTAAGCACTTTGCTCATGTGGCACTATAGTTAATGAGAAAAGAGATTGGGGTTGTATTTTAGGCTTTTCACAATGGACTGTTTCTTAGCGCGCTATCATAGACACTGACATATTCTAAGAAACGATTAGTACAATGGACTGTTTTTTAAGGGTGTATCTAAAGGATTCATGCATTTAATAATTTGGGGCTCATGCATGCATAGGATTGGGCTAACCAATTTCTGCCTATGGTGCGTGCAAGAGGCGTATCTTAGCTAAGATACAACACCACTCTCTTTCATCATTAACTAAGGTGCCACATAAGCAAATTGCCTAGGATATAGTGCTAAGAAACACCACTTGCACGAAACCATAGGCAAAAAACATTGCTAGATCAATTATATACATGCATGTCCTTAAATTATTAAATATAAATACTCCACTTAAGAAACAATGCATTGCGAGGCTATAACTTATCCACCCAAACTAGCCATCACTCGCTAAGATGTAGGGACTCTATTTAAGAAACAATGCATTGTAGAGTAGTTATTTTTTAAGTTTTAATTTCTTATATATGAAAACGTGCTAAGATACAATTTATTGTGAAAGGCCTTAACTTGACCACAATCGACAAGATTAGCTTCTTTTTACTAGTATTGTTTTTCTTAGAGAACACTTCTGCCCAACGTGATTCCTCAAACACATTTTCCTCTATATGAGGGCTTACACATGGTTCAACTATGTGTTGATTGAATGAACCTATTGTAAATACTCAATATTAGCAGGGAGAAACACGTGAGGGTTGTAAAACTTCTTGTTTTGTCGGTGGTCTTTATTGTTCGTGCTTGTTTCAATACATCAATTCGCCAGTGTATTAATTTAGCAAATTAATTAGGAGTTCAAGACAATGCTTTTTTAAATAGTAAATGTCTAAGAACCACATTTGATTGAACTGCTTTTTTTTAAAAAATGGACGCTTTATTACTTAACAGTAAGCTTACACTCGGCCTCTGCATAGCTAGGATGCACGCAGCCGATCAACCACACAGTCTCGAACCAAAGCAATAAAAAAGCTGAATTACAAAAAAGTGTAAAACAAAACAATTGATTGAACTGCTTAGTGATGGCTCTAGTTTGGATGGATAAGTTATAGCCTAGTCGGATCAGATCATATGTTTGACTGCCGTATTAAGGCCAGGCTAGTTGCACGCACAAGTTTAACAGAAAGAACACAAATAGGCATATGCTGAGGAAACCAAACACACGCCACTAAATTAACGAAGCAAACTATCAGTTGATGCGATGCATCTCTGGGCACACTTGTCTGAGTAGGCTTTTGATCGATCTGGATGTAGGTGATTAGTAGCTTGCCACTAGCAGCTAGATGACCTTGACGGCGAGCTTCATGTTGGCCTGGCAGTGTCCCCGCACGGTGCAGATGAAGTAGTGCGTGCCCTTGACGAGCTTCACCTTGTCGTGCCCGCTGCGCAGCGCCTTCTTGCCCTTGGGCAGCACGCAGCTCCGGTACGCCGCCGCGTCCACCGACGCCACGTCGTGCACCGCCCCGTTATACTTGAACTCTGCATTATATTCAGATTTAACTGGTGGATAGATCGTGTGACAAGTCACGAACATATATAATATGCCTGTGCAGATTTAACTCACCGAGGACGTCGCCGGCGCGGAACGTCTTCCCTCTGGTCCACCCGGCGACATTGAACTTCCAGCCCCCGTAGTCGCCGACCGTGTATTTCGCCGCTTTGGCGGGCGCCGGGCCGCCGCTCGCCAGGAGGAAGGCGACCAACAGGGCCGCGGCGCCGAGACCGACGGCGCCATTGCTCGCACTGCCTCTTCCCAGAGCCATCGACCGCGCGCGCACCGCTACCTACAACAACGATGATGGATAGTGACAGTGAACTTGAACTTTACAGAGAAGACACATGGAGGTGCCAGTTGCCACGCACGGGCGTGTCCTTTTTATAGCGCCTTCTGCCGCGGCGGAGGCGCGCAGAAAATGCAGGATTAGCTCTAGGAGCGAGCGCGAGTGGAGTTGGTGAGGGTGAACCGTGAATCCGGGCGGGCGGCGCTCCGGCATTGGCAGGTTGTCCTGCTTCGAGCACCGAGCTAAGTAATCAGATGTTCAGAGCTAGCCGGTGGCCTGGACTGGAGCGGAGAGATAAACGCAACAAAACAGAAAGGACGAGCTCTCCCAGGAGTAAAATACAGTCTCGTGCATGTACCCAGGCCAGGATTGCTCTTCGGTGCTGGACTTCACATTTAAATCTGCAACTCTGGGCAAAAGGTAAAAACAGTGCCGACATAAATATTTTTGACGCCACCGGCGACACTACTCGAGGATTCTCGTGCCTTGATTTACGTGGCGGAGATGTGAAGTTTACTCACTTCCAGTCTCGAGTAGAATCATCATCTTATACAGGAAAAAATGCACGCGAAAAGTATGCTAGGTTGATTTCTTCATGAACTTTTTTTAGGCATTCTACCGCGGACAAAGCCGGTCTGGACCAATCAATTAAAGAACCAAGTGTAAGGTTAAACTTTACATGATAAGGGCATCCACTATGTGTAAAAAACCACACCTTAAGTTTTATGTGGCAATGCTTGTAGTCTACTTTATACATAGTGGAAGAAATAAGAGTTGTTCATAAGCTTGTAGGTGACCTTAAGCTTATGGTTGTCCACAAGCAATAGAAAATAATTTACTCTCTCTTTCTTCTCATGCATGTGTATGTAGGATGAGACATGTGGTCCCAGCTTATAGTTAAAGTTCACCTTATACATAGTGAAAGATTTTACAAGAGAGGTGGGTCCCCGTCTTATGGCTAAAGTTTACTTTATACGTAGGTGATGCCCTAAGCAAACTGAAAGAATGAAAATGACAAAAAAAAGATGAGACTAATTAGCTGCCGTTCGGCTTAACAGAAGGAAGCATATAAGACTAATATAAGGTAGTAGAATAGAAGAAGCTGCTAGGCATGCGAACATCACTGCCCAGTCGTCAGCAGCTCATGGTGAGGTTGCTTGTTGCACCTATGCAACCATAGAAGTAGGTCTTTCACGCATCTGTGAAAGACAATTTGCATTGACTCGTCGATATCCTTGAAGACTTTGGTGTTTCTTCTTTTCCAAATGTTCCAAAGGACGCAGATGATAATAGTAGATCGGACCTTGCAGATGGCGGCCCCATCCCAAAGATCCCTAATCGTAGTGCAATCTTCAGTGTCTTCCTGAATAGCAGGGATAGCTAGCCAGAAATTTCTAACAGAAGGGAAGTGGAAGAGCAGGTGCGCGGTCGTTTCGGCTGCGGGCAGAACGGGCATGCCTCCGAGGTTGGTTTGTCAAGAGCCTTCCACGATCGGCCAACCAAATAAACATGCGGCAACGGTTCGTCGAATAATTCTTCCAAGTCGGTGTGGCGAAAGGAACATCCTGCAAAAGTTCAAACGCGGTCGAATTTGCTGATTTAGTGGTTAGTGGTTTGTTGTCGATCCGTGCAGTTCTAACGTCAGTGGCGTTCTCAACCAGCTGGACCGAGGCTAGAAGATCATGCAGACAAGATAGTTCCAAACTTGCGGCGTGCGATAGGCGTGGTTGTAAGGCTATGGTAATAGACTATCAAGCGAAGACCGAAGCAAAAGAACAGTTAGGGTTTGTGACATGAGAGAACAAAGCGGAAAACCTACATGCAAGTACATAGTTATCGCACCAAGAATCATGCTAGAAGAAGGTTTGAAGGGTTTCGCGGCATAGTAAATCAAAATTTTCTACGAATGCGAACAGAGGGAAAGTCAAGATCTAATCTAGGAGATGCAAACAACGAGGGAGATTGGATTAGATCTTCATACCCTTGAAGATTCGCACAGCGGAATGTTCGTCGGAACGTGGGTGATGTAGTCGTACTCGCTTCTCCTCCTCGCGATCCGATCCGATCTAGCACCACAAGTGGCGGTGCTTCCGTGAGATGCACACGTGCAGCACCTCAACGTCTCCTCCTTCCTTGGTCCAGCAAGTATGGTGGAGAGATGGGTTGGATCTACAACGCGACGACACGGTGCAATTGGTGGAGAATTTCTGCAGTAGGGCTTCGCCTACAAGCAGTCGAGAGGGAGAGAGGAGGGCAGCAGGGCGGCTAGGGTTGGAGGGGAAGGTGTAGGGGGTTGGTGCGCCCCCACCCCTCTTTATATAGAGGGGGGGCGCAGCCCTAGCCCCTCCCCCAAGCCCAAACCGGCGGCCCCAAAGGATAAGGAGTGGGGGGCAAGGAAACCCCCCCTTCTAGAAGGTCTATCTCGAGTTTAAACCTCTCTTGGCCGGCTGGGCCCTATGGGGCCTTGTGCCCCTGGCCCAATGCGTCCAGGGCACTCCCTCATAGGCCCATGCCCCCTCCCGGAAGGTGGGGCCACGTTGGTCCCCTTCCGGAAGGTTCTAGAAGCTTCCGGTACAATACTGATTAACCCGGAACAATTCCGAACTCCAAAAACTGCACTGCCTTATATGAATCTTATTCTCCGGACCACTCCGGAACCTCTCGTGATGTCCCGGATCCCATCCGAGACTCCGAACAAAAAGTCATAAACCAATTATCCAATCTATCCTAGCGTCGAGACACGTTAAGTGTGTGACCCTGCGGGTTCGAGAATATGCAGACATGATCTTCTATCAATAATCAACAGCGGGGTCTGGAAACCCATATTGACTCCCACACATTCATCGATGATCATATCGGATGAACCACGATGCCAGGATTCAATCAATCCCATATATATATTCCCTTCGTCTCGCGATATTTTACTTGCCCGAGATTTGATCGTCGGTACCGTCATACCTAGTTCAATCTCGTTCACAGCAAGTACTTTACTCGTTCCGTAATCCGATATCACTTTGTGATTAACTCCTTAACCACATGCTTGCAAGCGGTGTTGATATCGATTACCGAGTGGGCCCGAAGTATATCTCTTCGACTTGGGAGGGACAAATCCCATCTCGATACATACAACCCAACAGATACTTTCCGATCACCTGAGAGACACCTTTATGATCACCCTCTCATAGGATGACGTTTGATGACCTCAAAGCTTTCTTCCGATACCAGGGAGTTGTATTATCTCATGGTCTAAGGAATACAATATTTGACATAAGAAAAGCTTTGCAAAGACGAACACGATGACACGATCTAATTGCTTCGCTTAGTTTGGGTCTGTCCACCATATCATTCCCAAATGATATGATCTCATTATTAATTGGCAACTCATGTCCATGGTTAGGAAACCTTAACCATCATTAATCAATGAGCTAGTCCATAGAGGCGTACTAGGGACACAGTGTTGTTCACAAACCACACAAGTATTAAAGTTTCCGCTTAATACAATTCTAGCATGGAATATAAACATTATCATGAACAAGAATTATAATAATAACATCTTTATTATTGCCTCTAGGGCATAATTCCAACAAGGTTAGCGTGCCCAACCCGATCGTGACTACAGTAGCCTTGCGGAAAGCCTCAAGAGAAGCTACCAGGTCCCTCCAAACCACAGAATCTAGCCGGTTAGAATCCCCCAAGTCTCTAGAAGCGCTCCAACCGTAGCGCGAAGCAAACGAGACCTCCCATGGGGTCGACGGAGGGCAATGAAGCCGAGACAGGCCAGGCCACCTTACATTGGCCCCCATTTACATGGTCATCCCCTCCCCATAAGAAAGCTCGATAGATTTTATCAAAATCCTGAATCGTGCTAACCGGAACCAACAAGGCGGAAAGAAGATGGGAGGCCATAGATTGTAGGGAATCTTTGACTAGAATAGCACATCCACTTAAAGGTAGCAGTTTACTAATCGACCCTGGGAGGCGATGTCTAAAGTTGTCAACGTTAGGGTTTTAAATGCATTTAGATTTAGTTTATGAGTTGATAAAGGAAGACCCAAATAGGTTTGGGTGAAAGAGGCCACGTGACATCCAAGATAAGCTGCCAAAGAGGAAGCCAAGGATTGGACCACATGGATTTGTGCGAAGGTGCTCTTGTGAAAATTTATTTGTAGACCCGTCGCTTCAGAGAAGGCCGATAGAACCAATTTCAGGTTTTGAACACAGTTTTCTGTTGCCCTGAGGATAATGAGGGTGTTGTCTGCATACTGCAACACATGGGAAAGAAGGCTGTCATCAAAAGGGTGTAGAAGCAGGCCATTGGTGGAGGCTTTGTGAAGAAGCAACCTGAGAACATCAACAACAATATTGAATAGATATGGGGATAGTGGGACCCCTTGCCACAAGCCGCGCCTACACTGGATCCACCTACCTGGTTTGCCGTTCAGAAGAACAACCGACTGACTGGAGGAGTTTAGGTTTCTAACCTAGAGGCACCACAAGCTCGGGAAACCCTTGGCGACAAGAATACGATCCAATGCGTCCCAGCTTATGGAGTCAAAAGCTTTCTGAAAGTAAAGTTTAAGCACAATAGCAGGGACCTTACGTTTAAAGCAAGATTGGATAATGTCCACGGCGTAGACAAAATTTTCAGAGACCGACCTGTCCTTGATAAAACTAGTTTGATCTTGACTAATGATAGAGGGGATGATAGGCTGGAGTCTATTAGTAAGACATTTTGACCCAATCTTGACACAACAATGATCATATCGGATGAACCACGATATTGACTCCCACACATTCATCGATGATCATATCGGATGAACCACGATGCCAGGATTCAATCAATCCCATATATATATTCCCTTCGTCTCGCGATATTTTACTTGCCCGAGATTTGATCGTCGGTACCGTCATACCTAGTTCAATCTCGTTCACAGCAAGTACTTTACTCGTTTCGTAATCCGATATCACTTTGTGATTAAATCCTTAACCACATGCTTGCAAGCGGTGTTGATATCGATTACCGAGTGGGCCCGAAGTATATCTCTCCGACTTGGGAGGGACAAATCCCATCTCGATACATACAACCCAACAGATACTTTCCGATCACCTGAGAGACACCTTTATGATCACCCTCTCATAGGATGACGTTTGATGACCTCAAAGCTTTCTTCCGATACCAGGGAGTTGTATTATCTCATGGTCTAAGGAATACAATATTTGACATAAGAAAAGCTTCGCAAAGACGAACACGATGACACGATCTAATTGCTTCGCTTAGTTTGGGTCTGTCCACCATATCATTCCCCAATGATATGATCTCATTATTAATTGACAACTCATGTCCATGGTTAGGAAACCTTAACCATCATTAATCAATGAGCTAGTCCATAGAGGCGTACTAGGGACACAGTGTTGTTCACAAACCACACAAGTATTAACGTTTCCGCTTAATACAATTCTAGCATGGAATATAAACATTATCATGAACAAGAATTATAATAATAACATCTTTATTATTGCCTCTAGGGCATAATTCCAACAGTCTCCCACTTGCACTAGAGTCAATAATCTAGTTTACATTTGGCAACAATCTCACACCCATGGCACTGAGGTGCTGATCATGTTTTACACGTGGAAGAGGTTTAGTCAATGGATCTGCGACATTCAGATCTGTATGTACTTTGCTAATCTTCAGATCTCCATCTGCTATATAATCTCGGATTATATGAAACTTGCGGTTGATATGCTTGGTCTTTGGATGATATCTTGGTTCCTTAGCGAGTGCTATGGCGCCAGTGTTGTCACACAATATCTCCAGTGGGTCCAATGCACTTGGAACCACGCCAAGATCAGTGATGAAGTTTCTGATCCAAACTCCTTCACTTGACGCTTCTGCAGCAGTCATGTATTCCGCTTCTACTGTAGATCCCGCGATCACGCTTTGCTTGCAGCTTCTCCAGCTCACAGCTCCTCCATTCAAAATATACACGTATCCTGTCTGAGATTTAGAATCATCCTTGTCGGTGTCGAAACTAGCATCGACGTAACCTTTTACGACAAGCTGTTCATCACCCCCATAGACTAAGAAAATTTCTTTAGTCCTATTTAGGTACTTTAGGATGTTCTTCACGGCTGTCCAGTGTTCCACTCCTGGATCACTTTGATACCTGCTCGTCAAACTAAGAGCATTAGACACATCCGGTCTAGTACACAACATGGCATACATGATCGAACCTATGGTCGAGGCATAAGGCACTTTGCTCATAGCTTCCCTATCATTTACCATAGCTGGACACTGAGCCTTGCTCAATATCTTACCTGACAACATAGGCACTGAACCTTTCTTTGCCTTATCCATTCTGAACCTTTTCAGAACTTTGTCTAGGTATGTACTCTGGCTTAAAGCTATCAGGCGTCTTTGTCTATCTCTATAGATTTTGATGCCCAATATATAAGCAGCTTCACCTAGGTCTTTCATTGAAAAACACTTGTTCAAATAACTCTTCACATCGTTAAGCATGTTGATGTCATTTCCAATAATCAATATGTCATCCACATATAGTACCAGAAACGTCACCGAGCTCCCACTCACTTTCTTTTAGATGCAAGCTTCGTAGCAATTTGGAACAAATCCAAAGGATCACTTGATCAAAACGAAGGTTCCAACTCCGAGATGCTTGCTTCAGTCCATAAATGGAACGCTGAAGTTTGCATACTTTATCAGCATCCTTAGGATCGACAAAACCTTCGGGTTGCATCATATACAACTCTTCATCAATGTTGCCATTGAGGAAAGCAGTCTTGACATCCATCTGCCATATTTCATAATCATGAAACGCAGCAATTGGTAATAAAATCCGAATGGACTTAAACATCTCCACGGGAGAGAAAGTCTCATCGTAGTCAACACCTTGAACTTGTCGAAAACCTTTCGCGACAAGCCGTGCTTTATAGACGGTAACATTACCATCCGCGTCCGTTTTCTTCTTGAAGATCCATTTGCACTCAACGGCCTTTCGGTCGCTAGGAGGGTCCACCAAAGTCCATACATGGTTTTCGCTCATGGATCCCAATTCGGATTTCATGGCTTCTAGCCATTTCTCAGAGTCTGGGCTCATCATCGCTTCCTCATAGTTCATAGGTTCACTGTCTTCTACTAACAAGACAGTCAAGACAGGGTTGCCGTACCACTCAGGAGGGGCACGCGACCTTGTCGACATGCGACGTTCAGTAGCAGCATCGTCCGAAGCTTCATGATCCTTGTCATTAGCTTCCTCTATCGTTGGTGCAGGCGGCACTGGAACAATTTCAGGTGCTGCGCTACTCTCCAATTCAAGAGAAGGTTCAATAACCTCGTCTAGCTCTACTTTCCTCCCACTCACTTCTTTCGAGAGAAACTCCTTCTCAAGAAAGGAACCGTTCTTTGCGACAAACACTTTGCCTTCGGTTCTATGATAGAAGGTATACCCAATAGTTTCCTTAGGGTATCCTATGAAGACGCATTTCTCCGCTTTGGGTTCGAGCTTGTCCGGCATCAACTTCTTGACGTAAGCTTCGCATCCCCAAACTTTAAGAAACGACAACTTAGGTTTAGCACCAAACCACAGTTCATACGGTGTCGTCTCAACGGATTTAGATGGTGCCCTATTTAAAGTGAATGCAGCGGTTTCTAATGCATAACCCCAAAATGATAACGGCAAATCAGTAAGAGACATCATTGATCGGACCATATCTAATAGGGTTCGATTCCGGCGTTCAGACACACCATTGCGCTGTGGTGTTCCAGGTGGCGTGAGTTGCGAAACAATTCCGCTTGCTTTAAGATGCGTGAGAAAATCATAACTCAAATATTCGCCCCCACGATCAGATCGTAGAAACTTAATCTTTCTGTTACGATGGTTCTCCACTTCATTCTGAAATTCCTTGAACTTTTCAAACGTTTCAGATTTATGTTTCATTAAATAGATATACCCATATCTACTTAAGTCATCGGTAAAAGTGAGAAAATAGCGATATCCACCGCGTGTCAAAACACTCATCGGTCCGCATACATCGGTATGTATGATTTCCAACAAGTCCGTTGCTCGCTCCATCATACCGGAGAACGGGGTTTTGATCATCTTGCCCATGAGGCATGGTTCGCATGTGTCAAATGATTCAAAATCAAGAGACTCCAAAAGTCCATCATAATGGAGTTTCTTCATGCGCTTTACACCAATATGACCTAGACGACAGTGCCACAAATAAGTAGTATTATCACTATCTACTTTGCATCTCTTAGCCTCTATGTTATGGATGTGTGTTTCATCCCTTTCGAGATTTAGAAGAAATAAACCATTCACAACAGGTGCATGACCATAAAAGATGTTACTCATATAAATAGAACAACCATTATTCTCCGATTTAAATGAATAACCGTCTTGCAATAAACAAGATCCAGAAATAATGTTCATGCTCAACGCAGGCACATAATAACACTTATTAAGGTTTAAAACTAATCCCGAAGGTAAAACTAAGGAGAGCGTGCCGACGGCCTTCACATCAACTCTTGATCCGTTGCCAACGCGCATCGTCACCTCATCCCTCGCAAGCCGCCGTCTATTCCGTAGCTCCTGTTTCGAGTTACAAATATTAGCAACTGAACCGGTATTAAATACCCAGGCACTACAATGAGGGCTAGTAAGGAAAACATCAATAACATGTATATCAAATATACCTTTGATGGTGCCAGCCTTCTTGTCCGCTAAGTACTTCGGACAGTTGCGCTTCCAGTGACCCTTGTCCTTGCAATAGAAGCACTCAGTGTCCGGTTTAGGACCAGACTTGAGCTTCTTCTCAGCAGGGGCAACGCGCTTGCCGCCGCCTTTCTTGAAGGGCTTCCTTGCACCCTTACCTTTCTTGAAGGTGGGGGGCTTGTTGACCATCAACACATGATTATTCTTTTTGATGTTCACCTCCGCTACTTTCATCTTAGCAAAGAGCTTAGTGATCATATCAGTGGAACCAATCTGATTGTGATTAACTACAAAACTTTTGTAGCTAGGAGTGTCAATCTTGAGCTCCTCTGGAATCTTGCAGTCCAGTTGCTCAAGGCGTTGAGTGTAGCCCGTCATCTCAATGGCATGCTCACTAACGGAACTCCCTTCCTCCATCTTGTAGTTAAAGAATTTCTTAGAGATCTCATATCTCTCAGAATGGGCTTGAGTCTGAAACATGTTTTTCAGCTCCTCGAGAATCTCAAAGGGCCCGGCGAACTCCTCAAAACGATTTTTAATATTCGATTCCATAGCATACAACATGGCGATCTTAGTCAAATCATAATCATCCTTGCGCGACTGATAAACAGCTTTTTCATCAGCCGGCGCATCTATAGCAGGGGCGTCACCTAGCGCTTTCTCAAGGACATAGTCCTTTTGTCCGCCAGCGAGAATGATTCTCAGAATGCGGAACCATTTGGTGAAGTTAGACCCATTGTTTCTAAGCTTTTCTATCTCAGCGAAAACGTTGAAGTTGAAGTTGGATTTAGCCATTTGATCTACAGTATTTGCAAGTACAAATTAGACTATGTTCATGATAACTACTTCAACTTAATCAAATTACTAGATGAACTCCCACTAAATTCAACATCCCTCAAGTCGTTTAGTGAACATGATCCAAATTCACCACACCTAATCCGATCATCACAAGAAGAGATGTGGTTTCAATGGTGGACAACGAAGTGTCGATCATATCATTCATATGACTCATGCTTAACCTTTTGGTTCATGTGTTCCGAGGCCATGTCTGTACATGCTAGGCTCGTCAAGTTAGACCCAAGTATTTCCGCGTGTGCAAAACTGGCTTGCACCCGTTGTATGTGAGCGTAGAGTCTATAGCACCCGATCATCACGTGATGCTTGGACACGACGAACTTTCGCAACGGTGCATACTTGGGGAGAACACAGTTTTATCTTGATTTTTAAGTGAGGAATCATCTTATAATGCTACCGTCGCGATCTAAGCATGATAAGATACATAAAGGATAAACATCACATGCATATAACTTTAATGTGACATGGTATAGCCAATCTTCGCGCAATGATCTCCATCTTGTGCGTTCCGGCATGATCTCCATCACACCACCATGATTGCCTCCACCACGAATAGCAACTACAACTATTGCTAACTACTTAGCGATAAAGTGAAACTATTACATGGCGCATAAGAAGTTGACACACAGGTCATACACAATTATAAAGACAACCATATGGCTCCTGCCGGTTGTGTACTCATCGACATGCAAGTCGTGAAACATTACAAAACATGATCATCGCATACATTATACACATCACATCTTGGGCCATACCATATCACAGAAAACACACCCTGCAAAAAACAAGTTAGACGCCTCTACTTTGTTGTTGCATGTTTTACGTGGCTTATGGGAGTAGATGCTAAAAACTATTCTTACCTACGGAAAGCCACAACGGTGATATTATGGTTGCCAAACTCCGGTGTTAATCCCATGACAACTATAGTGAGAGAAACTGACATCCACCAGCCGCATGTGTGGAACAAGCCACACGTCAAGTGCGGAGCCGGTCTCGCGAACGACGTCGCGTAAGGTTGGCCTGGACCGCTTCAATCTCACTATCCCGTGTCATAAAAAGAACACAAACAAGAGGCTTGCAACAGAAAACATCAACGCCCGCAACAACCATGTTGCGTTCTACTCGTGAAACACATCTACGCATAGATCTAGCTCTGATACCACTGAAGGGTTTCGCGGCATAGTAAATCAAAATTTTCTACGGATGCGAACAGAGAGAAAGCCAAGATCTAATATAGGAGATGCAAACAACGAGAGAGATTGTATTAGATCTTCATACCCTTGAAGATTCGCACAGCGGAACGTTCGTCGGAACGTGAGTGATGTAGTCGTACTCGCTTCTCCTCCTCGCGATCCGATCCGATCTAGCACCACAAGTGGCGGTGCCTCCGTGAGATGCACACGTGCAGAACCTCGACGTCTCCTCCTTCCTTGGTCCTTGGTGGAGAGATGGGTTGGATCTACAACTCGACGGCGCGGTGCAATTGGTGGAGAATTTCTGCAGCAGGGCTTCACCTACAAGCAGTCGGGAGGGAGAGAGGAGGGCAGCAGGGCGGCTAGGGTTGGAGGGGAAGGTGTAGGGGGTTGGTGCGCCCCCACCCCTCTTTATATAGAGGGGGGGGCGCAGCCCTAGACCCTCCCCCAAGCCCAAACCGGCGGCCCCAAAGGATAAGGAGTGGGGGGCAAGGAAACCCCCCCTTCTAGAAGGTCTATCTCGAGTTTAAACCTCTCTTGGCCGGCTGGGCCCTATGGGGCCTTGTGCCCCTGGACCAATGCGGCCAGGTCACTCCCTCATAGGCCCATGACCCCTCCCGGAAGGTGGGGCCACATTGGTCCCCTTCCGGAAGGTTCTAGAAGCTTCCGGTACAATACCGATTAACCCGGAACAATTCCGAACTCCAAAAACTGCACTGCCTTATATGAATCTTATTCTCCGGACCACTCCGGAACCTCTCGTGATGTCCCGGATCCCATCCGAGACTCCGAACAAAAAGTCATAAACCAATTATCCAATCTATCCTAGCGTCGAGACACGTTAAGTGTGTGACCCTGCGGGTTCGAGAATATGCAGACATGATCTTCTATCAATAATCAACAGCGGGGTCTGGAAACCCATATTGACTCCCACACATTCATCGATGATCATATCGGATGAACCACGATGCCAGGATTCAATCAATCCCATATATATATTCCCTTCGTCTCGCGATATTTTACTTGCCCGAGATTTGATCGTCGGTACCGTCATACCTAGTTCAATCTCGTTCACAGCAAGTACTTTACTCGTTCCGTAATCCGATATCACTTTGTGATTAACTCCTTAACCACATGCTTGCAAGCGGTGTTGATATCGATTACCGAGTGGGCCCGAAGTATATCTCTTCGACTTGGGAGGGACAAATCCCATCTCGATACATACAACCCAACAGATACTTTCCGATCACCTGAGAGACACCTTTATGATCACCCTCTCATAGGATGACGTTTGATGACCTCAAAGCTTTCTTCCGATACCAGGGAGTTGTATTATCTCATGGTCTAAGGAATACAATATTTGACATAAGAAAAGCTTTGCAAAGACGAACACGATGACACGATCTAATTGCTTCGCTTAGTTTGGGTCTGTCCACCATATCATTCCCAAATGATATGATCTCATTATTAATTGGCAACTCATGTCCATGGTTAGGAAACCTTAACCATCATTAATCAATGAGCTAGTCCATAGAGGCGTACTAGGGACACAGTGTTGTTCACAAACCACACAAGTATTAAAGTTTCCGCTTAATACAATTCTAGCATGGAATATAAACATTATCATGAACAAGAATTATAATAATAACATCTTTATTATTGCCTCTAGGGCATAATTCCAACAAGGTTAGCGTGCCCAACCCGATCGTGACTACAGTAGCCTTGCGGAAAGCCTCAAGAGAAGCTACCAGGTCCCTCCAAACCACAGAATCTAGCCGGTTAGAATCCCCCAAGTCTCTAGAAGCGCTCCAACCGTAGCGCGAAGCAAACGAGACCTCCCATGGGGTCGACGGAGGGCAATGAAGCCGAGACAGGCCAGGCCACCTTACATTGGCCCCCATTTACATGGTCATCCCCTCCCCATAAGAAAGCTCGATAGATTTTATCAAAATCCTGAATCGTGCTAACCGGAACCAACAAGGCGGAAAGAAGATGGGAGGCCATAGATTGTAGGGAATCTTTGACTAGAATAGCACATCCACTTAAAGGTAGCAGTTTACCAATCGACCCTGGGAGGCGATGTCTAAAGTTGTCAACGTTAGGGTTTTAAATGCATTTAGATTTAGTTTATGAGTTGATAAAGGAAGACCCAAATAGGTTTGGGTGAAAGAGGCCACGTGACATCCAAGATAAGCTGCCAAAGAGGAAGCCAAGGATTGGACCACATGGATTTGTGCGAAGGTGCTCTTGTGAAAATTTATTTGTAGACCCGTCGCTTCAGAGAAGGCCGATAGAACCAATTTCAGGTTTTGAACACAGTTTTCTGTTGCCCTGAGGATAATGAGGGTGTTGTCTGCATACTGCAACACATGGGAAAGAAGGCTGTCATCAAAAGGGTGTAGAAGCAGGCCATTGGTGGAGGCTTTGTGAAGAAGCAACCTGAGAACATCAACAACAATATTGAATAGATATGGGGATAGTGGGACCCCTTGCCACAAGCCGCGCCTACACTGGATCCACCTACCTGGTTTGCCGTTCAGAAGAACAACCGACTGACTGGAGGAGTTTAGGTTTCTAACCTAGAGGCACCACAAGCTCGGGAAACCCTTGGCGACAAGAATACGATCCAATGCGTCCCAGCTTATGGAGTCAAAAGCTTTCTGAAAGTAAAGTTTAAGCACAATAGCAGGGACCTTACGTTTAAAGCAAGATTGGATAATGTCCACGGCGTAGACAAAATTTTCAGAGACCGACCTGTCCTTGATAAAACTAGTTTGATCTTGACTAATGATAGAGGGGATGATAGGCTGGAGTCTATTAGTAAGACATTTTGACCCAATCTTGACACAACAATGATCATATCGGATGAACCACGATATTGACTCCCACACATTCATCGATGATCATATCGGATGAACCACGATGCCAGGATTCAATCAATCCCATATATATATTCCCTTCGTCTCGCGATATTTTACTTGCCCGAGATTTGATCGTCGGTACCGTCATACCTAGTTCAATCTCGTTCACAGCAAGTACTTTACTCGTTCCGTAATCCGATATCACTTTGTGATTAACTCCTTAACCACATGCTTGCAAGCGGTGTTGATATCGATTACCGAGTGGGCCCGAAGTATATCTCTTCGACTTGGGAGGGACAAATCCCATCTCGATACATACAACCCAACAGATACTTTCCGATCACCTGAGAGACACCTTTATGATCACCCTCTCATAGGATGACGTTTGATGACCTCAAAGCTTTCTTCCGATACCAGGGAGTTGTATTATCTCATGGTCTAAGGAATACAATATTTGACATAAGAAAAGCTTTGCAAAGACGAACACGATGACACGATCTAATTGCTTCGCTTAGTTTGGGTCTGTCCACCATATCATTCCCAAATGATATGATCTCATTATTAATTGGCAACTCATGTCCATGGTTAGGAAACCTTAACCATCATTAATCAATGAGCTAGTCCATAGAGGCGTACTAGGGACACAGTGTTGTTCACAAACCACACAAGTATTAAAGTTTCCGCTTAATACAATTCTAGCATGGAATATAAACATTATCATGAACAAGAATTATAATAATAACATCTTTATTATTGCCTCTAGGGCATAATTCCAACAAGGTTAGCGTGCCCAACCCGATCGTGACTACAGTAGCCTTGCAGAAAGCCTCAAGAGAAGCTACCAGGTCCCTCCAAACCACAGAATCTAGCCGGTTAGAATCCCCCAAGTCTCTAGAAGCGCTCCAACCGTAGTGCGAAGCAAACGAGACCTCCCATGGGGTCGACGGAGGGCAATGAAGCCGAGACAGGCCAGGCCACCTTACATTGGCCCCCATTTACATGGTCATCCCCTCCCCATAAGAAAGCTCGATAGATTTTATCAAAATCCTGAATCGTGCTAACCGGAACCAACAAGGCGGAAAGAAGATGGGAGGCCATAGATTGTAGGGAATCTTTGACTAGAATAGCACATCCACTTAAAGGTAGCAGTTTACCAATCGACCCTGGGAGGCGATGTCTAAAGTTGTCAACGTTAGGGTTTTAAATGCATTTAGATTTAGTTTATGAGTTGATAAAGGAAGACCCAAATAGGTTTGGGTGAAAGAGGCCACGTGACATCCAAGATAAGCTGCCAAAGAGGAAGCCAAGGATTGGACCACATGGATTTGTGCGAAGGTGCTCTTGTGAAAATTTATTTGTAGACCCGTCGCTTCAGAGAAGGCCGATAGAACCAATTTCAGGTTTTGAACACAGTTTTCTGTTGCCCTGAGGATAATGAGGGTGTTGTCTGCATACTGCAACACATGGGAAAGAAGGCTGTCATCAAAAGGGTGTAGAAGCAGGCCATTGGTGGAGGCTTTGTGAAGAAGCAACCTGAGAACATCAACAACAATATTGAATAGATATGGGGATAGTGGGACCCCTTGCCGCAAGCTGCGCCTACACTGGATCCACCTACCTGGTTTTCCGTTCAGAAGAACAACCGACTGACTGGAGGAGTTTAGGTTTCTAACCTAGAGGCACCACAAGCTCGGGAAACCCTTGGCGACAAGAATACGATCCAATGCGTCCCAGCTTATCGAGTCAAAAGCTTTCTGAAAGTAAAGTTTAAGCACAATAGCAAGGACCTTACGTTTAAAGCAAGATTGGATAATGTCCACGGCGTAGACAAAATTTTCAGAGACCGACCTGTCCTTGATAAAACTAGTTTGATCTTGACTAATGATAGAGGGGATGATAGGCTGGAGTCTATTAGTAAGACATTTTGACCCAATCTTGACACAACAATTTTGAAGAGAAATAGGCCTAAATTGATCTGGATTTGTGGCTCCGGCTGCTTTGGGAAGAAGCACGATGAAGGACCTATTTAGTTGCCGAAGTTGGGAGGCGGAAGAGAGTGAATCGTTGAGGAACAGTAGTAGGTCGTTTTTATTAGATCCCACTATTTTTGAAAAAGTCCGGTCCGAAGCCATCTGGCCCCGGACTCGAATTGGCGTCCATCCCCCAAACAGCAATTTTTATTTCGTCTATCGTGAATGGAGAGACTAGATTTTGAGCGTCCGAGTTTGAAAAATGTCGTGGTATTTCCGACAAGTACGTCATGGAGGGGTCCTCACAGTGCGTGTTTAGAGACGTGGGGTAAGGCGGAAGGTTGGCGGGTACGAGGTAACACAGCTTACCCAGGTTCAGATCCCACGACAGTGGCGGAATCCTACTCCTGCTATAAATCATTATAATGGCAATACGCCGAGTTACAGGGATTGGTTCGCTACGCGAGGTATGAGTTGTATCGTTCCCTAAAGGCTCCTATAGGTCCGGCTTATATAGTTGCCAGATCCTAGGGTTACAGGCAAATTCCTAGCCAGACAGGTTACAAAGTCCTACACGGTATACAACTAGTCTAACGTGTCTTGCACTCCAAGGCTCCGGGTACCCTGGTGACTCCTCCATAGCCTTCCTTTATCCGGCATGGGCCTCCCTTCTAGATGCATCTAACTGGGCCTCCCAGCAGGCCATAGGCCCTGCTACCGACTATGGGACATCCGGGTTATCCGGATTAGAGACATGCAATGGTGACACCCATTTAGCATATCCCCAACAGTAGCCCCCGGAGAACTCCAAGATCTTGCATCGTCTTGCCTCTTCATATTGAATGCTCCGTCTAGATGGATGTCAGCAAATCGTCAAGCAATAACTTGTAGTCCTCCCAAGAACCCTGCAATGCTGTCCGCCTTCAACATGTAAGTCGAAGAACTGTTGAATCTTCCATCGTACTATTCTCGTAGCCGGACTGGATCTGTCCTTGGCGGAATCTTCAGATGGGATGGTTCACCTCCCTATGCCAGTACAGTGACGTAGACCATTGGTCTGCGACGCCTTGTAACTCACACATGCAGAGAACACAATCATAGCCGTTTTTCCCGTGCGAAGGATACGAAACATTGGCATCGACGGTGGGAACATGGCGAAATTTCCGCTCACGCGCTGTCCACGCAGCAACCATTCGATCAACTTGCACAAATCTTGATGCAGAATACTACAAATTGTAACCTTGGTGATTTTTATCCTTTCACCGCATTCTTCCTCGCATCGTCTTCTTCTTCCAGCAAACGCCTCCTCGAGCTCTCCCCGCGGACAGAGGAAAAACCCTAGCTTTTCCATCCAATCTCATAGCCAACCTTCCTTTTCGTGAATGGCAAGTAGCAGCACTGTTCCATCCATGGCGGCGTCGGGCGAAGTCACGACCAAGCTGACAAGCTCCGTCCATGTTCCGCCGGAGGGCGTGGTAGTGCCGCGCTCCGAGGTGGTGGAAACCACCGGCAGTGACCATGTTCTAGCGGGGTTGGAACTGCTAGAAGAGGAGGCCGATTCCCACAAGGGGGAATGACGCGGCTCCGATATTACCGAAGGCGATCTCAAAGAGATGCTCGCAGAGGGGTACCTCCCCGCGATGCAAGGGCTGGTCTGGCGGGCGGCGCTGGCCGGCGAGGTCATCCCTTCTCCCCTAGACGGAGAAAAGGTCTACCTCAAAGCCCAACTAGTACGTGGCATCTCCCTCCCAATCTCCAACTTCTTCATAGAGGTCCTTAGCCACTACGAGGTTCAACCTTAGAGCTTGTCTCCGAATAGCATCCTCGCGCTTAGCAACTACGCGGCGCTTTGTGAGGGTTACCTGGCCAGCGGTTCCCTGACATCGTAGGCCACGAGTCCTACAAGATCTGGCAGAAGACGTATTTCTATGGCCCAGATATCCCTCTGGCTGGCCGAGAAAGAACGTACCCGGACTTTGTCGATGGAGCCGCCGCTGAAGCCCCGACATGGAGATTCCAAGCCCTCCTTACCTTCGACGACGAAGCCTCCCGCGCTGTAAGGCGGATCGAGTGGCTCGTAGAGACGGGTCTGACCGGGTTGGACCTAGACATGTGCTGGTTCATCAGGCAGATTCAGCTTCTGCAACACCGCGTGAAGCTGATGCACTAATATTCCAAGGATAGGAAGGATAGCCTCCGCATCTCCGAGGACAAATTTTTGAGTGACTCCGTCAAGCTTCGCCTCAAGGACATAGTCAAGGTGAAGGACAGGAAGCGTGGCTTCACCACCACCTATGACATGTTCGAGGGAAGCACGTGGCTAGAGGTACTTGTTTATTTTCCATGTATGAAATATACTCCAGTTCTCCCGTCTAACCTTAACCATTGCATCTAACACTTTGGAATTCACTTAACAGCTAAAGAGTGTAGACTAAGGTAGCATGGCTATCCAAGTCTACGACCCCAAGATGAAGGAAGTCACCGTCGTGTTCGACGATGATGTCCCGTTGGCGTGAAAGCTAAAGAGCTCCACCTCTGACGATGCCAACAAAGGCAAGAAGAATAAGATGGAGGGTGGAGCCTCCAAGAGATCCACCGCCTCCCTAGAGGCGGAGAAAAGAAGAATGATTGGTATCCCGTTGACCAAAGCACCAACCGTTGTGTAAGCTTCTTAACATCCGACATTGTCTCTTACTCGTCTTGTTCCTGTACTTATACTTTTGCACGTTTCAGCAAGAAGGCTAGTATGAGTTTTAAGAAGACCTCCAAAACTTTGGGGGCTTCTAAAAAGATCAAAGAAATGTTTAGTCTGTCCTCTCCCGCCATTTCCTCTCTTACTCCGAGCGTCTAGCCTGCTACCGCGCCGATAAGCTCTCCAGCGAAGGTAACGCCCGAACCTTCCGCCATGGAAGTTGATCCCACTCCTTCTCAGGGGATCCCCGACGTTGCCGCGGAACTTTCCATTGTCGGTGAGCAGGCGACACAAGAAAGCACGTCCTCCAAAGTGGCTGAAGCTCCGGCTAAGGATGCCACTGGTGAGGCAATGGTGGAAGGCGTAACTTCTGCCGTAGGCAGAGCCGTTGCACCCAAGACGCCAGCAGAGTTTCCAAAGATTGTCTACCCGGTGCTTACACCGAGTGGCTCAGCTCTGGCTCCTGGTGCAGCGCCGACTTCTCCCACATGTGGTCTTGAGGAGCTGCTCAAGCAGGCAGATATCCTGCGCGGAAACAGCCTTGCTTTCAGCAAGATATTTACCGAGAGCGCCACCAACCTCAAGATCATTGCACTTGTAAGTTTTATATGTGTTTTGCATTTCATATGTAGTATCCCACTGTAGCCCCCGAGGATTTAGACGGAAAACCATAGGTCTTTTGGGTCTGAATGATCTAAGAGTGACTAAGCTTGAAACTTCGCACTTTAGCCCCTAGTGATATAGTTTGAATGAATTATTCCGACTAGATACTTTTAGAGTAGCATACGCAGTGTTTGTAAATTTCAATATTGTAGCCCCCAAGCCTCTAGTTGAAACATAATTAGTTCTGACTGGATGCTTAAAGAAAGACTAAGCATATTGCCGAGTTAAAAAATCGTATTGTAGCCCCCAAGCCTCTAGGTGGATAGTTATCCGACTAGATGCTCCAAGTAGACTAAGAAATATTTATCTTTTTGCAGAATGAGAATGCTCGGAGAGATGTCACCAATGACAAGTTCCACAAGATGAGTGCTGACCTTAAAGCTGAAAAGGGTAAAACTGCCTTCTTGAAGGATCAAATCACCAAGAGCAAGAGTCTGTTTTTCTTTTCAATTTCGCACTCAATCTTGGTCTTGCGCCATTAACCTCCGACTACTCATCGTGTGTTGTCATTTCTCCGACATGCAGAAGCTATTGCCAAGGCGAAGGATATTGTCGAGCAATCCAAGCACATACAACTACTGGATAGAGAAAACAAAATCCTTAAGTAGGAGAGGGATAAATCGTTGAAGATGCTTCAAGATGCTATGAAGGTCGTGCAGGAGTCCACCAACATGGAGATCAACCAGCTGAAGGAGGAAATTGCGATCCTCAAGGATAAGAACAAAGCTGCCGCCAAGCACAATACGCGCAACCTTGAGGCTTACAAGGTCCTCCGACAAGAACGGGACTCCATGGCGGAGACGCTCCAACAAGCCGAGGCTAGCATCTTTGCTGGAGATATGCCCTAGAGGCAATAATAAAAGTGGTTACTATTATATCTTTGTGTTTATGATAAATGTTTACATTCATGCTATAATAGTATTAACTGGAAACATTAATACTTGTGTGATTTGTAAACTAAATTAGAGTCCCTAGTAAAGCCTCTTTGTAATACTAGCTTGTTGGTTGATTCATGATCGTGGTTTCTCGACATGAACATTGAGATGTTGTTAACAACAAGATCATATCATTAGGAGAATGGTATGATGGACATACTCCTATAGATAAGCGTAGCATTAAGATCAAGTCATTTCATTAGTTCATTTGCTATAAGCTTTCTGATACATAGTAACCTAATTCCTTCGACCATGAGATCATGCTAATCACCATCACCGGAAGGGTGCTTTGATGACATCAAACACCACAGCGTAACTGGGTGGCTATAAAGGTGGCATTGAGTGTTCGGAAAGTATGTGTTGAGGCACATGGATCAAGAGTGGGATTTGTCCATCCATATGACGGATAGATATACACTGGGCCCTCTCGGTGGAATGTCATCCAATTGGCTTGCAAGCATGTGACTGGCTCACAAGTGATCACATATCACGGGAACGAGAAAAGAGTACTTATCGGTAACGAGGTTGGACTAGGTATGCAGAGATACCGACGATCAAACCTCGGATAAGTAAACTATCACGAGACAAAGGGAAATTGGTATCATATGTAAGTGGTTCATTCGATCGCAAAGTAATCGTAGAAATATGTGGGAGCCATATGAATTTCTAGATTCCTCTATTGGTTATTGATCGGAGAAGTGTCTCGGTCATGTCCGCATAATTCATGAACCGTAGGGTGACACACTTAAGGATTCGATGTTGTTTAGTAGATATGGAATGTTAGTAGGGATACCGAATGTTGTTCGTAGTATCGGATGGGATCCGGGATATCATGAGGAGATCCGGAATGGTCCGGAGAATAAGATTCATATAAGGAAAGTCCGATTCCGGAGTTCGGGAATGATTTCGATGTTTTCATCGGAGAGGTTCTAGAAGGGTCTAGAAGGTTCACTGGACCGAAAGGGGAATGGTCCATGAATGTGTCATGGGTAAGTGGAATGATTGGATCATATCCTAGGTCACTTGGTTTGGGCATTTTCGAGAGAGAATTAAAGCTCTAAATTGAAAGTCAAACGGGAGGTTTGAAAAGTCAAACTGGAACAATGGTTTCCTAGTGGAAGAAGGAAAGAGTCCTTCTTTGAATCCAACTTGGGTTTAGGTTTGGATTCAAACCCTCCCCTCCCAAGGCTGCCACCCTCTCATAAATAGAGGGGAGGGCTGCCCCAAACACACCAAGGCAGCCCTCCCCAACCCCGTGAGCCGCCGCCGCCGCCGCGCCGCCGCCACCGCCGCGCCGCCGCCTAGCGCTGCCGCCGCCTCGTCGCCGCCGCCCTAGCCGCCGCCGACACCTCCTCCTCCTGGCCTTCTAAACCCTAGATCGCTGGGAAACCCTAGATCCACCATAACTCGCACCGGCTTAGGTTAAGCCCTGCGGGATCTTCCCTCTACTTCCGACACCACGCCGTCGTGCTGCCAGAATCGCGAGGGGAGAACTAAAACCTCCGCTGCCTGCTGGAACAAGGGAGAGGAAGGTTTTCATCGAGTACCAAACGTGTGACCGACTGCGGAAGCGCTGCAGGAACGCAGCGCCGGAAGGATCATCTACGCGATCTTGAGATCGGAAAGTGTACGACTACATCACCCACGAGAATCTTCTCTCGTTAACCGCTTTGGAATCTTCGAGGGTGAGTACTCTAATCGACTCGTTGCTACAATCTAGTAGATAGATCTTGTCTTGTTTGTTTCCATGCGGTATAATTTTTTTTGTTTTCCATGCTACGAACCCCTACAGTGGTATCAGAGCCGTGTCTATATGTAGATCTGTTGCACGAGTAGAACACAATGGTCATTGTGGGCGGTGGTGCTTTTATTATCAATTGCTTTTTTTGTACTTTGCATCTTGTGGTATGATGGGATGAAGCGGCCCGGGCTAACCTTACATGACATCGTTCATGAGACTTGCTTCACGCTTAACATGCAACTAGTATTGCATAAGTGGCTTTGCGGGTGTCTGTCTCTCCCATCATAGTATAGATTCAATTTAAAACGGGCACTTGATAGTTCAAGCATCAACGTTGTGGTTCTTGTTCGTAAGTTAGAACGACACCTATTGAAAGCCCCAAACCACGTAAAACATGCAAAGAAAATTAGAGGCGTATAACTTTGTTTTGCAGGGGTGTGCTGTGACGTGATATGGCCATGATTGTGATTATATATGATGTATGAAATGTTCCTTATTTTAAGTTGGAAACCGGCAGGAGCCATATGGTTGTCTCTTAAATTCCCTTATGACCTGCGTGTCTATTCAAAGTAGTTGTAATAGTTGATGCTGGTGGGTGACAACCATGAAGCAGCGTCATTGACCTTGACGCATACCGGTGATGATGGAGATCATGTTCGTGCTTGAAGATGGAGATCGGAAGCACAAGAAGAAAGGCCATATCATATCACATATTATGAATTGCATGTGATGTTAATCCTTTATGCATATTGTATTGCTTAGTTCGCGACGATAGCATTATAAGATGATCCCTCAAGCACAAAAAATTCAAGTTATAAAGTGTTCATCCTTAGTAAGCACCGTTGCTAAAGCTCGTTGTTTCGAAGCACCATGTGATGATCAGGTGTGTTAGATTCTGCGAGTGTATACAACGTGAGCAAGCCAGATTTGCTCATGCGGAAGCTAGGGTTTGATCTTGACGAGCCTAGCATGTACAGACATGGTCTCGGAACACGGATCACCGAAAGGTAAAGCATGAGTCATATAGTATATATGATGAACATTTTGATTGTTCGCCATTGAAGCTACATCAACTCTCGTGATGATCGGTTTTGATGTTGTGGATTTGGTTCATGTGATCACTAAAACAATATGAGGGATATTGTTTTGAGTGGGAGTTCACCTAGATTAATTTAACTATTAATTAGAACTCAATTTGCCATAAACTTAGTCTAAACTATTGCAAATATGTTGTAGATCAATGGCGGCTCCTACCATCAATTTTAATGCGTTCCTAGAGAAAGAAAAGTTAAAAAACAATGGAAGCAACTTCGCGGATTGGTTCCGCAATTTGAGGATTGTCCTCAATGCTGGTAATTTGACCAATGTGCTGGATGCACCGCTGGGTGACCCACCTGCAGCTGATGCTACCGATGAGGTAAAGAATGTTTTCCTCGCTCGGAAGAATCAGTACTCCACAGTTCAGTGTGCTATCTTTTATGGTTTGGAATCGGAGCTTCAGAAAAGGTTTGAGAACCATGACCCATATGATATTGTCCGTGAACTCAAAATGATATTTGAGGCTCACGCGGCAGTTGAGAGTTATGAGGCTTCTGAAAAGTTCTTTAACTGCAAGATGGAAGAGGGCAGCTCCGTCAGTGAGCACGTGCTTAAGATGTCTAGGCACGCAAGCAAGCTTCAAAGCTTGGGTATAGTGATTCCTAATGCTTTGGGGATTCAACGTGTCCTCCAATCACTACCACCAAGTTACAAGAACTTTGTGATGAACTACAATATGAAAAACATGGACAAGTCGTTACCTGAACTCTTCTCCATGTTAAAAGTCTGCAGAAGTGGAGATCAAGAAAGAGCACCAAGTGTTGTTGGTTAATAAGACCACCAAATTCAAGAATCAAGGCAAGTCTAATAAAAAGGGAAACTTCAAGAAGGGCGGTAAGAAAGTTACCGTGCCGGCGAAGAAGACCAAGGCTGGGCCTAAGCCTGATACTGAGTGCTTTTACTGCAAGGGGGAAGGTCACTAGAAGCAGAATTTCCCTAAGTACTTGGAGGATTTGAAGAACGGCAACATCAAGAAGAAAGGTATATCCGATATACATGTTATTGATGTGTATCTCACTAGTACTCGTAGTAGTGCCTGGGTATTTGATACTGGTTCGGTTGCTCACATTTGTAACTCGAAACAAGTGCTGCAGAATAGACGGAAACTAGCGAAGAACAAGGTAACGATGCGCGTTGGAAATGGATCAAAGGTTGATGTGATCGCGGTCGGCATGCTACCTCTTTATCTACCATTGGGATTAGTTTTATACTTAAATAATTGTTATTTGGTGCCTGCGTTGAGTATGAACATTATATCCGGATCATGTTTATTGCGAGACGGTTACTTGTTTAAGTCCGAGAATAATGGTTGTTCGATTTATATGAGTAATATGTTTTATGCACATGCACCTTTGATAGATGGTCTATTCTTATTGAATCTCGATTGTGGAAATACACACAGTAATAACATTGAAGCTAAATATTTGAAATTAAACGATAACTCGACCTATATGTGGCACTGTCATCTTGGTCACATTGGACTGAAGAGTATGAAGAAACTCCATTCCGATGGACTTCTTGAATCACTTGATTTCGAATCACTTGAAAGATGCGAAGCATGTATGATGGGTAAAATGACTAAGAATCCATTTTCTGGTATGATGGAGCGATCTACGGACTTATTGGAAATCATACATATAGATGTGTGTGGCCCAATGAGTGTAGCATCGCGTGGTGGTTATCGTTATTTTCTTACCTTCACAGATGATTTGAGTAGATATGGGTATATCTATTTCATGAAACATAAGTTCGAAACTTTCGAGAATTTTAAGTAATTTCAAAGTGAGGTAGAGAATCAACGTAACAAGAAGATTAAATTTCTACGATCTGATCGTGGAGGTGAATATCTAAGTTACGAGTTTGGCGAGCATTTGAAGAAATGCGGAATACTTTCACAATTGACACCGCCGGGAACACCACAACGTAATGGTGTGTCCGAACGTCGTACTCGAACTCTCTTAGATATGGTTCGTTCTATGATGTCACTTACAGATTTACCGCTATCGTTTTGGGGTTATGCATTAGAAACAGTCGTATTCACTTTAAATAGGGCACCATCTAAATCCGTTGAAACGACACCGTATGAATTATGGTTTGGGAAGAAACCTAAATTGTCGTTCCTTAAATTTTGGGGTTGCGAAGCTTATGTAAAGAAGTTACAGCCCGACAAGCTTGAACCCAAAGCGGAAAAATGCGTCGTCATAGGATACCCGAAGGAACCTATTGGGTATACCTTCTATCATAGATCCGAGGGCAAAATCTTTGTTGCCAAGAATGGATCCTTTCTAGAGAAGGAGTTTCTCTCGAAAGAAGTGACTGGAAGGAAAGTAGAACTTGACAAGGTTGTTGAACCTTCTCTCGAACTTGCGAGTAGCGCAGCACCGGAAGTAGTTCTGTGGCGCCTACAACAATAAGAGAGGAAGCTAATGATGTTGATCATGAAACTTCAATTGAAGTTACTACGGAACCTCGCAGGTCAACGAGAACTCGTACCACTCCTGATTGGTATGATCCCGTTATGAGTGTGATGTTGGTGGACAACACCGATGACCCTGCGATATATGAGGAAGCGATGATGAACCCACATTCCAATAAATGGAAAGAAGCCATGAAATCCGAGATTGGATCCATGTACGAAAACCAAGTATGGACTTTGGTGGACTTACCGGATGGCCGGAAGGCTGTCGAGAACAAATGGATTTTCAAGAAGAAAACATATGCTGATGGTAATGTTACTGTCTATAAAGCTCGACTTGTCGCAAAAGGGTTTCGACAAATTCAAGGAGTTGACTACGATAAGACTTTCTCACCGGTAGCGAAGCTAAAGTATGTGAGGATTTTGTTAGCAATCACTACATATTATGATTATGAGATATGGCAGATGGATGTCAAAACATCATTCCTCAATGGAGACATTGATGAAGAGTTGTATATGATGCAACCCAAAGGTTTTGTCGATCCTAAAGATGCTAACAAGGTATGCAAACTTCAACGGTCCATTTATGGATTGAAGCAAGCATCACGAAGTTGGAATCAATGTTTTGATAAGGTAATCATAAGCTTTGGTTTTATACAAACTTATGGAGAAGCTTGTATTTACAAGAAAGTGAGTGGGAGGTCTATGTAGATGACATATTGTTGATTGGGAATGATGTAGACCTTCTTAATGGTGTCAAGGATTATTTGAATAATAGTTTTTCAATGAAAGATCTTGGCGAAGCAACTTACATATTAGGCATAAAGATCTATAGAGATAGATCGAGACGCCTAATATCATTGTCATAGAGTACATATTTGGACAAAGTTCTAAAGAGGTTTGGAATGGAAGATAGCAAGAAAGGGTTCTTGCCCATGTTGCCCAATACGACTTTGAGTAAAACTCAAAGTCCTGCAACGGCAGAAGATAGAGAAAGGATGAGTAAGACTCCCTATGCCTCAGCCATAGGATCTCTTATTTATGCCATGCTATGTACTAGACCCGACATTGCATATGCTGTTAGTTTGACTAGCAGATATCAAAGTGATCCAGGAGTGGATCATTGGACAACGGTCAAAAATATCCTTAAGTACTTGAGAAGAACTAAGGATATGGTTCTTTCCTATGGAGGTGATGAACAGATCGTTGTTAATGGTTACACCAGTGCTAGTTGGAACACCGATCCGGATGATTCTAAATCTCAATCTGGATACGTATTTACTTTGAATGGTGCAACAGTTAGCTGGAGGAGTGCAAAGAAAAGCGTTGTGGCGAGATCTTCAACTGAATCGGAATACATAGCTGCTTCGGAGGCTTCACAAGAGGCGATATGGATGAAGGAGTTCATTACAGAGCTCGGTGTGGTTCCAAGTGCGCTGGACCCAATGTCTATCTACTGTGATAACATGGGGGCCATATCCAATGCGCAAGAACCAAGGTCACACAAGAAGCTGACGCACATCAAGCTACGTTTTCACGCTATTCGAGAGCATGTCCAAGGTGGTGACATAAAGATTTGCAAATTACACACAGATCTGAATGTGGTGGATCCGTTGACTAAACCTCTCCCGAGGGCAAAACATGACCAGCACCAAACCGCCATGGGTGTTCGGTATATTACCATGTAATCTAGATTAGTTAACTCTAGTGCAAGTGGGAGACTGTTGGAGATATGCCCTAGAGGCAATAATAAAAGTGGTTATTATTATATCTTTGTGTTTATGATAAATGTTTACATTCATGCTATAATAGTATTAACCGGAAACATTAATACTTGTGTGGTTTGTAAACTAAATTAGAGTCCCTAGTAAAGACTCTTTGTAATACTAGTTTGTTGGTTGATAGATGATCGTGGTTTCTCGACATGAACATTGAGATATTGTTAACAACAAGATCATATCATTAGGAGAATGGTATGATGGACATACTCCTATAGATAAGCGTAGCATTAAGATCAAATCATTTCAATAGTTCATTTGCTATAAGCTTTCTGATACATAGTAACCTAATTCCTTCGACCATGAGATCATGCTAATCACCATCACCGGAAGGATGCTTTGATGACATCAAACACCACACCGTAACTGGGTGGCTATAAAGGTGGCATTGAGTGTTCAGAAAGTATGTGTTGAGGAACATGGATCAAGAGTGGGATTTGTCCATCCATATGACATATAGATATACTGTGGGCCCTCTCGGTGGAATGTCATCCAATTGTCTTGCAAGCATGTGATTGGCTCACAAGGGATCACATATCACGGGAACAAGAAAAGAGTACTTATCGGTAACGAGGTTGAACTAGGTATGCAGAGATACCGACGATCAAACCTCGGATAAGTAAACTATAGCGAGACAAAGGGAAATTGGTATCGTATGTAAGTGGTTCATTCGATCGCAAAGTAATCATAGAAATATGTGGGAGCGATATGAATTTCCAGATTCCTCTATTGGTTATTGATCGAATAAGTGTCTCGGTCATGTCCGCATAATTCATGAACCGTAGGGAGACACACTTCAGGATTCGATGTTGTTTAGTAGATATGGAATGTTAGTAGGGATACCGAATGTTGTTCGGAGTCTCGGATGGGATCCGGGATATCATGAGGAGATCCGGAATGGTCCAGAGAATAAGATTCATATAAGGAAAGTCCGATTCTGGAGTTCGGTAATGATTTCGATGTTTTCATGAGAGAGGTTCTAGAAGTGTCTAGAAGGTTCACCGGACCGGAAGGGGAATGGTCCATGAATGTGTCATGGGTAAGTGGAATGATTGTATCATATCCTAGGTCACTTGGTTTGGGCATTTTCGAGAGAGAATTAAAGCTCTAAATTGAAAGTCAAACAGGAGGTTTGAAAAGTCAAACTCGAACAATGGTTTCCTAGTGGAAGAAGGAAAGAGTCCTTCTTTCAATCCGACTTGGGTTTGGGTTTGGATTCGAACCCTCCCCTCCCAAGGCTGCCCTCCCTCTCATAAATAGAGGGGGAGGGCTGCCTCAAACACACCAAGCCAGCCCTCCCCAACCCCGTGCGCCGCCGCTGCCAAGCCGCCGCCGCCTAGTGCCGTTGCTTCCTCGTCGCCGCCAACACCTCCTCCTCCTCTCGGCCTTCTAAACCCTAGATCGCCAGGAAACCCTAGATCCACCATAACTCGCACCGACTTAGGCGAAGCCCTGCGGGATCTTCCCTCTACTTCTGACACTACGCCGTCGTGCTGCCAGAATCACGAGGGGAGAACTACAACCTGCACTGCCTGCTGGAACAAGAGAGAGGAAGGTCTTCATCGAGTACCGAACGTGTGACCGACTGCGGAAGCACTGCCGGAATGCAGCGCCGGAAGGATCGTCTACGCGATCTTGAGACCGGCAAGTGTACGACTACATCACCCACGAGAATCTGCTCTCGTTAACCACTTTGGAATCTTCAAGGGTGAGTACTCTAATCGACTCGTTGCTACAATCTAGTATATAGATCTTGGCTTGTTTGTTTGCATGCGCTATAATTTTTTTTGTTTTCCATGCTATAAACCCCTACAATCTTTGGTAAGAAATCTCCGTCTTGTACTTCTGTAAGCCAGGTACTCTAAACTTTTGTTATGTTGAACTCATGTACTCCATTGCTTGGCCGTAAATGCAGCTCCTATTAGTTTAACCAATAATCCTCCTCCGCCAAAGGAATGCATGGTTCTTGCCAGCAACTTCATCAGCACCACCATCATGCAAGCAAAAGAAATTTCCAATCCCTTGAACATCAACATCAAGGTGGTAGATTCCATTATGAAGTACTCGGATATCCTGCGTCAAGCCCCCCGAGTGGATCGTAAGCTGGAAAGTTTCATGTACCCAGGCTGGCGCAAGGATGTCGCTGGCAATGGTCAAGGCTTACTATGAGAATGCCGACATCAACACAGTGACCTCTGCTATGCCTGACGTAGACGATGACGGCCAGAAGATCGATCACGGAGCTATTTGGTCTTTGCTCGCCGGCTACAACACCAGGGTTGCCAAGTTGGTAGATGCTAACACCTTTGTGCCTCTTGATATTATTGACGCCGACCAGTCTAGCTCCTCCAAGTCCCTCAAGACCACCAACTTTGTTGATGATCAGGATGACTCTCCTGCTGCCGATGACGTTACTTCGAAGTCTCCTGTGCTAGAGGAATGAAAAACACTTATGTAATATTTGTTTCCTCTGGATATGTTGTATGTATGCAAAAAAAACTACGGTTTAACCTTAAGGCGGAAAACAATAGCTATATGTTTCCTACTACTTAAGTACTAGTTCCAGCATGTATATATTTTTAAGAAAGTGCTGGCTTATCCATCACTCTGGTTTTTATGCTTGACTTTCCGTGAGTCTGAACACCCTCAATCAGAACTATGGGCTCAGGCGATGATGCCCAATGGCACCGTCATAAACCTAAGCACAAAATTTCCGACTTCGAGTGCAGAAAGTCACTACTCCAGAATCCACATAGAAACAACAGAGAACGTGTAGACCAGAAAACTTAAGCTAACGCCCGTAGGCAGAATTTTCACAAGTGAAAATGCAAAACTTGCGCATAAAGGTTTTATACGATCCAAAAATAAACACTAAAGGAGGTAAAAGACTCAAGCATATGAGTGAACCAAAGAGCTTTATTTCATTGATCATATAAGAGCTACACAGTAGATAGTAAAAAATATGCTAAGTGTAAAAAGGACGTAGCTATGCTATGTTCCATGGATAATCAAGCTCCAGGTAGTCATCATCCGGGTCACGTCGCTTACGCTTATGATCCTCGTTTGGTCTATCCTCTAGTTCATGATTGTCAACGAGGTAGTAAGAACCATTGAGTAGTGCCTTGCTTATGATGAACGTTCCTTCCCATGGCAGAGATAATTTGTATGACTTCTTCTGCTTAAGTCGGAGCACCAGATCCCCCTCTTTAAACGAGCGATGCCGAACGTGGCGACTATAGTAGCTGCGTAGCTTCTGCTGGTAGATGGCGGATCTTTGCATGCCAATACATGCTCTTCCTCGAGAACGTCCACATATAGGCCCCTGGATTCTTCAGCGTCATCTTTGTCTTAGGTGGCAACTCTTGGTGAATCGTGGAGGATGTCAGAAGGCAGGATGGCTTCTGCTCCATATACCATGAATTAAGGGGTGTAGCCGGTAGATCTGATGGGTGTAGTTCACAAACTCCACAGAATAGATGGTAATTCCTCTGCCCAGGCTCCAGATGCTCTATGTAGCGGTGCCTCTAGACGTGGCTTCATTCCCTAAAGAATTAATCCATTGGCTCGTTCAACTTTCCCATTGGACTGTGGATGTGCCACAGATGCCAAGTCAAGTCGGATGCCCTTCTCCCAACAATAGGCTTCCACTTCTCCGAGTGACAAGTTGCTGCCATTGTCGGTGATAATGCTATGTGGGAGACCAAATCTCACCACTAGACCCCGGACAAACCTAAGGGAAATTGCCCCATCAAGCTTTCTAATGGGTTTAGATTCTATCCATTTGGTGAATTTATCAACTGCTACTAGCAGATGCGTAAACCCACATGGTGTCGTATGTAATGGTCCAACCATGTCTAGCCCCCAAACTGCAAACGACCAAGTTATTGGTATTGTTCGCAATTCTTAAGCTGGAACATGTGGTTGTCGGGCATATTGTCGGCATCCGCCTTCGCGGTCATCCAGTAGAATCCTTGCCGGAAGGCTTTGGAGACCAAAGATCGAGGAGCGGCGTGATGCCAGCAATCTCCGAGATGGATCTCATGAAGGATTTCAATACCTTCTTGCTAGGAAACACATTTTAGGCATACACCAGTGGTGCTTCTTTTATAGAGATGTCCATTGATTATGGTATAGCCCTTTGCTTGACGTACTATTTGCCGAGTTTTGACTTCGTCGATGGGCAAAGTTCCGTGTACGAGATATTCCATCAACGATTTTTTCCAAGCCGGAGGGACCTTTGTTACTGTATGAACAAAAGATTCAACTCTATCCGGGTTCTCAGGGTCCGCACCCTTCACGGATGGTGTCCGTAGATGCTCTAGAAAAATGCCAGGCAGAATTGGTTTGCGACTTGATCCAAGCTTTGACACCAGATCCTCCGCCTCATTTTCCTCCCTCTTTACATACTTGACTTCGTAGCCCTCGAAGCACTTGGCTATCTCGTCTACTTTGTCTCGATATGCCGCCATCATAGGGTTCCATGCATTCCAGGTGCCATCCACCTGCTGGGCAACCAAGTCGGAATCTCCATAGCAAACTATGCGCTTGATGCCAATATCCTTGGCTACACGAAGTCCGTGAATGAGTGCTTCATATTCCGCCATTGTCGGGGGGATTACCCTCGGGTACCCCAAAGACGCCCCAAAAGTACTCCGAAAAAGGCAATAAATAAAGGAAAAATAGCACTAGACGCAACCTGGGCCGGCTAGAACCTCTCAGTCGGCCCACCACCTCGCTAGCGCCACTTCTCGCATGGACCAACCCTGCGTGGGTGGCCTCTCTGCCCGGCTACCGCCCCTCCCGGTTGGGCCGCTTCCGGCTCGCCCCAGTTCGGTTGCGCTGCTCCGTCTGGGCTGACTACTACCCTCTTGGGTCGGCTGGCCCAGCCGGCCATCTCGCGAGCAGCGCCCTCTCCTACCGCGCACCCCTGCACTGGCTGGGAAGCGCTCCGCTCTGCCCCCAGGCTGGGCCTCCTCTACATTTCCCACCTCCTACCTGGGCCGTCCGGCTCGCCCTCCCGGATGGGCCACGTCGCTCGCCCAGCTTCCCCCCCAGGAGTGGCCGGCCGCCTCGCTCGCCCTTGTCCGGATCGCTAGGTGCTACCCAGGATCGATCCCACAATCCTGGCCGGCTCCCCTCGCCCAGTCGACTGCTTCCTGATCGCCCAGCTGCTACTACATGCTCCTATCAGTCAAGCATCGACAAGACCCAAGACAAGAAGACCATGCTGCCACTATGCACTACATCATGTATACTTTATCAGATGACATAGCCAATAGTGTATCGCAATCAGGTGACATCATGCATAGTGTGGCACTATGCATGACACTTTGTACTATTAGATGACATAGGCTATAGTAAAGTTAGGCATGTGGGCCAACATGTTCCTTGGGTTTCCTTTATAAGACACCAAGGAGGCCACATGCAAAGGGACACTCTCACTTGGAGGCTCACTCCCTGCTAGCTCACGCCACACACATGAGACCTTGGTCCTTTTGATCAGCTCACTAGCTAGCTACCTTGCCCTCATACGAGCACACATACAAATTGAGAAAGAGCTCCAAGAGCACCCTTGTAGCCTGATTAGACCCGCATATACTGTTAGACATGCAGGAGTAGGAGTTTTACCACACCATGAGGGCTCTGAACCTGGGTACTTCTTGTGTCTGACCGCACTTGCTTGTATCCAATCCCGCCTGCAGACGCCGTTGTAGTCACCCTGCTCTCTCCCACACCTCTATCTAGCCTCCTTAGGCAATGTCATTTCCATATCGACGACAACCATGTTATTTGTAGCCTTAAAGTGGATCTGCAGAACGTAGTGTAGCTTTCCCCTATTGGTGACTGTAGTAGTACACCATCCCCCAAGCCAATAGTAGATCTTCCATAGGCGCTTTTCAGACTACACGCCAGTATTTTTCACCAAGAGCTTGTTTCGAAATGGAGAAGTACTTTGGAATGATTTTATTGGGACGCTAGTGAGTGAATGAGCACAAATCTGGATGACCGAGAAATCCAATGCCATTGTTCTAAATAAAATCGACCTAGAATGCATTTTTTTCTGTTGAATAGCTTTGATCTGTCAAAGTGCACCACCCAGTATTCTGGCTCTGGTACATGGGTAGCATCTGGCATCTCCGTCCAATCTCCAATTAAATCCGCCAAGATCTGTGATTTGATAGCATCGCGTCTCTTGTAGGTGATCTCGAAGGCGGCAAGCTCAATGCCCCACTTTGCAACCCTTCCTGTACCGTCGACGTTATTGATGATGTCGGACAGTGGAGCTTTGCTCACAACTATGATAGGGTGCTCCTGGAAATAGTGCCTTAGCTTCCGAGAAGCAAGGAACACTCCATAAGCCAGCTTCTGGTAGTGCGGGTAACGCTGCTTGTACTCCATCAAGACCTCGCTTACATAGTAAACTGGTCATTGCACTCCATACTCATGCATTGGTTCTTTCCGCTCCACCACGACGACGATGTTGATTATCCGGTTGGTGGCCGCCATATAGATCAACATAGGCTCCATAGGCTCGGGTGCTGCGAGCACAGGTGCAGAGGAGAGTATCTCTTTAGCTTCTTGAGTGTAGCATCTGCTTCGTCCGTCCATGTAAATTTGTCCGCCTTCTTCAGCAACTTTTATAGCGGTAGAGCCTTTTCTCCAAGTCGGCTGACGAACCGGCTTACTTCTGCAATGCAGCCTGTTAGCCATTGTATGTCCTTTGGGCATGTCAGGCGGTTTATGTTTAGGATTGCTTTGATTTTCTCTGGGTTGACCTCGATTCCTCATTGGGAAACGATGAAGCCCAACAATTTTCTGGCTGGAACTCCGAAGGCGCACTTCTTTGGGTTAAGCATCATGTTGTATTTCCAGAGATTATCAAAGATTTATTTTAAGTCGGAGATTAAGTCGTTTGACTTTTTAGACATCACCACTATATCTTCCACGTAGGCGTGAACGTTCCGACCAATTTGATCGTGTAGGCAACGGTCCATAGTCCGCTGATACGTAGCACCTGTGTTTTTCAGCCCAAAGGGCATTGTGACATAGCAAAACATGTCGTAGGGTGTGGTGAACGAAGTGGCCAATTGGTCCGACTTCCTCATTTTTATCTGGTGGTATCCTGAGTATGCATCGAGAAAACACAGAAGTTTCGAGCCAGCCATCAAGTCAATGACTTGGTAAATGCGAGGCAAAGCAAACGGATTTTTTGGACATGCTTTGTTCAAGCCGGTGTAATCAATGCACATTCTTAATTCTTTGGTTCCCTTTTTGGGAATAAGTATAGGATTGGCCACACATCGGGTGTGAAGGACTTCTCGGATAAAACTAGCCTTAATTAACATAGCTATCTCTTTGCCTATGGCGCGTCTCTTCTCGTCTCTGAAGCGTCTTAGAGGTTGTTTCACCGGTTTGCATTTTGGATCAATATTCAAGCTGTGCTCGGCAAGTTCCCTAGGTACACCTTTCATGTCCGTAGGTTGCCAGGCAAAGATGTCCCTATTGTCACGGAGGAACTCGACGAGCGCGCTTTCCTATTTAGGTTTCAAGTTTGTCCCAATGGCGGTGGTCTTGGAGGCATCGCCTACCACAAGTTCCACCGGCTTGGTCTTGATGGCGGCCTTGAAGGTGGGATCAGAATCAGAAATCTGCTTCTTCGATGCTGGCATCTCCGAGGCATCGACCTTGCTCTGGATCTCCTTGAACTCTTCGCTATAGAGAACAGCTTCTACAAATGCTGCTTCTCCAATCTCGCAGTCCCTTGCCTTTGTAAAGCTTCCGGATACGATGATGACATCGTTTGGTCCGGGTATCTTGAGGTTGTTGTAGACGAAGCATGGCTTGGCCATGAAGGTGTGGAAGATGTCACGTCCGAATATGATGTGGTACATGCTCTTGAATGTGTCGGGGGGATCACCCCCGGGTAGGATAACCGGACAAGATGCAGGTACAATATAACTGCCAACCGGCTGACCCAGCAAGATGTAAAAACCCAAAAAAGATCAGAAAGAAGGCCATACAAAGAGCAAGCTAGCAAACCAGTCAGCCGGAGAAGAAGCATTCCCAAAGGCACTTATCTGGCTGGATCACGCCAGCTGGATAGGACAAGACGAATCAAGAACGAACTGGAAGAACCACAAGCCAGATAAGGCAGCAAAGGGCAGACGCATAGCCGGATGGGACTGACCATCCGGTCAGGGCATTGTAGCTGGCTAGGGCAACCTAGCTGGACCTTCAAGGCAGACGGATGACATAGGGCACAATATCCTATAGCCCTGGCAGACAGAAGGGGAGACACAGCGGCAGCGACACCAGAGGAGTCGGCCCGTACCCGTGTCAGGCGGGAACAGGGGTCGCCGCCCGTGTCGGCCGGGGCGGCCTCCACTATTGTCGTGCCGGCTGGGGGGCGCGACACTATACCAGACGTTAGAGAGGCAGATACCTATACTGGAATAGTCGGCAGGGCCCGCCTGTGGGACCCACCAGTCGGCAGTGTCTTTGCCCATGCCGCATCGGCCTATATAAGGGGCGGTAGGGGCATCGTAGCAAGGGTTGGTCATTCCATCTTCTAGCTAGAGACAGATATAGCTCAAGGAGCATTTGTAGTCCTTTGTGTGTTCATCTAGATAGTCGGATCGGCAGGAGTAGGGGTGTTACCTCACCACGAGGGCCCCGAACCTGGGTACTTCTTGTGTCTCCGGCACTTGCATGTGCCCAATCCTGCCTGCGGACGCCGTCACTCGCTTCCCTGCTCGCTCCCGCATCATGAACTAGCCTGCTCAGGCCCTGTCGCTTCCATAACAACGACAGTTGGCGCCCACCGTGGGGCTGAGATGGCGGCGACCGGAGTGACGTTCCACATGGGACCCCGTACTTCATCCCGCGAGTGCGTGGCTTCCGGCCTCGTGCTCACGCTGGGCAAACTCGACTGCGTCATCGACAACGCTCGCTGCTTCACCGGATCCAGTTTCCTGGCAGTGGATCCGTCCTCTGTTGGGCGACCTGTCCGTCTATGTTGCCACCATGCCGGAGGGTTTCCCTCGGGAGATCATCTCCTTCAACGAGTCGTTGCCCTCAGCCGGCAGCACGCTCGTCACGCCTCGTGGCGCAGAGGTGATGATGGCCGGCTCCAGCCATGGCCGTTGTCCCCCTCTCGAGCGCGGCAGTGATCTAGGGGTCCCGTCCACCCCGCTGTAGGAGAAGGGCATGGTGGAAGAGGTCATCAAGGAACTCACCGAGCCGGTTGGCCTCGGGGAGAACCCGGAAGAGGCGATGGCCAAGATCGAGGCGGCGCGAGAGCGTTTGCTTCGTCAAGCCTAGGGCTTGGCCTCCACCAAGTACCATATGGAGAGCAACATCCGCGAGTATCACCACCCCCATGGCCTCATCTAGGCTAATCAAGATCCTAACCGGCTGGGTTCCGTGCAGCACCACGGAGGAGAGTTGGGTGCCCGCTTCGAGCAAGATGTCGAGCCGGGCTCCCGCACGTACTTCCCACCGCCTGTGTATGACACCACAGTAAATAACGTCCGGGCGGCGTGAGCCGTCGTGGAGGATTTGACTCACTTGGAGGGAGAGGACATGTTGCGCCAGTTCTAGCGGGTGCAGCACCTGCTGCGCGTGGCTGATGAGCAGGACGAGGACACTTGGATCGCGTTCGAGGCAGGAGCCAGCTCCAGAGGGAACCACCTGGGTGGAAGCAGCCGGGGAGGACCTCGCCAGACCGAGTACTCCACGTATCCTGGCCAGCACCACCCACACTCCAAGCGTCGCTAGTCCAGAAGCAGCCAACCCCGCGGCGACCAAGGCGCCACGAGCCACCCACCTTCGGCTGGCCAGAACCTCCCTCCACCCTCCCCCATCCCGCCTCGCTGGCCGGGTGGGAGCGCCCAACCCGGTTAAGCCGGATGCGCGAGACCATATCGACCTCCTGATGGAAGCCCGCCTCACGGAGGAGGAAGACGCAACCGGCCTAGTGTACTTCGGGCCACGCTTCCGGAAGGATCCGTTCCCCGACAAATTCTCCCTGCCATAAGACACCCCCAAGTATGACAGCAACATGAAGCCGGAGGACTGGCTGACCGACTATGTCACAGTAGTCGGAATCGCCCACAGCAACAGGCAGTCCGCTACATCCCCCTCATGTTGACCGTCTCGGCAAGAACGTGTCTCAACAGCCGGCTCGAGAGAAGCAAGCTGTCCAAGGAGGAGACGCCGGATCGTCCAGGCGGCACGGCAGTGATAACCGCTACCAAGGCAAGCGTCCGGTTGAGCAGCAGAACCCGCGCTACCACCAGAGGCAAGTCAACACGGTGCAAGGCGCACCGGCTGGAAATGACAAGAGGAAGAAGAACGCCTTCACCTTCGAGCAAATGTTTGATGGGCCGTGCAAGTACCACATCGGTGCCTTCAAGCCGGCTACGCACACTACTTGGTAGTGCAGCTGGACCCAGCAGATCAAGGAGCAGGCTAGCTTGCCTCCTCTCCCCCACCCCCTCCCGGCGGACCCCCACCACCGGCTAGGGCAGCTGACAACAAACACGGCAACGGGTCCTACCCTCAGCAGCACGAGAACTACCACATCTTCGAGGCCGATCCGATTGACAACCGCGGCCGGAAGCAGCGCACCGCGGAGGTGAACGCTGTCATTCCCCCGCCCCCCTGCACCTCAACTGGTCCGAGACTCCCATCACCTAGAGTTAGGAGGATCAGCCGGATCTGCTCCCGAATCCCGGGGGCTACGCGATGGTGCTAGACCCTCTTATCATCTCCGACGTGCGCACCTGCCGGTTCTCGCGCGTGCTGGTAGACGGTGGGAGCAGCCTCAACCTGCTCTATCGGTCTTCCATGGAGAAGCTAGGCATCCGGGAGTGCGATCTGCAGCCCTCGACCACTGTGTTCCACGACGTCGCGCCGGGGCCATCGTGCATCCCGCTGGGCAAGATCCGGCTAGATGTCATATTCGGCTCAGAGGAGAACTTCCAGGTGCGAGCCAATCTGGTTCGAGGTGGTCAACCTTGCCAGCACCTACCATGTCCTTCTTGGGCGCCCTGCCCTCGCAAAGTTCATGGCGGTCCCTCACTAGGCATACCTCAAGATGAATTTGACGGGGCCGAATGGTGTGATCACCATGGCCGGCTGCTTCAGGCGGTCCATGGCTTGCGCGAAGGAAGGCGCGAAGATAGCTGAGGCCCTGCTCATCGCCGAAGATAAGCGCGAGATGATGCGCAACGTTGCCATGCTACAGCAAGAGGTGCCGACTGGCTTGAAGCCGGCTGGGGACATGGTGCTCCAGCCGTCCAAGGACACCAGGCAGATCCCGCTCGACCCGGCTGATCCCTCCAAGTGTGTCACCATTGGTGTCGGCTTGGACAACAAATAGGAAAGAGTGCTCGTCGACTTCCGCCGTGAGAATCTGGACATCTTTGCATGGTCTCCCAAATACATGTCGGGTGTGCCGACGGAGTTCGCCGAGCACTCGCTTCATGTGTGTCCCGACGCCAAGCCGGTCAAGCAGCCCCTCCATCGCTTTGTGGAGGACAAGAGGAAGGTCATCGGCAACGAGATCGCCCGGCTACTTGCCGCCGGATTCATCATGGAAGTGTACCACCCGGACTGGCTGGCCAACCCAGTCCTGGTGTTGAGGAAGAACAAGACTTGGCGCATGTGTATCGACTACACGAGCCTGAATAAAGCATGCCCGAAAGACCCTTTCGCTCTGCCCCGTATTGATCAAGTGATTGACTATACGGCCGGTTGCGATCTACTCTCCTTTCTTCATTGTTATTCCGTCTATAATCAGATCCGGCTGAATCTTGCTGATGAATTGAAAACGTCGTTCATTACCCTGTACGGGGCTTACTGCTATGTAACCATGCCATTCGGCCTGAAGAATGCAGGTTCTACCTATCAGTGTTGTATGCAGAAATGCTTGCACTCGCAGATTGGCCGGAATGTGCACACGTACATGGACGACATCGTCATCAAGACGAAGGAGAAGCAGACCCTGCTGGAGGACCTCGACGAGATGTTCGCGAACATTCGCCGGTACCAGGTGAAGCTGAACCCGGAGAAGTGCGTGTTTGGCATGCCAGCCGGATAGCTCCTCGGCTTCCTCATGTTGAGCCGAGGGATCGAGGCCAATCCGGAGAAGATCGCGGCCGTCGAGAGGATGCAGCCACCTAAGAGCTTGCTCGGAGTCCAGAAGTTCACCGGATGCTTGGCTTCCCTCAGCCGATTCGTCAGCCGGCTTGGGGAGAAGGCACTACTGCTATACCAGCTGATAAAGAAGATGGACAAGTTCACCTGGACTGCGCAGGCGGATGCCGCGTTCCACGACCTCAAGTGCATGCTATCCACAGCGCCGGTTCTCGCCATGCCGGCTGAGAAGGAGCCAATGTTGCTCTATATAGCCGCCACCAACCGGGTCGTCAGCGTGGTCCTGTCGGTGGATCGTCACGAGGAAGGCAAGGCCTAGCCGGTTCAGCAACCCATCTACTATTGTTGGCACTTATTTTGGGCTCGTAGCTAATCAAGGCAAATGACAAGAGACACGCACTCGAAAAGGTCCACTACGAGGAATATTAATCATCATCAAAGAGACACCATATCAAGTCAAGCCATGATCAGGCTTAATAGCCGATTATGCTAGTGTCCTGAGAAAATTCGGAGACTGATATATGGAGGCTTTAACTATGACTCCTTCAATATGACCTCAAATGAAAAAGTTCTAAACATGAAAGTTGTGCGTCTCGTCGAAACAAGCAACTTTAGCTTTTGAATCATCTCGGTCTGAGTTAGTATGCAAAAGTTATAGCCAAAATATTATCAGAAACCGAATTAGCACGGCCGAGACCAAGGTCACCGGACCACAGACCAAGATTCCAAAATTCCAAAATTCCAAAATTCATCTGAAAATCGCTATATTGACTTATCTTCTTACGACCAAGATTGAGAGGTCAAGATCAACTCGGATGAAAAAGTGGTATACATGAAAGTTGTTCAGTTTTTCGAGATGAACAACTTTGGTTTAAGAGTCATTTTCATCTGATCAAGTATGGGACCTCCAGATTTAAAATATGGCCGAACTGAGGTATATGCGTTCGGTCGCAATCCAAGTTTGATACGAAAATAAGGGAAAAAGACCTTGAATATCAGGTCATATGAAAAAGTGCAAAACATAAAAGTTCTTCGTCTTTTTGAGGCGAACAACTTTTACTTTTACGAGATTTTGATCCGAGATCATTTAGTATCCCAAAAGTGGTCCAGAATGTATAGGCAAGTTTTTGACCGAACAGTTACGCAAATTTCGGGTTTGCTTGTTCGAGTTGGACCCCAACTAGGGTTTTGGGCGTGAATCCAACCCTCTTTCTTGCATGGAAAATCTAGCCGCTCCTTATATACATGAGGGTGATGGCCGATTGAACCAACACCAATTGAACAAACAAATCTACTACTTTCCTGTGTTCATCTACTTTTTATCCCTCTCCCTTGTATCTTTCTTCTCGTTCTTCGTTGTTCTTCAAGATTGGAGGCTGCGAATCCACGGGGATCTAGGGGCGGTCAGGCCGACCTAGGGCAGCCCATAGCTGCCGCTCCGCCCTGACGGGGTCCCTCCCGGGCGAGCGGGGTTTCGGGTCTCAAAAGTGCCCGTCGGACTGTCTTGCGTACCGCGCTTTCGGCGAGCCTCCCTCGGCGCGTGCTGCCGCTCATCGCGCTCGGTGCCGATGGTACACGGTGACGTGTTCGTGTGCGAACACACTTTTTGGTGACTCCGCTGAGGACGATGCTTTGAACGGTCTCCAACCTATTCTAGCTACGAAGAGAGCATCATCAAGAGGCTGCAATCTAATACGGTATGAATATTCAATCCAATTATGTAGATGCAAGTAACTCTAGTATCCATGTTGCTAGATATTTTGATATGCGTAGTGTATCGGCTAGCCCTAGTTATAACTATGAGCAACAGCCGATGAAAAATTATTGTGACACCCCCGGGATCAGGGCTAAACAAATACCAGACCTTTGTCTGACATAAGCTTAACCTTGAGCTCGAGGATATCCAGTAAAGAATCGATAACACAGAAGTGACCCTATGACACAAAATTTATTACAGCAAGCTCATAACTGAGCAGAGAACCAAATTATTATAAGAAGACGTCACTGACCACAAACATCAAACAACGGAAGGCAAATTATGCTATTAAGTATAGCAAACTTAACAAATGGCCTAAGAGGCCTGAAGCATAACGATGACGTCCCAGCCCATAGATTCCAGGATGCCGGCCGGGAACCCCAAGCTACTCGTTGATGTCGATGTTGTACGGAACTCGTCTTAAGGTGAACACTTACTCTGCCAAAAGTATCAACAAAGCAAGGGTGAGTACAGGGTGTACTCCACAAGACTTATGGCTAGTGAAGTTGTTTTGCATAAATCCATCTTTTGTTTATAAAACAAGAGGGAGAAGAAGCTCGTCTATTCAGAGTATTTTAAAAGGGGATAGGGGAGCGACATCTTTGAAAATATTGATCATCATCTTTTGATATCCACCAAATCATCATCATCTCCTGAACTAGGATCACCCCCTCATACCCATGAGGAAGCATCCTTAACAGACATTAGTTTCCAAGTTTTACGATTAGGTTCATGTACTCTATGATCTCCCGTCCATTACCAAGTCGTACATAACCGTGGACACGGCTTTCCGAATGATTATTACCCTGCAGGGGTGTACAACTTTACCCACACGTACCAACCGACTCTTAATGCCACTTGACACACTTCCTTGGTGTGCTGACAGAGGGTGTGGTTGGACACGACCTTTACCTTGCTTTCGCCGAGACCATGAGTCACGCAATAAGTATGGTTCCGCCATAACGGATCCATCGATATTCTACAGGGAAGAACCAAACACCGTAAAGAGAGGGAAACAATCAACATTGGCATCGATGCAATGCTCAAGCAAGGATGATGATATGACAAGTTGATTAGTATTGAAATGAAACCCTAAAACATGCTTGACCATTTAAACGGGGTTCCGAGGGGTACAAACCCTAACTCGGAGAAACTCTGGAACATATGAGAGGAGTTAATTTTGTTATCTAATTAAACTTGTCATGTAAGTTGATTAACAATGCATGATTATAGCTTAAATAGTTAGAGCTAATTTTTCTGAACAATTTGATATATTATACATAATTTTCCGAGTTAAAATGAATTAGTTATTGAATTTACAAGATTAAAACAATTTCTGAAAAATATTGAAATAACCCAGAGACTTTTTACACTAGGGCTTCTGCTAGACCCAAAGGCTGATAGATGGGCCCTTGGCCACCTCAGCCTCCACGTGGGCAGGGTGGAACCCACCTTGGGTTTGACTACGCTGACCGTGGTTGCTGGCGTCACGATGACGTCGGCACGACGTCATCCCGACGGGGAGCTCCCAGGTGGTCGACGGGGACGGCGCTAGACGGTTCACGGGATGGCGCGGGTGTGATGGCTCGACTCAGAGCAGCGAGGAGAGCCTAATGGTGGCGGCGCCGCCAACTATTGGTCACCAGAGTGGCTCGTACGGCGACGGCCAGCGGCGGCGGCAATAGTTGCACGACGCGGGCTCGGTAGAGGAAAAGAGGGAGGCAAAGAGGAGGTCCCTGAGAACTAGGAGCCCACCGTGAGCGCGATGAGACGGTCGGCTAAGCAATTCTTGGCCGGAATAGATGGCGGTATCGGCGGCCGGAGCTCGGGCACGAGATGTCGATTGCAGCGCCTGGGGTTGCTCTGGGTCGCGTTCTTGAACGAGAAGAACCAGAAGAGCGAGAGGATTCCGCTGGTGAGCTCGGCTGGGTGAGGGAAGGCCGGAGTTAGCGAGGAAGAGCAGTGACCAGGCTAGGGTACCAGCGAGAAGGAAATGGGGAATAGAGGGAAGGGATAAGGATCTCTGTCGGCGACATGGGTACTTGTAGATGCTACGGATGCCGGTAGCGTGCATCGTAGCGCAGGCGGGCATCACAGCGCGAACGGACGACAACGACAGCGACAGCGAGCAACTTCACCGCGTCGTCCTTCTGGCCGGAGGAGGAAGAAAGGAAAAGAAAGCCTGAAGGGGTATGGGCTGGCTTGGGCCGAGTTTGGGCCACAGTTTGCTGCACGCTGGCGACAGGGAAGAGAGGAGAGGGATGGGCTGCGGCCTGGGGAGATCTGGATCCATTTTTTTTAGCAAAACTCTTTTTCTTTTCCTATTTTCCAAATCTGTTTTGTATTTCCATTTTGAATCTGTTTTATATATGTCAAAAATACCAGAAGTTTTTTATAAAATATACAAAATACTGAGGGACCCCTTTAATCAATTTGGGCTCCTTTAATTTTGTGATTTCAAAATACATAAACCATTTGAATGCTTGCCAAGAGTGGGAAAAATTAGGGTTTAGGGTTTTTACATTATTTCTTCAATGCAAATTTTAAGGCATGATGCACAAAACAAACCCTAATATAGATTAACTAAAACTAGGGCGTTACAGGTCTATCCCCCTTACGAGAATCTCGACCCGAGATTCCAAAGGTAGGAAGAGATAGATAGATAGATAGAGAGAGAGAGAGAGAGAGAGAGAGAGAGAGAGAGAGAGAGAGAGAGAGAGAGAGAGAGAAAGAAACATGGTCACTCTAAGGATAAGAGGGAAACACACTAAACAACAAACCAAGCATCTCATGATCAACTCATGGATGGAGTGTTTAGAAACAAATCTAAGATGACAACCATGAAACACATCATGGTAACAAAGGAACAAGAGGAGAAGGTTTCAAGTTATTAGATAGATGGTCTTCATAAGGATTGAGACCATGGAGCTTACAGAAGGATTTAAGCTTCTAAAGAAGAAAGCTTCCAACAGAAAGAACATTACCACGGACTTCGATTGAGGAACCTCTACTAAACAACTTAAGTAGAGATTTCAGGTTGCAGAGATATGGATCAAAAAACCAAGCTGTTGAACTACTTTTGACACAGAAGGGTTACTCTTTCATCCAACAGAAGGCAAATAAAGAAAAGGTGTTTTGTGGCGAGGACTCATAAGAGTCACAAGAAACATGTAGCAAGAGGAACTACAGATTACCAAAATCATAGTCACTCCTGAAACATGGTTGAGAAAACGAAGGAAACTCTTTATTCATCCAAGTCTATCAAGATCTTTGCCAAAGATCATGATATCACTTTACACCACTAGATGAATAGTTAAGAAGATTCCTGATGACACGAGAAGAAAGAAACTTCATTCTCAGACTTCAATTACTTGGCACAACAAAATGATTGCCAACATAGAAGGTCTGGAGGATCGACCGAGACACATTTAGCAACACTACTTTAAATGTTTGCATTGATATTCGAGACACGAAGCATCAAGTAAAGGTCGGACTTCGGATACAAGGAAACCATAAGCACAACTCCTATATTAGAATATAGAAGGAGCCTCATGAAGAGTGGTTGTTATTGCTGATTTAAGAGAATATGGCAAAAGGTCTTTCCGGGTAAGTGTGTCAACCATTACATCTTTCTTGTCGAAATTTCAAAGATACCTATGTCAAAACCTTGGGGATCACCAACCATCATTGCTGCTTGAGATTCAGCTTTGGTTAGGTGGGACGATACTTCAGACTCAGCATATCTGAATACATAGTTTGCAACATTTACCGCAAAGGTAAAGTTACTATATTCTCAAGATATGGAATACAATGTAAAGCTCCAAAAGAAGAAGCTAGATTGCTATACCCATGTATTAACATCTTGTCGAAAGACAACTGCATACATATAAAGTACTAGCAATAAAATACACATGTGTCCTTAAGGAACGGAGTTAACACTACTCGAATCCACGACGACATCTTTCAATATTTGCACGTGAACCGGAGAAGGTTACATCTAACATCAAGAACACAAACTTCGAGATGATTCCAGGATGGTTCTCAAAATTTTCCAACATTAATGCCAATTGTTCCATATGAATCTTATCTAGCATGGAGAAGATAAGGATGTCATTGATGGGATCAACAACAAACTTATCATGACACTCCAAGAATATGAACTCACATGTTGCTGGAACAAGGCAGAATACTGGTCAGATTAAAGGACATGAAGATGTACTCAAGTGCAACATCACAAGTAGGAACACCATCAACATAGTCCTTCAAACTGAATTTGATTTGACGATAACCCAAATCAAATCAAAGGTGGGGGAAGATAACATATTCACAAAGGAAATACTATCTTTCTTCAGCGTGAACGAAACTAGACATCCCTTTACGAAGGAACAAATTCGAATAGAACTTTTGTCTTACAACTCTCCAAGTTGTTGTTTAAGCTCAATCGACTAGTTCAGGGGTATCCAGTATGGATCCTTCGAGAAAGGAGAAGTTCAGAGAACTAACTTGCTCAAGAACTTGAAAACACGGTCATGTGGCAACATGGCGATACTTCTAGTAGACATCTAGAATATCACGAACCACCGATATATCACCTAGTTCGAGAGGGAACTTGCTTGGTAAGGCAATAGGACGTAGTCTCAAAGCTTCGGCACAAGCCTAACTCTTTGACCGGAGAGAGTACACCAGAGTAACAGACTTGGTAGCACAATCAATCTTCGCTTAGTGATACGGTTAACCAATCATGCTAAGAATGACACAAATGTCCTTGGAGTTGAAAACAATAATAATTGCTAAGAATATCAGATGGCCACATCATACGCACACGCATCATTCACGAGCGCGAAAGCTCGAGGAAGGGTGGGTAAATATGTGCAAAAGCATCATTTCATTAAGAGGTCATGAAACTTAGCACGAACTCATAGAATGAAAGGGTGTGATACCTTAAGGTAGAACAAATAGAAGCTAATTACCACTTCTTGATCTACGGATTACAACACTTTGACATGGTCCTGGATATGACGAGGTACTGGAGTTTGTTTCTCCTGACATCCTGAAATGGTTTGTCATGACAGACCACAAGAGTAACTTGCATCGGCAGACACCAATTCACATTTACCACTTGGCTACCAACTGGTAGGTAAAGGTCGGAAAACAACAAGGGAAAAAGGAACATGCTCAGGATAGAATCCCGAGATGTGGATGCATAAGTTAACAATCTCCTGAAAACCAATGCATAGAAGAGGTGAGGTGTGGCAGAGTCACGAGCATAGATATGAGACTCTCGAGGAGTACTCTTATCATGATCTATTTGGTTCCATTAAAGAACATCTGCCATAGCATGTGGTAGGGGAAGTCCTTCATTGTCACAATTCAACCGCGACAAAGACCACATACTTGAAGGCTAGAATTCTGGTACCAGCCATCCTGAGGTAATGTGTGAACATTAACGATAGGGGTTAAAGGATTGGATCTTGGATTAAAGGTCAGCTTCATGTACAACATTCGCAACACCGGAATCCAGCACAATCAGGGATCTTAGGTTCAAGTCCAAGGGTTAAAACCCAAAGAAAGAAGTAACTACTACCTGAGTGACATAGCGTATACTGCAAGATAGTAATCATGAGGTAGCTTCCAAAAGAAGACACAACTTCTGAAGTACCCAAACAAACAAGAAGGAGGCACACGAGGCGAAGGGAAACCTCGAAGCCTAGAGCAGAACACTGCAGATCCAACAATATAATATTGTGGTTCCAAAAGATAGAGAGACCATGATGAAAAGGAATCTCTCAGATGAACAAGAGCAAGGGAACAAGGAATTCACAACACACACAACTCTAGAGAACTCAACACTAGGTCAACTGGCTTAGAAACGACATGCCAAGAAGGCACCTCAGTTTTGAAAGACTAGAAGAGATATCAAAACTTTTCCAAAATTAACACTAGATAAGATAACCCAGAGTTGGAGCGAACCTGGATAAGGAGTAAAAGAAGCATACTAGAATTTTCACAAATACTTTTCTGCTTTTAAGATAGTTTTCACAAACACTAGACTCAACATCGACCAATAGCAAATTTTTCCTACGGTCGGTACTGCTCTGATACCAAGAACTGTGACACCCCCGGGATCAGGGCTAAACAAATCCCAGACCTCTGTCTAACATAAGCTTAACCTTGAGCTCGAGGATATCCAGTGAAGAATCGATAACACAGCAGTGACCCTATGACACAAAATTTATTACAGCAAGCTCATAACTGAGCAGAGAACCAAATTATTACAAGCAGAGGTCACTGACCACAAACATCAAACAATAGAAGGCAAATTATGCTATTAAGTATAGCAAACTTAACAAATGGCCTAAGAGGCCTGAAGCATAATGATGACGTCCCAGACCATAGATTCCATGTTGCCGGCCGGGAATCCCAAGCTACTCGTGAATGTCGATGTTGTACAGAACTTGTCTTTAGGTGAACACTTACTTTGCCAAAAGTATCAACAAAGCAAGGGTGAGTACAAGGTGTACTCCGCAAGACTTATGGCTGGTGGAGTTTTTTTTGCATAAAGCCATCTTTTGTTTATAAAACAAGAGGGAGAAGAAGCTCGTCTATTCAGAGTATTTTAAAAGGGGATAAGGGAGCGACATCTCTGAAAATATTGATCATCATCTTTTGATATCCACAATCATCATCATCTCCTGAACTAGGATCACCCCCTCGTACCCATGAGGAAGCATCCTTAACAAACATTAGTTGCCAAGTTTTACGATTAGGTTCATGTTCTCTATGATCTCCCGTCCATTCCCAAGTCATCCATAACCGTGGACACGGCTTTCCGAAAGATTATTACCCTGCAGGGGTGTACAACTTTGTCCACACGTACCAACCGACTCTTAATGTCACTTGACACACTTCCTTGGTGTGCTGACAAATGGTGTGGTTGGACATGACCTTTACCTTGCTTTCGCCGAGACCATGAGTCACGCAATGGTGCCCACCGTGGGGCCCTCCGTGGGGCAGAAGTAGGTGCTTGATGGAGTCTTCATCCGGACGGGCAACATCATCGCCAAGACCGGCGAGCGCGTCTACTCCGGCCTCATCCAGAGGTTTGGAGCGCTCAACTTCGTCAGTGACAACGCGGGTTGCTTCGGGACCAAGCCGTTCCCTAGGGGCGTTCGCTTCATCAAGTTCGGCGAGCACCAGGTCCACGTCGCGGTGCGCGTGGAGCTCGCATATCCTGAGCGCGTCGTCCTGGCGCCGGATCCGCCAGCGATTCCTGTCACTAGGAAGCTTCACCGACACATCTCCATGGAGGTAATGATGATAGCCCCAAACCCCGCGGCTCCGCCGATAGTCCCAGTAGTGAATGAGAATGTTGAGGTAGGAAATCATGAGGAAACGCCAAGGGCTGCAAGAACAGCAAAGGCACCACTGGAAAAACCAGAAAACATAGCTAGGAGTAAAAGGGCTAAGGAGCTGCAGGAAGCGATAGACAAGTTGGCAGAGCCAGTAGCACAGGCAACTGACCCGGCACGTGTGCAAGCCGAGTTGGAGGAAGCCAGGATAAAAGTTTTGGAAAAAACCAAGGAATTAGCGCAGTTACAGCAGTATGTGGATATCATGATCCGAGAGCTCAACTCGGCAAAGAGAGTCAAGGGCGCAAAGACCCGGTTTGATGCGACGAGATTGAGAGGAAGAAACCTCAAGGAAGAGCTGGCAGATGCAACGTCAAAAATAACGCCAGAAAACAGCAACAAAACAGTCATGAGGCCAACATATAACACAACAGCAGCTAATCTGCGAGCAGCAGAAGCAACAATGGAAGAGTTACCCCATTTGGAGGGAGAAGCAAAGAAAAGACAACAAGAACGAGTCAATGAACTAGTAAGAGCGGCTAGCATGCTGAATGAAGCGTATTACAGAGAGAATCCGGGTATAGCAGGAAGGTCATAGCTGGTTCACTCAGCGACTCCTGTCTCGGCAAGGTCCGCAGGGTCCACCATGCTTTGGCCCAAGGATCATGAAAGAGCCACCGGTACCAAATTTTCAGCTGGCCAGAGGGACAAAGACGTATGATGGAAGTACAAAGCCAGAGGATTGGCTCATAGATTATGGAACTGCTATGAAGATCGCGCAGGGAATTTGAGATGGGCGGTACGATATGTACCACAGATGCTGGAAGGGCCAGCTCGGGTATGGTTGAATAATTTGCCACCCGGAAGCATTAACAGCTGGATCGATTTTCAAGACGCTTTTGGGAGAAATTTCACGAGCACTTACAAGAGGCCAAATCGCCCACAGCAATAGGCGATGTGTAAGCAAAGACCGAATGAGACAGACATGGAATTCCTCACAAGGTGGTGTACGATGCGCAACTCTTGTGAAGGGGTAATCGAGTCAAAGCAATCGCTTGGTTTGCACAAGGATGCAGACATGGAAGTGTGCTATGGCAAAGGTTACAAAGAGATATGCCGGCAAGTCTGGCAGAAACGATAAGAATTGCTGATTCGTATGCGTTAGGAGATCCGACTCAGCCGCTGCTTATGTCGGCAGACGGGATGACTGAGACTCAGATCTATGACGCTGTCGGGTCGCAAAGGCGCTAGGAAAGATCCGAATACAGAAGCAAGAGAAGAGACGAAAGGCCAGACTATAGATATGGTAAGACTCAGGTTGCGGCCGTGAGTCAGGATCATCCAGATGCTGGTAGTAGCCAACGTCAAAGGACAAGTGGACAATTATAGTGGGTGCCAAAGAATGATGGAAAAAAGCCATACGAACAGAGGAAGCAATATCATGACCGACAGAAATATACCTATGAGATGATGCTGGACCAGCCGTGTGTTGGGGATATGCTATATGGGTATCCTCATAGCATGTCTCCTATCCGAATAACCCGGGTGGCCCACAGTTGGTAGCATGGCCCATGGCCTGCTGGGCGGCCCAGTTAGATGGATCCAGAAGGGAGGCCCAGACTGGATAAAGGAAGACTACGGTGGAGTCACCGACGTACCCGGAGCTTTGGAGTACAAGACACGCAAGACTAGTAATAGACGGTGTAGGACTTTGTAACCTGTCCGGCTAGGACTTTTCCCTATAACCCTAGGACGTGGCGACTATATAAGTCGGGCCTATGGGAGCCTTTAGGGCACGATCAAGTAACGATTAGCACACACCTCGCACAGCGAACCTATCTCTGTAACTCGGCGTATTGCCATTATAGTGATTTATAGCAGGAGTAGGATTCTGCCACCGTTGTGGGATCTGAACCTGGGTAAGCTGTGTTACCTCGTACCTGACAACCGTCCGTCTTCCCCCACGTCTCTATACACGCACTGTGAGGACCCCTCCATGGCGTACTCATCGGCAATACCACGACAGTTGACGCCCACCGTGGGGCAAGAGGCTCTTACAGCACGGATCTGGACGGGATCCCTAGCCGTCTTTGAAGACGGCAAATCGCATCTCTAGTGATGCGCCGGTATCACCATCGCTTTTTATAGCGTGTGGGTCATGTCGACGGCATCCCGGAGATCTACATCTACATCATCTTTGAAGATGTCGAAATCTTCATCAGCAAAAGTTGCAACGACCCTGCTTGGTTTTTTCCTCGCCGACAGGCTGATGGAGCCGGCAGCCGTCTAGCATCTATCTCAAGATCTACTTAGAAACACAGAAAAAAGCTAACTTCGGAGCGCTGGGGACTCAATATTAGTCACCGCCTCTATGTACAGCTGATCGGACCTATAGGCTCGAAAAATTTCCGATCCGCCTACGGCGAAAATCACGTAGTTGGTCGGCAGACCGGTCAGTGGCCGGTTTCACGTTGCTCTCCATGTTGCCATGTGTTGGTGTGCTCTAGTAGTAAACCAACTCGGCCACGGTAATGCAAGGTGCTGTCAGACCATCGATGTTGAAAGCAGCAAAGGAAAAGCCATTGCCTTGTACTACTTCATAAGAGGAAAGCATAATCGATCAATCAAGGCTAGCTGCGTGCAGGATTTGAGGCCACGGATTACGGAATTATTTTCTGTAAAGCTTATATCCGCACATGGCCATTGCCGGATACAATTTGTTCTTCATCTTCGTGTTATGGTCATCCCGAGAAACACGTCCGACGGAAACGATCACCAGGCTACTTGCACATATACAGCAGCACTCCGACATGGTTCCATCGTGATAACCTACATGTTAACCCTCGCCATGTCGGTATATTTTTCTGACTTCGTTGCAACCAGCATCCTTGTTGATAAATCCGTCTTCGCCGTGAACAACACCGACTCCGCTTAAACAGCTAAGTCCCTATTTATTTATTATTTTAATTATTTATGATCGATTGGTTCACTCATATTATGAGGGTTTTACCGCTTTCGTTTTTGGTCATACCTTTTCCACGATTTGCCTCGCGCTCGTGAGTATAATTTTTTCACTAGTTTTGACCGTTTAAGGCCCTTGTACCATGCAAAAAACCCGCCTTCGGGTGTTGGCTTAAGTTTTCTGGATACACGTTTTCTATTGTTTTTATGTGGATTCCAGAGTAGTGACTTGTCGGCACTCAAAGCCGGTGTTTTGGTCTTGGATTATGGACGGTGCCATTAGGCATCATCGCCTAAGGACATGGTTCTGTGCTGCGAGTCTCCGTCTCACGAAAGGTCAGGCATAAAAACCAGAATAATGGATAAGTCAGCACTTGCTTAAAAAACAAAATTTTACATAAACTGTTCAAATTAGTTGAGTTTTTTTCCTCCTAAACAGTTTTATGTTGTCCAGCTGCTGCATTGTTTTAGCTTTAAAGCATTTGTTCAAAGGCCGTGTTTGTTCCGCCTTACATTTGATTGTTGGACACGATTAAAGGAACAATTTAATACATTTATATTTTTATGTTCATGTTTTAGGTACATGACGCTTGGACATTGCCGTGTCCTCGGATTAAGGTGTTTTGAGCCAAATTTTCACTAGGCTTGACGCCTCGGAGGCCACGTTCATAGTTGTTGACCAAGACTTGAGCCGCCTTTGAGGATGTCGGATCGACGCTCGGGGGCTTTACATCTCTAATTTAAGAGCTCTTTCCCGCCTTGCGTCTAGGCCGGAACAAACCTCGGGGACTACAGTACGATGATCTCCAAGACATGGTTTAGTTCTCTTTGTGCATCAAGCCGGAAAATTCATGTGAATTCCACCTTGATGCTCGGGGACTACACCGATGCTGAATTTTTGTGAAGTTCTCTCTAGGGCACCAAGCCAAAATAATTTCCGCCTTGACACTCGAGTGCTACACTGTTCAGATTTTTGCTAAAGCTACTCTGAGAGCACCATGACGATTTTCTTTTGAAACTCCGACTTGACGCTCGGGGGCTACAATTGTTTGATGTACAACTATGCATGTTCTTTTGAGCATCAAGCCGCCTTCATCATGGAAGCCGACTCAATGCTCGGGGGCTACATCTGGTTATGTCAAGAAACTTTCAAGACGGTGAAAAATCCAGCTAGCGAAACCCGGGGTCTCAACATCAACTTTGCCTTGACGAAAGTTTAACTGGGTTACATGGCTCGATGGCCTAAACGTCAGTGATATGAGAGGCTCTAAGACCTTAATTCGTCAAGCTATTTTGTCTATGACTTTGCTGGCTCTAAGTCGGCAGTTTGGCAGCCATTACGACCCTGGCCCAGTAGCCATGATTTTTTCCGGCTTGCATACCATCCTACATGGATGATGATATTAAAGACTTTCCTAGAGCTTGGAAGAATCACTAACGATTCGTTAGAAGAGTTCTCCGCCTTGGATTCGTTCGCAGAAGCATACAAGCAATTGTCTGGCTAGGCTTAGTCGGATGAGAATATGATATGGGAGCTCTCCAAGATTCATCGTGAAGAACGCCTACAAATTGAAGACGACGTGATACTTACGCTCAAACCTAGATGGAGGAATGCGAGGATCTTGAAGAACTCCGGGGCCTACTGTTGTGGTTATACCAAATGGGTATACCTACGGCATAATCTCATACCGGCAAGCCCGGGTGCCCCACAATTGGTGGTTAGGCCTATGGCATAACCGGGCGGCCCAGTTGCTGGTAGACAAGACGGAGGTCCAGCAGGGATAAAGGAAGGCAACATGCCACCGCCTTAGATGGAAGCCAGAGCCTTGGAGGACATGAAGACTAGTTAGTGTTAATCTAGGACTCTGTAACCGTATCTGGCTGGGACTCTCCATGTAACCCTAGGTCCTGGCGCCCTTATAAGCCGGCCTACGGGAGCCTTTAGGGCACAAGATTAGATAACAACAAGTGCATAACACTACTCGCACACAGCGAACCCCCAATCCTGTAACTCGGCGTATTGCCATTATAGTGATTTATAGAAGGAGTAGGATCTCGCCACCGTCGTGAGATCTGAACCTGGGTAAACTGTGTCAAGCCGACCCGGACGCTCTCCGTCTTCCTCCCCACGACTCTAAACTCGCCGTTGGGATAACCTTATGGCGTACGTGTCGACAAAACCACGACACCGTGTAAGTTTCACACGCCTAGTCCGAGTAAACTAGCCAATCACACAACAAGACAATGCACATGGTTTCAGAAAGGACATAGAGTGGATTCGCCGAATAAGAAGCTTCCACAACCTCCCCCTCCACCACTTACAGGAGGAAATGCACAGACAGTGGGAACAGATAACAGATACGAAAACAGGCAGCCGAGGTATCAGAATCAAGAAATAAGAGAAACTGTGCACCAGGTGCACAATCCAAGAGGTGACGATGCTCATGTCGGTCACGGAACTAGAAATGAGTACAGAGAACATCACCAGAGCTATGTTGTCTTTGTCATAGAGTCGAATGACAAAAAGAGCCAGCAGCGACGAATGATGGAGGTGAATGCCACGATCTCGGCAATTCCCAAGTACATGCATTGGTCTGAGCAAGAAATAACTTGGAATATAAAGGATCGCCCCAAGATCATGCTAACCCCAGGAGGATAGGCTCTAGTTTTGGATCCAACGTTCATGGGCCCAGATATCAATGTCAAGTTTTCAAAAGTGCTGATTGATGATGGCAGTAGCATCAAAATCATGTACAAGGATACCATGCTCAAGTTAGGCATTACCATGAAAATGCTGGAGCCGACTAAGACCACTTTCCACGGTATTGTGCCGGGATTGTCCTGTGAGCCAATTGGCAAGATTTGGGTCGACGTCTTATTCGGCAACAGACAGAACTGTCGCACTGAGGCCATATAGTTTGAGGTAGTGGATTTGGTCAGCTCATATCACGCCTTACTCGGCAGGCCGGCTATGGCAAGATTCATGGCTACTACCCACATTGCTTACTTAAAGATGAAGCTGCCAGGCCCATGTGGGGTGATTACAGTTGAAGGGGATTACAAAAGATCCATTGCTTGTGCCTCAGCCGGATCTTCACTGGCCGAGTCACTCGTCATAGCACAAGAAAAGAATCAAATGTTGGAAGTGGCAGCATTGGCCAAAGCAGCACAAATGTCCATGCCAGCACTCACCAACCCGCATGGCAATGTGTCATTACAAGCTACCAAAGAAACCAAGAAGGTATAGGTGGATGAGACGTTCCCACAGCGCACAGTTACCATTGGGGCTGGCCTTACGGACAAATAGGACAGCGATCTCACCAGCCTTCTCCGTGAGAATCAAGATATCTTTGCATGGTCCACTCAAGATCTGCAAGGAGTTCCGAGGGAGCTGGCTGAGAACTCTCTTCATGTAAGACCAGATGCCAAGCCGGTGAAGCAACCCCTCCGCCGCTTTGCCGAATATAGGAGGAAAGTAATAGCTGCCGAGATTTCTAGACTTTTAGCTGCTGGATTCATCATGGAAGTACTGCACCCGGATTGGTTATCAAATCCAGTCTTGGTCGATAAGAAAAAGATGACCCGAACGTGGCAGTGGTATGACGCATTTGTATTGATTACACGAACCTCAATAAGGCGTGTCCAAAAGATCCATTTCCCCTGCCACGGATCGATCAAGTCATAGATTCTACTGCTGGGTGTGAGTTGTTGTCGTTTGTGGATGCGTATTCAGGATTCCATCAGATACCAATGAATCCGGATGATCAAATAAAGATAGCTTTTATCACCCCGTACGGGGCTTATTGCTATCGTACCATGCCATTTGGGTTGAGAAATGCAGGTGCGACGTATCAAAGATGCATGCAAAAATGCTTACAAGATCAATTGGACAAAAACGTTCAAGTATACGTCGATGACGTGGTAATAAAAACCAAACAAAGTCATACTATAATTGAGGAATTGCGTCAAACATTCGCAAACTTGAGAAGATTCCGGATGAAGATTAACTCAGAAAAATGCACATTTGGTGTCCCGGTTGGCAAATTACTCGGATTCCTCGTATCCAGCCGAGGAATTGAAGCTAACCCGACAAAGATCAGGGCCATCAAAAGAATGGTATTGCCAAAAACCCTCAACGATGTCCAGAAGTTTACTGGATGCCTGGCCTCGTTGAGCAGGTTTGTTAGTCGGCTAGGTGAAAAATCCCTACCACTATATCAACTGATGAAGAAATCAGATAAATTCACGTGGACACAACAAGCTGATAGCGCTTTCCACGAATTGAAGAAAATGTTGGCAACATCACCAATATTAGCATCACCACTATCCAAAGAGCCAATGTTGCTCTATGTTGCCGCAACCAACAGAGTTGTAAGTGCAGTAATAGCGGTTGAACGTGAAGAAGGGGGAAAATCAGTCCAAAGACCAGTTTATTATTTGAGCGAAGTGCTCTCTGTCTCGAAACAGAATTACCCGCATTATCAGAAGATGACATATGGGGTATATATGGCAGCAAAGAAGCCGAAACATTATTTTCAAGAACACCCAATCCGGGTAATATGTGAGGCACCTATCTCGGATATATTGGGCAGCAAAGATGCCAGCGGACGAGTCGCAAAATGGGCCATAGAACTGGCACCATATACTCCGCAATATGATAGGCGAGATGCAATAAAGTCTCAGGCTGTTGCAGATTTCTTTGTAGACTGGATGGAAATGCAGTACGAACCACCACTGCCAGATCCGAATTACTGGAAAATACATTTTGACGGGTCCAAGACGAAAATGGGTCTGGGCGCCGGGATAGTGCTCACATCTCCAAAGAGGGATCAACTCAGGTATGTGCTACAGATTTATTTTGCTGCTTCCAACAACATTGCCGAGTATGAAGCACTTGTGCATGACATCAAAGTGGCCAAGGAAATTGGTATCAAAAGGATAATGTGTTTTGGCGATTCGGATTTAGTGATTCAGCAAGTGTCTGGACATTGGGATGCACTGGACGCAAACATGGCATTATATCGTTTCCATGTGCAACAAATTTCGGGATACTTTGACGGATGCGAATTCCATCATGTTCCTAGAGCAGAAAATGAGGCAGCAGATGTACTATCCAAACTAGGATCATCTCGGCAAGCAATACCACCAGGAGTAGCGCTGGAGAACCTCAGGAAACTATCGATCAAGCCATCACCAGAATCCAACTCGATCAGGGTGACCCTGGCGATTCAGGAGTCAGACCTGGTACCAATGGATATCGACTCAGGGGTGGATTCAAACCACTCGGGGACTGATCCGCTCAAATCAGGGGCTGCCGAATCACACTCGGGGACTCCTCAGGTCATGTCGGCAGAGCATATGTCGGTAGAGCCAATGGACATTGATGCTGAATCAGACCCGGAATCACTGATACCAACATGGGCACAACCAATATTCGACTACTTAAAATATGGAACCTTGCCGAGTGGCGAAACATTGGCAAGACAAACAGTACGAAGAGCAAAAGCGTACACCATAATCAACAGGGAATTATACAAGCGAAGCGTGACGAGCGTACTGCAGCGTTGTATCATCCTAGAGAAAGGCCAAGAGATCTTATTGGATATTCATCAAGGAGAATGTGGGCACCATGCGTCATCAAGAGCATTGGTGGCCAAGGCATTCCGACATGGATTCTATTGTCCAAGCGCATTGGCACAAGTGCAATAGTTAGTCGTAAAATGCAGTGGTTTCAACACTATGCATCCAAGTCACCTCTACCAGTGTCTGAATTAAAGACTATACCAATCACTTGGCCTTTTGCAGTGTGGTGCCTAGATATGGTAGGACCATTCAAACCAGCAAGGGGAGGCATGACTCATATTTTGGTCATGATTGATAAGTTCACCAAGTGGATAGAAGTGAAAACAATCAAAAAGTTGGACGGTAAAACAGCTGTCACATTCTTAAGGGATATAATCCTCAGATATGGCTACCCGCATAGTGTAATCACTGATAATGGCACGAACTTTGACGAAGGAGCTTTTGCTCGTTTCTGCGGGAAACACCGAATACGACTCGATGTAGCATCAGTCGCCCATCCAGAATCAAATGGGCAAGTTGAACGGGCTAATGGCTTAGTTCTGTCAGGGATAAAACCCCGCTTAATGGAACCACTCCAGAGGTCACTTGGTTGTTGGATAGAGGAACTACCCTCAGTGCTATGGAGCCTAAGAACAACTCCGAATCGGTCAATGGGTTATACGCCATTTTTCCTCGTATATGGGGCAGGAGCTGTTTTGCATGCCGACATAGAGTATGACTCGCCAAGAATAAGGCAATACTTGGAATCTGAGGTAAAAGAGGCTCAAGAAGATGGAGTAGACTTACTCGAAGAAGCAAGGGAACTGGCATTATCCAGATCCGTTATATATCAACAGAATCTCCGATGCTACCATAGCCGGAAAGTGTAACCTCATGTTTTTCGAGAAGGGGATATGGTGCTAAGGCTGGTGCAGCGCACAACGGGAATGCATAAATTATCACCCCCACGGGAAGGTCCATTCATTATAAGCAAAGCATGGCACAATGATTCCTATTATCTCATAGATGCTCGTGAAGCGCAAAAGAACAAGGCGGACAGGTCAGGAGATGAGACCAAAAGGCCATGGAATGTGGCGCTACTTCGTCCCTTCTATACTTAGGAGAAGCAATGCATGTATCACTCAAACTCTCATATGTCGGACGTATGTGCCGGCTATGTGCTGATAATAAAATGGTATGATTCGAAAAACTGACTCGGGGATTACCCCTTAAGTTTTTCCTCTCAATTATTTTATGTCGGCTGGCGTGACACCAGAAATTTATCTCGGAACAAGTAGTGTTTACTCGGAAAAAATCAAATCTTCGACTATGCTGTTGTCCGAAAACACGGCTTCATGGCAAGCAAGAGGAAAGGATGTATGACGGGTAAACACGAACGCCGGATAAGTGTAAAGGAGAAACGCGAGCCGGCTTTAAGTTTTTTCCTAACTCTCTGCATGTCATGTTATACTGCGTGTCGAACAATCTTAGCCAAGTGGTCCAAGTTTCATATCCGCTAACTATATCCTTAGTACTTTGAGACTCTAATGTCGAACTCCGAAAAAGGTAGACAGGGGCCAAAGTCAAGGAAAGGTGACACGGCAAAATGAAACTCGGGGACTTGCCCTTGAATGGTTCACACTCAAAACATAACGCAAATATATAAAGCCTATCAAAAGGCGCATAATCAAACTTGAAGTGCAATGTTTGTTACATCTGTACCCGGCATACCGGGGATCTAATCGAAGTTCAAGTATTTGTTAACCTAAGAAGTAGAAGGACTCGGAGGAGCACCCTTGGAGCCAGGAGCGTCGCTTGGAGCATCCACCGAGTCAGGGGCATCCGTGGCCGGGTCATCCGGACCATCTGACTCGGTCGCTTCGCTGTCGCCACCCTCTTCATCAGCAACTTCGACGAGCGGGTCGCCAAGGTCAAGGAATCTGGGGCCGTCGCACCAAGCGTGCACCATGGTATACTCGATCATGGCATAAGCTCGCTCCTGGCGTTTCTTGATCAGCTCCGGGTCATTCAGCCATTTGCCATCTCTTGTTATGCGAGCAAGAACATCAAGGTTGATGTCCTCATACCATGAAAGAATGAAGGAGAGAGCCTTGTCCGCTGCAGCTTGGCCGGCCGACTCACGCCATTGATCCAGCCGATCCTTAGTAAGGAGCAATCTCTCAGCAAGTGGCTCGATGAGTTCAGGTGGGTCTTCATCCGGCCAGAGCATGTGAAACGCATGAATAGACGACTTGAGCAGATCCACACCGCAAGACTTGAGGGTCCTGACCCATTCTGACACCACTTCGAGAAGCTCCTCCATGGACACCTCACCGTCGGCCGGAGCACCAGATCGGCCCTCACTTTCTTCATGGCCCAGATGGCAAACATATTGGCCTAAGGGAAATTCTCTGCAAGCAAAAGATAAAGTTAGAAAAATAACAAAAGTAGATGGAAGAAGTACAGAGCAACCTATACAGTGCGAAAAGAGTAAGAACTCACTACTGAGAAAGAAGTTGATAGTGGCGAGCTTGTTATGCCAAGTTTTGGCCTTGGCTTGGAGGGCGTCAAAGTTTAGATTTGCTGACTCAACCGATGACTCAGCCTCGTCGAGCAGCCTCTTGGTCTTCTCGGCGTTGGCGGCCTGCTGCTCATTCTTCTTGACAAGCTCCTCCTTCAGCCCCTTCACCTCGGCCAAGAGCTTCTGCTCCGTCTCTGCCATCAGCTTCTTCAGCCGAGTCACCTCATCTCGCTCCTTCTGGAGTTCGGCTTGGTGCTTCTCTGCTTATTCGAAACTAACTACTTGTCAGCACCAACAGAAACCTTCAGCTATCGAATGAATGAGGCAAGAAACTTACTCTCGGCCTCGCTGATCTGCGAGTGAAGAACCTCGATGGTGGACTGAGCGGAGGCTGTGAGAAAAGAGTGAGAAAATATTGAGGAAATAAACCAAAGAAAAATGCACCAAATAGAGAAAGGACCACTAAGGATATTACCTTGGCCTTGGGTGTCAGTCTGCAGCTTTTCATACGCAAGTTCGAGCTTGTGATGCGCTAGAACGAGAGCTTGGTGCACCTTGGTGCGCTCGTTATGTGTGAGCTGGACAAGGAAGACAGATAGTAAGGAAAGGTCAAGTCAAACAGCCTGCCGGATTAAAAAGCTTAAGAGCTTACAACCGAGTAAGTTCCTTACTCAACAGTAACCTCGAGGGATAGGGATCGAAGCTCTAACATATGAATTTGGCGTAAGGAAATAAAAAAGCTTAAGTGTTTACAGCCGAGTAAGTTCATTACTCAACAGTAACCTCGAGGGCTAGGGATCGAAGCTCTAACATATGAGTTTGGCATAAGGACATGAAAGAGCTTAAGAGCTTACAGCCGAGTAAGTTCCTTACTCAACAGTAACCTCGAGGGCTAGGGATCGAAGCTCTAACATGCAAGCTTGGTGTGAAAAAATTAAAGATTAAGTGATTATTGAGATCTTACGACCAAGTAAGTTCCTACTCGGCAGTAACCTCGGAGACTAGGTGATATGTATAAAGGGAATACTCAACAATTGTCATGGTATTGCACGGCAGATGCTACTGGGGGTAGCTTAAGTAGAGGGAGCAAGGTGACGTAGGAGAATCTGGGAGCGAGATTGGCACACGATGTACCCAGGTTCACGTCCCCTCGGTGGAGGATCGCTACGTCCTGCTATCAATCCAGTATATGAGTATAGATTGGTTTACATGAGAGCCGCCGTAGGCGCAGGAAGAGACTAGATCTAATGAGATGTGGGAGAGCATATCCCGTGGGGCTACCCCTGGTGGCTTTATATATGCAGCCAGTTAGGGTTTACAAGTATTTGGTGGGCTTTGTATTGAAGTCGCCGTCTTGGGCCTCCAGTCGGCGCCACTTGTCTAGGTCTAGCATGCGCCAGTCGCCATATTGGGCGAGTCGACCCGCTCAGGGCTAGGTTTCAGTCGGCTCGATCCAGCCGGCGACTCCGCTTCGTGGGTATACCCCGATTGGTATTACCCCATCAGTAGGCCCCGAGCGCGTTGTCGATTCGACGCGGGCTTGAGGCAGGGCGCAGAGAGTCTTGACGATGGGTCGTGGTGAATCTGCAATGAGCTCCTGAACAGAGAAAAGAACCGTGAAGTGGGAGGCGGTCGGCGTGAGCCAGTCGGTGATGGCCAGTTGGTGAAAGACGCAGGGTGTCGGTGAAGCCGCCCGTTGCGGAGAGTCCCCGACGTGGAGCGTGTCTAGTCCCCGAGCGCGGCGAGTGGCGAGGTTGAGCGACCGGCGAGTGTCGAGTCCCCAATTGCGCCGAGTGGAAAGTTTGGGCGACCAGCGAGTGGCGCTGTCTGTAGCGTGCCGAGTCCCCGAGTGCGTTGAATACACGACGGCGAGTCCGCGGTGGCGAGTCCCCGAGGGCGTTGAGTACGCGAGGGCGAGTCCGCGGCGGCGAGTCCCTGAGCGTGGAGAGTACGCGAGTGGAGAGTCCGCGGTGGCGAGTCGACGAGCATGTTGAGTACGCGAGGGCGAGTCTGCAGTGGCGAGTCCCCGAGCGCGTTGAGTACGCGGGGGCGAGTGTCCGCGGCGGCGAGTCCCCGAGCGTGTTGAGTACGCGAGGGCGAGTCCACGATGGCGACTCCCCGAGCGTGTTGAGTACGTGAGGGCGAGTCCGTGGTGGCGAGTCCCCGAGCGCGTTGAGTACGCGAGGGCGAGTGTCCGCGGTGGCGAGTCCCCGAGGGTGTTGAGTACGCGAGGGCGAGTCCGCAGCGGGGAGTCCCCGAGCATGGAGAGTACACGACGACGAGTCCACGGTGGCGAGTCCCCAAGGGCGTTGAGTACGCGAGGGCGAGTCCGCGGCGGCGAGTCCCCGAGCGCGTTGAGTACGCGAGGGCGAGTGTCCGCGGAGGCGAGTCCCCGAGCGTGTTGAGTACGCGAGGGCGAGTCCACGGTGGCGACTCCCCGAGCGTGTTGAGTACGTGAGGGCGAGTCCACGGTGGTGAGTCCCCGAACGTGGAGAGTACGCGAGTGAAGAGTCCACGGTGGAGAGTCGACGAGGGCGAGCCGCGGTCGCGGAACCACGCGTACACGCAACATGCCTAGGAGTAGTCCCCGAGGCTCGAGTTGGATTGTAGAGGCGACTTGAGGCTCTTTAGAGATGCATATTCTGAAAATAGTAGTGGTTGCTGACGATCATGGCGAGTGGCGAGGTCGAGCGAGTCCACGAGGGGAGAGATCCTGAGCGTGGCGAGTCCATGATGATTGCGAGTCCACGAGGAGAGAGTCCCCGAGTGCGGCGAGTCCGCGATTATTGCGAGTCTGCGATGATTGCGAGTCCACGAGGGGAAAGTCCCCAAGTGTGGAGAGTCTGCGATGATTGCGAGTCCGCGATGATGTTGATTGCGCTGTTTTGTCAGCGAGTCTATCGTCTTGGCCCAGGGGGCCAGTCGCATGGCGACTCCAAAGATGGCTCTCAACTTGGCGTTCTTCCTGGACGATCCGAGGCTCGGTTTGCGAGTCCTCATCCGCAGTACTTGGCCGTGCGAGTCGCGCTATCTAAGGTTGAGGAGGACATGGTGCTGTTTGTGTAGCACTGCCATTTGTCTTGGCCCGAAAGGCCAGTCGAGCAAGGCGACTCCAATCATGGCTCTCGGTTAGCGTTTTTCGTGGACGATCCGAGGCTCGGTTTGCGAGTCCTCGTCTGTACTACTTGGCCATTACGAGTCGCTCTCTCAAAGGTTGACAAAGGCAAATTTGGTGGGTCCATGCAGCGTGGCATGCGACCCTCTCTGGCGACTCGGGCGATGAAGGTCCCTTAGTAGGCGTGGCATACGCATTGGACGTAGCCAGAAAGAGTCGCACGACGTTTAACCGGAAAGAGTCGAAGCGGTGGACACGGGGTCGACGCGGCGAACGGAGGTCGTGCTATGGTGAAGTCGACGCGTCGGACATGGGGTCGACGCGGCGGACGGTGGTTGCGCTATGGCAAAGTCGACGCGGCGGACATGGGGTCGACGCAGCGGACGGAGGTCGCGCTATGGCGATGTCGAAGCGGCGGACACGGGGTCGACGCGGCGGACGGGGGTCGCGCTATGGCGAAGTCGACGCGGTGGACACGGGTCAACGCGGCGGAATGAGGTCGCGCTATGGCGAAGTCGACACGGCGGACACGGGGTCAACGCGGTGGACGGGGGTCGCGCTATGGCGAAGTCGACACAGCGGACACGGGTCGACGCGGCGGACGAAGGTCGCGCTATGGCGAAGTCGACACGGCGGAAACGGGGTCGACGCGGCGGACGGAGGTCGCGCTATGGCGAATTCGACGCACCGGAGCCGCGAGGGCGAGGTCGTGATGGCAATACCGCGGCAGACGAGTAGTGGTAGCGAGCTCGATCGGACCATTGGTCGGACGAAGTCGCGTGGCGGAGCTCCTTTGGTGGAGACGTGTGGCGTTTATCCGGTGGTGTGGCGAGTCGGCGATGGACTAGTCCCCGCGCATGGAGAGTCCATGAGGGAGAGTCGGCGCGGGAGGAGGTCGACTCAGATGGAGTCATGGCAATGTGCGACGGAGTCATGGCAACGTGCTCGATCAAACAAAGTCACGGAGGTGAGTTTGGCTCTTCCTTGTTCATGCATCCACAATTGTTTGGTAAATAATAATAAATACGTTAAATAATTAAAGACAAACTTGAGTGAAGAGAAGTTGCTTTATCGGCGGAGCCGCGGTGCTGGAGTCGTCATGGACCCAAGAGGAACGGAGTCGTCGTGGTGGAGTCGATCAAGCCATTGGGCCGATGGAGTGGACGCGATAAGGTCGGCGCAGCAATACGTACAAGTTGTATGTGCACCCGCCAAGATTGTTGTGTAGGACTATACATACACACGCCACCGAGGTCGCTGACCCTGAGCGCACGGATCAGGGATGTCGAAGTCACGGAGCTGCGGAGACGTGCGATGTTGAAGTCGCCGAGCTGTCGTGCCTATGTTCCTTAAATCCTATCTTGCCTCACGTTTCCATTGGTAGAAACAAGACACGCATATATCAAATAAATTGTAGGGATTAGATCCAGATAGAACAATATTTAACTAACTTTGTGATCAAGAAAGGAGAGAAAAAACAGACGATTAGATTAGCATGACCTGGTGAAACGCGATCGAATCATACACGTGTAGAAGGCAAGTCAGCCTTGTTCCATATATCGCCTGAGATTCCCAGCCCTGAACGTGGAGCAATCATGTCCCCATTGCAAGGGACAAGCTCACGTGTTGGAGCTGCAATTTCTCTCGATTACAACAGAGGGACTTGATCCCTTTATCGCTAGCAATGATTGAGCAGAAACAGGCCGTGATCGCAGGCCTTACGGCGAGTCGGCCATGCGCTCGCGGGAATACGGGAAACGTCTTGGAAGATTTGTTGACGACGACATCGTGCGCTCCACCACCGATTAATCGACCAGATCTGGCCGCTTGTTGATGATGAATTTGAGGATCCCGCCCGGATCTTCACCTCCAAGCACCGCTTGCCCCACGGTGGGCGCCAACTGTCGTGGTATTGCACGGCATATGCTACTGGGGTAGCTTACGTAGAGGGAGCAAGGCGACGTAGGAGAATCTGGGAGCGAGATTGGCACACGATGTACCCAGGTTCACGTCCCCTCGGTGGAGGATCGCTATGTCTTGCTATCAATCCAGTATATGAGTATAGATTGGTTTACATGAGATCCGTCGTAGGCGCAGGGAGAGACTAGATCTAATAAGATGTGGGAGAGCATATCCCGTGGGGCTACCCCTGGTGGCTTTATATATGCAGCCAGTTAGGGTTTACAAGTATTTGATGGGCTTTGTATTAAATTCACTGTCTTGGGCCTCCAGTCGGCGCCACTTGTCTGGGTCTAGCATGCGCCAGTCGCCATATTGTGCGAGTCGGCCCGCTCAGGGCTAGGTTTCAGTCGGTTCGATCCAGCCGACGACTCCGCTTCATGGGTATACCCCGATTGGTATTCCCCCATCAACAATACAAAAGAATAAGAAGTTACTTTACCTTGTTCACTTCGTCGGCGCGGGCCATTAGAGTAATGGCCTGCTGGGTCATGTTAGAGACGGCCTTAGGGCCCAGCTTTAGTTTCTTGCCAGCACGGGTGCTGACCCCCTTCTCGCCAGCTACATTCCATGCCATAGCATAAGGCTCAGCCGAACCAAGGCTTTTTCCACGGAGCGTCCGAGTGAGAACTTGACCCGTTTTCAGGGTAGTTCCTACATTGGCACGGGTCGCTGCAGCAAAAGTATGGAGGGCCTTAGAGCCATCACCTGACCTGGCAGCCACGGATTTGCCCCCCTTACCCGTTGAAGCGACTATTGTCGCCAACGTCGGAGGACGGATCTGAGGAGCAGAACCCGGAGCGCAGACTAGCGTTGTCTGCTTGGAGGAGGTGGATTTGCCGGATAAAGGGCGATCAGAGCCAGAGGCCTTAGGCTGGGTCTGGCCCTTTGACAGAATTCGAGAGCGAGCAGGAGGATTTGGAGAAGAAAGTGGAGCCGGCTGACTGGGATCAGCAGTTTTGCTGGCTCTAAGATCAGGAAGTTGTTCATTCACACCAGCCTGAGGGACGATGCCAGAGGAACTAGTGACGGAAGGTTTATCAGCACCAGAATCACTGGCACCAAGATAAAAAATTGTTCCTGGCTAGCACCAGGAGCGCTATCCAAATGACCCATCGGGTCTGACTGACACTGAGAGGCCCGAGCCTCAACAGTGGGAGCCTCGACTCGGACGGGACTCGGTGCCGTCGAATCAGCTGGAGGAGGCACAAACCTTAGCGGCGAGGCGATGCTAGAAGTAGCCTGGTTCGCCGACAAAGGTGCGATGCTTAAAACAACGAGACATGTATAAGAGAACATCAGTGAAGAAAAATAAAGAACGAAGAAAGCAGAATGTAAAAACTTACCCGGTGACGACCGGGTCATGGGTGACTCAGCGTGTGACTCGGCGCCCAGCGGCTTGGCGGGTCTCAGCCAGAGTGGCAGCAGGAGCTGTTGGAGTGGGCTTGCTCTTCTTGGCCGGCTGAGTGCTGGAGGAGGCTCCGCGTCGCTTTGGCTTGGCAACGGGGATCTTGCCGACTCCGCCCACGGCGAGAGGAGGAGTGTCATGTACCTGGCCAGCTGCATAACTAAATAACAGGCTTACTCGGATAAGTTGGGAGACTAAGGTCGCAAGGCATGTACCTCCAAAAGCGTACAATCATCATCCTCATCATCGTCAGACCAATCTTGTAAGGGATTGCGAGATCGACTCTTACCCGAAGCTAAAGCGGCCACAACATGAGGGATGGGCATGAAGCACTCCAGGTCATACTCGACCTCATCAGAGTCGGAGCAATCCCTGTTATAACCGTAGGGAGGGACAGTACTGTCATCAACCTGGTGAACGAGATTCTGCGGAAGACAAACAGAATGAGTAACCAAAAACTAGACTGAGAGTGGCAAAGAGCTAAAGCCAACTCGGCAAGAAAGAAGACTTGGAAAACTTACCCAGGGGACAGGCCTGACCCGGCTAAACAGAGGGCAGCTCCAAGCCCAATCATCCGCCAAGTTCAGTTTAAAGATTGAGCTTACTCGGCGGGCAATGGAGTCATGGGTGAGCTCCTTAGTGGAGTGCCGAGTGGGATCATGGGAGCCACTCATGAAGCACATCTTGTGGCTCCTCGCTTGGATGGGGCTTACCCGGCGTGAGATGAAGGCGCACATGAGGTCAGTGTCGGCAAGATGAAAGTTTTCATCCGGCGACAAAAACCTTTCCAGGATCGCGTTAGCCTTGTTCACCGCCGCGTCTTGGTCGCGCGGGTCAAGCTGCCAGAGCTTCTTGTTGGGGACCTCATCCGAGAAAGGAGGGAGCCGAATGTTACCGGTGGGCCCGCTATTTTTGACATAGAAAAAGGATCTATGCCACTTCTTGCAAGAATCAAGCCTAGCAACCTGAGGAAAGATGGAGTCTCTCCTGAACCCTAAATCTAAAATATTTGGCCCACAGAAGAACTATAGGACAAATTCCGAGGTAAGCCTCGCAAGCAGAGATAAAGCAAGAAAGAGAGCCAATCGCATTGGCAGGAAGATGATGGGTTTGCAGATGGAAGGTGTAGAGAAACGAGGAGAAGAAGGTGCTCACTGGAAGAGCTAAACCACGGTCAAAGTGAGAAAGGAAAACCACCCGCTCGTTAGCCTCGGGTTTGGGAGAGATCTCACCGGTGGGGAGACGGCAATCCACTTGCAGCGGAATACTCCTGGTGGAGCGGAGCCATTCTACCTCCTCGGTGGAGTCCTCCGAGCCTTCCCACCCGCCGCGCTCGCCGACGGGAACCTCCTGCTCCTCCGCACCATCCGCACCGTCGCGAGCGTCCATCACCCTCGCAGACTCAGTCTCCTCCGCCGTCGGGAGTGGCTTGGAAGAACACGGACCTGTGGTGGAATGGAAAGAGAAGAGGAGCAATTGTAGGACACGAACAGGAGGAAGAGGAAACCGCAAAGGGGCGGTTCGATCTCGTAGGCGCAAGGAAGGAGAAGAGGCGAGGGAAAACTGAACGGGCATGGGGGAGTGGAAACCCCCAACCCCTACTTAAAGACAGTAAAAACCCTGGTCGTGGGATCCATCTGTGCCGTGCGGCCAACTTGTGGCCGTGTACCAGGCCGAGTAAGCCAATCAGCAAGCGCCACGTAGCCAGAGATACACGAAAAATCCCATTCCACGTCATGAAAGGAAGGACAAGGGGCGCAGGCCGATGGGACTGCCACAGTGACGGGGAATAACTGCGCAACCGTCACTGTGCCGCCAGAGCTTGAAACAAAATTTGAGGCAAGTAATCATGATTACCAGCTGTTAGTGACTGAAGCGCGCCGAAAATGACTCGGAATTGGCCAAAGTGACTCGGCTCGAGGCAAAAATGATCCAAGAAGTCAAAGAGTGGATCCGAAAACTGTTAGACAGACCCGGCGAGGTGCAAGATTGCGACAGATAAAGACAAAAACTAAGTTCCAATCACGCAAAATGAACCTGGAGACGCCTAACAGCTTGAACCGCTAGACCTCACCAGCTTCGGGGACTAATATAGGGGGGATAACCCCTGGTAGGGTCACGAGAGGTGAAACATAGAACATCTTAGTTAGCTCCGAGTAAAGAAAGAACCAGGCCGGGTAAGAACGGCCGGGTAAGAGAAGCATGATCGGCCGACATATAGACTATGTCGGCCCGCATAAGACAAAGTTGTGATTCTTGCAGGAACCGACGAGCCGAGTCTACCGAGGAAGGGCCGAGTCAAGTAGGACGCGTGGCACCTTTCCGAGTAAGGTTCAGGAGGGACCATGGTAAAACATGGTCAAAAGAGAAGGGAGATGCCGGGTGACACAAAAGGAGCCGGGTGACGCCCAAAGAGCACGCTGACGTACAAAGTAACCGCATGACGCCAAAAGGAACAGGAAGCAGCATACCAGAAGACCGTTATCTGTCAAGCTTTATAGACTGGGCCATTGGGCTTAGGGCAAGCCCATGACCCGACCCACATTATAGGGACCAAGATCCAAACAGTAAACCCTAGAACCCAAAGGGGTATAAGCTATCTAGCACTGCCTATATAAGGAAGGGCATAGATGTAGTAGAAGGAGGTTGGACCAAGTAGGGAACTAGTGCACTAAACCTTAGTTCATACAGCTCGAGGAGCACTTGTAGTCTTCGGGTATCAATCAAATCACTAAGTCTGGAGAGTTCTTCTTGTTCTTCGTGCATGGCTCGACCGTGCACTCCCTCCCCGGTGACCACAAGCACCCATTCGGCCCCCAACTTAAGCCTATCCATGGCATCTGCCGTGCCACCACCACGACAAGGGGTGTACAACTTTACCCACACGTACCAACCGAATCTTAATGCCACTTGACACACTTCCTTGGTGTGCTGACATAGGGTGTGGTTGGACACGACCTTTACCGTGCTTTCGCCGAGACCATGAGTCACGCAATAATTATGGTTCCGCCGTAACAGGTCAAATCCTGAAGCCGGTACTTAAAGATGTGAGGCAAGGTTGGTTTACCAGGGGCTCCATCTGTAGGGTTCGCAACATAGAAAACAAAAAATTTCCTACGATGGGAACTATGTACCAAGATCTATCTACTAGATACAAACAACAGGCGGATGTATATCCGTAGAGAACATACCCTTGAAGACCGACAAAGCATAACGAGTTCAACTCGTGGTTGATGTAGACGATCTCTTGCCGATCTCAAGATCGAGAGGAAGTCCTAGCACCGCAAAGCAGCAGCGCATCCGTGCTCGCACACACGTACAAGACACCGGGCAACCTCCGCCTCCTCGCTCCAGCGATGCAGCGGAAGCACAACCCTTTCTTGCCGAATAGCCACTGGGAACATGTATCTCGCTAGTCCGAGACCATGGGGGATAAATTCTAGAGGGGGAGAGAGATCCTTCACGAGGAGGTGTGAGAGACAAGTGAGAGGAGGGGCTCCTTTTATAGGAGGAGGGGGGAACCCCAAGGGGGTGGCCGGCGCATGGGGGCTGCCCCCTTGCCCTCCCCTCTTCATGTGGGTGGCCACTCCACTCACAAAATTCCTTTAAATTCCCTCCACTCAAAATCCCACTCAAACATGCCATTAAATTTCCACCAAATTTAATGCAAACTCTAATTAAATAAAACTTTTTTATTTTATTCAGAATTTTTTCAATTACTTTAATGACAAACATTCACAAATAACTAGAATTCCATTTCACATGCATAACCTCTTTATGTAATTTCACCCGAAAACCTGTTTCAGTATCTAGTGAAATAAATTCCTGCGCTTGTTTATTCTTTCGGCATGAAACATTTGCTCCAACTGGATACCCGTGTCCCTTAAGTGTGTCACCCTACGGTTCGCGAATAATGCGGACATGATCGAGACCCTTCTCCGATCAATAATCAGTAGCGGGACCTGGAGATCCATACTGACTCCCACACATTCAACGATGACTTTTCCTGTGATCGTCGTTTTACGCTTGTATCTTAATCCCTTTGTTTCACGATATATTACATGTCCAAGATTCGATCATCGGTATCTCCATACCTAGCTTGATCTCGTTACTGACATGCACTCTTTTCTCGTTCCCGTGATATAACATTCTAGTGATCAAATCACTTGCTTGTAAGCTAACCAATGTGATATCACCGAGAGGGCCCAGAGCATATCTATCCGTCATCGGGATAAACAAATTCCACTCTTGATCCATGATTCTCAACATAACACTTTAGTAGCTTTGAATCCATCTTTATAATCACCCAGTTATGGTGTGACGTTTGATGTCAACAAGAAACTCTTCCGGTGTTAGTGATTGGCATGATCTCATGGTCTAAGGATTAGGACTACTTCCTAAGTTGTTTATAGAAATATAAACTCAATGACTTTGATCGTAATGCTATACTTCGGATGAATGTTCATCACACCATTACACTAATGTTGTGATGTCGTTATTAACAACATCCAATGTCTATGATCAGGAAACTATGATCATCTTGTTAATCAACGAACTAGTTTACGAGAGAGGCATAACTAGGAACTTTCTGTTTGTTTATTAAACACACATGTATTAACGTTTCCGTATTAATACAATTATAGCATGCAAAATAAACATCTATCATATACTTGGAATATACATAATAAACATTTTATTATTGCCTCTCAGGGCATATTCCCTTCACCATCGACCCCAAGCAACCTGGTCCACGCTTCCCTGCATGTATGAATGCACCTCCTTCACCCCCTCTTTCGAAAACATTTTCAATGAGTGTGTCGAATGGAACGTCCGAACTATGTGACTCAAGGAATCTACTAGGCAAGTTAGTCAATCATGGGGTCCCCATTTACCCCGAGTGGTTGTACGCTCGTCTTGGTTCAAGACGCAAGAACTCGGGTCCTAGTGGTGGCGAGCATGGGACTAGAAAAACCACATCCCACTGTGGCCTCCCATACAAGACTTAGCAAGTTCAATCTCATATCACTGATCTCATCTCATCATGTTCTCCTATCATACTAGATTATCTGCATCTGATACATCATTTGGATGGACCAGACTCAACAGCTATGCATGGCTAAGAAGGACACAAATATAAGCTCTAGCAGTGCACACACACCAAACCTAGTTATGCTAGGAGCAGTGCATCAGGTAATATAAGCTCAAAGGGAGTAATGCAATAGATAGGATACTCTATCTATCTATAAAAGACCACAGTAGAATCATATGCAACATGGAAAGAATTGAAATTCTTTCGAAATCATAGGATTATATCATGGTGGGGCTATGCTTGCCTTTGCCTGTTGATAATCAGGAAGCAGATCTTCGAGAGCCTTATACTTGACTTTATTATAGTTCGTCAAGTATTGTTCGTCGATCTTCGATGGTGTTGTCCTCGGGCTTCGATCTCGATCTTGATATCGTATTCTACAGGGAAGAACCAAACACCGTAAAGAGAGGGAAACAATCAACATTGGCATCGATGCAATGCTCAAGCAAGGATGATGATATGACAAGTTGATTAGTATTGAAATGAAACCCTAAAACATGCTTGACCATTTAAACGGGGTTCCGAGGGGTACAAACCCTAACTCGGAGAAACTCCGGAACATATGAGAGGGGTTAATTTTGTTCTCTAATTAAACTTGTCATGTAAGTTGATTAACAATGCATGATTATAGCTTAAATAGTTAGATCTCATTTTTCTGAAAAATTTGATATATTATACATAATTTATGAGTTAAAATGAATTAGTTATTGAATTTACAAGATTAAAACAATTTTTGAAAATATTGAAATAACCCAGAGACTTTTTACACCGGGGCTTCTGCTAGACCCAGAGGCTGACAGATGGGCCCTTGGCCACCTCATCCTCCACGTGGGCAGGATGGAACCCACCTCGGGTTTGACTGCGCTGACCACGGTTGTTGGCGTCACAATGACGTCGGCACGACATCATCTCGACGGGGAGCTCCCAGGTGGTCGATGGGGACGGCGCTAGACGGTTCGCAGGACGGCGCGGGTGTGATGGCTCGACTCAGAGCAGCGAGGAGAGCCTAATGGTGGCGGCGCCGCCAACTATTGGTGACTGGAGTGGCTCGTACGGCGACGACCAGCGGCGGCAGCGACAGTTGCACGACGCGGGCTCGGTAGAGGAAAAGAGGGAGGGAAAGGGGAGGTCCCTGAGAACCAGGATCTCACCGTGAGCGCGATGAGATGGTCGGCTAAGCGAGTCTTGTCCGGAATCGATGGCGGTATCGGTGGCCGGAGCTCGGGCAATAGATGTCGATTGCAGCCCCTGGGGTTGCTCCGGGTCGCGTTCTTGGACGAGAAGAACCAGAAGAGCGAGAGGGTTCCGCTGGTGAGCTCGGCTAGGCGAGGGAAGGCCGGAGTTAGCGAGGAAGAGCAGCGGCCAGGCTAGGGTTCCAGCGAGAAGGAAATACGGAATAGAGGGAACGGATAAGGATCTCCATCGACGGCAGGGGTACTTGTAGACGCTGCGGATGCCGGTAGCATGCATCCTGGCGCAGGCGGGCATCGCGGCGCGGATGGACGGCGACGACAGCGACAGCGAGCAGCTTTACCGCGTCGTCCTTCTGGCAGGAGGAGGAAGAAAGGAAAAGAAATCCTGAAGGGGTATGGGCTGGCTTAGTCCGAGTTTGGGCCACAGTTTGCTGCACGTTGGCGACAGGGAAGAGAGGAGAGGGATGGGCTGCGGCCTGGGGAGATCTGGATCCATTTTTTTAGCAAAACTATTTTTCTTTTCCTATTTTCCAATTCTGTTTTGTATTTCCATTTTGAATCTGTTTTATATATTTCAAAAATACCATAAGGTTTTTATAAAATATACAAAATACTGAGGGACCCCTTTAATCAATTTGGGCTCCTTTAATTTTGTGATTTCAAAATACATAAACCATTTGAATGCTTGCCAAGAGAGGGAAAAATTAGGGTTTAGGGTTTTTACTTTATTTCTTCAATGCAAATTTTAAGGCATGATGCTCATGATGCACAAAACAAACCCTAATAAAGATTAACTAAAACTCGGGTGTTATAATTATCTACAAGGTTCATCTAGTTTTAGCGACTCACGATATGTAAATTCGAATTCTCATGCATCGGTAACCCCAGAAATTCATATGTCGATGAACAACATGACGAATTCTGTTAATCCACATGAAACACGTGATTTTAGAAATTTCAATGACATGCAACCAAGTGTTTCATCTTTATATTCATCGTCAAATAACTTGCAATCTATAGATTCACCTTCAAACATGCCGATGGATAGCGAAATTAGACATGCTACAACTAGTTATTTTCCCACTAACTCTCAATCATCATATGCTACACCTTATGTTAGTAATATTTCAGCACCACATGTAACTAGTGAGATTCATAATTCGGATCCTCACCTTTACAATGGTTATAGCCGAATAAGTGAAAAGTCAGTAGGAGCTAATTGCCTTCATCTAGTACTGTAGCATATGGTAAGTCCCCCACACAACTGCAAAGTTTCGGTGACACCTCATTGCCGAAAGATACAAAAAGCATTGGGGGCTATTCTTATGCAGGAACAAATGACTGGAAGGAAAAAACTTGCAGCTGAGTTCAGGAAGCTCAATTCTCTTCACCGAAAACTAGAAGAGAGGCCCCATGATCTTGCTACAATACAATCTTATGAGGCATATAACAAGAAGCGTGAAGAGGAGCGTAAGGCAAACAATATCAGGTGTTCCCCTTCTCAATTGCTAAGTTTCAGTGACACTACATTACCGAAAAAAACTAAAAGCGTCGGGAGGAAATCATGTGCAGCTGAGGTTAACGCCGATAATATCTTTACATTTGATGATTTATCGGAGGAACATCTCCAGTTATTTGAGACACTCAAGAAGAAGCGTGATGAGGAGTTTAATGCACTTGAAAAGAAGATGAAAGAGGATCATGAAGCGTATAAGAAAAAAACTTGAAGAATAAGAATTACAGAAATTTCTTGCAAGTCTTGAAAAGGACCATCAAGACAATACTACTCAAGTTGAAGGAATCAATTCATCTCCTCCACGCAGCAATCAAGTTGACTCCTCTACTACAACGAGGCAAAAAGAAGAAGCTTTGCAATCTGATGAAACCCATAGAGGTACAAATGATTCGGCTAGGATGGTTAATTTGGTTAATGAAAAAGCTGAATCAAAAAATATATGTGCCGAATCTAGCGAATCAGAAGAAGCATGCTTCGTTGATCGGGATCATGGAAAGCTTAGCAAAACTTCTATGATTGATTTTTCTAGATGTAGGGGGAGATTACGTGTTTCCCTATGAGTTTTGTGCCAAAGAGATTTGTGAATATCAACAACAACAATATATACCTGAACAATGTTTGGTTGACGAAGAGCATCAAAGTGAATAGGCACAAAATCCAGAGAACAAAGAAGACAAGGCGTTGGAGAATTATCTAGAGGCCGAGCAAGATATTGTTCAGGACATCCGACCATCATACTCTTCCAACGTCTTCGAAGAGGTACATCTAGAAAATAATTTACTTATATTCCGATGTCGTCAAGACTTTAATATTAATACATCTGTTAGCAAAATTCTCATAAGGTATGAAATACCAATCGAGAGAGGTAATTTATTTGTTAGAAATATAATTTTCATAGAACTTATCGGTCAACATGTTGTACCCTTTAGAGAGACCGATAGTAACAAATTTTCATGGCATAAGTTATCCCTAGTGTTTCATATGTATTTTATATTTACATGGGTTCCTTTGTTTATTTCATACTTGGCTTATATTTGGTCTTAAGTGAGACATATGTGTTTTAACTTTTTTGGTTTTAGAAATCTTAAGCTAAGGTTATTGTCTCTTGAAAAAGTCGATCCTAGTATAACTTTGTATTCAAATACATTGGAAGAGAAGCACAGAAAACAATGCATAACCGAATTAGATGATATAAAATCTGAACCATTCGATTGCTCAATTCCAAAACCGTTCTCACAACGAGATCAGTTAGAAGATGAATGGTGTACCTTCAGTTTGAGTATGTGTGATCATATCTTTGATATGCTATTGAAAATCGATTATGTTAGAATTCTTGATCAAAATACTGAGCCATCATTACAAGGACGAATATATTGCAAGTTGCATGATTCATTCGATCATAGTATAGAGAATTGCAACACGTTTCACCAAATAGTACCATCGGCTGTTAATAAAGGACGATTGAAATTTGTTGAAACACAAATTGATGAGGAATCTATTTTGATTGGTCTTGATGGCCAAAAAACATTGCATCGGCTGCCTATAGCCGATTCATGCAATGAGGAGCAGGTACACACCAAGGATGATGCGATCGAGCTTTCAAGAAAAGAGATTGTTGAAGAGCATATTGCAAATTTTCTTGAAGGCGAGAGTTCTATTGAAGATACAATGAAGACATCAAGCACTGGGGGGGGGGGGCAACAACAAAACTCGAAGATCGATGCATGCAAAGCTCAAAAAGACAAAGACCGCAATAAGAACAAGGGTAGCAAACCAAAAGTCACTTTCGCATAGCTGCTGGAAAAATATAAAAAAGAGAGTGAAGCAAAAAGTTCTTATCGGCCAAGTAGTGCAAAAGCATCAAGATCACCCCCAAGGAAAATTTCTAAAGATAGGGATTGGCGAAAGGAGAAATTCAATGCTACAAATTCATATCCTCCTTTTGGGCCACCAATGCCAATGTCATGGATACCTCCCTATGCTAATTTTTATTCATATCCATCATGGGAAAGGTACGATTCATGGAAACGTTATCCATCTAATTCTAGATCATCTCACCCAAATCATGCTGCTCCAAGGAGGTCAATTAATCAGCAGTCACATGTCAAAGAACGTTTCAATAGAAAATTATAGGTCCGGAGTTCATGGGTAAAGAAAGAAGTTGTCAAGCAAGTATACTGAATCAAAAAGGATATACGCAAGTGTGTTGTTTCAGACTTAACTCCAAATAATAAAAAGGCATCCGAGTTAACGTTGACTACTAAGGGCAAGGAAGTGAAGCAAGTAGCTTTCAAAGTCCCAATTGTTAAGTCCAAACCAGCCAAGTCGGAAGTGCCCAAGATTAACAAAATCATGCCATTGTGTGAAACAAAACCACAGCCGAGATGCCCACTCGGCTTATCACATTGGCAAGAAAGGAAGCTATATCGGCTTAGAGCCGGGGAGCTGAAGAAAAGAAACATGGTGTGGGTTCTCAAAGTAAACCCTCAAGGCAAGGAAGATGTGCGAAATACTGTCATAAGAAGGGCAGCAAGAGTGGAAAACAAAAAGAATAAAGCCAACAAGCAATCATGCCAAAGAATTCGGTATCACTATCCAAAACTTCGGCCAGCACATCGTCCATATTATTATACTTCACCATTAATGCCTACGCCATGGAATTCATCCCCAGGTATGATTGGTTACCCTCGATGGTTTTATTTTGATACTTGGATGCATCATAATTTTATAGATCATGAAAGGGTATTGCCAAATTATTATTCATTTGATTAGTTGCAATTTGTTGTTAATCCAAGAGGCCGAACACTTGAAGTACATAATCATATTTGTTCTTTTGTTTACTTCGGCTATACATACTTTGGTGGATGGATTATACATGTCCATTGGGGCAAATATATATGGCCGATATTTATTTTATCGCCCTCAGATCATTATCCAGTTATGGACGATGTGGTGTTCTAACATCGTCCTTAGTGTTACTGAGACCAAGACAGGGTATGCATTCATTAGCAATTGTGCTTATGCTTATGTGTTGATAATTTGGCTTATAAACCTTTAAAATCTATAAAAGGCCAAATTGTCTTTAATTTCATTATTGGCGTATGTGCTGAGCATGATATTGATATTCATCTTGTCTCTCCAGTACCATGGAGATTACATTTTGACTGTTCAAGTTTTAAAAGCAATAGACAATGTGTTGGTATTGTTTATTTATCTCCTTATGGTACTATTTTATGAAGTCTCATGCTCTTAGGATATGTTGCACAAACCGTATAGCCGAATGTGAAACTTTGCTATTCGTGCTAGAACTTTTTATTGTTATAGGTGCTACATATATTGAGGCTTCTAGTGATTCGTTGTAAGTAGTGCAACAATGTCCATGGTTTACCAAGTTTCGACGAATCACTTGTTATTTATCTTGATACATGCCTAGATGTGAATTTCATCTTGGATTGATTTATCATTGCTCATATATCTAGACATGAAAACTAAAGAGCAATTCATTTGGTTCAATAAACATTTGGCTATCATGTTATTCATGATATATTTTATATTCCACAAGATCCAATGCTTTGATTCGCCAACATAGATAAGGCCGGATTGGAGACCGCCACTTCGGTCACTAATAAAAGATCTAGTGCAGGTGAATAAGAACAATAGAGGAAGTCCATTTTTATTACATGAAAATCTAAACTAAAGGAATAGGCGAGGATCATTGTTGGAGTTGTTCATGAAGACATTCATTGTATCCCTCAATCGTCAAGATTAAAATGGTTATTCTGAAAGGAAAACATTTGCAGAAGTTATACCCAAGTGGTAACAAGCTTGGACATAAAATGACCGATATATATTTATCGCCCGTAGCACATATGGCCGATATAGAGTTATCGCCCTAAGACAACCAGTGGCCGATGAAGTGTTGACATCGTCCTTAGACTAAAAGTGAAGCTAGTTATTTTCTGGCACGCAAGCTCTACCAGAAAACAGGGGGGCATGTGTTGGCACTCGTTTTGGGCTCGTAGCTAATCAAGGCAAATGGCAAGGGACACACACTCGAAAAGGTCCACTACGAGGAATATTAATCATCATCAAAGAGACACCATACCAATTCAAACCATGATCAGGCTTAATAGCCGATTATGCTAGTGTCCTGAGAAAATTCGGAGACTGATATATGGAGGCTTCAACTATGACTTCTTCAATATGACCTCAAATGAAAAAGTTCTAGACACAAAAGTTGTACGTCTCGTCGAAACAAGCAACTTTGGTTTTTGAATCATCTCAATCTGAGTTAGTATGCAAAAGTTATAGCCAAAATATTGTCAGAGACCGAATTAGCACGGCCGGGACCAGGGTCGCCGGACCAGAGACTATGTCTCAACTTTGGCATCGGCAAAATTCCAAAATTCGTCTAAAAATCGCTATATTGACTTATCTTCTTACGACCAAGATTGAGAGGTCAAGATCAACTCGGATAAAACAGTGGTAAACATGAAAGTTCTCCAGTTTTTCGAGACGAACAACTTTGGTTTTAGAGTCATTTTCATATGATCAAGTATGGGACCTCCAGATTTAAAATATGGCCGAACTGAGGTATATTCGTTCGGTCGCAATCCAAGTTTGATACGAAACTAAGGGAAAAAGACCTTGAATATCAGGTCATATGAAAAAGTGCAAAACATAAAAGTTCTTCGCCTTTTCGAGACGAACAAGTTTTTGTTTTACGAGATTTTGATCCGAGATCGTTTACTATCCCAAAAGTAGTCTAGAAGGTATAGACAAGTTTTTGACTGAACAGTTACGCAAATTTCGGGTTTGCTTGTTCGAGTTGGACCCCAACTAGGCTTTTGGGCGTGAATCCAACCCTCTTTCTTGCATGGAAAGTCCATCCGCTCCTTATATACATGAGGGTGACGGCCGATTGAACCAACACCAATCGAACAAACAAATCTACTACTTTTCTGTGTTTATCTACTTTTTATCCCTCTCCCTTGTATCTTTCTTCTCGTTCTTCGTCGTTCTTCAAGATTGGAGGTTGTGAATCCATGGGGCTCTAGGGATGGTCAGGCTGACCTAGGGCAGCCCATAGCCGCCACGCCGCCCTGACGGGTTCCCTTCCGGGCGAGCGGGGTTTCGGGTCTCAAAAGCGCCCGCCAGACTGTCTTGCGTACCATGCTTCCGGCGAGCCTCCCTCGGCGCGTGCTGCCGCTCATCGCGCTCGGCGCCGAGTGTACACGGTGACGTGTTCGTATGCGAACAACTACCTCAGTAAGGTGCTCTCCCTCTCCAAGCAGAACTACCCCCACTACCAGAAGATGCTACGGCGTGTACCTGGCCTGAAAGAAGCTCAAGCACTACTTCCAAGAGCATCTGCTCACTATGGTTTTCACAGCGCCGTTGGGAGATATCTTCGGCAACAAGGACGCCACGGGCATCGAGCTGGCCACCTACTACATCCAGTACGAGCCCCGGATCACCATCAAGTCTCAGGCGGTGGCGGACTTCTTCGTCGACTAGGCGGAGAGCCAGTACCTGCCGCCGGTTCCTGATTCCGACTACTGGAAGCTGCACTTCGATGGCTCGAACATGCGCGGAGGCTTGGGAGCCGGCATCGTGCTCACCTCGCCCAAGGGAGACCGGCTGGAGTACGTGCTACAGATCCACTTCACCGCCTCGAACAACGTCGCCAAGTACGAGGCTCTCGCGCACGAACTCCGGATCACGAAAGACATCAGCATCTGTCGGATCCTTTGCTTTGGTGATTCGGATCTGGTGGTGCAGCAAGTATCCGGTGAGTGGGACGCTCGGGATTCCAACATGGCCATGTACCAGTTCCACATACAGCTGCTTAGTGCCGGCTTCGAGGGATGTGAATTCCATCACGTTCCTCGCGCCAACAACGAGGCAGCCGACATGCTCGCGCAAGTCGGATCCACCAGAGCGGCCATCCCGCCCGGAGTATCCTTGGAGCACCTCCGCAAGCCTAGCATCACCCCCTCTCTGGAATTCGATGTTGTGCCCTTCGGCTCGAAAGACCCGGGGGCTGCCTCCTCCTCAGGCAAGCCGTCATCGAGCAAGGCAAAGGGCTCGGGGGATGCCAACTCGGGCATCCCACCCGGCTGCCCCCGGATGAGCTCTATATCGTGCCGGCTAGTGTCTTCGCCATTCGGAAAGTGTCGTCCTGGGCCCAGACCTTCATGAACTACCTCCTCAACGACGAGCTCCCGGCTGACGAGGTGGAGGCAAGGAAAATCCACGTTGTACGCACACGTACACCATCATCAACAAGGAGATGTACAAGTGCAGCGCCGCAGTCATTTTCCAGCAGTGCGTCAACGCGGATACCGGCTACCGGTTGTTGAAAGAAATCCACCAGGGGGAATGCGGTCACCATGCCTCATCTCACGCCCTGGTGTTGAAGGCAATGCGCCACGGGTTCTACTGGCTGACCTCCTCGGAGGACGCGTACCAGCTGGTTCATGCATGCAACGGATGCCAGCGGTTCGGCCGGCTAAGGCACATGCCGACATCAGCACTCAAGACCATACCAATCACGTGGCCCTTCGCTGTCTGGTGTCTGGACATGGCCGACCCCTTCAAGCGAGCCCAAGCCGGCATGACCCACCTGCTGGTGGCGGTGGACAAGTTCACCAAGTGGATCGAGGCGAAGTCGATCCGGAAGCTAGACGGCGCCACCGTCATCACCTTCTTCCGCGACATCACCATCTGGTTCGGGTACCCCCACAACATCATCACGGACAATGGCACGAACTTCGCCAAGGGGCCTTCGCCCGATTCTTCCATAACAAGGGGATCCGACTGGACCTCGCATCCGTCGCGCACCCGTAGTCCGACGGGCAGGTGGAAAGAGCCAATGGCCTGGTGCTAGCCGGAATCAAGCCCTGGCTGATCGAGCCGCTCGAGCGATCGCCCGGCTGCTGGATCGAGGAACTCTCGGATGTGCTGTGGATCCTCCGTACCACTCCGAACAGATCAACCGTCTTCACCCCGTTCTATCTCACCTACGGCTTGGAGGCGGTCCTCACGGTGAACATCGAGTTCGACTCACCCCGCAAGCTCCTCCACACAAAGAAGGAGAACCAGGAGGCTATTGAGGATAGCATTGACCTCCTCGAGGAGGCCCGCAAGCTGGCCCTGTCCAGATCGGCCATCTACTAGCAAGGGATGCGCCAGTATCACTCCAACCGCATCCGGCCCATCACGTTCCGCGAAGGTGACCTGGTGATCCGGCTTAAACAAGACACGAAGGGCATGCACAAGTTGTCCCCTCCGTGGGAGGGCCCCTTCATCATCAGTGAAGCATTGCACAACAACTCGTACTACCTCATCGACGCGCAACAGCCGCGCAAAAACAAGATGGACAAATCGGATGAGGAGACGGTGCGGCTGTTGTCAACACCAGGATTTTTTATCCCAGATGCTTGTTATGTCATACCTTGCAATCCCGGGATTACCATTTTTGTGAGACATAACAGAGTTGGTATTGATACGCCCAATTTGCATCACCATTCTATATCATAATTTACCTCTATTCATTGATATTTGTCTTATTATGAAGTATTACTTATGGCTTTTCATCTATTTATGCATGTTGGATGATTCCTGGAGGATGGACCGCCGGAGTCTGGATTCTGATGGAAAAGAAGGCATTTCCATGCAATTTCGTGAAGATCAGAAATAAACCAGAAAAATATGGAAACATATTATTTTACCAGAAGACGAAGGAATCCAGAAGGAGGAGCGAAGGGGGGGGCGCAGGGGGCCCACACCCACCTAGGTGCGGGCCCACCTAAGGCCGCGCCTAGGGTAGGTGTGGCCCACCTGCCTGGCCTCCGACTCTCCCCCTTTCCCTATATCTTCCCTACGGAACCCTAACACCAGGGGAGTGACCACAGATAGATTTCTGCCGCCTCTGGGGGCGAAAAACACCAAGAGATAAAGATCTCTCTGGCAGACAGATTTCTACCGGGGGAATTCTTTCCCGGAGAGGGGAGACCGTCGCCATCAACACCATCATCAAGATAGGCTTCATCGATATCATCATCATCATCATCCACACCATCATCTCCACCAGCACCATCATCACCACTCCGTCCCGCTGTAACAATTGTGTTGGATATTGCTTTAGTTCGTAGGGGAAACCTTCCCGGTGTTAATTACTATTGTAGTTGATGCTTGTGAGTGGAACCATTGGATTATTGTTTATGTTCAGATTTTTATCCATTATCATATCATCTTTGATCTTGATCCATATGATGTCTTGTGAGTAGTTCGTTTAGTTCTTGAGGACATGGGATAAGTCATGTTGTTAGTAGTGTATTTGTGATGAGTTATTATTCAATGGTTTAGTATTTAAGTTGTGGTGCTATTCTTCTAGTGGTGTCATGTGAAAGTCAACTACATGACACTTTACCATTTATGGGCCTAGGGGGATGCATTGTGTATTTGGCTACTAATTGTGGGATTTCCGGAGTGACAGAAACCTGAACCCCCATTAGGACACCTTTGCACAAGGGAGCGTAGGATCTCAGAGTTTAAGGCTCTGGTTAGATTTATATCTTAATTACTTTCCTGTAGTTAGGGATGTTTGCAGGGGGTTTAATCACAAGTATGTATTAGTCCTAGGAAGGGCAGTATGTTAGTACTGGTTCACCCACACACCACTTACAAACACGAGAGAAGAGTACTCAGCTATTTGAAGAGAAAGCACTTGACAGAATTCCCATGTGTCCTCGAGAACGTTTGGTCCTTATAAGTATTTCCACCGGCTTGTCCTTAGCTAAGAAAGGATTGGGCCACTTGATCCGTTTGTTCGTTACTTCTGTTACTTCCTCTTTGTTTTGTTGCCTTGTCAGAAAACCACTAAAAATCCGTTTGCTAAGTATTCACAGGGATTTCCTGCTCCATACCACTGTTCAACACCTTCTGCTCCTCGTTGGGATCGACACTCCTATTTATCAAAAGTACTACGATACACCCCCTATACTTGTGGGTCATCAAGACTATTTTCTGGCACCGTTGCCGGGGAGTGAAGCGTTATTGAAGAGTGGAACTGGTAAGGGAAACTTTCACTGTGAGTATTACTCTTATTACTACTTGTTACTTTGTTTCCAATATGGATAACCCACTTGGTTTTCTGTTTGGGAAAACTACTACCAGTGCTAGGGTAGTAGATGAACCACCTCATGTTGAGATAGATCCTTTTAAGATACCTACAAGTATTGTTAATCATGTTATGGATAATTATTATTTTGGGGATGGAACTGTCCATCCTGGTGATCACGTGCTTTTTATCCATGAATTATGCGTATTGTTTAAGTGTGCAGGTATCACAACTGAACAGGTGAAGAAGAAATTGCTCTCCATATCCTTAAAAGGGAGAGCTGAAGAATGGTATAAGCTGCTGAAGAATGGACAATCCATGGAATGGGAGGAGATGTCATCTCTCTTTTACTCTAAATTTTATCCTCCCAGTGAGATCCATAAGGAAATCTTATATATAACTTTTGGCCTCTTCATGGAGAGAGTACAACTCAAGCTTGGGGGAGATTGAAGTTACTAATGCTTGAATGTCCTATTCATGAACTCCCTAACAATATTATTCTCAATAATTCTTATGATAGGCTTTCTCTTCATGATAAAGATTTACTAGATGCTTCTTGTGCTGGATCATTCACACGTATGCAGGAAGAAGCTAAATGGAATCTTCAAGACCGTATTCAAGATAACACTGAAGCTTGGGAGAATGACAAAGGAAGAAAGTCAGGTATAAACTATGATTATGAATGCATTAAATCTTTTATGGGAACTGATAGTTTCCGTGATATTAGCAATGAGTTTGGTCTTGATTTCCAAAGTATTGCCAGCTATTTTAAGGCCTTTGCCTCTTACATTGAAATTCCCAAGAAGAAGTGGAATAAGTACCATGCCCCTTATAAAGATGTTGCTAGTCATGTTCCTATTAGAAGTACTCAAGTTTGTACTACTAATCATATTGTGCCTGAACCCCATGTTGAGAAAATGCCTTTCCCAGCTAAGGTAAAGGAGTATTCTATGATTGTTAGTGCAAATAGTAAAGGTACAATGAAAACTGTGGAGCCCGGTAAGCATTTGAGTGATGAGCCTATGGTAGCTATTGTGAAAGATACTGTCACTAGAAATATAGAGGATGAGCATATTGTCTTCTGTGAAGACGCTTCTAATATTATTTCTCATCCTAGTAGAGTTAGAAAGGCTAGTGTCCCTGTGCTTTCTGTTAAAATTGGAGATCATTGCTACTATGGTTTATGTGATATTGGTGCTAGTTCTAGTGCTATTCCTTATGATCTTTACAGGGAAATTATGCATGAGATTGATCCTTGTGAGCTTGAGGACATTGATGTGGTTATTCACCTTGCTAACAAGGAAACCATTTGCCCCATTGGCATTGTAAGAGATGTGGAGGTTCTCTGTGGTAAGATTAAGTATCCTGCTCATTTTCTAGTGCTTAATTCAGCATCTAGCAAAACTTGTCCTATCATTTTTGGTAGACCTTCCTTAAACACTTGTGGAGCTATTATTGATTGTAAGAAGGAAAAAAATTTAACTAAGTTTGGTGGAGATTCTTATGAGTTTAACTTTTCCAAATTTGCTAAAGCTCCTTGTGAAAATAGCCTGCCTAATAAAGATTTGAGGATGGAACAACTTGCTTATATTGGTCCAGTCTATGACCTTGGACCTCTTTTTGATGACTGTAAGTATGCTTATTCTGATGATAAAGTTGTTTCCAGTGACAGTTATATTGTGAACTTTATTCAAAGTGCTACTGAAAGTTATTTTGAGAGAGGGAAAGATGGTTTTATGCATCTCAATGATGTTAAGTTTCCCCGTTTTATGTTGAAAGCTTTGAAGTTGCATTTGTTTTGTCTTCCTATGCTTGTGGCCTTTTGTTTCGAAAATTTATTTTCTCGTGATACCCCCATGCATAGGAAGTGGGTTAGACTCAAGTGTTTTGGCTATTTGCTTCTTGATGCTCTTTTTCACTCCAGATATATATATCCTATGTGAGCATCTTTGCAAGTTTCAAGCCTAACTTAAAGGCATTAAAGAAAAGTACTTGTTGGGATAATCCAAGAGTTTTGTCGAGTCTTGGAAGTTATTACCTCTGTAATATCCGCTCCTTATCCTTTTTGTTTTGGTTTTTGTGTCAAGTTCAACTAATTTTGTGAAGTAGAGGAGTTGTGAAAAGTGGCTGTCCTGGGACAGATTTTTGTGCTGCATTGTAAAAATTAGTGAGGAATCTCAGTACTTCGGATGGAGCTGCATTTTTCTGAACTTGTTCTCCAAGTTGTTACCCAACTTTCATCAGTTCTATACTTTTTGATTTGAGCAACAGAAGGTCTTCGAAAAAATCAATATTTACCTGCTGGTCTGTTTTGACAAATTTCTGCCATCATTTGCATTTTCCTCTTACAGAAGCTTTTGTTTTGATGGGTTTTCAGTTGAAGTGCTTAACAAAGGTTTATTGTTTTTTGCTTACACTAATATTTTCATTGAGTTTGTGCAAAAGTTTTGTATGAAGGAAATTCGCTGGAGAAAGAGAGAAGGAATCTGCAGAGTTCATCTTTGAATAGGTAAAAGTGGTGAAAACAGAAGGTTCGTGAAACCCCAATCTTTTTATATTTTTGATGTTTTAATACATAAGGGAAGTTACGAGACGAAACTGAAGAGGAAATGGAGCCCGGGGTGGACAAACCCACCCCAGGCGCGGGCCCATCCTGGTCGCGCCTGAGGGGGGTGTTCCCCCCTCGAACTCCGTCTCCGCTTTGTTTCTGGGTCAAAACCTTCCTTATGCATTGAAACTTCGTAATATATAACCTCCCGGATCCCCTGAGGTTCGTGCATCATGTTCTCGTCGTGTTTTCATTTTGATCTGTTTCTGTCAGGAAATCTTCTCAACTTTAGAGCACCATGGCCTCCGCCGATGACAAAGGCAAGAAGCCCGTGGAGATAGAGTTGGGAGAACAAACCACCGCAGGAACAAGGGGAAGGAAACCTACTTTTGTAGGAGCAACTGACACTGCGGATGCTTTTTCTCGTCACATGCAGGGAATCATAGCGTTTGGTCCAGAACTCATATACTGTCCCGAGGCAGCGGAAGCCCTTCGGACCACCAACGAGTTTTGTGATAAGTACCGTGCCTTGAGGATGAAGGTGGATATGCTTCAAGAGGAGAATAACAGGCTTCGTGAGATGCTGGAAGATTTCCTGACCCATGACAAGAGAACACCACCACCACCAAAGGAGTAATTCGTCATCAGGTTTGGCGTCCCCTTGGCTTGTTCCAAGCTTGGGGGAGTGCTGCAGTATCACCACCATTATCTTTTGTCTTTTACCTTTTTAGTGGATTCATATCTGTGGTAGAGAGGTTATCTTATAGTTTGGTTTGCATGTGGAAGTATCTCTCCTTTAGTTGATTATCTATGTATCCCTTGGTGTGAGTGCCTTTATTGGAATATTAATGAGAAGTCTCATCTTTTACCTTTTTACACTTCTTATTTTAGTTTGCAATCTCTATTATAGGATGGATCTTGTTGTCCAGTATTGGCACCACTTTGGGATCATCAAGTGGATTTAAATTGGTTTTGGCAAACCAAGTTCTGGTCAGTGGCATTAGTTTGAAAGAAAAAGAAAGAAAGAAAAAGCTTACAGGTATTTGGTATTATTTGTTTTCTTTCTTGTTGGCTCATAAGCTTAGTATTCTTTATTTAAGATTCTTTTGTGTATTCAAGGAAGATTGCATGTTTGTATTTATTACTTGGATGTTTTCTTGTTTCTTTCAACTCTCTTGCTTGCTACCCAGCCTTGCTAGCCAAAAACCTGTTTTGAGAAGGCATACTTCTCATGTTTCCAAAATCCTTGAAACCCAAAACTTTTGCCACTTGTGTCCACCATATCTACCTAATAACTTTTGCTATTTAATTCTCAAGCTTCATCTACCTTTCAAATTAAAAAGTATTTTGTTATGTTAAAACTAGTTAATAAAGCTCTCACGAACTTGATGGCACACTTAATTTACTTGCACCTAATAGACTTGAACCATTGTGGACATTGAAGTTGTATATGCTTGCATATATACGTTGGGATTAGCAGAACCGTGCTGTCATGGGGAACATTTTTAACATTGCACTTGTACCTTGTTGTACATAGTTGATATCGTGCTCTTTTGTCTATGGATGTCAACGGTGTGAAATAAAGAGGGAACTTGTAAGTCCATGGAGTTTGTATTTTGTGTTAGAGAAACGCCTGGGCTGCGAGCCTAAGCCATGCTCAATCATGGTGGAAACTTTCAGCATCACCATAGTGAGTCATCTATGAAGCATCCTTACTAAAAAGTTATACACATAGTAAATAAAAAGATCGCTAAGATGCTCATTGTCTGCTTGTCTTGTCATTTTGGTTATGGGAAAGCTCTTGTACCATGTGCAAGGGGTACCCCGTTGGCGGTTCTCAATGCTATGCAAATACTTACAATGACAAGAACTTACCTGGACCCAAAGTTGAGTATGCATGAGGAGTGGCCCTCATATTCAAGGGACATGAGATTGCCAACTTATATTTCGTCAAGCACATACTCCATCTTTGTTCACTTTAACCTTAATCATATCAAGATGCTTATGATAGGGGCAATGAGGGCTCAAAGCTAGTAAGTACCATAATCTTTTGGAAGCTCTTTATGACTTGTAATCCCTGCTACTCTGTAAGAAGGGACCTTTATCCTAGTTACCAGTTTAAGTCAGTAAACCTACTTCCTATCTATCTCCATCAAGCATTTGAGTTTTTGTGTTTCAAGCATTCATATGGTGATTTATTCAATTATGTTCTTTATCTTCCTTGTTTGCACAAAACTCTTATCTATTGAGTATTACTTTGAAAGCCTTCACTTGTGAAAAACCTTTTTGAGCAAAGAGTGTTCATGTTTTAAAACTTCTACAAAAAGCTTTTTGTGAAACTGTTCGCCAGGTGTTCTCTGACCAAGAACAAGTTTGCCAATTCCAATTATGATTTATCTTTATGTATCTCTATTGTGACTGTTGTACTTGGTTGCAAGCTAAGTTATATAATGGTGAGTTGCTTTCTTCTATGAGTTTTGCAATGGTAAGTGTGATGCTTCTTGTTCGTATTATTTTATCGACACTTCACTCCATAAACCTGTGGACATGTTTACTGAGCTCAGTTTTCGCTTGAGGACAAGCGAAGTCTAAGATTGTGGGAGTTGATCCGCCCAATTTGCATCACCATTCTATATCATAATTTACCTATATTCATTGATATTTGTCTTAATATGAGGTATTACTTATGGATTTTCATCTATTTATGCATGTTGGATGATTCCTAGAGGATGGACTACCGGAGTCTGGATTCTGATGGAAAAGAAGGCGTTTCGGTGCAATTTCGTGAAGATCAGAAAAAACCGAGAAAAATATGGAAACATATTATTTTACCAGAAGACGAAGAAGCCAGAAGGAGGAGCGAAGGGGGCCACAGGGGGCCCACTCCCCCTAGGCGCGGGACCACCTGAGGCCGCGCTTAGGGTAGGTGTGGCCCACCTGCCCGGCCTCCTACTCTCCCCCTTCGCCTATAACTTCCCTATGGAACCCTAACACCAGGGGGGCGACCACAGATAGATTTCCGCCGCCTCTGGGGGCGGAAAACACCGAGAGAGAAAGACCTCTCCGGCAGACAGATTTCTGCCGGGGGAATTCCTTCCCAGAGAGGGGAGACCGTCGCCATCAACACCCTCGTCAAGCTAGGCTTCATCGGGATCATCATCATCCACACCATCATCTCCACCAGCACCATCATCACCACTCCGTCCCGCTGTAACAATTGTGTTGGATATTGCTTTAGTTCGTAGGGGAAACTTTCCCGGTGTTAATTACTATTGTAGTTGATGCTTGTGAGTGGAACCATTGGATTATTGTTTATGTTCAGATTGTTATCCATTATCATATCATTTTTGATCTTGATCCATATTATGTCTTGTGAGTAGTTCGTTTAGTTCTTGAGGACATGGGAGAAGTCATGTTGTTAGTAGTGAATTTGTGATGAGTTATTATTCAATGGTTTAGTATTTAAGTTGTGGTGCTATTCTTCTAGTGGTGTCATGTGAACGTTGACTACATGACACTTCACCTTTTATGGGCCTAGGGGGATGCATTGTGTATTTGGCTACTAATTGTGGGGTTGCCTGAGTGACAGAAACCTGAACCCCCGTTAGGACACCTTTGTACAAGGGAGCGTAGGATCTTAGAGTTTAAGGCTATGGTTAGATTTATATCTTAATTACTTTCTTGTAGTTAAGTATGTTTATAGGGGGTTTAATCACAAGTATGTATTAGTCCTAGGAAGGGCAGTATGTTAGCACAGGTTAACCCACACAACACTTACAAACACCAGAGAAGAGTACTCAGCTATTTGAAGCGAAAGCACTTGACAGAATTCTCATGTGTCCTCGAGAACGTTTGGTTCTTATAAGTATTTGCACCGGCTTGTCCTTTGCTAAGAAAGGATTGGGCTACTTTCTCCGTTTGTTCGTTACTTTTGTTACTTGCTCTTTGTTTTGTTGCCTTATCAGAAAGCCACTAAAAATCCATTTGCTAAGTATTCACAGGGATTTCCTGCTCCTTACCACTATTCAGCACCTTCTGCTCCTTGTTGGGATCGACATTCCTATTTATCGAAAGTACTACGATACACCCCCTATACTTGTGGGTCATCAGGTAACACAGTACACCATCCATTACAAACCATAATAAAGGTCTTACAAATAAAGGATCTCATGATCCAGTCTTAATACAATCAACGCAGTGGAATAATAATAAATGTAGCATGGTCGACCTCCATCTTCAGGGTCACATGCAATGCTGACGATGGGAGATGATCCTAGTTTTCATAGACTTCCTGCTGTACATCATCCTTGTATTCCTCCTCATAGTCTGGCCATAGGAATAACCAGGGACAAAGCCATGAGTACTCTTTAAGTACTCACAAACTATCACTAACAATTAAAGTAGTTCGAGTAGGAATCCTAAGCTCTAGTTTTATTTGCAAAAAGCCAGGTTTATCTCAAACTGAGTTTAGAAGTAACGAAAACTGGTTTAATGTTCTACAACACCTAAGTGGGAACTTAGTTTTCATGTTCACAACCCTGTTGTGGTCAAGTCAAAGTCATATTTCATTTCACAAGTCATTTTGAAAACATCTGAAGATGGAACAGTATGGCCACTCCAACTGTCCATGATCGCGGACGCGGCTATTCGAATAGTTTGACACTATGCAGAGGTGGTACACTTTCACCACAACATTGGATACATCCGTCAGGGATAACCCTGAATCATCATACTTAGGATGCGGATAATCAATCCTAACCTTTCAATTACACACCCTAGTATAGGCACCTCCCCTATGAGTTTGGCCTCCCAACCATGACCATCTGTCATCTTGGGAACTACATAGGTGGACATTCATCACGAGGTAGCCTCAGCTCAACCTCTTCCGCAAAGGAACCCATACTAAAACATATAAACTTCCAGTCAATCCCTACCCAATTTCGGGTATTGTGGTTGTACGGTAAAACTGAAATGGTATCGCATCCGAACCCAACCATCAGTTTTTATAAAGGGCTAAGGCTCATGCCTCAAAATTTTCATCATCAAATCATCTTGTGTTCACCACACATGTCAAAACATTTCAATAGAATGAATCTTCATTCCAAGGTTTTCATAATCATTTTCACCAATTATTCCCATCTAAAGTGATCAACTTTTATGCTTAGCACTAGCCACTAAAGTTGAGGGTATTCACTAATGAGGGGTGATAATCAAGTGTGACTATCCAAATCTAGTCTCATGCCTTAGTGTGACATGTAGTTCTAACTACTTAGGCCTAGTTTTATGATCTTTATGCTATCTATACTATCTTTCCAAAACTCACAAAGCACTAAATCAAAGTAATAAAGAACTTTGGTAAAGGTAAAAGAATAAAGCTTGCAAGTAAAACTGGGATTTGGTATAATCAAGGTTGCATAACCAAAGCATGCCTAATGAATCTTGCATAGGTTAACTTCTAGTTTGTGATGACTTGTATAATTAAGAAACTTGCAAGTGTTAGCTTGCCTAGTGTAGCTTGCCTTGATTGGTGCAATGGTTGAAGTTTTCTTCTTCGTAGTACTCCTCCTCCTCGTAGCCTTGGTCGGTACTAGCGTCTATAAATGAATACAAGGTACACAATCACTAAACAATACTTAACTACCTCTATCTGTCACACAAGGGTTCACACTAGATGATCTAGCATCATCACAATCATCACATGAAAAAAAGACTAGTCTTATTTATTTTATTTTAGAAAAGTAATTTCTACTCATTGAAAACTACATAAGATTTAATATATGGTATAATGTTGACACATGTCATCACCACATATTCTAATACTTGGGAATGTGATTTAAAGTGGTGGTCACATTTTATAAAGTTTAAAATTATTATTTTATATAATTAAAGTGACTAGAAATTCATATGGAGCATTATTTTACTACTAGTCCAATGTCACTGCATGTGAACCTAAATATTTTTACATATTCAGATAGATCCTGTCAAATGTGATTTTTGAGAGTTGGAATCAACTCAAAAGTATTTATGGTTGATTTTTGAAAAATGTTTGAATGTGGAAAAGTCTCTGTCTTGTTATTTTTACTATAGGCGATCTATAATTTCAAATGGTTTGAATCCAACGGGCTTGGATTGATAATTTGAATACCTTTCTAGAAAAAATTGGAATCATGCAATTTTGTTCAGTAAAACTCTTTGAATTGATTTTTGAATCTACTGAATGAACTAGAGTTTAACTAAATTGGAAAAAGATTATTTGAATCGCTGGGCTACGCGCGGGAAGGGAAATGGGACAGCCCAACTGCACTGTGTGCGCGCAGCGGGCTGCTGACAGGGGGTCCTGCTAATCAGTGGCTCGGTTAACCCGAAGCGGTATGTTTCAATCTAGGCCGTGCGATTAGATTAGGATCTATGGCTGATGTTCGTCGTCTCTGGCGGATAGCTCTGGCGAGACTGAACCCTAACAGCGACGGTGGGGGTACATGGTGGCTCCCCTGGGATCCACCTAGGGTCGGCAATGGGGGCGAACGACGTTGTCAACAACAGTGGTTTGAACGGTGGTCGCCGCGGCTCCAGGGGTGGCTCCAATCGACAGCTCCTCTCCTCCTCTGCAGCGATAGAGTCCGACCAAATTCTGCCGGGCTGGTGCTCGCCTTAATCCGAGGAAAGGTGTGGGGTGGTTCTGAGAGACAGGGGAGTGAGATGGTGTGGAGAATGAGGGATGGGGTGGCCTCTATTTGTACACCGGCGAGAGGGGCAGGACGGCATGGTCAGGGCTCGTCGGTTACGACGATACAGAGGGCTAACGCCATGGCTAAGGTCGTAGGACGGTGCGGTGTCTCCTGGCGGTCGTCGCAGGCTTAATGGCGCGGCACGGGGCAGTCGAGAACGGTCGGGCGCGGTCCATGCTCTGGGCGGAAACGGCGGTTTTCGAGATGGCGTACAGGGGCTTTGTGTCTGATGACCCACAAGTATAGGGGGTGTATCATAGTACTTTTGATAAATAGGAGTGTCGATCCCAACGAGGAGCAGAAGGTGCTGAACAGTGGTATGGAGAAGGAAATCCCTGTGAATACTTAGCAAACGGATTTTTAGTGGTTTTCTGACAAGGCAACAAAACGAAGAGCAAGTAATAAAGACAACAAACAAACGAAGGAAGTGTCCCAATACTTTCTTAGCAAAGGACAAGCCGGTGGAAATACTTATAAGGACCAAACGTTCTCGAGGACACATGGGAATTCTGTCAAGTGCTTTTGCTTCAAATAGCTGAGTACTCTTCTCTGGTGTTTGTAAGTGTTGTGTGGGTGAACCTGTGCTAATTCACCGACCTTACTTGGACTAATACATACTTGTGGTTAAACCCCCTGAAAACATCCATAACTACAGGAAAGTAATTAAGATATAAATCTAACCACAGCCTTAAACTCTGAGATCCTACACTCCCTTGTGCAAAGGTGTCCTAACGGGGGTACAGGTTTCTGTCACTCCGGAAACCCCACAATTAGTAGCCAAATACACAATGCATTCCCCTAGGCCCATAAATGGCGAAGTATCACGTATTCGACGTTCACATGACACCACTAGAAGAATAGCACCACAACTTAAATACTAAACCATTGAATAATAACTCAACACAGATTCACTAATAACAACATGACTTCTCCCATGTCCTCAAGAACTAAACGAATACTCATAACACATCATATGGATCAAGATCAAAGATGATATGGTAATGGATAACAATCTGAACATAAACAATAATCCAATGGTTCCACTCACAAGCATCAACTACAATAGTAATCAACACCGGGAAAGTTTCCCCTAAGAACTAAAGCAATATCCAACACAAGTCTTACAGCGGGACAGAGTGGTTATGATGGTGCTGGTGGAGATGATGGTGTGGATGATGATGATGATGATCCCGATGAAGCCTAGCTTGACGATGGTGTTGATGGCGACGGTCTCCCCTCTCCGGGAAGGAATTCCCCCGGCAGAAATCTGTTTGTCGGAGAGATCTTTTTCTCTTGGTGTTTTCCGCCCCCCAGAGGCGAAGGAAATTTATCTGTGGTCGTTCTCCCAGGCTTAGGGTTTCATAGGGAAGATATAGGCGAAGAGGCGGAGTCGGGAGCCGGGCAGGTGGGCCACACCTGCCCTAGGCGTGTCGAAGGGGGACCCGCGCCTAGGGGGTGTGGGCCCCCTGCGGTCCCTCTTCGCTCCTCCTTATGGCTTTCTTCGTCTTCTTGGAAAATAATATGTTTCCATATTTTTCTGGTATTTTTCTGATCTTCGCGAAATTGCACCGAAACGCCTTCTTTTCCATCAGAATCCAAACTCCGGCAGTACATCCTCCAATAATCATCCAACATGCATAAACAGATGAAAAGCCATAAGTAATACCTCATAATAAGACAAATATCAATGAATAGATGTAAATTATGATATAGAAAGGTGATGCAAATTGGGCGTATTAGTGTCGCACGGCGGCGAACGGTCGTGTTTGGGAGGTAGCTAGGGTCATGGCGAGTGTAGTTACGTGCGGTGAGAGCGAGGCGCGGGGTGCACGCGCGTATCGGCTGCGGCGCTCTGGCGCGCTCTCGGCATGTCGCAGAGAAAATGGACGCGGCGTTTATCGGTGGTCCATGGCTTGGCTGAGATCAAGGGGTGGATAGGGAGTGGCGGTGAATGGTGTCCTGTCTCCTAGACATCATGGACGGGCGCGACACTTCATCCTGCGAGCTGTCCATGGTCGACCGGCGGGAATGGTTTGGGTGGCGCGACACTGGTGCAACGGCGAGGAAGGGGGCGACTTCAATGCAATGCTAGGCACTGGGGTGACAAGGGGAGTGAAATGGGGGAATGGGTAGACAAGGCATTGATCAAGAATAGTGATAGTTAGGCAATTGTTACTATGCTCACCAGGTGTTTGATGAAATGACCGCATGAATTCAAAATTTGAATTTTTGGATGAATTTTGGTGAGTGCTCTGGTCATAAGCTTGGTAGTCTGAGTTTGCTTGGGATTGCCAAGGTAAAGTGGTTTGGTTGGTTTTTGAGAAATGGCCATCTTAGTACCTACACTTGATTCAATTTTGAATTGTCCTTTAAATAGATTTAGAATTTGTTTCTGTTGGTTTGTAAAGTGGGATTGGGTTCATTTTTACTTGGTCTAGCAAGGGGTGAAAAGAATTGGATTTGTTTTTGTTAGAAATCTTTGACTAGGAACACCCAAAGTGGTCTAGTGAACAAGTTTGGCCAAAATGACCATTTTCTCATATTTCTTATATTTGATTTTCTTTTCCTTTGATTTTGCTTGGAAATGATCTAGATGATATTGTTTTCATATTTAAACCAATCCTTATCATTCATAGCAATCGAACATGGAAATTGCAATCATTCATGCATTAATCACACACACACATGCATTCATATTAATTTTAATAATTAAAGTTTTTGTTAACCCTAAACTTGGATGATTAGAACTTGATAATCTTGCTTAATATTTTTGAGGTGTTATAGCCGTGGAATGCAGACCTGCTCCGACCGTTTTACACTTAGTCATAAATCAGTGTATGTATCCGGAACCATGAATGATTGAAATATGTGGAACCCCGGCTGATGCTCGGGGGCTCCTTGGCAGAAATTTTGTCGTTGTTACTTTCCGATTAAAACCCCACAACATTTTTTCCGGCTTCCATTGACTCCCAACCGTAGGGGCTTGCCGGTTGGCCTGCCCTACCAATTCTGTAAACCGACTAAGTAGTGTGCGACGATGCCAGAGGCCCACTCTTCGTCTCAGCTACAGACTGCAACCCGGCTGTCCGGCTAGCAAGAGCAAAAGCCCGAGGCATCCCACATGAAAAACGGTGAAAGATGCGATAGATCGGACAGTCCGTCCATGTGCCTAGTTGGTATTTTCCGGCTAATAAGCCTCTAGTACCGTGCGGAAATGTATTGTAGCTGCCTTCGGTTCCGACTCCAGACCGCAACTCGGCTGTCCGGCAAGGTGCGGCGTAAACATCATTGCGCACGAGAAAGTGACTAAGTGTTCAGAAAAGCACAAGCTAGTTTTCAAAAAAGTGAAATTCTAGTCGGATAGTAGGAAGACATGCAACATAACAATGTATTGATAAGAAATCATTTTCGTGTGTTTATTTTTGCATAAACCGCACCGAGCCGGAAGTCAAAAACAGAGAAGATTTGAAGCACCTACCTGTGGTAGCCACTCCGAATCTCGGGGGCTACACCCAGTGGGTGCGTTGACGCGCCCCCACTGGAAGCATGCGGCATCCGGCTGAAGGGTGCACCAGCCGAACGGAGAAAGACGGAGCCAGATAGAAAGCAAGGCGGCAAGGGCCTTTTTGGCAGAGGCACAACCTCTCCCGTCTGACTAGCAATGCTAGCCGGGCACGTTAGGCAGATCTAGTCGGTCCAGAGAAGAAAGAGAGAAAGATGGAAAGATGGAAAGAGGAAAGAAAGAAAGAGAGAAAGATGGAAAGAGGAAAGAAAGAAAGAGAGACAAGATAAGGAAAGTAATAGAGAAAAAGGCTCAAGGCACGGCCAGATATGTATAGCCGGACTATGGTGCAGTCTCCCCAATCCGGAGAAGCGAGTCGCACTCGGAAAAGCAAGGTGAAAGGCAAGAGTTTTTTGAAGATTCGAAACACCTGGCTACTCCAGCTATTCTGAATCTCGGGGGCTACACCCAGTGGGTGCGCTGGCATGCCCCCAATGGAAGAATGTAGTGCTCGGTTAGTAGATGTGCTAGCCGGCTACAGCAAGTCGGCAGATCGTCACCAGGTCAGAAGCATAAAATGGCAGAAGGTAAACGCAAGTGAAAGGGCTCGCGGCCACGCAAGACGAGAAGCAAGATAAGGCCGACTAGAATGGACCAACCGGTTAAGTCAATCAGACGAAACATAATCATAAGTGGGTGCACTAAGGAAAGACCCAGCCAAACGATTAATTAAACGGTGAGGTACGAAACCCCCACAGATCCCAAGTTTTCAAGCACAAGTACCAAAAGCAAAAACTATTCACAATTACGCCCGGCATCCCGGGGTCTTATTCTTCATGCTGCCGATACCTTGCCATGGGGAGGATCCGAGCCGGCCCCACCCAGTTGGGAGGATGACTCTGCACCGCCGTCTGGCCCCACGCTCGCCTTGCTCTCCGTCAGCACCTCGTCGATGTCGGCGTAGCCGGCAATCGTGATGGCGGTGGAGCGGAGTCCCGGGTAGGCCTGGCGCATGATGGGAAGATCCACGCCGGCTCGGAAGCCGTCCACCAGCTTGTCGAGTCGCGCATCCTTGTACCAAGAGAGCATCAGTGCCAAGGCCATCTCGGAGCCGGCCCGAGTGGCGAGGTTGCGGAGCCGGTCAATGGCGTTCGTTGATTTAGGTTCGCAGCATAGAAAACAAAAAAATTCTACGATGGGAACAACTATGTACCAAGATCTATCTACTAGATACAAACAATGGGCGGATGTATATCCATAGAGAACATACCCTTGAAGACCGACAAAGCTTAATGATTTAAACTCGTGGTTGATGTAGACGATCTCTTGCCGATCTCAAGATCGAGAGGAAGTCCTAGCGCCGCAAATCAGCAGCGCATTCGTGCTCGCACACACGTCCGAGGCACCAAGCAACCTCCACCTCCTCGCTCCAGCGATGCAGCGGAAGCACAACTCTTTCTTGACGAATAGCCACCGGGAACATGTATCTCGCTAGTCCGAGACCATGGGGGATAAATTCTAGAGGGGGAGAGAGATCCTTCACGAGGAGGTGTGAGTGAGAAGTGAGGAGGGGGTGCCTTTTATAGGAGAGGGGGGAACCCCAAGGGGGTGGCCGGCGCATGGGCCTGCCCCTTGCCCTCCCCTCATTCATGTGCGTGGACACCCGACTCACAAAATCCTTTCAATTCCCTCCACTCAAAATCCCACTCAAAAATGCTATTAAATTTCCACCAAATTTAATGCAGACTCTCATTAAATAAAACTCCTTTTATTTATTCAGAATTTTGTCAATTACTTTAATGAGAAACATTCACATATAACCCCTTGCTAGTATTTCATTTCACATGCAAAAAACACTTTCTGCAATTTCACCCGAAAACCTGTTTCGGTATCTAGTGAAATAAATTCCTGCGCTTGTTATTCTTTTCGGCATGAAACTTTTGCTCCAATTCGATGTTGGTGTCTCTTAAGTGTGTCACCCTATGGTTCGTGAACAATGTGGACATGATTGAGACCCCTCTCATATCAATAATCAGAAGCGGGATCTGGAGACCCATACTGACTCCCACACATTCAACGATGACTTTCTTGTGATCGTCGGAACCTTTTATGCTAGTATCTTAATCCCTTTGTTTCACGATATATTACATGTCTGAGATTCAATCATCGGTATCTCCATACCTAGTTTGATCTCGTTACTGACATGCACTCTTTTCTCATTCCCGTGATATAACATTCTAGTGATCAAATCACTTGCTTGCAAGATAACCAATGTGATATCACCGAGAGGGCCCAAAGTATATCTATCCGTCATCGGGATGAACAAATTCCACTCTCGATCCATGGGCCTCAACATAACACTTTATTAGTTCTGAACCCATATTTATAATCACCCTGTTACGGTGTGACGTTTAATATCACAATAGATCACCATTGGCAATGTCACCATTGTTGTCACAATAGATCACCATTGGGTCCAACGTTCTCGCAACCACACCTAGTTCAGATATGAACTCCTTCATACAAACTTCTTCCTGAGCCGCTTCCGAAACAGCAACATATTTGGCCTCCGTTGTTGATTCCGCCACCACAGGTTGTTTGGAACTCCTCCAACTAACCGCTCTGCCATTCATGAGAAATACATATCTGGATTGAGACTTAGAGTCATCCGGATCGGTGTCAAAACATGCGTCAACATAACACTTAGCGACAAGCTCTTATTCACCTCCGTACACAAGAAACATATCTTTAGTTCTTCGTAAGTACTTAAGGATATTCTTGACCGCTATCCAGTGTTCCGAACCTGGATCCGATTGGTACCTACTAGTCAAACTAATAGCATGTGCCACATCCGGTCTTGTACATAGCATGGCTTACATTATAGAGCCTATGGCTGAAGCATAGGGGACTTTGTCCATTATCTCTCTTTCTTCCGTCGTAGCCGCACTTTGAGTCTTACTCAATGTCTTGCCTTGCAACATAGCTAAGAACCCCTTCTTACTTCCGTCCATTTTAAACTTCTTTAAAATCTTATCAAGGTATGTACTTTGCGATAGCCCTATTAGACGCCTAGATCTATCTCTATAGATCTTTATGCCTAATATGCATGACGCTTCACCTAGGTCCTTCATTGAAAATTTGCTGTTTAGATAACTTTTAACACTGTTTAAAAGATCTATATCATTTCCGATCAATAATATGTCATCCACATATAATATCAGAAATTCCTCATTGATCCCACTCACTTTATTGTAAATACAAGCTTCTCCATAAGTTTGGACAAATCCAAACTCTTTGATCACCTCATCAAAGCGGAGATTCCAACTTCGTGATGCTTGCTTCAGTCCATAGATGGATCGCTGAAGCTTGCACACCTTGTTAGCATCCTTAGGATCGATAAAACCCTTTGGTTGTATCATATACAACTCTTCTTCAATATTGCCATTGAGGAACGCGGTTTTGACATCCATCTGCCATATCTCATAATCGAAATATGCAGCAATTGCTAACATAATCCTGACTGATTTTAGCATCGCTATGGGAGAGAATGTCTCATTGTAGTCAACTCCTTAAATTTGTCAAAACCCCTTTGCGACAAGTCGAGCTTTATAGACGGTCACATTACCATCAGCATCAGTTTTCCTTTTGTAAATCCATTTATTCTCCACGGCCTTTCGGTCGTGAGGTAAGTCCACCAAGTTCCAAACTTGATTTTCATACATGGATTCCATCTCGGATTTCATGGCTTATAACCATTTGTTGGAATCCGGGCTCATCATCGCTTCTTCATACGTCGCAGGGTCATAAATTTCATCAACTATGAAATTCATAACAGGGTTTCCGTAGAGCTCGGGAGCTGCACGCGTCCTGCTAGACCTGCGAGGTTCGGTAGTACTCTCTTTCAGAGTTTCATGATCATTATCATTAGTTCCCTCTTCAACTGGTGAAGCCAACTCCAGAATGACTTCCGGCGCTGCGCCACTCGCCATACTTTGAAGAGAAGGTTCAATAACCTCTTCGAGTTCTACCTTCCGACTACTCACGCCTTTCGCGAGAAACTCTTTCTCTAGAAAGGATCCATTCTTGGCAACAAAAACCTTGCCCTCGGATCTGTGATAGAAGGAATACCCAATTGTTTCCTTAGGGTATCCTATGAAGACGCATTTTTCCGCTTTGGGTTCGAGTTTATCCAGTTGAAGTTTCTTCACATAAACATCGCATCCCCAAACTTTAAGAAATGACAGCTTAGGTTTGTTTCCAAACCACAATTCATACAGTGTATTTTCAACGGATTTAGATGGTGCCCGATTTAAAGTGAATGCAGCGGTTTCTAGTGCATAACCCCAAAATGACAATGGCAAGTCCGTCAGAGACATCATATATCGAACCATATCCAATAAAGTACGATTACGATGTTCCGACACACCATTTCGCTATGGTGTTCCGAAAGGTGTGAGTTGTGAAACAATTCCACACTCTTTCATGTGAGTGCTAAACTCGTAACTTAGATACTCACCTCCACGATCGGACCGTAGAAATTTGATCTTTATATTATGATGATTTTCCACTTCATTATGAAATTCCTTGAACTTTTCAAAGGTTTCAGACTTGTGTTTCATCAAGTAGATATAACCGTATCTACTCAAATCATCCGTGAAAGTAACAAAATAACGATATCCACCTCGCGCCGACACACTCATTATACCACATACATCAGAATGTATAAATAAATCCGTCGTCCGTTACATTGTATCGGAAAACGGCAATCTAGTCATCTTGACCATAAGGCATGGCTCACATGTATCAAATGATTCAAAATCAAGTGATTCCAAAAGTCCATCCGAATGGATCTTCTTCATGCGTTTAACGCCAATATGACCTAGACTGCAGTGCCACATATATGCGGATATATCATCATTAAGTTTAATCCTTTTAGCATCAACATTATGAATATGTGTAATACTATTATCGAGATCCAAAAGAAATAAACCATTCATCATCGGTGCATGACCATAAAAGATTTCATTCATATAAATAGAACAACCATTGTTCTCGGATTTAAATTAATAACCACTTCACATCAAACACGATCTAGATAAAATGTTCATGCTCAGTGCAGGCACCAGATAACAATTATTCAAGTTTATTACAAATCCCGACGGCAAGTGGAGAGGCAGCGTTCCGACGGCGATCACATCAACGCTTGATCCATTTCCGACACGCATCTTGACCTCACCCCTTGCTAGCGGTCGCTTGTTCCGCAGCCCCTGATTCGAGTTACAAATATTAGCAACTGAACTGGTATCAAATACCCAAGTTCTACTGCGAGCACTAGTCAAGTACACATCAATAACATGTATATCATATATACCTTTGTTTGCCTTGTCGGCCTTCTTGTCTGCCAAATACTTGGGGCAGTTGCACTTCTAGTGGCCATTCCCCTTACAATAGTAGCACTCGGTAACAGACTTAGGGCCAAATCGGGGTTTATTTTCAGGCACGGCAACCGGCTTGTCGCCCTTACTTCCCTTCCATTTACCCTTCTTGTATTTCTTGAAACCAGTGTTCTTATTGATCATCAACACTTGATGTTCCTTCTTGATCTCCACTTCTGCAGTTTTCAGCATTGACAGAAGCTCGGGGAGAGACTTCTTCATGCCTTGCATATTATAGTTCATCACAAAGCTATTATAGCTAGGTGGTAGAGACTACAGAACACGATGGATGCCTAAGTCAATGGGAATCGTTATTCCCAAGGACACAAGCTTATCGGCGTAACCCGACATCTTGAGTACATGCTCACTTACGGAGTTGTGCTCTTCCATCATGCAGCTAAAGAACTTTTCGGAAGCATTGTAGCTCTCTACAGTAGCATGTGTGTCGAAAATCATTTTCAATTCACCCATTGTATCAAATGCATTGTTGTTTTCGAAATGCTCTTGAAGTTCCGGCTCTAGCCCATACAATATGCCGCATGAACTAAGTTGTGGTCCTCCTGACGAGTCCGATAGACATTCTTCTCCTTGTTAGGGGCATCATCAAAAAGTAGGGGTCCTAGCGGCGCTTCTAGCACGTATTGCTTTGTGCAGCAGAGAGGAGAATCCTCAAATTCATGGCCCATTCGGTAAAGTTGCTACCGTTCGTTGCAAGTTTCTCTTTCTCCATGAACACATTGAAATTAAAAGCAGGTGGTGCCATCTACAACAGAATTTGTAAAGTTTAGACTAAGTTTATGATAGACTGAGTTCAACTAATCCACATTTCGAATGAACTCCCACTCAAAAACGACATCCCTCGTGCCTTTTTGGTGATTACATGAACCAAATCCACTACACCAAGTCCGATCATCACGTGAGTCGGTGTAGCTTCAAAGGCAGCATCAAATGGTCATCATATCTACTATATGACTCATGCTTAACCTTTCGGTCCGTGTTCCGAGGCCATGTCTGTACATGCTAGGCTCGCCAAGTAAGAACCTTAGTATTCGCGTGTGTAACTGTCTTACACCCGAAATATGGTCGTGGATCCAAGAACACCCGATCATCACAGTGATGTCTTGGAGCGACGGAAACATAATCGGTGCATACTAAAGGAAGAACACATTCTTATCTTGATATTTAAATGATGGATCATCTTATTATGCTAATAAAACGCCAAACAAGCAATATAAGATGCTATAAAACATCATAAGTTTATAAGTGAAATGATATGGTTACCGTATATGATCTCTATCATGTGCATCGTGGTATGATCACTATCATACCTTTATGTGTAAGGCCAAGGTCTATGGAAATTATACGTTATGTGTGTTATAAGAGTATCATCTCATACTTCTACTTAGAACATCACCATATCATAACACTAGCCCAGCAACAATCTAAACTAGATGCCTCTAATTTATCCATTGCAAGTTTTACGTGGCTTAGGGCTTTCGAAGATAGAACCTTTCTTACCTACGAACATGAACCACAACGAGGATAACCAAATTGTTGATAACTCGTTGCAAAATAGATATTGACTATAGTAGGAGAGACAGACACCCACTAGCCACTTATGCAAACTAGTTGCATGTCAAGCGTGGAACAGGTCTCATGTGCGAGGACATGTAAAGTTTGTCCGGGCCGCTTCATCCCACTATGCCACCAATATCCGAAATTACAACTAAGAAGCAACAACATGATCATCATAGCCCATATACTCATATGTGTACTACCCGTGTAAAGCATCTACGCATAGATCCAGCTCTCATACCACTTTAGGGTTCGTAGCATAGAAAACAAAAAATTTCCTACGATGGGAACAACTATGTACCAAGATATATCTACTAGATACAAACAACGGGCAGATGTATATCCGTAGAGAACATACCCTTGAAGACCTACAAAGCTTAACGAGTTAAACTCGTGGTTGATGTAGACGATTTCTTGCCGATCTCAAGATCGAGAGGAAGTACTAGCGCCGCAAATCAGTAGCACATCTGTGCTTGCACACACGTCCGAGGCACCGAGCAACCTCCGCCTCCTCGCTCCAGCGATGCAGCGGAAGCACAACTCTTTCTTGCCGAATAGCCACTGGGAACATGTATATCGCTAGTCCGAGACCATGGGGGATAAATTCTAGAGGGGGAGAGAGATCCTTCACGAGGAGGTGTGCGTGAGAAGTGAGGAGGGGTGCCTTTTATAGGATAGGGGGAACCCCAAGGGGGTTGTCGGCACATGGGGGCTGCCCCTTGCACTCCCCTCATTCATCTGGGTGGACACTCCACTCACAAAATCCTTTCAACTCCCTCCACTCAAAATCCCACTCAAAATTGCTATTAAATTTCCACCAAATTTAATTCAAACTCTCATTAAATAAAACTCCTTTTATTTATTTGGAATTTTGTCAATTAATTTAATGACAAACATTCACACATAACCCCCTGATAGTATTTCATTTCACATGCAAAAAACACTTTCTGCAATTCCACCCGAAAACCTGTTTCGGTATCTACTGAAATAAATTCCTGCGCTTGTTATTCTTTCCAGCATGAAACTTTTGGTCCAATTGGATGTCGGTGTCTCTTAAGTGTGTCACCCTAAGATTCGTGAATAATGCGGACATGATCGAGAACCCTCTTAGATCAATAATCAGAAGAAGGATCTTGAGACCCATACTGACTCCCACACATTCAACGATGACTTTATTGTGATCGTCGGAACCTTTTACACTAGTATCTTAATCCCTTTGTTTCACGATATATTACATGTCCAAGATTCGATCATCGGTATCTCCATACCTAGTTTGATCTCGTTACTGACATGCATTCTTTTCTCGTTCCCGTGATATAACATTCTAGTGATCAAATCACTTGCATGCAAGCTAACCAATGTGAAAGGATAGAGATGTCGCCTAGAGCGGGGGTGAATAGGCAATTTCAAACTATTACGGTTTTCGCTTGATAGAATGCAGAATTAAACTAACGTTTATTTTATAAGCACAAAACCTAAATACACTAGGCTCAACTAAGTGCACCAACAACAAATTAAGCTAAGCAAGATAGCACAAGATAAATATACCATAAATGATAAGCAAGATATAAGTACTTCTAGCTCGATGGCCATCACAAGGAAAGTAAGCTCGGATATAGAGATAACCGAGGCACGCAGAGACGAAGATGTATTCCCGTGTTCACCACCTTTGGGAAGGGGGCTACGTCACGTTGGAGAGGTGTGAGGTTCCACGAAGAATTCCTCACGCGCCACAAAGGCTCACCTTCTTCTCCGAGTCTATCCCACGAAGGAATAGGCCCTTTCCTTATGGCTAGCTTTTCCTCCACTCCGGAGATGGCAAGCTCCACAACCACTTCACAAGCTCCACGAAGGAGAAGCCCGGGTATCTTCACAATCTTCCACGAAGAGAACACCGCGGCACCAACCGCCAAGCCAACTAGGAGGTCACCCTCCAAGAGTAACAAGCTCACGGTCTCTCACTCGAACAAATCGTAATGGAGAGCTCAACACTTATGCAAGAATGCAAAGCAAGAACACCAAGGGTGCTAAAATCCTTCACTCTCAAATCCCACCAAAGCAACAAGTTATAGGGAGGAATTAGAGAGGAAGAACAATGGTGGAAACCAACAAATGACTCCAGGATCTAGATCCAATGGGTTCCCTTCACTTAGAGATTGTAGATCTAGATCTCCTCTTCCAAAGCCCTCAAAAAGATGCAAGAATCATAGGAGGGAAGGTAGAGGAAGAAAGCTCAAAGGGGTCAACAATGGAGGTCAAAAACATGCTCAAGAGCCTTAGAACTTTGGGGAAGAAGCCCCCTTTTATACCCCTTCAAGGGGGATGACCATTGGAGGCAAAACATGTTGGACGGACATGTTCCGGTGGCGAAACCGGCGCCGCCAGATCAGCCGCCGGAATTTCCGGTCAAAACCGGAAGTTCCGGCAAAAACCGAAACAGCATAATGGACCATTTTTCGGCGATTTGCAGGAAATTTCTGGCGGTCGCCGGAAATTCCGGCAACACGCTCGATCCCGCCGGAACAAAACAGGGCACACGAAAACGGCGATAACTTTTGCGTCCGGACTCCGATTTCGATGATCTTGGGCTTGTTTTGACAAGGACAACAAGCCCTTCAAGATGGGGCAGAGAAACATCACAGTCCAATAGAGGAGGATAGAACCAAATGAAGAAAGTTAAGAAGCCTCCCTATAAGAAGAACCGATAAAACCTTCAAACTCGAAAACTCCATAGAAGATGCATACGAATTCCATTGTCGATGAACTTGGGCTTGTTGAAGAGCTAGAAACAAGCTTAATAACCTCACATGGAGAAACACCAAGAAGCAAAAAAATAGGAAGATGCAAAGAATGCATAGGATTGAGTTCCCTATGACGATATGATCAAGTTACCCAACCGAAAGCCCCTCTTAATAGTGCGACTATGTATCCTATAACCCGGTCTCCCAACAACTACCTTGAGACCGGTAAAAGGAAAACTTAGCAAGGCCATACCTTTGCCTTGCACATCCCGCTTGATCTTGATGACAACACTTCAATCTCCATCCAAGCCGGAATGCATCAGTTGATCATTGTTGCTTCGTGAAGACTCCTAATTTGCTCCCCCATACACCACTATTGGATAACTTCATTAATACATGACTTCACATGTCCATTATCACCAATATTGATGGCAAGCTTCAAGCAAATGATCTTCTCGAGATGCTTATCTTGAACTTGCCCTTCTCAACGTTGATGACGATCACCACTTGATGCCATCCTCTCATGTGCTATATAATATCTTCACTTTTGAAGCATGCCCATGGAAAGATACCTATCCCATATAGAAAATGCAAAGGCACACATATAATGGGTTAGTTCATGATGCATAATTGACAAGGCTTACCATACCACAAGATCCATGTGGTACATTCTTTATGCTTCATGTGTTGACCAACTTGAAATCACTCTTCACTCTTTGTATAGGTCAACCATGTATCTTCTCATGCTCCATCTCAATATCTTGAGGTACATAAATAAACCTTAATTTGATTACATGCTCTAAATCTTAGTCAATCATAGCTCAACTAATGAGGCTATCATGACACCGTCTTAGAGCCATATCTCGAATTCTTCTATTGAGATCACACTCTCAAGATATTGATCATATCATATTATTCTCTTCAACTCGATGATCTTGATGCCAATACTCAAGGTATATCTTTATCTTCATGGAATCCATACTTTAATCCAACACATAGACTAGAAGCATGACCTATGGAATATTCCTTCATATAAAACTCAGTGAAAACATTAGTCCATAGGGATTATCATTAATCACCAAAACCAGACATAGGGGAAATTACTCTTTCAATCTCCCCCATTTTGGTAATTGATGACAATCACAACAAGAGGGTTTATATAATGAATTTTAGAAACAAGTACGCAGCTTATCCGAGAATAAGTTGTGTACAAGAGGTTGCATTTGATATGGTCAAGTACCACAAAGCTACTAGAACATATCAAAACCAATTCTACTTACACAAACTACAACTAATGTAAGTGATGTGAGTAGAACCAACATATATAGAGCAAACTCCCCCACAATATATGCATGTGTGATGGACTTGAGTTTCATTGCATACATTGTCAAGAATAAACTTTGGGAGAGTTTACACTATATATACAACCATGCAAAACATAATCAAGATGAAATGCATGAAAGGAAAACACTTAAGAACAAACCAATCTTAAGTATAAAACCATTTCCCTTAAACCCTCTAAACTTCTCCCCCATTGACAACAAGTGCCAAAATGGATGACAAAGATAGAAGGCCAATATAGTATGAGTTCCTCCCCAAGGTGTGCATTTCTAATATTTTGAGTGAAATAAAATGCACATATCCAATGACAAATATTTGGAGGAAATCAAGCTATATTGAGGATCAAAGATTGCTACAATGATAAAACGGTGAAGAAACTTCAACGGATGAAGCAAGCAATCCAATGGTCCAAAAATCAAATGGACAAATAGTGCTCTAAATGAAATAAGGAAGCTCCCCAAGGTTCGTGCATAAATTTTAAGTATTGTATTTGAATACAATATCCACAAACATGGAATCCTCACTCCCTCTATATTATTTAGAACACAAACAAGATACAAGGAGTATATATAAATAAATACACTTATTAAGACAAGCTTAAGTGCATATATAGCCCATGGCTCTATTTTCTCTTATGGTATATCAATGAACTTCACCAAAAAAAAAGAAAAACCTCAAAAACATCACAACTAACACTAAGGGAACAAATTCTAGTTGGGATACTTTGAGAAAGGCAACAAGTATAAAAAGGAAGGATTCAAAGCAATTTCAACAATATTGCACATGAGAGTACCTTGAGGAATTGATATGCAATAAATTTCTAGAAGGTATATTTGGAATTGGTGAATCATGAACATGATTTTATATACTCCCCATTATATGCATCTTCTCAAATTACTCACATAAGAAATAAGGATAAAGAAGTCTTTCAAAGATCCTTGCAAGAACCGCAACATTTACAAACAGATAAATTCATGCCAAGATGCAACCTACAAGAGATTGGATGAAAGAATAGTATGCATGAATAAGATACTTGTTACCGAGATAGCAATGGTATGATGTAGTAGATAAGAATTTTTCAATCATCCTAGCTTGGCTCCAATTATCATGTGGTGACAACACTTTCCTTATAGACGAGACAAGCATCCATTGCATCTCCAATGTACCTAAAACAACATTCAAGTACATCTTGGTCCCCCAAACTTATTGGGTCCAAAGTGGTTAGACTAACCACAACACATAGGACACACTCCATAAAAATATGTGCATATTTAGAGATGAAATTTGAATTTCACGCACATCTTAGCTGTTTAAGGATTTGATGGAGTATGCCCTATATATTGGATCAAAGAAAGAAAAAATGATATGATATATACATTTAGTAAGAATGCATGCGCGAGACTTTCAAGATCCAACGAAGATATAATTTGGAAAAATCACCCAAATATTCAATAAGGCATAAAGGTGTGACCAAACACATTTGTTGCCCAAACTATATCAAAGAATCAAATCAACACACGATTTGTTCAACGAAGTTCAACAAATGAACTAAGCAAAAACTATTGTGCAAAAAGATGAAATAAAAACACAAATACTCAAAGATTTATCTCATTCAAGAAAATAAAATAGAGAAGAAAGAATGAGCTAACAAACTCCCAAAAGAGCAAGGTTTCAACAAATAAACCAAACCCTTAACACTTTTCACAATGGCACAAGGTTCCAAGAAGAATAGGTTTGTCTTCCACTAAAACACATTGATAATAATCAAAAACATCATCAAAGAGATGTTCAAAATCCAAGGAAGACAATGGGAGCCACACCAAAATTTTGGAAAATAAAATAAGTCAATAATAGGTGAAATCCAAGGTGAAGATGATCCATAAATGCTACCATACACAAGTATCTCAATTGTCGAAGACAATGAGTGTATTGGAATTGATTTCCGGTGGTATATTGCACGGGTATTAAAGATAAATCTTCAGAATGAAAAGCATAGGATAGGAATAAAAAGATTAAGCACCATGCAAAGATAGAGATTCTTGATAGCTTCAACTAGTCACACAATCATGCAATGCAACAATTAGAATAAATTGAAGCAAATGGTCTCCCAAAAAATATATAGAGATATGTATTTGAGGAAGACCGCACCAAGAATTTCTTACTCAAATAAGGACCAAAAATACGAGCAATAAAAGCTTCTAACAAAAATAGGACCTTGTTTGAGTCAACATGCCACCTAGAAACAAGATAATCAACAATATCAACTCTAAGTGGCACTACCTCATATGTTCACATTTCCTAGGATTGTGATATGCAAAAGAAGCATATTACTCCCCCATAATGCGATATTCAATTTTTCTTAATAAGAGGCAAAGCAACCTCAACTAGAGAGAATTAATGGACATTTATAATTTGAATTCCTCATGAGTATGACACACCACATAGTGACTAGATAAGCTTGCAATATCAATACTAAGTGGTAGTACTCACATACACCCATTTTAAGGTTTGAGAGATGCGCAACGCATATTACTCCCCCAAAATGGGATGTTCCATTAACCACTCAAAAAGAGCCAAATAAGATATCATCAAGGTGCATTAGAGGCTCAAAACGAGACACACGGGTAAATGATGTGCCAAACACCTAGACATACTTGAATACACAAAATAAGCAAGCATGAGGAACACCAAATACAAACACATACTTGGTACAAAACCAAAACATGTAAAGGGGCAAGTAACTTACAATATAAATGAGTTACGTACAAGTTACCGCGAAGAGGCCATTGGATATAAGATACGGATAAGATAATCCTAATGACTTGGATTGATCAAATATAATATATGAAGATCCCTTAATTCTTCATGAGTTAGCCAAGTCTCCAATGCCCTCCATAAACACCTATTGATCAAGTTTGAGCTTGTTGGTCCCCAACCAAGTTGGGTCCTAAGAGGTTAGTCAAAATAGGCTTGGCAACCCAAATGGTTCTTTTCTTGACACCACTTTGAGTTCCAACAAACTTGGCAAACACATTGCCATCCTTATCCTTCCTAAGAGAATAATCATCATCAACGATGATAGGGTTAGATAAGGTACCATTTGAACATGAAGAGGCAAAGTGCCCCTTCACACGACATATGTAGAAACAAGTGCTCCCCTTTCTCTTCTTCATTGATTTCTTGGCTTGGGGAGCATTATCTTGATTCTTCTTCGGAAGTGGCCTAACTTCAACTTGGGCTTTACCTTGTACGTGTGGCCGCTTCCCTTGTTGCTTCTTACTCAAGTTCTTTTTCTTCAATGGACAAGATCTTACATGATGTCCTTCAACCTTGCACTTGAAGCAAATAATCTTGGCCAAATTCTTGACTTGCTTTTGGCCCTTCTTCTTGTTTCTCCTGGACTTTTTATTGTTATTGGAGTTGAATCCAAGTCCACTTTTATCATTAGGGGATTTTTGCACACTCAAAATATTATCGAGTGTGGATTTCCCTTCATGACTCTTTTCCAAGTCATTCCTTAAGAAAGTGACTTGGGCCTTGAGATCTTTGATTTCCTCTACATGGTTAGTAGATGTAGAGGTCTCAACCTAATAAGGTAGATTCCTCCTGTGTTTTACAATGCTAGTCCCTGGATCAATAGCTAGCATCCACAGTTAAGATGTAATATCAAGAAACAAAGGTCATATTATAACTTTATAACCAGGAATAACATAATTTTATTACATCTTTCATAGCTCATATGGCTATTACATTACATTGCAGCGGAATAACTATAAGCATGGGGTCCTTCATCTTCAAAGTGCCACAGGCAGATGTTGGTTGTAGACTTTGTAATCCTAATCAATCAATCTTCACTAAAATCAATCAAACCTACAACATACAAGTTACAGCCACAAAGGGTCAATACATTTGAATTGTATTGGCAAGTGATACTATGGTAGTATAGTGGAGCCTATCATCTATATGTATTTGGCTAAGTGGAGTTGAGGCTTGCATTGCTCAAAATAGATTTTTCCTTAACATTTGAAAATACTAAGTTTTTGTTTGACAAAATCATTTTTCTCAATCAAAGAATGAAGATCCTTTCCAAGGCATCTACCAATCAAAGATTTAAGATTTCAAACAACCCTTGTTCAATCCACAAGTTTTAATTCAGAAATTGGAATGATGAGATTCTTGATTGCTTCCATGTCTTGATGCTCAAATTGTCCTTTACCAGGGACATGGCTAAGTACTTAGGTTTTACACTCTGCAGAGGTGGTGCACTTTCCCCACAAGACTTGGTTTCCCAAGACAAGATCTTTCAGAAGCGCTCCCTTAGACCAATATGGACGCGTTCCATCCTATCAAACACTACCACCCACTGTCCATATGGCTAAGTTCTTGCAACCTATATGATCATGGCAGAGCCCATATTGCCAAGTGGTTGCACTTGAAGCTTCTCAACATTTGACATCTCAAATCCCTTTGTTTCCTAGGTGGCCATCCACAAGTGAGATACACAATCCAAGTCCATGGCCTTGTGAACCACTCAACCATTCTCCACCAAGCTATCCCATTCCACCCAGGTGATTCATTAACTTAGTTGTTTTATTAGACAAAATCACAAGTCCTCAGACTTAGAATATTTTTCCATAGTGTGAATATATATTCCACCCATGTTTTCTATTAGCTAGGCTAAGCTTGGTAGTAGTAGGAATCTTAACTTAGGGAAATCCTACTAAGGATTCATCTATTAGGTTTTACTATAGCAAAGTCTATACTTAGCAAAATCCATGCAAGTTTACTTAGCAAAATCACTAATGCATAGAGAAAGTAATGGGACAAAAGTATGTAGCATGACTTGCCTTTTTGGTAGAGAATGGTGGTTCACTCCTTGATCTTGCTAGTATCATACTTCACTACAAATCAATCAAGCAAACACCAATTCAATTTACATTCCAAACCAGTAATCACTCAAACAAATTCACACACACAAGACAATGGAAACCTATTCATGCATGGGAGCATGCACAAGATAGTTTTATTTTGCAAAGAGGGTCTCTATTGGGTTTCTAAACTTTGTAAGATCCAAATTGGTCATTTACCAAAGTGGCAAGGTCATTAGCAAGAGGGTTTTGTCCAAAAACCATTTTTAAATCCATTCATCATTTTATGTGGTGGAAATTTAGTTTTGTCAAATCTAAAACCTTTAAGTCTTCACCAAAGTTTCTAACTCTTAAGAATTGGTGTTTTGGGTCAGTAGCTTTGAATCATATTGTTTTCCCCAAGGTTTTTATTCCAAAATCATTCTCATAATAAAACCATTATTTTTACTTGGCTAGAAATGGACTAATTCATTTAATCCTTCCTAAACTTTTCCAAATTCATTTTCAAATCATGGGTTGGTTCCTAGGGTCAGTAAGGTCACAACAAACTAATTTGCAAAGGTTTTAGCCCAAAAATCATTTTTAAACAATTTTTCTAATCCAAACAAGTACACAAATGATTCTGCAAATTCAAACAAGCTAACAGATACTATTTGCTAAACTAAGGGCATGGTTGGTTAGGGCTTGTTCCACTGAATCCATTGATATAAAATTTGTAATTTTTGGACGTGTGGTTTGAAAGTTACAGGGGTTTGAAGTTTGCAAATTATTCTGTTTTCAAAACTGGTTTTAGATCTAATACAGGCCACGCGTCGCGTCGGGATTGGCCGATACCGGTTCGTCTGGATCGCGTGCTGTGGACCGCAGGATCTAGTTCGATCGCACGGCACAGGGCGCGTACCTCTTCGCGGTAAGTGATCTAATCGCAGCGCTTGGATCTACATCCTGCGGTTCATAGCACGTTAGCCATCGAGTGGCGGCGCTGGTGACGGCGACTGGCGGCGGCGACTCTGCTTCGTGGCGGCGCCGGTGATACAGGAAGCAAGGAAGGGGGAGAGGATGCTCACCGGGTTCAGGCGGTCACGGCGATGCTCAACGTGCCGATGGTTCGACGAGGGGCGCTCGTGGGGTGAGGACAATGGCTCACCGGAGTTGCTTCGGGCGGCGGTGCTCGGGTTGTTGTTGCCGGCGTCGTTTAGGACCGCGCTAGGACAAAATAGAGGCATGGTTAGGTGCGCGCGAGGGTCATGAGTAAGGGAGCATCATCGGGATTGAGAGGGGAGGTCAGGTTCTACCTGGGGACGTCGTCGGAGAAGAGGGCAGACGGCGGTGCTGCAGGTCGTCGACGTTGCCGACGCTGTAGGGTACCCGCGGACGAACTAAAAGAGCTGGGAGGTGCGTCTGGGAGTGGGGAAGCTGCTAGGTTGCATAGGGAGGCAAGGGGAGGTCTGGTTTCGCCGGAATCGTCACCGGAACATCATCGGACAGTGGGCGGTGTGCGGCGCAATTCGTCCAGCCTGGGGGCAGAGAGAGGGAGTGGTCTGGGGGAAATGGAGGAGAAGGCGCTGGCGCTTAAGTGTGCTTGATCGCTGCGAGTTATGGTGGCCGTGTTAAGGCGAATTCAAGCCACGAATCAATAGCCTGCAACGGCCGGCGAGGGGGAGAAGAGGTCGTGCGGGGTGAAGAGGAAGAACAGGAGGAGTGGGGCCGGTCGGTTAGTGGGAAAGGAAACGAGGAGGAGGTCCACCAGTCATACTCTGTGTGGGTGCGGTTCTGAGTGAGAAAAGAATGCTTCGGGGAGGAGAGCAGGTGGGCTAGGTGGGCTGCTGTTGGGCTAGTTGGGCCAGATGGTGGGCTGTTCTATTTTTTTTTCTGTCTAAATCTTTTTCTATTTCTAAATCTATTTTTCTGATTTGAATTTCATCCAACTATTCAAGCATTCAAATAATTCAAACAATTCAAACAATTGTAATGAGTTTTTAGTTCTGTTTATCAACATAAACCAAATCTCAAAATAAAAATCATATTTTTATTCATTTTTAAGATCTATTTAATAATTAAATAAAATAGCCCTTTAGTTATTTAAAATAGGATTTGATTTATTTAATAAAATTTTCATTTGAAATCCAAACACTTTAAAAACCAATTCAGTAGTTTTTATTTGGGAAATATAGAATACTTGGAAACTTGTTTTAAAACAAAATAACATTTTTATTTTAGAGTCCATTATTAATTAAATATAACAGACTTTCATTATTAAATCAAATAGGATTTGTTTTATTGAGATATTTATTTTGAAATCTAAAAATAAAGCCAAATCACTTTAGTAGGTTTTATTTGTGAATATCAAATATTTGGAAAGCTTATTTTAAATAATTTTAATAAGTTTTGATGTTTCAATTAAATTGGTAAAACCTTTTATTTAAATAAAGTTTGGATATTTAATCCTTATTAATTTATTTAAATCAAATTTTGCTATTTTTATTCAAAACAAAATGTTTTAAATCAAAAGCTTGGCCAAGGTTTAATTTGGCTTTACAAAATAATCTTTATTTATGAATCCACCTTTCTTTTGAAAACTAAATCTTTTATAAAAAAAATCCAAAATAGTAATTCCAAAATATTTTATTTTCTTTTATCAAATGTTTACTCTTTTAATTTTCTTTAGGGTTTTATTTGATCCAACTGGTTTGAAGTCCCAATTGAATTCAAAAAGTTTCTTCTGGCCTTGAAAATCAAACAAAGTTTTATTTTATTAATTTATTTTCACATTACAAGATTTGGAAAATCTTGGGATGTGACAGGCTACCACCCTTAAAATAAATCTCGTCCCGAGATTTGGGGAGGCTAGGGTTACAAGCAAGTTCAAAACAACTAGGGTACTACCACCCTTAAGAATTTTCAAACAAAAATTACATATTGTCCTTCTTGGGATCCCGAGAAAACTTCTCTAAGCAAACTTTTGCATTGTATCCTTGGTTTCCATTCTTGATTCATGGGCCAAGGTTGAGATCCTTCATAGACTTGTTTAACTTGTTCTCCATCCTTTCTGGACAACTGTTTGCATAGTGTCCTAGTTCCCTGCATTTGAAACATGTGACAAGGCTGAGATCCCTCATAGGCTGGTTTATCTTATGCTTCATCTTTTCTGGACAGTTGCTTGCATAATGTCCTAGCTCTTTGCAGTGTTTGCACATCACTTGGCTAATATCTTTCTTTTCCTTGGGTTTCACTAGCCTTTGTTTGTTTTCTTGGCTCTTCTCCCTTTCTGGGCATTCATTGGCATAGTGTCCCATCTCTTTGTATTTGAAACATTGCACTTGTGTAATATTCTTCTTGCTAGTGTTGGGGAATTTCTTCTTCTTCTTGGGTCTCTCCAAAGCTAGGAGTTCTTCTAGTTCATGTTCTTCATAGGTGGGAGATCTTTCTCTCTTCTTGGGGTATTGATTCTCATGCTCCTTGGATGCATGATCCTTGTCTCTAAAAATATTGCTAGCTTGGGTTACTTCTAGAATAGCATCTTTGTCATCCTTGTTGTCATTAGCTCTTTGGGAAAAGTTTTCTCTCATGTTGATCATTTGAGTAACTAATCCTTGCAACAGTTGGGATTGAAGTTTCAAAATCCTTTGTATGGCTGGGTCTAGTCCATTGTTGTTGGCTAAAAGCTGAGTTGTCTCTTGGCTCAACTGGTTTTGGGTTGCTATAAGTTCTCTCATGCTGTCCTCTTGGTTGGTGTTGATGTCATCAACCTTGGAGTATTTTGGAGTAGTCATCTGTTTGGGTTGAATGGAGATTAGAATAGGCAAGATATTTCTAAGGAATTATTTCTAATCACACACATCACAATTCACACAAACAATGTGCATGCAATCACAAACCAAACATTCACAAACAACTTTGCACTCAAACAACAAAGTTCAAGCACATACTTAGGCAACAAAATATTTTTGTTACACCACATAAGTTGGTGTGTTTTGACTTAACTAAAATATGGTGGTCCATCTATATGGTTCTCTTGTGATCTTTCCTTCCTTCTTGGTTGATTCTTCTTGCATGAGATCTTGGTTTCCTTGAGAAAAACTCTTGGTTGCAATACTTCAAATGATGTAGGCTCCTTCTAACTTTTGCATTCCCTCAGTCTCTAAATCTTGAGCAAGATTTCCTTGTCTCACTTGTAGTCCTTAGTGGTTTCCAAGTTGGATGTCCTTGGGGAATATGCTGAAGATGTTGAAGTCATTAGAGTTGAAGATGTTGAAGAAGTCCTTTGCACATGGTGTAGTCTTTGGTCATGGTTGAGGCTTTGTCCATCAAGTTTGAAATAGAAGTGATGTAGGATCAAAACCAAAATGGTTGAGGAAAGAGTTTACAAGTTTTTGTAAAATAAGTTTTTGGATCAAAATATAACTCCTATTTTTCTAAGGGTTTTTGTCCAATCCTAGGTTTACAAATCCTACAGGCAACACAATGCTCTAATACCATCTGTAGAGGTCTCAACCTAATAAGGTAGATTCCTCCTGTGTTTTACAATGCTAGTCCCTGGATCAATAGCTAGCATCCACAGTTAAGATGTAATATCAAGAAACAAAGGTCATATTATAACTTTATAACCAGGAATAACATAATTTTATTACATCTTTCATAGCTCATATGGCTATTACATTACATTGCAGCGGAATAACTATAAGCATGGGGTCCTTCATCTTCAAAGTGCCACAGGCAGATGTTGGTTGTAGACTTTGTAATCCTAATCAATCAATCTTCACTAAAATCAATCAAACCTGCAACATACAAGTTACAGCCACAAAGGGTCAATACATTTGAATTGTATTGGCAAGTGATACTATGGTAGTATAGTGGAGCCTATCATCTATATGTATTTGGCTAAGTGGAGTTGAGGCTTGCATTGCTCAAAATAGATTTTTCCTTAACATTTGAAAATACTAAGTTTTTGTTTGATAAAATCATTTTTCTCAATCAAAGAATGAAGATCCTTTCCAAGGCATCTACCAATCAAAGATTTAAGATTTCAAACAACCCTTGTTCAATCCACAAGTTTTAATTCAGAAATTGGAATGATGAGATTCTTGATTGCTTCCATGTCTTGATGCTCAAATTGTCCTTTACCAGGGACATGGCTAAGTACTTAGGTTTTACACTCTGCAGAGGTGGTGCACTTTCCCCACAAGACTTGGTTTCCCAAGACAAGATCTTTCAGAAGCTCTCCCTTAGACCAATATGGACGCGTTCCATCCTATCAAACACTACCACCCACTGTCCATATGGCTAAGTTCTTGCAACCTATATGATCATGGCAGAGCCCATATTGCCAAGTGGTTGCACTTGAAGCTTCTCAACATTTGACATCTCAAATCCCTTTGTTTCCTGGGTGGCCATCCACAAGTGAGATACACAATCCAAGTCCATGGCCTTGTGAACCACTCAACCATTCTCCACCAAGCTATCCCATTCCACCCAGGTGATTCATTAACTTAGTTGTTTTATTAGACAAAATCATAAGTCCTCAGACTTAGAATATTTTTCCATAGTGTGAATATATATTCCACCCATGTTTTCTATTAGCTAGGCTAAGCTTGGTAGTAGTAGGAATCTTAACTTAGGGAAATCCTACTAAGGATTCATCTATTAGGTTTTACTATAGCAAAGTCTATACTTAGAAAAATCCATGCAAGTTTACTTAGCAAAATCACTAATGCATAGAGAAAGTAATGGGACAAAAGTATGTAGCATGACTTGCCTTTTTGGTAGAGAATGGTGGTTCACTCCTTGATCTTGCTAGTATCACACTTCACTACAAATCAATCAAGCAAACACCAATTCAATTTACATTCCAAACCAGTAATCACTCAAACAAATTCACACACACAAGACAATGGAAACCTATTCATGCATGGGAGCATGCACAAGATAGTTTTATTTTGCAAAGAGGGTCTCTATTGGGTTTCTAAACTTTGTAAGATCCAAATTGGTCATTTACCAAAGTGGCAAGGTCATTAGCAAGAGGGTTTTGTCCAAAAACCATTTTTAAATCCATTCATCATTTTATGTGGTGGAAATTTAGTTTTGTCAAATCTAAAACCTTTAAGTCTTCACCAAAGTTTCTAACTCTTAAGAATTGGTGTTTTGGGTCAGTAGCTTTGAATCATATTGTTTTCCCCAAGGTTTTTATTCCAAAATCATTCTCATAATAAAACCATTATTTTTACTTGGCTAGAAATGGACTAATTCATTTAATCCTTCCTAAACTTTTCCAAATTCATTTTCAAATCATGGGTTGGTTCCTAGGGTCAGTAAGGTCACAACAAACTAATTTGCAAAGGTTTTAGCCCAAAAATCATTTTTAAACAATTTTTCTAATCCAAACAAGTACACAAATTATTCTGCAAATTCAAACAAGCTAACAGATACTATTTGCTAAACTAAGGGCATGGTTGGTTAGGGCTTGTTCCACTGAATCCATTGATATAAAATTTGTAATTTTTGGACGTGTGGTTTGAAAGTTACAGGGGTTTGAAGTTTGCAAATTATTCTGTTTTCAAAACTGGTTTTAGATCTAATACAGGCCATGCGTCGCGTCGGGATTGGCCGATACCGGTTCGTCTGGATCGCGTGCTGCGGACCGCAGGATCTAGTTCGATCGCACGGCACAGGGCGCGTACCTCTTCGCGGTAAGTGATCTAATCGCAGCGCTTGGATCTACATCCTACGGTGCATAGCACGTTAGCCATCGAGTGGCGGCGCTGGTGACGGCGACTGGCGGCGGCGAATCTGCTTCGTGGCGGCGCCGGCGATACAGGAAGCAAGGAAGGGGGAGAGGATGCTCACCGGGTTCAGGCGGTCACGGCGATGCTCAACGTGCCGATGGTTCGACGAGGGGCGCTCGTGGGTGAGGACAATGGCTCGCCGGAGTTGCTTCGGGCGGCGGTGCTCTCGGGTTGTTGTTGCCGGCGTCGTTTAGGACCGCGCTAGGACAAAATAGAGGCATGGTTAGGTGCGCGCGAGGGTCGTGAGTAAGGGAGCATCATCGGGATTGAGAGGGGAGGTCAGGTTCTACCTGGGGACGTCATCGGAGAAGAGGGCAGACGGCGGTGCTGCAGGTCGTCGACGTTGCCGACGCTGTAGGGTACCCGCGGACGAACTAAAAGAGCTGGGAGGTGCGTCTAGGAGTGGGGAAGCTGCTAGGTTGCATAGGGAGGCAAGGGGAGGTCTGGTTTCGCCGGAATCGTCACCGGAACATCATCGGACAGTGGGCGGTGTGCGGCGCAATTCGTCCAGCCTGGGGGCAGAGAGAGGGAGTGGTCTGGGGGAAATGGAGGAGAAGGCGCTGGCGCTTAAGTGTGCTTGATCGCTGCGAGTTATGGTGGCCATGTTAAGGCGAATTCAAGCCACGAATCAATAGCCTGCAACGGCCGGCGAGGGGGAGAAGAGGTCGTGCGGGGTGAAGAGGAAGAACAGGAGGAGTGGGGCCGGTCGGTCAGTGGGAAAGGAAACGAGGAGGAGGTCCACCAGTCATACTCTGTGTGGGTGCGGTTCTGAGTGAGAAAAGAATGCTTCGGGGAGGAGAGCAGGTGGGCTAGGTGGGCTGCTGTTGGGCTAGTTGGGCCAGATGGTGGGCTCTTCTATTTTTTTTTCTGTCTAAATCTTTTTCTATTTCTAAATCTATTTTTCTGATTTGAATTTCATCCAACTATTCAAGCATTCAAATAATTCAAACAATTCAAACAATTGTAATGAGTTTTTAGTTCTGTTTATCAACATAAACCAAATCTCAAAATAAAAATCATATTTTTATTCATTTTTAAGATCTATTTAATAATTAAATAAAATAGCCCTTTAGTTATTTAAAATAGGGTTTGATTTATTTAATAAAATTTTCATTTGAAATCCAAACACTTTCAAAACCAATTCAGTAGTTTTTATTTGGGAAATATAGAATACTTGGAAACTTGTTTTAAAACAAAATAACATTTTTATTTTAGAGTCCATTATTAATTAAATATAACAGACTTTCATTATTAAATCAAATAGGATTTGTTTTATTGAGATATTTATTTTGAAATCTAAAAATAAAGCCAAATCACTTTAGTAGGTTTTATTTGTGAATATCAAATATTTGGAAAGCTTATTTTAAATAATTTTAATAAGTTTTGATGTTTCAATTAAATTGGTAAAACCTTTTATTTAAATAAAGTTTGGATATTTAATCCTTATTAATTTATTTAAATCAACTTTTGCTATTTTTATTCAAAACAAAATGTTTTAAATCCAAAGCTTGGCCAAGGTTTAATTTGGCTTTACAAAATAATCTTTATTTATGAATCCACCTTTCTTTTGAAAACTAAATCTTTTATAAAAAAATTCCAAAATAGTAATTCCAAAATATTTTATTTTCTTTTATCAAATGTTTACTCTTTTAATTTTCTTTAGGGTTTTATTTGATCCAACTGGTTTGAAGTCCCAATTGAATTCAAAAAGTTTCTTCTGGCCTTGAAAATCAAACAAAGTTTTATTTTATTAATTTATTTTCACATTACAAGATTTGGAAAATCTTGGGATGTGACAGTAGAAATACAAGTACTAGAGGAAGTAGAAGCTTCATTGTTAGAGCAACAAGGCAAAGCAAGTAATCCAACACAAGGTTTATCAATAGTATGGCTAGATGGATTACTAGGACTAGCACACCGCAATATAGCATTTGAGTAGAAGTTGTGCTAATGTCCAAAAGAGGCTCATACCTTGGTAATACTTGCCTCACGAGCTAACTATAGCCCATCATGGGAGATTAGAAGATCATTATGAGATCCCGAGATCTTTTCATGACTTTCTTCCAATTTCCTATACTTGCTAGTTAGCAACTCAAGTTGAGCCCTTAGCTCAACGTTCTCCTTTAGGGTAGATGCTTCACAAGAAGTAGAGTTAGTAGCACAAGCATCATTAATGGAATTTTTCTTTTCAAGCTCATAAGATTCAATTTTTTGTGTGAGGAGAAAATTAGTGTGCTTCTCCTCGGCAAGCTCTTGCTTAAGGAGATTGAATCTCCGACTCCCATCATCAAGTTGGAAATCCAACTCCTCTATGGTTCCCATTTTGTCTAGTTATGGTGTCCATAACATGTTTGAGACAAGTAACTGCCTTATTATTACCACGAAGAGAGGTACACAAAAAAGTCAACTCAAGAAAGAGAGCACTAGTATCCTCATCAATGTCATCATCACTATCATTATTATCATTGCTATTAACTTTAGAAGATATATTGGGATCCAAAGTAGGAGATACCTTTGATCCTCTTGACATAAGGCACATGTGAGCACGAGAGGATGAAGACGAGGATATTCTTGAATCTTCATTCATGATCATGTCTTGCTCCATAGAATGTTTGATTTCCTCTACATTGTTAGATAAACAACTAGAGGAAATAGAAGCATTTTGTTCATGGGAACAAGGCAAATAAAGCATATCATCTACACTAGTACTCAAATAATTTCTAAATGATATACAAGGACTAGCAACACAAGGGGATATAACATTATTGATGCAAGAAGTGCTTAAGTCCAAACTCTGTACACCATTATCATTTGTAGAACAAGAATCATTGGTGTAAAGAGAAAAACTACCATCATCACATATGAGTTTTCCACTCACCATGTCATTACCTTGTGACTTCTCACATGTAAGTGAAGTGGAAAGAATTGAAATTTCATTGCGGCCGGAGGTGGAAGCAGCTTGGAGATCTTCATGATGTGAGGGAGAAGAGAGCTCCTTGGAGATACCACCGACCCTATGAGAAATGGACCCACCAAATATTTCTTTAAGATTGGTCCATATCTCATGAGACGACTTGCGCTTTACAATTGGCAAGAACAAATTAACTGTGGGGCTCAAGGAGAAAATAATCTCATTAGATACTTGAGCTTCGAGATGTAAATTTTTCTCATCCTCTAAAGATAGATTTTGAGGATCCATAGGAGGAGAAAAACGTACCTCTAGAAATCGCTCAATATTTGGACACAAGGTCCGAAGATTACAAAGCAAGCAATTTCTCCACAAAGCATAATTTGTGCCATCAAAGATAATTGTGTCATTGTGCACTATACTACTAGTCGACATCTTTACACTCTAGGCGGTGAAGCCTAAACAAGGAGAGACCTTGCTCTGATACCAATTGAAAGGATAGAGATGTCGCCTAGAGGAGAGTGAATAGGCAATTTCAAAACTATTGCGGTTTTGGCTTGATAGAATGCGGAATTAAACTAACGTTTATTTTACAAGCACAAAACCTAAATACACTAGGCTCAACTAAGGGCACCAACAAAAAATTAAGCTAAGCAAGATAGCACAAGATAAATATACCACAAGTGATAAGCAAGATATAAGTACTTCAAGCTCGATGGCTATCACAAGGAAAGTAAGCTCGGATATAGAGATAACCGAGGCACGCAGAGACGAAGATGTATTCCCGTGTTCACCACCTTTGGGAAGGGGGCTACGTCACGTTGGAGAGGTGTGAGGTTCCACAAAGGATTACTCACGCGCCACAAAGGCTCACCTTCTTCTCCGAGTCTATCCCACGAAGGAATAGACACTTTCCTTATGGATAGCTTTTCCTCCACTCCGGAGATGGCAAGCTCCACAACCACTTCACAAGCTCCACGAAGGAGAAGCCCGGATCTCTTCACAATCTTCCACGAAGAGAACACCGTGGAACGAACCGCCAAGCCAACTAGGAGGTCACCCTCCAAGAGTAACAAGCTCACGGTCTCTCACTCGAACAAATTGTAATGGAGAGCTCAACACTTATGCAAGAATGCAAAGCAAGAACACCAAGGGTGCTCAAATCTATCACTCTCAAATCCCACCAAAGGAACAAGTACTAGGGAGCAATTAGAGAGGAAGAACAATGGTGGAAACCAACAAATGACTCCAAGATCTAGATCCAATGGGTTCCCCTCACTTAGAGGAGGAATTGATTGGTGGGGATTGTAGATCTAGATCTCCTCTTCCAAATCCCTCAAAAAGTTTCAAGAATCATAGGAGGGAAGGGAGAGGGAGAAAGCTCAAAGGAGTCAACAATGGAGGTTAAAAACGTGCTCAAGAGCCTTAAAACTTTGGGGAAGAAGCCCCCCTTTTATACCCCTTCAAGGGGGATGATCGTTGGAGGCAAAACATGCTGGAAGGACACGTTCCGGCAGCGAAACCGGCGCTGCCGGATCAGCCGCCGGAATTTCCGGTCAAAACCGGAAGTTCCGGCAAAAACCGAAACAGCATACTGGACCGTTTTTTGGTGATTTGCCGGAAATTTCCGGCGGTCGCCAGAAATTGCGGCCATAGGCTCGGTCCCACCGGAATTCCCGCCGGAACAAAACACGGCACACGAAAACGGCGATAACTTTTGCGTCCGGACTCCGATTTCGATGATCTTGAGCTTGTTTTGACAAGGACAACAAGACCTTCAATATGGGGCAGAGAAACATCATAGTCCAATAGAGGAGGATAGAACCAGATGAGGAAAGTTAAGAAGCCTCCCTATAAGAAGAACCGATAAAACCTTCAAACTCGAAAACGCCATAGAAGATGCATACGAATTCCATTTTCGATGAACTTGGGCTTATTGAAGAGCTAGCAACAAGCTCAAGAACCTAACTTGGAGTAACACCAAGAAGCAGTAAAATAGGAAGATGCAAAGAATGCAAAGGATTGAGTTCTCTATGACGATGTGATCAAGTTACCAAACCGAAAGCCCCTCTTAATAGTGCGGCTATGTATCCTATAACCCGGTCTCCCAACAACTACCTTGAGACCGGTAAAAGGAAAACCTAGCAAGGCCATACCTTTGCCTTTCACATCCCGCTTGATCTTGATGACAACACTTCAATCTCCATCCAAGCCGGAATGCATCACTTGATCATTGTTGCTTCGTGAAGACTCCTAATTTGCTCCCCCATACACCACTATTGGATAGCTTCATTAATACATTTTTTCACATGTCCATTTTCAACAATATGGACGACAAGCTTCAAGCAAATGATCTTCTCGAGATGCTTATCTTGAACTTGCCCTTCTCAACCTTTATGACGATCACCACTTGATGCCATCCTCTCATGTGTTATATAAGATCTTCACTTTTGAAGCATGCCCATGGAAATATACCTATCCCATATTGAAAATGCAAAGGCACACATATAATGGGTTAGTTCATGATGCATAATTGACAAGGCTTACCATACCACAAGATCCATGTGGTACATTCTTTATGCTTCATGTGTTGACCAACTTGAAATCACTCTTCACTCTTTGTATAGGTCAACCATGTATCTTATCATGCTCCATCTCAATATCTTGAGGTACATAAAGAAACCTTAATTTGATTACATGCTCTAAATCTTAGTCAATCATAGCTCAACTAATTAGGCTATCATGACACCGTCTTAGAGCCATATCTCGAATTCTTCTATTGAGATCACACTCTCAAGATATTGATCATATCATATTCTTCTCTTCAACTCGATGATCTTGATGCCAATACTCAAGGTATATATTTATATTCATGGCATCCATACTTGAATCCAACACATAAACTACAAGCATGACCTATGGAATATTCCTTCATATAAAACTCAGTGAAAACATTAGGCCATAGGGATTGTAATTAATCACCAAAACCACACATAGGGGAAATTGCTCTTTCACAATGTGATATCACCGAGAGGGCCCAGAGTATATCTATCTGTCATCGGGATGACCAAATTCCACTCTCGATCCATGGGCCTCAACATAACACTTTATTAGTTCTGAACCCATCTTTATAATCACCCTGTTATGGTGTGACGTTTGATGTTATCAAGAAACTCTTCTGGTGTTAGTGATTGACATGATCTCATGGTCTAAGGATTATGATTACTTCGTAAGTTGTTATAGCAATATAAACTCAATGACTTTGATCGTAATGTTATACTTTGGATGAATGTTCATCACACCATTACACTAATGTTGTGATCTCGTTATTAACAACATCCAATGTCCATGATCAGGAAACCTTGATCATCTTGTTAATCAACGAACTAGTTTATGAGAGGGGCATAACTAGGAACTTTCTGTTTGTTTATTAAACACACATGTATTAACGTTTCCGTATTAATACAATTATAGCAATGCAAAATAAACATCTATCATATACTTGGAATACACATAATAAACACTTTATTATTGCCTCTCAGGGCATATTCTCCCTTCAGGATCATCGCCTAGCTTGATAGCCAGGGCTCCCATGGTCTCCGGCAGGAGCTCCCCCGGGAAGACGGGGTCGTGGATGTTGGCGCCGACCTTGCGGAGATTGGCGGCTTCCTCCCTGAGCTGTGCCACCAGATCTCGGACACTAGCTTTATCACCCAGGGCAACCTAATTCACCCGGTCGTAGGCAAGGGCATCTACTTGTGGGTAGAAGCCTTGTGATCAGAGGGGGCAAGTCAAAAAGGCAATCCAGCAAAGAGTAGTCAGACGGAATGAAAAGGAAAGGCAGTCGAACTTAACCTTGGCAACATGGCCGATGCTCATCAGCTCCTTGTCCAAGAATTCGAAGTGATCCTTCAGTCGGGTGACCTCCTTATCCAGGAGATCAAAGGTAGTGGCCCGGTTGGCGAGGGCTTCGTCGCGCTCCTTAAGGGTGGCCTCCACCTAGTTCACCCGGGAGTGCCACTCCTTATTCTGCAGCCGAAGGGTGGAGTTGTCCCGGCTGAGGCGCGTGTTGGAGCGCGTCAGCCGGTCAATCTCGCGCTGCGTACAGACCATGATGGCTGCGGCAAGTCCAAGAAAAATGCAAGTAAGAATGTAGCCGAACATGCAAAAAAGAGAGAGAGAGAGGGAAGCAAGACAGAGAACTTACTCTGCGCGGTCCCCCGTGTCGTCGCCAGCTGCGCCACGGCAGCCTCGTTGGAGCCGGCCAGCGCCGCCTGAAGCTGTCGGCACTCATTCAGCCCGGCCTCGAGGTTCACCTTGAGGGCTTGCAGAGAAGACCCTGACTCCATGGGCAGCAGAGTCAGGGGGCGGCTAGGGAAGCCGGGGCGTCACGCGTGGCCGCCAGCCATTGCGCCATCGCCTTCTTGTCAGAGTCGACGTCCTCCACCACCACCATCTCCTTGCCGGCGCGTGAGCCTCCCGCATCGGCCTGAAGAGCCCCCACCCGGGCTGGAGGTCGCATCCGGCTAACTCGTCGCGCGTACAGGCGTGGCGGGGGTCGGCTGGGCCACAACAGCCGTCTCTGGTGGCAGCAGGTTTTTAGTTGTGGGAGGTGGAGCGGCCGTCGAGGAGGCATCCGACTGGTGCGGAGGATCACGAGGAGGCAAGACAGGAGGCGCGTTGCGAGCCGGGCTTGTAGCAAAGGAGAGAAGAGAACTGCGAAGGAATGCAAAGTCAAGGCAAGAACGAAAGCAAGTGCAAGAAAATCAAGAGGGACAAGATAAAAAGTTCGGCAAGACTTACCCCTGCACCACGGGTGCGGCTCTCTTTCGGCCACCAGTAGCCCGACCGGGGCGCAGAGGAACCCCCACTCGGCTGCGCTTTGCAGCCGGATCTTCGGGGGCGGGGGCGCTGCTCGAGGACCCCTCGTCAGCATGCTTCCACGTCGGCTAAGGAGGCGTGGTGCCGTCACTCTCCTCGGGTGCAGGGTCGTGCGGGTGCTCCACCGCCTCATCAGTCCGGCTGGGGAAGAATCCCTCCTCGCCGTCCAAACCCTCGCTGTCGGTCTGGCGCGGGCGCGGCTCGGGGAGGTCGGCAGTGAAGACCTAGAGGGGCGCCTCGCCTTCCTCTCGGATGATGCAAGGGAAGGTCTGCGACGAAAGAAGCAAGTTAGAATTGTATCAAGCGGCGATGCTGGACAAAGCAAGAATAGAAGAGAAACAAGAAAGAGGGCAAGTTACACTCACCCGGGGAGCACGGTTCTCGTGCGTGTAGGGAGACAGACCAAAAGCTCCAGTCGGCCTTGATCTTCTCCTTGGTGATCATCCACACCCATTCGTAGAGGTTGGCGAATGGAGGATCACAGCAGGAGAGCCGGGTCGGGTCGAGGCGCCCGGAGTAGTAGCACATCTTGTGTGCTCACTGTTGGAGGGGCATCATCATCCGGCTAGCCCAGCTGAGCGTCACGTCGACGCCAGTCAAGCCGGCTGTGACCAACGACCTCATCCGGTGTAGCAGCGCATCCAACTCCAGCTTGGAGCCAAAAATCTTCTGCTCCTAGTTCGCCCGAGTGGACTCCGTGTCCTGAAATCCCGGAAGGTTGAGGAGGTCGCCGGCGCCCAAGTTCCATACATAGATGTACGTCTGCTGCCACGGCTTAACCGTGTCGTGCAGTTTGAACTTGGGGTAGCCGGTCTAGGAGCGGGAGTAGATGGAGGCGCCGTCGTAGGGTAACGACCGGCCCCTTGGCGTATTGCACCTGCGGCCGGATGAGGAAGAGCCGGCAGGAGAGCCCCGGATCCAGCTAGATCCTGAGGTAGCATTCGCAAAATGCTATGAAGTGGGCTAGAATGTCGATTGCATTTGGGCCGAGGTGGTGGAGGCGGAGATCGAAATGTGCAAGGAAGGAGAGAAAGAAGGCGCTGGATGGAAAGGCCAGGCCGCGCGCCAGGTGCGCTAGAAATATAACGTGCTCGCCGGCTTGCGGAGCTAGTGAAATTTCGTCGGCCGGGGCGAGACGCATCCCGACCTCGCCGGCGGTCGGCAGGAGGCGCGACCGCCGATACTTCTCGACTTCCGACTATCTGACAGAGGAGCCGCACCACGCGCTGCATCTCTCAGCCATGTCGACGGTGGCGAAGCGCGGCAGAGAAGGAGGAAGAAGTGGAGAAGGCAAAGGTGGAGCGGTGGAGGAGTGGCAATGTACCATCGCTCTGGCAAGAAAGAGGCAGGCGGCAACGACAGAGCGAAGGCAACGCGAACTCGTCGGTGGCGCAAGGGCAGAGCAACGGCAAGAGGCAGGGAGGGGCGGCATCGACGGCGAGGAGAAATGGGGCAAATGGCGAGTGGGGGTCAACGGGGCGCCGCAACCGCTACTTAAGGAGGCCTGGGAGGCAAACCGCCGGCTCGCCACATGGCGTCACCCCATATCCCCACCACCGGCCGGATCAACTGCGCTGGCGTGAGCAGCACAGAGGATCCTGGGCGTAGGAGGTGAGACACTAGCAGCGGTTCCCGAGGCAGCGCCTGATGCAACCCTTTGACGCATGTCTCTGCGGTCATCATTACGTCGTGGCTGACGTTAGTGATGACACAGCCGAGCAACCCAACCGCTAGATCTCAGCCGGGAAAAAAATTCAAACTAGCTTTTTCGGAGCCCACGCACATTTCCCATAAGGGTGGAATCTACGCGTTCTCGGGGGCTAGTGTCGGGGGATCACCCCCGGGAACGATGACCAGACAAGATGCAGGGGCAATATAACTGCCAGCTGGCTGACCCAGCCGGATGTAAAACCCAAAGACAGATCAGAAAGAAGGCCAGACAAAGAGCAAGCTAGCAAACCAGTCAGCCTGATAAGAAGCATTCCCAAAGGAACCTAGCCGGCTGGATCACGCCAGCCGGATAGGACAAGACGAATCAAGAACGAACCGGTAGAACCACCAGCCGGATTAGGAAGAAAAGGGCAAACGCTTAGCTGGATGGGACAAACCATCCGGTCAGGATAGAGTAGCCGTCTAGGGCAACCTAGCCGGACCTTCAAGGCAGACGGATGATGTAGGGCACAGTATCCCGCAGCCCTGGCAGACACAAGGACAGACGCAGCGGCACCGATGCTGGAGGAGCCGTCCCGTACCCATGTCAGGAAGGAACAGGGTTCGCCGCCCGTGTCGGCCGTGGCGGCCTCCACTGTTGCCGTGCCGGCCGGGGGCATTCTTCACTATTTCCGAGCCGTCTGGGGGCACGACACGGTACCAGACTGTTGGAATTATGCCCTAGAGGCAATAATAAAGATGTTATTATTATAATTCTTGTTCATGATAAATTTTATATTCCATGCTAGAATTGTATTAAGCGGAAACTTTGATACTTGTGTGGTTTATGAACAACACTGTGTCCCTAGTATGCCTCTATGGACTAGCTCATTGATTAATGATGGTTAAGGTTTCCTAACCATAGACATGAGTTGTCGATTAATAATGAGATCATGTCATTAGGAGAATGATATGATGGACAGACCCAAATTAAGCAGAGCAATTAGATCGTGTCATCGTGTTCATCTTTGCGAAGCTTTTTCCTATGTCAAGTATTGTATTCCTTAGACCATGAGATAATACAACTCCCTGGTATCGGAAGAAAGCTTTGAGGTCATCAAACGTCATCCTATGTGAGGGTGATCATAAAGGTGTCTCTCAGGTGATCGGAAAGTACTTGTTGGGTTGTATGTATCGAGATGGAATTTGTCCCTCCCGAGTCGGAGAGATATTCCTCGGGCCCACTCGGTAATTGATATCAACACGCTTGCAAGCACGTGGTTAAGGAGTTAATCACGAAGTGATATCGGATTACGGAACGGGTAAAGTACTTGCTATGGACGAGATTGAACTAGGTATGCCGATACCAACGATCGAATCTCGGGTAAGTAAAATATGGCGTGACGAAGGGAATACATATATGGGATTAATTGAATCCTGGCATCGTGGTTCATCTGATATGATCATCGATGAATATGTGGGAGTCAATAGGGGTTTCCAGATCCCGCTGTTGATTATTGATAGAAGATCATGTCGGCATATTCTCGAACCCGTAGGGTCACACACTTAACGTGCTTCGACGCTAGGATAAAATGGATAATTGGTTTATGAGTTTTTGTTCGGAGTCTCGGATGAGACCCAGGACATCATGAGAGGTTCCGGAATGGTCCGGAGAATAAGATTCATATAAAGGAAAGCAGTTTTTGGATTTCAGAATCGTTTAGTTTATCGGTATTGTACCGGAAGGTTCTAGAAGGTTCCGAAGTGGGACCAACGTGGGCCCACTTGTCGGAGGCCTACGTGGGCCTAAGGGGAAGTGCCCTTGCCACTTTGGGCTAGGGGCACAAGGCCCCAAAGGCCCAGCCGGCCATCCCTAGGGGAAACCCTAAGGGAGCCTTCTAGAAGGGGGAAGACTTGCCCCCCACTCCACCCCTTGGGCCGCCGCCCTAGAGCTTGGAGGAGGGTCCAAGGGGGTCCGGCCAGCCCCTATATAAGTAGGGCAGGGGCGCAGCCTCCCCCTCCCTCTCCAACCCTAGCCGCCAACTGCTGCCCCTCCACCTCTCTCTCTCTCTCTCTCTCTCTCTCTCTCTCTCTCTCCCGACTACGCGTAGGCGAAGCCCTGCCGCAGAAACTCTCCACCATAGCACCACGCTGTCATGCTACAGATCCAATCCATCTCTCCACCCCACTTGTTGGACCAAGGAAGGAGGAGACGTCACGGCACCGTACGTGTGCATCTCTCGGAGGCGCCGCCACTTGCGGCGTGGGATCGGATCGGATCGCGAGGAGGAGATGGCTAGTACGACTACATCAACCATGTTCTGTTGAACGTTTCCGCTGTGCGATTTCTTAAAGGATATGAAGATCTCATCTATCTATCTCGTTTATTGCATCTCCTAGATTAGATCTTGTCTTTCTTGTTCGCATCCGTCGAATTTTTTTGATTTACTATGCTGCGAAACCCTTCAGTGGTATCAGAGCTAGATCTATGCGTAGATGTGTTTCACGAGTAGAACGCAACATGATTGTTGCGGGCGTTGATGTTTTCTGTTGAAAACCTCTTGTTGTGTATTTCTTATGGCGCGGCATAGTGAGATCGAAGTGGTCCAGGCCAACTTTACGCGACCTCGTTCGCGAGACCGGCTCCGCACTTGACGTGTGGCTTGTTCCACACATGCGGCTGGTGGATGCCAGTTTCTCTCACTATAGTAGTCATGGGATTTACAATGGATGTTGGCAACCATAATATCACCGTTGTGGCTTTCCGTTGGTAAGAATCGTTCTTAGCTTGTTACTCCCATAAGCCACGTAAAACATGCAACAACAAAGTAGAGGCGTCTAACTTGTTTCTGCAGGGAGTGTTTTGTGATATGGTATGGCCCAAGACATGATGTGTATGAATTGAGATGTATGCAATGATCATGTTTTGTAATATTTCACGACTTGCATGTCAATGAGTTCACAACCGGTAGGAGCCATATGGTTGTCTTTATAATTGTGTATGACCTGTGTGTCAACTTCTTATACGCCATGTAATAGCTTTACTTTATCGCTAAGTAGTTATCAATAGTTGTAGTTGCTATTCGTGGTGGAGGCAATCATGGTGGAGTGATGGAGATCATGCTGGCGCGCACAAGATAGAGATCATTGCGTGGAGATTGGCTATACCATGTCACATAAAATTATATGCATGTGATGTTTATCCTTTTATGTATCTTATTATGCTTAGATCGCGACGGTAGCATTATAAGATGATTCCTCACTTAAAGATCAAGATAAAATTGTGTTCTCCCCATGTATGCACCGTTGCGAAAGTTTTTCGTGTTCAAGCACCTCGTGATGATCGGGTGCTATAAACTCTACGTTCACATACAACGGGTGCAAGCCAGTTTTGCACACGCGGAAATACTTGGGTTTGACTTGACGATCCTAGCATGTACAGACATGGCCTTGGAACACACGAACCGAAAGGTTAAACATGAGTCATATGAATGATATGATCGACACTTTGTTGTCCACCATTGAAACCACATCTCTTCTAGTGAAGATCGGATTAGGTGTGGTGAATTTGGATCGTGTTCACTAAACAACTTGAGGGATGTTGAATTTAGTGGGAGTTCATCTAGTAATTTGATTAAGTTGAACTAGTTATCATGAACATAGTCTAAATTGTATTTGCAAATTTTGTAGATCAAATGGCTAAGTCCAACTTCAACTTCAACGTTTTTGCTGAGAAAGAAAAGCTTAAGAACAATGGGTCTAACTTCACCAACTGGTTACGCAATCTGAGAATCATTCTCGCTGGCGGACAAATAGACTATGTACTTGAGAAAGCGCTAGGTGACGCCCCTGCTATTGATGCGCCGGCTGATGAAAAAGCTGTTTATCAGTCACGCAAAGATGATTATGGAGTGATTAAGAGTACCATGTTGTTTTCTATGGAACCGGAACTTCAAAATCGTTTTGAGGAGTTTGCTGGGCCCTATGAGATACTTGAGGAACTGAAAACCATGTTTCAGACTCAGGCCCGTTCTGAGAGATATGAGATCTCTGAGAAGTTCTTTAACTGCAAGATGGAGGAAGGGAGTTCCGTTAGTGAGCACGCCATTAATATGTCGGGCTACACTCAACGTATTGAGCAACTGGACTGCAAGATTCCAGAAGAGCTCAAGATTGACAGAGTTCTGCAATCACTCCCTCCTAGCTACAAAGGTTTTGTAGTTACTCACAATCAAATTGGTTCCACTGATACGATCACTGAGCTCTTCGCTAAGCTGAAAGTTGCGAAGGTGGATATCAACAAAGATAATCATGTGTTGCTGGTCAACAAGACCACTAGCTTTAAGAAAGCTAAGGGTGCAAAGAAATCCTTCAAGAAAGGCAGCGGCAAGCACGTTGCCCCTGCTAAGAAGAAGCTCAAGTCTGGACCTAAGACAGACACTGAGTGCTTCTATTGCAAGGACAAGGGTCACTGGAAGCGCAACTGTCCGAAGTACTTAGCGGACAAGAAGGCTGGCACCATTAAAGGTATATTTTATATACATGTTATTGATGTTTACCTTACTAGCGCTCGTTGTAGTGCCTGGGTATATGATACTGGTTCAGTTGCTAATATTTGTAACTCGAAACAGGAGCTACGGAATAGATGGCGGCTAGCAAGGGATGAGGTGACGATGTGTGTTGGCAATGGATCAAAAGTTGATGTGATGGTCGTCGGCACGCTCTCGTTAGTTTTACCTTCGGGGTTAATTTTAAACCTTAATAAGTGTTATTATGTGCCTGCGTTGAGCATGAACATTATATCTGGATCGTGTTTATTGCAAGACGGTTATTCATTTAAATCGGAGAATAATGGTTGTTCTATTTATATGAATAACATCTTTTATGGTCATGCACCTGTTGTGAATGGTTTATTTCTTCTGAATCTCGAAAGCAATGAAACGCACATCGATATCATTGAGGCTAAGAGATGCAATGTAGAGAGTGATAATCCAACTTATTTGTGGCACTGCCGTCTAGGTCATATTGGTGTAAAATGCATGAAAAAACTCCATTCTGATGGACTTTTGGAGTCTCTTGATTTTGAATCATTTGACACGTGCGAGTCGTGCCTCATGGGCAAGATGATCAAAACCCCGTTCTCCAGAATAATGGAGCGAGCAACGGACTTATTGGAAATCATACATACCGATGTATGCGGACCAATGAGTGTTTCGATGCGCGGTGGATATCCCTATTTTCTCACTTTTACTGATGACTTAAGTAGATATGGGTATATCTATTTAATGAAACATAAATCTGAAACGTTTGAAAAGTTCAAAGAATTTCAGCACGACGTGGAAAACCATCGTAACAGGAAAATTAAATTTCTACGATCCGATCATGGAGGTGAATATTTGAGTTATGATTTTCTCACGCATCTTAAAGCAAGCAGAATCGTTTCGCAACTCACGCCACCCGAAACATCACAGCGCAATGGTGTGTCTGAACGCTGGAATCGAACTCTATTAGATATGGTGCGATCAATGATGTCTCTTACAGATTTGGCGTTATCATTTTGGGGTTATGCATTAGAAACCGCTGCATTCACTTTAAATAGGGCACCATCTAAATCCGTTGAGACGACACCGTATGAACTATGGTTTGGTGCTAAACCTAATTTGTCATTTCTTAAAGTTTGGGGATGCGAAGCTTACTTTAAGAAGTTGATGCCGGACAAGCTCGAACCCAAAGCGGAGAAATGCGTCTTCATAGGATACCCTAAGGAAACGATTGGGTATACCTTCTACCACAGATCCGAAGGAAAAGTGTTTGTTGCAAAGAATGGATCCTTTCTTGAGAAGGAGTTTCTCTCGAAAGAAGTGAGTGGGAGGAAGGTAGAGCTAGACGAGGTTATTGAACCTTCTGTCGAGTTGGAGAGTAGCGCAACACCTAAAATTGTTCCAGTGCCGTCTGCACCAACAAGAGAGGAAGCTAATGACGAGGATCATGAAACTTCGAACGATGCTACTACTAAACTTCGCAGGTCGACAAGGTCGCGTGCCACTCCTGAATGGTACGGCAACCCTTGTAGTGACCTCGGATCGGTAAGGATCCTAAGTCCCTGTGATTAACATGCTAGTCCCTGGATCAATAGCTAGCACTCACAGTCGATGAAATATCATGTAAAACACAAAGTCTTTATTACACGGAGAATCCAGAGTATGAATTTATTACAAAAATTGCTTAGAATTATGCTAGATCAAATAACAGCGGAAACATAAAAGCAGCATGAGTCCATCAACGCCCAGGCTTGTCGAGTGTAGACCCGCGATCCCTATGCACCTTTCAATCTTCGGATTCTGCACATAAGACGTGCAGCCAACAAGTTGGGTCAATACTTTGAATGTATTGGCAAATTACACCAAGGAGAGAAAAGACTATCTCTACATGCAAGGTTGGTATAGGCTGTAGAGTTCATTTGCTCAAAGCTAGTTTTCTTAAGTAGAGAGAAGAAGAGAGGATTGCCCTACTTTGTAAACATTTGCTTTAGATAAAATAAGATCGAGTGGCACACGAGGATATTACGCACCAAGTGTCCAAACAACCAAACACTTGGATATTACGCACCAAGCGTCACTTGGATATTACACACCAAGTTCCCCAAATTCCCACGCATTAGCGATATTACGCACGCCATGGGGTTTCAAAACTTTGTTTTAGAACAGAGAGAGGAAGATCCTTCAGAGGCCCCATCCTTCAGACGCTCACTGTTGTTCTGTTACCGTGAACACGGCTGATCGATCAGATTGCAATACTCTCGAGAGTTTGTGCACTTTACCCACAATCCACGATCAAGTCCTTTTACAGACAAGACCATGGCGAGGCTTTCCCTTAGTAGCCCCTCTACCTTCCGGATCCAACCGTGCCAAGAACCTCCAAATGTTGGTACCCAGGTGAGGTTTCCCACTAAGTACTAGGCCAAGACAGAGCCCATAATGTATTGTGGTTGCACTGGAAGCTTCTGAATTCTGAAACATGGCAGACTTCTTTGATTCCTGGGCGGCCGTCCTCCACCAAAATCACACTCGTTGACCCGACAACCATTCCGCCCAGAAGAAAACTTAGTTTTATTTTGAAGTGGATTTGAGAAGAAAAGTTTGCTCTAGAGAGCCTTTATACTTAGAAAAATTCTTTGTCTTTCGAACCCCCCAATGGTACTTTGTATATATAGCATAGCAAGCAATACTTAGTAAAAACAGGGGTAACCTATTAGGATGGGAAATCCTAAGTATAGAGCTACTCATGGCATACTACAAAATCATCGTACTTGCAAAATAATACTAAGGAAAAATTCTACTAGATCATCCTACACATGCATACTGCAGAATTTTGAAGATCACATGCATAGAATCAAAACTGGGACAAAATTATGAACAAGTGGTGTAACTTGCCTTGATCCGAGCAGCACTCTACACAATAGCACTCCTTAGCGCACTCCGAGCAATCTAACGAATCACAAACATAGATCTGATCACAACTTGCTCAAAGCATATCACAAGAATATCATGCATGCATGCAAACATGGTATTTTATGCAAGGTTGGTTAAATTGATCAAGGTAGCAAGTTTGTGTTCTGATAGTGTAAGGGTGTCACTAGGATTGATTTTCCCAAGGGTTTAGATCTAATAGAGTCACTAAAACAAATCCTGGGATTATTAGAAGATCAAACCATCTAATTAGCCCCAAACTAGATCTAATGATCTTAAGCAAAGCTTAATGATTTGGATCAGTAGGTATTGTGGAAACAAAGTTATAGCAACAAGAATCAAATAGGATAGAATTTTAATTATTTTTCTATAGATTAAACTCTCTAATCTAATGCTTAAAATCTACACCTAAAACATTACTGCAAACCTGCAATATTATTACATATTTGGATTCTACATAAAATTAGGAATCCAACGGTATATTACAAGCTAGATTTGGACAAATATTTGATTTTATATGATTTTCGCAAGTTTGAATTCCAAATCTGCAAACAGATCTAAACTTCACTTAAAACCTAGCCAGGTGTCAGCGTCTGGTTGGTCCAGCTGGAGCGACGCGGCGCTGGCGCGTGCGTGCTGACGCGCGTGGCCACGTGGCAAGCCGCTATTCGCTGATACCCCTTCGGCATTCTTCTAATCCTACGCGTTCAACCTCAATCCGACGGTCAGGAGGGCGGCGGCGACTTACAAGGTGTGACGGCGACGCGGGGCGGCGGTGGCGTCAGTGGTCGACGGTGGCGGCGCTCCGGCGAGTCCCTGGAACCGCGGCGAGGTCGACGAGGTTCACCTGGCTCTCGCGGTCACGCTCGCGTCCTCGTCGTCTCCCCTCGCTTCCTCGGCTGTCAGCGGCGACCTGCTGTTCTCCTCGTCTCCGGCAATGCTCCGGCGTGCAATCGCGGCCAAGTTCCTGCGAGAGAGAAGGGGAAAAGCACGCGGCTAGAATTAGGGGTGGATGGTGAATCTCCAGAGAGAGGAAGGAGCAAGGGAGGGCTTCGAACCGTCTTCGGCGAGGTTGACCCGACGGCGGCGGTGCGATTCGACGATGGCTAGGGTTTGTTTGCAAGAAGGAATCGAGCGGGGGCGATTCGAGGGTGGTGGGGTTTAAGTAGACGGGAGCCTTGGCGTCGGGGACACGGACTTGTCTCCATTTCGATCGGAGTCCAACCACCTCACGGCGGCGCGCGGTTACCGTGGGGAGGAAGGTGATGACGGGTGGGCCAGGGCGGTCAGCGGGTGTGGCAGGTGGCGACGGGGCGAGTGGGCCGGTGACGGGCTGCGGAGGCTGGCGCGGCAAGCTGGCTGCCGCGTGGGCGCCGGTGGGCTGCGCTGCGGCCCAGTTAGATAGGTTGCCCTTTTTTTCCTTTAGTCATTTTCTTTTTTTCTGTTTTAGTAAAACCCTAACAACTTTTGCAAACTAAGTCCAAAATTGACGAAACTTGTTTCTAAATTTTCATAAAATTAAGGTGGTCAACATAGGGCCATAGTTTAATGTTTTACAAGGTTTTTTTAGAAGGGCCTCTACCATAATGCTTACATAAGGCAACCACTATTAGGGTTTTCTAGGTTTAGGTGTTTAGGATTTTTATTGCAATTTTCAATTGTAGGATGCAATGATGCAAGGATGATGCATGATACTAACAACATCCTAATACAAAGTCTGGGATGTTACAAACCTACCCCCCTTAAGAAGAATCTCGTCCTCGAGATTCGGGTTGGCTAGCAAATAGGTGTGGGTGTTCTGCCTTCAAGTCTTCTTCACGCTCCCACGTAGCTTCTTCCTCGGAGTGGTGGTTCCATTGTACCTTGCAGAATCTTATAGTCTTGGTGCGGGTAATCCTTTCAGCTGTTTCCAGGATTTTGATGGGTTTTTCCTCATAGGTAAGGTCATTCTCCAATTGAACCTCTTCTAGGGAAATGGTGTCTCTTAGCGGTGTTTCGGCCATCTCCGGGTGACACTTCTTTAGTTGCGACACGTGAAACACATCATGAACAGTCAGTCCTTCTGGTAACTCCAGCTGATAAGCCACTTCCCCTCTACGGGACAGAACCTTATATGGTCCTATGAATCGTGGGGCTAACTTTCCCTTGATTCCGAACCTCTTAACTCCTCGTAGGGGTGAAACTCGGAGATACGCATGGTCCCCTATTTCATAGGCCACATCCCTGCGCTTGGAATCAGCGTAGCTCTTCTGTCGGGATTGGGCTACCTTTAGCCTATCCTGAATCTATCGTACCTTTTCTTTGGCATCCTTTATCAAGTCAGGTCCAAAAAGACTGCGTTCACCTACTCCATTCCATAGCAATGGAGTCCTACACTTCCTGCCATATAGAACTTCAAACGGAGCCATCTTGATACTTGTCTGGTAGCTGTTGTTGTATGAGAACTTAGCATATGGCAGGTTATCGTCCCAACTAGACCCATAGTCTAGTGTGCAAGCTCTCAACATATCTTCCAAAATTTGATTCACCCTTTTTGTTTGTCCATCTGTTTGTGGGTGGAACAGTACTAAATTCTAGTCGGGTCCCAAGAGACTCATGTAGTTGTCGCCAAAACTTTGAAGTAAACTGGGTGCCTCTGTCTGACACAATTCCCTTGGGAACACCATGTAGGCTTACAATCCTTGACATGCATATCTTAGCGAGCTTAGCACTTGTATATGTGGTCTTTACGGGGATGAAGTGGGCCACCTTGGTAAAGTGGTCCACCACTACCCAGACAGAATCAAATCCAGAATGAGTCCGGGGCAATCCCGTGATGAAATCCATGCCTAGCTTGTCCCACTTCCAGTCGGGTATAGGTAGTGGTTGAAGTAATCCTGCCGGTTTCTGATGCTCGGCCTTAACTCTGTTGCACACATCACACAGAGAAATATACTCTGCAATATCTCTCTTTAGGTTATTCCACCAGAATCTATCCTTCACATCCATGTACATCTTTGTGTTACCTGGATGAATTGAGTATGGCGAATCATGAGCTTCTTGTAAAATCATCTTCCTGATATCGGGGTCATTGGGAACGCACAAACGCTTCCCATACCAGAGGGTTCCTTGTTCGTCCAGACGAAATTCTCTAGTCTTTCCTTCACTTATCCTGACTCTTATTTCTTCCAACTCTTTATCCCCCTTTTCTGCTTCTTGGATCCTTTCTTGGAAGGTGGACACTATTTCCATAGTCGCTATGTGTCCTTTCGGGACTATCTCTAGCCTGAGATCCCTGAATTGCTTGCATAAATCCTCTGGAAGTTCCCCTGCGGTAAGTCCATTCACATACACCTTACGACTTAAGGCATCAGCCACCACGTTTTCCTTTCCGGGGTGGTACTGTAAATCCAAGTCATAATCCTTAATTAGCTCAAGCCATCTTCGTTGTCTCATATTCAACTCCTTTTGGGTGAAGATGTACTTCAAACTTTTATGATCTGTGAACACATCACAATGTTTGCCCATGAGGTAGTGTCTCCATACCTTGAGTGCATTAACCACAGGCGCAAGTTCCAAATCATGTGTGGGATAATTGTGTTTGTGGTTCTTAAGTTGTCGGGAGGCATAGGATACCACTTTCCCATCCTTCATCAATACACTTCCAAGTCCTTGTCGAGAAGCGTCACAATAGACTTGAAAATCCTTCTGGATATCAGGCAGACACAGAACTGGTGCCGTTACAAGGCGTTTCTTCAACTCTTGAAAACTTGCTTCACATGCCTCGGTCCATAGGAATTTCTTTTCCTTCTTTAATAGTTCCGTCATGGGTTTTGCTATCTTGGAAAAGTTTTCGATGAACCTCCGGTAATATCCTGCGAGGCCCAAGAAACTTCTAATATCTCCCACATTCTTGGGTGACTCCCATTCCGTCACGGAAGCTACCTTGCTAGGATCTACGGCAACTCCTTTAGCTGACACAACATGACCAAGGAACCCCACTTCCTTTAACCAGAACTCGCACTTGCTGAATTTGGCGTACAACTTGTGTTCTCTTAGTTTCTCCATAATAAGGCGCAGGTGTTTCTCATGTTCCCTCTCATCCTTAGAGTATATGAGTATATCATCTATGAATACCACGATAAACTTGTCCAAATATTCCATGAACACTTTGTTCATCATGGTCATGAAGTATGCTGGGGCATTGGTCAGACCAAACGACATTACGGTGTACTCATACAATCCATATCTTGTGGTGAATGTTGTTTTGGGCACATCCTGCTCTTGAATCTTTAGCTGAAAGTAGCCTGATCGCAGATCGATCTTTGAGAACACACTTGCTCCTTTTAACTGGTCAAACAGGTCATTGATGTTGGGCAGTGGATACTTATTCTTAGTCGTCACTTCGTTCAACCAGCGGTAGTCCACAACCAGCCTCTTGGTCTTATCCTTCTTTTCCACAAATAGGACGGGTGCTCCCCAAGATGACGCGCTGGGTTGGATGAACCCCTTGTCCAATTGTTCCCTAAGCTGTTTCTTGAGTTCCTTTAACTCGTCCACATCCATCTTGTATGGTCTCTTAGCTATCGGCCCCGTGCCTGGCATTAAGTCAATGAGAAACTCGATATCACGGTCGGGTGGCATTCCGGGTAGCTCTTCTGGGAAGACATCTGGGTATTCCTTTACAATAGGTACCTCCTCCAAGCTAACCCCCTTAAGAGAGTTCACCATGACTTCTTTAAGTGCGAAATTCGACTTGATACGAATCCTTTTCCCTTCCGGTGTTGTGAGCACGACAGTTCTCTTGGCACAATCTATGACTCCTTCATATTCGGTCATCCAATTCATGCCCAAGATTATGTCTAATCCTTGTGATTCTAGAACTACTAGACTGGTGGGAAAAATATGTGTCCCAATCCTTAGTTCTAATTCACGGCAACCGGAGTTTGCCACTATTTCTCCCCCAGGAGAATTTACCCTTAAAGGAAAGTTTATAGTCTCCGTTGGTATCTTGCCTCTATCCACAAATACCCTTGATATGAATGAATGCGATGCACCGGTATCAAAAAGAACAACTGCGGGAATAGAATTGAGTTTGAACTTACCAATTATAGAGTCTGGCGCATCACAAGCATCCTCCATAGAAACATGATTCACCGTGGCTTTGACAAACGGATTTGGCTTCTTCCCGTTTCCATTGCCATGGTTGTGTCCATTACCATTCCCATTGCCATTGCCATTCTTCCTCTCGGGGCAAGAGGTTGCATAGTGCCCTGTCTTGTTGCACTTAAAGCATGTCACCTCACTGAGATCCTTTCCATTGCTGCCATTCCCATTGCGGTTCTTATGCCCATTGTGTTTGTGGCCACCATGGTTATGACCGTTATAGTTGTGGCTATTATTGTTATAAGGTGGAGGCGAAGAGTTGCGCTGCTTCTGATACGGAACAGAGTGCTTATGAGGATTAGACTTCCTCTTGCGGTTTTCTATGCTCTTCCTTTTCGATTCAACCACAATGGCTCTGTTCAGGAGTTCCTGAAAGTTGTCAAATTTCTTAGCCACAAGCTGAATGGATATCTCATCATTGAGCCCTCTTAAGAACTCCTCCTGTCTCTTGGCATCAGTGGAAACATCATCGTGTGCATAACGGGCTAGCTTATTGAAAAGCTCTCCATACTCGGTGACAGAACGGTGCAGCTGGTGTAGGTTGCGAAACTCGCGCCTCTTTAGAGTCATGACACCAGCAGCCACATGATGAGTGTGAAAAGCTAACTCAAACTGTTCCCAAGTGATAGCATCAATATCCGGGTGGGTGACTTGGTAGTTATCCCACCATTCTGCAGCAGGTCCTTCAAGCTGGTGTGCGGCATAACGCACCCTATCGGCTCCGACAGCTTGCACGGTGTCTAGCTTCTTGTTGATCGTACGCAGCCAGTCATCAGCGATGATTGGTTCAGTGCTGCTAGTGAAGGTAGGTGGGTTCAGCCTCAAAAACCGATTCAAGCGATCCTGTTGAGGAGGTGGCGGAGGTGGTGGTGGTGGCGGGTTGTTGTTGTTGTTTTGCATGTTCTGAGTGAGCAGTTGGATCAGCTGGTTCTGAGTGGCCAAAAGTTGTGCTATTTCTGGCGGGATTTCGGGGTTCGCACGTCTTGGCGGCATCTGTGGGTTAAAGAGAATAGTTAAGAAATAGACAGAAAGACTAAGTAGTAAACTCCTACCCTTATGAAAACACACCAAGCACACAAGGAACACAAGACATAATAACACAGCTTTAACACAGAAAACAACCAAGTTTAACTAAACCAGACTTGTCTTGGTATTTATTACATTTGCGAATAATGTTCTACTATAGAACTAAAGGTGGTCCAACTATTACACATCTTCCACGCCTTCCTCTTCCTCGTCCTCGAACGAGTAGCCTTCTTGCTCTAGAGTTGTCTTGTACAACTCCATCTCCTTTGTGGTGGATTCAAGCTTCTCTTGGAGGTTATTTATCTCATCTTGTAGCTTCTGGGTAGTGGCTTCCAGATTCTCCTGAAGTCCCTCCTTCTCGCTTTGTAGTTCCTCCACTAAACTTGACTTCTTCGCGGCTTCAAGTTGCTTTGCCAAGTCCCTCTTGGAAGCACGCACATCATTGATTATCTTGCAAAGGCCTTAAGTTTGCACTTCATCTCCATCGATCTGTTGTTTGAGTTCCCTAATTCTCTTGTTTTTATTTATCACCCTCTTCTCTTGGTTAGCGAACTTCTTCTCTTGGTCCTGGAATTTTATCTCTTGGAGCTTCATTGCCTCCTCCTGCTGCTTAATCATTTCTTCCTTCTCCTTGATGAGGGCGCATAGCTCGTTGTTCTTCAACATCCCGAGGAAGGTACCCTTCTCAAGGTCATGGATGTGGCACTCCAAGTCTTGATATTGTGTTCTTCGGCGCTTGGTATAAGTTCTTTCCTCAAAGGTTAACTCCATGAGAATTCCTTCCTCATCTCGTCTTCCAAAGAGGCCGCCGCATTGTCCTTGGAGAGCTTCTTGATGACGTCCACATAGGCGACCAATGAGTTGCTGCAAGCTAATGCTAAGGGCCTTCTCCTTGGAATCGCTAACAATGTGGATTGCTATGTCTTCCTCCGGGTTCTTGCCTCGCTCTTTTCCTGGTTGGATGACCTTGACTCCCCAACAGCCGTCCTTGTGGAGTTTCTTCATTGTGCTCCCCTGGATTGTTGGGAGAGGAAGGTCCAAACATGTGAGTAGATCCATGAGGAATCCACCAAAGCGAAGGGGCTCGATGTCCGCGATGGTGTCGTAGAGGAAGCTTGTCATCTTTGAGTCAGAAGAATGAAGGTTTGATACTTAAACAAGTAGAGGAAGGTAGATACTAGAAGTGCGGAAAATAACTTAGTAGAAGAACGGGTAAGGCACAAAAGTTAGAGGTGGTTCCAATCCTAGGGTCACGTCCTAAAGGCAACGATGTGCTCTGATACCATCTGTAGTGACCTCGGATCGGTAAGGATCCTAAGTCCCTGTGATTAACATGCTAGTCCCTGGATCAATAGCTAGCACTCACAGTCGATGAAATATCATGTAAACACAAAGTCTTTATTACACGGAGAATCCAGAGTATGAATTTATTACAAAAATTGCTTAGCATTATGCTAGCTCAAATAACAGCGGAAACATAAAAGCAGCATGAGTCCATCAACGCCCAGGCTTGTCGAGTGTAGACCCGCGATCCCTACGCACCTTTCAATCTTCGGATTCTGCACATAAGACGTGCAGCCAACAAGTTGGGTCAATACTTTGAATGTATTGGCAAATTACACCAAGGAAAGAAAAGACTATCTCTACATGCAAGGCTGGTATAGGCTGTAGAGTTCATTTGCTCAAAGCTAGTTTTCTTAAGTAGAGAGAAGAAGAGAGGATTGCCCTACTTTGTAAACATTTGCTTTAGATAAAATAAGGTCGAGTGGCACACGAGGATATTACGCACCAAGTGTCCAAACAACCAAACACTTGGATATTACGCATCAAGCGCCACTTGGATATTACACACCAAGTTCCCCAAATTCCCACCCATTAGCGATATTACGCACGCCATGGGGTTTCAAAACTTTGTTTTAGAACAGAGAGAGGAAGATCCTTCAGAGGCCCCATCCTTCAGACGCTCACTGTTGTTCTGTTATCGTGAACACGGCCGATCGATCAGATTGCAATACTCTCGAGAGTTTGTGCACTTTACCCACAATCCACGATCAAGTCCTTTTACAGACAAGACCATGGCGAGGCTTTCCCTTAGTAGCCCCTCTACCTTCCGGATCTAACCGTGCCAAGAACCTCCAAATGTTGGTACCCAGGTGAGGTTTCCCACTAAGTACTAGGCCAAGACAGAGCCCATAATGTATTGTGGTTGCACTGGAAGCTTCTGAATTCTGAAACATGGCAGACTTCTTTGATTCCTGGGCGGCCGTCCTCCACCAAAATCACACTCGTTGACCCGACAACCATTCCGCCCAGAAGAAAACTTAGTTTTATTTTGAAGTGGATTTGAGAAGAAAAGTTTGCTCTAGAGAGCCTTTATACTTAGAAAAATTCTTTGTCTTTCGAACCCCCCAACGGTACTTTGTATATATAGCATAGCAAGCAATACTTAGTAAAAACAGGGGTAACCTATTAGGATGGGAAATACTAAGTATAGAGCTACTCATGGCATACTACAAAATCATCGCACTTGCAAAATAATACTAAGGAAAAATTCTACTAGATCATCCTACACATGCATACTACAGAATTTTGAAGATCACATGCATAGAATCAAAACTGGGACAAAATTATGAACAAGTGGTGTAACTTGCCTTGATCCGAGCAGCACTCTACACAATAGCACTCCTTAGCGCACTCCGAGCAATCTAACGAATCACAAACATAGATCTGATCACAACTTGCTCAAAGCATATCACAAGAATATCATGCATGCATGCAAACATGGTATTTTATGCAAGGTTGGTTAAATTGATCAAGGTAGCAAGTTTGTGTTCTGATAGTGTAAGGGTGTCACTAGGATTGATTTTCCCAAGGGTTTAGATCTAATAGAGTCACTAAAACAAATCCTGGGATTATTAGAAGATCAAACCATCTAATTAGCCCCAAACTAGATCTAATGATCTTAAGCAAAGCTTAATGATTTGGATCAGTAGGTATTGTGGAAACAAAGTTATAGCAACAAGAATCAAATAGGATAGAATTTTAATTATTTTTCTATAGATTAAACTCTCTAATCTAATGATTAAAATCTACACCTAAAACATTACTGCAAACCTGCAATATTATTGCAGATTTGGATTCTACATAAAATTAGGAATCCAACGGTATATTACAAGCTAGATTTGGACAAATATTTGATTTTATATGATTTTCGCAAGTTTGAATTCCAAATCTGCAAACAGATCTAAACTTCACTTAAAACCTAGCCAGGTGTCAGCGTCTGGTTGGTCCAGCTGGAGCGACGCGGCGCTGGCGCGTGCGTGCTGACACGCGTGGCCACGTGGCAAGCCGCTATTCGCTGATACCCCTTCGGCATTCTTCTAATCCTACGCATTCAACCTCAATCCGACGGTCAGGATGGCGGCGGCGACTTACAAGGTGTGACGGCGACGCGGGGCGGCGGTGGCATCAGTGGTCGACGGTGGCGGCGCTCCGGCGAGTCCCTGGAACCGCGGCGAGGTCGACGAGGTTCACCTGGCTCTCGCGGTCACGCTCGCGTCCTCGTCGTCTCCCCTCGCTTCCTCGGCTGTCAGCGGCGACCTGCTGTTCTCCTCGTCTCCGGCAATGCTCCGGCGTGCAATCGCGGCCAAGTTCCTGCGAGAGAGAAGGGGAAAAGCACGCGGCTAGAATCAGGGGTGGATGGTGAATCTCCAGAGGGAGGAAGGAGCAAGGGAGGGCTTCGAACCGTCTTCGGCGAGGTTGACCCGACGGCGGCGGTGCGATTCGACGATGGCTAGGGTTTGTTTGCAAGAAGGAATCGAGCGGGGGCGATTCGAGGGTGGTGGGGTTTAAGTAGACGGGAGCCTTGGCGTCGGGGACACGGACTTGTCTCCGTTTCGATCGGAGTCCGACCACCTCACGGCGGCGCGCGGTTACCGTGGGGAGGAAGGTGATGACGGGTGGGCCAGGGCGGTCAGCGGGTGTGGCAGGTGGCGACGGGGCGAGTGGGCCGGTGACGGGCTGCGGAGGCTGGCGCGGCAAGCTGGCTACCGCGTGGGCGCTGGTGGGCTGCGCTGCAGCCCAGTTAGATAGGTTGCCCTTTTTTTTCCTTTAGTCATTTTCTTTTTTTCTGTTTTAGTAAAACCCTAACAACTTTTGCAAACTAAGTCCAAAATTGACGAAACTTGTTTCTAAATTTTCATAAAATTAAGGTGGTCAACATAGGGCCATAGTTTAAGGTTTTACAAGGTTTTTTTAGAAGGGCCTCTACCATAATGCTTACATAAGGCAACCACTATTAGGGTTTTCTAGGTTTAGGTGTTTAGGATTTTTATTGCAATTTTCAATTGTAGGATGCAATGATGCAAGGATGATGCATGATACTAACAACATCCTAATACAAAGTCTGTGATGTTACAAACCTGTCTTAACCGTCTTGTTTGTAGACAACAGTGAACCTGCGAACTATGAGGAAGCAATGATGAGCCCAGACTCTGAGAAATGGCTAGAGGCCATGAAATCCGAATTGGGATCCATGAGCGAAAACCAAGTATGGACTTTGGTAGACCCTCCTAGCGACCGTAAGGCCGCTGAGTGCAAATGGATTTTCAAGAAGAAAACGGACGCGGATGGTTATGTTACTGTCTATAAAGCTCGACTTGTCGCAAAAGGGTTTCGGCAAGTTCAAGGTGTTGACTACGATGAGACTTTCTCTCCCGTAGCGATGTTTAAGTCCATTCGTATTTTATTAGCAATTGCTGCATTTCATGATTATGAAATATGGCAGATGGATGTCAAGACTGCGTTCCTTAATGGCAACAATGATGAAGAGTTGTATATGATGCAGCCCGAAGGTTTTGTCGATCCTAAGGATGCTAATAAGGTGTGCAAACTTCAGCATTTCATTTATGGACTGAAGCAAGCATCTCGGAGTGGGAACCTTCGTTTTGATCAAGTGATCAAGAGTTTTGGATTTGTTCCAAATTGCTACGAAGCATGTATCTACAAGAAAGTGAGTGGGAGCTCGGTGACATTTTTAGTACTATATGTGGATGACATATTGATTATTGGAAATGACATTGGTATGCTTAACGATGTGAAGAGTTATTTGAATAAATGTTTTTCAATGAAAGACCTAGGAGAAGCTGCTTATATATTAGGCATCAAAATCTATGGAGATAGACAAAGACGCCTAATAGCTTTAAGCCAAAGTACATATCTAGACAAAGTTCTGAAAAGGTTCAGAATGGATAAAGCAAAGAAAGGTTCATTGCCCATGTTGTCAGGTAAGATATTGAGCAAGGCTCAGTGTCCAGCTACGGCAAAAGATAGAGATACTATGAGAAAAGTGCCATATGCCTCGGCCATAGGTTCTATCATGTATGCCATGCTATGTACTAGACCGGATGTGTCCAATGCTCTTAGTTTGACGAGCAGATACCAAAGTGATCTAGGAGTGGAACACTGGACAGCCGTAAAGAACATCCTAAAGTATTTAAATAGGACTAAATAAATGTTCTTGGTTTATGGAGGTGATGAGCAGCTCGTCGTAAAAGGTTACGTCGACACTAGTTTCGACACCGACCCGGATGATTCTAAATCTCAGACAGGATACGTTTATATTTTGAATGGGGGAGCTGTGAGCTGGAGAAGCTGCAAGCAAAGCGTGATCGCGGGATCTACAACAGAAGCGGAATACATGGCTTCTTCAGAAGCGTCAAGTGACGGAGTTTGGATCAGGAACTTCATCACTGAGCTTGGTGTGGTTCCAAGTGCCTTGGACCCACTAGAGATATTGTGCGACAACACTGGCGCCATAGCATTGGCTAAGGAACCAAGATATCATCCAAAGACCAAGCACATCAACCGCCGTTTTCATATAATTCGAGATTATATAGCAGATGGAGATCTAAAGATTAGCAAAGTACATACGGATCTGAATGTCGCAGATCCGTTGACTAAACCTCTTCCACGAGTAAAACATGATCAGCACCTTAATGCCATGGGTTTTAGATTGTTGCCAGATGTAAACTAGATTATTGACTCTAGTGCAAGTGGGAGACTGTTGGAATTATGCCCTAAAGGCAATAATAAAGATGTTATTATTATAATTCTTGTTCATGATAAAGTTTATATTCCATGCTAGATTTGTATTAAGAGGAAACTTTGATACTTGTGTGGTTTATGAACAACACCGTGTCCCTAGTACGCCTCTATGGACTAGCTCATTGATTAATGATGGTTAAGGTTTCCTAACCATAGACATGAGTTGTCGATTAATAATGAGATCATGTCATTAGGAGAATGGTATGATGGACTGTAAGATCCCTCCCTTTATTAAGGTAAGGATCCCTGTGATTGCAATGCTAGTCCCTGGATCAATAGCTAGCATCCACAGTTAAGATGTAATATCAAGAAACAAAGGTCATAATACAACTTTATAACCAGGAATAAAATAATTTATTACATCTTACATAGCTCATTTGGCTATCTCAATTACAATGCAGCAGAATATAACAATAGCATGGGGTCCTTCATCTTCAAAGTGCCACAGGCAGTCATGTTTGTTGTAGACTTGTAATCCTAATTCAATAACTTCACTAACATCAAACAAACCTGCAACATAATAAGTTACAGCCACAAGGGTCAATACATTTGAATTGTATTGGCAAGTGATACTATGGTAGTATAGTGGAGTCTATCATCTATATGCATTTGGCTAAGTGGAGCTTAGGCTTGCTTTGCTCAAAATAGATTTTCCTTACCATTTGAAAACACTAAGTTTTTGCTTGACAAAATCACCCAAGGCATCTCCCAATAGGAATTGGTGATCCTTCAACCCTTATTCATCCACAAGTTTTAACTTAGAAATTGGGATGAGGAGATTCTTGATAGCTTCCATATATTGATGCTCAAGTTGTCCAATACCATGGACATGGCTAAGTACTTAGATTCTTCCATCTGCAGAGGTTGTGCACTTTCCCCACAAGACTTGATTTTCACCAAGACAGGACCTTTCAGAAGCCTTCCCTTAGACCAAATGGACGCGCTACAACCTATCATCCCACTACCACCAACTGTCCAAATGGCTAAGTTATTGCAACCTATATGATCCAGGCAGAGCCCATATTGCCAAGTGGCTGCACTAGAAGCTTCTTAACATTTGGCCTCTCAAATCTCTTTGTTCCTGGGTGGCCATCCACAAGTGTGATACACAAGGTAAACCATAGAAATGGGACTCGTGTAACCACTCAACACAAACCATTCCTTCCATTCCACCTAGGTGATTCATTCACTTAGTTGTTTTATTAAACAAAACAGAAGTCCTTGACTTAGAAATATCCCATAGTATGAATATAATCCACCCTAGTTTTCTACTAGCTAAGATAAGCATGATAGTAGTAGGAATCTTAACTTAGGAAAATTCTACTAGGGTTTCATCTACTAGGATTTCCCATGGCATAGTTTACACTTAGCAAAATTCCATGCAAGTCCTACTTAGAAATATCACTAATGCATAGTGAAAATAACGGGACAAAAGTATGAAGCATCACTTGCCTTTTTGGTAGAGAATATAAGTTCACTCCTTGATCTTGCAATGTTCACACTCTTCAAATTCCACTATAATTCAATCAAGCAAGCAATATTTCAATCTACCATTCAAGCAAAACATCACATAAAATGATAGAAACAAAACATTGCATGCAAGCATGCTAAAGATTGTTTTATTTGGAAAAGTGGTTTCTAATAGGTTATAATCATTCTAAAACACTTATTGGTCATTTTATAAAGTGGCAAAACTATTTGCAAAAGAATTTACTTATAAACCATTTTATTACCAAATCAATATTTTATGTGGTTGAAAATGCCTTTATCAAAGTAACAATCTTTATAGGGTTCACCAAATACATTTTTAAATCATAAAACTTGGTGCTTGGGGTCAGAGAGTTTAAATCAAAACATTTACCAAATATTTTCCTCCAAAAAGTATTTTTAACATATAACAACATTTTTATTTGACTAGAAATGGTTTAAATCAAAGATTTATTCTTTTGCTTCACCAAATATATTTTTGAAACCACAAATTGATTTCTATGGTCAGTAGGTTCAAAAAAAACCATTTGCCAAATATTTTATTCCCAAAATAATTTTAGAATGAATTTTATATTCCAAACATGCCTACACAAGTTTCTGCAAAAACAATCATTTTACCAGAAGAAATTTACTAAACAAAGGGCATGGTTGGATAGGGCTTGTCTTGCTGATTCCACTGATATAAAATTTGCAAAATTTGGACGTATGGTTTGAAAGTTATGGATTTTACAAATTTGGTCATCTAATAGACAAGTTTCTGTTTTTAAAACAGATTCCAGGCCACGTGTCACGTTCTGATTCGTATATACCTATTCGCGCGGATCGGTCTACACGGTACGTTAGATATAAACAGATCGTGCGGCACAGGAGCAAGCATACCCCTTCGATTAATGTTCTTTCGTGTGCGTTGGATCTGAATCCTACGGTGCACAGCACGCTTACCATCGAGTGGCGGCGGAGCGGCCTGGTGGTGGCGTTGGCGAGAGAGGGTGGGGAGAAGCTCACCGGGTTCGCAGGGTTGCGCTGATTCTCGACGTGGTCGCCTCAGGGTCAGGGGCGCACGGGGGTGACGGTGATTGCTCGCCGGAGAGATGCCTGGCGACGGTCTCGTACTGTCGCGGTCGGAGACGAGGTTGTAGATCGCGCGCGGTTGATTGGCGAGCACCTGGAGATGCATAAGACACAGGCGAACAAAACGGCATGATCCACTGGTCGAGGCGCGCACGGAGTCGAGTTCTAGGGCTCACCGGAGTTGCGGGGGTCATCGGTGGCGCACTGGTGAAGACGCTGCCGACGTTCTGGATCGAGCGCGGTTGATCTAGGAGTACTGGGAGATGCGCCAGAGTCTGTGGGTCAAGCTCGTGTGGTCGAGGGGGCGAGGGGCGATGGGGACTGGCCGGAATTGCCGCCGGAGGGCGTCGTAGGCAGTGGGATTCAGGTGAGTAATTCGTGCAGCCCGGTGGCGAGGAGGGGGGTGGCGACGGAGGGGAAAGAGAGAGGGCATCGAGGCGCTTTAACGAGCATGGTCGCAGGGGGTAAAGGCTGCGTCAATGCCGCGAATTAAATCGAGCATTCAACGGCGGAAACAGCCGGCGAGGTGAGAGGGAGAAGAAGTCGCGGCAGGTGAGGAAGAAAGCTAGGAGGTGGGACCTGGCTGTCTTCCAGAGAGAAAGAGGTGGGGTCGGTCCAAGTCGTCAGCGACGTTGTGGGTCAATTCGCGAGTGAAAAATGATTCGCTGTGGGTGGGGTGGGGAGGTGGGCTTGCTGGGCCAGTGGGTCTTGCTGGGCTGGGTCGACCTTGTTCATTTTTTTTGTTCTGTTTCTTTTTCTTTTTTCATTTCTTTTATTCTGTTTTGATTTTGATTAAACAATTCAAACACTCATTTGAATTCAAACCTTTGACAAATTTTCTGAATAAATCAAACACTGTTTATTACCACATTCTGAAGTCAAATTTAGAATAAATCTTTTATTCTTTTAGTGTCTTTTAATTATTTAAAGTAGGTTCTTGTATTAATTCCTTCAAGATTTAATAACGTTTTTTTAAATCCATTTAAATTCTAAATCCTTCCAAAACCTTTCAGTAAGTTTTATTTACTTAATAGGGTGTCAAATAATTCACCTTGAATTATTTGGAAATGTTTTTAATATGTTTTATTAATCATTTAAAATTGGATTTGTCTTTATTCAAATAGAATTTGGTTTATGCCATTTTATTTATTTTGGAAAATTCTTTAGTCTTATATTTTATTTGGATTTGGATTATATTTATTCCATTTTCTTATGGATTAGGTCAAGAGTTAATTTGGCCTTTTAATATTCCTCATTTAATATTTCTATCTTTATCTTATAAAATCCATATCTTTTTATTTATAGATCCAAACTTGGTGATCTCAATTTGTAAAATCTCTTTTAATAATTTTTTATCCTTTTAAATATTTTTAGGACTATTTGCTCACCATTTGGTATGGATTTTATATAAGTGCTTTATTAGCTTTGGGAATTCAATTTCCTTATCTTATTAAACTCATAAGATTTTATCTATGACTCCAAATTAAGTGAATCCAATTCATATGGTTTTATAATATTTCTAATAGTCATTATTGATCAATTTGAAATGTTTGTTTGACCAATTTTTATATGGATCAAATCCATAGTCTTAGAGCTAACTTGAAAATGATTTTCTTCCATTAGGCTTTTAGAGTTTTGGTTTATCCTCCAAGTGTTTAAATTTCCAGATGCATTTATGAAGAATGCATTTCACTTGATTTGAATTTAGTTGGATTCAAACATTTAACCAAAGTTTGTTCAAGATGGGATTTTAAGTTTCCATTTAGAAACAAAAGTTTCTTTTACCCTAAATTTCAACAATTATTTATTTTGTTTATTTATTTTTCACATTACAAGATTTGGAAAATCTTGGGATGTGACAGGCTACCACCCTTAAAATAAATCTCGTCCCGAGATTTGGGAAGGATAGGGGTTACAAGTTGGCTCAAAGCAACTAGGGTACTACCACCCTTAAAAAATTTCCAACTAGATTACTTCTTGGCTTGCTTGGGATCTTGTTGAAACCTCTCTGGGCAAACATATGCATAGTGTCCTTTATTTCCACACTTGAAACATGTGACAAGGCTGAGATCCTTCATGGGCTTTATCTTGTGCTTCATCTTTTCTGGACAATTGCTTGCATAATTCCCTTGGTTACCACAATTGTAACATGTGACAAAATTGAGTTCTTCACGTATCTTCTGTGGACAAGTTGATACATAATGGCCTAGCTCTTTGCAGTTGTTGCACCACACTTGGTTAATCTCCTTATATTTCTTCTTCTTCTCAGGACATTCATTGGCATAGTGTCCCATCTCTTTGCAATGGCAACATTGCACTTGGCTTTTGTCCTTCTTCTTCTTGGGTTTCTCCAAAGCTAAGAGTGCTTCTAGTTCATGCTCTTCATATCTTATCTCAAAGGTAGGAAATTTTCCTGGCCTCCTTGATCTTTTCCTTGGATAATACATATGTCTCCTCTTTGTTCCTTCAAATTGAGTCATATTGCATGGAGGTGCAAGCTGAGATTTTCCTTTGTCTTCATCCTTCTTGGCAGAAGTTGTTCCCTTATGGTAATCTACAATCAGTTGTTGCACTCCACCTTGTTTCCTTTGTTGAACTATGGAATAGATGGGGCATTGGATAGGGACATGATTATTTCCTTCACATAGGAAACAAGTAGCTTGAGATGTGAGGCATTGATTATTTGGATGTTTCTCTTCACAATTGGGGCATTGATCTTCATGCTCTTTGGAAGTGTGATCCTTGTCTCCACAAATATTGCAAGCTTGGGTTCCATCCAGAATATCATCCTTAACATCCTTGTTGTCATAAACTCTTTGGGGAGAGTTGTCTCTCATGTTGATCATTTGATCTGTCACCTTATGCAATAATTGGGTTTGGGTTTCCAAAAACCTTTGCATGGTTGGATCTACCTCACTGGTGTTGGCTAAACATTGAGCTGTCACTTGTTTCAACTAGGTTTGGGTTACTATGAGTTCCCTCATGTTGATCTCTTGGTTGTTGTTGTTATCACCATCCTTGATGTTGGAGTTCCTTGGAGTAGTCATCTGTTTGGGTTGGATTGGGATTAGAATGGGAAAAAGATTTCTAAGGAAATATTCTAATCACACACATCACAATTCACTCAAGCAATGTGCAAGCAATCACAAACAAACATTCCACTCAAACAACAAAGTTCAAGCACATTTTTAGGCAACAAAATATTTTTTCCTACACCACATAAGTTGTTGGAGATATGCCCAAGAGGCAATAATAAAGTGGTTATTATCATATCTTCATACTTATGATAAATTTTTACATACCATGCTATAATTGTATTAACCGGAAACATTAATACTTGTGTGATTTGTAAACATAAAAGAGTCCCTAGTAAAGCCTCTTGTTAAACTAGCTTGTTGGTTAATATATAATCAAGGTTTCCTGATCATGAACATAGAGATGTTATTAACAATAGGGTCATATCATTAGGAGAATGATGTGATGGACATACTCCTATAGTTAATCGTAGCATAAAGATCAAGTCATTTAATATAGTTCATTTGCTATGAGCTTTCTGATACATAGTAACCTAATTCCTTCGACCATGAGATCATGTTAATCACCATCACCGGAAGGATGCTTTGATGACATCAAACACCACACCGTAACTAGGTGGCTATAAAGGTGGCATTGAGTGTTCGGAAAGTATGGGTTGAGGCTCATGGATCAAGAGTGGGATTTGTCCATCCATATGACGGATAGATATACTCTGGGCCCTCTCAGTGGAATGTCATCCAATTAGCTTGCAAGCATGTGACTGGCTCACAAGGGATCACATATCACGGGAACGAGAAAAGAGTACTTATCGGTAACGAGGTTGAACTAGGTATGCAGAGATACCGACGATCAAAACCTCGGATAAGTAAACTATCGTGAGACAAAGGGAAATTGGTATCGTATGTAAGTGGTTCATTCGATCGCAAAGTAATCATAGAAATATGTGGGAGCCATATGAATTTCCAGATTCCTCTATTGGTTATTGATCGGAGAAGTGTCTCGGTCATGTCCGCATAATTCACGAACCGTAGGGAGACACACTTAAGGATTTGATGTTGTTGAGTAGTTATGGAATGATTAGTAAGATACCGAGTGTTGTTCGGAGTCTCGGATGGGATCCGGGATATCACGAGGAGATCCGGAATGGTCCGAAGAATAAGATTCATATAAGGAAAGTCCTATTTCAGAGTTCGGGAAAGTTTCCGATGATTTCATCGGAGAGGTTCTAGAAGGTTCACCGGTCCGAAAGGAGAATGGTCCATGAATGTGTCATGGGTAAGTGGAATGATTGGATCATGTCCAAGGTCACTTGGTGTTGGCATATGCAAGAGAGAAATAAAACTCTAAATTGAAAGTCAAACGGGAAGTTTGAAAAGTCAAACTGGAACAATGCTTTCCTAGTGGGAGAAGAAACAAGTCCTTCTCTCAATCCAACTTGGGTTTGGGTTTGGATTCAAACCCACCCCTCCCAAGGCTGCCCCTCCCTCTCATAAATAGAGGGGGAGGGCTGCCCCAAACAACACAAGTTCCAAGCCCTCTCCACGAGCCGCCGCCACCGCCAGCGCCGCCGCTCGCCGCCGCCGCCGCGCCGCCGCCGGTCTGTCTCCGCCGCCTTAGCCGCCACCGACACCTCCTCCTCCCAGATCTCTAAACCCTAGTTTTCCGGGAAACCCTAATCCAACATACTCGCTTCGGCTTAAGGCGAAGCCCTGCGAGATCTCCCCTCTACTTCCGGTACCACGCCGTCGTGCTGCCGGAATCGCGAGGAGAGTGCTACAACCTCCGCTGCCTGCTGGAACAAGGGAGAGGAAGGTCTTCATCGAGTACCGAACGTGTGACCGACTGCGGGAGCGCTGCCGGAACGCAGCGCCGGAAGGATCGTCTACGCGATCTTGAGATCGGCACATGTACGACTACATCACCCACGAGAATCTGCTCTCGTTAACCGCTTTGGAATCTTCAAGGGTGAGTTCCTCTATCGACTCGTTGCTACAATCTAGTAGATAGATCTTGGCTTGTTTGTGTGCATGTGGTAGAAATTTTTTGTTTTCCATGCTACGAACCCCTACATAAGTTGGTGTGTTTAATTTAAACTAAACATGGTGGTCCAACTATATGGTTCACTTGAGATCATTCCATCCTTCTTAGTTGGTTCTTCTTGAATGAGGTCATGGTTTCCTTGGAAAATTCTTGTGTCTTGGTCACAAAAATTTCAAAGGTGATGATGATTCCTAAGTTGTGTTTCCTTGGTCTTCAAGTCTTGAGCAACATTTCTTGTCTCACTTGTAGTCCTTAGTGATATCCAAGTTGAAGTCCGTGTTGAGAATAAGGTTAAAATCACTTGAGTTGGTGAAGTCCTTTGCTCATGTTGAAGTCTTTGGCCATGGGGTAGACTTTGTCCATTAAGTTGAAGTAGAAGAGGTGTAGAATCAAAACCAAAAAGGTTGAGTAAAGAGTAAACAAGATTGTTTGTAAATAAGTTTTGGAACAAGTACAACTCCTATTTTTCTAAGGGGTTTTGTCCAATCCTAGGGTTACAAATCCTATAGGCAACACAATGCTCTAATACCATTTGTAAGATCCCTCCCTTTATCAAGGTAAGGATCCCTGTGATTGCAATGCTAGTCCCTGGATCAATAGCTAGCATCCACAGTTAAGATGTAATATCAAGAAACAAAGGTCATAATACAACTTTATAACCAGGAATAAAATAATTTATTACATCTTACATAGCTCATTTGGCTATCTCAATTACAATGCAGCATAATATAACAATAGCATGGGGTCCTTCATCTTCAAAGTGCCACAGGCAGTCATGTTGGTTGTAGACTTGTAATCCTAATTCAATAACTTCACTAACATCAAACAAACCTGCAACATAATAAGTTACAGCCACAAGGGTCAATACATTTGAATTGTATTGGCAAGTGATACTATGGTAGTATAGTGGAGTCTATCATCTATATGCATTTGGCTAAGTGGAGCTTAGGCTTGCTTTGCTCAAAATAGATTTTCCTTATCATTTGAAAACACTAAGTTTTTGCTTGACAAAATCACCCAAGGCATCTCCCAATAGGAATTGGTGATCCTTCAACCCTTGTTCATCAACAAGTTTTAACTTAGAAATTGGGATGAGGAGATTCTTGATAGGTTCCATGTATTGATGCTCAAGTTGTCCAATACCATGGACATGGCTAAGTACTTAGATTCTTCCATCTGCAGAGGTTGTGCACTTTCCCCACAAGACTTGATTTTCACCAAGACAGGACCTTTCAGAAGCCTTCCCTTAGACCAAATGGACGCGCTCCAACCTATCATCCCACTACCACCAACTTTCCAAATGGCTAAGTTATTGCAACCTATATGATCTAGGCAGAGCCCATATGGCCAAGTGGCTGCACTAGAAGCTTCTTAACATTTGGCCTCTCAAATCTCTTTGTTCCTGGGTGGCCATCCACAAGTGTGATACACAAGGTAAACCATAGAAATGGGCCTTGTGTAACCACTCAACACAAACCATTCCTTCCATTCCACCTAGGTGATTCATTCACTTAGTTGTTTTATTAAACAAAACACAAGTCCTTGACTTAGAAATATCCCATAGTATGAATATAATCCACCCTTGTTTTCTACTAGCTAAGCTAAGCATGATAGTAGTAGGAATCTTAACTTAGGAAAATTCTACTAGGGTTTCATCTACTAGGATTTCCCATGGCATAGTTTACACTTAGCAAAATTCCATGCAAGTCCTACTTAGAAATATCACTAATGCATAGTGAAAATAATGGGACAAAAGTATGAAGCATCACTTGCCTTTTTGGTAGAGAATATAAGTTCACTCCTTGATCTTGCAATGTTCACACTCTTCAAATTCCACTATAATTTAATCAAGCAAGCAATATTTCAATCTACCATTCAAGCAAAACATCACATAAAATGATAGAAACAAAACATTGCATGCAATCATGCTAAAGATTGTTTTATTTGGAAAAGTGGTTTCTAATAGGTTATAATCATTCTAAAACACTTATTGGTCATTTTATAAAGTGGCAAAACTATTTTCAAAAGAATTTACTTATAAACCATTTTATTAACAAATCAATATTTTATGTGGTTGAAAATGCCTTTATCAAAGTAACAATCTTTATAGGGTTCACCAAATACATTTTTAAATCTTAAAACTTTGTGCTTGGGGTCAGAGAGTTTAAATCAAAACATTTACCAAAGATTTTCCTCCAAAAAGTATTTTTAACATATAACAACATTTTTATTTGACTAGAAATGGTTTAAATCAAAGATTTATTCTTTTGCTTCACCAAATATATTTTTGAAACCACAAATTGATATCTATGGTCAGTAGGTTCAAAACAAACCATTTGCCAAAGATTTTATTCCCAAAATAATTTTAGAATGAATTTTATATTCCAAACATGCCTACAAAAGTTTCTGCAAAAACAATCATTTTACCAGAAGCAATTTACTAAACAAAGGGCATGGTTGGATAGGGCTTGTCTTGATGATTCCATTGATATAAAATTTGCTAAATTTGGACGTGTGGTTTGGAAGTTATGGATTTTACAAATTTGGTCATCTAATAGAGAAGTTTCTGTTTTTAAAACAGATTCCAGGCCACGTATCACGTTCTGATTCGTATATACCTATTCGCGCGGATCGGTCTACACGGTACTTAGATATAAACAGATCGTGCAGCACAGGAGCAAGCATACCCCTTCGATTAATGTTCTTCCGTGTGCGTTGGATCTGAATCCTACGGTGCACAGCACGCTTACCATCGAGTGGCGGCACTGGCGGCGGCAGGTGGCGGCGGAGCGGCCTGGCGGTGGCGTTGCTGGCGATGCAGGAAGCGAGAGAGGGTGGGGAGAAGCTCACCAGGTTCGCAGGGTTGCGCTGATTCTTGACGTGGTCGCCACAGGGTCAGGGGCGCATGGGGGTGACGGTGATTGCTCGCCGGAGAGATGCCTGGGGACGGTCTCGTACTGTCGCGGTCGGAGACGAGGTTGTAGATCGCGCGTGGTTGATTGGCGAGCACCTGGAGATTCATAAGACACAGGCGAACAAAACGGCATGATCCACTGGTCGAGGCGCGCATGGAGTCGAGTTCTAGGGCTCACCGGAGTTGCGGGGGTCGTCGGTGGCGCACTGGTGAAGACGCTGCCGACGTTCTGGATCAAGCGTGGTTGATCTAGGAGTACTGGGAGATGGGCCAGAGTCTGTGGGTCAATCTCGTGTGGTCAAGGGGGCGAGGGGTGATGGGGACTGGCCGGAATTGCCGCCGGAGGGCGTCGTAGGCAGTGGGATTCGGGTGAGTAATTCGTGCAGCCCGGTGGCGAGGAGGGGGTGGCGACGGAGGGGAAAGATAGAGGGCGTCGAGGCGCTTTAACGAGCGTGGTCGCAGGGGGTAAAGCCTGCGTCAATGCCGCGAATTAAATCGAGCATTCAACGGCAGAAACAGCCGGCGAGGTGAGGGGGAGAAGAAGTCGCGGCGGGTGAGGAAGAAAGCTAGGAGGTGGGACCTGGCTGTCTGCAAGAGAGAAAGAGGTGGGGTGGGTCCAAGTCGTCAGCGACGCTGTGGGTCAATTCGCGAGTGAAAAATGATTCGCTGCGGGTGGGGTGGGGAGACGGGCTTGCTGGGCCAGTGGGTCTTGCTGGGCTGGGTCGACCTTGTTCATTTTTTTTGTTATGTTTCTTTTTCTTTTTCCATTTCTTTTATTCTGTTTTGATTTTGATTAAACAATTCAAACACTCATTTTAATTCAAACCTTTGCCAAATTTTGTGAATAAATCAAACACTGTTTATTACCACATTCTGAAGTCAAATTTAGAATAAATATTTTATTCTTTTAGTGTTTTTTAATTATTTAAAGTAGGTTCTTGTATTAATTCCTTCAAGATTTACTAATGTTTTTTTAAATCCATTTGAATTCTAAATCCTTTCGAAACATTTCAGTAAGTTTTATTTACTTAATAGGGTGTCAAATAATTCACCTTGAATTATTTGGAAATTTTTTTAATATGGTTTATTAATCATTTAAAATTGGATTTGTCTTTATTCAAATAGAATTTGGTTTATGCCATTTTATTTACTTTGGAAAATTCTTTATCCTTATATTTTATTTGGATTTGGATTATTTATTCCATTTGCTTATGGATTAGGTCAAGAGTTAATTTGTCCTTTTAATATTCCTCATTTAATATTTCTATCTTTATCTTATAAAATCCATATCTTTTTATTTATAGATCCAAACTTGGTGATTTCAATTTGTAAAATCTCTTTTAATAATTGTTTATCCTTTTAAATATTTTTAGGACTATTTGCTCAACATTTGGTATGGATTTTAGATAAGTGCTTTATTAGCTTTGGGAATTCAATTTCCTTATCTTATTAAACTCATAAGATTTTATCTATGACTCCAAATTAAGTGAATCCAATTCATATGGTTTTATAATATTTCTAATAGTCATTCTTGATCAATTTGAAATGTTTATTTGACCAATTTTTATATGGATCAAATCCATAGTCTTAGAGCTAACTTGAAAATGATTTTCTTCCATTAGGGTTTTAGAGTTTTGGTTTATTCTCCAAGTGTTTAAATTTCCAGATGCATTTATGAAGAAAGCATTTCACTTGATTTGAATTTAGTTGGATTCAAACATTTAACCAAAGTTTGTTCAAGATGGGATTTTAAGTTTCCATTTAGAAACAAAAGTTTCTTTTCACCCTAAATTTCAACAATTATTTATTTTGTTTATTTATTTTTCACATTACAAGATTTGGAAAATCTTGGGATGTGACATGGACAGACCTAAATTAAGCAGAGCAATTAGATCGTGTTCATATTTGCGAAGCTTTTTCCTATGTCAAGTATTGTATTCCTTAGACCGTGAGATAATACAACTCCCTGGTATCGGAAGAAAGCTTTGAGGTCATCAAACGTCATACTATGTGAGGGTGATCATAAAGGTGTCTCTCAGGTGATCGGAAAGTACTTGTTGGGTTGTATGTATCGAGATGGAATTTGTCTCTCCCGAGTCAGAGAGATATACTTCGGGCCCACTCGGTAATCGATATCAACACCGCTTGCAAGCACTTGGTTAAGTAGTTAATCACAAAGTGATATCGGATTACGGAACGAGTAAAGTATTTGCTTTGAATGAGATTGAACTAGGTATGCCGATACCAATGACCGAATCTCGGGTAAGTAAAATATCGTGTGACGAAGGGAATACATATATGGGATTAGTTGAATCCTGGCATCGTGGTTCATCCGATATGATCATCGATGAATATGTGTGAGTCAATATGAGTTTCCAGATCCCGCTGTTGATTATTGATAGAAGATCATGTCTGCATATTCTCGAACCCGTAGGGTCACACACTTAACGTGCTTCGACGCTAGGATATAATGGATAATTGGTTTATGAGTTTTTGTTCGGAGTCTCGGATAAGACCCAGGACATCACGAGAGGTTCCGGAATGGTCCGGAGAATAAGATTCATATAAAGGAAAGCAGTTTTTGGATTTCGGAATCGTTTCAGAATTTATCAGTATTGTACTGGAAGCTTCTAGAAGGTTCCGGAGTGGGACCAACGTGGGCCCACTTGTCGGAGGCCTGCGTGGGCCTAAGGGGAAGTGCCCTGGCCACTTTGGGCCAGGGGCACAAGGCCCCAAAGGCCCAGCCGGCCAGCCCTAGGGGAAACCCTAAGGGAGCCTTCTAGAAGGGGGGAAAGACTTGCCCCCCACTCCACCCCTTGGGCCGCCGCCCTAGGGCTTGGAGGAGGGGCCAAGGGGGGCCGGCCAGCCCCCTATATAAGGAGGGCAGGGGCGCAGCCTCCCCCTCCCTCTCCAACCCTAGCCGCCAACTTCTGCCCCTCCACCTCTCTCTCTCCCGACTGTGCGTAGGCGAAGCCCTGCCGCAGAAACTCTCCACCATAGCACCACGCCGTCGTGCTGCAGATCCAATCCATCTCTCCACCCCACTTGCTGGACCAAGGAAGGAGGAGACGTCGCGACACTGTACGTGTGCATCTCTCGGAGGCGCCTCCACTTGCGGCGTGGGATCAGATCGGATCGCGAGGAGGAGACGGCTAGTACGACTACATCAACCACGTTCTGTTGAACATTTCCGCTGTGCGATTTCTTCAAGGGTATGAAGATCTCATATATCTCTCTCATTGATTGCATCTCCTAGATTAGATCTTGGCTTTCTTGTTCGCATCCGTAGAATTTTTTTGATTTACTATGCTGCGAAACCCTTCACAGACGTCAGAGAGGCGGATCACTGTACTGGAATAGTCGGCAGGGCCCGCCTGTGGGACCCGCTAGTCGAAAGTGTCTTTGACCATGCCGCCTCGGCCTATATAAGGGGTGGCAGGGGCATCGTATCAAGGGTTGGTCATTCCATCTTCTAGCTAGAAACAGATACAGCTCAAGGAGCATTTGTAGTCCTTTGTGTGTTCATCCACATAGTCGGATTGGCGGGAGTAGGGGTGTTACCTCACCACGAGGGCCCCGAACCTGGGTAATTCTTGTGTCTCCGGCGCTTGCATGTGCCCAATCCTGCCTGCGGATGCCGTCGCTCGCTTCCCTACTCGCTCCCGCACCACGAACTAGCCTGCTCAGGCATTGTCGTTTCCATAACAATGACAGAAGGGGGCCACTTCAAAGGTCATGCATTTTTGTTGGTAGTTGTTAACATCACCAAAAGCGACCGAAAGCATGATGCACCCAAGGGACCAAGCCTCCTAGCCAGAAACTACGCCATGGAAGACGGTGCTGGTCCACCTTAGGTTGGTCTCCGTCAAGTTCTTCTTGTGCAGTGTATCCAGGTACATGATGTTGATGCTGCTTCCACTGTCCACCATGCATTTGGTGAACTCATTGCCATCAATCAAAGGGTTGATGACCATGGCGTATTGGTTCTCCTTTGGGATGAGGTCTGGGTGATCCTTCCTGTCCCAAGTGATTGGAACTTCCGACCAGCGCGGGTACTGGGGAATTGAGGGTAGGGTGGCCATCAGTATCCTCATCGAGGTTTTTTGTGCCCAGACAGTAGGGGGGCCAAGGAAAGTGTGGTAGATGGCGGCCTTCCTCTTGAATGGGTTCTTGACTTTGCCATCGCCCTTGTCGGCATGCTTGGGGTCAATGTCCTCGTCCATGTCACTTGAATCCTTGGACTCCTCTTCCTTCTTTTTCCCTTGTGATGGCGCCCAACACCTTGTCGTGGGACGCTTCGTTGGAAACCCCAAGTCAACGTATGAAGCAGCATAGCAGCAAGTTTCCCTCAGTAAGAAACCGAGGTTATAGAACCAGTAGGAGGAAGGAAACGTCACACAGGTGTTGCAAGCAACGCGGATACCTGCACAACACAAACTCAAGACTTTGCCCCAACGAATCAGTGAGGTTGTTAAGCTCACCGGTTTGCTGTAACAAAGGATTAAACGTATGGTGTGGAAGGTAATGGTGGTTTGCAGCAAGTAAACAAGTAACAGTGGAAGATGTATCAATGGTAAAGATTGGACCGGGGTCCATAGTTCACTAGAGGTGCTCTCCTTAAATACAAAACATGGCATGAAGGGTAAACAAATTACAGCGGGGCAATTGACAAGAACTGAGCAAGGCATAACAATGCAATTACTAGTCAGAAAGATCCTATGAGGTCGATTGGGTAATACAACAATATACATAGACCGCCATCCAACTTCATCTATGACTAGAAGTCCACCTTCAGCTTATCATCCGAACCCCCTCCAGTATTAAGTTGCAAGCAACAGACATCTGCTTTAAGCAAAGTGTGTAAGGTAAACAGTCCACATTTTCCATGAACAAGAGACCATTGTTTTCTCCCTAGTAGCAACAACACATCTACAACCGAAGAGATTATTGTCACTTCCCTTGCAAACTAGAGGCATGAACCCACTATCGAGCATAAATACCCCCTCTTGGAGTCACTAGCAACTACTTGGCCAAGATAACCACTAGCAACGGAGAGCATGCAAGATCACAAACAACACATACATGATAGAATCATAAAGATAAAACCATTAATCAAACCACATAATAATCTAAATATCCATCGGATCCCCGCAAACACAACATAAATGATTACAAATAGATTAGATCTTGATCATGAACGGAGCTCACAAGATCTATACATGAAAGCACAAAGGAGGAGATACAACCATCTATTTACTACATGGACCCATAGTCCAAGGTGGAACTACTCACACATCATACTGGAGAGAAGGCCTCTGGGACGATCTTCCCTCTGGCAAGGTGCCAGGAAGAACTTCAGATCCCCCCGATCTAGGGACGATGGTGGCGTCAGCTACAGACGGTTTCGTGGATTTCTGATCGGGTACCCAGGGTTTATGCATCGGGGGCTTCTTATAAGCGAAGGGGAAGACCGAGGCGGTGGCCAGAGGGGGCAAACCCTAACCAGGCACGGGGTAGGGCCCACCCGCGCCTAGGGGGTTTAGCCTCCCTAGCACGCCTCCTCGTCTCTCCTCTGGACTTCTAGTTCCCCACGGAAAGTAATTGACTTTGTCCTTTGTCCCGTCCAATTCCTAGAATATTTCTTTACTAACTTTTCTGAAACCAAAAATAGCAGAAAACAGGCATCTGACACTGTTGCAACTTGTTAATAGTTTAGTACCAGAAAACATGTAAAAATCACCTCAAAGTGTGGACAAGTAAAGCAAAGTAGATACTAAACAAGCATGGAGCATCAAAAATTATAGATACGTTTCCAACGTATCAACATCCCCAAGCTTAACTCCTACTCGTCCTCGAGTAGGTAAGTGATAAACAGAATAATTTTTGAGGTGAACATGCACCCTCACAATAAAGATCCAACCATTTGCAAGCATTGAAAGCTGGGATCAAAGAACTCTAAAACATGTGCATGAAAGATGGAGTTCTAACAATAGGACATAGTAACTATGCATGCAACCTGGCAAGCTACAAACAAAGATCATGAATAACATGCATTGAAAAACGTTTGTTTGTTTCACATACAAAAAACATAGCATAATTGCAATCAGCTTGTCCCTCATAGAGTAGCAATATAATGCATAGGACACCTGCAAAGTTCACAAGGGTGACTAGAAACAAGTAGCACAAGAACAAGTAATAACACAATATGCATCAATTAATAAGCTTTGGAACACTGCACACAGAATGACAACTATGCTCTCTTAATGGTGCCTAAAGGTAGAAGGTGGAGACTCAATAATGGTGGAAGAAATGCCTTTTTGTAAAGGAAGCAGGGATTACAAGTTTCAAAAAGAGCTTCCAAAAATTATGGTACTTGTTAGCTTTCAGCCCTCATTGCCCCTATCATAAGCACCTTGAAGTGGTTAAGGTTAAAGTGGCAATGCTGGAGTATATGCTTGACAAAGTATAAGTTGGCAATCTCAAGTCCCTTGAATATGAGGGCTACACCTCATGGATACTCAACTTAGGGCCCAGGCAAGTTCTTGTCACTTTAAGTATTTGCATATCATTGAGAACCGCCAACGGGGTACCCCTTGCACGTGGTACATGAGCTTTCCCATAACCAAAATGACAAGGCAAGCAGACAATGAGCATCTCAGCAATCTTTTTATCTACCATATGCATAGCTTTTTTATTGAGGATGCTTCATAGATAGCTCACTATGGTGATGCTGCAAGTTTCCACCATGATTAGGCATGGCTTAGGCTAGCGGCCCGGGCGTTTCTGTAACACAGAATACAAACTCCATGGACTTACAAGTTCCCACTTCATTTCACATAGGTAACATCCATAGACAAAATAGCATGATATCAACGGAGTACAAAAGTACAAGTGCAATATTGAAAACGTTCCCCGTGACAGCACAGTTCTGCTAATCCCAACTTATAAGTGCAAGCATATACAACAAAGTTGTCTCAATGGTTCAAGTTTATTAGGGTCAAAGAATTAAATGTGCCATCAAGTTCGTGAGGGCTTTAATCACTAAGTTTTCACATAACAAAACAGTTTTTAATTGGAAGATAGTTGAAAACAAGAATATACTTGGAATAGTGTGACACAACATGCATAGGAGTTTATAGTGGACACTTTGGAAAAACTTGGTTTCTTGGGAGTTGGAAGCATGAGTAGAGGTTACTCATATAAGTGGAGGCTAGCAAAAGACTGGGAGCAACCAACTAAGAGAGCAATAATGGCCATAATCATGCAGTGCAACAAAGCATACTAATAAAAGCAAAGAGTGGTACTACAAGTCAAGGACTAAATGATCATAGAGGCTAATGGTGACTTGTGAGAGTCATAACATGGTGTAAGCATGTGCCAAGTCAACCCAAGCAAAACATCAAAGGAGAATACCACAATACTATGCTTTTGCATGCTAAAACAATGCATAATTTCTTCAAGGCACACTAAGCAATCCCAATTGTTTGGAACAAGACATGCTACAAGAATAATCACTAAGCATAATGCAAAAACAACACCTAGCATGTCATGCTAAAGTCTAAGTAACAGTCAATGCAAGCTCCTCTTGCACTTCAAGCAAGAACTTACTACTCCTTTCCAAACACCAAGCAACCTTATTTGCAAAACAACACAGCGAGAATGGGGATCCAAACTACTAAAGCAAACTAAACAAACTAAGCAAAGCAAACAAAAACTAAGACGCTCCAAGAACAACACAACTGTGCATGAAACAATAAGAGTGAAGTGTCTAGACATACCTAAGCTTTTTATTGATGAAGAAGGGGATGCCTTGTGCATCCCCAAGATTTGACGCTTGTACCTCTTGGATATTTCTTGGGGTGACACCATGGTGGAATCTCCAAGCTTGAGCTTTTGTCCATTCTTCATCTCATTGCATCATTCTTTCTTTACACCTGAAAATTTTCCTTTATGCAAAACTTCACACAATCTTCATTAGCAACATTAGTTTATTCAAAAGATATTAGACCACTGGCAAAGCTTTGGAACAACAAGGCTTTTCATTAAAAACACAAGCTACTGTAGTAACTCCTTAAAAAATCTCAATTTACCTGAAGAGAGCTCAAAAGGTAATCAATAAGAAGCAAATGCAAATAATGGCAGAAATCTGTCAAAACAGACCAGCAGGTAGAAACCGATTTTTTTGAACATTTTATGTAGCTCAAATCAAAAAGTGTTGTACTACTGAAAGTTAGATAACATACTGGGGGATTTATTCGTAAATTTTGAGCTTAATCCGAGTTACTGAGCCTCCTCAAGATATTTTTTGGTGGAGGACAGAAATCTGTTTCGGGACAGCAACTCCCCAAATCTTACTTCCCTCTCATTAGAGGTCATTCTTGGCACAAAAAGCAAACAAAAAAGATAAGGAGAGGTCATTACAGAAGTAATAACTTCCAAGACTCAAGGAAACTCTTGGGTTGTCTCCCAACAAATATTTTTCTTTAACGCCTTTAAGTTAGGCACAAGAAGCAAGAAGAATCAAGTATTTTCAAATGAAGAAGCATTAACATCAAATTTTGCTTTCAAAGGAGGAGCAAAAAGCAACTTCTCTCTCGTGATAGGGAAGTTTTCAATACCTTTCTTGAATGGAAAATGATATTTGATGGTGCCTTCTTTCATATCAATGATGGCACCAACTGTTCTAAGAAAAGTTCTTCCCAAAGTAATAGGACGAGAAGCATTGTATTCAACATCCAAAACATAGAAACCCACAGGGACATAAGCATTATTAACCATAATAAGAACATCATTAACACTCCCCATGAGTTTCTTCTTAGCATTATCATTAAGTGGGACATCCAAATAACAATCTTCTAATGGTGGCAAATCAAGCATTTCATAAATCTTCCTAGGCATAATAGAGACACTAGAACCAAGATCACATAAAGCTTTGAGATCAAAGTCATTCACTTGCATATTAATAATGGGTTCCCAACTATCTTCTACTTTCCTAGGAATAGAAGCTTTGTGTTTTAGCTTCTCTTCCTTAATCTTAACAAGAGCATCTATAATATATTTAGTGAAAGCAACATGCATATCACTAGCATCAGGACTTCTAGCAAGCTTTTGCAAGAACATAATCAATTAAGAAATATTGCAACCATTAATATCAAAGTCAAACTTAGCATCACTAGTAGTAGGCTCACTAGGCTTAGGCATAGTAGGAGGAATAGGGGCTACTTGTGGTTTAGTGGTGATAGTGCACACACTATTGTTTCTATCAATTTCAGCTTCCCTTTCCCACCTAGCATGAAGTTGAGCTAACAGCCTAACATTTTCATCAATAGTAACTTGTATGGCATGAGCAGTAGCAAAGGTGTTTTCCATAGCTTCAGGTTTAGCAGCCATTTTATTAACCAAGGAAGTTTGTGCTTCAGACAAAGAGGATAAATTTTTCTCAGCACTCCAAATTTTTGACTGTAAACTAGGAATTTCTCTATTCAGATTCTCAAGCTGAAGACTAATGTTTTTCAAGATAATAGATAGTTCCTCCATAGTTTTAGTGAAAATATTGTTTTGCTCATATTGCATTTGCATAAAATTTTAGTGGATCTCTCAACTTCCAGAATCCTCTCTTCACTAGGCATTCCAGATCTATCCTGATAAGCATTTCCACTAGGAGGATATATTTTTCTCAACAGTTAAAAGGTTTTCCTCTATAGTCTTATTGAAGGTGGTTTGTTTACTAATAAAGTCCTTGAGCATGACTTCAAGTTCAGAGGGGGCACTTCTAGCATTATTGCAAGAGCTTCCATAGGAATTGCCATTATTAGGAGGATAAGGCCTATAATTGTTGTTGCTACCAAAATTATTCCTATAGGCATTGTTGTTGAAATTGTTGTTTCTAATGAAGTTCACATCAACTTGCTCTTCTTGAGCAACCAAAGAGGCTAAGAGAACACTATTAGGATCTAAAGGAGCTTTCCCATTAACAAGCATAGCCATAATAACATCAATCTTTTCACTCAAAGAGGAAGTTTCCTCAACAGAATTTACCTTCTTACCATGTGGACCTCTCTCAACATGCCATTCAGAGTAGTTAACCATCATATTATCAAGGAGCCTTGTTGCAGCACCCAAAGTGAGGCCCATGAAAGTACCTCCAGTAGCTGAATCCAGCAGGTTCCTAGAAGAGAAGTTCAAACCTGCATAAAAAGTCTGGATAATCATCCAAGCAGTGAGTCCATGAGTAGGGCAATTCCTAACCAAAGATTTCATTCTTTCCCAAGAAGGAGAAACATGTTCACTATCAAGTTGTTTAAATTTCATAATGTCACTTCTCATAGATATAATCTTAGCAGGAGGATAGTACTTTCCAATAAAAGCATCTTTGCACTTACTCCAAGAATCAATACTATTTTTAGGAAAAGAAAGCGACCATTCTTTAGCTTTTCCCCTCAAGGAGTGAGGAAAAAGCTTGAGCTTAATAATATCTCCATCTACATCCTTATACTTTTGCATCTCATAAAGTTCAACAAAGCTATTAAGATGGGAAGCAGGATCATCAGAACCAGCACCAAAAAATTGCTCTCTCATCACAAGATTCAACAAAGCAGGTTTAATTTCATAAAAGCTAGCATCAGGAGCAGTTGGAGCAATAGGAGTGCTAAGGCAATCATTGTTGTTGGTGCTAGTGAAGTCACACAACTTGGTGTTCTCAGCAGAGTTCATTTTGGCAAAGGTGAGCAAGCCAAAAACAGCAGCAGCAGCAAGAGCAGGAACTAATTTTTTTTGTGTTTTTCAATAAAGCAAGCAAACCAAACTAGACTAATTTTTGGGTTTTTTTTTGAAAAGAGGCAAACAAAACCAAGGAAAAGAAACAAAGCAAACTAAAAACAAAGTAAAGAGAAAGGAAGTGAAGGACTCCCCTAGTGAAGACGTCCTTAGCTTTCCCGGCAACGGCGCTAGAGAAAGCTTGATGGCGCCCAACACTTGCCGTGGGATGCTTCGTTGGAAACCCCAAGAGAAAGTTATGAAGCAACACAACAACAAGTTTCCCTCAGTAAGAAACCGAGGTTATCAAACCAGTAGGAGGAAGGAAACGTCACACAGGTGCTGCAAGCAACACGGAGACCTACACAACACAAACTCAAGACTTTGCCCCAACGAATCAGTGAGGTTGTCAAGCTCACTGGTTTGTTGTAACAAAAGATTAAACATATGGTGTGGAAGGTAATGGTAGTTTGCAGCAAGTAAACAAGTAACAGTGGAAGATGTATCAATGGTAAAGATTGGACCGGGGTCCATAGTTCACTAGAGGTGCTCTCCTTAAATAAACAACATGGCATGAAGGGTAAACAAATTACAGCGGGGCAATCGACAGGAACTAAGCAAGGCATAACAATGCAATTACTAGTCAGAAAGATCCTATGAGGTCGATTGGGCAATACAACAATATACATAGACCGCCATCCAACTTCATCTATGACTAGAAGTCCACCTTCAGGTTATCATCCGAACCCCCTCCAGTATTAAGTTGTAAGCAACATACATATGCTTTAAGCAAAGTGTGTAAGGTAAACAGTCCACATGTTCCATGAACAAGAGACCGTTGTTTTCTCCCTAGTAGCAATAACACATCTACAATCGAAGAGATTATTGTCACTTCCCTTGTAAACTAGAGGCATGAACCCACTATCGAGCATAAATACCCCCTCTTGGAGTCACTAGCAACTACTTGGCCAAGATAACTACTAGCAACGGAGAGCATGCAAGATCACAAACAACACAGACATGATAGAATCATAAAGATAAAACCATTAATCAAACCAACATAATAATCTCAATATCCATCGGATCCCCACAAACACAGCATGCATGATTACAAATAGATTAGATCTTGATCATGAACGGAGCTCACAAGATCTATACATGAAAGCACAAAGGAGGAGATACAACCATCTAGCTACTACATGGACCCATAGTCCAAGGTGGAACTACTCACACATCATACCGGAGAGAAGGCCTCCGGGATGATCTCACCTCCAGCAGGGTGCCGGGAAGAACTTCAGATCCCCCCTCCCGATCTAGGGACGATGGTGGCGGAGGTTACAGACGGTTTCATGGATTTCTGATCAGGTACCCAGGGTTTATGCATCGGGGGCTTCTTATAGGCGAAGAGGGAGATCGAGGCAGCGACCAGAGGGGGAAAACCCTACCCAGGCGCGGGGTAGGGCCCACCCGCGCCTAGGGGAGTTTAGCCTCCCTGGCATGCCTCCTCGTCTCTCCTCTGGACTTCTTATTCCCCACGGAAAGTAATTGACTTTGTCCTTCGTCCTGTCCAATTCCGAGAATATTTCTTTACTAACTTTTCTGAAACCAAAAACAACAAAAAACAGGCATCTAGCACTGTTGCAACTTGTTAATTGGTTAGTACCAAAAAACATGTAAAAAGCACCTCAAAGTGTGGACAAGTAAAGCAAAGTAGATACTAAACAAGCATGTAGCATCAAAAATTATAGATACGTTTCCAACGTATCACCTTGCCTCGCGGTTTGTTCTTCCGGCTTCGTTTGTAGCCGGACTCCGAGTCTTCCTTGAGGTCGTTGACGAACTTGCAATGGAAATTGGTGTGAGTGGCTTTGCCGTTGGCGTCGAGGTGTATAAGGCATGGCATATCATGGTACTCCTTGTACGTTTGGGGAACGCGGAGCTCTGCCGGGGTAGTTTCACTACCTCGCTGCTACCCACGACCAACCCCCCGTCCTCGGCCACGTTGTCCGCCATCACCTCTGCCTGCAAACGTCATGGTGACCATGTCGAAGGTTTGATTTTCTTCGGGCGGTCTCTTCCTCTTGGTGTTGTTGTTCCTCTTAGCTTGGGTTGGAATGGCTATTGCCGGCAAGGAGCCACGAGCATCATCGTTGGCAGCCGTGAACTCACTGGCCAACTGGATCATCTGGTTGAGATCAAGCATGTGATTATCCTGCAGGCGCTTCAACTTATGTTAGAGCAACGTACCTTTTTCCAATTCAATGTAGGCGGCCATGGCGGTCTGATCGTACACTCCTGTGGAGGAATTCTTCGTATCTAGCCAGCGGGAGAGGTGGGATCGAGATGTCTCGTCTTTCTCTTGCACGCACCGCTATAGATCACCAACAATGCAGGGATGCTTATACGTACCATCGAAGTTTTTGGTGAACGTTTATTGCATGTCCAACCAGTTGCAGATGGACTTTTCCGGCAAGTCATCAATCCATTGGCGGGCCGTGCCCGTCAACATCAGTGGGAGGTACTTGACGGCAACGTTGGGGTTACCCCCGGCGATTTCCACCGCGTTGCCGTAATCCTGCAACCACGTAGCTGGTTTGGCGATGCCGTCATAGGGCTTGATTGTCTTGTCAATCCAGAAACCCTTGGGGTAAGTTGCGGTCCATATTATAGGTCCAAAGCAATGTGGTCCCAGGTACTGTCCTTCCCGAGCCTCGTGAATCTTGTCCAGGTGTGAGCGTGCAGCATATGGCTCCGGACTTGCTCTTTTCTTCTTGCCACCAGGGGATGGGCTGCGTGAACGAAGCGGGCCTCCTCCGCCATGGTGGCTGCTACATGGCGACGGAGGCGGAGGTGGCGGTTGGTTAGCCTTCTTGTTGTTACCCTCCTGCGATGCCTCGCGTCTGTCGTGGTTGCCTGTAAGACATGGAGGGTCATGGCGTGACCTGCTCTTATGTCCTTGGTTGCGCTCTCCATCGTGACGGGGCTGCTCCACGTTGTCACGAATGACGATGCCGCCCTTAGAGCATCTTGGCGGAGGCATGCTTGTACGATGGTGAGCCTTTGGGTCTTCGCGATGTCGGGGAGATCTGGGCGGTGAAGATGGGCGACAAGGATGAGCCTTTCCCTCGTGGTCGAAGGATATGGGGATAGCATCCTTACTGTTGCGTGCATCCCTCCGTCTTTGCTCTGATGAACCCGTATGGGACCCGACATCATGAGGAGATATCTACCTTGGCGGCTTAGGATTGCTAGACTGGCAATATGCTGGGTTAGACTCAAGCCTCTGAGAGGTGGCCTTTTCATGTTGTTTGACCGCCTTCGCTACAAGGTCATAAACCTGTTCGACAGCTGCGGGTGATCTATTCTGCTTCAGTAGGGTCTTGGCGATGGCTAAGTTGAGGATAGGAGTGGGCATGACCTACATGCCCTCGCTGTCAATGTATGACTTGGCTTGTGGTGGCTTCGGGGGATCCCATCCCAGATTGCGTCGTACACCAGGATCGTTGATGACGCGAGCCGGAGCTTTCCTAGCCTTCTGCTGCTTGAGAAGAGTCTTGTACTCGGCCTCCATTGCTCTAGCTTTCTCGATTGACTTCTGTGCCTTGGTCAGATCTTGATCTAGTTTTGCGCCTTGCTACGCGATAGCCTGCGCTTCCTCCAGCAGCTGCTGGTGCTTCGTGTCAAGATGGACTACATTCCATATATAAGCCATAGTCATGGGCTCAACGAGCAAATTGCCGTACATCACCCTTTCAACTAGGGTGATTTGGGCAGCCACAGACGTAGATGCCGGAGGCGGCGGATTTGCGGTGTTGAGGTTACTCGGACCTACGTTGAGTTCCTGCGGCTACTGCACTGGGTTAGGCAGAGGGGGCATGGCCTTTGCGCGATCATTGTCGGCAGCATCAGGTGGCCCCTTCCCCTTTTCCAGCGCTTTAGGCGGAGATTGTACGGGTTGGTCTTCTTCCATCACACTCCCAATGGCGACAAACACCTCTCAGAATGTGATGGCCTTGTCGGCCTGCTCCTCGCTCTTGATGTCCTCCTCCATCTCCTGCATAGCAGAGTCGAGCTCCTCCAGGTTGATATCCATCTCCTCCGAGTCGACGCTGATGTCGGCGTAGAGCGCGTCCAAAACGGAGTCGGAGGGTGCGGGGGCTTCCTTGACGACGGAAGAAGATGCTGAGGATGCAGGGATGTTGACTGGAGGCGGTGGTGGCGTTGGCTGATGCGACGGGGTGCCGGGTATGGTTGCGCGCACTGCCTGAGCTTCTGCTTCAGTAGCCGCGTAGTTATTGACGGTGTCAACCATGCCCTCAAAAGTGAGGCGTCCCGAGGCCTGTTGCCGCCTTAGCGTATGCCGAAGAAGTGTACCGCGATCCAGCCCTTCCAAAAAGTGATAAATAGCATCATTATTGGGATAATGTTCCAGATCGGCCCGTATACGGAGCCACCTAGCTAGGTAATCGCGGGGGTTTTCACCCTCTCTCTGAATGCAAGGCGCCAGATCAAAGATGGTCACCACGCTGATGACTGGGATCTCTGCTTTCCAGACGAACGGGCGAAGCCGGCGGATTTGCGGTGATCTTCCACCATTATTTCCTGCACAGAGGCGGTTTGGGTGGGCCTTTGAATTTTTCCAATCTAAGCCGGCAAACTCGGAAGAGAGATTCAACTTCGATCCTTCCGCGAACGTATCCTGCCCGTAGGCGGTCCGTGCGGGTCTTGTCGATCCTCCGGCTTCCAGGGAACTAGTGCCCGAGTCGGTTTCGCCGATAAAGAGGTGAATGTCCCCGATTGGGACGATCGAGCAGCGGGCGGGGTTCTTTGCCGGGATCCAGAATTCATCGGGAGGGACGATCGGAACGTTGTCGGAGAAGATAACACGGCCGATGGCTACGGTTTCGCCGATTCCCGCGAAGAGCTTTGGCCTCGCCCATTGTAGATCCTGAAGCGCCTCTTGCCCAACAGTGGAGGCGCCAACTGTCGCGGTATTGCCGACGAGTACGCCATGGAGGTGTCCACGTAGTGCGTGTGTAGAGACGTGTGGTAAGGTGGAAGGTTGGCAGGTACGAGGTAACACAGTTTACCTAGGTTCAGATCCCACGACGGTGGCGGAATCCTACTCCTGCTATAAATCACTATAATGGCAATAAGCCGAGTTATAGGGATTGGTTCGCTATACGAGATATGAGTTGTATCATGCCCTAAGGCCTTGTTTGAACGAGTTTATAGGGAACTGATTTTCCTTCAACTACAGACTAACCACCTAAAACTATGTTTGGGTGACGCAATAAAAGTGCGGATTTGCAAAACTAAGTTTCCATAAAACCAGAAAAATAAGTTTTCGTGAAAACGCGATTCCAGAATCCAGATAAGTTGATCCCAACTACTCCTCGAGGAACTCCCAGATGATGGAACATCGACGACGTAGGCCTTGCCCGTTGGTCGGTGGCACGGAGCCGTCCTTGCTTTTCTTGACGCCGGTGGCCACCGAGCCGTTCTCGCATGCGCCGCACTGGAGCCTGCTGCCTGGGCGCCCGACTGTTACCTTCCAAAGTACGCATCTCTTGCCACGTCGTACTCGTATTCGTCCCTGTCGAATACGTTTCCGCTGTTTTTCTCGGTGTCGCTCCGAGCTCGCCGTCGATAGCATCAACAAGTCCCGAGACAGCACCACGAGCGACATGGCCACGTTCCTCCTGGTTGCATCGAAGAAGGTGCCTGGACGGCCGCTCACGGCAAACTGCACACCTCGGTGGACTCGCATTCACCGTCCCGCACGTATGACGACTCGCCGGCCTGCCACCGCAGCAACCACACTACCGGACAGTTCATGTTTTCCGAGCTTGCAGCTTCTATTGGGAGTTGGACCCTCACGAAGACGTAGGTCAGCCAGTTCGGCTCCGCTAGCTTACCATCCATGTCATCAACGAGCTGGGCGCTCATGACAGCGGAGGCGTCTGCTGCTGATATGGCTGATGGCACGCACCAGCAGTGGCGGTTACCGCCATGACATACGAGCACATGTGGCCGTCGAGCTTGCGGCTTTCCTGGAAGCGCATGAAGCATAGAATTCGTATAAACCAGTTTTAGACTTCTGAAATCAAAACATGGTTTTCCATAAACTGATCCTTAATACTCCCTTCGACTCATATTAGTTGACTCCAATTTGGATGTATCTATCACAAAAACTTGTCTAGATACATCCAAATTAGAGTCAACTAATATGGGTCAAGGGAGTAAAATAATCTTTAAAACTGGCTTTCCTAAAAATCAGCCCAAAACTTGTTTTTCGAGAACTGAGTGCTAAATTTTTTTATCCAAACAACCACTAAAGGATCTTCTAGATCCGATTTATATAGTCGCCAGATTCTAGAGTTACAGGTAAAGTCCTAGCCAGACAGGTTACAGAGTTCTACACGGTACACAACTAGCCTAACGTGTCTTGCATTCCAAGACTCGGAATACGCTGGTGACTCCTCCATGGCCTTTCTTTATCCGACATGGGCCTACCTTGTGGATCCATCTAACTGGGTCATCCAACAGGCCATAGGCCCTAGTACCGACTATGGGTCACGCAGGTTATCCGGATTAGAGACATGTAACGGTGACAATCATTTAACATATTCCAACAACAACGAAGAGGTGAAGAGAAGGGAGCCTAAGTCAAGGGAGAAGGAGTTCGGCGCATGCGTTCCTAACAGAATTTTGAAGAAAACATGCAACACATCTTGCGTTCCTAATAGGCGTTCTTCATGAACTTTTGCTGATAATGCACGGATGCTAAATCATGGGGGAGTTTCTTGACCCAATGCAGGCGCAGTATTGTCAGGGAGGAAAGATGGCACCAGAGTGAAGTTCTATTGCAGTGCTGTTGGACCGATCTTGGATCCCATTCCATCTTTTGAGTCGACTTGTCGTGGAAGCGAAGTGTTATTATTGCTTACCCAGTGTATAATAAGAAGATAATACTCATGATCCACTGATTTGCGCAGATACCCTCTCCAGTGTTTTTCTTTTGGGCAATGCTACGTGTTCCTCCAGGATATTTGTATCGGATTCCGGGTCAACAACGCGACACGTGTCTCTAAAAACAGAATTTTTTTCGTTTTTATTACATGTAGCATAAACAAAATATTATATAGCAAAATCAGGTTATTTATAGCAAAAGCGGAAGAAAGTGTTGTTTTTAAGGACACGTGTCGCACTGTTGACCCGGAAAATCCGGAACAAATATCCTTGGAGACGGCGTGACACTGCCCTGATTGGAAAGCAGATTGCTAACGGATGTGCGTGTGCACAGCGGTTTGCGGGCGCGCCTATACACCGGGGTTGGTATAGGACACCCGTTGCGTTTCCTATCCGGGGTGCCGCCTGAAGCTGCTCGACTATGGGCCGCGCCCACTAACACGTAATAGCAAGAGAGTGAAGAACGAATGATATTTTCTATTTGTTTTTTTAATGCAATGAAAATGTCAGATTTTATTTGAAAAAGTCGGATTTTGAAAAAAAATCAATTTTGGAATGTGTTCAAATTTCAAAATTGTTCAACATTAAAAGTATTCAAATTCAAATTTTGTTTAGTTTTCAAATTTGTTAAAATTTAATTTTTTTGTAAATTTGTTTGGAACTAAAATATGTTCAGATTTGAAAATGTTCAAAATTTAAAAATATTCAATTTTCTAAAAAGGAGAAAGAAAAACAAAAAATAACATCAAACAATAAAGAAAAAAGAAAAGAAACAAAAACAAAAAATAAGAGGAAAAAACCGCGTCCGTGTAAAATGGGCCAGCCTGCTCCAGATCGATTCAGGCGGAGCCCTAGGTATAAACAACATGACAAGGTGGCACCGCACACACAACGGTCGATATTGTCTCGGCCCATATTTGTCTGACCCGTTCATTCATTAGTTGTTCCACTCTTTGACTAGTTCCGTGTTTGGACTATGGATGGCACCCGCCGGGTATGGAGACGGGTATGGCACCTCCATACCCTCCTCCACCACCTCTCCCCGTCACCACCACCCGCCTCCATACCCGTCGGCGGGTCCAAGTTTCCACCAGACCCGCGACCCGATGGGTACCCGCGAAGGTACGTCCCCACTTCCGGCTGCTCTCAGCCACCGGCGGCAAACAGACTCTCTGTTGTCCGTCTCCTTGCCTTCCCTTGATATTCTATGTCGAGATTCGCACGCCGAGGAGGAAGCCAAGCCAAGGCCCACTCCCCTAGGACGGGATATCCAGCAACTCCTCGCCATTTTCTTGTTGGCGCAATGGAGCACAACAGAGTGAGGTTCATTGGTTTCGCATCTGCTTGCTAGCATGGGCCGTCGCCAGTGTCGCTGTGTCCTCCAACTCGAGCCTTGGCGATGGCGATAGGAAGGAAGGAAGGACAGAGGCGAGAGAGCGCATAGGAGGCAGCGAGGGGAATAGGGCAGGGGCGGCGCGGGGTGGGAAAACCGAGAGAGTGAGGAGAGAATACGGGGTTGGACTCAGCTAGGGTTAGGCACTTAGGGTTTCTAGTAGACACTTACACGTGGGGCCCACTTGTAGTTGACGGGTCTACGGGTTAAAGGGTATGGGTTTACCACCTCCAGACCCGCACCCGCTAGACCCACTGAGTCTAGATATTTACCACTAAGCAGACCCATGGATTTTCTTTTCAACCAAACCCTCCTCCATTTGATGCGGGTACCCACCGGGTTAGCGGGTGACGGGTACCCATTGACATCCATAGTTTGGACCGGTTCCACTCGTTTGACAGTTTGAAATTAACAATTTCAAATTCTGAATATTTTTTCCTTTGAAACTTGAACAGATCCTAATCCCATTTTTTAAAATTCAAACATATTTTAAATTTAAACATTTTACAAATTAGAATATAATTTTAAATTTGAATACCCCGTTTTTGTTTGGTCTGATCCCGCGGCTCGAGATTACACTTTAAATTTTTCCAAACCTAGGCACTATTAAAAATTTGAACAGATTTTCAAATTTGGGCACTTTTCAAAATATGGAAAGTTTTCAAATCTAGGCAAATTTTGAATCAGAACATTTAAAAATAATATTTAAACTAATATAAAATCTAAACAAATGGGAATTAAAATTAATTTGAAATCTGAACAAATTCAAAATCTACACAAATATGAAATCTAAAAAAATTCAAATTTGAACACATTCAAAATCTAAACAAATTCAAATCAGGAAATATTTTTCAAATCAGAACATTTTTCAAAAAAAAAGACTTGTAAAAGAAAGACGAAAGAATCAAAAAAGAAAAGAAAAAGAAATGATAAAAATAAAAAAAGAAGCAAAATAGGGAGCGACGGAACTAGGCATAGCCCACTTCTCGAATTTTACGCTATATAAACATGCTACGCTGGGGTACGGCGGCGCCTACGACTCTGCAACATATAGGATTAGCCATTTGCCGTCCTTAGGACATATACAGTGCCGACGCGCTAGGCTAATTTTGCCAGCCGTTAGGTCCAAATCCTGTGTGATTGAGTGATTTTCTCTAGCGTCGATGGAGAAATAGGCGTCGGGCGTTAGGACTTTTCTCTGTCTACCCATGCAAGTTTAATTTGCGGTTGCTCGTGTCGCTGGCGACGCAAGGTAGCATTCCGCGTTGGAGCCCAAGACACTTAGCCTTTAATTAATTTTTCTGGTATTATCTTTTTGCACTTAAACATTTCTACAAGCGTCTATCATAATACATGCCTAGGGCGGTTTATGTCCCGCATGAAGAAATCCCGTCGTGGGCCGCGGCCCAAAAAATAGGTATAACCTTATTCAAAAGTTTTTGTTCTTGTTTTGTACTTTGATTTTATTTTTATGAGTCAAAAAATGTTTTGAAAAAATTAACTTTAAATTTGTTTCAATTAAAAATTTGCTTAGATTAAAAAATGTTCAAATTTTAAAAAGTTTAGATTTTAAAAATGTTCAAATTTAAAATTGTTCCGATTTGAAAGTGTTAAATGTTTGAATTTGAAAATTTTGGATTTGGAAAATATTTGAATTTGAAAAAAATGAATGAAATAGAAAATAGGAAAAAACTAAAAAATAAACAAGAAAACCAAGAGAAACCCGCCTCTAGAAAACAAAAAACCACAAAAAAGCATGCTAACGGGCCGCGGCCCCGTTTCTGCGTGCCTGAGTGGGAGGGAATCCCTCCCGCTATAAACGAAGAATAGGGATTCCTATTTTTGATGGGTGTTCAATTGTCGTGGTACAGGTTTGCCTTGATAGTTTACGTGTGTTGCCCCAAAAATAAAGGACATCCCATCTCATTTAGGGGTTTCTCCCTAGAATGATGATGTTCGTGTACGATTCTTGTTGTGTATAACTACCAGATAGTTGTGATGGCGGCGACGAGAGACAAATTCAGCAGTGGAGAGATATGGATGGGTTCATCGGTTGGTGTTATGGAGGCGGCGAAGAGGGAAAGAAGCAAGATACAGCTGGAGGAGACGAAGCCAAAGGAAGAAGAGAAGGAAAATGAGGAGAAGGCTGCTAGGGCGGAGGCAAGGAAATCATACTTGGCTAGAGAAGCGAAGATGCGAGAAAAGTTTGAGAGAGATGAGTCGAGTGACACAAAACTTGACGAACCCTGGGCGAATTTCTTGATTGGTGAAACCGTGTGTAGGGGTTCGTAGCATGGAAAACAAAAAAAATTCTACCACATGAACACACACAAGACAAGTTCTATCTACTAGATTGTAGCAACGAGTCGATTAAAGTACTCACCCTCGAAGATTCCAAAGCGGTTAACGAGAGCAGATTCTCGTGGGTTATATAGTCATACACTTGTCGATCTCAAGATCGCGTAGACGATCCTTCCGGCGTCGCGTTCCGACAGTGCTCCCGTAGTCGGTCACACGTTCGGTACTTGATGAAGACCTTCCTCTCCCTTGTTCCAGCAGGCAGCGGAGGTTATAGTTCTCTCCTCGCGATTCCGGCAGCACGGCGACGTGGTGTCGGAAGTAGAGGGGAGATTCCGCAGGGCTTCGCCTTAAGAAGGAGCAGGTTAGGATGGATTAGAAGGGTTCCACGAAGATTTAGGGTTTAGAGGCTGAGGGAGGAGGAGGTGATCGGCGGCTGCTAGGGCGGCGACGACTTGGTGCGGCGGTGACGGCGCGGCTGGCGGCGGCGTGGGGAGAGGCTATGGTGGTTTTTGTGGTTTGGGGCAGCCCCTCCCCTCTATTTATGAGAGGGAGGGGCAACTAGGGAAGGTAGGTTTAATCCTCCTCCAACTCCCTCTCCTCCTTGGCGTGTGGTGGAGGGAGAGGAGGTTTCCTCTCCTCCATCCACCAGGATACATTGTCCAAGTTTTCAAACTTGCCTTTTGACTCTCAGTTTTGGAGTTTGATTTCTCACTTTTATTTGCACAGCCCTTTGACCTAGGACATGATGCAACCATTCCAATTTGTCATGAATCATTCATGTACCCATCCCCTTCTGGTTCGGTGGACCTTCTAGACCCTTCTAGATCATTCTGGTGAAAACACCGGAATCATTCCCGAACTCCGGAATTGAACTTTCATTATATGAATCTTATTCTTCGGACCATTATGGATCTCCTCGTGATATCCTGGATCCCATCCGAGACTCCGAACAACATTCGGTCTTCTTACTCACATTCCATATCTACTAAACAACATTGAATCCTTAAGTGTGTCTCCCTACGGTTCGTGAATTATGCAGACATGACCGAGACTCTTCTCCGATCAATAACCAATAGAGGAATCTAGAAATTCATATGTCTCCCACATATCTATGATTACTTTGCGATCGAATAAACCATTTACATACGATACCAATTTCCCTTTGTCTCGCGATATTTTACTTATCCGAGGTCTGATCGTCGGCATCTCTGCATACCTAGTTCAACCTCGTTACCGATTAGTACTCTTTACTCGTTCCTGTGATATGTGATCCCTTGTGAGCCAGTCACATGCTTGCAAGATAATTGGATGACATTCCACCGAGAAGGCCCAGAGTATATCTATCTGTCATATGGATGGACAAATCCCACTCTTGATCCATGTGCCTCAACACATACTTTCCGAATACTCAATTCCACCTCTATAACCACCCAGTTATGAAGTGGTGTTTTATGTCTTCAAAGCATCCTTCCGGTGATGGTGATTAGCATGATCTCATGGTCGAAGGAATTAAGTTACTATGTATTTGAAAGCTTATAGCAAACGAACTATTGAAATGACTTGATCTTTATGCTACGATTATCTATAGGAGTATGTCCATCACACCATTTTCCTAATGATATGATCTTGTTGTTAATAACATCTCAATGTTCATGATCAGGAAACCTGTCGTGGTGGTATCACGACATATGCCATGGGTAGGCTAAAGTTGGGGCCGATGGACATGGAGGAATCCGGGGAGGGATGATGCAGTGAAGACCGCACTCATATGAACAAAGAGAAGTACAATACATCTAGGATTGAGGCTCTCATGTTGAGATAACACCTCTTTCTCTACATCTAATCTCTTATAATCTTGCCATACTCGTGGCTACAATGATGCTCCTTGAGCTGTATTTCCTATGCCTCTATCTAGATCTCTCTGTGAGAGTGGAGGAGGAAGAAGAAGGAGAGCTCCTAGCGAGCAGTGAGGAGAGGAGCCCTTCGGGGCCTCTCCCGTGAATGATCCCCCTGGTGCTCCTTATAAAGAGGAGCCCAGGGGACAAATCTTTTTCCCTATGATTGGCATCTAGGGAGCATATTCCTGACATCTTCTGGAGATGCTCAGCATATGCCTTGGCATCTTTGGCGATGCCAAGCATATTCCCCAGCATCTTCTTTGATGCCAAGGGAATATCCCATATGCCATGTGCCAGTTTGAGCCAGGGGCGTCCCAAGACTGGCACCATGCCCTGGCTTAAGGATGCATCGCCGTGAAGGTTGGAGTGCGTCCGGGAGTGGATATTATGGCGTCTGGGGTCATCTGATTTGGCCCAGATGGCCCAGACTAAATAGTTACTCGGCCTATGGCAAGTTTGATTCAGCCTAATGGCAGATGTTTCAGCCCAGGAGGTGAGGAAAAGCCCTGCCGAATTTCCTCTTATTCGGCTTGTTGTCGTTCTGGCCCAACTGGGTCATACAGTGGCCCAGCCGAGGTATCTGTTCAGTCGGCGAAAGGCTGTCATCCGAGGTGGGCCGGATCCTTCGTCTGCAGGCCCAGCCAGGTGAGTCCTGGATGCTTGGCGGGGTCATGGTGGAGCACGGTCCCGTGGTGGGACGAGTTGGTTGTTATTCGGCCCACTCGGGTGAAGCTTGGTTCCTGGTGAATTGGTGGTGGCGGCGAAGTCCCGCGGTGGGCCAGATCCAGCCTAAGCCGGCCCACCCGAGGGAAGATGGCGATGGCGAGGCGGTATGCTGGCGAGGCAGGCGCTGATCGACGCTGGCGAGGCAGTTGTTGGTATCGGGATGAAGGAATGATTCAGCGGGATAGACCCGTGGTGGGCCAAAGTACTCGAACTCGGCCCATCGTGGGGAAGGAGATTAGGGAGCAGGCCTCGGGCTGGTTTATTCGGCTGTGATGGGTTGGTTTGAGCAATGTGATCCCACACGGGGGTGGTTGCTAGCGCTGGCGTGGTAGGCCGGCCTGGCTGTTTTGGCCCAGCCGGGTTAGTTTGTTTATTCGGCCTGATAAGTACCAATTAGGACCAGAGAGGCGTAATCCGGTCTAGAGAGAGGATGACCAGGCCGAGATATGCCTATGTCAGCCCAGGACCTCTTTTCCCTTTTTCTCCTTTATATTTCTCTTTTAATGCCTCATATCTTTTATAGAAGTGTCCACTACTCTTAGGGGCTCTCTTTATACCTCAACTCTGGGGTACCCGGGGTCATATCCCCGACATTAGTCCCCGAGGCCATGTGGGATTCGTAGAGTTGCTCATGGGCTTTATATTAAAATATTCCCAGAGTTGTTTTCTAACATATAATCTCTTGGTCATATATCTCTTGGTCACATAACCCTTTTGGGTAAGTTTGTGACTTCGGCCTTCTTGGGCTCTGATCTTTTTAACCCGTTTGGGTAAGTTACAACTTTTGGCCTTCTTGGGCACTGGTTTTTAACCCCTTTGGGAAATTTATGAGTTCTGGCTTTCTTTGGCACTTCTCTTTTTAACTACTTTGGATAAGTTATGACTTCTGACCATTTTTGGCACTAGTCTTTTAACCTCTTTGGGTAAGTTATGACTTCTGGCCATTTTTGGCACTGGTCTTTTAACCTCTTTGGGTAAGTTATGACTTCTGGCCATTTTTGGCACTGGTGTTTTAACCTCTTTGGGAAAGTTTTGACTTCTGGCCTTCTATGGCTCTGGTCTTATAACCCCTTTGGGAAAGTTTTGACTTCTGGCCTTCTTTGGCTCTGGTCTTATAACCCCTTTGGGAAAGTTTTGACTTTTGGCCTTCTTTGGCTCTAGTCTTATAACCCCTTTGGGAAAGTTATAATCCGAGTTATCTCGTTTGGGTTGCATATTTCTAATTCGTCATATGCTTCAAATCCGACTCAAAGTTCGAGTTATATGACTCAAATTTGAGTCACCTGATTCCGAATCTGAGCTATACGACTCAAATCCGAGTCATTTGTTTCCTTTTCCGAGTTATTCTACACAAATTTGACTTATGTCTTAAATCTGAGTTATCTGACTCAAATCCGAGTCATCTGTTTTCAAATCCGAGTTATTTTACTCAAATTTGACTTAGGTCTCAAATCTGAGTCATCTGACTCAAAATCCAAGGTATATGACATCTTCTGGAGATGCTCAGCATATGCCTTGGCATCTTTGGCGATGCCAAGCATATTCCCCAGCATCTTCTTTGATGCCAAGGGAATATCCCATATGCCATGTGCCAGTCTGAGCCAGGGGCGTCCCAAGACTGGCACCATGCCCTGGCTTAAGGATGCATCGCCGTGAAGGTTGGAGTGCGTCCGGGAGTGGATATTATGGCGTCTGGGGTCATCTAATTTGGCCCAGATGGCCCAGACTAAATAGTTACTCGGCCTATGGCAAGGTTGATTCGGCCTAATGGCAGATGTTTCAGCCCAGGAGGTGAGGAAAAGCCCTGCCGAATTTCCTCTTATTCGGCTTGTTGTCGTTCTGGCCCAACTGGGTCATACAGTGGCCCAGCCGAGGTATCTGTTCAGTTGGCGAAAGGCTGTCATCCGAGGTGGGTCGGATCCTTCGTCTATAGGCCCAGCCAGGTGAGTCCTGGATGCTTGGCGGGGTCATGGTGGAGCACGGTCCCGTGGTGGGACGAGTTGGTTGTTATCCGGCCCACTCGGGTGAATCTTGGTTCCTGGTGAATCGGTGGTGGCGGCGAAGTCCTGCGGTGGGCCTGATCCAGCCTAAGCCGGCCCACCCGAGGGAAGATGGCGATGGCGAGGCGGTATGCTGGCGAGGCAGGCGCTGATCGACGCTGGCGAGGCAGTTGCTGGTATCGGGATGACGGAATGATTCAGCGGGATAGACCCGTGGTGGGCCAAAGTACTCGAACTCGGCCCATCGTGGGGAAGGAGATTCGGGAGCAGGCCTCAGGCTGGTTTATTCTGCTGTGATGGGTTGGTTTGAGCACTGTGATCCCACACGGGGGTGGTTGCTAGTGCTGGCGTGGTAGGCCGGCCTGGCTGTTTTGGCCCAGCCGGGTTAGTTTGTTTATTCGGCCTGATAAGTACCAATTAGGACCAGAGAGGCGTAATCTGGCCTAGAGAGAGGATGACCAGGCCGAGATAAGCCTATGTCGGCCCAGGACCTCTTTCCCCTTTTTCTCCTTTATATTTCTCTTTTAATGCCTCGTATCTTTTATAGAAGTGTCCACTACTCTTAGGGGCTCTCTTTATACCTCAACTCTGGGGTACCCGGGGTCATATCCCCGACATTAGTCCCCGAGGCCATGTGGGATTCGTAGAGTTGCTCATGGGCTTTATATTAAAATATTCCCAGAGTTGTTTTCTAACATATAATCTCTTGATCATATATCTCTTGGTCACATAACCCTTTTGGGTAAGTTTGTGACTTCGGCCTTCTTGGGCTCTGATCTTTTTAACCCGTTTGGGTAAGTTACAACTTTTGGCCTTCTTGGGCACTGGTTTTTAACCCCTTTGGGAAATTTATGAGTTCTGGCTTTCTTTGGCACTTCTCTTTTTAACTACTTTGGATAAGTTATGACTTCTGACCATTTTTGGCACTAGTCTTTTAACCTCTTTGGGTAAGTTATGACTTCTGGCCATTTTTGGCACTGGTCTTTTAACCTCTTTGGGTAAGTTATAACTTCTGGCCATCTTTGGCACTGGTCTTTTAACCTCTTCGTGAAATTTTTGACTTCTGGCCTTCTTTGGCTCTGGTCTTATAACCCCTTTGGGAAAGTTTTGACTTCTGGCCTTCTTTGGCTCTGGTCTTATAACCCCTTTGGGAAAGTTTTGACTTTTGGCCTTCTTTGTCTCTAGTCTTATAACCCCTTTGGGAAAGTTATAATCCGAGTTATCTCGTTTGGGTTGCATATTTCTAATTCGTCATATGCTTCAAATCTGACTCAAAGTTCGAGTTATATGACTCAAATTTGAGTCACCTGATTCCGAATCTGAGCTATACGACTCAAATCCGAGTCATTTGTTTCCTTTTCCGAGTTATTCTACACAAATTTGACTTATGTCTTAAATCTGAGTTATCTGACTCAAATCTGAGTCATCTGTTTTCAAATCCGAGTTATTTTACTCAAATTTGACTTAGGTCTCAAATCTGAGTCATCTGACTAAAAATCCAAGGTATATGACATCTTCTGGAGATGCTCAGCATATGCCTTGGCATCTTTGGCGATGCCAAGCATATTCCCCAGCATCTTCTTTGATGCCAAGGGAATATCCCATATGCCATGTGCCAGTCTGAGCCAGGGGCGTCCCAAGACTGGCACCATGCCCTGGCTTAAGGATGCATCGCCGTGAAGGTTGGAGTGCGTCCGGGAGTGGATATTATGGCGTCTGGGGTCATCTAATTTGGCCCAGATGGCCCAGACTAAATAGTTACTCGGCCTATGGCAAGGTTGATTCGGCCTAATGGCAGATGTTTCAGCCCAGGAGGTGAGGAAAAGCCCTGCCGAATTTCCTCTTATTCGGCTTGTTGTCGTTCTGGCCCAACTGGGTCATACAGTGGCCCAGCCGAGGTATCTGTTCAGTTGGCGAAAGGCTGTCATCCGAGGTGGGTCGGATCCTTCGTCTACAGGCCCAGCCAGGTGAGTCCTGGATGCTTGGCGGGGTCATGGTGGAGCACGGTCCAGTGGTGGGACGAGTTGGTTGTTATCCGGCCCACTCGGGTGAATCTTGGTTCCTGGTGAATCGGTGGTGGCGGCGAAGTCCCGCGGTGGGCCTGATCCAGCCTAAGCCGGCCCACCCGAGGGAAGATGGCGATGGCGAGGCGGTATGCTGGCGAGGCAGGCGCTGATCGATGCTGGCGAGGCAGTTGCTGGTATCGGGATGACGGAATGATTCAGCGGGATAGACCCGTGGTGGGCCAAAGTACTCGAACTCGGCCCATCGTGGGGAAGGAGATTCGGGAGCAGGCCTCAGGCTGGTTTATTCTGCTGTGATGGGTTGGTTTGAGCACTGTGATCCCACACGGGGGTGGTTGCTAGTGCTGGCGTGGTAGGCCGGCCTGGCTGTTTTGGCCCAGCCGGGTTAGTTTGTTTATTCGGCCTGATAAGTACCAATTAGGACCAGAGAGGCGTAATCTGGCCTAGAGAGAGGATGACCAGGCCGAGATATGCCTATGTCGGCCCAGGACCTCTTTCCCCTTTTTCTCCTTTATATTTCTCTTTTAATGCCTCATATCTTTTATAGAAGTGTCCACTACTCTTAGGGGCTCTCTTTATACCTCAACTCTGGGGTACCCGGGGTCATATCCCCGACATTAGTCCCCGAGGCCATGTGGGATTCGTAGAGTTGCTCATGGGCTTTATATTAAAATATTCCCAGAGTTGTTTTCTAACATATAATCTCTTGGTCATATATCTCTTGGTCACATAACCCTTTTGGGTAAGTTTGTGACTTCGGCCTTCTTGGGCTCTGATCTTTTTAACCCGTTTGGGTAAGTTACAACTTTTGGCCTTCTTGGGCACTGGTTTTTAACCCCTTTGGGAAATTTATGAGTTCTGGCTTTCTTTGGCACTGCTCTTTTTAACTACTTTGGATAAGTTATGACTTCTGACCATTTTTGGCACTAGTCTTTTAACCTCTTTGGGTAAGTTATGACTTCTGGCCATTTTTGGCACTGGTCTTTTAACCTCTTTGGGTAAGTTATGACTTCTGGCCATCTTTGGCACTGGTCTTTTAACCTCTTCGTGAAATTTTTGACTTCTGGCCTTCTTTGGCTCTGGTCTTATAACCCCTTTGGGAAAGTTTTGACTTCTGGCCTTTTTTGGCTCTGGTCTTATAACCCCTTTGGGAAAGTTTTGACTTTTGGCCTTCTTTGGCTCTAGTCTTATAACCCCTTTGGGAAAGTTCTAATCTGAGTTATCTCGTTTGGGTTGCATATTTCTAATTCGTCATATGCTTCAAATCCGACTCAAAGTTCGAGTTATATGACTCAAATTTGAGTCACCTGATTCCGAATCTGAGCTATACGACTCAAATCTGAGCCATTTGTTTCCTTTTCCGAGTTATTCTACTCAATAAATCTGAGTTATCTGACTCAAATCCGAGTCATCTGTTTCCAAATACGAGTTATTTTACTCAAATTTGACTTATGTCTCAAATCGGAGTCATCTGACTCAAAATCCAAGGTATATGACTCAAATTCGAGTTATCTGATTCCAAATCCGAGTTATTTTACTCAATTTTGACTTAAATCTGTATTATATGACTCAAATCCGAGGTATATGACTCAAATCCGAGTCATCTGTTTCCAAATCCGAGTTATTTTACTCAAATTTGACTTATGTCTCAAATCTGAGTCATCTGACTAAAATCCGAGGTATATGACTCAAATCCGAGTCATCTATTTACGAGTTATTTTACTCAAATTTGACTTATGTCTCAAATCTGAGTCATCTGACTCAAATCCGAGGTATATGACTGAAATCTGAGTCATATGTTTCCAAATCCGAGTTATTTTACTCAAATTTGACTTATGTCTCAAATCTGAGTCATCTGACTCAAATCCGAGGTATATGACTCAAATCCGAGTCATCTGTTTCCAAATCCGAGTTATTTTACTCAAATTTGACTTATGTCTCAAATCTGAGTCATCTGATTACTGAGATATAACTTGATATGATGAGAAGATGGCAACTTGCCTTTGATATGGATCCGAGATAAAGTTTTGGGATATGATAATAGGGCTAATTGCTGAGACATGTGATTCGAGAGGTAGATCTGAGATATAGATTTGAGATATGATATGCTGGCAAATAGTCATCTGAGATATGAGATAACCTGGCAAGATGAGTTAAATATCAATCCGAGTTATAACATAACCTGGCAAGCTGAATCAAACTTTAGTCTGAATCAGAGATAAGCTAGTAAGCTGAGTTAGAATACAAATACGAGTTATAATATACCCTGGCAAGCTGAATCAAATGTTAGTCTGAATCATAAATAAACTAACTAAAATTCTAATCCGAATCATAAATAAACTGACTCAAATTCTATCCGAATCATAAATAAGCTGGTAAGCTGAGTTAAAGGTTAATCTGAATCATAAATAAACTGACTCAAATTCTATCCAAATCATAAATAAGCTGGTAAGTGTAGGGGTTCATAGCATGGAAAAACAAAAAATTTCTACCGCATGCAAACAAACAAGCCAAGATCTATCTACTAGATTGTAGCAACGAGTCGATAGAGGAACTCACCCTCGAAGATTCCAAAGTGTTTAACGAGAGCAGATTCTCGTGGGTGATGTAGTCGTACTCTTGCCGATCTCAAGATTGCGTAGACGATCCTTCCGGCGCTGCGTTCCGGCAGCGCTTCCGCAGTCGGTCACACGTTCGGTACTCGATGAAGACCTTCCTCTCCCTTGTTCCAGCAGGCAGCGGAGGTTGTATCACTCTCCTCGCGATTCCGGCAGCACGACGGCGTGGTACCGGAAGTAGAGGGGAGATCTCGCAAGGCTTCGCCTTAAGCCGGAGCGAGTATGGTGGACTATGAGAGAGGCCTTGGTGATCTAGGGTTTAGAGACACCAAGGGAGGAGGCTAGCCGGCGGCTAGGGTTAGGGTTTACCCCAACTCGGCGAGTTGGTGGTGCCCTAGGAGGCGGCAGCAGCAGGGGTGGTGGCGCCGGCGGCTTAGGGTTAGGGTTTCGGGGTGTGAGAGGTGTAGTCTAGAGGGGCAGCCCTGCCCCTCCTTTTATAGGTGGGAGGTCGCGTCTAAGGGGGAGGGAGTCCTCCCCCAAGTCGGCCTCCTTGGTCGGCGGTGGAGGGATGAGGACTTCCTCCCCAAGTAGGTTTCCTAATCTCCCTCCACCAAGCAAACTTGTCGTTTGACTTTTCAAATTGGCGTTTGACTTTTTAAACTAGGATTTGATTTATCCCTTTATTTTGCTCAGCCATGATACCTAGTACATGATGCAACCATTCCACATTTTCATGACACATTCATGTACCCTTCCCCTCCGGAGTGTCGGACCTTCCGGAACCTTCTAGAACATTCCCGATGAAAACACCGGAATCATTCCCCAACTCCGAAACAGGACTTTCCTTATATGAATCTTATTCTCCGAACCATTCTGTATCTCCTCGTGATATCCAGGATCCCATCAGAGACTCCGAACAACATTCAGCCTCTTACTCATCATTCCATAACTACTCAACAACATCGAATCCTTAAGTGTGTCTCCCTACGGTTCGTGAATTATGCGGACATGATCGAGACACTTCTCCAAACAATAACCAATAGAGGAATCTGGAAATTCATATGGCTCCCACATATTTCTACGATTACTTTGTGATCGAATGAACCACTTACATACGATACCAATTTCCCTTTGTCTCATGATAGTTTACTTATCCGAGGTTTTGATCGTCGGTATCTCTGTATACCTAGTTCAACCTCGTTACCGATAAGTACTCTTTTCTCGTTCCTGTGGTATGTGATCCCTTGTGAGCCAGTCACATGCTTGCAAGCTAATTGGATGACATTCCACCGAGAGGTCCCAGAGTATATCTATCCGTCATATGGATGGACAAATCCCACTCTTGATCCATGTGTCTCAACCCATACTTTCCGAACACTCAATGCCACCTTTATAGCCACCCAGTTACGGTGTGGTGTTTGATGTCATCAAAGCATCCTTCCGGTGATGGTGATAAGCATGATCTCATGGTCGAAGGAATTAGGTTACTATGTATCAGAAAGCTTATAGCAAATGAACTATTAAAATGACTTGATCTTATGCTACGCTTATCTATAGGAGTATGTCCTTCATACCATTCTCCTAATGATATGATCTTGTTGTTAATAACATCTCAATGTTCATGATAGGGAAACCACAATCATCTATTAACCAACAAGCTAGTATTATGAAGAGGCTTTACTAGGGACAATTATTTAGTTTACAAATCACACAAGTATTAATGTTTCCTTGTTAATACTGTTATAGCATGAATGTAAACATTTATCATAAACACAAAGATATAATAATAACTACATTTATTATTGCCTCTAGGGCATATCTCCAACAGTCTCCCACTTGCACTAGAGTCAACTAATATACATTACATGGTAATATACCGAACACCCATGGAAGTTTGGTGTTGGTCATGTTTTGCCCTCGGGAGAGTTTTAGTCAACGGATCCGCCACATTCAGATCTGTGTGTACTTTGCAAATCTTTATGTCACCATCTTGGACATGTTCTCGAATAGCGTGAAAACGTAGCTTGATGTGCTTCAGCTTCTTGTGTGACCTTGGTTCTTGCGCATTGGCTATGGCGCCCATGTTATCACAGTAGGTAGACATTGGGTCCAGCACACTTGGAACCACACCGAGCTCTGTAATGAACTCCTTCATCCATATCGCTTCTTGTGAAGCCTCCGAAGCAGCTATGTATTCCGCTTCAGTTGAAGATCTCGCCACAACGCTTTGCTTTGCACTCCTCCAGCTAACTGCTGCACCATTCAAAGTAAATACGTATCCAGATTGTGATTTAGAATCATCTGGATCGGTGTTCCAACTAGCATCGGTGTAACCATTAACAACGAGCTGTTCATCACCTCCATAAGAAAGAACCATATCCTTAGTTCTTCTAAATACTTAAGGATGTTTTTGACCGCTGTCCAATGATCCACTCCTGGATCACTTTGATATCTGCTAGTCAAACTAACAGCATATGCAATGTCGGGTCTAGTATATAGCATGGCATACATTATAGATCCTATGGCTGAGGCATAGGGAGTCTTACTCACCCTTTTTCTATCTTCTGCCGTTGCTGGACTTTGAGTTTTAATCAACGTCGTATTGGGAAACATGGGCAAGAACCCTTTCTTGCTATCTTCCATTCCAAACCTCTTTAGAACTTTGTCCAAATATGTACTTTGTGACAATGATATTAGGCGTCTCGATCTATCTCTATAAATCTTTATGCCTAATATGTAAGCTGTTTTGCCAAGATCTTTCATTGAAAAACTATTATTCAAATATTCCTTGACACTATTAATAAGGTCTACATCATTCCCAATCAACAATATGTCATCTACATATAGTATTAAGAATGCTACAGAGCTCCCACTCACTTTCTTGTAAATACAAGCTTCTCCATAAGTTTGTATAAAAGCAAAACTTTTGATTACCTTATCAAAACGTTGATTCCAACTTCGGGATGCTTGCTTCAACCCATATATATAACGTTGAAGTTTGCACACGTTGTTAGCATCTTTAGGATCAAAAAAACCTTTGGGTTGCATCATATACAACTCTTCATCAATGTCTCCATTGAGGAACGCTATTTTGACATCCATATGCCATATCTCATAATCATAATATGCAGCGATTGCTAACATAATCCTCACAGACTTTAGCTTCGCTACTCGTGAGAAAGTCTCATCGTAGTCAACTCCTTGAATTTGTCAAAACCCTTTTGCGACAAGTCGAGCTTTATAGATAGTAAAATTACCACCAGCATCTGTTTTCTTCTTGAAAATCCATTTGTTCTCGACAGCCTTCCGGCCATCCGGTAAGTCTACCAAAGTCCATACTTGGTTTTCGTACATGGATCCAATCTCGGATTTCATGGCATCTTACCATTTATTGGAATCTGGTCTCATCAGCGCTTCCTCATATGTCACAGGGTCATCGGTGTTGTATACCAACATGACACTCATAACGGGATCATACCAATCAGGAGTGGTACGAGTTCTTGTTGACCTGCGAGGTTCTGTAGCAACTTCAACCGAAGTTTCATGATCATCATCATTAGCTTCCTCTCTTATTGGTGTAGGCGCCACAGAAACTTCTTCCGGTGCTACGCTATTCGCAAGTTCAAGAGAAGGTTCAACAACCTCGGCGAGTTCTACTTTCCTTCCAGTCACTTCTTTCAAGAGAAATTCCTTCTCTAGAAAGGATCCATTCTTGGCAACGAAGATTTTGCCTTCGGATCTATGATAGAAGGTATACCCAATAGTTTCCTTCGGGTATCCTATGAAGACGCATTTTTCCGCTTTGGGTTCAAGCTTCTCCGGTTGTAACTTCTTTACATAGGCTTCGCAACCCCAAACTTTAAGGAACGACAATTTAGGTTTCTTCCCAAACCATAATTCATATGGTGTCGTTTCAACGGATTTAGATGGTGCCCTATTTAAAGTGAATGCGGCTGTTTCTAATGCATAACCCCAAAATGATAGCGGTAAATCTGTAAGTGACATCATAGAATGAACCATATCTAAGAGAGTTCGATTACGACGTTCGGACACACCATTACGCTGTGGTGTTCCCGGCGGTGTCAATTGTGAAAGTATTCCGCATTTCTTCAAATGATCGCCAAACTCGTAACTTAGATATTCACCTCCATGATCAGAACGTAGAAATTTAATCTTCTTGTTACGTTGATTCTCTACCTCACTTTGAAATTCCTTAAACTTCTCAAAAGTTTCGGACTTATGTTTCATGAAATAGATATACCCATATATACTCAAGTCATCCGTGAAGGTAAGAACATAACGATAACCACCGCGCGATGCTACACTCATTGGACCACACACATCGGTATGTATGATTTCTAATAAGTCCGTAGCTCACTCCATCATACCAGAAAATGGAGTCTTAGTCATTTTACCCATCAGACATGCTTCGCATCTTTCAAGTGATTCGAAATCAAGTGATTCAAGAAGTCCATAGGAATGGAGTTTCTTCATACGCTTCACTCCAATATGACCAAGACGACAGTGCCATATATAGGTCGAGTTATTGCTCAATTTCAAACGTTTAGCTTCAATGTTATTAATATGTGTATTTCCACTATCGAGATTCAATAAGAATAGACCATCTATCAAAGGTGCATGTGCATAAAACATATTACTCATATAAATCGAACAACCATTATTCTCGGACTTAAACAAGTAACCGTCTCGCAATAAACAAGATCCTGATATAATGTTCATGCTTAACACAGGCACCAAATAACAATTATTTAAGTATAAAACTAATCCCGATGGTAGATGAAGAGGTAGCGTGCCAACCGCGATCACATCAATCTTTGATCCATTTCCAACGCGCATCGTCACCTCGTTCTTCGCTAGCTTCCGTTTATTCTGCAGCACCTGTTTCGAGTTACAAATATGAGCAACCGAACCAGTATCAAATACCCAGGCACTACTACGAGTACTAGTGAGATACACATTAATAACATGTATATCGGATATACCTTTCTTCTTGATGTTGTCGTTCTTCAAATCCGCCAAGTATTTTGGGCAATTCCGCTTCCAGTGACCCTCTCCCTTGCAGTAAAAGCACTCAGTATCAGGCTTAGGTCCAACCTTGGTCTTCTTCGCCGGTGCAGCAACTTTCTTACCACCCTTCTTGAAGTTTCCCTTTTGCTTAGACTTGCCTTTCTTGAATTTGGTGGTCTTATTGACCATCAACACTTGGTGCTCTTTCTTGATCTCCACTTCTGCAGATTTCAACATGGAGAAGAGTTTTGGCAACTACTTGTTCATGCTTTGCATATTGTAGTTCATCACAAAGTTCTTGTAACTTGGTGGCAGTGATTGGAGGACATGGTAAATCCCCAAAGCATTAGGAATCACTATACCCAAGCTTTGGAGTTTGTTTGCGTGCCCAGACATCTTAAGCACATGCTCACTGACGGAGCTGCCCTCTTCCATCTTGCAGTTAAAGAACTTTTTAGAATCCTCATAACTTTCAATTGCCGCGTGAGTCTCAAATATCAATTTGAGTTCACGGAAAATATCATGTGGGTCATGGTTCTCAAACCTTTTCTGAAGCTCCAATTCCAAACCATACAAGATAGCACACTGAACTGTGGAGTACTGATTCTTCCGAGCGAGGTAAACGTTCTTTACTTCATCGGTAGCATTAGCTGCAGGCGGGTCACCTAGCGGTGCATCCAGCACATAGGTCAAATTACCAGCATTAAGGACAATCCTCAAATTGCGGAACCAATCCGTGAAGTTGCTTCCATTGTTTTTCAACTTTTCTTTCTCTAGGAACGCATTAAAATTGATGGTAGGGGCCGCCATTGATCTACAACATATTTGCAATAGTTTAGACTAAGTTTATGACAAATTGAGTTCTAATTAATAGTTAAATTAATCTAGGTGAACTCCCACTCAAAACAATATCCCTCACATTGTTTTAGTGATCACACGAACCAAATCCACCACATCAAAACCAATCATCACGAGAGTTGATGTAGCTTCAATGGCGAACAATTGACATGTTCATCATAGCTACTATATGATTCATGCTTTACCTTTTGGTGATCCGTGTTCCAAGACCATGTCTGTACATGCTAGGCTCGTCAAGATCAAACCTTAGCTTCCGCATGAGCAAATCTGGCTTTCTCACGTTGTATACACTTGTAGAATCTAACACACCCGATCATCACGTGGTGCTTCGAAACAAAAAGCTTTAGCAACGGTGCTTACTAAGGATGAACACTTTAAAACTTGAAATTAATGTGCATGAGGGATCATCTTATAATGCTACCGTCGTTAACTAAGCAATACAAGATGCATAAAGGATTAACATCACATGCAATTCATAATATGTGATATGATATGGCCTTTCTTCTTGTGCTTCCGATCTCCATCTTCAAGCACGAACATGATCTCCATCATCACCGGTATGGCGTCAAGGTCAATGGCGCCGCTTCATGGTTGTCGTCCACCAGCTTCAACTATTACAACTACTTTGAATAGACACGCGGGTCTTAACAGAAATTAAAGACAACCATATGGCTCCTGCCGGTTGCCAACTTACAATAAGGATCATTGCATACATCAAATATAATCACAATCATGGCCATATCACATCACAACACACCCCTGCGAAACAAAGTTAGACGCCTCTAATTTTCTTTGCATATTTTACGTGGTTTGGGGCTTTCAATAAGTGTCGATCTACCTTACGAACAAGAACCACAACGTTGATGTTTGAACTATCGAGTGCCCGTTGTAAATTGGATCTATACTATAATGGGAGAGACAGACACCCGCAAAGCCACTTATGCAATACAATTTGCATGTTTAGCGTGGAGCAAGTCTCATGAACGATGTCATGTAAGGTTAGACCGGGCCGCTTCATCCCATCATACCGCAAGATGCAAAGTACACAAGAAGCAATTGATAATAAAAGCACCACCGTCCACAATGACCATTGTGTTCTACTCGTGCAATAGATCTACATATAGACACAGCTCTGATACCACTGTAGGGGTTCGTAGCATGGAAAAACAAAAAATTCTACCGCATGCAAACAAACAAGCCAAGATCTATCTACTAGATTGTAGCAACGAGTCGATAGAGGAACTCACCCTCGAAGATTCCAAAGTGTTTAACGAGAGCAGATTCTCGTGGGTGATGTAGTCGTACTCTTGCCGATCTCAAGATCGCGTAGACGATCCTTCCGGTGCTGCGTTCCGGCAGCGCTTCCGCAGTCGGTCACACATTCAGTACTCGATGAAGACCTTCCTCTCCCTTGTTCCAGCAGGTAGTGGAGGTTGTAGCACTCTCCTCGCGATTCCGGCAGCACGACGGCGTGGTACCAGAAGTAGAGGGGAGATCTCGCAGGGCTTCGCCTTAAGCCAGAGCGAGTATGGTGGACTATGAGAGAGGCCTTGGCGATCTAGGGTTTAGAGGCACCAAGGGAGGAGGATATCCGGCGGCTATGGTTAGGGTTCACCCCAACTCGGCGAGTTGGTGGTGCCCTAGGCGGCGGCAGCAGCAGGGGTGGTGGCGCCGGCGGCTTAGGGTTAGGGTTTCGGGGTGTGAGAGGTGTAGTCTAGAGGGGCAGCCCTGCCCCTCCTTTTATAGGTGGGAGGTCGCGTCTAAGGGGGAGGGAGTCCTCCCCCAAGTCGGCCTCCTTGGCCGGCGGTGGAGGGAGGAGGACTTCCTCCCCAAGTAGGTTTCCTACTCTCCCTCCACCAAGCAAACTTGTCGTTTGACTTTTCAAATTGGCGTTTGACTTTTCAAACTAGGATTTGATTTATCCCTTTATTTTGCTCAGCCATGATACCTAGTACATGATGAAACCATTCCACATTGTCATGACACATTCATGTACCCTTCCCCTCCGGAGTGCCGGACCTTCCGGAACCTTCTAGAACATTCTCGATGAAAACACGGGAATCATTCCCCAACTCCGAAACAGGACTTTCCTTATATGCATCTTATTCTCTGGACCATTCCGGATCTCCTCGTGATATCCCGGATCCCATCCGAGACTCCGAACAACATTCAGTCTCTTACTCATCATTCCATAACTACTCAACAACATCGAATCCTTAAGTGTGTGTCTCCCTACGGTTCGTGAATTATGCGGACATGATCGAGACACTTCTCCAAACAATAACCAATAGAGGAATCTGGAAATTCATATGTCTCCCACATATTTCTACGATTACTTTGTGATCGAATGAACCACTTACATACGATACCAATTTCCCTTTGTCTCACGATATTTTACTTATCCGAGGTTTTGATCGTCGGTATCTCTATATACCTAGTTCAACCTCGTTACCGATAAGTACTCTTTTCTCGTTCCTGTGGTATGTGATCCCTTGTGAGCCAGTCACATGCTTGCAAGCTAATTGGATGACATTCCACCGAGAGGGCCCAGAGTATATCTATCCGTCATATGGATGGACAGATCCCACTCTTGATCCATGTGTCTCAACCCATACTTTCCGAACACTCAATGCCACCTTTATAGCCACCCAGTTACGGTGTGGTGTTTGATGTCATCAAAGAATCCTTCCGGTGATGGTGATAAGAATGATCTCATGGTCGAAGGAATTAGGTTACTATGTATCAGAAAGCTTATAGCAATTGAACTATTAAAATGACTTGATCTTTATGCTACGCTTATCTATAGGAGTATGTCCTTCATACCATTCTCCTTATGATATGATCTTGTTGTTAATAACATCTCAATGTTCATGATAGGGAAACCACAATCATCTATTAACCAACAATCTAGTATTATGAAGAGGCTTTACTAGGGACTCTTATTTAGTTTACGAATCACACAAGTATTAATGTTTCCTTGTTAATACTGTTATAGCATGAATGTAAACATTTATCATAAACACAAAGATATAATAATAACTACATTTATTATTGCCTCTAGGGCATATCTCCAACAGTAAGCTGAGTTAAAGGTTAATCCGGATCATAAATAAACTGACTCAAATTATATCTGAATCATAAATAATCTGGTAAGCTGAGTTAAAGGTTAATCCAAATCATAAATAAACTGACTCAAATTCTATCCGAATCATAAACAAGATAGTCAAATACTGATCTGAATCAACATAATGTTCTCTCCATCTAAAGGTGACTCTATGGATACGTTGGTTAGTCCCCGGGTTGAGTTATTTTCTCCCCGGGGTGAAGGATCGAGTGTTGGTGGATGAGTTATCTAGTACGTACAGTATGCTTGGAGAAGAGTTTGAGTCATTCTCGCTGAGTCATACCTGCCTTGCTGAGTTACCTGGTACTTACAGTATGCTTGGAGAAGAGTTTAAGTCATTCTTGCTGAGTCTATCCTGCCTTGCTGAGTCAGACTTGGAGACCCCTGTGCTTACCTCTCTGTTCTTTGTTTGCTTGGAGGAGCTGAAGGAGCTCTATGAAGAAGAGGTTGATGAAGATGCTCCCGTACGGATGGAAACCCAACCAATTCCACTAAAATGCCCCACGGTGGGCGCCAAATGTCATGGTGGTATCACGACATATGCCATGGGTAGGCTAAAGTTGTGGCCGATGGACATGGATAAATCCGGGGAGGGATGATGCAGTGAAGACCGCACTCGTATGAACAAAGATAAGTACAATATATCTAGGATTGAGTCTCTCATGTTGAGATAATACCTCTTTATCTACATCTAATCTCTTATAATCTTGCCATACTCGTGGCTACAATGATGCTCCTTGAGCTGTATTTCCTATGCCTCTATCTAGATCTCTCTGTGAGAGTGGAGGAGGAAGAAGAAGGAGAGCTCCTAGCGAGCAGTGAGGAGAGGAGCCCTTGGGGGCCTCTCCCGTGAACGATCCCCTGGTGCTCCTTATAAAGGGGAGCCCAGGGGACAAATCTTTTTCCCTATGATTGGCATATAGGGAGCATATTCCTGGCATCTTCTGGAGATGCTCAGCATATGCTTTGGAATCTTTGGATATGCCAAGCATATTCCCCAGCATCTTCTTTGATGCCAAGGGAATATCCCATATTCCATGTGCCAGTCTGAGCCAGGGGCGTCCCAAGACTGGCACCATGCCCTGGCTCAAGGATGAGTCACCGTGAAGGTTGGAGTGCGTCCGGGAGTGGATATTATGGCGTCTGGGGTCATCTGATTCGGCCCAGATGGCCTAGAGTGAATAGTTACTCGGCCTATGGCAAGGTTGATTTGGCCTAATGGCAGATGTTTCAGCCCAGGAGGTGAGGAAAAGCCCTGCCGAATTTCCTCTTATTCGGCCTCGGGTCGTTCTGGCCCAACTAGGTCATACAGCGGCCTAGCCGAGGTATCTGTTCAGTCGGCGAAAGGCTGTCATCCGAGGTGGGCCGGATCCTTCGTCTGCAGGCCCAGCCGGGTTTGTCTTGGATGCCTGGCGGGGTCATGGCGGAGCACGGTCCCGTGGTGGGCCGAGTTGGTTGTTATCCAGCCCACCCGGGTGAAGCTTGGTTCCTGGTGAATCGGTGGTGGCGGCGAAGTCCTGCGGTGGGCCCGATCCAGCCTAAGCCGACCCACCCGAGAGAAGATGGTGATGACGGGGTGGTACACTGGCGAGGCAGGCGCTGATCGAATCTGGCGAGGCAGTTGCTGGTATCGGGATGACGGAATGATTCGGCGGGATCAACCCGTGGTGGGCCAAAGTACTTGAACTCGGCCCATCGTGGGGAAGGAGATTTGGTAGCAGGCCTCAGGCTGGTTTATTCGGCTGTGATGGTTTGGTTTGAGCACTGTGAGCCCACACAGGGGTGGTTGCTAGCACTGGCGTGGTAGGCCGGCCTGGCTGTTTTGGCCCAGCTGGGTTAGTTTGTTTATTCAGCCTGATAAGTACCAATTAGGACCAGAGAGGCCTAATCTGGCCTAGAGAGAGGATGACCAGGCCGAGATATGCCTATGTCGGCCCAGGACCTCTTTTCGCTTTTTCTCCTTTATATTTCCCTTTTAATGCCTCATATCTTTTATATAAGCGTCCACTACTCTTAGGAGCTCTCTTTATACCTCAACTCTAGGGGTACCCGGGGTCATATCCCCGACAAAACCATGATCATCTATTAAACCACAAGCTAGTGTTACAAAGAGGATTCACTAGGGACTCTAACAAGTTTAGAAATCACAGAAGTATTAATGTTTCCGGTTAATACAATTATAGCATGAATGTAAACAGTTGTCATAAACACAAAGATATAATAATAAATACTTTATTATTTCCTCTAGGGCATATCTCCAACAGTCTCCCACTTGCACTAGAGTCAACTAATCTAGATTACATGGTAATATACAGAACACCCATGGCGGTTTGGTGTTGGTCATGTTTTGCCCTTGGGAGAGGTTTAGTCAACGGATCGGCCAGATTCAGATATGTGTGTACTTTGCAGATCTTTATGTCACCATCTTGGACATGCTCTCTAATAGCGTTAAAACGTTGATTGATATGCTTCATCTTTATGTGTGACCTTGGTTCTTGCGCATTGGCTATGGCACCCATGTTATCACGGTATATAGACATTGGGTCAAGCGCACTGGGGAACATACCGAGCTCCATAATGAACTCTTCATCCATATCGCCTCTTGTGAAGCCTCTAAAGCAGCTATGTATTCCGATTCAGTTGAAGATCTCGCCACAATGCTTTGCTTTGCTTTGCACTCCTCCAGCTCACTACTGCACCATTCAAAGTAAATACTTATCCAAATTGACATTTAGAATAATCCGTATCGGTGTTCCAACTAGCATCAGCGTAACCATTAACAACGAGTTGTTCAACACCTCCATAAGAAAGAACCATATCCTTAGTTCTTCTCAAGTACTTAAGGATGTTTTTAACCGCTGTCCAATGATCCATCCCTGGATCACTTTGATATCTGCTAGTTAAACTAACCGCATATGCAATGTCGGGTCTAGTACATAGCATGGCATACATGATAGATCATATGGCTAAGGCATAGGGAGTCTTACTCATCCTTTCTCTATCTTCTGCCATAGCAAGACTTTGAGTTTTACTCAAGGTCGTATTGGGCAACATGGGCCAGAACCCTTTCTTGCTATCTTCCATTCCAAACCTCTTTAGAACTTTGTCCAAATATTTACTCTCTGACAACTATATTAGGCGTCTCGATCTATCTCTATAAATCTTTATGCCTAATATGTAAGCAGCTTCGCCAAGATCCTTCATTGAAAAAATGTTATTCAAATAATATTTGACACTATTAAGAAGTTCTACATCATTCCCAATCAACAATATGTCGTCCACATATAGTACTAGGAATGCTACAGAGCCCCCCACTCACTTTCTTGTAAATACAAGCTTCTCCATAAGTTTGTATAAAACCAAAACTTTTGATCACCTTATCAAAATGTTGATTCGAACTTCGGGATGCTTGCTTCAATCCATAAATGGACCGTTGAACTTTGCATACCTTCTTAGCATCTTTAGGATCGACAAAACCTTTGGGTTGTACCATATACAACCCTTCATCAATGTCTCCATTGACGAATGCTGTTTTGACATCCATCTGCCATATCTCATAATCATAATATGCAGCGATTGCTAACAAAATCATCACAGACTTTAACTTTGCTACCAGTGAGAAAGTCTCATCGTAGTCAACTCCTTGAATTTGTCGAAACCCTTTTGCGATAAGTCAAGCTTTATAGACGGTAACATTACGATCAACATATGTTTTCTTCTTGAAGATCCATTTGTTCTTGACAGCCTTCCGGCCATCCGGTAATTCCACCAAAGTCCATACTTGGTTTTCGTACATGGATCCAATCTCGGATTTCATGGATTCTTGCCATTTATTGGAACCTGGGCTCGTTGGTATTGTCCATCAACATGACACTCATAACGGGATCATACCAATCAGGAGTGGTATGAGTTCTCGTCGACCTGCGAGGTTCTGTAGTAACTTCGACCAAAGTTTCATGATCTTTATCATTAGCTTCCTCTCCTATTGGTGCAGGCGCCACATGAACTTCTTCTGGTGCTACACTACTCTCAAATCCAAGAGAAGGTTTGACAACCTCGTCGAGTTCTACTTTCCTTCCAGTCACTTCTTTCGAGAGAAACTCCTTCTCTAGAAAGGATCCATTTTTGGAAACAAAGATTTTGCCTTCGGATCTATGATAGAAGGTATACAAATAGTTTCCTTCAGGTATCCTATGAAGACGCATTTTTCCGCTTTGGGTTCAAGCTTGTTGGGCTGTAACTTCTTTACATAAGCTTCGCAACCCCAAACTTTAAGGAACGAAAATTTAGGTTTCTTTCCAAACCATAATTCATACGGTGTCGTTTCAACAGATTTAGATGATGCCTTATTTAAAGTGAATGCGGCTGTTTCTAGTGCATAACCCCAAAACGACAAAGGTAAATCTGTAAGTGACATCACAGAACGAACCATATGTAAGAGATTTCAATTACGACGTTCAGATACACCATTACATTGTGGTGTTCCCGGTGGTGTCAATTGTGAAAGTATTCCGCATTTCTTCAAATGCCCGCCAAACTCGTAACTTAGATATTCACCTCCACAATCAGATCGTAGAAACTTAATTTTCTTGTTACGTTGATTCTCGACTTCACTTTGAAATTCCTTAAACTTCTCGAAAGTTTCGGACTTATGTTTCATGAAATAGATATACCCATATCTACTCAAGTCATCTGTGAAAGTAAGAACATAACGATAACCACCACGCGATGCTACACTCATCGGGCCACACACAACGGTACGTATGATTGATGTCTACGCACTTCTATTCTTACAGACAGTTGTTGGGACTCCAAGTGCATAGGTTTGTAGAACAACAACAAGTTTCCCTTAAATGGATTACCCAAGGTTTATCGAACTCAGGGAGGAAGTGGTCAAAGGTATCCCTCTCAAGCAACCATGCAATCAATATACAAGAAGTCTCTTGTGTCCCCAACACACCCAATACACTTGTCAGGTGTATAGGCGCACTAGTTTGGCGAAGAGATAGTGAAATACAAGTGGTATGGATGATCAATGGTGCCAGAAAAGACTTTGACAGCGAGGAAGAGACTAAAGGCAATCTGAAATAAAGATGGCAGCAAGAAAACATGTAACAAATCTAGTTGTAAACGGTGTTTCAATGCTTAGAAACAAGGCCTAGGGATCATACTTTCACTAGTGAACACTCTCATATAAATATCTTCTTTTCGTGATACTACTCTGAACTACTCTCCGGTTGGACAACTCTAATCCACGGTAGGGCTACAAAAGCACTCCGTAAAGTCCACAATCCCCATCTAGATAACCCCACACTGTCACCTTGAGCGCTAGATGGTTCCTTCAAACACCACAATTTCATAGAGACATCCAACTCCAAATATAACTCATGACAAGTATTTATGTAATCTATAGCCTAAGTGCCACATGGTGTGCATGGTATCACTTTCACACATGTGGGGATAGCCGGAGATTAATTAAAGCACTTGAGTAGCAGAGTAGATCTACTTGATTACAAAGCTCATCACTGGTGGTGCTCGATGTGGAACTTCGTTGGTAACCCCAAGCGTAGGGTGCGAAGAGCAAGCAGCAAGTTTTCCCTCAGTTGAGACCGAAGGAGGAAGGAAACGTCACACATGTGTTGCAAGCAACGCGGAGACCTGCATAACACAAATTCAAGACTTTGCCCCAACGAATCAGTGAGGTTGTCAAGTCACCGATTTGCTATAACAAAGGATTAAACATATGGTGTGGAAGGTAATGGTTTGCAGCAAGTAAACAGGTAACAGTGGAAGATGTATCAATGGTAAATATTGGACCGGGGTCCATAGTTCACTAGAGGTGATCTCCTTAGATAAACAACATGGCATGAAGGGTAAACAAATTACAACAGGGCAATTGACAGGAACTGAGCAAGGCATAACAATGCAATTACTAGTCAGAAAGATCCTATGAGATTCGATTGGGAAATACAACAAGATACATAGACCGCCATCCAACTGCATCTATGACTAGAAGTCCACCTTCAGGTTATCATCCGAACCCCCTCCAGTATTAAGTTACAAGCAACAGACAACTGCTTTAAGCAAAGTGTGTAAGGTAAACAGTCCACATGTTCCATGAACAAGAGACCTTTGTTTTCTCCCTAGTAGCAACAACACATCTACAACCGAAGATATTATTGTCACTTCCCTTGGAAACTAGAGGCATGAACCCACTATCGAGCATGAATACCCCCTCTTGGAGTCACTAGCAACTACTTGGCCAAGATAGCTACTAACAACGGAGAGCATGCAAGATCACAAACAACACATACATGATAAAATCATAAAGACAAAACCATTAATCAAACCAACATAATAATCTCAATATCGATCAGATCCCCGCAAACACAACATGCATGATTACAAATAGATTAGATCTTGATCATGAACGTAGCTCACAAGATCTATACATGAAAGCATAAAGGAGGAGATACAACCATCTAGCTACTACATGGACCCATAGTCCAAGGTGGAACTACTCATGCATCATACCAGAGAGAAGGCCTCCAGGACGATCTCCCCTCCGGCAGGGTGCCGGGAAGAATTTTAGATCCCCCTGATCTTGGGAAGATGGTGGCGGCGGATACAGACAGTTTCATGGATATCTGATCGGGTACTCAGGATTTCTGCATTGGGGCCTTCTTATAGGCGAAGAGGGAGACCGAGTAGGCTTCCATGGGATGCAAACCCTAGCCAGGCATGGGGCTGGGCCCACCCGCGCCTAGGGTGGGTCTGCGCCCTGGCCGGCCCCTCCGGCTCTCCTCTGGACTTCTTGTTCCCCATAGAAAGTAATTGAATTTGACGATTGTCCCGTCCAATTCTGAGAATATTTCTTTACTAACTTTTTTGAAACCAAAAATAGCAGAAAACGGGCATCTGGCACTGTTGCAACTTGTTAGTAGGTTAGTACCAGAAAACATGTAAAAAGCACCTCAAAGTGTGGACAAGTAAAGCAAAGTAGATACTAAACAAGCATGTAGCATCAAATATTATAGATACGTTTCCAATATATCAACATCCCCAAGCTTAACTCCTGCTCATCCTCGAGTAGGTAAGTGATAAACAAAATAACTTTTTAGGTGACATGCACCCTCACAATAAATATCCAACCATTTTCAAGCATTGAAAGCTAGGATCAAAGAACTCTAAACATGTTCATGAAAGATGGAGTTCTTACAATAGGACATAGTAACTATGCATGCAACATGACAAGCGACAAACAAAGATCATGAATAACATGCATTGAAAAACGTTTGTTTGTTTCACATGCAGAAAACATAGCATATTGGCAATCAGCTTGTCCCTCATAGAGTAGCAAATAGATGCATAGGACACCTGCAAAGTTCACAAGGGTGACTAGAAACAAGTAGCACAAGAACAAGTAATAACACAATATGCATCAATTAATAAGCTTTGGAACACTGCACACAGAATGACAACTATGCTGTCTTAATGGTGCCTAAAGGTAGAAGGTGGAGACTCAATAGTGGTGGAAGAAAGGCCTTTCTGTAAAGGAAGCAGGGATTACAAGTTTCAAAAAGAGCTTCCAAAAATTATGGTACTTGTTAGCTTTCAGCCCTCATTGCCCCTATCATAAGCATCTTGAAGTGGTTAAGGTTAAAGTGGCAAAGTTGGAGTATATGCTTGACGAAGTATAAGTTGGCAATCTCAAGTCCCTTGAATACGAGGGCCACACCTCATGCATACTCAACTTTGGGTCCAGGCAAGTTCTTGTCACTGTAAGTATTTGCATATCATTGAGAACCGCCAATGGAGTACCCCTTGCACATGGTACAAGAGCTTTCCCATAACCAAAATGACAAGGCAAGCAGAGAATGAGCATCTCAGCAATCTTTTTATTTACCATATGCATAGCTTTTTATTGAGGATGCTTCATAGATAGCTCATTATGGTGATGCTGCAAGTTTCCACCATGATTAGGCATGGCTTAGGCTAGCGGCCCAGACGTTTCTCTAACACAAGATACAAACTCCATGGACTTACAAATTCCGCCTTTATTTCACACCGGTGACATCCATAGACAAAAGAACATGATATCAACTGAGTACAAAGTACAAGTGTAATGTTGAAAACGTTCCCCGTGACAGCACAATTCTGCTAATTCCAACTTGTAAGTGCAAGCATATACAACAAAGTTTTCACAATGGTTCAAGTTTATTAGGGGCAAAGAATAAAGTGTGCCATCAAGTTTGTGAGGGTTTTAATCACTAAGTTTTCACATAAAAAAATAGTTTTTAATTGGAAGATAGTTGAAAACAAGAATATACTTGGAATGGTGTAACACACCATGCATAGGAGTTTATAGTGGACACTTTGGAATAACTTGGTTTCTTGGAAGTTGGAGGCATGAGTAGAACTTACTCATACAAGTTGAGGCTAGCAAAAGACTGGGAGCAACCAACTAAGAGAGCAATAATGGCCAAAATCATGTAGTGCAACAAAGCATACTAATCAAAGAAAAGAGTGATACTACAAGTCAAGGACTAAATGATCATAGAGGCTAATGGTGACTTTTGAGAGTCATAACATGGTGTGAGCATGTGCCAAGTCAACCCAAGCAAAGCATCAAAGGAGAATACCACAATACTATGCTTTTACATGCTAAAACAACGCATAATTTCTTCAAGGCACACTAAGCAATCACAATTGTTTGGAACAAGACATGCTGCAGCAATAATCACTAAGCATAAGGTCAAAACAACACCTAGCATGTCATGCTAAATTCTAAGTCACAGTCAATGCAAGCTTCTCTTGCACTTCAAGCAAGAACTTACTACTCCTTTCCAACACCAAGCAAAGTTACTTGCAAAACAACACAGCGAGAACGGGGGTCCAAACTAATTTATTCAAGCAAACTAAACAAACCAAACGAAAACTAAGACGCTCCAAGAACAACAGAACTGTGCATGAAACAATAAAAACGAAGTGTCTAGACAGACCTGAGCTTTTTATTGATGAAGAAGGGGATGCCTTGGGCATCCCCAAACTTTGACGCTTGTACCTCTTGGATATTTCTTGGGGTGACACCATGGTGGCATCCCCAAGCTTGATATTTTATCCATTCTTCATCTCATTGCATCACTCTCTCTCTACACCTGAAAATTTTCCTTCATACAAAACATCAAACAATCTTCATTAGCAACATTAGTTTATTCAAAAGATATTAGACCTCTGGCAAAGATTTGGAACAGCAAGACTTTTCACTAAAAACACAACCTAATGTAGTAACTCCTTCAAAAATCTCAATTCACCTAAAGAGAACTTAAAAAGGAATCAATAAGAAGCAAATGCAAATAATGGCAGAAACCTGTCAAAACAGACCAGCAGGTAGAAACCAATTTTTTCGAACATCTTCTATTGCTCAAATCAAAAAGTGTTGAACTAACTAAAGTTATCTAACATACTGGGGGATTTATTCATAAATTTTGAGCTCAATTTGAGTTATAGCGCCTCCTCATGATTTTTTTGGTGGAGGACAGAAATATGTTTCGGGACAGCAACTCCCCAAATCTTACTTCCCTCTCATTAGAGGTCATTCTTGGCACAAAAAGCAAACAAAAAGGATAAGGAGAGGTCATTACAGAAGTAATAACTTCCAAGACTCAAGGAAACTCTTGGGTTTGAAGGGAATATGCCCGAGATGCAATAATAAAGTGGTTATTATCGTATTCCTTGTTTATGATAAGTGTTTATTTTGCATGCTATAATTGTATTAATACGGAAACGTTAATACATGTGTGTTTAATAAACAAAAAGGAAGTTCCTAGTTATGCCTCTCTTATAAACTAGCTCCTTGATTAACAATATGATCAAAGGTTTCCTGATCATGGACATTGGATGTTGTTAATAACGAGGTCACACCATTAGTGTAATGATGTGATGAACATTCATCTGAAGTATAGAATTACGATCAAATTCATTGAGTTTATATTGCTATAACAACTTACGAAGTTATCCTAATCCTTAGACCATGATATCATGTCAATCACTAACACCGGAAGAGTTTCTTGATGACATCAAACGTCACACCGTAACTGGGTGATTATAAAGATGGCTTCAGAAGTACTAAAGTGTTATGTTGAGGCTCATGGATCAAGAGTGGAATTTTTTCATCCCGATGACGGATATATATGATCTGGGCCCTCACGGTGATATCACATTGGTTAGCTTGCAAGCAAGTGATTTGATCACTAGAATGTTATATCACGGGAACGAGAAAAGAGTGCATGTCAGTAACGAGATCAAACTAGGTATGGAGATACCGATGATCAAATCTCGGACATGTAATATATCGTGAAACAAAGGGATTAAGATACTAGCATAAAAGGTTGCGATGATCAGAGGAAAGTCATCGTTGAGTGTGTGGGAGTCAGTATGGATCTCCAGGTCCCGCTTCTTATTATTGATTGGAGAAGGGTCTCGATCATGTACGCATTATTCGCGAACCATAGGGTGGAACACTTAAGGGACACTGACATCCAATTGGAGCAAAAGTTTCATGCCGGAAAGAATAAGAAGAGCAGGAATTTATTTCACTAGATACCGAAACGGGTTTTCGGGTGAAATTGCAGAAAGTGTTTCTGCATGTGAAATGAAATACTAGCAAGGGGTTATATGTGAATGTTTGTCATTAAAGTAATTGACAAAATTCTGAATAAATAAATAAAATAGTTTTATTTAAATGAGAGCTTACATTAAATTTGGTGGAAATTTAATGCATGTGAGTGGATTTTTGAGTGGACGCTCTTTTATGGGAGTGGAGGCTTTTCATTTTGAGTTGGAGCTCCACCCACATGAATGTGTAAGAGGTGGGGGCAGCCACCATGGCTGGCGCCATGCCCCTTGGGGTGCCCCCCTCTCTCTATAAAAGTCCCCCCTCTCCTCCTCTCAAAGCACACCTCCTCGTGAAGGATCTCTCTCCCCCTCTCAAAGCACACCTCCTCGTGAAGGATCTCTCTCCCCCTCTAGAATTTATCCCCCATGGTCTCGGACTAGCGAGATACATGTTCCCGGTTGATTTTCGGCAAGAAAGGGTTGTGCTTCCGCTTCATCGCTGGAGTGAGGAGGCGGAGGTTGCTCGGTGTCTTGTACGTGTGTGCGAGCACGGATGTGCTGTTGTTTTGCGGCGCTAGGACTTCCTCTCGATCTTGAGATCGACAAGAGATCGTCTACATCAACCACGATTTTGGACTCGTTAAGCTTTGTCGGTCTTCAAGGGTATGTTCTCTATGGATGTATATCCTCCTGTTTCTTGTATCTAGTAGATAGAGCTTGGTACATAGTTATTCCCATCGTAGGAATTTTTTGTTTTCTATGCTGCGAACCCTACAGTAGTATCAGAGCGGGATCTATGCGTAGATGCTTTGCACGGGTAGTACACATATAAGTATGTGGGCGATGATGATCATTTTATTGCTTCTTAGTTGTACTTTGGATATTGGTGGCATAGTGGGATGAAGCGGCCCAGACAAACTTTACATGTCCTCGCACATGAGACCTGTTCCACGGTTTACATGTCCTCGCACATAAGTGGCTAGCGGGTGTCTGTCTCTCCTACTATAGTCAATATCTAATTTTCAACGAGTTGTCAATAATTTGGTTATCCTCGTTGTGGTTCATGTTCGTATGTAAGAACGCTTCTATCTTTGAAAGCTCTAAGCCACGTAAAACTTGCAATGGATAAATTAGAGGCGTCTAGTTTAGATTGTTGCTGGGCTAGTGTCATGATATGGTGATGTTGTAAGTAGAAGTATAAGTCGATGCTCTTAGAACACACATAACATGTAAGTTCCATAAACCTTGGCCTTACACACAGAGGTATGATAGTGATCATACCATGGTGCACATGATGGCGATCATATGCGGGAACCATATCATTTCACTTATAAACATGTGATGTTTGATTGCATCTTATATTGCTTGTTTGGCGTTTTATTAGCATAATAATATGATCCCTCATTTAGATATCAAGATAAAAATGTGTTCTTCCTTAAGTATGCACCGACAATTTTTCGTCGCTTAAATACATCACGTGATGATCGGGTGTACTTGAATCCACGAGCATATCTCGGGTGTAAGACAGTTACACATGCAAATACTAAGGTTCTTACTTGGCTAGCCTAGCATGTACATACATGGCCTCGGAACACGGACCAAAATGTTAAGCATGAGTCATATGTTTTGATATGATGACCATATGGATGATCGCCTTTGAAGCTACACCGACTCACGTGATATCGGACTTGGGGTAGTTTATTTGGTTCATGTAATCACCAAAAAGGCACAAGGGATGTCGTTTTTGAGTGGGAGTTCATTTCTAATTTGGATTAGAAGAACTCAAGTTATCATAAATTAAATCAAAGTGAATTTGCATAATTTGTTGTAGTCATTGGCATTCGTTCACCACCTTATGCATAGTTGTAATTGAGATAATAGAACTATAGAATTCTGGATATATACTTTACGAACTGGTACGTATTGTGTTGAGTGTCAATCTAAATTTTAAAGTCCTATTGCAGTCTTTCAACAAACTCTATTTACTCCGTGAAATTTAATAGTTAGTATTAAATGAGAGTAACAATTCCAGTGTTAGTATCTTAAGTATCATGTTTGCCTCCATGATTCTTGATTGTTTTTAAATATCAAGGTTATCTAGGAGCTGAAAGAATTGTTTCAGAAACCATCATGTGTGGCAGATATAACGATATCCGAAACAATGTTTTGGTTGCAATATGATAGAGTATAATATATGTTCTCATATTGGATGAGAATTTGCAAAGGTTGGAGATGCTAGACATCCTAATCATCCAAAAGGGTTTTGGAAAGTAATGTTATACTCACGATTCACCTTTATAAGATATAGTAGCTTGATCATGAAAGTCGTCATGATAAGGATGAATAGAAGATGTATGTAAAAGTGTTTACTACACTAAAAGATTACTAAAGAATGGATTTTGAAAGAATACCGATCATTTAATGATGGTGATCTACTTCAAAGTGCAAGTCCAAAGGTATTATTATTTGAATATACACGCTTTGGACTATGTGTCATGTATATGGTGCCATTGTTGATGTTGATAGATTATTTTAAAAAGAAAAAGGAAATGTTGAAAGAGAATCTATAACATATATTTGGCAGAAAAGAAAAGATTGGAAATATCCAATTAAGGTATATGGATGATATACATGTTATGGTTGTATTCTTTGCTTGTCAAACAATGTGGTTCTTGGGTATTGGATACCGAATTGGTTGGTATGAAATTTCATACAAAACGACGCAATTCATGAACCACAATGGCCTAAGTAACTAGCAAGAGAATATGTGATGATGTTCATCGAAAACAAACAAACCATTGTTTGTATTTCTCGTTGATATCAAAGCTTGCCTTCAAGATTTGTTTTAAATAAAAGTTATTTAAATCAGGTATTATGAGAACAAAAATTGTTCAAATAATTACCGTATTCCATATAAGATGGATGATTTACAAATCTAGTTGGAGAAATCACATCCATAAAAACTAATGCTAAAATGTTGCAAGACAAATGATTGAAAGATCACTTACAAAGTGACATCGCTGTTTAGATTATATTGGAAAGAAAACATGAAGAATCTCCATAGTCATGGATTTTTGGAGTCTTTGATTTGATCAAGTGACGCTTGTGAGACTTTCCACGGGATAATTAAAACTTCGTTCAAAGGCCAAAGAAGAACGAACGACTAAAATAGTGGAATTTATACATATCGATGTATGTAGTCCATTATGTATAGTCGTAAGCAATGGATTTCAACTTCATATGCTCTCTCCAGAAATTTGAGTGAATATTCACTTAATGAGAAAGAAGTATGAAATATTTGAAAATGTTTCAAAGACTTTCAAGATGAAGTGGAAAATCATTGTAACAAGAAAATAAATGATTTATGATTTTATCATAAAGGGATTTATTTGAGTTACAAGTGTAACAAGAAAATAAATGAATTATGGTTTTATCATAAAGGGATTTATTTGAGTTGCAAGTTTAGCAAAACACCTAGATTTGCATCTCCCGAAACACCATAGGAATATGGAGTGTTTGAGATTTGTAATAAAACCTTGTTTGACATGGTTGGATCAAAGGTGTTATTTATAAAACTGCCATTATGTTTTAAAAGATTAAAGCTTTAGGGACTACCACTTTTACACTGAAAAGAGCTCCATCTTGATCCGTTGAAATAACACCATATGAGTTATGGTTTGGGGTAAAACCCAAGTTGTACTTTCTTAAATTTTGGTATGCTAAGCATAAGTAAGATGTTTACAACCAAAGTCGGATGAGCATGTCTTTGTAGGTTATTTCGAATAACAATTGGTTATTCCTCCATAACACCAAGGACAAAAGGGTTTGTCGCTTGAAACGTGAAGTTTCTTGAAGAAGGAATTTTTCATAAAAGTTAAGTGGGAGGACAATAGAACTTTGATAAGGTTAACGAACCTTAGCTAAATATGCTGAGTTGCGCAGCACCGGAAATTGTTCCGGAGGCAACCATAATGCTCATAGCTTATGTACCTCAAAGGTTGTCGTCACGAAGATCTAAAGTTCTTATTGAACCAAGTAGGTCGGATAAACAATCAAATGCTAAGATTTGAGAGTAAATCATTATTGTTTGACAATGATGAACCGACTACATGAAAAGAAGCGATGATGGGCCCTGACTCTATCAAATGGATTGAAGCCATAAAATCCGTGATAGTTCCATATACGAGAAATCAAGTTTTGAACTTGGAAGACCCTCCGAAAAGGTGTAAAAACCTATCGGTCGTATTTGGATCTATAAAGAAACAGACATGGATGTTTTACATCTATGAAATGGTCGACATGTCATAACGTATTTTACAACAATGTTTAAGGAGTTGACTATGACAAGATTTGATCTTTCATAGCGATATTTAGTCTGGACGGATTAAAGTAGCAACCACTACATATAATTTGGTTATGGTAGATGAATAAACAAAACAAAGTTCTTCTAATAGAATGGTTACCTAGGACGTGTACATGACACGGTCCAAAGGGTTTTGTTAAATTCAAAGGATGCTAAAAGGGCATGCAAACTTCAATGGTTGAAGTAAGCATCGCGGAGTTGGAATCTTCACCGTGATGAAAAAGGAGTTTTCATCAGGAGACGATGAAGATGCTTGCATTTGCAAGAAATTAAGTGGGAGCGCTAAGACATATTTCTAATACATTATGTGGAGGAAATCTTGTTGATTTGAAATGATGTATCTTTTATTGACAAAGGTTAAGGATTTCATTTCGATGAAAGACTTAGGCAAAACCCGAAATTTTAGCATGAGTGTCTCTAGTGGATAGATCGTGACGCTAATATGGTTGTGCCAAACGTACATATAAGATATATTGAAGGAGTTCAATATAGAAACGAAAAGAAATGGTTATTGTCGTATGGAAAGGAATTGAATCCAGATTCAAGTGTATCGACACTTGATAAGTGAAACAAGATTCAAGTGCTTTGACACTTGATGAGTGAAATCGCAAGGATGTTTTGATCAATCATACCATGATATGTACACATCCAGATATGTCCCATGCCCTAAGTGTTATGAGCATATACTAGAATGAATCATAAAATGATCTTTTGGAAGAACTAAGAATATATTTGTGTAGAGGTGATAAACAATTACAAATAGTTCATTGTAAAGCGTTACATTGATACTAGTTTTTTCACAAGATACAAATTAAGTTTATCTCAATTTAAACTATGGGTGGCATAATGTAATGGAAAGGAGATTCCATGATGGATTTGGATGAATTCCAAAGTTAAGACATTGTGACGGATACTGCAACAAAAGGCTAAGTATATGACTGCTATAGTAGCAACAAAGGAGGGCATTTGTGTCAAGTAGTTTGTTATCAAACTAAGGTGTGGTTCGCAATGGGCTAACACTAAAGATATATTGTACGACGATAGTATCGACATGATTTAACCCCAAGGAACTAAAGGTCTGACCAAAAGACCAAATTTATACAATGCCATCTCATTGGATAATGAGTGATGTGTGGAGACGCAAAGACATGCAAATACACACGGACCTGAAAGCGTCAGATCCATAGATTATGTTAACCACTTGAAATTGCGTATATGGAACACCAGAAATCCATAGGTGTTCAATAAACAAAGTTTTCAAACTAGATTATTGTCTCTAGTGCAAGTGGGACACTGAAGGGAATATGCCCCAGAGGCAATAATAAAGTGGTTATTATCGTATTCCTTGTTTATGATAAATGTTTATTTTGCATGCTATAATTGTATTAATACAGAAACGTTAATACGTGTGTGTTTAATAAACAAAAAGGAAGTTCCTAGTTATGCCACTCTTATAAACTAGCTCGTTGATTAACAAGATGATCAAAGGTTTCCTGATCATGGACATTGAATGTTGTTAATAACGAGGTCACAACATTATTGTAATGATGTGATGAACATTCATCCGAAGTATAGCATTACGATCAAAGTCATTGAGTTTATATTGCTATAACAACTTACGAAGTGATGCTAATCCTTAGACCATGAGATCATGTCAATCACTAACACCGGAAGAGGTTCTTGCTGACATCAAACCTCACACCGTAACTGGGTGATTATAAAGATGGCTTCAGAACTACTAAAGTGTTATGTTGAGGCTCATGGATCGAGAGTGGAATTTGTTCATCCCGATGACGGATAGATATACTCTGGGCCCTCTCGGTGATATCACATTGGTTAGCTTGCAAGCAAGTGATTTGATCACTAGAATGTTATATCATGGGAACGAGAAAAGAGTGCATGTCGGTAACAAGATCAAGGTATGGATATACCGATGATCGAATCTCGGACATGTAATATATCATGAAACAAATGGATTAAGATACTAGCATAAAAGGTTCCGACGATTACATGAAAGTCATCGTTGAATGTCTGGGAGTCAGTATGGATCTCCAGGTCCCGCTTCTGATTATTGATCGGAGAAGGGTCTCGATCATGTCCGCATTATTCGCGAACCGTAGGGTGGCACACTTAAGGGACACTAACATCCAATTGGAGCAAAAGTTTCATGCCGGAAAGAATAACAAGAGCAGGAATTTATTTCACTAGATACCGAAACGGGTTTTTGGGTGAAATTGCAGAAAGTGTTTCTTCATGTGAAATGAAATACTAGCAAGGGGTTATATGTGAATGTTTGTCATTAAAGTAATTGACAAATTCTGAATAAATAAATAAAATATTTTTTTAAATGAGAGCTTACATTAAATTTGGTGGAAATTTAATGCATGTGAGTGGATTTTTGAGTGGAGGCTCTTTTATGGGAGTGGAGGCTTTTCATTTTGAGTGGGAGCTCCACCCACATGAATGTGGAAGAGGTGGGGGAATCCACCATGGCTGGCGCCATGCCCCTTGGGGTGTCCCCTCTCCCTATAAAAGGCCCCCTCTCCTCCTCTCAAAGCACACCTCCTCGTGAAGGATCTCTCTCCCCCTCTAGAATTTATCCCCCATGGTCTCGGACTAGTGAGATACATGTTCCCGGTGGATTTTCGGCAAGAAAGAGTTGTGCTTCCGCTGCATCGCTGGAGCGAGGAGGCGGAGGTTGCTCGGTGTCTTGTATGTGTGTGCGAGCACGGACGCGCTGCTGTTTTGTGGCGCTAGGACTTCCTCTCGATCTTGAGATCGACAAGATATCGTCTACATCAACCACGAGTTTGGAATCGTTAAGATTTGTCGGTCTTCAAGGGTATGTTCTCTACGGATGTATATCCGCCCGTTGCTTGTATCTAGTAGATAGATCTTGGTACATAGTTGTTCCCATCATAGGAATTTTTTTATTTCCTATGCTGCGAACCCTATAGGTTTATCTCCCAACAAGTACGTTTCTTTAAAGCCTTTAAGTTAGGCACAAGAAGCAAGAAGAATCAAGTATTTTCAAATGAAGAAGCATTAACATTCATACTTGCAAAATCTTCAACTATGAAAGGTATCTCATCCAAATGGGTTTTGGAGGATCCCTTCTCATCTCTCTTTGGTCTACTACTTTCATCAAAAAGATTTTCAGGAGCAATCCAATCAAAATTCTTTTCAAAGGCTTCATGCATTCCAACAAGCTTAAAGGGTATGAGTATCTTAAATTCTTCTCTAGGCTTTGTTTTGTCGGAAATACCCACAACATCTACACTTGAGCCTAGCATATTGAAACACTCAAAGACCTTTTTGGCTTCCCTAGCAACATCATGGAATTCTTTTGATAAAGTTTCAATGATGAATTCCCTCTTTTCAACATTCTTCTCTTCTTTTAGTTTTAGGAACAAGAATTGTATGAAGGGGTTAAAGCTGACAAACCTAGCCTCCAACATATGAACTAAAGAAGCTGCAGCAATCTCATAATTAGGAGCAAGCTCTGCTATAGATTTATCCTCAATATCCTCATGCTTGCTAACATAATTAAAGAATTCTTCAATATTATCTTTCCCAATTATGGAGCCACTACCTATTGCAAGATATTTCAGGGCGAACTTGGGGAGCAACATGGTGATCTAGAGCAAGGTGGTAACTAGATTAGGAACTAATTTTTGTGTGTTTTTGAAAGAGGTAAGCAAACCAAACTAGACTATTTTTTTGGGTTTTTTTGGAAAGAGGCAAACAAAACCAAACAAAAGGAACAAAGCAAACTAAAAACAAAGTAAAGAGAAAGGAAGTGAAGGACTCCCCTAGTGAAGACGTCCTTAGCCTCCCCGGCAACGGCGCCAGAAAGTCTTGATGGTGCTCGACGTGGCACTTCGTTGGTAACCCCAAGCGCAGGGTGCGAAGAGCAAGCAGCAAGTTTTCCCTCAGTTGGGACCGAGGTTATCGAACCAGAAGGAGGAAGGAAATGTCACACAGGTGTTGCAAGCAATGCGGAGACCTGCACAACACAAACTCAACACTTTGCCCCAACGAATTAGTGAGGTACTCAAGCTCACCGGTTTGCTGTAACAAAGGATTAAACATATGGTGTGGAAGGTAATGGTTTGCAGCAAGTAAACAGGTAAGAGTGGAAGAATTATCAATGGTAAAGATTGGACTGGGGTCCATAGTTCACTAGAGGTGCTCTCCTTAGATAAACAACATGGCATGAAGGGTAAACAAATTATAGCAGGGAAATTGACAGGAACTAAGCAAGGCATAACAATGCAATTACTAGTCAGAAAGATCCTATGAGATTCGATTGGGCAATACAACAAGATACATAGACCGCCATCCAACTGCATATATGACTAGAAGTCCATCTTCAGGTTATCATTCGAACCCCCTCTAGTATTAAGTTGCAAGCAACAGACAACTGCTTAAAGCAAATTGTGTAAGGTAAACAGTCCACATGTTCCATGAACAAGAGACCATTGTTTTCTCCCTAGTAGCAACATCACATCTACAACCGAAGAAATTATTGTCATTTCCCTTGGAAACTAGAGGCATGAACCCACTATCGAGCATAAATACCCCCTCTTGGAGTCACTAGCAACTACTTGGCCAAGATAGCTACTCACAACAGAGAGCATGCAAGATCACAAACAACACAGACATGATAGAATCATAAAGACAAAACCATTAATCAAACCAACATAATAATCTCAATATCCATCGGATCCCCGCAAACACAACATGCATGATTACAAATAGATTAGATCTTGATCATGAACGAAGCTCACAAGATCTATACATGAAAGCACAAAGGAAGGGATACAACCATCTAGCTACTACATGGACCCATAGTCCAAGGTGGAACTACTCACGCATCATACTGGAGAGAAGGCCTCCAGGATGATCTCCCCTTCGGCAGGGTGCCGGAAAGAACTTCAGATCCCCCCGATCTAGGGACGATGGTGGCAGCGTCTACATACAGTTTCATGGATATTTGATTGTGTACTCAGGGTTTCTGCATCAGGGGCTTCTTATAGGCAAAGGGGGAGACCGAGGAGGCGGCCAGGGGCTGCAACCCTAGCCAGGCGCGGGGCTAGGCCCACCTGCGCCTGGGGTGAGTCTGCCCCCCTGGCCGGCCCCTACGGCTCTCCTCTGGACTTCTTGTTCTCCACGGAAAGTAATTTACTTTGACGTTTTTCCTGTCCAATTCCGAGAATATTTCTTTACTAACTTTTCTGAAACCAAAAACATCAAACAATAGGCATCTGACACTGTTGCAACTTGTTAGTAGGTTAGTACCAGAAAACATGTAAAAAGAACCTCAAAGTGTGGACAAGTAAAGCAAAGTAGATGCTAAACAAGCATGGAGCATCAAAAATTACAGATACGTTTCCAACGTATCAATGACCACAATAAGATCACGCATAGAGAGAGAGATGAACACATACCAACCGATAGAACCCTTAGCCTCGAGGACAAAACTAGTCCCTCCTCATCATGGGAATCGACAACGGCGATAGAGATGGTGGTGGATATCGATGGAGATGGCTCCAGGGGCAATTCCCCGTCCCGGCAGGGTGCCGGAACAGAGACTTTTGTCCCCCGAATCTCCTCTTCGGTGGCGGCGGTGCTGCGGAACTTTTTGTGGATGTATGCCCATTCCTCTAGGGTTTTATCATCGGGGGCTTTATATAGGCGGAAGGGCAAGCTCGGTGGAGGCCCAGGGGGCCCACACCCCCTGGTGCCACCACTAGGGGCTACCCGCGCCACCATAGGGTGTGCCGCCCTGGTGTCCCCCTTCGTCTCTGCTTCACATTTCCGTATTGCTTCAGGAAAAATAGGCAGATTGGCTTTTGTCCCGTCTAATTTCGAGAATATTCATTTTTTAGCTTTTCTGAAATCAAAAATAGGAAAAAACAGGCAACTGGCACTGCGGCATCTTGTCAATAGGTTAGTTCCAGAAAGTGTATAAAAATACCTCAAACTGTAGACAAAACATAAGACAAATGATATAAAACAAGCATGTAGCATCAACAATTATAGATACGTTTACAATGTATCAAGCATCCCCAAGCTTAAGTCCTGCTCGTCCTCGAGTAGGTAAGTGATAAAAAGAATAATTTTTGAGGTGACATGCACCATCACAATCTTGATCAAACCATTTGCAAGCATTGCAAGTTGGGATCAAAGTACTCTAAACATGAGCATGAAAGATGAAGTTCTAACAATAGGACATAGTAACTATGTTGCAACATGAAAGGATACAAACAAAGATTCATGAATAACAATGCATTGAGAGACATTTTTTTGTTTCATATATGGAAAACATAGCATAGTGGCATTCATCTTGTCCCTCATGGGGTAGCAAAACATAAATTCATAGAACACCTTCAAAGTTCATAAGGGTGACTAGATACGAATAGTTCAAGAACAAGCAATATCAACATTATGAATCAATCAATAAGTTTTCGGACAATTCACATAGAACTAAGAATGACAACTATGCTATCTTAATTGGTACCTAAGGACAGAAGGTGGAGAGTCAATATAAAAGTGGAAGAAAGGTCCTTCAAAGGGAAGCAGGGATTTCAAGTTTCATAAAGAGCTTCCAAAAATTATGGTACTTGTTAGCTTTCAGCTCTCATTGCCCCTATCATAAGCATCTTGAAGTGATTAAGGTTAAAGTGAACAAAATATGTAGTATAATGCTTGACAAAGTATAAGTTGGAAATCTCATGTCCCTTGAGTACGAGGGCCGTTCCTCATGCTACTCAACTTTAGCTACCGGTAAGTTCTTCTCATAGTAAATATATGTGTATCATAGAGAACCGCCAATGGGGTACCCCTTGCCTCATGACACAGGATCTATCCCATATCGAAATGACAAGGCAACATACAATGAGCATCTCAGCAATCTTCTTATTGTAGGGTTCGCATCATAGAAAACAAAATTTTTCCTACGATGGGAACTATGTACCAAGATCTATCTACTAGATACAAACAACGGGCGGATGTATATCCATAGAGAACATACCCTCGAAGACCGACAAAGCTTAACGAGTTCGACTTGTGGTTGATGTAGACGATCTCTTGCCGATCTCAAGATCGAGAGGAAGTCCTAGCGCCGCAAATCAGCAGCGCATCCGTGCTCGCACACACGTTCGAGGCACCGAGCAACCTCCGCCTCCTCGCTCCAGCGATGCAGCGGAAGCACAACTCTTTCTTGCCGAATAGCCACCGGGAACATGTATCTCGCTAGTCCGAGACCATGGGGGATAAATTCTAGAGGGGAGAGAGATCCTTCACGAGGAGGTGTAAGTGAGAGAGAGAGGAGAGGGGGTGCCTTTTATAGGAGGAGGGAGGCATCCAAGGGGGTGTCCACCGGCCATGGGGCCTGCCCCCTCCCCTCCTTCATTCATGTGGGTGGACACTCCAGTCACAAAAATCCATTCAAATCCCTCCACTCAAAATCCCACTCAAACATGCCATTAAATTTCCACCAAATTTAATGCAAACTCTCATTAAATAAAACTCTTTTATTTTATTCAGAATTTTGTCAAGTACTTTAATGACAAACATTCACAAATAACCCCTTGCTAGAATTCTATTTCACATGCATAACCACTTTATGCAATTTCACCCGAAAACCTGTTTCAGTATCTAGTGAAATTAATTCCTGCGCTTGCTCATTCTTTCGGCATGAAACTTTTCCTCCAATTGGATGTCGATGTCTCTTAAGTGTGTCACCCTACGGTTCGTGAATAATGCGGACATGATCGAGACCCCTCTAGGATCAATAATCAGAAGCGGGATCTGGAGACCCATACTGACCCCCACACATTCAACGATGAATTTCTTGTGATCATCGAAACCTTTTATGCTAGTTTCTTAATCCCTTTGTTTCACGATATATTACATGTCCGAGATTCGATCATCGGTATCTCCATACCTAGTTTGATCTCATTACTGACATGCACTCTTTTCTCGTTCCCGTGATATAACATTCTAGTGATCAAATCACTTGCTTGCAAGCTAACCAATGTGATATCACCGAGAGGGCCCAGAGTATATCTATCCGTCATCGGGATGAACAAATTCCACTCTCGATCCATGGGCCTCAACATAACACTTTATTAGTTCGGAATCCATCTTTATAATCACCCTGTTATGGTGTAACGTTTGATGTTATCAAGAAACTCTTCCGGTGTTAGTGATTGACATGATCTCATGGTCTAAGGATTAGGATCACTTCGTAATTTGTTATAGCAATATAAACTCAATGACTTTGATCGTAATTCTATACTTCGGATGAATGTTCATCACACCATTACACTAATGTTGTGATCCCATTATTAACAATATCCAATGTCCATGATCAGGAAACCTTGATCATCTTGTTAATCAACGAGCTAGTTTATGAGAGAGGCATAACTAGGAACTTTCTGTTTGTCTATTAAACACTCATGTATTAACGTTTCCGTATTAATACAATTATAGCATGCAAAATAAACATCTATCATATACTTGGAATACACATAATAAACACTTTATTATTGCCTCTCAGGGCATATTCCCTTCAGTCTCCCACTTGCACTAGAGACAATAATCTAGTTACATAGTGATAAATCTAACACCCATTGAGTTCTGGTGTTGATCATGTTTTGTTGTAGGGAGAGTTTTAGTCAACGGATCTGCTACATTGAGATCCGTGTGTACTTTACAAATCTTTATATCTCCATCCTTGACATGCTCGCGGATGGAGTGAAACCGGCGCTTAATATGCTTGGAATGCTTGTGAGACCTTGGCTCTTTGGCATTGGCAATGGCACCATTGTTGTCACAATAGATCACCATTGGGTCCAACGCGTTTGCAACCACTCCTAGTTCGGATATGAACTCCTTCATCCAAACTGCTTCCTGAGCCGCTTCCGAAGCAGCAACATATTCGGCCTCCGTTGTTGATCCCGCCACCACAGGTTGTTTGGAGCTCCTCCAACTAACCGCTCCGCCATTCATGAGAAATACGTATCCGGATTGAGACTTAGAGTCATCCGGATCGGCGTCAAAGCTAGCGTCAACTTAACACTTAGCGACGAGATCTTCTTCACCTCCGTATACAAGAAACATATCCTTAGTTCTTCGTAATTACTTAAGGATATTCTTGACCACTATCCAGTGTTCCGAACCTGGATCCGATTGGTACCTACTAGTCAAACTAATAGCATGTGCCACATCCGGTCTTGTACATAGCATGGCGTACATTATAGAGCCTATGGCCGAAGCATAAGGGACTTTGTCCATTATCTCTCTTTCTTCCGCCGAAGCCGGACTTTGAGTCTTACTCAATGTCTTGCCTTGCAACATAGGTAAGAACCCCTTCTTACTTCCATCCATTTTAAACTTCTTTAAAATCTTATCAAGGTATGTACTTTGCGATAGCCCTATTAGGCGCCTAGATCTCTCTCTATAGATCTTTATGCCTAATATGTATGACGCTTCACCTAGGTCCTTCATTGAAAATTTGCTGTTTAGATAACTTTTAACACTGTTTAAAAGATCTATATCATTTCTGATCAATAATATGTCATCCACATATAATATCAGAAATGCCACATTGCTCCCACTAACTTTCTTGTAAATACAAGCTTCTCCATAAGTTTGGACAAATCCAAACTCTTTGATCACCTCATCAAAGCGGAGATTCCAACTTCGTGATGCTTGCTTCAATCCATAGATGGATCGCTGAAGCTTGCACTCCTTGTTAGCATCCTTAGGATCGACAAAACCCTTTGGTTGTATCATATACAACTCTTCTTCAATATTACCATTGAGAAATGCGGTTTTGACATCCATCTGCCATATCTCATAATCGAAATATGCAACAATTGCTAACATAATCCTAACTGACTTTAGCATCGCTACGGGAGAGAATGTCTCATCATAGTCAACTCCTTGTATTTGTCGAAACCCCTTTGCGACAAGTCAAGCTTCATAGACGGTCACATTACCATCAGCATCAGTTTTCCTTTTGAAAATCCATTTGTTCTCCACGGCCTTTCGATCATGAGGTAATTCCACCAAGTTCCAAACTTGATTTTCATACATGGATTCCATCTCGGATTTCATGGCTTCTAACCATTTGTTGGAATCCGGGCTCATCATCGCTTCTTCATACGTCGCAGGGTCATCATTTTCATCAACCATGAAATTCATGACAGGATTTATGTACAGCTCGGGAGCTGCACGCGTCCTGCTAGACCTGCGAGGTTCGGTAGTATTCTCTTTTGGAGTTTCATGATCATTATCATTAGTTCCCTCTTCAACTGGTGGAGCCAACTCCGGAACGACTTCCGGCGCTGCGCTACTCGCCATACTTTGAAGAGAAGGTTCAATAACCTCTTCGAGTTCTACCTTTCGACTACTCACACCTTTCGCGAGAAACTCTTTCTCTAGAAAGGATCCATTCTTGGCAACAAAAAATTTGCCCTCGGATCTGTGATAGAAGGAATACCCAATAGTTTCCTTAGGGTATCCTATGAAGACGCATTTTTCCGCTTTGGGTTCGAGTTTATCCGGTTGAAGTTTCTTCACATAAACATCGCATCCCCAAACTTTAAGAAATGACAGCTTAGGTTTGTTTCCAAACCACAATTCATACGGTGTCTTTTCAACGGATTTAGATGGTGCCCGATTTAAAGTGAATGCAGCAGTTTCTAGTGCATAACCCCAAAATGACAACGACAAGTCCGTCAGAGACATCATAGATCGAACCATATCTAATAAAGTACGATTATGATGTTCCAACACACCATTTCGTTGTGGTGTTCCGGCAGGTGTGAGTTGTGAAACAATTCCACACTCTTTCATGTGAGTGCTAAACTCATAACTTAGATACTCACCTCCACGGTTGGACAGTAGAAATTTGATCTTTCTATTACGATGATTTTCCACTTCATTCTGAAATTCCTTGAACTTTTCAAAGGTTTCAGATTTGTGTTCCATCAAGTAGATATAACCGTATCTACTCAAATCATCCATGAAAGTAACAAAATAACGATATCCACCTCGCACCGACACACTCATTGGACCACATACATCAGAATGTATGATTTCCAATAAATATGTCACCTGTTCCATTGAACCGGAAAACGGCATTCTAATCATCTTGCCGATAAGGCATGGCTTACATGTATCAAATGATTCCAAAAGTCCATCCGAATGGAGCTTCTTCATGCGTTTAACGCCAATATGACTTAGACGGAAGTGCCACATATATGCGGATATATCATCAGTAAGTTTAATCCTTTTAGCATCAACATTATGAATATGTGTAACATTATCATCGAGATCTAATAGAAATAAACCATTCATCATAGGTGCATGACCATAAAAGATTTCATTCATATAAATAAAACAACCATTGTTCTCGGATTTAAATGAATAACCACTTCGCATCAAACACGATCCAGATACAATGTTCACGCTCAGTGCAGGCACCAGATAACAATTATTCAAGTTTATAACCAATCCCGATGGCAAATGGAGAGGTAGCGTTCTGACGGCGACACATCAACGCTTGATCCATTGCCTACACGCATCTTGACCTCACCCCTTGCTAGCGGTCGCTTGTTCCATAGCCCCTGATTCGAGTTACAAATATTAGCAACTGAACCGGTATCAAATACCCAAGTGCTACTATGAGCACTAGTCAAGTACACATCAATAACATGTTTATCATATATACCTTTGTTTGCCTTGCCGGCCTTCTTGTCTGCCAAATACTTGGGGCAGTTGCGCTTCCAGTGGCCAGTCCCCTTGCAATAGTAGCACTCGGTATCAGACTTAGCTCCAGCTCGGGGTTTCTTTTCAGGCATGGCAACCAGATTGCCGCCCTTACTTCCCTTCCGTTTTCCTTTCTTGTCTTTCTTGAAACCAGTGTTCCTATTGATCATCAACACTTGATGTTCCTTTTTGGTCTCCACTTCTGCAGTTTTAAGCATTGACAGAAGCTTGGGGGAGACTGTTGGAGATATGCCCTAGAGGCAATAATAAATATAGTTATTATTATATCTTTGTGTTTATGATAAATGTTTACATTCATGCTATAATAGTATTAACAAGGAAACATTAATACTTGTGTGATTTGTAAACTTAAATAGAAGTCCCTAGTAAAGCCTCTTCATAATACTAGCTTGTTGGTTAATAAATGATTGTGGTTTCCCTATCATGAACATTGAGATGTTATTAACAACAAGATCATATCGTTAGGAGAATGATATGGTGGACATACTCCTATAGATAAGCGTAGCATAAAGATCAGGTCATTTTAATAGTTCAATTGCTATTTGCTTTCTGATACATAGTAACCTAATTCCTTCTACCATGAGATCATGCATATCACCTTTACCAGATGGATGCTTTGATGACATCAAACACCACACCGTAACTAGGTGGCTATAAAGGTGGCATTGAGTGTTCGGAAAGTATTGGTTGAGACACATGGATCAAGAGTGGGATTTGTCCATCCATATGACGGATTGATATACTCTGGGCCCTCTCGGTGAAATGTCATCCAATTAGCTTGCAAGCATGTGACTGGCTCATAAGGGATCACATATCACGGGAACGAGAAAAGAGTACTTATCGGTAGCGAGGTTGAACTAGGTATGCAGAGATACCGACGATCATAACCTCGGATAAGTAAACTATCGTGAGACAAAGGGAAATTGGTATCGTATGTAAGTGGTTCATTCGATCGCAAAGTAATCGTAGAAATATGTGGGAGCCATATGAATTTCCAGATTCCTCTATTGGTTATTGTTCGGAGAAGTGTCTCGATCATGTCCGCATAATTCACGAACCGTAGGGAGACACACTTAAGGATTCGACGTTGTTTGAGTAGTTATGGAATGATGAGAAAGATACCGAATGTTGTTCGGAGTCTCGGATGGGATTCGGGCTATCACGAGGAGATTCGGAATGGTCCGGAGAATAAGATTCATATAAGGAAAGTCCTGTTTCGGAGTTGGGGAATGGTTCCGGTGTTTTCATCGGGAATGTTCTAGAAGGTTCTGGAATGTCCGACACTCCAGAGGGGAAGGGTACATGAATGTGTTATATCAAGTTGGTATGATTGCATCATGTACTAGGTGTCATCGCTGAACAAAATAAAGGGTTTAATCAAATCCTAGTTTGAAAAAGTCAAACGGCAATTTGAAAGTCAAATGGCTATTTTTGGGAAGTGGAGAGGGAGGTGGAAACCGAGTTGGGGAGGAGTTCCTCCCCTCCACCGCCGACCCACCTCCAAGCCGAGTTGGGGAGGGACTCCCCTTCCCTTGGCCGGCCTCCCCACCTATAAAAGGAGGGGCAGGGCTCCCCTCCTAGACACCCAACACCTCCACCTCTAAACCCTAGCCGCAGGCGCCGCCACCTCCACTGCCGTCGCCGCCGCCCTAGGGCAAACTCACCGCCGCCGCCTACGTCAAACCCTAGCCGCCGGACTTTCCCCCTCCTCGGCGTGTTTAAACCCTAGATCGTCAAGGGACTCTCTCATACTCCACCATACTCGCTCCGGCTTAAGGCGAAGCCCTGCGAGATCTCCCCTCTACTTCCGGTACCACGCCGTGGTGCTGCCGAAATCGCGAGGAGAGTGCTACAACCTCCGCTGCCTGCTGGAACAAGGGAGAGGAAGGTCTTCGTCGAGTACCGAACGTGTGACCGACTGCGGGAGCGCTGCCGGAATGCAGCGCCGGAAGGATCGTCTACGCGATCTTGAGATCGGAAAGAGTACGACTACATCACCCACGAGAATCCGCTCTCGTTAAACACTTTGGAATCTTCGAGGGTGAGTTATTCCATCGACTCGTTACTACAATCTAGTAGATAGATCTTGGCTTGTTTGTTTATATGCGATAGAAAATTTTTGTTTTCCATGCTACGAAACCCTACAGTGGTATCAGAGCCGTGTCTATATGTAGATCTGTTGCACGAGTAGAACACAATGGTCATTGTGGGCGTTGATGCTTTATTGTCGATTGCTTCTTGTGTACTTTGCATCTTGCGGGATGTTAGGATGAAGCGGCCCGGGCTAACCTTACATGACATCATTCATGAGACTTGCTCCACGCTTGACATGCAACTTGTATTGCATAAGTGGCTTTGCGGGTGCCTATTTCTCCTAGCATAGTTAAGATCCAATTTACAACGGGTGATTAACAATACTAGTATCAATGTTGTGGTTCATGTTCGTAAGTTAGAACGACACTTATTGAAAGCCCCAAACCACGTAAAACATGCAAAGAAAGTAGAGGCGTCTAACTTTGTTTTGCAGGGGTGTGCAGTGATGTGATATGGCCATGATTGTGATTATATTTGATGTATGCAATGTTCCTTATTGTAAGTTGGCAACCGGCAGGAGCCATATGGTTGTCTTTAATTTATGTTAAGACCCGTGTTTCTATTCAAAGTAGTTGTAATAGTTGAAGCCGGTGGACGACAACCATGGAGAAGCGTCATTGACCTTGATGCAATGCCGGTGATGATGGAGATCATGTTCGTGCTTGAAGATGGAGATCGGAAGCACAAAGAAGAAAGGCCATATCATATCACATATTATGAATTACATGTGATGTTAATCCTTTATGCATCTTGTATTGCTTAGTTAACGACGGTAGCATTATAAGATGATCCCTCATGCACATGCATTTCAAGTCATAAAGTGTTCACCCTTAGTTAGCACCGTTGCTAAAGCTTGTTGCTTCGAAGCACCACGTGATGATCGAGTGTGTTAGATTCCGCAAGTGTATACAACGTGAGCAAGCCAGATTTGCTCATGCGGAAACTAAGGTTTGATCTTGACGAGCCTAGCATGTACAGACGTGGTCTCGGAACACGGATCACCGAAAGGTAAAGCATGAATCATATAGTAGATATGATGAACATGTCGATTGTTCGCCATTGAAACTATATCAACTCTCGTGATGATCGGTGTTGATGTGGTAGATTTGGTTCAGGTGATCACTAAAACAATGTGAGGGATATTGTTTTGAGTGGGAGTTCACCTAGATTAATTTAACTATTAATTAGAACTCAAATTGTCATAAACTTAGTCTAAACTATTGCAAATATGTTGTAGATCAATGGCGGCCCCTACCATCAATTTTAATGCGTTCCTAGAGAAAGAAAAGTTGAAAAAACAATGGAAGCAACTTCACGGATTGGTTCCGTAATTTGAGGATTGTCCTCACAGCTGGTAATTTGACCTATGTGCTGGATGCACCGCTGGGTGACCCACCTGCAGCTGATGCTGCCGACGAAGTAAAGAATGTTTACCTCGCTCGGAAGACTCAGTACTCCACAGTTCAGTGTGCTATCTTGTATGGTTTAGAATCGGAGCTTCAGAAAAGGTTTGAGAATTCAGACCCACATGATATTGTCCGTGAACTCAAATTGATCTTTGAGACTCACGCAACAATTGAGAGCTATGAGGCTTTTGAAAAGTTCTTTAACTGCAAGATGGAAGAGGGCAGCTCCATCAGTGAGCATGTGCTTAAGATGTTTGGGCACGCAAGCAAACTTCAAAGCTTGGGTATAGTGATTCCTAATGCTTTGGGGATTTACCGTGTCCTCCAATCACTACCACCAAGTTACAAGAACTTTGTGATGAACTACAACATGCAAAACATGAACAAGCAGTTGCCCGAACTGTTTGCTATGTTGAAATCTGCAGAAGTGGAGATCAATAAAGAGCACCAAGTGTTGATGGTCAATAAGACCACCAAATTCAAGAAAGGCAAGTCTAAGAAAAAGGGACACTTCAAGAAGGTTGGTAAGAAAGTTACCGCACCGACGAAGAAGACCAAGGCTGGACCTAAGCCTGATACTGAGTGCTTTTACTGCAAGGGAGAAGGTCACTGGAAGCGGAATTGCCCAAAGTACTTGGCGGATTTGAAGAACGACAACATCAAGAAGAAAGGTATATCCGATATACATGTTATTGATGTGTATATCACTAGTACTCGTAGTAGTGCCTGGGTATTTGATACTGGTTCGGTTGCTCATATTTGTAACTCGAAACAGGTGCTGCAGAATAAACGGAAGCTAGCAAAGAACAACGTGACGATGCGCGTGGGAAACGGATCAAAGGTTGATGTGATCGCGGTCGGCATGCTACCCCTTCATCTACCATCGGGATTAGTTTTATACTTAAATAATTGTTATTTGGTGCCTGGTTAAGCATGAACATTATATCGGGATCTTGTTTATTGAGAGACGGTTACTTGTTTAAGTCCGAGAATAATGGTTGTTCGATTTATATGAGTAATATGCTTTATGCACATGCACCTTTGATAGATGGTCTATTCTTATTGAATCGCGATAGTGGAACTACACATATCAACAACATTGAGGCTAAACGTTTGAAATCGAGCGATAACTCGACCTATATGTGGCACTGTCGTCTTGGTCACATTGGAGTGAAGCGTATGAAGAAACTACATTCCGATGGACTTCTTGAATCACTTGATTTCGAATCACTTGAAAGATGCGAAGCATGTCTGATGGGTAAAATGACTAAGACTCCATTTTCTGGTATGATGGAGCGAGCTACGGACTTATTGGAAATCATCCATACCGATGTGTGTGGTCCAATGAGTGTAGCATCGCACGGTGGTTATCGTTATGTTCTTACCTTCACGGATGACTTGAGTAGATATGGGTATATCTATTTCATGAAACATAAGTCCGAAACTTTCGAGAAGTTTAAGGAATTTCAAAGTGAGGTAGAGAATCAACGTAACAAGAAGATTAAATTTCTACGTTCTGATCGTGGAGGTAAATATCTAAGTTACGAGTTTGGCGAGCATTTGAAGAAATGCGGAATACTTTCACAATTGACACCGCCGGGAACACCACAGTGTAATGGTGTGTCCGAACGTCGTAATCGAACTCTCTTAGATATGGTTTGTTCTATGATGTCACTTACAGATTTACCGCTATCATTTTAGGAGTTATGCTGTAAGGGTCCCAACCTTTAATAAGGTAGAGTCCCCTGTGTTTACAATGCTAGTCTCTGGATCAATAGCTAGCATCCACAGTTAAGATGTAATATCAAGAAACAAAGGTCATAATACAACTTTATAAACAGGAATAACATAATTTTATTACATCTTACATAGCTCATTTGGATATTACATTACATTGCAGCGGAATAACTATAAGCATGGGGTCCTTCATCTTCAAAGTGCCACCGGCAGACATGTTGGTTGTAGACTGTAACACCCTCAGAATCGGCCCTATGCAAGTTTTAGCGAAATTCGCCAAACCCGCATAGAAACGATTCGAAGGTGCCCACCAGGCACTTTCGTGCGGGTGGAAAACGAAGTAATAACATTACACAATAGTCCTCGATGGGACCCACGGAATAGATATATATAACAGCGACTCAAAGAGTCAAGAATACAGATATACAATACAAAGATCCAAATCACCTATAAAACGATACAGCGTCCGACTACGGACAAGATGCAAATGGGGCTAAGAGCCCTGAAGAATAACCGATGGCGTCCATAACCCTGCCCAGGCCAAGCCGGAAGGGTAACCCTGCTAACGGCGTCGATCTCAAAACCTGCTTAAACAAAAGGGGTGCCGACAAAGGGCAAAGGAAAAAGGGGAGCGTCAGTACTGAGGCCAGTACACGGCGAGGCTAGAATTCGGCGGTCCTCGCCTACATAGGTATGGTGGACTGAAGCGGCAGCGACAGCATGCACTAAACACCCTATAGAGACTCGATGCAACTGGCGGTTATCAGAGAGGGATAAGAATGACCTATCCGGATCCAACCTGAAGCTAACACCAAACAAACCCATCCTGGTGTTTCCCCCTCGAGACCAAACGAGGAAGTCAACCGAGGAACTCACACAGTTGGCAGTTTTATTTATTCAGTTATCGTTGCAGCAATTACTAGTCAGATTTGGATAATCATCCTGATAAAATAAGCAGTGGGCACTTTTAGTTAATCATTCCGTTGTAGTTGCCACAATTACTAATCAGATACAATTAGCATGAGATAACCCAAAAACCCAGCAGTTGTTGATACTTCCATTTAGCCATTCCGTTGTAGTTGCAATACTTACTAGTCAGGTACAATGGTCACAAGCGACAATCCAAACAAGCAACTGTGGGCAGTATTATTTAGCCATTCCATTATAGTGAAGCTGATTACTAGTCATTATAAAGTCAAATTTATAGCGATAAACTTTAGTTATGCTTGTCTATGGTCGAGATACTGTGCTCCAAGTCGTCCATAACCGCGGACACGGCTTTCAGAAAGTTTTACCCGGCCGGGGTGCACCAATAGCAACACACACTCGATCAACCTCGGAAAAACCAAATCAAAACCCAACGAGGCTTTCACGACAAAGCAATCACAGGATTCAGAAATATTTCAGGGGGCCACCCCTTGGAGTCTTACCCGCAACGAAGTAAGCTAGCTTCGAGACGGACCCGAGGTTTGTGGGGCCGGCTGTAAGCGACTGGGAACCCAAAACTGGGCTTGTCGATACCGCGTAAACGGGTCACAATTCCTAAACAGTACAGTGTGCTCCTCGCACAATCGTAAATAAAGCAGTAGCATGGCATAAGTACAGGATAGTAAATAAAATCTCAAACTAGTTTGTGGCCCCAAGAAATAAGACTGAATCAAGCTCTGGCTCAGGGGGGTCCCATATACCTCCCGGATGTGGATAGCGCGATAAATCAAGGAACAGGTATCAAGTACTCGGGGTCCTACGGGACACAAGTGGGCGTTCGGAAACCAAATATTATCTATCACCCACCGATGCCTCTGCTTATTTCAATTTTAGTTGTTAAACAGGAATTAAAGTGAGCGATAAGTAAAACTATGATCATCTCCAACATCAACATGCGGCAATACATCAACAACTGTGGCACTTGACGACATGCAACAGCACTTGAGCAAGCGACTACGACGCGCAAGTCCAACTATCTACCAAACAACGGGTAATAGGATGTGTCCCAGGCAATATAAGGCTGCAAGGTATATCACAGGTACGGAAACTAAAGCATCGCAACACAGATAGCAATAGATCAACAGGAGGGAGTAAATACTATAAAAGTAAGATAGGTAGAAAGGGGGAGATGCTCGCCTGAAAACATTGTCGAAGGATCAACAGAAGATTGGGGCGAAGCTCACATCAACTCAACGGCCTTATCCGCGAAGAGCCAAAACACTAGAACAAACACCGGATGCACTATTTAATTCAAAGGCAGAAGATCGGCATGATGCATGACATGGCAAAAGTGCGATGCAATTAGGTCATATTAAGCGGAACCGGGGTCCCGACAATAATTAAATGGTTCATGTTATTTAACTACCCCGCAATTTAAATGTTGTTTAACCAGGCAAAATATATCACCGGTTCGCTACACAAGTTTAAATGAGGCCGATATGAGACTGGATTTGCCCGCATATGGGCCCCCATATTTAATTATTAGGTGAATCGGCATAAGGCCCCCAAACCAATGATATGCATGCGAGTATGACAATTATTATGCGACAAGTTGTATTATGTTATAAAATAGGGTGTCGGGAAGGGGTTCACACATTAGGGTTCTCGACGATCTTGGTCCGAGGGTTCAGGGTCGGTCTCAGGGTCAGGGTTCGACGGGGTTCGGTCTCGGGGTCGGGGGTCTCGGCGTCCGCGACGAAGATCATGGCGTCCGGGTTCTCGGTCATCGGTAGATCTTGTCGTTCCGTGTAGACGACCTTGGCGAAGTGCTTGGCGTATCCGGTGGCGATCTTGGCGTCCGGCTTATGAATCTTGTGCACCGTCGTATCTCGAAAACATCCAGATGGTCATCAATTTGGTGCAAGCTTTGCGCATACATCACTATTTCACCATGCATCCTCTCCTAAACAACATTACCACCGTTCCATCTCTTCTTTCCAGCAAATCAGGGAGAGCCCAGCGGTGTTGAGCTGCAAGGCATCCAAGGCGATAACCACACAGAGCTCGGTCAGGGGCGGCACTGCAGAGGCTCTGCGAGGCGGTCGCATGGGCCCAGCGACGGCGCGCGCTCGACGGAGACAGGGGGCGGCTTGCAGACGGAAGAGGGAAGAAGGCCGACGTGGACGGGATCGCGGGGGTGGCGCAGAGCGCGGCCGGCGGGAGGCGACGAGGGGGCCGCGGCCGGCGGACCTTCTGCGGGGACGGCGCCGGCGGGGAGGTGGCTAGGGGGCCGCGGAGGCGGGCCGGCGAGCTCCGGGGAGGCGGGGTGGTGGAGAAGGCGCGCAGGAGGGCGCTCCGGCGACGGCGGCGGATGCGGTGGTGAGGCGGAGGGGCGGAGGCGAGGGGCTCGCTGCGGGCGAGAGGTTGCAGAGAGGGGCGAGGGGGCCGGCGGCCATGGCGAGGTGAGAGGGCGCGTGGAGGAGGGAGCACGCGGGCGGCCCGAGGGTGGCGCGCACAGGCCGGCGGCGAGCGGGGCCGCGTTGAGAGGACGGGGAGGCGCGCGGTCGGCGACGGTGGAGGGAGGCGTCGAGGAGGCGATGCGGGGCCGGTGGCGGTGGAGAGAGCCGGCGGCGGGAGGAGGGCCGGTGGCGGGGTCAAACGGGAGGGAGCGGTGGCGCTGGGATGGCGAGAGGTGGGGGAAGGGCGGCCACGGGCAGGTGCGGGGTGGGAGACGAGGGAGGAGCGGGCTGGGCCGTGCGGGGTCGGTGGGGTCTGCAGGTGGGGCCAGACGGGGGCAGGTGGTCGTGTTGGAGGCAGGGGCGCGCGCGCGTGGGTAGGCGTGTGGTGTGTGCGGGGGTGAGGAAATGGTGTGCTGGGGTGGGGCCGGCGGTGAGGTGGTTGGAGGAAGAGAGAGATGAGGGGGGGCAGGTGGCAGATGGGGATAGGCTAGGGGGAAGGGTGAGGTGAGGTGGCGTCTCGTGATAGGAGGGTGTGAGGTGGAGGGGGTGTGTGGGTAGATAGGTTGGTAGCTGTAGGATTATGGGTGGGCCGTTTGTATTTTCTGGGGTGGTCGTTCGGGTCATTCGGCCCGTTCGACTGCCCCACTAAAATAATATAATTTTTATTTAATTCTAAATGCACCGTTTGCAAACCGATAGCAGACAAACAAAAATATTCCGGAGACCCGGGGTTTGCATTTTGAAAACAAGTCGGGGCGTTTTAGAAAACAAAACAGGTTTTTCCGCAATTAGTTTTATGCAAGCAAATGCAAGATGATGACGATGCTCAAATGAAATGTGGCATGATGACATGAGCATGCGGTCATGATGATGCAATGCACAAAATCAACGCGATTTTCTAGTAGTGGTTTTGCGGGATGCCACAATTCGACACCACTAACAATGGATCTCGCCCTCGAGATCCGCCTCGTGGTACCGGGAAGGAAGGTCGGCGATCTGCGTCTTCTCGCTTCGTGTAGATCTTCGCGACACCACTAACAATGAGGTCGTTGTCCGTGATCGTCGAGAGAACACTCCGGGATCAAAAGGTCAAAGGTAGATGTATCAACAAATAAGCCACCCCTAACTTCCGTGGACGGAGTAAAATTGCTGGATCCACTGATTCGATGTACAAGAGCGAATGATAAGAGTAGTCGGATGGTGATCAGTCCATCGCGCACCCAAACCATTACTCTGCACACGAATAGGCGGATTATGCAACCAACTCTCGGAATTCAGACTGAAGATCTCGACAAGCGAGGTTCGGAATAGAGGAGTGATGCAGACTCTGCATCGGATCTGGCGTAGATGATGTCGTCGCGTCGGAAAACACCGGAAGGCACAAACAAGGAACAAAGAATGGTACCACAGCAGACGGATTCCTCAGGCAGCTTGAACACCGGATGGTAGAACACCGTTATCAAAGAAGGAAGCGAAACCCTGAAGGTACGACGGAAACCCAACCACGAGAATTCCTGGACTTGAAGAAAGGTAAGAGAGTGGATTCAAAACACGCAGAGGTAAGAGGAGAACAGCAGAGGGGTAAGGAGTAAAATCAGACCTAATCAGAACTATCCAACCGTTTTTGCAAAAATAGTTTTGACACTCTACTTCGGCCGTTAGCTAGGTTATCCTACAGGCTGGACTTGTGGGGTATCGCAACTGCTGGGCTCTGATACCACTCTGTAACACCCTCAGAATCGGCCCTATGCAAGTTTTAGCGAAATTCTCCAAACCCGCATAGAAACGATTCGAAGGTGCCCACCAGGCACTTTCGTGCGGGTGGAAAACAAAGTAATAACATTACACAACAGTCCTCGATGGGACCCACAGAACAGATATATATAACAACGACTCAAAGAGTCAAGAATACAGATATACAATACAAAGATCCAAATCACCTGTAAAACGATACAGCGTCCGACTACGGACAAGATGCAAATGGGGCTAAGAGCCCTGAAGAATAACCGATGGCGTCCATAACCCTGCCCAGGCCAAGCCGGAAGGGTAACCCTGCTAACGGCGTCGATCTCAAAACCTGCTTAAACAAAAGGGGTGCCGACAAAGGGCAAAGGAAAAAGGGGAGCGTCAGTACTGAGGCCAGTACACGGCGAGGCTAGAATTCGGCGGTCCTCGCCTACATAGGTATGGTGGACTGAAGCGGCAGCGGCAGCATGCACTAAACACCCTATAGAGACTCGATGCAACTGGCGGTTATCAGAGAGGGATAAGAATGACCTATCCGGATCCAACCTGAAGCTAACACCAAACAAACCCATCCTGGTGTTTCCCCCTCGAGACCAAACAAGGAAGTCAACCGAGGAACTCACACAGTTGGCAGTTTTATTTATTCAGTTATCGTTGCAGCAATTACTAGTCAGATTTGGATAATCATCCTGATAAAATAAGCAGTGGGCACTTTTAGTTAATCATTCCATTGTAGTTGCCACAATTACTAATCATATACAATTAGCATGAGATAACCCAAAAACCCAGCAGTTGTTGATACTTCCATTTAGCCATTCCATTGTAGTTGCAATACTTACTAGTCAGGTACAATGGTCACAAGCGACAATCCAAACAAGCAACTGTGGGCAGTATTATTTAGCCATTCCATTATAGTGAAGCTGATTACTAGTCATTATAAAGTCAAATTTATAGCGATAAACTTTAGTTATGCTTGTCTATGGTCGAGATACTGTGCTCCAAGTCGTCCATAACCGCGGACACGGCTTTCAGAAAGTTTTACCCGGCCGGGGTGCACCAATAGCAACACACACTCGATCAACCTCGGAAAAACCAAATCAAAACCCAACGAGGCTTTCACGACAAAGCAATCACAGGATTCAGAAATATTTCAGGGGGCCACCCCTTGGAGTCTTACCCGCAACGAAGTAAGCTAGCTTCGAGACGGACCCGAGGTTTGTGGGGCCGGCTGTAAGCGACTGGGAACCCAAAACTGAGCTTGTCGATACCGCGTAAACGGGTCACAATTCCTAAACAGTACAGTGTGCTCCTCGCACAATCGTAAATAAAGCAGTAGCATGGCATAAGTACAGGATAGTAAATAAAACCTCAAACTAGTTTGTGGCCCCAAGAAATAAGACTGAATCAAGCTCTGGCTCAGGGGGTCCCATATACCTCCCGGATGTGGATAGCGCGATAAATCAAGGAACAGGTATCAAGTACTCGGGGTCCTACGGGACACAAGTGGGCGTTCGGAAACCAAATATTATCTATCACCCACCGATGCCTCTCCTTATTTCAATTTTAGTTGTTAAACAGGAATTAAAGTGAGCGATAAGTAAAACTATGATCATCTCCAACATCAACATGCGGCAATACATCAACAACTGTGGCACTTGACGACACGCAACAGCACTTGAGCAAGCGACTACGACGCGCAAGTCCAACTATCTACCAAACAACAAGTAATAGGATGTGTCCCAGGCAATATAAGGCTGCAAGGTATATCACAGGTACGGAAACTAAAGCATCGCAACACAGATAGCAATAGATCAACAGGAGGGAGTAAATACTATAAAAGTAAGATAGGTAGAAAGGGGGAGATGCTCGCCTGAAAACATTGTCGAAGGATCAACAGAAGATCGGGGCGAAGCTCACATCAACTCAACGGCCTTATCCGCGAAGAGCCAAAACACTAGAACAAACACCGGATGCACTATTTAATTCAAAGGCAGAAGATCGGCATGATGCATGACATGGCAAAAGTGCGATGCAATTAGGTCATATTAAGCGGAACCGGGGTCCCGACAATAATTAAATGGTTCATGTTATTTAACTACCCCGCAATTTAAATGTTGTTTAACCAGGCAAAATATATCACCGGTTCGCTACACAAGTTTAAATGAGGCCGATATGAGACTGGATTTGCCCGCATATGGGCCCCATATTTAATTATTAGGTGAATCGGCATAAGGCCCCCAAACCAATGATATGCATGCGAGTATGACAATTATTATGCGACAAGTTGTATTATGTTATAAAATAGGGCGTCGGGAAGGGGTTCACACATTAGGGTTCTCGACGATCTTGGTCCGAGGGTTCGGGGTCGGTCTCAGGGTCAGGGTTCGACGGGGTTCGGTCTCGGGGTCGGGGGTCTCGGCGTCCGCGACGAAGATCATGGCGTCCGGGTTCTCGGTCATCGGTAGATCTTGTCGTTCCGTGTAGACGACCTTGGCGAAGTGCTTGGCGTATCCGGTGGCGATCTTGGCGTCCGGCTTATGAATCTTGTGCACCGTCGTATCTCGAAAACATCCAGATGGTCATCAATTTGGTGCAAGCTTTGCGCATACATCACTATTTCACCATGCATCCTCTCCTAAACAACATTACCACCGTTCCATCTCTTCTTTCCAGCACATCAGGGAGAGCCCAGCGGTGTTGAGCTGCAAGGCATCCAAGGCGATAACCACACAGAGCTCGGTCAGGGGAGGCACTGTAGAGGCTCTGCGAGGCGGTCGCGTGGGCCCAGCGACGGCGCGCGCTCGACGGATACAGGGGGCGGCTTGCAGACGGAAGAGGGAAGAAGGCCGACGTGGACGGGATCGCGGGGGTGGCGCAGAGCGCGGCTGGCGGGAGGCGACGAGGGGGCCGCGGCCGGCGGACCTTCTGCGGGGACGGCGCCGGCGGGGAGGTGGCTAGGGGGCCGCGGAGGCGGGCCGGCGAGCTCCGGGGAGGCGGGGTGGTGGAGAAGGCGCGCGGGAGGGCGCTCCGGCGACGGCGGCGGATGCGGTGGTGAGGCGGAGGGGCGGAGGCGAGGGGCTCGCTGCGGGCGAGAGGTTGCAGAGAGGGGCGAGGGGGCCGGCGGCCATGGCGAGGTGAGAGGGCGCGCGGAGGAGGGAGCACGCGGGCGGCCCGAGGGTGGCGCGCGCAGGCCGGCGGCGAGCGGGGCCGCGCGGAGAGGACGGGGAGGCGCGCGGTCGGCGACGGTGGAGGGAGGTGTCAAGGAGGCGATGCGGGGCCGGTGGCGGTGGAGCGAGCCGGCGGCGGGAGGAGGGCCGGCGGCGGGGTCGAACGGGAGGGAGCGGTGGCGCTGGGATGGCGAGAGGTGGGGGAAGGGCGGCCACGGGCAGGTGCGGGGTGGGAGACGAGGGAGGAGCGGGCTGGGCCGTGCGGGGTCGGTGGGGTCTGCAGGTGGGGCCAGACGGGGGCAGGTGGTCGTGTTGGAGGCAGGGGCGCGCGCGCGCGTGGGTAGGCGTGTGGTGTGTGCGGGGGTGAGGAAATGGTGTGCTGGGGTGGGGCCGGCGGTGAGGTGGTTGGAGGAAGAGAGAGATGAGGGGGGGCAGGTGGCAGATGGGGATAGGCTAGGGGGAAGGGTGAGGTGAGGTGGCGTCTCGTGATAGGAGGGGGTGAGGTGGAGGGGGTGTGTGGGTAGATAGGTTGGTAGCTGTAGGATTATGGGTGGGCCGTTTGTATTTTCTGGGGTGGTCGTTCGGGTCATTCGGCCCGTTCGATTGCCCCACTAAAATAATATAATTTTTATTTAATTCTAAATGCACCGTTTGCAAACCGATAGCAGACAAACAAAAATATTCCGGAGACCCGGTGTTTGCATTTTGAAAACAAGTCGGGGCGTTTTAGAAAACAAAACAGGTTTTTCCGCAATTAGTTTTATGCAAGCAAATGCAAGATGATGACGATGCTCAAATGAAATGTGGCATGATGACATGAGCATGCGGTCATGATGATGCAATGCACAAAATCAACGCGATTTTCTAGTAGTGGTTTTGCGGGATGCCACATAGACTTTGTAATCCTAATCAATCAATCTTCACTAAAATCAATCAAACCTGCAACATAACAAGTTACAGCCACAAGGGTCAATACATTTGAATTGAATTGGCAAGTGATACTATGGTAGTATAGTGGAGTCTATCATCTATATGCATTTGGCTAAGTGGAGTTGAGGCTTGCATTGCTCAAAATAGATTTTCCTTATCATTTTGAAAGCACTAAGTTTTTGCTTAACAAAATCATTTTTCTCAATCAAAGATTGAAGATCCTTTAACCCTTGTTCAACCACAAGTTTTTAACTTAGAAATTTAAATGATGAGATTCTTGATTGCTTCCATGTCTTGATGCTCAAATTGTCCTTTACCAGGGACATGGCTAAGTACTTAGATTTTACACTCTCCAGAGGTTGTGCACTTTCCCCACAAGACTTGGTTTCCCAAGACAAGATCTTTCAGAAGCCTTCCCTTAGAACAAAATGGACGCGTTCCAACCTATCAAACTCTACCACCAACTGTCCATATGGCTAAGTTCTTGCAACCTATATGATCCAGGCAAAGCCCATAATGCCAAGTGGCTGCACTTGAAGCTTCTCAACATTTGACATCTCAAATCTCTTTGTTCCTGGGTGGCCATCCACAAGTGAGATACACAAGGTCAACCATAAACATGGGCCTTGTGAACCACTCAACCAAAATCCACCATTCAAGTCCCATTCCACCCAGGTGATTCATTATCTTAGTTGTTTTATTAAACAAAAACACAAGTCCTCAGACTTAGAAATTTTTCCATAGTGTGAATATATTTCCACCCTTGTTTTCTATTAGCTAAGCTAAGCATGATAGTAGTAGGAGTCTTCACTTAGGAAATTTCTACTAAGGTTTCATCTACTAGGTTTCCTATAGCAAAGTTTATACTTAGCAAAATTCCATGCAAGCTTTACTTAGAAAAATCACTAATGCATAGTGAAAGTAATGGGACAAAAAGTATGAAGCATCACTTGCCTTTTTGGTAGGTTATGGGTTCACTCCTTGTCCTTGCAACAATCACACTCTTCAAGTCACTACAATTCAATCAAGCAAGGCACAAACTCAATCTACCAATCAAGCAAAACATCACATAAAATAATAAGACAAAACAACACATGCAAGCATGCAAAAATGGTTGTTTTATTTGTCAAAGTGGTTCCTAATGGGTCATAAACATTTGAAAACACCTATTGGTCATTTTGTAAAGTGGCAAAGTCATTTGCAAAAGGTTTCACTTTATAAACCATTTTTAAAACAAAGTATCATTTTATGTGGTGTAGAAATATTTTTACTAAGGCATTAACCTATAGGGTTCACCAAATATGTTTTCAAACCACAAAACTTGGTGTTTGGGGTCAGAGAGTTTAAAACAAAACTTTTCCCAAAGGTTTTCTTCCAAAACCATTTTTAATAAATAAACCACATTTCTTTTTGACTAGAAATGGTTTTAAATCAAAGAATCATTATTTTGTTTCACCAAATACATTTTTGAATCCACAAAGTGTTTCCTATGGTCAGTAGGTTCAAATCACACCATTTGCCAAAGATTTTATCCCCAAAATCATTTTTGAACAATTTTTATAATCTAATCAAGCATACAAATGTTTCTGCAAAAACAAACATTTTTCCAGAAGATTTTTACTAAACAAATGGCATGGTTGGCTAGGGCTTGTTCCAATGATTCCATTGATATAAAGTTTGTAATTTTTGGACGTGTGGATCAAAAGTTACAAGAGTTTCAAATCTGCATCTAAATCAGATTCAAATTTCTGTTTTAAACAATCTGGTGACACGCGTCAGATTCCTATTCGTCAAAAACGTTTCGCGTGGATCGACTAACACCGACCGTTGGATCAAGTCATATCGCACGGCGCACAGATGCTACTTACCCTTTCACCTAGCTTCTATCCTAGCCACTGGATCGAGATCGAACGGCTGCTGCAAGCTCGACCTAAAACTAGCGGCGCTGGCTGGCGGCGGAGCGGCCAGATGGTGGCGATGCCGGCGATACAGGAAGCAAAGGAAGGTGGGGAGATGCTCACAGTGATCGCAGAAGTCTGGTGAAGCTCAACGTGTTCTCGAGGAGTCAAGGGGCGCTCTGGTACGGCGGCAATCCCTCGCCGGAGTGTGCAGCGGTGTTGGTTGTGCTCAGGCGTCGTTGCTGGCATCGTTTAGGACCGTGCTAAGACAAAGTGGAGGCATGGTTAGACGCGGAATGATCTGGGGAAGATGTGTGCATCCTCGAGAGAGCTTAGGGCGGTCGGAGTTCACCTGGGGTGCTCGACGGAGTAATGGCAGACGGCGGCGCACACTCGATGTCGACGAAGCCGAGGCTGCAGGGCACTCGCGGGCGAACTAGTGGCACGGGGAGATGCGCCAGGATGTGTGGAGTATGTGTGCGTGGTCGATGAGGCAAGGGGCGGCGCTGGGTCGCCAGAATTTGCACCGGAGCGTCGTCGGAACAGAGGGTGGTTTGGGGACGATTCGAGCAGCCTGGTGGCTCTCTGGTGGTTCTGGTTTGGGGGAAAGGGAGAGAGGAGTATGGAGTTTAAGAATGCGTGGTTGCAGGAGCGATTAACTGCTGCGTTAACGCGAATTGATGCTCGCGAATTCATCGCAGAAACGGGAGAGAGGGGGAGGAGGAACTGGTCGCGTGGTTGAAGACAGGTGAGCTGGCGGTGGGGTCTACCTGGCAGTGAGGAAGTGAGAGGGAAAGATGTCCACCAGTCATTGGCTTAGTGGGTGTGAGTTCGAGTGAGAAAACGTTTCGGCAGAGGGGGAAATAGGTGGGCTTGCTGGGCCTAGTTGGGCTGGCCGGCTGGGTCAGGTCTGTTTTCATATTTTTTTTTGTCTGAATCTTTTTCTTTTTCCAATTTCAATTTCTGTTTTGAAATCCAAACAAACAAATCAAACAACCAATTCAAAACAACTTCCACCAAACTTTATAATTGAATTTGGTTCTGTTTAACAACATAAACCAATTCCCAGAATAATATTTTTATTTAGAGTCCATTTATAATTAAATAAAATGGACACTAGTTAATAAATCAAATGGGTTTTAATTTATTTAAAAACTCCATTTGAAATCTAAATATTTTCAAAACCAAATCAGTAGGTTTTATTTGAAAATAGAAGATACTTGGAAAACTTGTTTAAAATGAAATAACATTTATTTTAGGGTCCAATAATAATTAAATAAAAATGGACCTTATTCATTTAATTCAAATAGGATTTGTTTTATTAAATCTTTGTTTTGAAATCTAAAATAAAACCAAAACACTTCAGTAGGTTTAATTGAGAAAATAAAATACTTGGGTAAACTTATTTAAAATAATTTAATAGGTTTTGGTGTTTAATTAAAATGGTAAAACCTTTTATTTAATAAAATTGGATATTAAATCCTTATTATTTTATTTAAATAAACCTTTACTATTTTTAATCAAAACAAAACATCTTATTTCAAAATATTGGCCAAGGTTTAATTTGGCTTTATAAATAATCCTTATTTATAAATCTATCCTTTTTCATTTGAAAACCAAATCTTTTATTAAAAGATCCAAAATAGTAATTCCACTTATTCAAAATATTTTATTTATTAATTGTTTAACTTTTCAAATCCCTTTAGGATTTGTTTGATCAAAAAGGTTTGAAGGTTTCCAATTGGAATCAAAAAGTTTCTTCTCACCCTGAAAATCAACAAAGTTTTAATTTATTCCTTTATTTTTCACATTACAAGATTTGGAAAATCTTGGGATGTGACATATGCATTAGAAACAGCCGCATTCACTTTAAATAGGGCACATCTAAATCTGTTGAAACGACACCGTATGAATTATGGTTTGGGAAGAAACCTAAATTGTCGTTCCTTAAAGTTTGGGGTTGCGAAGCCTATGTAAAGAAGTTACAGCCGGACAAGCTTGAACCCAAAGCGGAAAAATGCGTCTTCATAGGATACCCGAAGGAAACTATTGGGTATACCTTCTATCACAGATCCAAAATCAAAATCTTCGTTGCCAAGAATGGATCCTTTCTAGAGAAGGAATTTCTCTCGAAAGAAGTGACTGGAAGGAAAGTAGAACTCGACGAGGTTGTCGAACCTTCTCTCGAAATTGCGAGTAGCGCAACACCGAAAGAAGTTCCTGTGGTGCCTGCACCAATAAGAGAGGAAGCTAATGATGATGATCATGAAACTTCGGTTGTAGTTGCTACAGAGCCTTGCAGGTCAACGAGAACTCGTACCACTCCAGATTGGTATGATCCCGTTATGAGTGTCATGTTGGTGGACAACACCGATGATCCTACGACATATGAGGAAGCAATGATGAGCCCAGATTCCAACAAATGGCAATAAGCCATGAAATCCGAGATTGGATCCATGTACGAAAACCAAGTATGGACCTTGGAGGACTTACCGGATGGCCGGAAGGCTGTCGAGAACAAATGGATTTTCAAGAAGAAAACAGATGCTGATGGTAATGTTACTGTCTATAAAGCTCGACTTGTCACAAAAGGGTTTCGATAAATTCAAGGAGTTGACTAAGATGAGACTTTCTCACCTGTAGCGAAGATAAAGTCTGTGAGGATTATGTTAGCAATCGCTGCATATTATGATTATGAGATATGGCAGATGGATGTCAAAACAGCATTCCTCAATGGAGACATTGATGAAGAGTTGTATATTATGCAACCCAAAGGTTTTGTCGATCCTAAAGATGCTAACAAGGTATGCAAACTTCAACGGTCCATCTATGGATTGAAGCAAGCATCCCGAAGTTGGAATCAACGTTTTGATAAGGTGATCAAAAAGTTTTGGTTTTATACAAACTTATGGAGAAGGTTGTATTTAAAAGAAAGTGAGTGGGAGCTCTGTAGCATTCTTAATACTATATGTAGATGACATATTGTTGATTGGGAATGATGTAGACCTTCTTAAAAGTGTCAAGGAATATTTGAATAATAGTTTTTCAATGAAGGATCTTGGCGAAGCAGCTTACATATTAGGCATAAAGATTTATAGAGATAGATCGAGACGCCTAATATCATTGTCACAAAGTACATATTTGGACAAAGTTCTAAAGAGGTTTGGAATGGAAGATAGCAAGAAAGGGTTCTTGCCCATGTTGCCCAATACGACCTTGAGTAAAACTCAAAGTCCGACATCGGCAGAAGATAAAGAAAGGATGAGTAAGACTCCCTATGCCTCAGCCATAGGATCTCTAATGTATGCCATGCTATGTACTAGACCCGACATTGCATATGCTGTTAATTTAACTAGCAGATATCAAAGTGATCCAGGAGTGGATCATTGGACAGCGGTCAAAAACATCCTTAAGTACTTGAGAAGAACTAAGGATATGGTTCTTTCTTATGGAGGTGATGAACAACTCGTTGTTAATGGTTACACCGATGCTATTTGGAACACCAATCCGGATGATTCTAAATCACAATCTGGATACATATTTATTTTGAATGGTGCAACAGTTAGCTGGAGGAGTGCAAAGCAAAGCGTTGTGGCGAGATCTTCAACTGAATCGGAATACATGGCTGCTTCAGAGGCTTCACAAGAAGCGATATGGATGAAAGAGTTCATTACAGAGCTGGGTGTGGTTCCTAGTGCGCTGGACCCAATGTCTATCTACTGTGATAACATGGGTGCCATAGACAATGCGCAAGAACCAAGGTCACACAAGAAGCTAAAGCACATCAAGCTACGTTTTCACGCTATTCGAGAACATGTCCAAGATGGGGACATAAAGATTTGCAAAGTACACATAGATCTGAATGTGGCGGATCCGTTGACTAAAACCTCTCCCGAGGGCAAAACATGACCAACACCAAACTGCCATGGGTGTTCGGTATATTACCATGTAATCTAGATTAGATGACTCTAGTGCAAGTGGGAGACTGTTGGAGATATGCCCTAGAGGCAATAATAAATATAGTTATTATTATATCTTTGTGTTTATGATAAATGTTTACATTCATGCTATAATAGTATTAACAAGGAAACATTAATACTTGTGTGATTTGTAAACTTAAATAGAAGTCCCTAGTAAAGCCTCTTCATAATACTAGCTTGTTGGTTAATAAATGATTGTGGTTTCCCTATCATGAACATTGAGATGTTATTAACAACAAGATCATATCGTTAGGAGAATGATATGGTGGACATACTCCTATAGATAAGCGTAGCATAAAGATCAGGTCATTTTAATAGTTCAATTGCTATTTGCTTTCTGATACATAGTAACCTAATTCCTTCGACCATGAGATCATGCATATCACCTTTACCGGATGGATGCTTTGATGACATCAAACACCACACCGTAACTGGGTGGCTATAAAGGTGGCATTGAGTGTTCGGAAAGTATTGGTTGAGACACATGGATCAAGAGTGGGATTTGTCCATCCATATGACGGATTGATATACTCTGGGCCCTCTCGATGAAATGTCATCCAATTAGCTTGCAAGCATGTGACTGGCTCATAAGGGATCACATATCACGGGAACGAGAAAAGAGTACTTATCGGTAACGAGGTTGAACTAGGTATGCAGAGATACCGACGATCATAACCTCGGATAAGTAAACTATCGTGAGACAAAGGGAAATTGGTATCGTATGTAAGTGGTTCATTCGATCGCAAAGTAATCGTAGAAATATGTGGGAGCCATATGAATTTCCAGATTCCTCTATTGGTTATTGTTCGGAGAAGTGTCTCGATCATGTCCGCATAATTCACGAACCGTAGGGAGGCACACTTAAGGATTCGATGTTGTTTGAGTAGTTATGGAATGATGAGAAAGAGACCGAATGTTGTTCGGAGTCTCGGATGGGATTCGGGATATCACGAGGAGATCCGGAATGGTCCGGAGAATAAGATTCATATAAGGAAAGTCCTGTTTCGGAGTTGGGGAATGGTTCCGGTGTTTTCATCGGGAATGTTCTTGAAGGTTCCGGAATGTCCGGCACTCCGGAGGGGAAGGGTACATGAATGTGTTATATCAAGTTGGTATGATTGCATCATGTACTAGGTGTCATCGCTGAACAAAATAAAGGGTTTAATCAAATCCTAGTTTGAAAAAGTCAAACGGCAATTTGAAAGTCAAACGGCTATTTTTGGGAAGTGGAGAGGGAGGTGGAAACCGAGTTGGGGAGGAGTTCCTCCCCTCCACCGCCGGCCCACCTCCAAGCCGAGTTGGGTAGGGACTCCCCTTCCCTTGGCCGGCCTCCCCACCTATAAAAGGAGGGGCAGGGCTCCCCTCCTAGACACCCAACACCTCCACCTCTAAACCCTAGCCGCCGGCGCCGCCACCTCCACTGCCGCCGCCGCCCTAGGGCAAACTCGCCGCCGCCGCCTAGGTCAAACCCTAGCCGCCGGCCTTGCCCCCTCCTCGGCGTGTCTAAACCCTAGATCGTCGAGGGACTCTCTCATACTCCACCATACTCGCTCCGGCTTAAGGCGAAGCCCTGCGAGATCTCCCCTCTACTTCCGGTACCACGCCGTTGTGCTGCCGAAATCGCGAGGAGAGTGCTACAACCTCCGCTGCCTGCTGGAACAAGGGAGAGGAAGGTCTTCGTCGAGTACCGAACGTGTGACCGACTGCGGGAGCGCTGCCGGAATGCAGCGCCGGAAGGATCGTCTACGCGATCTTGAGATCGGAAAGAGTACGACTACATCACCCACGAGAATCCGCTCTCGTTAAACACTTTGGAATCTTCGAGGGTGAGTTATTCCATCGACTCGTTGCTACAATCTAGTAGATAGATCTTGGCTTGTTTGTTTATATGCGATAGAAATTTTTTGTTTTCCATGCTACGAAACCCTACAGAGACTTCTTCATGCCTTGCATATTATAGTTCATCACAAAGATCTTATAGCTAGGTGACAGAGACTACAGAACACGATGGATGCCTAAGTCAATGGGAATCAATATTCCCAAGGACACAAGCTTATCGGCGTAACCCGACATCTTGAGTACATGCTCACTAACGGAGTTGTGCTCTTCCATCATGCAGCTAAAGAACTTTTCTGAAGCATTGTAGCTCTCTACAGCAGCATGTGTGTCGAAAATCATTTTCAACTCACCCATTGTATCAAATGCATTGCCGTTTTCGAAACACTTTCGAATTTCCGGCTCTAGCCCATACAATATGCCGCAATGAACTAAGTTGTGGTCCTCCTGACGAGTCTGATAGACATTATTCTCCTCGTCAGGGGAATCCTCAAAAGGTGGGGGGCCAAGCGGCGCTTCTAGCACATATTGCTTTTGTGCAGCAGAGAGGAGAATCCTCAAATTCATGGCCCATTCGGTAAATTTTCTACCGTTCGTTGCAAGTTTCTCTTTCTCCATGAACGCATTGAAATTAAAAGCAGGTGGTGCCATCTACAACAGAATTGGTAAAGTTTAGACTAAGTTTATGATAGATTGAGTTCAACTAATCCATATTACGAATGAACTCCCACTCAAAAACGACATCCCTCGTGCCATTTTGGTGATTACATGAACCAAATCCACTACACCAAGTCTGATCATCACGTGAGTCGGTATAGCTTCAAAGGCGAGCATCAAATGGGCATCATATCTACTATATGACTCATGCTTAACCTTTTGGTCCATGTTCCAAGGCCATGTCTGTACTTGCTAGCCTCGCCAAGTAAGAACCTTATTATTCGCGTGTGTAACTGTTTTACACCCGAAATATGGTCGTGGATACAAGAACACCCGATCATCACGTGATGTCTTGGAGCGACGAAAACATAATCGGTGCATACTAAAGGAAGAACACATTCTTATCTTGATATTTAAATGAGGGACCATCTTATTATGCTAACAAAGCGCTAAACAAGCAATATAAGATGCTATCAAACATCACATGTTTATTAGTGGAATGATATGGTTCCCGCATATGATCTCTATCATGTGCATCGTGGTATGATCACTATCATACCTTTATGTGTAAATCCAAGGTCTATGGAGTTTACACGCTATGTGTGTTGTAAGAGTATCATCTCATACTTCTATTTCCAACATCACCATATCATAACACTAGCCCAGCAACAATCTAAACTAGACGCCTCTAATTTATCCATTCCAAGTTTTACGTGGCTTAGGGCTTTTGAGATAGAACCGTTCTTACCTACGAACATGAACCACAACGAGGATAACCAAATTGTTGACAACTCGTTGCAAAATAGATATTGACTATAGTAGGAGAGAAAGACACCCGCTAGCCGCTTATGCAAACTAGTTGCATGTCAAGCGTGGAACAGGTCTCATGTGCGAGGACATGTAAAGTTTGTTCGGGCCGCTTCATCCCACTATGCCACCAATATCCAAAATTACACCTAAGGAGCAACAACATGATCATCATCGCCCACATACTCATATGTGTACTACCCGTGTAAAGCATCTACGCATAGATCCGGCTCTGATACCACTGTAGTGTTTGCAGCATCGAAAACAACAATTTTCCTACGATGGGAACTATGTACCAAGATCTATCTATTAGATACAAACAAAGGGAGGATGTATATCCGTAGAGAACATACCCTTGAAGACCGACAAAGCTTAACGAGTTCGACTCGTGGTTGATGTAGACGATCTCTTGCCGATCTCAAGATCGAGAGGAAGTCCTAGTGCCGCAAATCAGTAGCGCATCCGTGCTCGCACACACGTTCGAGGCACCGAGCAACCTCCGCCTCCTCGCTCCAGCGATGCAGCGGAAGCACAACTCTTTTTTGCCGAATAGACACCGGGAACATGTATCTCGCCAGTCTGATACCATGGGGGATAAATTCTAGAGGGGGAGAGAGATCCTTCACGAGGAGGTGTAAGTGAGAGAGAGAGGAGAGGGGGTGCCTTTTATAGGAGGAGGGGGGCACCCAAGGGGGTGTCCGCCGACCATGGGGGCTGCCCCCTCCCCTCCTTCATTCATGTGGGTGGACACTCCACTCACAAAAATCCATTTAAATCCCTCCACTCAAAATCCCACTCAAACATGCCATTAAATTCCACCAAATTTAATGCAAACTCTCATTAAATAAAACTCTTTTATTTTATTCAGAATTTTGTCAATTACTTTAATGACAAACATTCACAAATAACCCCTTGCTAGAATTCCATTTCACATGCATAACCACTTTATGCAATTTCACCCAAAAACCTATTTCGGTATCTAGTGAAATAAATTCCTGCGCTTGTTCATTCTTTCGGCATGAAACTTTTGCTCCAATTGGATGTCGGTGTCTCTTAAGTGTGTCACCCTATGGTTCGTGAATAATGCGGACATGATCGAGACCCCTCTCGGATCAATAATCAGAAGCGGGATCTGGAGACCCATACTGACTCCCACACATTCAACGATGACTTTCTTGTGATCGCCAGAACCTTTTACGCTAGTATCTTAATCCGATATATTACATGTCCGAGATTAAATCATCAGTATCTCCATACCTAGTTTGATCTCGTTACTGACATGCACTCTTTTCTCGTTCCCGTGATATAACATTCTAGTGATCAAAACACTTGCTTGCAAGCTAACCAATGTTATATCACCGAGAGGGCCCAGAGTATATGTATCTGTCATCGGGATGAATAAATTCCACTCTCGATCCATGGGCCTCAACATAACACTTTATTAGTTCTGAATCCATCTTTATAATCACCCTGTTATGGTGTGACGTTTGATGCTATCAAGGAACTCTTCCGGTGTTAGTGATTGACATGATCTCATGGTCTAAGGATTAGGATCACTTCGTAAGTTGTTATAGCAATATAAACTCAATGACTTTGATCGTAATGTTATACTTCAGATGAATGTTCATCACACCATTACACTAATGTTGTGATCCCGTTATTAACAACATCCAATGTCCATGATCAGGAAACCGTGATCATCTTGTTAATCAACGAGCTAGTTTATGAGAGGCATAACTAGGAACTTTCTGTTTGTTTATTAAACACACATGTATTAACGTTTCCGTATTAATACAATTATATCATGCAAAATAAACATCTATCGTATACTTGGAATACACATAATAAACACTTTATTATTGCCTCTCAGGGCATATTCCCTTCACTTATTTACCATGGGAAAATGGTGCTTTTTTCTCTTCTTTCCTCTTTTTTGTCTTTTTCTCTATTTTCTATCTCTCTTTTTTTATAAGAAGAATGCTTCATAGATTGCTCACTATGGTGATGCTGCAAGTTTCCACCATGATTAGGCATGGTTTAGGCTAGCAGCCCAGGCATTTCTCTAACACATATACATAACTCCATGGACTTACAAGCTCCCCTTTTATTTCACACCGCCGACATCCATAAACAAAAGAGCATGATATAAACTGGACAGATATTTATAGGTGTTTAAAGCGTTCCCCGTGACAGCACGGTTTTGCTAATTCCCAACTTATAAGTGCAAGCATATACAACATAGATGACACAATGGTTCAAGTTTATTAGGGGCAAGAAAAATAAAGTGTGCCATCAAGTTTGTGAGAGCTTTAATCACTAACTTTCAGATACCAAGTTCAATTTGGATATAGATAAAATAAGAATATACTTGGAATGATGTAACACACCATGCATAGGAATTTATAGTGGACACTTTGGAATAACTTGGTTTCTTGGGGGTTGGATGCATGAGTAGAGCTTACTCAATACAAGTGGAGGCTACCAAAAGACTCGGAGCGACCAACTAAGAGAGAAATAATGGACATAATCATCCAGAGTGACAAAACATTATCAACTAAAGCATAAAGTGGTACCACAAGTCAAAAACTAAATGATCATAGAGGCTAAGGTGACTGGTTCATAGTCATAATATGGTGTGAGCATGTGCCAAGTCAACCCAAATGAAGCATCAAAGGAGAATACCACAATACTATGCTTTTTTACGCTAAATGATTCTTTCAAGGCACATTAAGCAATCCCAATTGTTTGGAACAAGTCATGCTACAACAATAATCACTAAGCATAAGATCAAAGGAACATCTAGCATGACATGATAAAGTCTAAGCCACAGTCAAAGCAAGCTCCTTTTTGTACCACCTAAACATGAAACTTTCTACTCCTTTCCAACACCAATCAACTTATTTGAAACAACTCACAAAGACAATAATCAATAAAGATAATTGAGCATGTCTCAACAATCCAAAAATAAGAACTAAAAAGTTCTAAGAAAAAAGCAGAAGAAAACTAAAGCTAAATGCAGTGCTAGCAAAAGAGAACACTCACAGACAATAAGAATGAAAACTAGAGTGTTCAAGGCAATGAAAACAGAGTGTGTGTCTCTCCAAAATAAGTGTGATGTGATCAACCAACTTATTGCAGCAAACCAAGCAAAATAAAACTAAAACAAAAACAAATACACTCCAAGAACAATGCAATAGTGCATGAAACAATAAAAACGAAGTGTCTTGAAAGACCTGAGATTTTTATTGATGAAGAAGGGGATGCCTTGGGTATCCCCAAGCTTTGACGCTTGTACCCCTTCAATATTTCTTGGGGTGACAGGGTGGCATCCCCAAGCTTGAGCTTTTTTCCATTCTTCATCTCATTACATCATTCTTCCCCTACACTTGAAAATTTCCTTCATACAAAACTTCACACAATCTTCATTAGCAACATTAGTGCATTCAAAAGTAATAGACCTTTGGGTTTAGTTTCAAAATAGCAAAACTTTCATTAAAAACACAAGCTACTGTAGAAATTCCTTTTAAAAGCTCAAGTGATCAAAGAGAACTCAAAAGAAACCGATAAGAGGCAAATGCAAATAATGGCAGAAATCTGTCAAAACAGACCAGCAGGTAAAAACCGATTTTCTCGAATACCTTCTGTTGCTCAAATTAAAAAGTGTTGAACTAACAAAAGTTAGATAACAACCTAGGCATTTACTTAGAAAATTACAGCTCAATCCGACATATAGAGATTTTTCACGAATTTTTACAGTGAAGCACAAAAATCTATTTCAGGACAGCAACTTCCCCAAATCTTACTTCTCTCTCATTAGAGGTTATTCTTGGCACAAAAATCAAACAAAAAGGATAATGAGAGGTTATTACAGAAGTAATAACTTCCAAGACTCAAGAAAACTATTGGGTTATCTCCCAAGAAGTAATTTTCTTTAACGCCTTTAAGTTAGGCATGATAGTTTGAGAAGATGCTCACATAAGAAATATGGATTGAAGTAAAATAGAGCATCAAGAAGCAAATTCAAAACACATTTAAGTCTAACCCGCTTCCTATGCATAGGAATCTTGTAAAGAAACAAGTCATGAAAGCACAAAGCAACGATCATAGGAAAGCAAAACAAGTGCAACTTCAAGATTTCCAAAGAGGGGAAACTTAATATTGTTGAGATACATAAGACCATGTTTCCCTCTCTCATAAAACTTTTAGTAGCAACATGAATAAAATTAACAATATAACTATCACATAAAACATTCTTATCATGAGCCACATGCATAAAAAAATTATTACTCTCCACATAAGCATAGTCATTCTTATTAATCATAGTGGGAGAAAATTGAACAAAATAGTTATCATTATTATTCTCATCACCATAATCATCAAATATAGGAGGCATATTGTAATCATAATTAATTTTCTCCTCAATAGTAGGTGGACTGAAAATATCATATTCATCATTGTAATCATCATATATTGGAGGTATAATATCGTCAAAGAAAATTTTCTCCTCTAAAGCTAGGGAACTAAAAAGATCATTTTCATAAAAACTAGCTTCCCAAGTTTAGACATTTCCATAGCATTATCAATAATGGTGATCAAAGAATTCATACTAATAACATTGTTATTAGCATGCAAATAAAGTTCCATAGGTTTTTTAATTTTCTCTTCAAACACTTCATGTCCTAAATCAAGATAAATACTATAAAGCTCTCTAATTTTGTTGTTATTTTCCATGAAGCTTAACTAGTGAAAACAAGAAACAAAAAGACAAAATTGCAGAATCTAAAGGAAATAACTTCGAGCACTCACACACTAGCAATAGTATTAGAAGATAGCTTAGTAGCCAGAGGATGTGAGTACCTTTTACCTTACCTCCCCGGCAACGGCGCCAGAAAAGAGATTGATGTCTATGCACTAGTATTCTTGTAGACAGTTGTTGGGCCTCCAAGTGCAGAGGTTTGTATAACAACGACAAGTTTACCTTAAGTGGATTACCCAAGGCTTATCGAACTCAGGGAGGAAGTGGTCAAATGTATCCCTCTTAAGCAACCCTGCAAGCAAGATACAAGAAGTCTCTTGTGTCCCCAATATACCCAATACACTTGTCATGTGTATAGGTGCACTAGTTCAGTGAAGAGATAGTGAAATACAAGTGGTATGGATGACCATTGGTGCCAGAAAAGACTTTGCGGTGAGGAAGAGACTAAAGGCAATCTGAAATAAAGATGGCAACAAGCAAACATGTAACATATCTAGTTGTAAACGGTGTTTCAATGCTTAGAAAAAAGGCCTAGGGATCATACTTTCACTAGTGAACACTCTCATATAAATATGTTCTCTTCGTGATACTACTCTGAACTACTCTCCGGTTGGACAACTCTAATCCACGGTAGGGCTACAAAAGCACTCCTTAAAGTTTGTAATCCCCATATAGATAACCCCACACTGTCACCTTGAGCGCTAGATGGTTCCTTCAAACACCACAATTTCATCAAGACATCCAACTCCAAATATAACTCATGACAAGTATTTATGTAATCTATAGCCTAAGTGCCACACGGTGTGCACGCTATCACTTTCACACACGTGGGGATAGCCGGAGATTAATTAAAGCACTTGAGTAGCAGAGTAGATCTACTTGATTACAAAGCTCATGACCCCAATAAGATCACGCATATAGAGAGATGAACACATAGCTACCGGTAGAGCCCTTAGCCTCGAGGAATAACTACCCCCCTCCTCATCATGGGAACCGGCAACGGCGATGGACGTGGTGGTGGAGATCGATGTAGATGGCTTCGGGGGCTATTCTCCATCCCGGCAGGGTGCCGGAATAGAGACTTCTGTCCCCCGAATCTCCTCTTCGGTGGTGGCGGCGGCGCTGCAGAACTTTTCATGGATGTATGCCCATTCCTCTAGGGTTTTCTCATCGGGGGCTTTATATAGGCGGAAGGGCAAGGTCGGTGGAGGCCCAGCGGCCCCACACCCTCTGGTGGCACCACCAGGGGCTACCCGCGTCATCGTAGGGTGTGGCCGCCTTGGTGTCCCCCTCCGTCTCTGCTTCACATTTCCGTATTTCTCCAGGAAAAACATGCAGATTGGCTTTTGTCCCTTCCAATTCCGAGAATATTCATTTTTAGCTTTTCTGAAACCAAAAATAGCAGAAAACAGGCAACTAGCACTGCGACATCTTGTCAATAAGTTAGTTACAGAAAGTGTATAAAAATACCTCAAACTGTAGACAAAACATAAGACAAATGATGTGAAACAAGCATGGAGCATCAAAAATTATATATACGTTTACGACGTATCAATGACTTCCAATGAGTCTGTTGCTCGCTCCATCATACCAGAAAATGGAGTCTTAGTCATTTTACCCATCAGACATGCCTCTCATATTTCAAGTGATTCGAAATCAAGTGATTCAAGAAGTCCATCGGAATGGAGTTTCTTCACACACTTCACTCCAATGTGACCAAGACGATAGTGCCACATGTATATAGAATTATCGCTCAATTTCAAACGTTTAGCTTCTATATTACAAACATGTGTATCACTACAATCGAGATTCAATAAGAATAGACCATCTATCAAAGGTGCATGACCATAAACGATATTACTCATATAAATCGTACAACCATTATTCTCGAACTTAAACAATTAACCATCTCGCAATAAACACGATCCTGATATAATGTTCATGCTTAATGGAGGCACCAAATAACAATTATTTATGTATAAAACTAATCCCGGTGGTATATGAAGAGGGAGTGTGCCGACCGCGACCACATCAACCTTTGATCCGTTTCCGTTTATTCTGCAACACCTGTTTTGAGTTACAAATATGAGCAACCGAACCAGTATCAAATACCCAGGCACTACTATGATTACTAGAAAGATACACATCAATAACATGTATATCGAATATACCTTTCCTCTTGATGTTGCTGTTCTTAAGATCCGCCAAGTATTTGGGGCAATTCCGCTTCCAGTGACCTTCTCCCTTGGAGTAAAAACACTCAGCCTCAGGCTTAGGCCCAACCTTGGTCTTCTTCGTTGGCGCAGTAGCTTTCTTACCGCCCTTCTTGAAGTTTCCCTTTTTCTTAGGCTTGCCTTGCTTCTTGAAATTGGTGGTCTTATTGACCATCAACACTTGGTGCTCTTTATTGATCTCCACTTACGCAGAATTCAACATAGAGAAGAGTTCTGACAACGTCTTATCCATGCGCTGCATGTTGTAGTTCATCACAAAGTTCTTGTAACTTGGTGGTAGTGATTGGAGGACACGATGAATCCCCAATGCATTAGGAATTATTATGCCAAAGCTCTGGAGCTTATTAGAATGCCCAGACATCTTAAGCACATGCTCAATGCCGGAGCTGCCCTCTTCCATCTTGTAGTTAAAGAACTTTTCAGAAACTTCATAACTCTCAACTGCCGCGTGAGCCACAAATATCATTTTGAGTTCACGGACAATATCATGTGGGTCAAAGTTCTCAAACCTTTTCTGAAGCTTTAATTCCAAACCATACAAAATAGCACACTGAACTGTGGAGTACTGATTCTTCCGAGTACGGAATTTTTTTTTCTCATCATCGATAGCATCTTCTGCAGGTGGGTCACCCAGCGGTGCATCCATCACATAGGTCAACTAACCAGCATTGAGGACAATCCTCAAATTGCGGAACCAATCCGTGAAGTTGCTTCCATTGTTTTTCAACTTTTCTTTCTCTAGGAACGCATTAAAATTGATGGTTGGGGCCGCCATTGATCTACAATATATTTGCAAAAGTTTAGACTAAGTTTATGACAATTTGAGTTCTAATTAATAGTTAAATTAACCTAGGTGAACTCCCACTCAAAACAATATCCCTCACATTGTTTTAGTGATCACACTAACCAAATCCACTACATCAAAATCGATCATCACAAGAGATGATGTAGTTTCAAAGGCGAACAGTCAACATATTCATCATATCTACTATATGACTCATGCTTTCCCTTTCGGTGATCCGTGTTCCAAGACCATGTCTATACATGCTAGTCTAGTCAAGATTAACCTTAGTTTCTGCATGAGCAAATCTGGCTTGCTCCCGTTGTATACACACATTGATTCTATCACACCCGATCATCACGTGGTGCTCCGAAACGACGAGTCTTGGTAACGGTGCTAACTAAGGGTGCACACTTTACTTGATAATTTTGTGAGAGGGATCATCTTATAATGCTAACATTGCAATCTAAGCAATACAAGATGCATAAAAGGATTAACATCACATGCAATTCAAAATATGTGATATGATTGTAAGATCCCTCCTTTATAAAGGAAAAGGATCCCTGTGATTGCAATACTAGTCCCTAGATCAATGCTAGCATCCATAGTTTAAGATGAAGTACACAGAAACAAAGGTCATTATTATAGTCATTCTAGAGACAAACATAGTCTTTTACAACTCCATGGCCAGAGGCCTAGTACAAGAGTTTAAATAAGTAATAAGATAAATAAGTCTTCATCTTCATGTGCCACAGGCAAGCATGTTGAGTGTAGACTCATGACTCCTAATCATCATCAGAATAACCTACAACATCACAAGTTACAGCCATAGTGGGTCAATACATTGGAATAGTATTGGCAAGTGATACCTTAGTAGTATATTGGTGGACTAGCTACTGTATGCAATTTGGCTAAGTGTAGCTTAGGCTTGCTTTGCTCAAAATAGGTTTTGCCTATTAGTTGAAAACACTAAGTTTTTCTTTGTCAAAAACCTTTCCCAAGGAACCACCAATAGACATTGGGGTCCTTCACCCTTGTTCAACCACAATTTTTACTTAGAAATTGGGATGAGGAGATTCTTGATAGCTTCCATGTCTTGATGCTCAAATTGTACAATACCAGGGACATGGCTAAGTACTTAGATTCTTCCAACTACAATGGTTGTGCACTTTCCCCCACAAGACTTGATTTTTCACCAAGACAGGACCTTTCAGAAGCCTTCCCTTAGACCAAATGGACGCGCTCCAACCTATCAATCCCACTACCACCAACTGTCCAAATGGCTAAGTTATTGCAACCTATATGATCCAGGCAGAGCCCATATTGCCAAGTGGCTGCACTAGAAGCTTCTTAACATTTGGCCTCTCAAATACCTTTGTTCCTGGGTGGCTTTCCACAAGTGAGATACACAATGTAAACCATAGAAATGGGCCTTGTGTAACCACTCAACATAACCCATTCAAAACCATTCCACCCAGGTGATTCATTCACTTAGTTGTTTTATTAAGTAAAAACATAGTCCAAAGACTTAGAAATATTTATTCATAGCATGAACATATAGCCACCCTTGGTTTCTACTAGCTAGGCTAAGCATGGCATAGATAAGCATCTTAACTTAGAAATTTCTAGCAATTCTACAACTACTAGGATTTCCCAAGCTTAGCATATAAGTAAAATATAACCATGCAAGACTAGCAAAATATTTCTAATGCATAGTTGAAAAACATAGGGATAAAATCATGAGGCACCACTTGCCTTGGTAGTTTGGAGAGTAGCTATAATCCTCACTATCACAATCACTATTTGCACCAAAATCTACACATAAAATGATAGCACCAAATCACATATAAAATAAATACAAGCAAAAGTATATGGATGCATGCAATATGATATGGGATGATTTTCTAAACTCAACAAGACAAGTGCACAGTACTGGTTCATAAACAAGTTCAAAACTTGCCAAACAATCTTTATTTGAACATTAAAACATTTCTCAAATAATTAATATACACAAAATAGGCCTAAACATGTTTCTGTAAAAAAATAATCATTTTAACTGAAACAAAACATTAAACACATTGCATATATGGAAAGGGCTTTCTCTCCTGATTCCATTGATATAAAATTTATCAAATTTGAACGTGGGAATCAAAAGTTATGATTAAAACAAGTTTAAATATCTAATAGATTCAAATCAGAAATTTAAAACAAACTAACACACACGCGGCGCAATCCTATTGGTTGATACCGCTTCGCACCGGATCACGCACGTGATGTGACACCCCGGTTCTGATAAGACCGTGGCCTCTATGTGACATGCCAATCCCTGGATCGGTTCATTGGCCCACAATAGAGTAAGATAGATAATCATAGCAAATAACCGTGTATCATGATCTACAAGATCCAGAGTACCATTATTACAATATAAAAGCTTAGCATGAATCTAGCTCAAATTGTTCAGGTAGCAACAAAAACGAATAAGATCTCCAATCTTCAAATTGCCCACAAGTGAACAAGTGCCGAGTGGAGTACCGTGGCCTATAACGATCAATCATAATCGGAATAACCTGCAGCATAAAACGCAACAGCCCCGAAGGGTCAATACATGGAATGTATGGCAAGTAGAGCTAGTAATGGAGACAATAGTACTAACATCTACATGCATATTTGGCAAGTGGAGCTGTGTCTGGCTTGCATTTGCAAATACATTTGTCCTACTTTCATAAACAGTTTTTGATTTTCTTTGAAAAGATCCCAATTAAGTTAACCCAACAATGTTAAAGCAATTATGAAATTAGAATGAGCGAGAAACATGTCATGGAATCAATATCTAGCAACTCAGTTGTCCATAACCGGGGACACGGCTAATCGATTAGATTATACACTCTGCAGAGGTTAGTACACTTTACCCATGTGACTTGGCCAGCCCAGCTCGTACCATCACTCTCATTTTGGGTGATGATAGGGAGAAGACCAAGAAGAGACTGTTCAAGAAGTAGCTCCTCAATCCCGACGCGCACCGGTCCAACCTACCAAAATTCTACATCTCTGGATACGCGGGTTCGAGTTACCACAACCTACTAAGTCCAACCAACCGCCCATTTCATTATTGGCACATGGTTGTACACGTAAGCTACACAATAAAGAAGCCAATCAATTTCTCTTGATACCTGGGTGCCTTTCCGCAATGAAACCACCAAAATTTATCAATACCATCACACCCAGGGGATTCATTGATTAAGTTGTTTTAGTTTTCACAAACCAATACTTTGAGAAAACAAGTATCAATGATGTAACCCAGCCCTCGTTCAACATAGCATGGCTAAGCACATCTACAACGGTGGTTCATCTACAAGGAAAGCCCTACCACATAATAGGACATATCATAGCGATAGTATCATCCTACACATGCATCTACAAAATACACGACAATGCATTGAAAATAGTAGGACGATATCATGAACAAAGTAGCATCTACTTGCCTTGGTTGTAGCGGTCGGAGGAACAATCCACACACGAGCAAGGGTTGCACTCCACACAATCTACACGACACAATTGCATTCATGAACAAACAATTCACAAACATATGCAACAAAGATGATGCATGAATGCAAGAACGGCAAGTGAATTGGTGCTACAGCTGCACCACGTAATACTAATACATATTACTACCGAATACATGCATGGAAAATAGATTTGGCGCAAGGGAAACTATTAACCAAAAGTAGTGATCACTACTAGAGCTAGAACTTAAATAATTCACTACCGGTAGTATACTGTTTGTAAAATCTTGGGAAAAATCTACCGCATAGGCATCGCTGATAAGAAACAGTACCAATTGGAATTACTCAAAAAGGAGTTATAAAACATCCCGAGTAATTAAAACACTGCAGAAAGCCATTAGACAAATACTGCAGAAGTTTTTACTGTAAGCCTATATTTTTATTTCACGATGAGATTTCCCTCGTTCATACGAGTTCAGGGACATATCACACGCGATTTTTGGAGCTACGAAACTTTTACTACGAATTTAATACTCCGAAAAGGCCATTAAATCATTTGATTAAACTGTACTAAACCTTACGGTAAAAGTCTGAACCAAAGGTACAGCGAGATTCTACACGACTCACTGAACTCGTGCATATTTTATTTGCAATTTTTGGCCAAGCTGTTTCATTTCTACGCAATTTACAAGATTCTACCGAAATCTGCCAACTAATAGCATTAACGAAATTGACCCAGTCAACTGTGTCTGATGACTGGGCGCTGACTGGGCGTCTGACCAGTCAACGTCTGGGGCGTCTGACTAGTCAACGTCTGGAGTGCTGACCAGTCAACGAACGATCTAAGCCGCTGATCTGAGATCTGACGGTGGCTGCTGTCTTACCGGAATCGGACTGCGAAACGAACTCCGGCGAGCTCCGGACGGCGGCGACGGTCGGTTCCGGCGTCGTGGTTCTACCTGCACGTACACACACGGTCAACTACGGCTCCCGGAATAATAAACGCGCGCGCGTACGCGGCGATCTGCAGGGCGCAGATGGCGGCGGCGGATGGAGACGCGGAGCACGGGAACGGAAAGAGGAGATCGAGGCGAACCCGGCAACAGACGCGGCGATGGCCGGCGACGGAGGGGTGGCCGGCGGCGGCGATGAGAAGCGGAGGCGGCGGCGGCGATCGGCGCCTGGGAGGCGCGCGCGGGGCTGAGGAGTCGTGGCGGCGGGGTGTGAGGCAGGGGCACGGGTCCCAAGGCAGGGCCCCACTTTAAAAACTCTTGCGCGCGGAAAGAAAGGAAAAAAAAACTGAAACAGAATCGGTCCGCGGTTGGACTCCGTTTCGGAAATCGGTCCGGATTTTCGGACCGTTTTCCGGCGGTTTACTAAAACGTCCGAGTCTTTTGCATACGAACTCCGATTGGAGCGATTCTCGTGCCTACGGGTTCGTATCGTCGAGGGGCACAACCTTCAGTCGAAGTTTGAGCGAAAACTCGAACCTACAGGGGTGGTTGTCGCAAGTCTCTCTAAAGCCTCCCACAGGAAACTCGTAGCGAAACAAAATAGGGTTTTGAAGGTGGCGTTCCGCCGAACCTTTCTATTCGATGGTTTTGCATGAAAAGGTATGATGCAATGACATGAATGATATGCAAGACCAAATCTAAAATTTGGGATGTGACAAGACTAACCCCCTTAAGATGAATCTCGTCCTCGAGATTCGGCGCGGCTAGCAAATAGGTGTGGGTAGTCCTCTCGGATGTCATCCTCTCGCTCCCAGGTGGCTTCCTCTTCGGTGTGGTGTCTCCACTGTACTTTGCAAAACTTGATTGTCTTGGTACGGGTAGTCCTTTCTGCTATCTCCAGAATCTTGACCGGTTTCTCCTCATAGGTCAAATCATTCTCCAGCTGAACCTCCTCTAGCGGTACGGTGTCTCTCAATGGTGTATCCATCATCTCCGGATGGCACTTCTTCAGCTGGGACACGTGGAACACGTTGTGAACAGCAGACAGAGCCTCTGGCAACTCCAACTGATAAGCAACTTCTCCTTTGCGTGCTAAGACTCTGTACGGTCCAATGAATCGAGGTGCCAGCTTACCCTTAATTCCAAATCTCTTGATCCCACGAAGTGGCGATACTCTGAGGTATGCTCTATCACCTATCTCATACACCACTTCCTTGCGCTTGGCGTCAGCGTAGCTCTTCTGCCTAGATTGTGCTACCTTCAGTCTGTCTCTAATCAAGGCGACCTTCTCCTCAGCGTCCTTGATCAAATCAGGTCCAAACAACTGACGTTCTCCTACTCCATCCCATAGCAATGGTGTTCGGCACCGTTTCCCATATAGTACGTCGAACGGTGACGTCTTGATGCTGGTTTGATAGCTGTTGTTGTAGGAAAACTCAGCATACGGCAAATTCTCATCCCAACTAGAACCATGAGCCAAGGCGCAAGCTCTTAGAATGTCCTCCAAAATCTGATTCACCCTCTCGGTCTGTCCATCAGTCTGTGGGTGAAACGCTGTGCTAAACTCCAATCTAGTACCAAGTGACTCGTGTAGTTGGCGCCAGAAATGTGAGGTAAATTGGGTGCCTCTATCAGATACGATACTCTTGGGAACTCCATGTGGGCACACAATCTTGTCCATGTAAATCTTGGCCAACTTTGCACTCGTATAGGTCGTCTTCACCGGTATAAAGTGGGCTACCTTGGTCAAATGGTCGACCACTACCCAAATAGAGTCATATCCTGACCTGGTCCTGGGCAGTCCTGTGATAAAGTCCATTCCCACTCTATCCCATTTCCAATCCGGCACGGGCAATGGTTGCAGCAGTCCTGCTGGCTTCTGATGTTCTGCCTTCACTCGGCTGCATACATCACATAGGGCAATATGCTCCGCGATGTCTCCCTTCATGTTGTTCCACCAGAATCTGTCCTTTAGGTCCATATACATCTTCGTATTGCCCGGGTGTATGGAATACGGCGAGTCATGAGCTTCCTGCAGAATCAACTTCCTTAACTCCGGATCGTTGGGCACACACAAACGATCTCCATACCACAAGGTACCTTGCTCATCCTCGCGGAATTCCCTTGCTCGACCTTCCTTCATCTTTTCCTTAACTTCATCTATCTCTTTGTCTCCCACTTGAGCCTTCTTGATTCTTTCTTGAAGCGTTGGTTGGACTTCCATTGTAGCCAAGTATCCTTCAGATACTACCTCCAGTCTAAGGTCCTTGAATTGCTTGCACAAATCCTCAGGCAATTCACCAATTGTCAATCCATTGGCATAAACCTTCCGGCTCAGAGCATCTGCTACTACATTGGCCTTTCCTGGGTGGTATTGTAGATTCATATTATAATCCTTGATAAGTTCCAACCATCTCCTTTGTCTCATGTTTAGTTCCTTCTGTGTAAATATGTACTTCAGGCTCTTGTGGTCGGTGTACACATCACAGTGTTTTCCCATTAAGTAATGCCTCCATACCTTGAGCGCATGAACCACTGACGCTAACTCCAAGTCGTGTGTGGGGTAATTCCGCTCATGGTGCTTGATTTGTCGCGAGGCATATGACACTACTCTCCCATCTTGCATCAGCACACTCCCAAGTCCCTGTCGAGAAGCATCACAGTACACTTGGAAATCCTTCTGAAGATCTGGTAGACACAGAACAGGCGCGGTCACTAGTCGACGCTTCAGTTCCTGAAAGCTGGCTTCACATACGTCTGACCATTCAAACTTCCTCTCCTTCTTCAGAAGTTCGGTCATCGGCTTTGCAATCTTGGAGAAGTTTTCAGTGAACCTCCTGTAATATCCAGCAAGTCCCAAAAAGCTTCGAATCTCTCCAGCATTCTTGGGTGCTTCCCACTCAGTTACTGCAGTCACTTTGCTTGGATCAACAGTGACTCCTTCTCCTGACACTACGTGTCCAAGAAATCCAACAGTGTTAAGCCAGAATTCACACTTACTGAATTTGGCATACAGCTTGTGTTCCCTCAGCTTCTCCATAATCAGTCGCAGATGTTTCTCATGCTCAGCTTCATCCTTGGAATATATCAGTATGTCATCAATAAACACCACTACGAACTTGTCCAAATACTCCATAAATACCTTGTTCATCATGGTCATGAAGTATGCCGGGGCATTCGTTAGTCCAAAAGACATAACTGTATACTCATATAAACCATACCTAGTGGTGAAGGCGGTTTTTGGTACATCCTCCTCTCGGATCTTCAATTGGAAATAGCCTGATCGAAGATCAATCTTGCTGAACACCTTTGCTCCTTCCAGTTGATCAAACAAGTCATTTATGTTCGGCAGAGGGTACTTGTTCTTAATGGTTACTTCATTCAGCGAGCGATAGTCTACCACTAATCTCTTGGTGCTGTCTTTCTTCTCCACAAATAGAACAGGTGCTCCCCATGACGACGCACTAGGCTGAATGAATCCCTTTTCCAGTTGTTCCTTCAACTGTTTCTTCAATTCCTTCATCTCATCGACATCCATCTTATATGGTTTCTTTGCTATAGGTCCTGTTCCCGGCATCAGGTCGATAAGAAACTCTACATCTCTGTCAGGTGGCATCCCAGGCAGCTCTTCCGGAAACACGTCAGGGTAATCCCTAATCACTGGCACAGTATCCATGCTAACCCCCTTAAGAGAATTCAGCTTACACCTTCCTGGTCGTGCGGCTGACTTGAATCTAATCCTCTTACCATCCGGGGTTTTGAGTGAGACAGCTCGCTGTGCACAATCTATGTGTCCCCCATGCATAGACATCCAATCCATACCCAGAATGACATCCAATCCCTGTGAATCCAACACTACTAGATGTGCGATGAAGTTGTGTGTTCCAATCCTCACAGTCAAGTCGCAGCATCCCGCACTAGCTATCATATCTCCTCCAGGTGAACTCACTCTAATAGACCTTTTCATAGACTCAGTAGGTAACTTATACTTATCCACAAATGCCCTTGATATGAATGAATGCGATGCACCAGTATCGAAAAGTATAAGTGCAGGGTAAGTGTTGATTGGGAACTTACCAATCACAAGGTCAGGCTCATCTGGAATCTCCTCCATATTCATGTGGTTCACTGTGGCCTTCTCACCGTTGGTTGGCTTCAGTCCTTTCCTCTCCGGATAGTTGTCAGCATAGTGTCCCTTCTGCTTGCACTTGAAGCACGTCACCTCACTCAGATCCTTCTTCACGAAGTTGCGATCACGGTTGCGGTCATGTCCACCGTGTCCTCCAGAGTGGTGAGAGTGTCCTCCCTTGTGGTTGTGGTGGCTGCTCCTATGGTTGTCATGGCGATGTCCATCGCGGCGGTCATGGCTCCCATGGTCACTTCCTCCATGCTTGGAGTATCCATCATATGAAGTGCGAGACTTGTGGTGTGAACCAGAGTGGTGATTGTTGTTCTTTCTCTTGCGGTTCTCCACCTGCTTGTGCTTCCCCTCTAAGATTCTGGCCTTGTCCATAAGCTCCTGGAAAGTGGGGCAATAAACCACAAGTAGCTGTACTGAAAGCTCATCACTGAGGCCATCCAGGAATCTCTCCCTCCTTTTGGCATCAGTGTCAACATCCTTAGGTGCATAACGGGACAAGTTGTTGAACTCCTCAATGTACTCGGCCACGGTGCGATTGGTTTGGCGCAAGTTGCGGAACTCCTTCCTCTTCAGGCTCAGAACTCCTGAAGACACGTGGTTGGTCCTGAAACCTTCCTCAAACATTGCCCAAGTCACGGTATCCAGCGGGTGGGTGATCTGAAATGTGTCCCACCAAGAAGCGGCTGGTCCCTCCAGTAGGTGAGCGGCAAACCTCACCTTCTCAGCATCAGTGCATCCTACAGTTACTAGATCCTTGTTGACTGAACGCAACCAGTCGAGAGCAACCATTGGTTCCGTTGCAGTAGAGAACTTAGCTGGCCTTAACCTCAGAAATCTGGTGAGAGCATCTCCCTGAGGCTGATTGTTTCCATTGTTGTTGTTCTGATTCTCCATGAACTGAGTCATCACTTGGGTCAGCTGTGCCTGAGCTGCCATGAGCTGCTCCATCTCAGTGGGTTGGCGGCGGGGAGGCATCTGCGGTTCAGCATAGGTAAGTTTAGAAAGAATCAACTACGACAATAGGATTCTACCCATGCATATGATCAAACAACAACAAACAATAGCAGACAATCGCAAGCAAGCAACACATCAACAAACAAGCGATCCAGCAACTTCCCAGGTGTTATCCTAGCAGTATATAACTACTGAAATAGTTTTGCAAGAGTTGGGAATGGTTAACTAAACAATAGATCATCTAATCAACCAAAACAGCAATCTGCCAGAACAGTCCAGCAGCGTTCACGAATTTTTCCGCCTGACTTTAACTCGTCAGAAAAATTAGCCAATTTTTGTGCATATAGAACAGAGAGTTTCGCATCAGCCCAATTTTTTTCAGATTTTTACGAGTTACCACAAAAATATGAAAAATCGCGCAGTACTGCTGTATCAGCAGAAAACTGCAGCGAAAAACACACAGATAGTAACCAAATTGCCATAACTCTTTCATTAAAATTCGCACAAATAAATCCTGAGATATTGGAGTACACAAATAAGAAACTAAACACTTTTAATCTAACACGAACTAAGCTTCACAACGATCGAGCCTAATCCTAACGAATTCGCCTAACGTGGACTAACTGGTGGACTTCTATCTACTTCTTGAAGAGATTGAGGTAGGTCCTTGCGGTCATGCGTTGGCGCTTCGGCTCGCGGTACAACCATGGCGGCGGAGTGTACACCTCTCCTGAACCATCACTTGAGACTTCAAACTCCACCTCTTCTGGATCCTCCTCTTCTTCTTCATCCTCAGCTGCTACAGCAACAGCTTCATCTCCTCCACCATCATCGTCTCCATCATCGTCATCCTCGTCTTCATCATCATCATCGTCTCCACTGTCATCATCATCCCCATTGTTGACATCATCTCCATTGTCATCATCAGAGGGTGGATTCAGCTGTGCTTGGAGAGCGGCAATCTGGGCTGTCATAGCTTCAATGGTTTGGTCCCTTTCCTGGACGGTCCCTTGCAACTATTGTATGCTCTGGGTATTCTCTTGCACAGTGCCATGAAGATGGGCTATGGTCTCATCTCTGGCTATCAGGGCAGTCTCCAGAACTCCCACAGCTTCATGCAAAGTGTCAATCTCCTGTCCTTGGACCACCATTCCATTGCTAGTAAAGTCTGCTATCTCCTTCAACATCCTCACCTTCTCTGCTAGAGCTCCATTCTCCCTCTCCATGTCCTCTATGTGCCTCCGACGGGGCGGCATGTTGTTCCTGTCGCCCGGGGTAATCACAATGTTCCCTTCGTCATCACGCCTTCCATAATCACGGTAGGGTGAATCTGCTGGCGGTAGGTGTCGGACATAGTGGCACTAGCGAGACAAGGCTTCATGTACAGCCAAGTTGATTCCAAGTCCCCAGTTGCAGTATATCTTGGTGTAGACCAAGTGCGCGGGGTTTGGCAAGGCGGCATCTCTGAATATGAAGGTAGTGATCTCCCATGCATCCTCTCCATATCCATAGGTGTACAGCCTTCTTCCCTTGAACATAGGTAGTGGCAATCCCAATGACTGAGAGAGCTGAGCTAACTGCCTTGCAAAGGGCCTTGGTGACTCCATGGTGACATACTCAGTCCTGACGTCTCCCATCTATCAAGTAAAAGAGGAAAGTGTGAGAATAGCATATGGTAAGAATTTACGAGGGTGAAAGGCATAAGAGGAAAGACAGTGTTAATATAGGCTTAATAATTCTATGGCTTCCTAATCCAATCCTAGGTCACGATCCTACAGTCGACACACGGGCTCTGATACCATCCTGTGACACCCCGGTTCTGATAAGACCGTGGCCTCTATGTGACATGCCAATCCCTGGATCGGTTCATTGGCCCACAATAGAGTAAGATAGATAATCATAGCAAATAACCGTGTATCATGATCTACAAGATCCAGAGTACCATTATTACAATATAAAAGCTTAGCATGAAGCTAGCTCAAATTGTTCAGGTAGCAACAAAAACGAATAAGATCTCCAATCTTCAAATTGCCCACAAGTGAACAAGTGCCGAGTGGAGTACCGTGGCCTATAACGATCAATCAGAATCGGAATAACCTGCAGCATAAAACGCAACAGCCCCGAAGGGTCAATACATGGAATGTATGGCAAGTAGAGCTAGTAATGGAGACAATAGTACTAACATCTACATGCATATTTGGCAAGTGGAGCTGTGTCTGGCTTGCATTTGCAAATACATTTGTCCTACTTTCATAAACAGTTTTTGATTTTCTTTGAAAAGATCCCAATTAAGTTAACCCAACAATGTTAAAGCAATTATGAAATTAGAATGAGCGAGAAACATGTCATGGAATCAATATCTAGCAACTCAGTTGTCCATAACCGGGGACACGGCTAATCGATTAGATTATACACTCTGCAGAGGTTAGTACACTTTACCCATGTGACTTGGCCAGCCCAGCTCGTACCATCACTCTCATTTTGGGTGATGATAGGGAGAAGACCAAGAAGAGACTGTTCGGGAAGTAGCTCCTCAATCCCAACGCGCACCGGTCCAACCTACCAAAATTCTACATCTCTGGATACGCGGGTTCGAGTTACCACAACCTACTAAGTCCAACCAACCGCCCATTTCATTATTGGCACATGGTTGTACACGTAAGCTACACAATAAAGAAGCCAATCAATTTCTCTTGATACCTGGGTGCCTTTCCGCAATGAAACCACCAAAATTTATCAATACCATCACACCCAGGGGATTCATTGATTAAGTTGTTTTAGTTTTCACAAACCAATACTTTGAGAAAACAAGTATCAATGATGTAACCCAGCCCTCGTTCAACATAGCATGGCTAAGCACATCTACAACGGTGGTTTATCTACAAGGAAAGCCCTACCACATAATAGGACATAGCATAGCGATAGTATCATCCTACACATGCATTTACAAAATACACGACAATGCATTGAAAATAGTAGGACGATATCATGAACAAAGTAGCATCTACTTGCCTTGGTTGTAGCGGTCGGAGGAACAATCCACACACGAGCAAGGGTTGCACTCCACACAATCTACACGACACAATTGCATTCATGAACAAACAATTCACAAACATATGCAACAAAGATGATGCATGAATGCAAGAACGGCAAGTGAATTGGTTCTACAGCGGCACCACGTAATACTAATACATATTACTACCGAATACATGCATGGAAAATAGATTTGGCGCAAGGGAAACTATTAACCAAAAGTAGTGATCACTACTAGAGCTAGAATTTAAATAATTCACTACCGGTAGTATACTGTTCGTAAAATCTTGGGAAAAATCTACCGCATAGACATCTCTGATAAGAAACAGTACCAATTGGAATTACTCAAAAAGGAGTTATAAAACATCCCGAGTAATTAAAACACTGCAGAAAGCCATTAGACAAATACTGCAGAAGTTTTTACTGTAAGCCTATCTTTTTATTTCACGATGAGATTCCCCTCGTTCATACCAGTTCAGGAACATATCACACGCGATTTTTGGAGCTACGAAACTTTTACTACGAATTTAATACTCCGAAAAGGCCATTAACTCATTTGATTAAACTGTACTAAACCTTACGGTAAAAGTCTGAACCAAAGGTACAGCGAGATTCTACACGACTCACTGAACTCGTGTATATTTTATTTGCAATTTTTGGCCAAGCGGTTTAATTTCTACGCAATTTACAAGATTCTACCGAAATCTGCCAACTAATAGGATTAACGAAATTGACCCAGTCAACTGTGTCTGATGACTGGGCGTCTGACCAGTCAACGTCTGGGGCGTCTGACTAGTCAACGTCTGGAGTACTGACCAGTCAACGAACGATCTAAGCCGCTGATCTGAGATCTGACGGTGGCTGCTGTCTTACCGGAATCGGACTGCAAAACGAACTCCGGCGAGCTCCGGACGGCGGCGACGGTCGGTTCCGGCGTCGTGGTTCTACCTGCACGTACACACACGGTCAACTACGGCTCCCGGAATAATAAACGCGCGCGCGTACGCGGCGATCTGCAGGGCGCAGATGGCGGCGGCGGATGGAGACGCGGAGCACGGGAACGGAAAGAGGAGATCGAGGCGAACCCGGCAACAGACGCGGCGATGGCCGACGGCGGAGGGGTGGCCGGCGGTGGCGATGAGAAGCGGAGGCGGCGGCGGCGATCGGCGCCTGGGAGGCACGCGCGGGGCAGAGGAGTCGTGGCGGCGGGGTGTGAGGCAGGGGCACGGGTCCCAAGGCAGGGCCCCACTTTAAAAACTCTTGCGCGCGGAAAGAAAGGAAAAAAACTGAAACAGAATCGGTCCGCGGTTGGACTCCGTTTCGGAAATCGGTCCGGATTTTCGGACCGTTTTCCGGCGGTTTACTAAAACGTCCGAGTCTTTTGCATACGAACTCCGATTGGAGCGATTCTCGCGCCTACGGGTTCGTATCGTCGAGGGGCGCAACCTTCAGTCGAAGTTTGAGCGAAAACTCAAACCTACAGGGATGGTTGTCGCAAGTCTCTCTAAAGCCTCCCGCAGGAAACTCGTAGCGAAACAAAATAGGGTTTTGAAGGTGGCGTTCCGCCGAACCTTTCTATTCGATGGTTTTGCATGAAAAGGTATGATGCAATGACATGAATGATATGCAAGACCAAATCTAAAATTTGGGATTGTGACACGTGAGCCGTTAGATCTAACTTAATCTGCACGGTCCAGATCTGTTCGTACCCCTTCTCTTAAGTGATCTATCTAGCCCGTCGGATCTAGATCCAACGGTTCGCGATCAAGCAACAAAACTCTGGCGGCGCTAGCGGCAGTGACTGGCGGTGGCGGCTCTGTCTACGGCGGCGCGGTGGCTACAGGGGGGTTTGGGGTCATCGGAGATGCTTACCAGACTCGCGGTGATGTACTGAAGCTCAACGTGGCGATGGCTTGACAAGGGGCGCACAGATGCAGCGACATGGCCTCGTCGGAGTTGCTGGCAGCGTCAGGTGCTTGTTGACGAAGATGTTGCCGAGGTTCTACGTCGGCCTAGCACGAGCCAGATGGGTTAGGAGGTGCGCAAGGTCTCGGCGATCATGATAGCATCGAAGGGAAGGCAAGGGGCGGTCGCGTTTTACTTGGATTGCACGTCGGAGTCGAGCGGCGGCTCAGGTGTTCGCGGGCGTGAACGAAGACGTCGTCCTGGGTCACGAGAAAGCAAACAGATGGCATCAGTGAACGCGCAAGGACACGCTGGTCACGTTGGTTTGAATCAGAGACAGGGGGCGGTCGGAGCTCACCGGGATTGGTCGCCGGAGTGGGTTCTGTCTGCGGAGTGGTGGCGCTAGGTGAGGGGAAATGAGCGGTGAGGTGAGGGGGTCTTATAGCCAGAGCAGGGGCGGAAATCACTCGCCATATAAATGCAATTTAAGCGCGGCATCAGTGCGGGGAAACGGCAGCCGCGAGGTGGTCGTCGACGTTGATTGAGGACGAAGGGTGACGTGGTCGCAGGGTCCACTTGCCAGCGAGAGAAAGAAAGAGGGAATGGGCCCAAGCGGTCAATGACTCAGTGGGTTTGTCTGCGAGTGAGAGAGAGAGAAGGGGAAACCTGGGTGGGCTTAGTGGGCTGGTTCTGTTGTTGGGCTAAATAGCTGGCGCGGGCCTTTTTCCTTTTCTTAATTCATTTTCTATTTCTGTTTTGATTTTCTGAAACCATTTTCAAACAAATTCAAATGCCAATCAAATTCAAATTTGTTCTGGGTTTTTGCAGAGTGTAACAATCATAATTCTGAGTGTAAAAACATATGGACTCTCTGTATTAGCTTGGTCGTATTGATCAAGCAAAAATAAATAGTGATATGGCACTAGATTTGATCAAGTTTTGAAAATGGTTTTAAATTCACTTTTGTTTTGCAAATTTTTGGTTTAAGCAAATAGCAAGCAAGCAAAACAATCTGAGAGAAACAAGGTTTGATTCATGAACAACAATGTAGCATCCCTCCTTTGTAATGGAAAAGGATCCCTGTGATTGCAATGCTAGTCCCTGGATCAATAGCTAGCATCCACATTTTAGATGTAATATCAAGAAACAAAGGTCATAATATAACTTTATCACCAGGAAGAACATAATTTTATTACATCATACATAGCTCATTTGGCTATTACATTACATTGCAGCGGAATAACTATAGTCATGGGTCCTTCATCTTCAAAGTGCCACAGGCAGATGTTGGTTGTAGACTTTGTAATCCTAATCAATCAATCTTCACTACAATCAATCCAACCTGCAACATTACAAGTTACAGCCACAAGGGTCAATACATTTGAATTGTATTGGCAAGCTTCACTACTATGTGTAATATGAGTGGATCCTATCAATACCTGCATATTTGGCTAAGTAGAGTTTAAGGCTCATTTGCATAAAGCAAAATTTATCCTATCTTTTCAAAATGGTTTTGGTCCTTTGTCAAATCTCCTTTTCCAAGTTCATTGAACTCCCTGGTAGAAACTCAAGTGTTCAAGTCCTTGTCAAAAATCTCTTGAGCTACTTGGTAACCCCAAGTGCGACAAGTTTTATCAAAATCTCATGAGCTCCTTGGTAACCCCAAGTGTTCATGTTTTCAACAAAATCTCTTGAGTTCCTTGGTAACCCCAAGTACATCAAGTTTTGTCAAAGTCTCTTGAGCTCCTTGGTAACCCCAAGTGCATCAAGTCCTTAAAAGTTTTTCTTTTAGAAATTAGAATGTCGAGATCTCCCATAGCTTCAAACTTTAGTTGCTCAGTATTGTCCATAACCGGGGACACGGCTAAGTACTTAGATTTTATTATCTTCTGCAGAAGGAGTACACTTTACCCACATGTCACAATCCCATCCTTTTGCCACCAGTGGCCACTGGATTAGCACTCACCAAGATGGAGTACTGGCAGATTGAGAATGTGACGAAGTCTTTCCAAAGGGTCCTCCCATACACCATTGCTAGCTTGTCTTCAGCACCCATGAAGCATTCCAGATCCCCATGTCCAGCTAACTGAAGACAGTGCATGGGTATTCCCAATGTAGTTGACCAAGCCAGAGCCATAATAGCATGTGGTTGCACACGAAAGCCACAATTGGAGAAACATGTTCAATCTCTAAGTTTCCTGGGTGGTTCCTTTGGAGCACAACACAAGAGATTGCCATAGTCATGGTTCCTTTTGTTGCCACCTTCTCCAATACTCAAAAGTATCCTTGGCCACCCAGGTGGTTCATTGAGTCCTTGTTTTATTATATAAAATCACAAGTCCTTTTCTCAACTTCATAAAATCTCAACATGTATATCTTTTCAAAATATAGCATGGCTAAGCATGTCACAACTACATTGTTTTCTCTAAGGAATGTATAGGGAATCCTATTAGGATTTTAGCATAGCATAAGTATAAAATATCTTTTCATGCATGTTTCAAAATCCACTAAGTATAATGAAAATAGTAGGACTTTAGATGATAGTGTAGCTTGCCTTTTTGGTAGGGAATGGTGGTTCACCCCTTGATCTTGCTAGTCTCACACTTTGCTAATTTCACTACAATCAATCAAGCAAGCATAGTATCAAGTAGCATTCCAAACCAATAATCAAACAACATTTCACACACATAAAACAATGGGACCTAAATCATGCATGTAAGCATGCAAGAGGTGGTCCTATTTGCAAAGATGGTCTCCACTAGGCTCCTAAACTTGGTAAGGTCAAAGTGGTCATTTTTCCATAGTGGCAAAGTTATTTGCAAAAAGGGTTTTGTCCATAAACCATTTTTAAATCTAATCATTATTTTATGTGGTGAAAATTATTTTTTATCAAAGCAAAACTTTATGTTTTTCACCAAATGAGTTGCTATTGCAAAACTTGGTGTTTTGGGTCAGTAGGTTTGGTCCAAACCATTTTCCCAAAGTTTTTTTTTACTCAAAATCATTTTCATAACAAAAACCATTATTTTCATTTGGCTAGAAATGACTAAATCAAGTTTTCCATCCTAAACTTTACCAAATCCATTTTCCAAACTATGGGTTGGTTCCTAGGGTCAGTGAGTTTACAACAAACCATTTTGCAAAGGTTTTAACCTTAAAAACATTTTTAAACAATTTTTCTAATCTAAACAAGCACACAAATGTTTCTGCAAAATCAACTAATCTAACAGATACCATTTGCTAAACCAAAGGCATGGTTGGCTAGGGCTTGTTCCACTGATTCCAACGATATAAAATTTGTAATTTTTGGACGTGTGGATCAAAAGTTATAGTGTTTTCAAAACTACAAACAATTCTGTTTTCAAATTTCTGTTTTTAACAATACTGGCCACGCGTCATGATTTGATTGGACGGTACCGGTTCGTTCGGATTGACAGACGCAGACCGCAGGATCCATCTTGATCGCACGGCGCAGATTCACTCTTACCCTTTCGCTCTGGTTCTATTCCTAACCGCTGGATCGAGATCGAATGGCTACTGCAAGCTCGACCTAAAACTAGCGGCGCTGCGGCGGTGGCTGGCGGCGGAGCGGCCAGACGGTGGTGCTACGGTGGCTACAGGAAGCAAAGTAGACAGGGGGGGGTGCTTACCATGTTCGCGAGGTCAAGGTGGTGCTCGTCGTGTGGTCAACGTGGCAAGGGGCGCTCTGGTATAGCAGCGATTGCTCGCCGGAGTAGAGAACTGCGTCGGGTGGTCCTGGTTGCGGTCGGAGGCGACTCTGTAGATCATGTGGAGGCAAACAGAGGGCGTAGTTAGGTACGCAAGACCAAGGCGAAGATGCTCGCATGATTGAGAAGCAGAGGGGCAGTCGGATTCTACCTGGGGAACTCGCCGGAGTAGAAGACAGACGCGGCGGAGCTCAGTCGAGTTGGTTGCCGATGTTCAGTCGAGTAGCATTTGATTTAATGCTGATCACATAAAATAATGAGCTCATATGCTCCTGCTTTTGAATTGATTTTTGAAATGAAACCCTACACGATCATGGATGCATGGATGATATGCATGAGTTTTGAAACATGATTTTAGGGATGTTACAATGATATGGACTTTATTAATGTGATTCCGATCTCCATCTTCAAGAACAAACATGATCTCCATCATCACCGGCATGGCATCAAGGTCAATGGCACCGCTCCATGGTTGTTGTCCACCAGCATCAACTATTACAACTACTTTGAATAATAGGTGGAATTTAAAGGACAACCATAAGGCCCCTGCTAGTTGCCAACTTACATAAGGAACATTGCATACATCCTATATAATCACAATCATGGCCATATCACATCACAACACACCCCTGCAAAACAACGTTAGACGCCTCTAATTTTCTTTGCATGTTTTACGTGGTTTGGGTCTTTCAATAAGTACCATTCTAACTTATGAACAAGAACCACAACATTGATGCTTTAACTATCAAGTGCCCGTTGTAAATTGAATCTTTACTATGATGGTAGAGACAAACACGCGCAAAGCCACTTATGCAATACAAGTTGCATGTTGAGCATGGAGCAAGTCTCATGAACGATGTCATGTAAGGTTAGCCTAGGCCGCTTCATCCCACCATACAGAAAGACTGCAAAGTACACAAAAAATCAATTAATAATAAAAGCATCACCGCCCACAATGACCATTATGTTCTACTCGTGCAACAGATCTACATATAGACACGACTCTGATAACACTATAGTGGTTCGTAGCATGGAAAAAAATTCTACCGCATGGACACACACAAGCCAAGATCTATCTACTAGATTGTAGCAATGAGTCGATTAGAGTACTCACCCTCGAAGATTCCAAAGCGGTTAACGAGAGCAGATTCTCGTGGGTGATGTAGTCGTACACTTGCCGATCTTAAGATCGCGTTGACGATCCTTCCGGCGCCGTGTTCCGGCAGCGCTCCCATAGCCGGTCACAAATTCTGTACTCGATGAAGACCTTCCTGTCCCTTGTTCCTATAGGCAGCAGAGGTTGTAGTTCTCTCCTCATGATTCCGCCAGCACGACGGCGTGGTCTCGTAAGTAGAGGGGAGATCTCGCAGGGCTTCACCTTAAGCCAGAGCGGGTTAGGATGGATTAGAAGGGTTCCCCAACTATCTAGGGTTTAGAGGACAAGGGAGGAGGAGGTGGTTGGTGGCGGCTAGGGCGGTGGCGTTGGGAGGGGCTGTGGTGGTTTTTGTGGTCTGGGGCAGCCCCCTTCCCTCTATTTATGAGATGGAGGGGCATCTAGGGAAGGGAGGTTTAATTCTCCTCCAACTCCCTCTCCTCCTTGGCGTGTGGTGGAGGGGGAGGAGGTTTCTTCTCCTCCCTCCACCAGGATACATTTTCCCAGTTTGACATTTAAAAGTTGCCTTTTGAGTTTCAATTTTGGAGTTTGATTTCTCACTATTATTTGCACAGCCCTTTGATCTAGGACATGATACAACCATTCCACTTTGTCATGACTCATTCATGTACCATCCCCTCCCGGTTTGGTGAAACTTCTAGACCCTTCTAGATCATTCCAGTGAAAACACCAGAATCATTCCCGAACTCTGGAATTGAACTTTTCTTATACTTTGGACCATTCCAGATCTCCTCGTGATATCCCGGATCCCATCCGAGACTCCGAACAAAATTCTGTCTTCTTACTCACATTCCATATGTACTGAACAACATCGAATCCTTAAGTGTGTCTCCCTACGGTTCGTGAATTATGCAGACATGACCGAGACTCTTCTGCGATCAATAACCAATAGAGGAATCTGGAAATTCATATGGCTCCCATATATTTCTACGATTACTTTGCGATCGAATGAACCATTTACATACGATACCAATTTCCCTTTGTCTCATGATATTTTACTTATCCGAGGTCTCATCGTCATCTCTGCATACCTAGTTCAACCTCGTTACCAATAAGTACTCTTTACTCGTTCCTGTGATATGTGATCCCTTGTGATCCAGTCACATGCTTGCAAGATAATTGGATGACATTCCACCGAGAAGGCCTAGAGTATATCTATCCGTCATATGGATGGACAAATCCCACTCTTAATACATGTGCCTCAACACATACTTTCTGAACACTCAATGCCACCTTTATAACCACCCAATTACGAAGTGGTGTTTGATGCCATCAAAGCATCCTTCCGGTGATGGTGATTAGCATGATCTCATGGTCGAAGGAATTAGGTTATTATGTATCTGAAAGCTTTTAGAAAAGGAATTATTGAAATGACTTGATCTTTATGCTACACTTATCTATAGGAGTATGTCCATCACACCATTCTCCTATTGATATGATCTTGTTGTTAATAACACCTCAATGTTCAGGATCAGGAAACCATGATCATCTATTAACCAACAAGCTAGTGTTACAAAGAGGCTTCACTAGGGACTCTAACAAGTTTACAAATCACAAAAGTATTAATGTTTCCGGTTAATACAATTATAGCATGAATGTAAACATTTATCATAAACACAAAGATATAATAATAAATACTTTTATTATTGCCTCTAGGGCATATCTGCAACACCGTGTATGGGGCGAGGAAGGCTACTTTGGTAAATTCGAGGATAATATCTGTTTTTGTAAACTCAACTTTGATTTATATTTTCCTTATGATTCATCCATTGATACCATATGAATTTCTCTAATCAGCTAGTACTTCCTTGTGAACAATGCAACTAGTATCCAACCAATGGGTCTGACATATTCTGACCATGCCATCAACAACGTCATGTAGACTCTGATGTTCTTCTTCGTTGCAGCTTATAGTTCTCAAATCAGGCTTTCACCCCACTATATTAATATAGCAATCCACGGCAATGATGATCGACATCACAATCTATCCCAAAAGAAAAGAAAGAGAAGGAAACGTGAAATAATTGCTGATATCAGGTATATTGCCGAAATGAAAGATGACCCACAACCATTGCGTCCTACAGAGTTATCCCACTACACTCCTAGCACTCCGAAGTGTTGTGTATCAAGCAACACCTTCAAAAAGGAATGCGACGCCAATGACGATGTTGCCCGGACTTTTCCTAGGGTTTTCCCCGATACACAGAGGGGAGTGGAGAAGGGGTACACCCGGCGCCTCTCAGGAAGGATGGCAACACCCGTAGGTGTCACCACGTCGGTGGCGGCCGAACCAACAGGGATTTCTCCCGTCCTTTAAAAAACCACCTCCCCGATTGCTCCATAGCACTCCACCAACCTTGCTGCTCACCAACACGCACCAACAAGGTCTTACCACCATCATCGTCATCTCCCCATTGCCGCCAAGACGAATCCTACAAGATGGAGAAGAGGGACCGTAGGAGACAAGGGAAACACGACAGCCTTTCAAGAGGGACCAACCTCCACTGCCTGCCGGGTGGTAGCCGACTGGATGCAGCAGCAATGGCGCACCAGGCCCAAATAGTCCCCGACCAGCCAAGATTGAGCCCATAAAGTCGCCGTCGCCAAAATGTAGTAGGCGGGCCGCTGGCGCCGCCCTAGTACACATAGTCACCCTTACCCTTATGCATGAAGAATCCTTAGCCAGGCTAGAGTTGGCCTGCCCAGGCCTAGATGGAGCCCGAAGGGCTCAGATCTAGGGACGGGAGAGCTCACCAGCCAAGCTGCTCCAAGATCCACCCCAGTCTAGGCGCTTCCCTGCCACAAGAGGAGGAACCACCGCATCTTGTCAGTGGGACCTCGCCGGACCTGTCGCCGGCATGTACACACAGCTTATCAAGGCACTCGCCCGAGCAGGCACCCGCACATGCGGGGATAGGAACATCCCCTCTGCCACCGACACACGGGGGAAAGACCCGATGGCACCTGCCGATGGCGGTTGGACAGAGGGAGGCTCTATGAAGGGGGGAGGTGAGTGCCATCTTGCTCGGGGAGGACACACAGGCGAGTGGGTTTTCTTTCTGTGGTCGTTCTCCAGGAACTGGCCAGTCACTTCTTTTGACTCTTATAGTTACCCCTGGATGTGTATGGTTTCATCAACACAAGTGACATGTTGGATCACAAACACAACATGATTTTCTGCCGCAACAGGGATAACCACCAGACCATCACCAACCAGGTTCCTCATTGACATTAGCTCCTTGACAACCGCCACTAGTCAGTAAATGCTCTCTTTTCTCGAACAAGTGATAGTTTACTCTCAATATTGATAACTGAGTCGTCTGTTTAGTGGTTAGTATGACAATGTTTTCTTTGTACCTTAATAATATTTAAGGAGTGTGGGAGAGGTAGGGTTAATATACAATCATATTCTTTATTCATATAAATGGCTCTAGATTGGAATGCAAACATATTTTTTTGAAATGGGGAGCGGAGCTCCGACCTCTGCATCAAGTGATGCATAAAACCTTTATTTATTATTAGAACCATATTTTTTGAAAAAGGCCATTACAAATATCATACAAATCGGAACCTCCAAAATAAAACACTAAGCAAAAAACGATAACCGTATCGCCGGCTCCTCAATGAGATCTATCAAACCCCTATCTACATGTTTCGACACCGCCCCATGGTCACCCACACTATTGCCACTCACCAAGAGAAGCTGGAGTGCCTTGGCACGGTGAGAAAAACTCAAACAAAAGGATCCCTAGAACCGCACATCATGTCCATAGAGTTGCACCCACGCACACGCTCCGGATGTTGCCATCTTCATAATCTTCCACCAACCCATCATCAGCATGTAGACTGATGCATAGACTATCGCCACACCAGCCACTGACACCACCTCGGCGCCAAGCAGCACCACCCCCTGCATGCTAGCCGCTCCACCACTCCTGCTGCTTCCATCCAACGCTACTCCATAGGTGATGCTTTCAGGACATCGGTGTGGAATGCAAACACATGGTTTTGTAATTCTTTCTTGTTATCAACTTCCTATTTTGGTCTTCCATTAGCGCCTTGTGACATTATTTGTATGATTTGCTTATCAATAACAGACACATTGTTATGTACAAGTTCGAATTTGAGTATGATTCTAGGTATCAACGTAGTGCATGTTTTCCTGTATATGGAATGGAAGTCCTACCGATGAGTGCAATATTTACCTAACTGTTGATTGGTTTCTTGAAATATCTACAACGGATGAGCTAAGAGGGAAGCGAGCTTTCCCCACCCGAGGTTGCTCCCGCGAGCGATGCACGGGAGGAAACCATAGCCGCCGGCCCATCCCCTACCCACAACCTCCCTCTCCTCGCCGCCGCCAGTGGGCGTCGCCGGGCTAAGCCCTTGCGGCGCTGGAGCCCCTCTCCCCTTGCGCGGTGGTGACAGCACGGGCCGCTGCATCTGGCGAGGCGTGGCGCTGGTGAGGGACGCGACGACGCGGCCGGTCGAAGGTGGCGTGTAGGCTTCGCGGATCCTGGCATGCTCGTTGCGGTGCCGGTGCCTTCTGTGCGGTGATTGCGACGAGCGACGCGAGTTCGTCCGCCTCTGAAGCTCGGGTGTCGCGGCAGCCCAGATCTGGCCGGCCGGTGTCGGCTTCTCGGCGTCTGTAGCGCAGCGTCCTGGTGGTTCTGGCCCGGGAAGATTTGAGTGGGGAGCTGCAGCTCGGGGGACTAGGTCCTCCCTAGAGTTGGTCGAGAGGGCAACTCCACTCCACCCCATTTGCTCTGCTTTTGCAGGTCCTAGTTCCACACCCGGCGAGAGGGTTGCTCGCGGGTGGCGCTGCTACTGTCTGCTGGTCCGTGGCTTCCCGGCGGTGCAGGCTCTGGGTATCCTGGTTTGCCTCGAGGTGATGATGTGGTGGAGCTCTGGAAGCCGGGGCGGTGGCCCTGGGTAGGTGGGCGACGTCAAATCTGCCGGTGGGTGACGTTCGCTGGTACTGCACTTGCTGTCCGTGGCCATTCGGGTGGCGCGGTGGCTGGCGAAGGTGGTTGTGTCCAGTAGTCCATGGCCTTCGGATGCGCCAGCGACTCCTATTCTTGCAAGTGCGTCTTTGGCGGTGGGTCTCGAGGGCCGGAGGAAACCCTTGTTTTTCTTCAACCACGACGGCGACGGCGCCTCCATGCCACTCCCTTCCTGAAGGCGTCTTTGAGGTCTCTCGTTTTCCCCGCCCCTCCCTTCCTCTTTCCCAGGTGAAAACCATAGGCTTTGGCCGGGCAGCGGTGACGCTTCTACGCCGTGCTCCTCGTTGGAGGCGTTGGCTTCGGAATGTAGGATCTTGGGAGGGTTGTTCGGCATCCATGTCATTGGTTACCTGCTCCAGCGATCTTCGGCGTGCTCAAGGTGTTTCCCCTGGTGGCATTGCGTGGTGGAGTCTCAGTGTGTCTGCGATCCTTGCAACTGTGTTCAGAGTGTTGGTCTCACAGTTTAGGAGCGCAGGTTAACTCCTGCCATTGCCCAAACAGGCACTTGTAGCATAGGGTTGCTCAAGGACCTATGTGTTGCCCTTGTTTGATCGCGATTCCCAGCATCTGTAGTTTCCTTAGAGCATCTCCACTCGCCTACCCAGGACGCCTATCCGGACGCTGAAAATCGGATCAGTCGCGTACCCAGGGACCTGTTTTCATCCGGATTTGGGCGTGTTTTGGTCCGGCCTACCTGAGTTCGACGACGTGTTCAACCCCAACGTGATCTTCCCCTGCCCGGCACCGCGCACTCCATCGGCCTTCGACCACTGCCTTTCGGCGGAACCTCGGCGCCCTTCGGCGAGGCCGATGCGTGCAACCTGTTCAGTGCAATGCCGGGCGCCCTTCCGGCCGACATGTCGGCCGAGGCGTACATGGAGGACTTGATCGCAACAGGCTCGGCCTCCAACCACCCCTCCTTCTTCACGGAAGAGCAGACCCGGGACGACGCCGAGCATGGCATCGAGTCCCAGGACCTCGCCGACACCGACGCCGAGGAGACGTAGCCAGACGACGCTGAGGCTGAGGCGAAAGGAAAGAAGGGGAAGAAGAAGCCAGGCACTTCGGCGGACGCTCGGATCAAGTGGACCATGGCCGAGGACACCTGCCTCGCCGAAGCTTGGAAAACGGTGAGCATGGATCTAATCACCGGTGCTAACTAGAATTCAGACAACTATTGGCGGCGCGTGAAAGCAGCGTTCGACGAGCGTAGTCTCTGCGACCCAAAGTATCGCAAAATCCACATGGAGCGAGGGGAGAAGGCTATTACCAATCATTGAGTGATCATCCAGACTGCCTGCAACAAGTGGCACAACTGCGTGGAAGAGGTCGACCACACACAAGCCAGTGGGGAAAACATGGACAACAAGGTACTCGCGAACACTAGCTTTTTCGTGCACTCTCTTCCATTTTGACACACTTGACACGCTTCCATTTTGCAGCTTCGTCGTGCACTTGCTCTGTTTCGAGAGGACATGAACATGGAGTTCAAGTTCCATCATGTCTTCGAGCAAATCGAGAATTGCGAGAAGTGGCGGGACACTTGCCTGAGTCTCTCCAAGAGAAAGGACGACGTCTACAACCCCGAGGCCCCGGCCGCTGCTGTCGGCGAAGGAAGACCAGAGATTGGCCAGAAGAAGGCGAAGATGATCAAGGCCGCCGGACCTCCCGCCGAGCGTCTCCAGGCTTCGATTGAGAAGTGCATCGCCGACACGAGGGCGCATGCCGAGAAGAGGGCTGAGAAGAGCGAGGAGCGCTGAAAGAAGCTGATCGAGACACAAGGGGAAAAGGTGGCCCTCATCAAAGCCAACCTCGCCGAGAAGAAGGCCAACCTCGCCGAGAAGAAGGCCAACTACGCCGCTAAGAAGCGCAACACGGACCTCAAGTTCCTGATGGGCGGCGAGGACACGTCGAAGATGAACTCGCCGGTCAAGGCCTGGTACATGGCGCAACGTCAGGCCATCCTTCAGGGCGTGATCACGACTTCCCCTTCCTCTGCGCCGAACTCACATGCGCCGGACGCCCCCACCCCGAGTTCTGCTTCCACTTCCTCCAACCCGGCGGCCTTCGCCGGCGAGACGGACGACAACGCCGCGTCGGCCACGCCGCAGGAGCCCATCCCCATCGACGACTGAGAGTCTTTTTCCGCCGAATTTGTGGGCGTTTCTATAATAATTTGACGCTGAATTTGTGGATGTTTCTGTCGAACACCTTGTGGCCGAGCACTCGCCGGAGGAAACGATAAAGATTCAAATATATCGTCGTTTTATGTTCGCCTAGGTACTCGGCCTGGGTACGTGAGTGGGAAACTGGGCATACCCATGCCGAAATCAAGTTCCGTCCGACTAAAAAAAGTCCGGATTTCGGCCTGATTTCGCCCAACGAGTGGAGATGCTCTTAGTGCTTTGCTAGTCTTTTCTTTCTTGTGCATGCTTGTAATGTCAGTACACTGTATCCTAGATGGTTGATGGCTTTATTAATTTAAAGTCGGGCTCCTCGAACCTTTTATTAAAAAGAATCTCTACAACTGTAACACATGCTCCCATAATGAAGATGTCGTCCATTGTCGTTCTCTCTCTACGGGTGTCAAGTGGATCCCACCTAAATCCCACTTCAAGTTCATTTGTCAAATTCTAGTGTAAATTTTGAGCAAAAATTTATACTAGATTTTAAAAAATGAACTAGAAGTAGAATTTAGGCGGGTTCACACCTAACACCCTATCTCTCTCTCGGTCTGTTTGGGATAAGTGTTTGTGGTATTTCCTTCGTACTCCTTCCGTTTTTTAAATTATAAGATGTTATAGCTTACGTATGTATGTAGACGCATTTTATTGTGTAGATTTAAAACAAAATAAGTCAATCTATGTACTAAAAAGAATTATATACATGGTTTAAGAAAAAAGCTAAAATATCTTATATTTTAAAACAGAACGAGTAGTTGTGTTCTCGTGTAAAATTTTGCTTTATGAATGTTTTAGTACTTCATACAAGATTAGAAAACAAAATCCTTTAAATAAGCTAAGACACGCTTTTAGTGTGTCTGAGTATATGTGTACCGGAACAAATATCCGAGCGATGTCGTCAATTTGTTTAAATTTAAACAAATTTGATACATTTTAGTATGTATATATATCAAATTTTAACAAATCAGGAGACGTTCTTTTTAGGACGGAGAGAGTAATATTATCTTTCCGTCTGTCACTTATGCACTTCGCCTATATTTTTCCAATTATTTGGCGAATATACTCCCTCCGTTTCAAAATATAAGATGTTTTAGATTTGTGAAGAAAATATATCTAGACTTTTTTAGTGTGTAGATTTATTCCAAAACTGAGTGAACCTATACACTAAAATAGTCTAGATATATTTGCTTTACAAAGCTAAAACATCTTATATTTTGAAACGGAGGGAGTACCTCAAATCTTATATGCTATACGTTTTGCATTTAGTGCCCGGTTTTGCCAACTAATTTTCAATATGTTGATAAATAGTTACCCTTCTTCAGCTTACTGTTTGTTAAGGCTGGTTCTTTTAATCCGTAAAGTTTCCAGGGTAGAAAGTTGCTTGCTGACCAAACTAAAATTTGTGGGCTCTTATCTTCTCATCGTAACCTCTTTTCACGATTGTCGGGTTTCTAATTTATGTCATCATAATTACGTTTCACTTATGTCTTTTTACCAACATAGAACATGTAGTTTGGTTATGTTACTCTTCAGTCTTATTCTTGATCCATGCGCCTCTGGCTCCCGCCACCAACTCTCTCCCTCTCTGATCTACACCCTTCCGCCGTGGTCGGCTTACCATCGGGTATCGGCGTAAGGTGTGGCAGCTGTGGTCGTAGGTCTAGGATTCCGCCTAGATCTGTCATCAGCGCGGCCTTTTGGTTGCCTGAAGGTGCGTGGGTATGCGGCACGATGTTTCTTTCTCGGGCTGACGGACCGGCAGCGGCGCGTGGTTATGGCAGGCTTGTCTCTTCCGCCAGAGGGGGCGGGCGGCGGACGGCGGCGTGGGGGCCTGTTGTTCTGTCCAATAATGACGGTCGGTCCTAGGGTTCCGTCAGCGTGAAGACAAAGATCTGCTTATTGCTTGCACTTATTGATCTGGCCTGGAGAGGCGGGTTCCGGAAGGCTCCGCCGGCAAACTCCCATGGGCGTATTAGGCCTAGAGATTGTTGGATCGGAAGGTATTCGGTCGTGCGTACTTTGTTTTTTGGCCATTTGGTTTCAGCGGGTACGTTGCGAAGCTCTGCTGTTTGGTCCCACGAAGTACCATGTAACGAGCCATGGTGAAGTCAGGTGCGGAGAATGTCAGGAAAGCGGAAATATGAGAGCGTCGATGGTGATTTGAGTCTTTGTGGCGACGACGAACTGGCTATGGGATCTGTGACTCACAACAGCGGCTGTTTGGGGGGGGGGGAGACAACATAGGAGGAGTTCTCAGTATTACCTTGCAGGGTGAAAATCCAAGGTCTGGCCTTAACTGATTGTGCCTGGCAATGGCCTTGTTGAAGGCATTGTTTTGTGAGAGACGACTTTCTTCACGGTGAAAACCTATGATCTTTGATCAGGCAACGACGACACTTGCACACTGTTTCCTTCTTGAAGGTGTTGTTATTAGAGTGGTGGAATACTGGTGTTGTTCTGGTGGTGTCAGTGTCGTTGATATGAGGAATAGTTCCCTGTAGCAGGACTTTTCTTTTTTGTAATTCTTTTTTCTTTTTTCTAGGATGTGTGCATCCTCAAGGCCGCTAGGGCATGCATTGTTGTAGAGGCTGGGTGTAATTGGTATCTCCGTGATATTAATATATACTCCTTTCCAAAAAACGCGGCATTGTTTTTTAGTTAATTAACTATTACACGTAGGATCCGTATTTGGAACTAATAGGCCATACTCATGTTGTTGTGGTGGCATCCTACCATCTCCGGGGAAACTAGGGTTCCCAATATTGACTAAGTATGGGCCTAGAGCGTCTGGCCCGCCGAGAAGGATGGTGTGGTCCCTGTCGAGCGATGCGAGAAGGATCTCGCGTCCATTCCAGGAGGCCCAGCGAGGCACCCAGAAGGAGCCCGTGACCCTAGACCCGGGAAGGATACGTCAGCCATGAAGGACCACTAGGAGACACGGGAAGGAATACATCATTAGTAACGTGGTGAGGGTAATTGCACATCTTGGACGGGCCTAGGTGATGTCTATGGCACGAGCATCCCTAGCAAGGCCATTGTGTAAGCTTTGCCCTTTCGATGAAAGGGGAAAGGTGGCACCTAGAGAAAGACGCAGTTGTGTCCAACTATAACTAAAGGAATCCCTGGCCCAAATAGTGAAAGTGTTCCCCTATTGTCCAGGAACAACTAATGGAGGCAAAACCTAGGGTCAGATGTCAAGCTAAAGACAAGACTTAGGAACCAAAAGGTGATCATGTTGGGGATATACTTTTCGGGTATACCCACATGACTCACTGACCAGGGTGGCCCACCAACGGGTTAGAGCTTTGCTTCATGGCGGCCCAGTCAGAGAAATAGGAGGAGCAAGTTCCGGCTACGACAAGGCCCAGAAGAGTTACCAACTTAGGCCTATAGTATTACTTGTAGTCCAAGATGTACTTAGTTACCGACTCTGTAACGTAGCCGGATAGGTCTCTCCTGTAACCCTAGATCCTGGTGACTATATAAACTAGCCCTATGGGAGACTTTAGGGAACACGACCACAACTTACTCGCATATGCAAACCTCTCTTGTAATCCGCTATAACATCCGGCTTACGCCGATATATTACTAGGTTGCTGGAAGGAGTAGGATCTGATCACCGCAGTCGGATATGAACCTGGGTAAACTTGTGCTCACCGCTCCTAGAACATCCGACGTCTCACACCCCATCTTCTCAACGCCGCTAGGACCCACTATGGCGTACTTGTCGACAATCCGATGACAGTTGGTGCCCACCGTGGGGCAGGTGACTTTTGGAGCTTCGTTCCAGGCGGAATCTGCGTGTGCAGGAATCAGCAAAACAATCGCCATGGGTTGCATGGTCTATGCCAGTGATGTCCCTCTCGTTCTACTCGACGAGACTTGGATTCCGTATAGCAAACCTGTGACGACCTACACGATCATGTCTATCGGCAAGATCGATATTTATCTCGGTTTCGCTGAACCCGCCCAACCCACCCTTGCGGTGATGACAATGGCGGAAGAATAATCTGGATCTACTTTATCCGCAGAGGCGGAATAGTTCAAGATCCTGGAAAAAATTGAACCCACCCACCCACTTCTGTAGTGGAAGAAGCGATGGAGGAAAAATCCGGGTCTGATCTCCTTGGCGAGATCGGATACACGGATGAAGAATATATCCACTACGGATCCAGTCCCACTGAGGTCGTAGCAGAAAAAGCACTCTTGAGGAGCAAGATAAATAAGATGACGAGACGCCCCTACATCGATTACGAAGCAATCGCTGATATCAAGGAAAGCTTTGAGATGGAGGAGGCGGAAACCCAGTTGTGCCACTACCTCAAGAACATTAACAAAAAGAATCACTATTTCGTGTACCACATAAGCTCTGGATCCGACTTTGTCGATGCCGGAGCCGACAGAGATTCAGTCCTCGACGCGATCGAAGAAAATGCCGACTTACCTGGCTCCCCTCAGGAGTCAATAACGTCGCAGGAATTTCGGAACTTCGAGAAGGATATGGAGGAGTATGAAGAATAACACGCCTCCAATCCAACGCAAGGTGAGCCAAAAAAATCCCCCTATTCCACATGATGGCATGGATGAAAGCTACACCTCGCAACATTACATGGATACCGGAGATTCGTCCGAGGTCCACAAGCCAACCACTACAGAAAGTATCGACGGAAGTTTATCCCCTGGTACCGAAAGCCGTCTTTGCCACCGGTACGCACATTAAGGCTACTGCGCGGTCAAATAAGAAGAAGAAGAACAAGAATCCAACACCGGCAGAGCCGGACATTGAGGAAACCAATGAAGAAAAAGTTGACGAAGAGATCGAGATGGAGAATCAGGAAGGAGATCTGATTAATACCACGCCGATCGACCCTCCCATGGATGGACACGTCGTCACTAAGGGTGCACGTGAAATTTACGGAGATGCTCTAACAATTCCAATCCCAACGGCTTCGGATCTTACTCCGGATGCACTGGAGAAAAGGGTTGAGGACCTAGAGAAGCACCGCTTGTTTTTACTCGAAGAGGCCGCACACATCGTCAAGCTTAAACAGCAGTTAGACAGTGATCCTACCAAATATCAGTCAGATTTCAAGTGCCTACCAAACAAGACAAGAGGAGGTTCGGTACTTGCCAACAAGAACCCAGATATCCACAGAGATCTATTCGATGGAAAACTAGAGAGAAGATCCGAGTCTACAACACATCGTTGGAAAACGCTGCAGCGGCTTGAGCTATCCTCGCCAATAATCCGTCTCCAGAGCAGGTCCGGTAATGCGTTGTGTTGCTAGACAAAGGATTGAAGCAACAGAAAATGGCCACATCATTCAGTGGCAAACTGGCCTTAAAGTCGGAATTTTGCCACACTGGCGTGGACCAAAGAGCTGATGAAAAACCCCGCGAGGATACAGATCAACGCTATCGTCCCTAGGGAGAAGAAGAGAATTCAAGGACCGGCTCAAACAGCCACTCTCGCAGGCCCGCATCTGACTGGGCAAGAGTTATTCTGGCTGCGTTGGAAGATGCCATTAGGGCAATGGTTCCCCATCAGGGCCATCGTCGGGAAACCAGCCGTCATAGAGAAGACTCAGAAGTGAGCCGCCAGCAAGAGCAATATCGGCTAAGAATGCCACCACCAAGCCGTCCGACTGGAAACACCGGACGAAGAGATGATCCGGATCATCCTGAATCAAGTATGGATGGAGCCCGAAGAAACCAACATCAGAGTCAACACAATGAGGCTCCACCACCACCACCGCGTAACCCAGCCGGAGAAAATCCACCCGGGCCACCATCGCCCCCAAGAAGTGACCATGAAGGATCCCGTCGCAGCCATGGAAGCCACAGGGGCGGAGGCGGCAATGGTGAGATGAGAAGCAGAAATCCGACTCCGCCGCGTAGAAGCCGTGAGCCTCCAAGGCGCGGATCTCTCTCGCCAAACAACGCTCGCCACCGCATTGAGTCAAACATAGAGGCGCGGAGGTACAAGGAAGAAGACGTGTACGTGGGACCCAAGTGCTTTGGCCCACGCATCCGTTAGACAAAATTTTCGGTTGACTTAGAATCGCCAAACACATCCAACCCTATGACGGCGCGGCTCGGCCAGATACCTGGCTTCAGGATTTTTTCCAGGCCTACTGCATCGCCAAAGGCGGAAATAGCCTGGTCGTAGTACAATATCTCCCGCTTATGCTGAGGAAGACGGCTCGATCATGGCTCAGTGAACTGCTAGAAAATTCAATTCATAACTGGTATGATATGCAAAGTGCATTCTTTTCAAACTTCGAGGGAACATACAGGAGGCCCTGCACAGTCGGAGACTTGCAGCGTTGCACTCAAAGACCCAGAGAAACTTGCCGGGATTACCTCGGATGCTAGATTGACACGAAGAACTCCTGTGAAGGAGTAAACGAGCAAACTACGATAGAAGCTTTCATTGCAGGACTTCCAGTTGGACTTTTGCGTCACAGATTGAAGCGTGACCACGTCATAGATTTGGGAAAATTATAGATATGGAAAGCAAGTATGCTGATGCCGATGATGATTCAGAAGGGATCCTAAATATTCTGGCCAATCCCAATGCGGCCAAACAGCCAAAACAACAAGCTGAGAAGCGCAAGAACACATCGGAAGATAAACCGGCTCCGGACAACGCAGCTGTCAACACAACGTTCGGATCCGGAGGACGAGGATGACACGGAGGCGGCCGGGGTCGAGGGCATGTGAAAGGATCGAATGGGCACCTAGAGGGGGGGGGGTGAATAGGTGCTACTTCAAATTTTCTTCTTTTTCAAATTAAGGTTTGACAAGAAAGGTAAATTCTCTAGAATATGCAACTAAGGTGAATTTACCTATATGTCAAACAAGTACTAGCTAGCACAACACTAAGCAAGACAAGTAAGTAAAGTGTGGTAAAGGATAGAAGTAACCAAAGTGGTGGACGACGAGACACAAGGATTTGTTTCCCGTAGTTCCTTCCTTTTGAGGGGAAGTACGTCTACATTTGGAGAGGGGGTGGTTTCAAACCACCAACGCCACGAGAGGCCTCCCTTGTTCTCCGATGAATCTCACCCCAACAGGATCAATTCACCTTCCACTATATCGGCAACCTTCGAGGTGGAAGCCGGCACCTTTACAACAAGTTCGGGGCACACATCCACAACTTAATTGGAGGATCCCAAATACAAGCAAGCTGTCAAAACAATCAAAGACAAGCTTGTAAGAACCAAATCTAGAACTAGGGTTTTCAAAGAAAACACTAGAGCAAAGGGGCCCTCAAGTGAATGAGGGCGAAATGAAGATCTATCTTGGTGAAGTAGTAGATCAAGGGCTCCTCCTTTGATCCTCGAAAGATCAATGACTTTGGATTGTTGAGTGAAGCGATCTTGGCGATTTAGTGGCTCAAATGGAGGTGGTGTTCTTGAGTGAGACGAGCAACTTTTCCAAGGTAGGTGGGGGTGCATTTATAGCCCTCTGAGAAGATCTGACCGTTGAGCATTTATTGCAGTGGTAGTACCGGATTCCCAAGCGGTAGTACCAGAAAACACCGGTACTACCGGCCAGGTACAGGAGATGCGCCATTAAGGCACACGGGCCCAGACTCCAACGGTACCACAATGCAGTGCTACCGCAAAGCGGTAGTACCGGCCCTGAGGCATGGTACTATCGGACACATGCGATAGTGCCGCATTTTGCTACCGCGGAGGGAAGTGGCATTTGGCAACTTGCCAAAACCTTTTGTTGTGTTAGGTACTAAAATGCGGTACTACCGTATTTTGGTACTGATCAGTACTGAGGCGTTTGGCAAACTTTCCCAACCCTTCTGTGACAGGTATCAAAATGCGGTACTACCACTTTTTGTTACCTAGCGTGACAGAAGGTTTTGGGATGTTTGCCCAAACCTTCTGCTAGGCCCAGTAGCAAAATCCTGTACTACCGGTCCTGTGCGGTAGTACCAGATGATTTTTCCGGTACTACCGGACAACACAGAGGCAAAATGCAGACCAGCAAGGGAACCCTTTTGGGGAGAAATAAGCCAGGGATTTCTTGATACAACCTGTGGTACACTTGGCAAATAATTAGTCCGATATGTGTGTTGTTATAAACACCAAAATCACTTGGGATAGGAAATGCTCTTTCAATATCCCCCTTTTTGGTGTTTGATGACAACACACATTTTGCATGATAATATTGTGATGACAAACAAGGTTTTGAAAAATAGAGATGGGGCTCCCCCTAGATAAGTAGAATCAAGCCCCCCTCTATTTTACAAGCTATCTCGGAGTGTATAGTCGCACTTAGATCACATACCTGTGCACAATAAAGTGTGATGAGAAACATATTAATAAGGAATAGATAATATCATCACACAACACATAAGATGGATCCATATGAGAATAACCATACCACACAAATGATGGATCCATAAGATAGCCACATAGTCTTAACATACATAGCACAAATAGTTAGTTCATAAGATTCACACATAATAAGAGGCAAGCAAATAAAGTTCACAAGCGCGTAAAAATCAAGGGCAAGAACGAGCTTGTGACTTTTCCCATGCAAAATCTGCATGCCTAATGTGCAACTTCTCCCCCTTTGGCACCAAGACACCAAAAAGGGACAAGAGAAACACTACCGTCCCGGATATCACGCGTCATCGTCATCCGAGGCATCCTCATGGGTTGGCAGGGCATGGAAAGAGGAGGTGGCATCATTATCCCAGTGGTTGTTCTTGGAGATCCATTGGTCTTCAGGGGTGATGTTGTTCTCGGAGCCCTTGGAGACGGTCAACCCTTGAGCCTCCATCAATTACTTCTGACGAGCACATGCTTTCTTGGCATAGACATGAGCCTCATACATGCGCTTCTGATTGTCAACTTGGAAGCAAAATACCTTCTTGAGCTTAGCCTCAATCCTCTTGGCCCATGATGGTTGGGCATGCTTGCGGCGTGATACCACAAAATCAGCATCCTGGGCATCATCTTCATCACCGGACCCCTCCTCAAGTGGGTTCCCATCCTCATCAACTAGTTGACCATCCGCATTGCGAGGTTTAGGATGGGTCTTGATCCGCATTGAAGGCGTTGAGAAGAAATGTCTCGGGCAATCGATGGGCACTTGCTAAGAATGAGAGCCATTATGTAAGGAGAAAAAGGAGGCACCCTCCGAGTGTAGGTAGCACAAACCATATCATTACAAATAACATCCATCACATCCATTGGTTGGCCAAAATCACGGTGGTGAAAAGTGGTGATCATGAGATCCACCATGAACCCATGCATCTCACCAACATTGCCAGCTCGGGGGGCAATGGTCTCACAGAATATACGGTGCAAGATATCATACATGGGTAGAAGCCCCTTGATCTTCCCAGCAACACCGTGCCCCCGGATGTATAGTGGAGCAAGAACATCCTTCTTCACGGGATGATCGTTGTTGTGACAACAGTAGCCAACAGGAGTGTTCTTGCCACGGTCCTCATACCCAAGTATTGCCACAAACTCAGCCAAAGTTGCTTGCTTGACAAAGCCCTCCGTCATCCAGGTGATAGTTCAAGACTGGTTCTTGGCAAAGTGAACGGTGGCATAAAACTGACTAATGAGCATGGGTTCATAGTCACACCAGAACTGCATAATGGGAAGCAAGCCAATGTTTGTGCAAATCTCAAGGGCTTCACCGAAGTAGTTCAAGTTCTTCTTCACATGATTCATCTCAATCCACTTATGAGGGACCACTAGCTTCTCATCCTTCATGAGTACCTCAAAGTATACACGCTCTTGGAAGTCTGTGTAAAAGAGACTATTTCCCTAGCATGAGAGCGAGCATCAGCATATGGATTGATGGAGCGCAAGGCATGAAAGTCAACCTCAGACAAATCAGACAACTTCTTTGGCCCAGATGGCCAAGAACTCTGACTCTTGCGATACCCGAAGGGGGAGGAGGAGGAGCACTACCATGGCCAGCACTTTGCTTAACATCCCCTCCACGTCGGCCCCGAGTGGTTTTCAGCTTCAGACGGTTGCTAGGTTGAGGCATGATCTCTTCCTCTGACTCTGTCTCTGACTCGGACTCTGACTCAAAGTCCTCGATTTCATGATGATCTTTGGACCGTTTGCGTGAACCCTGGGAGCCCCCTGCACATGTGAAAGAACGAGGGAGATAGCAGTGGGATAAGGGCACAAGAACCCGAAACGAACACAGGACGAAATTCAAGTTTTAGAGAAAATTTTGCTGTCAGTAATGGTCGGTAGTACCGGATCTCATGAGCGGTAGTATCGAAAAATAAATTCGGTACTACCGGTCATGCGACTACAGTGTATATCTGGTAGGATCAATCCATGGACGGGCATTAAAATTATCCAAAACGAGGATTTCAACGGGCAATGAGTAATATCTGGTAAATTGCACACGGTACAACCTCAAAAACACTTGTTTTGACCAAGAATCAAATTCTCCCTAGATTCAATGGAGAAAACATGGGAGAAGAAGAGGAGGGAGGTAGTACCCGTGTCCATGGCGGTGGAGATTGAGGAGGAGCCCGCGAGGAGGTCGGATCCGGTGCGGATCTGGTGAAGGGAGGAGAGGGCGGGGCTCCGACGGCGATTTCTGCTCCGGCGGCAGCGGTGGTTAGGAGTGGAGATGGGGGAATAATGAGGCACTGAGAGGTTCCCCCCGCGTCTGCACCCTTAACTAGGACACCGAGCGGTAGTACCGGGTGTACGAACGGTAGTACCGCTAGGTGGTACTGCCGTGCAGACACACAGTAGTGCTGCTTGCCGGTAGTACCGCGACAAACGACTGGTAGTACCGCACCTAGGAAGTTTCTAGAAAACGACCTAGAAACTGGCCCCTGAGCGGTAGTACCACTTGTTTTTCATGGTGGTGCCGCTTGCCGGTAGTGCCGCGTATTTGACCGGTAGTACCGTACGTGGGAAGTTTCCAGGGGTCGACCTGGAGACTGACCACGGCCGGTAGTACCGTTCCCTTACCCGGTAGTACCATTTCCACCAGAACAAAAAGCCAGGTATAAATTGGAAGGTTCTTGTGCAGAGTAGATGAGTTTTGTCGAAGGATAAGAAGGCTTAGGTTAAGAGAGTCACACTGATATGGATACATGCACTCTAAAATAAGAAAAACGTAGCAAGAACCAAATGAGAGTGCATGATCTTAAGGCCTAACACAACTCAACAAATGACAAACACAAGTAAGCTCTAACCTCTCGAATGTGAGAGGGCGGTGGCCTAGGCCACCATGTTTGAGTAAACTCGGCTTGACACCACGAAGATATATCTTGGGTCCATTACTGAAACTCATCATATAAGCTCACATATCACAAAATGATATTAAGATGAATGATTTTTTATCGCTTTGGGCATGACGGGGGGAGGGATAGTCCAATCAATTATAACCGCACTCCCCCTATATCCATGCCTGCACCTAAACCAAATAAGAGTTAAGACATATGTGAGTATGCAAGTTGATCAAGTCAAGCTCCTTGAATCTATGCTATTTAGTTCATTCCTCAAATAAAAAAACCTTGCTTCATCAAGTGGCTTCATGAAGATGTCGGCAAGTCGGTCTTTGGTTGACACATAAGATAGATCAATATCACATTGAGCAACATGATCCCTAATGAAGTGATGACAAATCTCAATATGCTTTGTCCTTGTGTGATCCACCGGGTTGTAGACAATCTTGATAGCACTTTCATTGTCACATAGAAGAGGCACTTTGTCATAATGGACACCGTATCCCTTTAAAGTTTGCCTCATCCATAGCAATTGAGTGCAAGCACTAGCAGCTGCCACATACTCGGCTTCGGCGGTTGAGGGATATACAATTTTGCTTTTTAGAAGACCAACATACCAAGGACCTACCAAGGAATTGGCAAGCCCCGGATGTTGATTTTCTATCATCCTTATCACCAGCCCAAAACGAATCCGGGTATCCACAAAGAGCAAATGTTGACGCTCGAGGATACCAAAGACCATAATATGGGGTATGAACTAAATATCGAAAGATTATCTTGACCGCCATCAAATGGATTTCTTTAGGAGCCGCTTGATATCTTGCACACACACCTACACTCAACACAATATCGGGTCTAGATGCACAAAGGTAAAGCAAAGAACCAATTATAGACCGGTATACCTTTTGATCCACATCTTTACCATTTGGATTTTGTTCTAGATGAGTCTTTGTAGCCATGGGAGTAGAAGCTCCATTTAAATCTTGCATTTTGAATCTCTTGAGCATATCTTGAGTATACTTGGCTTGGTTGAAGAATGTCCCTCCTCTAACTTGGTTGATCTCAAAACCAAGAAATACCCTTAACTCCCCCATCATAGACATCCGGAACTTACTAGTCATAATCTTTGAGAATTCATCATTAAAAGCATTGTTAGATGAGCCAAAGATAATATCATCAACATATATTTGGCATACAAAAAGCTCCCCATTGACCTTCTTAGTAAAAAGAGTGGGATCAATTTTCCCAACCTCAAACCCACGGTCAAACAATAACTCTCTAAGGTGCTCATACCACGTGCGTGGGGCTTGTTTGAGCCCATAGAGCGCCTTGTCAAGTTTGTAGACATGGTTTGGGAAGTTGGGATACTCAAATCCCGTGGGTTGCTTTACATATACCAACTCATTTAAAGGAACATTAAGAAATGCACTTTCTACATCCATTTGTTGTAACTTAAAGTTATGATGTGCCGCATAAGCAAGAAGGATACAGATGGACTCAAGGCGAGCCACGGGTGCATATGTCTGTCCATAATCAATGCCTTCAATTTGAGAGAACCCTTGTGCAACCAATCTTGCCTTGTTCCTTACTATAATTCCATGCTCATCCTGTTTGTTCTTGAATATCCACTTGGTGCCTATAACATTGCGGCAATCCTTTGGCTTCTCAACTTACTTCCATACTTTGTTTCTCTCAAAGTTGTTGAGCTCTTTGTGCATTGCTTCCAACCAATCCAAATCTTCAAGAGCTTCCCATACTTTCTTTGGTTAAATCATGGAGATGTGTGCTTGGTGTTCACTAAACCTTTTCAATTGAGCTCTTGTGGAAATGCCTCTCCTTAGGGTCACCAACCACATTTTCTAGGGAGTGGTCCCTTAATTCCAACATTCTATCCGTTATTGCTTCGCTATGAGTGTGGATCTCCTCATTGTTACTTGGAGGACCCTCTTCATCATTTTGGTCCTCATCTTGACCATCAACTTCACCTTGATTATTAGCGGAATCATTCTCTTCATTAAGAGGCAAGGATTGACCTTGGTCTTGATTAACTACTCTTCTAGCATAGACTTGAGCTTGCCTCAAGGCAGTTTGTATGGGTATTCCTTGAGTAATTGACTTGGCACCACTTGACATCCTGGAGAATGAATCAAGCTCCTCCTCACTAGATATGTCACCTTGATCAACATGTTGAGGGTCCATAGCTTGTCTTTGGCTTGGGTCATTGTCCATCTCGGTTCCACTTGAGTAGAGCATAGTTCTTCTTGATCCGCCATAGGGGGTTCCTCAACGGGGCGGATATATCCCACACCCATTCTTCCTATGGCATCCTGAGGCATTTCATCATCTGCATCACAAGCATGAACACGCCCCCTTGGGGACCATCATATTCTTCGAAGGTCACACTACAAGATTCTATGACGGCTCCGGAGAGCTTATCATAGATTCTATAAGTGTGAGATTCGAGACCATAACCAACAAAAATACCCTCTAATGCTTTAGACTCGAATTTGGACAAACGAACACCTTTTGTGAGATAGAAACACTTACAACCGAACACCCGGAAGTAAGATATGTTGGGCTTGTTACCGGTAAGTATTTCATATGGAGTCTTGTTGATTTCTTTGCAGAGGTAGAGCCGGTTTGATGCATGGCAAGCAGTGGAGATAGCTTCGGCCCAAAAGTTGTATGGAGATTTAAACTCCGCCAACATGGTCCTAGCCATCTCAATAAGAGTCTGGTTCTTCCTCTCGGCAACACCATTTTGTTGAGGGGTATATGCAGCGGAATATTGGTGTTTTATCCCCTCATCACTAAGGAAATCATTCAAGGTGTAGTTCTTGAACTCGGTGCCGTTGTCGCTTCTTATTATCAACACTTGGACGTTGTATTTACGTTGAACCAAGTTGATGAAGTCGATGAAGGTCTTTTGGGTTTCACTTTTCAACTTGAAGAAATATACCCATGAGTATCTTGAAAAGTCATCAACAATCACCAAACAATATTTCTTCCCACCAAGATTTGCACGAGATGGAGGACCAAAGAGGTCCACATGAAGGAGCTCCAAGATCTTTGTTGACTTGATGCGATTCTTTGGCTTGTGGGGAGCATCATGCATCTTTCCTAGAACACAAGCCCTGCAAACACGATATCTGGCAAAGGAAACATTTTCTTTTAGTCCAACAATATGGCCCTGCTTGTGGAGACTTTGCAAACTTCTCATATTGACATGGCTAGTCGGCGATGCCATAACCAACCCACATCGGCCTTTACGAATAAGCACATTGCACTTGTAGTGGTTTTCCCCAAAAAGTCCACCACATACAAGTCATGTTCGACGTACCCAACGAAAGCGACCTTGAGAGACTTACTCCACATGAGGACCACTATATCATCATCAACAAAGATGGCAAAGCCCATATTTCCAAGAGCATGGACTGAAAATAAATTGTATCCAAGGGTCTCAACAAGCATGACGTTCACGAGTGTAATATTGTGAGGAACCACTACCTTGCCGAAACCCATTACCTTAGACTTTGACTTGTCGGCATATGTCACGGATATTAGATGATAATTTGGCCTTAAATCCTTGACACTATACGAGCTTACGATCATATGACTTGTGCAACCACTATCAAGCACCCACTTTGACCCTCCGGAAGCATATGTCTACAAAAGATCAAGCTAATTTTTAGGTACCCATTTTTCAATGGGTCCTCTTTTGTTAGCAACAAGGGTCTTGGGAACCCAAATAGACCAAACAATATAACCATCATATGGGCCAACATATTGTGCATACACATCACCATAATAATCACGCATTATAACATAGTGAGGGTTAGCACTTCCCACAAAATCATCATGAGACATAGTTTTACCACTTGTGGTCTTACTATGCACAATGGCCTTGTTTTTCTCTTGTGCGGGTTTGGCCTTCCTCTTGTTGTTGTTCTTATTCTTGGCTTTGGAGACAAAACCAATGCCCCCTTTCTCACCATTTGACCTTTGCTTACTCAATAGGTCATTAATGGACTTGTTACCTTTTGGAAATGTGGCCTTGTCAAGCTCCCCCTTCAACCTAGCATTTTCTTCAAGAATAGCTGTACTACTAGAAGGAATGAAATTACTAGGTGAAGGAATATTGGTCAATTGAGTTTGAAGCGTTTCATGGGACTTTGTGAGAGACAAGAGTTCACTTTCCAATGCCTTGTGAGCCTTGTTAAGTGAACTAAAGTCCTCGGCATGTTTTTCATGAACCACATCAAACTCAATCTTATCCTTTTTATCCCTTTTATATTTAGCAATAGCATGATCACGTTCCTTGATGAGTCTATTAACAATTATGTCATTGGCATCATCAAGCCCTTCAAGTTTTAGTTCAATAGACATCCTAGTCTCTTGTTCTTCTTCTAGAGCTTTATTTAGGGCATCTTTCTCAATCATGCGTTCATTCCCAAGTTTACATCTTACATCTTGAAGCTCTTGTGTGTGTGGAAAGTTGATCTAAGATGTTCCCAAAATGTATCTTGCCCTACCCTTGTAAGTTAGTCACAAACTCATCAAAATAAATTAATTCCCTTTTTACTTCAAGAGACAACTCATCATCAATTTCATCATTGGCTAAGGGAGTAGAATGATATGATGAGGATACCTCCGTTCCTCTTGCCATAAGGCAAGTGATGTTCTTGTTGGGAGTATTATCATTTGGAGAATCGAAGAGTGAGAGTGTTGGAGTAGATGTAGTGGCTAGAGAAGCCACACCACTTGATGTTTCCTCTTACTCATCTTCATTGTCGGAGGAGAATTCTTCATGAGTGATCAATACAATTTCGCCCGACTTCTTGTTGATGGGATTCTTCTTAATGAAGGGTTTCTTGTAAGGAGCTTTGGAAGTTTTCTTTGGCACAAGTTTACCCCCATGATCTTCTCTCTTCTCATATAGACAACCCGCTACAAAGTGATAGCGGTCACCACAATTGAAGCAAGTTCTCAATTTAGTGACATTTTCTCTTCTTCCATTTGGGTTGCTTCTTCTTTGCATTTCCATCTTGTCGTTGGCAGGGTTCTTCCAAAGGTTCTTTCCATAGAAAGCCATATATTGACCATGAGCAATCTTGACGTCATCGGGGTGACTCATGGAGAGGCCTTCATCACTATCATCTTCATCCCCATGTTCCACAACTTTGGCCTTCAATGAAAGGTTGACAACATTGCTCATTCCAAGGGCTCGAGCACGGGCATCTTTGGCATTCTTGGCGGCAACCTTGAAAGAGGCCATCTCTTGCATAACTTCATTGGAGGTCATGATGTGGTAGTTGTGTCTTACTTGTAGGATCTTCAAGTCGGTGGGCTCAAAGGGCATGAGTGCACTCACATACTTCCTTTTTATCCAAGCATCATCCACATGTGAGGCCCCACATTCCTAAAAGCGGTGGAGGTGGTCTTGAGCCTATGGTACATGTCTTCATGATCTTCACCTTCCTTCATGTAGAAGCCTTCGGCTTCATTGCTTAGTGCATCATACCGGTTCCTTCTCATGCTCTCATTCCCAACAAACAACACTGTGAGAGCATCCCAAGCTTCCTTGGCGGTGTTGAGGTGCTCAATGTGTGGGTAATCCTTTGTACCCAGCCCTTGTTGAATCATGTGCAAGGCGGTGGCATTGAGTTGACTATTGACAACTTCTCTTCTTGTCAAGTTGTTTGGATCCCCAATATAGAGTCCTTGTTCAATGATGTTCCATAGTTCAATGCAAGAGCTGCGCACATGAGTTTTCATTAGAGATTGCCATTGAGCAAAAGTAGTAGATGCTTCAAGCTTTGGTGGGCCTCCTCTATGGTTTACATGAGGGTGAGGAATTGGAGGGTCGGGAGTGTACCACCCATGAGAGTCATGGTGCTCTCCCTTCTCACCAACCCTTTTGTGGAGGAATTAATGTTGTATTGATTACCCCCCACCACCTTAACCGTGGGTGATGGCGGGGCATTCTCCTTGGGTAATGGTGGAAGTTCCTCTTGAGGATAAGGGGATGATGAGCCACCTTTATCTTTAACTAGTTGCTCAAGTAACTTTTTTTGTTTGATCTCGTTTTCCATGGTGGATCTCAATCTTGTTTCCAAGTTATTGAGATCCTCCATGGTCACCGAGGCGGTAGTCTCACCATCCACTTCCCCTTATTTGCTACCCATATACTCTTAGGCGGTAAAGCCTGAATCAAGAGCCGAGGGTCTGGTACCAATTGAAAGGATCGTATGGGCAGCTAGAGGGGGGGTGAATAGATGCTACTTCAAATTTTATTCTTTTTCAAATTAAGGTTTGACAAGAAAGGTAAATTATCTAGAATATGCAACTAAGGTGAATTTACCTATATGTCAAACAAGTACTAGCTAGCACAACACTAAGCAAGACAAGTAAGTAAAGTGTGGTAAAGGATAGAAGTAACCAAAGTGGTGGACGAGGAGACACAAGGATTTGTTTCCCGTAGTTCCTTCCTTTTGAGGGGAAGTATGTCTACGTTTGGAGAGGGGGTGGTTTCAAACCACCAACGCCACGAGAGGCCTCCCTTGTTCTCCGATGAATCTCACCCCAACATGATCGATTCACCTTCCACTAAATCGGCAACCTTCGAGGTGGAAGCCGGCACCTTTACAACAAGTTCGGGGCACACATCCACAACTTAATTGGAGGCCCCCAAATACAAGCAAGCTGTCAAAACAATCAAAGACAAGCTTGTAAGAACCAAATATAGAACTAGGGTTTCCAAAGAAAACACTAGAGCAAAGGGGCCCTCAAGTGAATGCGGGGGAAATGAATATCTCTCTTGGTGAAGTAGTAGATCAAGGGCTCCTCCTTTGATCCTCGAAAGATCAATGACTTTGGATCGTTGAGTGAAGAGATCTTGGCGATTTAGTGGCTCAAATGGAGGTGGTGTTCTTGAGTGAGACGAGCAACTTTTCCAAGGTAGGTGGGGGGTGCATTTATAGCCCTCTGAGTAGATCTGACCGTTGAGCATTTATTGCAGCAGTATTACCGAATTCCCAAGCGGTAGTACCGGATTCCCAAGCGATAGTACCGGAAAACACCGGTACTACTGGCCAGGTACCGGAGATGCGCCATTAAGGCACACGGGCCCCAGACTCCAACGGTACCACAATGTGGTGCTACCGCAAAGGGGTAGTACCGGACCTGAGGCACGGTACTACTGGACACATGCGGTAGTGCCGCATTTTGGTACTGCGGAGGGCAGTGGCATCTGGCAACTTGCCAAAACCTTCTGTTGTGTTAGGTACTAAAATGCGGTACTACCACATTTTGGTACCGATCAGTACTGAGGCGTTTGGCGAACTTACCCAAACCTTCTGTCTTGACAGGTATCAAAATGCGGTACTACCGCTTTTTGGTACATAGCACGACAGAAGGTTTTGGGAAGTTTTCCCAAACCTTCTGCCAGGCCTAGTAGCAAAATCCGGTACAGTCGGTCCTGTGGGGTAGTACCGGATGATTTTTCCGGTACTATCGGACAACATAGAGGCAAAATGCAGACCAGCAAGGGAACCCTTTTTGGGAGGAATAAGCCAGGGATTTCTTGATACAACCTGTGGTACACTTGGCAAATAATTAGTCCGATATGTGTGTTGTTGTAAACACCAAAATCACTTGGGATTGGAAATGGTATTTCACCGTGGAACTTCCCGAATCTAGGGCAGATGAGAATAGCAACCCGGAAGAACTTATACCTGGGCCAACATTGCCAACAATCCCTGTGTCCACCAGTTGGATAGTAATGGAGGATCTATCCACACAAATGCCGAGTGTCGTTTCAATGACGACATAAAAAAAGACGAATCCGCTGGCTACAGATCCAAGAGACGAAAAGGAAAGAAAAAATTCTGAGAAAGGCAAGGAGCCCAAGGAAGATTCCTACATGGAAGAAGCGGATTCTGCACAGCCCAAGCCGGATGGAAAGAAGGATTTTCTGACTAAGAAAGACGCATACGTCTGCTTCCTTGGATCTCAACTGGCTAAGGCCAAGAAGGCGGTTCTCCGTGAGCTCAATGCCACGGTTCCGGTTGTTCCACAATTTCTGGATTGGTCGGATGTAACCATCACCTTTGATCGCTCAGATCACCCGAGGAAAACACATTGTCGGGGAAAATATCCTCTGGTCGTAAATCCTCTTATTGATGGCTATGAGTTCTATAAAACTCTCATGGACGATGGAAGCAACATTAACATACTCTACATCGAGACACTCCACTGCATGAAGATCCACGAAAACCAGTTGAGTTATAGTAGTGTAACTTTCCATGACATTGTACTAAGGAGACATGCGGATTCTCTGGGTGAGATTACTCTGGACGTGACATTCGGAACCCGAGATAATTACCGGACCGAGCCACTTTCTTTCGAGGTGGTACCGTTCAAAAGTTCTTACCACGCCATCATCGGACGTCCGTCTTACTAGGCGTTCATGGATCGTCCTTGTTACATCTACAATATGATAAAACTTCCAGGTCCAAAGGGCGTCATCACCATCCGGGGAAATCCGAGGAAAGTGCGAGAGTGCGACGAAGGATCTGCTGCCTTTGCCGAAGCCGTGCTACACGCCCAGGAGTACTAGGAGATCAAGAAGACCATCAACCCTTCCGGGATGCCCGCTATGAAGAACGAGGTGCTGAATCTAAGCATACAGTTCAAGACGTTGGAAGAGACAAAGAAAACATCGCTGAAGGAAGATGATCCCTCTAAGACGACGAACATAGTGGTAGGCTTAGACCTCGCATAGGAAAACACACTCTTCGAGTTCTTCAAAGCTAATAGTGATATCTTCGCATGGCAGCCTTCTGACATGACCGGAGTACCTAGGGAACTCTCTTAATGTGTACCCTGACGCTAAACCCGTCAAACAGTCCTGACGACGGTTTGGTGATGAAAAGTGCAAAGCAATATCCAAGGAATTGGCCGACTAGAATTAACCGGATTCATAATAGAGGTCATCCATACAGATTGGGTGGCAAATCCTGTACTCGTCTCTAAAAAGGACACTATTAATTTAAGGATGTGTGTTGATTATACCGCTTTGAACAAGGCATGCCCAAAATACTCGTTCCCTTTGCCAAGAATCGATCAAGTTATCGAGTCGACGGCCGGGTCAGAATTACTCTGTTTTCTCGACGCATATTCCAGATATCACCAAATTCCGATGAAAGAGTCAGATCAAATTAAGACATCTTTCATCACTCCTTTCGGAACCTTCTTCTACAAAAATATGCCTTTTGGCTTAAATAACGCATGAGCAACATATCAACATACTATGCAACATTGTCTCAACGATCAAATCGGCCCATGTTTACATAGATGACATAGCAGTTATGTCCAAAAAGAAGGAAAATTTAATTTCCGACTTGGAGGAAACATTTGCTAGTCTACGAAAATTTAACATGATGCTAAATCCGAAGAAGTGTTTCTTTGGAATTCCAGCCGGAAAATTGTTATATTTCATCATCTCTGAGCGAGCCATAGAACTGAACCGGGACAAAATCAAGGGTACACTCAACATCACCAGGCTGACTCGCCTGAAGGACATGCAACGTCTTACTGGTTGCATCACAGCAGTGAGCCAGATCATCAGCCGGCTCGGAGTAAGAGACGCACCTTTATACAAACTCTTGAAGAAAACCGTTGTCTGGACCCAGGAAGCTGATACTGCCCTACAAAGTTTGAAAGACCTACTTTCAAACCCACCAGTTCTCGTAGCACCGAAACCTCAGGAGCCTATGTTACTCTACATTGCAGCGACCAATAAGGTCATAAGTGTAGTAATAGTAGTGGAGCGCGAGGAAGAAGGCCACGAGCATAAGGTGCAGCGTCCAACTTATTACCTGAGTGAGGTTCTGACAGAGTCGAAACAACAGTATCCACACCATCAAAAGCTAGCCTATGGAGTGTTCTTCGCATCCATAAAGCTATGACACTACTTTCAAGAGCATAAGATAACATTGGTGAGTACTGCTCCCCTACGAGATATAATCAATAATCGCGACGCCACAGGATGTGTCGCAAAGTGGGGAATAGAGTTTGCAGCTTTCGACATTGAGTACAAGCCACGTATAGCAATCAAGTCCCAAATATTTTCCAATTTCGTTGTTGATTGGACAGAGATGGCAGAGAATACAAGTCCTCTAGACTTGGAATTTTGGACCCTTCATTTTGACGAATCAAAAGCACGAGGAGTCTCGGGGGCTGGCATGGTGCTCAAATCACCCCAGGAGATAAGCTATTCTATGTGTTACAAATACACTTCACGGTGTCCAATAATATTGCCGTGTATGAAGCATTGTTACATGGAATACGCATGGCCAAAAACATTGGGGTAACAAGACTCATGTGTTACGGAGACTCAGATTTAGTTGCTCAGCAAGTATCCGACATCTGTAATGCAAAAAATCACATGGCAGCATACAAAGCTGTCGTGGATGAATTATCTAAATCGTTCGAGGGTTTTGAGGTTCAACACAACCCTCGAGCAGAAAATGAGGAAGCAGATGCTCTATCAAGGATAGGCTCTGTGTGGAAACAAGTACCAGATGGCGCTTTTTTTTAGAGCATTTAAGGGTCACCTCCATAACCGGTGTTGATGAGGACTAACCGACGAAATCCGACTCATCTTTAATAGTAGTTCTGGATGTAATTCCTTGCTAGAAAAAACTTTACCTGGATTTCCTAATAGAGAGAAAATTACCCGAAGACAAAGTCCTGAGTTGGCATATCGTCCGACGAGCAAAAGCCTACACAATAATAAATGGTGAGCTCTATAAGCGGAGTGTTTCTGGGGTTTTTCAGCGATGCATTTCTCCGGAAGAAGGAGTGGAAATCTGACGAGAAATCCACGAAGGCGAGTGTGGTCACCATGCTGCCAGAGCCTTAGTGGCAAAAGCTTTTAGACACGGATTCTTTTGGCTTACAGCTAAGGCGGATGCCGACAAACTGGTCAAAACATGCAAAGGCTGCCAAAAGTACGCCCATCAGACACATGTTCCGGCTGAATAGCTACAAACAATCCCTATTACATGGCCATTTGTGGTCTGGGGGCTTCATATGGTAGGGCCGTTTCGCACGGTAAAATATGGATATACTCACCTACTAGTGATGGTGGATAAATTTACAAAATGGATTGAGGCTAAACCCGTAACAAGTTGCAATGGAGCCACAACTAGAAAGTTCGTCGAGGACGTGATCATCCGATTCAGATATATGCACAATATAACTACTAACAACGAGAGAAATTTTTTCATGGGAGAAGTTGCCAAATTTTGCGAATAACAAGGGATCCGACTCGATATTGCATAAGTTGCGCATCCACAAGCTAATGGACAAGTCGAAAGAACTAACGGTCTTATTTTACAAGGACTTTGACCTTGTATCAAGGCACCACTTCGTCGTGCCGCGGGGGCTTTGGCGGAAGAATTACAGTCTGTGATATGGAGCTTGCGTACAACTCCTAACAGATCAACCAGATACACTCCTTTCTTCTTAGTCTACGTTGTAGAAGCAGTTCTTCCAAGCGATCTAACTCATCAGTCTCCACGAGTCAAAGTGTATATCAAAGAAGATGCAAAAGTTTCTCGACAGCAATTATCTTGATATAATCAAAGAAGTATGCGTCGTTGCTGAGCAGAGATCTACAGCCTATCAGCAGAAGTTGCGCAAGTATCATAGTCAGAGAGTACAAAACCGTTCTTTCAGGAAGGGCAATTTGGTTCTCCTACTTGTGCAAAAAAGAAAGCACAAACTTTCCCCGATTTGGGAAGGACCTTTTATGATCAGCAGGGTTATGCATAATGGGTCATATTATTTAACCGATATGAGACCAGTCAAGGAAAGACCAGATACTCGAAAAAGAAAGAGAGTTGGTGGTAGTACAGACCCGGATGAGATAGACCTTCCATGGAATATTGCAGAGCTACATCCCTTCTATTATTAGTTATATTTCCTTGTAATCATAAATGTATATGTTCAAAGTGAAATAAAGTGTTGGTTTCCGCATGTGTTATCTTTGAGAAGTTTTTTTTCCATCTTATTTCCAAAAGAGCATGTCATTTTCAGAAATCCCAGAATGCTTGAAAGTACTTTATGCTCATGTTCGTTCTGGTTATGATTTTTGAATATCTAAAAATGTTACCCTAGGGTAAAAAATTCAATTTATTGTTTATACTTTGGTTTTTTATCTGATTGCTTAGACGCGGGTATCTTCCGAGTAATGAATTGTTGTTACTGGAAGCCAACTCTGTTTCTGAGTTTAAACTGGTTTAGCAATTGAGCTCCGTTGCTTGGCAAAGTTTCTGCGCTAAAGGTTGGCCGGCTCATGAAAGGGACGAGGCAGAGAGCCAGATAAAACGATAAGTATAAGCATAAAATGTAGTGCTTCAAAAAATTTCAAAGCACACACATAAAATATATACAAACAAAAGTGCTACGATAGTAATAGCATCAGTTATTACAGACCAGCACAATCAAAATATTGTTTCCATCATTACATGCCCAAGTTCAGAATAATGCAGTATAAAATGTTTATGCTGCAAAATCAGGTGGTGGTGATGGAGAACGTGGAGCGCTGGAGTCGACATCATTGTCGCCTTAGACCTCGGACTCGGAAGCTGCTTCAACAAGGATGTCTTCTGGCTCTTGAGGTGAGGGAGGCACATCGACAGATTCGAAGAATGGCGTCGTGTAGTTGGTCATCTTCGCCACACGACAAGCGTAACCTGCACAAGAATCTTGGATAGCTTTAATGTTCAGTGGGTTTCCCCCATCGTCCTCATCGGCGATACCCTTGGTGACGTGCCAGATTTCCATATCGCTATGGTGGCTCATCACCATGGTATGGGCAGTGTGTGCAGCAGTCCGAGCATAGGAGATCTTCTAGTCTTCAATTAGCTTTGGAATCTCCTTGGCCTTGTCCCTCACCTCTTGCACTGGCATCTTATGCAAGTCGGAAAGTTTGAACAACTCGCCAGCCTCTTCACGAGTCTGCCGGAAGTCAAACAAAATATCTCCAACAAGCTTGATTCGCTCGAGGCGAGGTTCGGAGGTAGGAGAGTCAGAAAGGTTAAGGGGGGCTAGGAAAGAACCAAAAGTCAAAATTCGACTGGGCATGCTCCTCACGGAGGCTGTTCAGTTCACTCTCTGTGGCCTGGGCTAGATCCCTCTGACTATCGAAGTCCTTCTGAAGATCATCCAATTGTTTATCTTGGAGGGCTATCAGCTTCTAGAGCCTCACGGTCTCATGGTTGCTTGACTCCAGGACAACAGCTACGGATTTCTCAGACTCAATAGTAAGCTTCTCAAGCTTGTCCTGGAGCTCAGCATTCTCCAAATCCAAGACCTTGAAGTTCTCGGATTGCTCCACCATCTTGCTGGATTCACACAACAATTCTGCAAAGAGAAAAATATCAGTCAGACAAAACAAGTTTGACTATGACAATAACTAAATAACAAAGAGGAAGTCGGAAAAGTTTACCTTCTGATTCATCCTTTTCAACTTTTAACTTTGAATTCTCAAGGCGCGGGGTTTTGATTTCCTTGCGTTTATTGCATATATTCTTGAGCAATTCCTGGTTGGAAGATGCAATTTTCTGTAAGTTTAGAGACGGAATATCGTCATACGGCTACTAAGACTCGGGCTACAAATTTAACTAAGTAAAAATACAGCACGAGCCTTGGGGGCTACACTACATTGTTCTTTTGCATCCTATAAGCATCAACTCAGATTCAACGATGTTCATCCGACTTTATGATTGGGGGCTAGAGGATATGATAATAAAAACACTTCAAATAAGAATCAGAAACTTACAATGTGTTTGAGGTGCAACTTCTCAAATCTGAGTTTAGTGTTATGAACACTTTCTCGGCTATGGAGAGGGAGGGAACGTCCGTCGTTGGGAGTTCGCTAGACTCTATCTTCGCGTCCCGGACCAAAATTTGGTCCAGGAGGCTGACCAGCTTCACGTCCTCCATCTCCTGGCTTGCTGCCTCTGTAGTGAGGGTTTGCTTCTCAAGACTGGACTGAGCTAGCCTGAGGATCTCCTCCTTCTTCTTCTGTTTTAAGCCGGAGGCAGCAGAGCCGGCCACTTTATCTAATTGACCTGTAGATATTACCATGGGATCATTACCCTTGACGGGTTCACCCTTGTTAGTTGCCTGGCCACCAACGGTGACCAGGGCTTTTGAGATGTTGCCGGCAATAGGAGAGGTAGAATCCTCAGGTGTTGTCGATGGGGTACTGGTTGGAGTCGGCGGCATCGCTGGGGAGATAACAAGCTTCTGCTGACGCACTGGCTTGCCTGGTTTGCTGTCTGGCTTAATCTTACTCTTCAAAAATGCTTTAGATCTGAAGCACGGAAATCTGAATGTCGGGTGTGCTTTGGAAAGAAAGAAAGGTACAAGGTACTGTAAACAAAGACAAGGTGCTTACTTTTTAACTACTGGCAGCACTTGGCTACCAGCAGTGATAACAACTTCCTTCACCTTACGCTTCTTAGAGGCGGAGGCATAAACTTCTTGCACCTCATCATCCTCTGTTGCCTCCGGATTGTCTGAGAGATAGCCCTCTAGTGGAGCCAGCTCAGACTCGGGGAGTTTCTCGAGCTGACAAAGTCAAAAGGCATCGATGAAAATAGAGTCATAGAAAGAAACAGAAAAGAATGACAAAACGCGAAAGCAGAGTCGAAATAATTACAGGACTCAGAGGACGGTTGGACGTAAACATCTTCATGGAGACATTCGGAACTTTTTGTTCCACTCTCTCTTTGATCAAATACTGCATGATGGTCCTGTAATCCTTAGGCGGAATCTAGTTCGGGTTGACCCCGCATGCTGTCCTTCTTGTCGTCGGTGATGGTGTACATGAGGCGATCTCCATGGTGCTGCAGAGGCTGAATCCGGCGCTCCAGCTAGAAGTGGATCAAGTCGGATCCACGAAGGCCCATGTGCTTCATCAGAAACTCAATACGCCTCTTGGCGAGGATCAAGATATCTGACAGTTCCGGCGCCTCCGTGTCCCATGATTTTTTGTGCGGAGCGGCATCGTCGGCGAAGGCCGGAAGACCTTCCGCCTTTCCAGGAGCCAGAATATCCTTATGATAGAAGAAAGTTACGGTCCAGCGTTTGACTGATTCGCTCGTTAATCCTAGGATAAACTCGATTTCTCCTAAGGGCTAAGCTAAGAGTGCCGATGGCGTAAAGGAACACCGACATTGATGGAATTCTTCCGCGTATCATAGTAGTACGGGAAAAGGGTGAGCCTTGGCATTTTGATCTGGTTGTACCCAGAGTAGGCGTCAAGGAAACATAGCGACTCCGAGCCCGCGGTGGAGTCGATAATTTGGTCGATCCACGGGAGGACAAACTGCTCCTTTGGGCAGGCGTTGTTCAAGTTTGTGTAGTCGATACACATCCTCCAGGTCCCGTTCTTCTTCTCGACCAGGACTGGGTTTGCCAGCCACTTGGAGTACTTGATTGGCCGGATGAAGCCTGCAGCGAGTAGACGCTGCACCTCCTCGGCGATGGCTCGGCGGCGCTCCTCATTGAAGGGTCGTAGCGACTATTTGACGGGTCGCACTTTGGGGTCGGCGTTTAGCTTGTGCTCAGCGAGCTCCCTAGGGACACCAGGCATGTCAGAGGGCTTCCATGCAAAGATGTCCCTATTCTCATGGAGGAACTCGATGAGCGTGCCTTCCTAGGCTGGGCTCATGCCCATCCCGATCGTCACCGTGTGGCTGGAGTCGCCTGGGACCAGCTCGACGGTGCGGCTGTGCCTCGTCGCCTCGAAGGTTGAGGTGTTTGCGCCCTCCGAGTTGGGCTTCTTGAGTATGGTGGGGTCATGGTTGTTGACCCCGCTCGCGTACTTGGCAAGCTCATCGGCATGGTTGGTCTCTGCCGCGATGACGGCGTCAGCGAGTTCGGCTCCTTTGGCCTCGCACTCGGCGGCCATGTCGGGGTCGCCGTTGATGGTGATGGCGCCGCACGGCCCGGGGAGCTTCATCGCGTTGTACGCGTAGTGGGGCACTGCCATGAACTTAGCGAACGCCTGGCGTCCCAGGATGCAGTGGTAGGGGCTGTCGAAGGGCACCAGCTCGAAGACGATCCGCTCGGTGCAGAAGTTTGCTGGTGTGCCGAAGGTGACTGGCAGTGTGACCTTGCCAATCGGGTACGCCTTCCGACCGGGGACGATGCCATGGAACGTGGTGTGGGTCGTCTCGATCATCGACTGCGGGAGTCGCAGCCGCCTGAAGGTGTCCAGGTACAAGATGTTGATGGAGCTGCCGCCGTCCATCAATGTCTTGGGGAGCCAGTAGTCGCCGACCTTAGGCTTGACCACCAGGGCGACTCAGCCTGGGTACTCGATGCGTGGCGAGTGGTCTTGGCGGCTCCAGGTGATGGGCTGCTCCGACCAGTTGAGGAACTGGGGAACGTCCACCTAAGCCACCGCGTTGAAGGCGACGGCGCGGGCGATGACCTTCTTCTCGCGCTTCGTGTTGAAGCCTGTGAAGGTATGGAGCGAGCCGGCCACTTTGCCGAATTTTCCGCCGTTTGGCGGGTCGTTGTCGGGGTCCTCCCGTGCTCGCCGTGGCTTCTCGATCTCCCTGAGGGTGTGGTAGTCGGCGGTTGTGTGCGTTGCGGGCTTCTCTTCCCTGCTATGAAACGCACAAGGTTGGTTAAGGAGGGCCGCGGGGTCAAACCTTGGCTTGGCCTTGTAGTTTCCGCCGTCGCGGCGTTGTCCTCCGTCGCTGCGGAAGCTCTTGGGCTCGCGTTGTGCGTGCCCGGCGTTGGCGACGAAGTCGACTCGCCCGTCACTGCGGCGCTTGTCGGTGAGGCGAGTGTTGCTGTAGCGTAGGTCGGACCGTCGTCCGCTGTCGTTGCCGCTCGTGTGGCATTGACCTCCCGACTCGTCGTCGGTTTCCTGGTTTGGATATTCCTCCGCGTACCGTTTGGCGATCTCGAGGAGGTCCGGTATGTTGTCGAGCGTGCGAGAGTGTCGCTTGAGCTTGGCGACCAGAGGCTCGTAGCGGCACGAGGTCTTGAAGCAATGGATCGCGGTGTCCGGGTGGATGCCGACCGCGTTGTACCAGAGTTCTTGCCACCGTTGGACCCAATTGCGGGTCGACTCACGGGGTCCCTAGACGCATCGCTCCAGGTCCTCGATGGTGGTGGTGCGGGTGTAGGAGCACTCAAAGTGCCTGACGAAGGCGTCGCGCATCTCCTCCCAGGAGTCGATGCTATCCTGGGGGAGGGTGTTGATCCACTGCCTGCACGTCCCCTCCATCATCAGGGGGAGGTAACGGGCGGCTAGCAGGTCGGTGTGGCCTGCGATCCCCATCGCCATGAGGTATGTATCGAGCCAGACGGCGGGGTCGTACGAGGGGTCGTACTTTTCTATCTCCTTCGGCGCCTTAAAGTTTGGCGGGTACTTCTCGCCTCGGATCATTGGTCCGAAGCACTTGGGGCCGAGTCGACTGAGCGACCCCATGGGCTCGCCGTCGCGGCGATTGGTTAGGGTGTGTCGCAGGTCGTCGGGCTGGCGTGCGCGCCAGCTTTGGTTGTTGATAATGTGGGTGCGGGCGTCGATGGGTTGACCGTTGGCAGCGACGAAGTTGGTCGCTGGCCTGGGGTCGTTGGTGGAGAGTGCCGCGTTCGCGGGTCGGTGTTGGAGCTGCAGTGGCTCTGGTGGCGGGCAGTTGAGGGTGTTTGCTACCATTGGGCGGCCGCTTGAGGCCGCTCTGCTTCCCGAAGAATGCGAGTACACTCGACCCTGCGAGTCGGCGCCCGCGTTTTGCTGCTCAACGGCCTTTGCGATCAGGGCCCTGACGTACTGGATCTGTAGGGCGCCGTCGCCCATGGCCGTGATGTTGTCGGCTGCTGCTCGGCCTGCCACGAGGTTGTCCATCGGGGTGGAGAACAGTGGGAGGCCGTTTGCGTCTCGCTCCCGTGAGGAGACTACTATCCGCGGCTGGTCCCTGGGAGGTGTGCGGTTGGGTGGAGGTGGGGCGCCCATCGCCGCCGACCCTGGCGGGGGTCGGGCGCTTCCTCTTGGTGGCGCGTTCTCGCAGATCGCGCGCTCGGCCACGCGGGCCGGGTCGTTTTCGTCGTCGAAGTTCAGGGTGCGCCCCTGAACGGTGGGGTTCAGGAGCGACCTGATCTGCTGCTGGTGGTAGCGCGATAGCTCCTGCGCCGTCACCTGCTCGAGGCGAAATTTTTCGCGCTCGGCTTGCTCCTTGCGCACAGCCTCCGCCAGTTTCAGGCGGAGTTCCTCGACCTCCGTAGCCGTGGCGTTAGGAGGGATTGGGGTGGAGAAGGGGTCCTCCGGCGGCTCGGTGCCAGTCGCGATGTAAGTCACGGCGTGGCGACCGGTGCCGTCGCGGAGGTCGGCGGAGTTTTCCGACCCGGATTCGAAGTCGAAGATCCCGAGGATGGAGGGGTCCTCGAAGTCTCCCACGTTGGAGACCTGGGTGATGGAGCCCGCGGATGAAGCCACGGTGATGGATCCGGCGAGTGACGCCGGGGTCGCCGAGTCGGCGTCGTCGTTGAGGGCCGCGTCTTCTGCGGCCGCTGAGTTTTCGGCCACGTCGCTATGGGCCGAGTTTTACTCGGAGGCGAGGTGATGGATCGTGCGGATCTGGATCTCGGAGAGCCGATCGCGTGGCGGCGACTCGCGGATGCGAGCCAAGTCCTCTGAGACGATGACGTCGGTGAGGCCGACGAAGAGGCTGATCGTGCCGACCGGCAGGATCACGCTGTGTGTGACGGGTCGCGCCGCCGGGACATAGCTGCTCGGCAAGATTTGGAGCATCTCGCCGATCTCTATCATGTGGCCGGTGGCGACCGTCTCGTTGATGGGCAGATTGGATCTCGCCGCAGAACACCGGCCAGACCGGCCAGTCCCCACGGTGGGCGCCACTGTCGTGGGAATGGTCACGGCAGATGCTGCAATCGGCAGCGAGTAGTAGAACAAGGGGCAAGGGCGGCCAGCCATCTGTGGTGCGAGATGAGGGCGGAGACACAGGGTTTTACCCAGGTTCGGCCCCCGAAGGGTAAAGACCTACACCTGCTAGATTGTATTATGGAGGTGGTACAATGGGCGAGCTCGGCGGCTAGGCGGCGAGTCGCTTGGGTATATGATGGAACGTATCTCTACACGCCTCGCAGGGAGGTTTATATAGGCCCACCTCCCCTAGGGTTTACATATCTCAACCGAATCAGTTAAGGCTTCGGTACTCGTTTAACCTAATCCGACTGGGCCTATCTACTCGCCTGGGCCTTCAGCTTCCAGTCGCTTGGATCCATGCCGGGCCTTGATCCAGTCACCGTCCTGCAGGCCCACTCGCCAGGTCTTGGGCCAGTCGGAAACGTCCTGCTGGGTATACCCTGGTAGGCGCATCCCCATCAGTAGTCCCCGAGGCCGTTGTCGATTAGGCGTAGGTGGCTGCTGGTAGTCGGAGTATACGGCTTCAGAGTAGACATCCAGTCGAATCGTCGGCGGGCTCCTGTATAAAGGAGAAAACTAGTCATCCAGATCGCAGCTTTGGCGAGTCGAATCGGCGCAACACTGTCATAGTGATCAGGTCGGCGAGCCGAGTGGCTGAAGTTGGACCGTTAAATGTGGTCAAACTAGCCGTTGGGGTAATCCAACGGTAACTTTTGGCATAATCACCGCGTAGTAACGGCTCCCTGATTTGGCGGGTAACAACCGCTATATAAGGGGAATGGCAGGCGATCAGAGAACCACCTTCTCGCCATTTCCTCCGATTGCGCGTACTTTCGCCTCCCTTCGCATCGTGATCCAGCCGACCCGAAATCCTCCGACCCCCCACAAATCCTTCCACCATGGCCCTCTCCACCGAACCTTGGGGTAGATCTAAGTGTAAGAGAGCGCAACTGGCTTCCTTTGAGGAGGGCGGGATCCTGTGCGCCGGCTGCTGGCGCATCCCCGCGGCCGGAGAGGTGACCCGAGCCCGCGCGAGAGGGAATTCATCTGCTTCACCAGCCATCTAGAACGGGGGCTAGGATTCCCCACGTCCCTATTCTTCCGGCGCTTCTGCGCCTACTACGGGATCCAACCATCGGACCTGGGTCCTCACAGCATCGAGCAGCTCGCCATCTTCGTGGCGTTCTGCGAATGCTACTTGGGATGCCGGCCCTACTTCCCTCTATGGCAAGATCTGTTCCACGGACGGATGAGCCGCGAGGAAGCGGGCAGCCCAATGCTTGCCGCGGGCGGCCTAACTTTCCAGCTGAAGTCGAAGGCTTCGTTCTTCGACTTGATGCTGCCCGCCAAGGCGGCGAGCGCCTGGAAGAAATCTTGGTTCTATGTTGCCGAGGCGACCCCGGAGGGCGAGGTGGCGATCCCACGGTACTCCGCCAACCGGTCCGAACCGCGCCGTCTTCAAGTCGGCAAGCTCCCCAGCGACCAGCGAATGGTCGTGGACGAAATGCTCCAAACCATCCGCGGTCTGAAGAAGAAGGGCCTCCAGAAGATCAACTTGTACAACTGCTGGCTCGGGCGGCAGCTCGTCCCTCTGGCTCGGCGCGAGCACTACATGTACCAGTACACCGGCCGGGAGGACCCGACGAAGTCCTGCCTCGCCGAGTGGAAGCTCGAGGACTACACCGCAGCGCTGAAGAAGATCACCTAGGCGGTGTACCTGGACGCACAGGCTGGGGTCGCCCCCTACACCGCAAAGCGTCCAGCCCCAACGGGAATCACCTCGCTTCATTCGCAGTCGCAGTTTTTGCAGTCGCGGTCATTCTAATTTCATCTTGCGTTCATTGCAGCTATTCCATGTGGTGGAAGGATGGCTCCCGCCTTCGGATGACGAGAATTCGAGCTCGTCCGTCCAGGACATGGGCGAGTCGCCTCCCGCCAAGGGCAACGCCGGGAGTGACGAGAGTGACGGCGATGACGATTCCGAGGAGGAGGTCGCCCCGCTGGTCTGCAAGACCCGCGGGCAGCGTCAACGTGAGCTTGAGGCGAGCAAAAGCCTCGAGCGTCATGACGACAATGAAGAACTTCCGGAGACCACCTCACGCCGCCAGGCTACTCCGTCGAAGAAGAAGAAGAAGAAGAAGAAGAAGAAGAAGAAGAAGGAGAAGGAGGCGAAGGCCCCATCGAAGGAGAAGACGAAGCCGATGAGGCCGGCCTCGCCACCGCGCTCGGGGAGCAGCTCCGACGCCCCCAGCCCGGCCAAGGACGAGGCACCACCGACGGCAACCACGCTGGACACGGCCACTATCGAGGTGCCACTGGATTCGATGCCTCCGCCATTCGCCCCAGTTTCTGGGCTGGGGGATGTTCCGGCTGCAGCGGCTTCGCCTCGTAGGGAAGCTCCTGCCGAAGATGTCCCAGAGGCTCCGGTTGCGGCCTCGATGACGAAGAAGCCGTCCGAGTCTTGGGCACGCGACGTCCTGGAGATGGGGCTCAGCCGCCGACTGGGCCCTGAACTGGAGAAGACGGTCGGCCTCCGCACGGGGCTATGCTTCATTCCAGTCGCCAAGTGAGTTTACTCACCTACCTTTGTCTTCCATAGCAGCTTGAATTATCTTGCTTACATGATTGATGTACAGGACCGCAGTGAAGAGGATGGGCCACCCGACCGTGCCTAAGATGCCACCCGTCGTCAGCGAGGAGGATCCTTCCCGTAAGAGGAAGGCGGACAAGGTCGTCGTCCCTACGGATGGCGGCAAGAAGGCCAAGGGAGATGATGTCGTCACGATTTCTGACGACACGGCGGTCGCGCCGACTGAACCCGCAACAGAGGCGGCCGCGTCCACGAAGGAGGGCGCTCCCTCGCCTGGAGCGGCCGAGCCGACCTCCTTCGGTGCGGGTGCCTCCATCGCGACATTCCCGTGCTTCATGGCCAAAGCGGCCGCAGCGAGTGGAACTTCGCCCTCGAGCCGTGCACCTGGGGTCGCCGATGCGGAAGTCGAACAGCGTCGTGGGTACACGCCAGCTCTCCTCGCGTCCGTGGATGCGATACAACTTCATGGCATGCTTGGCGCAGCCATCCAGGTTTGTCCAGTCCCCGAGGATCAGGTCGGTGTTTTGTAGCGGTCTGATTCTTTAAGTGTCTTGTTATTATTTTTCGCATCCAGTCCCCGAGTGCGCACTCGCTGAATTTCAGCGGGTGGGCACTTAGGATTTCTTGATTGCCAGTCCCCGAGTGCGCACTCGCTGAATTTCAGCGGGTGGGCACTTAGGATTTCTTGATTGCCAGTCCCCGAGTGCGCACTCGCTGAATTTCAGCGGGTGGGCACTTAGGATTTCGCTTTGGTTGACTGTTTGAATTGTGTGCAGGGTCTGCAACGCGAGTCAGCTGACCGATTGGCAGCAAAACACCACGCGGAGAAGGAACTGGCCGCCGTCCAAGAGGCGAATAAGGGGCTTCAGACAGTTGCCGCGAAGGCCGAATAGGCTCGCCAGGGACTTGTCCCCGCGGGTGAGTTGGCAGCGGCGCAATCGGCACTGAGCTCGGCTGAGAAGCGGATCGCCGAACTCGAGCGCGAGCTGAGGGAGGCGAAGGAGGAAGCGAGCTCGGCGGATGGGCGAGCCAAGGCCGCTATTACCTCCGCCGCAGAGGATCGCAAAGTGTCCGACGCCCTTGTTGCTGGGCTTCAGGACGACTATACTTCGCTTCAATGCTTCATCACGGATCTCTCCCGCCCCTTGATTGGTAAGTGTACCTGCCTCTTCCAATAACATGTGTTCTGTTGTGATGCCCGACGTACTCATTGTTGTCTTCTATTCGCAGGTCACATTCTTGATAGCGCGGAAGAGGCGAGCTCGTTCGACGCGCGGCAGTGTGTGCCCACGCTTGTCGACTCGGCGACGTTGTCGGCGATGTGCATCCGAGCCTACCTCCAGGAGATATCACCCACGGAGGTAATTCCCAGCGACCTTGTCGAGGTGTGGAAGTACTTGGAGAAGGCGCCCTCGGTCGTTGAATTCATGACGCGATCGGCTTTTTGGCGCGGAGCGTCCACGGCGCTTAGCCTTGGACTTGCTCACTTCCCGGAGGACTTCGACCTCGATGACGTGACGAGTGGCTACCCGTCGTCGACTGGCGCAGTGGAGCTTTCCGAGGTGCTCAAGTTGACGGACCGCGCCGCGATGTACTCCGAGCGTGTCTGGGCAATGGGCGACCTCCTTCCGTACCAGGAGACGGTCGTCGCGCCCAACGACCCCGAGCCGCGGCACCGGGATTTCAAGGTCAAGCAACCCTTCCGCGCGGCGATGGCGGGTGAGCTGACGACGTACCCGTCAAACCCGTACACGCCGTTCATCCGCAATCGCCGGGGTGCTGGCGAGTCGTCATCGAAGCCTGCAGAATAGGACAGTTTGCCCTGGGGCGTTAGTAGCAGGTCTGCCATATGGTCATATTTTGTAATTTGAGACAATGCTACATGCTATTGAATGAGACATCGTGTCTGTTTTGGGATTTGTCATGTGTTTTGTGATTGAGGTTTGAACGAGTCCCCGAGCGCGTCCGCCCTTTTGTGGGGTTTACCTCGTGTGTGATATGTTTGTTGTTTTTGAATGTTTTGTTATTGTGGTCAACTCGCCCAGACTCGAAGAGCCAGTCGCTAGGCGACTCCCTTGAGCGCTCTGTACTTCGCCGTTTTCCCTTGCGCGAACGAGGTCGGGTGGCCGAGTCCCCGAGCGTGGTACTTGGTTGTTCTAGGCGCGACTCGAGGGTGGGTGAGGACTTGGCGCGTTTAGTTTGAGCGCATCACTCCTACCTGGCCCGTGGGGTCAGTCGCGTGGCGAGTCCTGGGCATGCTCTCATACTTGGCATTTTCCCGAGCCGCTCGCGCTGAACTGGTCATCAGTCCTCGAGCGTGGTACGTGGCCGTTCGAGTTGCTATGTCGAGGATGTGGAGGATCGTGGTCGCTGTGAGAAGCGAAGGCAGTTGTCTTGGCTCGTAGAGCCAGTCGGGCTAGGCGACTCCAGTGGGGCTCCGGGTAGGCGTTTTTCGTGGACGGTGTACAACCTGAGGTGACCCAGTGCATGTGCATCGCACTACTTAGCCGTGCCGATCGCTTGACCAAAGGTTGACTTCTGCGGTTAGCTTGACGCTGTTATTACGAGTGCGAGTGGCACAAGACACGGAGAGTAGGCGCAATTTGGGGTAACCGATTCTTTTTATTTCATAGCGACTGGAGAGTACATGTGTGGGGTTCTAGGGGTAGAACTTCCGTAAGAGGTTTACATTCCATGGTCGCTTGACGTCGAGTTCGCCGTCCCCGTGGACGTCGATGAGGTAGTAGGCGTCGTTGCCGAGTACTCTCCCGATGGCGAATGGTCCTTCCCACGGAGGGGAGAGCTTGTGCATGCCCTTCTTGTCCTGGATGAGGCGCAACACCAGGTCGCCTTCTTGGAAGGTGCGAGTTTTCACCCGCCAGCTGTGGTAGCGGCGGAGTCCCTGCTGGTAGATGGCGGTGCGCGAGCGAGCTAGGTCGTGTGACTCGTCGAGTTGATCGACTCCATCCTGTCGTGCGAGTTCGTTCGCAGCCTCTGTGTAGTGGACGACCCTCGGAGAGTCGTGCTCGAGGTCGGTGGGCATGACTGCCTCGGCGCCGTACACCATGAAGAAGGGGGTGAATCCTGTCGACCTGTTGAACGAGGTGCGGATGCCCCAGATACGGAGGGTAGGTCCTCGACCCAGCACCCGGCGGTGCGCTCGAGTGGAACTTGGAGTCGCGGCTTCAGGCCGTGGAGGATGCTTTGATTGGCCCGTTCCGCCTGGCCGTTGGATTCCGGGTGGGCGAATGATGCGAGGTCGAGCCGGATGTGGTGTTCCTCGCAGAATTCGGCCATGGCTCCCTTGGCGAAGTTGGTTCCGTTGTCCGTGATGATGCTGTTTGGGAACCCGTAGCGGTATATGAGCTCGCGTAGGAATTTAGTGGCAGTCTTCCCATCGCATTTCCGGACTGGCTTGGCCTCCACCCACTTCGTGAACTTGTCGACCGCGACCAGGAGGTGGGTGTAGCCGGAAGGAGCCTTCTTGAAGGGGCCTACCATGTCCATGCCCCATACGGCGAATGGCCAGGTGATGGGGATTGTCTTGAGCGCTGAGCTCGGCACGTGCGTCTGGTTGGCGTACTTCTGGCACCCGGCGCACCGCTGGACAATGTCGACAGCGTCGGCGTGTGCGGTGGGCCAGTAGAAGCCATGCCGCATAGCCTTGGAGACCAGAGAGCGGGCGCCGGCGTGGTGGCCGCAGTCGCCGGAGTGGATGTCATGGAGGATCTTGCGTCCTTCTGCGGGTTGGACGCAGCGTTGGAACACGCCGGTGACGCTGCGCTTGTGGAGCTCGCCGTCGATGATGGTGTAGGACTTGCATCGGCGTGCGATCATCCGAGCGTCCGTCTCGTCTGCCGTCAAGGTGCCGGCCTCCGGGTAGGCGATGTAGGGCTTGGTCCAGTCGTTTGGCTCGGTGACGAGTGCGACCATGGCTGCCTCCGGTTGTAACGGGACTCCGATGTCGATCTCCCTCGGGGGGAGACTGATGGCTTGGTGATTGTGTCGAGGAAGACGCCGGCGGGTGGTGCGAGTCGAGCCGACCCAATGCGAGAGAGTGCGCCGGCCTCCTCGTTCTTCCGCATGTCGATCCACTCGACGGAGTAGCCTGTGAAGTGTCCGCCCAGCTTGTCCACTGCTTGGCAGTACGCCGCCATGGTGGGGGAGACGGCGTCACAGCTGCCAGCGACTTGCCCAGCGACGAGGTCGGAGTCTCCGTAGCAGCGTAGGCGGTTGACATTCATCCACTTGGCAGCTCGCATGCCGTGGAGTAAGGCCTCGTACTCGGCCATGTTGTTGGTGCAGGGTGTGAAGTCGAGGCAGAGGACGTAACGGAGCTTGTCGCCCTTCGGTGATGTCAGCACGATCCCTGCGCCTGCGCCGTCCGCGTTCTTGGAGCCGTCGAAGTGCAGGCTCCAGTAATGGAGGTATGGCAGCTTCTCTGGCTGCTGGGCCTCTTCCCAGTCAGCGATGAAGTCCGCTAGGGCCTGAGACTTGATCGCTTTTCGTGGCTCGTATTTGATGTTGTGTACGCCGATCTCGACGGCCCACTTGGCGACCCGCCCGGTCGCCTCGCGGTTGCGGATGATGTCCTGTAGTGGTGCTGAGCAGACGACCGTGATCGGGTGCTCCTGGAAGTAGTGCGGAAGGCACCGCTGAGCTCTGAAGACCGCGTATACCAGCTTTTGGTACTGCGGGTATCGCTGGCGCGACTCGGTGAGGACCTCGCTGATGTAGTACACCAGTCGCTGTACTGGGCGCTCCTTTCCTTCCTCCGGTCGCTCGACGACCATGACGGCGCCGACGACGCGCTCGGAAGCCGCGACGTAAACCATCATGGGTTCTTTGTCGGCGGGGGCGGCGAGTAGCGGTGCGGCGAGTAGCAACTTTTTGAGGTCGCGAAGCGCGTCATCCGCCTCCTTATCCCACTGGAAGGTGGGGTTCTTGCGCATCAGGCGGTATAGGGGCATCGCCTTTTCGCCCAGGCGGGGGATGAAGCGACTGAGAGCCGCTACTCACCCGGCCAGTTTCTGGACGTCGCGCAGGCACTCAGGTTTGCCGAGCCAGGCGATCGTGTCGATCTTCGTGGGGTTCGCCTCGATCCCTCGCTTGGAGACAACGTACCCCAATAGTTGTCTTGCTGGTACACCGAAGGTGCACTTGCCTGGGTTAAGCTTTATCTTGTATTTTCGCAAGTTGGCGAACGTTTCCGCCAGGTCGGCGAGTAGGTCACCCTGGCGAGCAGACTTTATGACCACGTCATCGATGTAGACGTGGATGTTGCGGCCAATTTGGCTCGCAAGGCACTCTTGCATGCACCGCTGGTAGGTCGCCCCGGCGTTCTTGAGGCCGAAGGTCATGGCGGTGTAGCAGAAGGCTCCGAATGGCGTGATGAACGCTGTCTTCTCCTCGTCCTCGACAGCCATTTTGATCTGGTTGTACCCAGAGTAGGCGTCAAGGAAACATAGCGACTCCGAGCCCGTGGTGGAGTCGATAATTTGGTCGATCCGCGGGAGGACAAACTGCTCCTTTGGGCAGGCGCTGTTCAAGTTTGTGTAGTCGATACACATCCTCCAGGTCCCATTCTTCTTCTCGACCAGGACTGGGTTTGCCAGCCACTTGGAGTACTTGATTGGCCGGATGAAGCCTGCAGCGAGTAGACGCTGCACCTCCTCGGCGATGGCTCGGTGGCGCTCCTCATTGAAGGGCCGTAGCGACTGTTTGACGGGTCGCACTTTGGGGTCGGCGTTTAGCTTGTGCTCAGCGAGCTCCCTAGGGACACCAGGCATGTCAGAGGGCTTCCATGCAAAGATGTCCCTGTTCTCACGGAGGAACTCGATGAGCGCGCCTTCCTAGGCTGGGCTCATGCCCGTCCCGGTCGTCACCGTGTGGCTGGAGTCGCCTGGGACCATCTCGACGATGCGGGTGTGCGTCTGCGCCTCGAAGGTTGAGGTGTTTGCGCCCTCCGAGTTGGGCTTCTTGAGTATGGTGGGGTCGTCGTTGTTGACCCCGCTCGTGTACTTGGCGAGCTCATCGGCATGGTTGGTCTCTGCCGCGATGACGGCGTCAGCGAGTTCGGCTCCTTTGGCCTCGCACTCGGCGGCCATGTCGGGGTCGCAGTTGATGGTGATGACGCCGCACGGCCCGGGGAGCTTCATTGCGTTGTACGCGTAGTGGGGCGCCGCCATGAACTTGGCGAACGCCTGGCGCCCTAGGATGCAGTGGTAGGGGCTGTCGAAGGGCACCAGCTCGAAGACGATCCGCTCGGTGCAGAAGTTTGCTGGTGTGCCGAAGGTGACTGGCAGCGTGACCTTGCCGATCGGGTACGCCTTCCGACCGGGGACGATGCCATGGAACGTGGTGTGGGTCGTATCGATCATCGACTGCGGGAGCCCCAGCCGCCTGAAGGTGTCCAGGTACAGGATGTTGATGGAGCTGCCGCCGTCCATCAATGTCTTGGGGAGCCAGTAGTCGTCGACCTTAGGCTTGACCACCAGGGCGACTCGGCCTGGGTACTCGATGCATGGCGAGTGGTCTTGGCGTCTCCAGGTGATGGGCTGCTCCGACCAGTTGAGGAACTGGGGAACGTCCACCTGAGCCACCGCGTTGACGGCGACGGCGCGGGCGATGACCTTCTTCTCGCGCTTCGTGTTGAAGCCTGTGAAGGTATGGAGTGAGGCGGCCACTTTGCCGAATTTTCCGCCATTTGGCGGGTCGTTGTCGGGGTCCTCCCGTGCTCGCCGTGCCATCTCGATCTCCCTGAGGGTGTGGCAGTCGGCGGTTGTGTGCGTTGCGGGCTTCCCTTCCCTGTTATGAAACGCACAAGGTTGGCTAAGGAGGGCCGCGGGGTCGAACCTTGGCTTGGCCTTGTAGTTGCCTCCGTCGCGGCGTTGTCCTCCGTCGCGGCGGAAGCTCTTGGGCTCGCGTTGTGCGTGCCCGGCCTTGGCGACGAAGTCAACTTGCCCGTCGCTGCGGCGCTTGCCGGTGAGGCGAGTGTTGCTGTAGCGTAGGTCGGACCGTCGTCCGCTGTCGTTGCCGCTCGTGCGGCGTTGACCTCCTGACTCGTCGTCGGTTTTCTGGTTTGGATCTTCCTCCGCGTACCGTTTGGCGATCTCGAGGAGGTCCGATATGTTGTCGAGCGTGCGAGAGTGTCGCTTGAGCTTGGCGACCAGAGGCTCGTAGCGGCACGAGGTCTTGAAGCAATGGATTGCGGTGTCCGGGTGGATGCCGACCGCGTTGTACCAGAGTTCTTGCCACCGTTGGACCCAGTTGCGGGTCGACTCGCGGGGTCCCTGGACGCATCGCTCCAGGTTCTCGATGGTGGTGGCGCGGGTGTAGGAGCACTCGAAGTGCCTGACGAAGGCGTCGCGCATCTCCTCCCAGGAGTCGATGCTATCCTGGGGGAGGTTGTTGATCCACTGCCTGCACGTCCCCTCCATCATCAGGGGGAGGTAACGGGCGGCTAGCAGGTCGGTGTGGCCTGCGATCCCCATCGCCATGAGGTATGTATCGAGCCAGACGGCGGGGTCGTACGAGGGGTCGTACTTTTCTATCTCCTTTGGCGCCTTGAAGTTTGGCGGGTACTTCTCGCCTCGGATCATTGGTCCGAAGCACTTGGGGCCGAGTCGACTGAGCGACCCCATGGGCTCGCCGTCGCGGCGATTGTTTAGGGTGTGTCGCAGGTCGTCGGGCTGGCGTGCGCGCCAGCTTTGGTTGTTGATAATGTGGGTGCGGGCGTCGATGGGTTGACCGTTGGGGGCGATGAAGTTGGTCGCTGGCCTGGGGTCGTTGGTGGAGGGTGCCGTGTTCGCGGGTCGGTGTTGGAGCTGCAGTGGCTCTGGTGGCGGGCAGTTGAGGGTGTTTGCCGCCATTGGGCGGCCGCTTGAGGCCGCTCTGCTTCCCGAAGAACGCAAGTACACTCGACCCTGCGAGTGGGCGCCCGCGTTTTTCTGCTCGACGGCCTTTGCGAGCAGGGCCCTGACGTACTGGATCTGTAGGGCGCCGTCGCCCGTGGCCGTGATGTTGTCGGCTGCTGCTCGGCCTGCCACGAGGTTGTCCATCGGGGTGGAGAACAGTGGGAGGCCGTTTGCGTCTCGCTCCCGTGAGGAGACTACTATCCGCGGCTGGTCCCTAGGAGGTGTGCGGTTGGGTGGAGGTGGGGCGCCCATCGCCGTCGACCCTAGCGAGGGTCGGGCGCTTCCTCCTGGTGGCGCGTTCTCGCAGATCGCGCGCTCGGCCACGCGGGCCGGGTCGTTTTCGTCGTCGAAGTTCAGGGCGCGCCCCTGAACGGTGGGGTTCAGGCGCGACCTGATCCGCTGCTGGTGGTAGCGCGATAGCTCCTGCGCCGTCACCTGCTCGAGGCGAAATTTTTCGCGCTCGGCTTGCTCCTTGCGCACTGCCTCCGCCAGTTTCAGGCGGAGTTCCTTGACCTCCGTAGCCGTGGTGTTAGGAGGGATTGGGGTGGAGAAGGGGTCCTCCGGCGGCTCGGTGCCAGTCGCCATGTAAGTCGCGGCGTGGCGACCGGTGCCGTCGCGGAGGTCGACGGAGTTTTCCGACCCGGAGTCGAAGTCGAAGATCCCGAGGATGGAGGGGTCCTTGAAGTCTCCCACGTTGGAGACCTGGGTGATGGAGCCCGCGGGTGAAGCCGTGGTGATGGATCCGGCGAGTGACGCCGGGGTCGCCGAGTCGGCGTCGTCGTTGAGGGCCGCGTCTTCTGCGGCCGCTGAGTTTTCGGCCACGTCGCTGTACGCCGAGTTGTACTCGGAGGCGAGGTGATGTATCGTGCGGATCTGGCGCTCGGAGAGCCGATCGCGTGGCGGCGACTCGCGGATGCGAGCCGAGTCCTCCGAGACGATGACGTCGGTGAGGCCGACGAAGAGGCTGATCGTGCCGACCGGCAGGATCACGCTGTGCGTGACGGGTCGCGCCGCCGGGACGTACCTGCTCGGCAAGATTTGGAGCATCTCGCCGATCGCTATCATGCGGCCGGTGGCGACCGTCTCGTTGATGGGCAGATTGGATCTCGCCGCAGAACACCGGCTAGTACCCATGGTGGGCACCACTGTCGTGGGAATGGTCACGGCAGATGCTGCAATCGGCAGCGAGTAGTAGAACGAGGGGCAAGGGCGGCCAGCCATCTGCGGTGCGAGATGAGGGCGGAGACACAGGGTTTTACCCAGGTTCGGCCCCCCGGAGGGTAAAGACCTACTCCTGCTAGATTGTATTATGGAGGTGGTACAATGGGAGAGCTCGGCGGCTAGGCGGCGAGTCGCTTGGGTATATGATGGAACGTATCTCTACACGCCCCGCAGGGAGGTTTATATAGGCTCACCTCCCCTAGGGTTTACATATCTCAACCGAATCAGTTAGGGTTTCGGTACTCGTTTAACCTAATCCGACTGGGCCTATCACTCGCCTGGGCCTTCAGCTTCCAGTCTTGGGCCAGTCGGAAACGTCCTGCTGGGTATACCCCGGTTGGCGCATCCCCATCATCCAGGACCTGTAGCTCGGCGTCGTCCATGACGCTTGGGACACAGAGGCTCTGCATCTTCTTCTCGTCCGCTGCCGATGTACCCGCCACCATTCCGGAGCCAGAAGCCATCACTCTTGGAGGAGATGAAGGATTGGTGGGGGAAAGAGATTTATCTCGCGGCGTGTAGATGAGAGTGGATATGGAGGGCTCGAGGAGTACGAGGAGGCAATGAGTGAAGCGGTGGAGAGATGAATCTGGGAGAGAAGGGTTTTCTCCTCTATTTTATTTGCCTCTGTGCCAAGATTCGCTCTTTAGTTGTACGCCACACATATAGGAGAGAGGGAGGTGGCTTCCTCGCGACTCCTCTGCCCCCTCGATTCTCACGTGAGCATTAAAACCGTGCTCTCTTCTGTAGGGAGCGGACCCACCAACGGTTGTGTTGATGGGACTCCTGTCAGTGACAGGACCTGGTCTGAAAAGTTGTCAGCCCGTACGCCGCTGTAAAATCCGGCTCATGTTTCAAAACTGAGCAAGGAAAAGACTAAAGTCAGAACAAAATATATCCGACTCAACTGACTCGGAATCCTACACTAGTAAAATGAAGTTTTCGGGAACCCTTCAAGATTCTCAAGACGAAGAAACCATCAAGCTAGACGATTTATCCGACTTTGGATCTTGGAGACTTCCGGGGGCTACTATTGGGGATATACTTTCTGGGTATACCCATAGGACTCGCTGACTAGGGTGGCCCACCAACGGGTTAGAGCTTTGCTTCACGGGCGTCCCAGTCAGAGAAAGAGGAGGAGCCAGTTACGGCTACGACAAGGCCCAGAAGAGTTACCAACTTAGGCCTGTAGTATTACTTGTAGTCCAAGATGTACTTAGTTATCGACTATAATCCTAGGTCCCGGTGACTATATAAAACATCCCTATGGGAGCCTTTAGGGCACACCACCACAACTTACTCGCACAGGCGAACCTCTCTTGTAATCCATTATAATATCTAGCTTACGCCGATATATTACTTGGTTGCTAGTAGTAGTAGGATCTGATCACCGCGGTTGGATCTAAACCTAGGTAAACTTGTGCTCACCGCTCCTGGAACATCCGACGTCTCACACCCAATCTTCTCAACGCCGCTAGGACCCCCTATGGCGTACTTGTCGATAATCCGACAACAGATCAAGCACAAAGACCCATGACAAAGATGTGGTGGCGCCCAACACTTATCGTGGGACGCTTTGTTGGAAACCCCAAGAGCAAGGTATGAAGCAGCACAGCAGCAAGTTTCCCTCAGTAAGAAACCGAGGTTATCAAACCAGTAGGAGGAAGGAAACGTCACACAGGTGTTGCAAGCAACGCGGAGACCTGCACAACACAAACTCAAGACTTTGCCCCAACGAATCAGTGAGGTTGTCAAGCTCACTGGTTTGTTGTAACAAAGGATTAAACATATGGTGTGGAAGGTAATGGTGGTTTTTAGCAAGTAAACAAGTAATAGTGGAAGATGTATCAATGGTAAAGATTGGACCGGGGTCCATAGTTCACTAGAGGTGCTCTCCTTAAATAAACAACATGGCATGAAGGGTAAACAAATTACAGCGGGGCAATTGATAGGAACTGAGCAAGGCATAACAATGCAATTACTAGTCAAAAAGATCCTATGAGGTTGATTGGGAAATACAACAATATACATAGACTGCCATCCAACTGCATCTATGACTAGAAGTCCACCTTCAGGTTATCATCCGAACCCCCTCCAGTATTAAGTTGCAAGCAACAGACATCTGCTTTAAGCAAAGTGTGTAAGGTAAATAGTCCACATGTTCCATGACCAAGAGACCGTTGTTTTCTCCCTAGTAGCAACAACACATGTACAACCGAAGAGATTATTGTCACTTCCCTTGAAAACTAGAGGCATGAACCCACTATCGAGCATAAATACCCCGTATCGGAGTCACTAGCAACTACTTGGCCAAGATAACTACTAGCAATGGAGAGCATGCAAGATCACAAACAACACAAACATGATAGAATCATAAAGATAAAACCATTAATCAAACACAACATGCATAATTACAAATAGATTAGACCTTGATCATGAGCGGAGCTCACAATATCTATACACGAAAGGACAAAGGAGGAGATACAACCATCTAGCTACTAGATGGACCCATAGTTCAAGGGAACTACTCACACATCATACCGGAGAGAAGTCCTCCGGGATGATCTCCCCTCCGGCAGGGTGCCGAGAAGAACTTCAGATCCCCCCGATCTAGGGACAATGGTGGCGGCGGCTACAGACGGTTTCGTGAATTTCTGATCGGGTACCCAGGGTTTCTGCATCGGGGGCTTCTTATAGGCGAAGGGGGAGACCGAGGCGGCAACCAGCGGGGGCAAACCCTACCTAGGCGTAGGGTATGGCCCACCCGCGCCTAGGGGGGGGGGGGGGTTAGCCTCCCTGGCACGTCTCCTCGTCTCTCCTCTGGACTTCTTGTTCCCCACGGAAATTAATTGACTTTGTCCTTCGTCCCGTCCAATTCTGAGAATATTTCTTTACTAACTTTTCTGAAACCAAAAACAGCAGAAAACAGGTATATGGCACTATTGTAACTTGTTAATAGGTTAGTACCAGAAAACATGTAAAAATCACCTCAAAGTGTGGACAAGTAAAGCAACGTAGATACTAAACAAGCATGGAGCATAAAAAATTATAGATACATTTCCAACGTATCAACATCCCCAAGCTTAACTCCGGCTCATCCTCGAGTAGGTAAGTGATAAAAGAATAATTTTTGAGGTGAACTTGCACCCTCACAATAAAGATCCAACCATTTGCAAGCATTGAAAGTTGGGATCAAAGAACTCTAAACATGTGCATGAAAGATGGAGTTCTAACAATAGGACATAGTAACTATGCATGCAACATGGCAAGCTACAAACAAAGATCATGAATAACATGCATTGAAAAACGTTTGTTTGTTTCACATATAGAAAACATAGCATAGTGGCAATCAACTTGTCCCTCATAGAGTAGCAATATAATGCATAGGACACCTGCAAAGTTCACAAGGGTGACTAGAAACAAGTAGCACAAGAACAAGTAATAACACAATATGCATCAATTAATAAGCTTTGGAACACTGCACACAGAATGACAACTATTCTCTCTCAATGGTGCCTAAAGGTAGAAGGTGGTGACTCAATAATGGTGGAAGAAAGGCCTTTTTATAAAGGAAGCAGGGATTACAAGTTTCAAAAAGAGCTTCCAAAAATTATGGTACTTGTTAGCTTTCATCCCTCATTGCCCCTATCATAAGCATCTTGAAGTGGTTAAGGTTAAAGTGGAAAATCTCGAGTATATGCTTGACAAAGTATAAGTTGGCAATCTCAAGTCCCTTGAATATGAGCGCTACACCTCATGGATACTCAACTTAGGGCCCAGGCAAGTTCTTGTCACTGTAAGTATTTGCATATCATTGAGAACCGCCAACGGGGTACCCCTTGCACATGGTACAGGAGCTTTCCCATAACCAAAATGACAAGGAAAGCAGACAATGAGCATCTCAGCAATCTTTTTATTTACCATATGCATAGATTTTTATTCAGGATGCTTCATAGAGAGCTCACTGATGATGCTGCAAGTTTCCACCATGATTAGGCATGTGTCGTGGTATTGCACGGCAGATGCTACTGGGGGTAGCTTACGTAGAGGGAGCAAGGCGACGTAGGAGAATCCGGGAGCGAGATTGGCACACGATGTACCCAGGTTCAAACACAGAGGGAGCAAGGCGACGTAGAGGGAGCATGGCTTAGGCTAGCGTCCCGGGCGTTTCTCTAACACAGAATACAAACTCCATGGACTTACAAGTTCACACTTCATTTCACACTGGTAACATCCATAGACAAAAGTACAAGTGAAATGTTGAAAACGTTCCCCGTGACAGCACGGTTCTGCTAATCCCAACTTATAAGTGCAAGCATATACAACAAAGTTGTCTCAATGGTTCAAGTTTATTAGGGGAAAAGAATAAAATGTGCCATCAAGTTCGTGAGGGCTTTAATCACTAAGTTTTCACATAACAAAACAATTTTTAATTGGAAGATAGTTGAAAAAAAGAATATACTTGGAATGGTGTAACACACCATGCATAGGAGTTTATAGTGGACACTTCGGCAAAACTTGGTTTCTTGGGAGTTGGAAGCATGAGTAGAGCTTACTCATACAAGTGGAGGCTAGCAAAAGACTGGGAGCAGCCAACTAAGAGAGCAATAATGGCCATAATCATCCAGTGCAACAAAGCATACTAATAAAAGCAAAGAGTGGTACTACAAGTCAAGGACTAAATGATCATATAGGCTAATGGTGACTTGTGAGAGTCATAACATGGTGTAAGCATGTTCCAAGTCAACCCAAGCAAACACATCAAAGGAGAATACCAAAATACTATACTTTTGCATGCTAAAACAACGCATAATTTCTTCAAGGCACACAAAGCAATCCCAATTGTTTGGAACAAGACAAGCTACATCAATAATCACTAAGCATAATGCAAAAACAACACCTAGCATGTCATGCTAAAGTCTAAGTCACAGTCAATGCAAGCTCCTCTTGCACTTCAAGAAAGAACTTACTACTCCTTTCCAAACATCAAGCAACCTTATTTGCAAAACAACACAACGAGAACGGGGGTCCAAACTACTAAAGCAAACTAAACAAACCAAACAAAAACTAAGACGCTCCAAGAACAACACAACTGTGCATGAAACAATAAAAATGAAGTGTCTAGACAGACCTGAGCTTTTTATTGATGAAGAAGGGGATGCCTTGGGCATCCCCAAGCTTTGACTCTTGTACCTCTTGGATATTTCTTGGGGTGACACCATGGTGGCATCCCCAAGCTTGATCTTTTATCCATTCTTCATCTCATTGCATCACTCTCTCTCTACACCTGAAATTTTTCCTTCATACAAAACTTCACACAATCTTCATTAGCAACATTAGTTTATTCAAAAGATATTAGACCTCTGGTAAAGCTTTGGAACAGAAAGACTTTTCACTAAAAACACAAGCTACTATAGTAACTCCTTCAAAAAGCTCAATTCACCTAAAGATAACTCGAAAAGGAATCCATAAGAAGCAAATGCAAATAATGACAGAAATCTGTCAAAACATACCAGCAGGTAGAAACCGATTTTTTTGAACATCTTCTGTTTCTCAAATAAAAAAAGTGTTGAACTAAATAAAGTTATCTAACATACTAGGGGATTTATTCGGAAATTTTGAGGTTAATTGGAGTTACAGAGCCTCCTCACAAATTTTTTTGGTGGAGGACAGAAATTTGTTTCAGGACAGCAACTCCCAAAATCTTACTTCCCCCTCATTAGAGGTCATTCTTGGCACAAAAAGCAAACAAAAAGGATAAGGAGAGGTCATTACAGAAGTAATAACTTCGAATACTACAGGAAACTCTTGGGTTATCTCCCAACAAGTACTTTTCTTTAACGCCTTTAAGTTAGGCACAAGAAGCAAGAAGAATCAAGTATTTTCAAATCAAGAAGCATTAACATCAAATCTTGCTTTCAAAGGAGGAGCAAAAAACAACTTATATCTCCTCATAGGGAAGTGTTCAATACCTTTCTTGGATGTAAAATGATATTTGATGGTTCCTTCTTTCATATCAATGATGGCACCAACTGTTCTAAGAAAAGGTCTTCCCAAAGTAATAGGACAAGAAGCATTGTATTCAACATCCAAATCATAGAAATCCACAGGGACATAAGCATTATTAACCATAATAAGAACATCATTAACACTCCCCATGAGTTTCTTCTTAGCATTATCATTAAGTGGGACATCCAAATAACAATCTTCTAATGGTGGAAAATCAAGCATTTCATAAATCTTCCTAGGCATAATAGAGACACTAGAACCAAGATCACATAAAGCTTTGAGATCAAAGTCATTCACTTGCATAATAACAATGGGTTCCAAACTATCTTCTACTTTCCTAGGAATAGAAGCTTTGTGTTTTAGCTTCTCTTCCTTAATATTAACAAGAGCATCTATAATATGTTTAGTGAAAGCAACATGCATATCACTAGCATCAGGACTTCTAGCAAGCTTTTGCAAGAACATAATCACTTCAGAAATATTGCAACCATTAATATCAAACTCAAGCTTAGCATCACTAGTAGTAGGCTCACTAGGCTTAGACATAGTAGGAGGAATAGGGCCACTTGTGGTTTAGTGGAGATAGTGCACACACTATTATTTCTATCAATTTTAGCTTCCCTTTCCCACCTAGCATGAAGTTGAGTTAACAGCCTAACATTTTCATCAATAGTAACTTGTATGGCATGAGCATTAGCAAAAGTGCTTTCCATAGCTTCAGGTTTAGAAGCCATTTTATTAACCAAGGAAGTTTGAGCTTCAAACAAAGAGGATATATTTTTCTCAACAGTTAAAAGCTTTTCCTCTATAGTCTTATTGAAGGTGGTTTGTTTACTAATAAAGTCCTTGAGCACGACTTCAAGTTCTGAGGGGGCACTTCTAGCATTATTGTAAGAGCTTCCATAGGAATTGCCATTATTAGGAGGATAAGGCCTATAATTGTTGTTGCTACCAAAATTGTTCCTATAGGCATTGCTGTTGAAATTGTTGATTCTAATGAAGTTCACATCAACTTGCTCTTCTTGAGCAATCAAAGAGGCTAAGGGAACACTATTAGGATCTAAAGGATCTTTCCCATTAACAAGCATAGCCATAATACCATCAATCTTTCCACTCAAAGAGGAAGTTTCCTCAATATAATTTACCTTCTTACCATGTGGAGCTCTCTCAACATGCCATTCAGAGTAGTTAACCATCATATTATCAAGGAGCCTTGTTGCAGCACCCAAAGTGAGGCCCATGAAAGTACCTCCAGCAGCTGAATCCAGCAGGTTCCTAGAAGAGAAGTTCAAACCTGCATAAAAAGTCTGGATAATCATCTAATCAGTGAGTCCATGAGTAGGGAAATTCTTAACCAAAGATTTCATTCTTTCCCAAGCAGGAGCAACATGTTCACTATCAAGTTGTTTAAATTTCATCATATCACTTCTCATAGATATAACCTTAGTAGGAGGATAATACTTTCCAATAAAAGCATCTTTGTACTTAGTCCAAGAATCAATACTATTTTTAGGCAAAGAAAGCAAACATTCTTTAGCTTTTCCCCTCAAGGATAAAGGAAAAAGCTTGAGCTTAATAATATCTCCATCTACATCCTTATACTTTTGCATCTCACAAATTTCAACAAAGCTATTAAGATGGGCAGCAGGATCATCAGAACCAACACCAAAAAATTGCTCTCTCATCACAAGATTGAACAAAGCAGGTTTAATTTCATAAAAGCCAGCATCAGGAGCAGGTGGAGCAATAGGAGTGCTAAGGAAATCATTGTTGTTGGTGCTAGTGAAGTCACACAACTTGGTGTTCTCAGCAGAGTTCATTTTGGCAAAGGTGGGCAAGCCAAAAACAGCAGCAACTAGAGCAGGAACTAATTTTTTGTGTTTTTGAATAAAGCAAGAAAACCAAACTAGAATTTTTTTGGTTTTTTTTGAAAAGAGGCAAACAAAACCAAGCAAAAGAAACAAAGGAAACTAAAAACAAAGTAAAGAGAAAGGAAGTGAAGGATTCCCCTAGTGAAGACGTCCTTAGCCTTCCCAGCAACGGCGCTAGAAAAAGCTTGATGCGCCCAGCACTTGTCGTGGGACGCTTCGTTGGAAACCCCAAGAGCAAGGTATGAAGCAGCACAACAGTAAGTTTCCTGTCACATCCCAAAATTTTCCAAATTTTGTAATGTGAAAAATAAATAAACAAAATAAATAATTGTTGAAATTTAGGGTGAGAAGAAACTTTTTGATTCCAAAGGGAAACATTCAAACCCATCTTGAACAAACTTTGAATAAAATTTGAATCCAACTAAATTCAAATCAAGTGTAATGCATTCTTCATAAATGAATCTTGAAATTTAAACACTTGGAAAATAAACCAAAACTCTAAAACCCTAATGGAAGAAAATCATTCCAAGATTACTCTAAGACTATGGAATAGTTCCATGTAAAATTTGTGAACAAGCATTTATAAAAGATCAAGAATGACAAATAGAAATATTATAAAACCATAGAAATTGATTCTATTCAATTTCTAAACATGGATAAAAACTTATGAATTTAATAAGTTGAAAGGGAATAATTTCCGTAGCTAATAATGCTCCTACCTGAAATCCATACCCAATTATGATCAAATTAGTCCTAAGGAGATATAGAAGGATAAACAAATATTAAATAAAATTATACAAATTGGTATCACCAAATTTGGATCTTTAAATAAAAAGATATGGATTTTATAAGGTAAAGGAAAAAATAAATAAATAAAGATATTTAAAAGCCAAATTAGAACTTGGCCAAGTCCATAGCAAATGGAATAAATAAAAATCCAAATCTAAATAAAATAAATGGATAAAGAATATTCCAATAAAATTTTATAGTATTAAAATCATAATCAAATTTTATTTATTTGAAGACAAATGCTCATTTTAAATGATTAATAAATCATATTAAAAATATTTCAAATAATTCAAAGTGAATTATTTAACACCCTTTTAAATTAATAAAACCTACTGAAAAGGTTTGGTGAAATTTTGATTTCAAATTAGGCTTTGAAAAATTAATTAAATCTTATTTAATAAAGGTAAGTGCCCTTTTCAAATAAAATATAAACCATAAATAAATAAAGGAATTATTCCTAAAAAGGAATTTAAATACATGTTTAAAACATATTAAAAACTTACTAAAAAGTTTGGAAGGTTTTGAATTCAAATGGTTGTTTGAAATGTTTAAACAAAATCAAAACAGGAAAAGAAAATAGAAAAAGAAAAATGAATCAGAACCAAAAAAAAATGGAAAGGACCCAGCCCAGAAAGCCAGGCCCATCTAGCCCAACTAACCCCCCCCAAACCATTTTATTTCACTCAACAGAGAACCCGCAAAGTCGCTGACACCTAGACCCCACCATCCCTCTCTCTCTCGCGCTGCCGCCAGGACCCACTGCCCCGTCATAGTCTTCCTCACCCGCGCGCTAACCTCGCCGGCCGTTTCCTGTCGTTGATGCCGACGATTAATTCGCATAAATGCCGTACTAAAACCTCGCTGCGAGCACGCTCGATTAAACGCCTTCTCCCCCTCTCCATTTCCCCCCAGAAGCCACCCACCCTCTGCCACCAGGTCGCTCGGATTTTGCTCGAGAACTCCCACGGCTCCGGCGAAGCTTTTCTCAAATTCCGGACAGCCATCGTCGCCCCTTGCCTCCCAGATCCCACTAGCGCGTTCCCCCTCGCCCCCTGAACCTCCCAGTAACCTTGCCTTGCCCGCGCTTGACCCACAGCATCGGCAACGACGACAACCGAGCAGCGCCGCCATCTGCTCCAACTTCGGCGACCTCTACTGGTAACACCCGACCGCGCCTCCCCTTCTCATTGATGCTCCTGTACTCACCACTCTCCCGCGCATCTAACGACACCATTTGCTTGCCATGGCATGATCCGCAGCCTCGCCTTCAACGACGTCTGAGCGCACCCGACAGCGACATCAACTCCGGCGAGCGATTAAGATCAACCCTGAGCGCCCCTTGACAAACGGATACCACATTGAGCTTCAGCATTATCGTGTGAACTCTGTGAGCTACCTCTCTCCCTCTCTTGCTTCCTGAATTGCCAGGAACACCACCGTCTGACTGCGCCGCCGCCAGCGCCGCCACCTTGTGGTCGAATAGATCAGGGCCATTCGATTTAGATTGGACGGGTAGAAACAGACGACTTAACGAAGGGGTATGAGTGATCCTGTGCCGCTTGATCTGTTTTAATCCAACGCATCACAGAAGCTGATCCGCACAAACCGTTTTTGGCCAATCAGAACACACCACGTGGCTCAGAGTTTGTTTTAAAACCAGAAACTTTTCTATTGGATATGTGATTTTGTAAAATTCATAACTTTAATTCTACACGTCCAAATTTTACAAATTTTATATAAATGGAATCAGAAAAACAAATACTTTCCAACCATGTACTTTTTTTAGTAGATTGCTTCTGTTAAATTGGTTGTTTTTGCAGAAACTTGTGTAGGCATATTTTGAATATAAAAATTATTCTAGAAATATTTTTATGGTAAAATCTTTGGCAAATGGATTGTTTTGAACCTACTGACCATAGAAACCAACTTATGGATTTAAAAACATATTTTGTGATACTAAAGAATAAATCTTTGAATAAAAGCATTTCTAGCTAAATAAAAATTGTTGAATATGTTTTAAAATGCTTTTTGAGTAAAACCTTTGGAAAATGATTTGATTTAAACTCTCTGAACATAAACACCAAGTTTTAGGATTTACAAATATATTTGATGAACCCTATAAATTATTGCTTTGCTAAAAAGCATTTTCAACAACATGAAATATTACTTTGGTATAAAAATGGTTTATTGGTAAAACCTTTTGCAAATGGTTTCAATATTAAACACTTGACCTTTAAAAACTAACATTTGTGTTAAAAATATATTTGGTAAATACTAGAAATATTCCCTAGATTTAAATCATTTCTAGCAAAACAAAAATGACTTAAAGTGGCCATTTTCACCAACTTGACTTAAAATGTTTTTGCCACTTTTACCGAATGACCAATAGATGTTTAAATTTTTTATGGCCTAATGGAAACCACTTCTCCAAATAAAACAACCTTTGGCATGCATGCATGCATTGCTTTGTTTTTATTATTCTATGTAATGATTGCTTGAATGGTAGATTGAATATTTGCTTGCTTGATTGAATTGTAGTGGAATTTGAAGAGTGTGACTATTGCAAGATCATGGAGTGAACTTATATTCTCTACCAAAAAGGCAAGCGGTGCTTCATACTTTTGTCCCATTATTTTCACTATGCATTAGTGATATTTCTAAGTAGGACTTGCATGGAATTTTTTCTACGTATAAACTATGCCATGGGAAATCCTAGTAGATGAAACCTTAGTGGAATTTTTCTAAGTTAAGATTCCTACTACTATCATGCTTAGTCTATCTAGTAGAAAACAAGGGTGGATTATATTCATACTATGGAATATTTCTAAGTCAAGGACTTGTGTTTTGTTTAATAAAACAACTAAGTGAATGAATCACCTGGGTGGAATGGAAATAAGGTTTGTGTTGAGTGGGTACACAAGTCCAGTATACTGGGGAAAACTTGGGCATCACAAAGTCTAGTATACTGGGGAAAACTTGGTATCTCACTTGTGGAATGCCACCCAGGAACAAAGAGATTTGAGATGCCAAATGTTAAGAAGCTTCTAGTGCAACCACTTGGCATTATGGGCTCTGCCTGGATCATATAGGTTGCAATAACTTAGCCATTTGGACAGTTGGTGGTAGTGGGATGATAGGTTGGAACGCGTCCATTTGGTCTAAGGGAAGGCTTCTGAAAGGTCCTGTCTTGGTGAAAATCAAGTCTTGTGGGGAAAGTGCACCACCTCTGCAGAAGGAAGAAACTAAGTACTTAGCTGTGTCCTCGGTAATGGACAACTTGAGCATCAATACATGGAAGCTATCAAGAATCTCCTCATCCCAATTTTTCTAAGTTAAAACTTGTGGTTGAACCAGGGTGAAGGTTCACCAATTTCTATTGGTGGTTCCTTGGGAGTTTTTGCTAAACAAAAACTTAGTGTTTTTCAAAGGGTAAGGAAAATCTATTTTGAGCAAAGCAAGCCTAAGCTCCACTTAGCCAAATGCATATAGATGATAGTTACCACTATACTACCATAGTATCACTTGCCAATACAAATCAAATGTATTGACCCTTGTGGCTGTAACTTATTATGTTGCAGGTTTGTTTGATGTTAGTGAAGTGTGTTGATTAGGATTACAAGTCTACAACCAACATGATTGCATGTGGCACTTTGAAGATGAAGGACTCCATGCTATAGTTATTTCTGCTGCATTGTAATGAGATGGCCAAATGAGCTATGTAAGATGTAATGACTTATTTTATCCCTGGTTATAAAGTTGTATTATGACCTTTGTTTCTTGATATTACATCTTAACTGTGGATGCTAGCTATTGATCCAGGGACTAGCATTGTAAACACAGAGATCTCTACCTTATTAAAGGTTGGGACCTCTTACAGATGGTATCAGAGCACTGTGTTGCCTGTAGGATTGTACTAGGATTGGACAAAACCCCTTAGAAAAATAGGAGTTGTTTTTGTTCCAAAACTTATTTACAAACAATCTTGTAAACTCTTTCCCCAACCATTTTTGGTTTTGATTCTACATCTCTTTCTTTTCAAACTTGATGGACAAAGCCTCAACATGAGCAAAGACTTCAACAAGAACAAAGACATCAACTTGAGCAAAGGACTTCACCAACTCAAATGACTTCAACTTCAACATCACCAATGACTTCAACTTAGTTTCTCCAAGGACTTCAACTTGGCCACCACTAAGGACTACAAGTGAGACAAGAATGTTACTCAAGGCTTGAAGACTTGGAACCATCTTCACCTTTGAAGATTTGTGACCAAGATACAAGAATTTTTCCAAGGATACAATGATCTTGGTCATGAAGAATCAACTAGGAAGAATGGAATGATCTCCAGTGAACCATATAGTTGGACCACCATATTTAGTTTAGATCAAACCCACCAACTTATGTGGTGTAGCAAAATATTTTTTTGCCTAAAAAATGTGCTTGAAACTTGTTGTTTGAGTGGAATGTTTGTTTGTGATTGCTTGCACATTGATTGTATGAATTGTTGTGTGTGAATAGGCTTCTTCCTTAGGAATCTTTTGCCTATTCTAATCCCAATCCAACCCAAATATAATCCCAATCCAACCCAAATAGATGACTACTCCAAGAAACTCCAACATCAAGAATGGTGACAACAACAACCAAGAGATGCACATGAGAGAACTCATAGTAACCCAAACCCAGTTAAACCAACTGACCAATCAATTTTGGGCCAACAATAATGAGTTAGACCCAACCATGCAAAGGTTTATGGAAACCCAAACCCAATTGTTGCAAAGGATGACAAATCAAATGATCAACATGGGAGACAACCTTTCCCAAGGAGGGTGTGAAACAATGATGTCAAGGATGATATTATAGAAGGAACTCAAGCTTGCAATATTTGTGGAGACATGGATCACACTTCCAAAGAGCATGAAGATCAATGCCCTAATTGTGAAGAGAAACATCCAACTAAACAATTCCCCACATCTCAAGTGACTTGTTTCCTATGTGAAGGAAATAATTGTAACATCCCAAAAATCATGTTTTCAAAGTTTGCACATCATGCATGCATTCATACGCATCTTAGGAACTTTTTCTCAAAAATCAGAAACTTGTGATCTATCATTTTATGTAAGCAAGGCATTGACCTAATGCTACTCTCTAGTATGAGATTATTTGTTTTAAAATCAAAGATATTTGATCCTAAGTTTGTTTGATTATTTCCAAAGATTGGACAAGGTTTTCAAAACAAATAATGAATTTAAAACCATTTTTATACCTTTATTAAGCAATGGTAAAGGCATTGTTTTCTTTTAAAATACCAAATGACCAAAGTAAGTTGGAGTGAACAACAGTGCTAATTGCCCAATTAAGAGCTAGATTCATCCTACAAAAACCCAGAACAAATTTGAATTCGTTTTGGCTTGAAACTCATTTGAATTTGGTTCCTGGAAAATCAAACAGAAAATGAAAAAGATAAAAGAATTAGTAAAAGCCCTGCACCAGCCTTTCGGCCCATCAGCAGACTCAGCCCAGCAAGCCCACCCGGGCCATTTCCCTCCCCCTCTCTCTCTCACCCACGTCCAACCAACCCACCAGACACTGACCAGTGGCCACAAGGCCACGTCGTTGTCGTCCTCCCTAGAACCTGCGCGATCAACACGTCATCGCCGCCCGTTACCTCGTGAATTTAAACCGAATCAATTCCTTTGATTTTGCTAGTAATTCGACCAGCCCTCACCTGCTACTTAAACCCCACACCGTCGCGACCATTTCCCCTCAAACCCCACCCAGTAATCGCCACCAGGCTGCTCGCATTCGAGCTCAAACCGCCGCTGCCCGACGAACTCTGGCGTGCGATTACGGTGAGCAACGACCGCCCCTCTGCCTCTGGTTCAAACGATTGAGACCCTCGTGTCCATGCACACCTTCTTATGTCATTTGTTTGTCTTCTGGTGATCCAGGTCGCCGTCCCCGTTCGCGCCCACAAGCGACAGAACCACCGCTCGACTCCGACAAGCAATCTAGGTAAAGCCCGACCTCCCCTTGCCTTCTCCTTGATGCTATCGTGTTCTCCATGACCTTGCGCACCTCCTGAATCATCTGATTCATGCTAGGGCGATCCAGAGCCTCAGAAACTACCTCGTTTGCAAGCACCCGACGCCGCCAGCAACTCCGACGAGGTCCTGCTGCTGGGTCCGTGCGCCCCGACCCTGCCCGTCCACACGTTGAGCATCCCCACATTCCCGCGGTCTCGGTAAGCACACGCGCGACCCTCCTGCCCCTCTTGTCTCATCGGAACATCGCCGGTAGACGCGCAGCCGCCGCGGCAGCCATTTGCGCCGCCAGTTCTTGGTCAGATGGATTTGATCCATTGGATCTAAATCCTAAGGCTGCGATTAGATCTGTAGCGAAGCGGTATGTTTTGATCTGGACCGTGCGCAGTTAGTTAGATCCAATGGACCGCGAGCGTGATCCAGCGCGAACTGGTACCGTCCAATCAGGAGCTGCCGCGTGGCCTGAGTTTAGATTTAAAATCAGAAATTAGATCTATTAGTTGTTCAAACTTGCAAAATTCATAACTTTTGATCCACACGTTCAGATTTTGGAAATTTTATATCATTGGAATCAGGAGAAAGAATTCTATCCAACCATGTAATGTGTTTAATGTTTTGCTTCTGTAAAATGGATTACTTTTGCAGAGACATTTTTAGGCTTATTTTGAGTATAGAAATTATTTGAAAAATGATTTAAAGACTAAATAAGGTTTAATTGGTGTGTATTTGTTTTGCTTATGATTTAGTACTGTATACTTGTCTTGTTTGGTGTATAAAATCATCACATGGCATTTGCATACATTCATATATTTTTGCTTGTATATTTTTGATATGTGAATTTGGTGCTATCATTTTATGTGTAGATTTTGGTGCTAATAGTGATTGTGGTTGTGAAGATTGTTGCTGCTCCCCTAACTACCAAGGCAAGTGGTGCTTGATATATTTTTGTCCCAATATTTTTACCTATGCACTAGACTTATTTTGTATAGGGCTTGCATGAATATTTTGCTAAGTATCAATATGCTATGCTTGGGAAATCCTAGTAGTTGTAGAATTGTTAGAATTTCCTCTAAGTTAAGATAATTTCTATTGCCATGCTTAGCCTAGATAGTAGCAACCAAGGGTGGATTATATATTCACGCTATGAGAAATATTTCTAAATCTTTGACTTATGTTTTGCTAAATAAAACAACTAAGTGAATGAAACACCTGGGTGGAATGGAAAGAATGGTTTGTGTTGAGTGGTTACACAAGGCCCATTTATATGGTTTACCTTGTGTATCTCACTTGTGGAAAGCCACCCAGGAACAAAGGGATTTGAGATGCCAAATGTTAAGAAGCTTCTAGTGCAGCCACATGGCATTATGGGCTTTGCCTAGATCATATAGGTTGCAATAACTTAGCCATTTGGACAGTTGGTGGTAGTGGGATGATAGGTTCGAACGCGTCCATTTGGTCTAAGGGAAGGCTTCTGAAGGGTCCTGTCTTGGTGAAAATCAAGTCTTGTGGGGAAAGTGCACAACCTCTGTAGATGGAAGAATCTAAGTACTTAGCCATGTCCCTGGTATTGGACAATTTGAGCATCAAGACATGGAAGTTATCAAGAATCTCCTCATCCCAAATTTCTAAGTTAAAACTTGTGGTTGAACAAGGGTGAAGGTTCACCAATTTCTATTGGTGGTTCCTTTGTAAATTTTGTCCAAGAAAAACTTAGTGTTTTCAACTGACAGGTAAAACTTATTTTGAGCAAAGCAAACCTAAGCTACACTTAGCCAAATTCATGTAGTAACTAGATGTTAATATTCTACTAAGGTATCACTTGCCAATACTATTCCAATGTATTGATCCACTGTGGCTGTAACTTGTGATGTTGCAGGTTACTCTGATGATGATTAGGGGTTATGAGTCTACACTCAACATTCTTGCCTGTGGCACATGAAGATGAAGACTTCTATTTTATCTTGTTAAGTTAAACTCTTGTACTAGGCTATGGCTATGGAGTTGTAAAAGACTATGTTATCTCTGGAATGACATTCTAATAATGACCTTTGTTTCTGTGTACTTCATCTTGAACTGTGGATGCTAGCAATTGATCCAGGGACTAGCATTGCAATCACAGGGATCCTTACCTTTATAAGGGTGGGATCTTACAGATGGTATCAGAGCACTGTGTTGCCTGTAGGATTATGACCCTGGGATTGGATTAGAAACCACTAAGGAAAAATTTTCAAAATTTTCCACACTTTTCTTTTTCTTCTCTTAAACTTTTCTAATCTTCTTTCTCATCTCTATTTGTAGATAAACTCCATCAACCAAGCTGTGAGGAAGGGACCACTCATGACCATGACCTTGGAGTGTGAGACAGAATTCCCCAAGGCCCTCAAGGACCTCATGGTTGCCATGGGAATACATGGTGCAGGTGTGTACAAAGGATTTCCCGTGATGGATGAAGGAGTAGAATACTGGTGGGTGTAGCTTCATTTGTACAAAAACAAGAAAGACAACCACAAGGAATCAGGATTCTGCATGGTCACCAACTCAATAATGCACACGACATTCTTTGACTCTGCAAGAAATGCAGCTTGGAAGGCCATTTGGGAGCTTGGTGATAGACTCAAGTGCAGAATGCTTAACACCCAAAACGACCTTAGGGAAGAAAAGAAGCATACCCAAGAGTTAGAGGCTACCAACCAACATTTAAGAGAGGACATCATAGACTTAGCAATGGAGTCATGTGATCAGGATTGATAGATTGCCTCTAGGGATGCCCTGTTAGCCAACTTGGCAAGTGAGATGGGACTGTAATGTACTTCGTTAGTTGGACCACCACACTTATCGTTTTATTTCCAAAAATTTTGTCTAATTTATGTTGAACCTTGGATGCTTGTAATGGATTTATGTATGCCATGACTTGTGTGTTTGATTGCCAAAGATATGCATGTGATGCTTTGTCTTGTGATTTATCTCTATTAAAGTTGATTCTAACTTTTCTCTATCTTATAAAATAGATGCCTAATGTTACTATCAGCACGGCTGAAGAGTTCAAGGGAACTCGTTTTGGCACTCGTCTTATTGAGCTCACTAGCATGCTCAACCTTCCGCTCCCTAGCATCATTGCGCTTCCCCTCACCAAGTTTGAGAGGAAGGACCTTTGGGACTTCAAAGTTACTCATCCAGGACGCCAGACTGAGCCAGCCATGGAGGCTATCACTTTCAAGCTAATGCATGACGACAAGGAGAGAGGATTAGAGGTAGTCATGCAAGATTTACTTGGCGTCTGGTAGGGAGGCACTCCAGAGATCTTAGATGTCTTTACTTTCACGCCTTCGGAAGACGCGACGAGGAGGGTGAGGCTATTGAGTTCGAGGTTGCTGCTAGAGAGACGGTGGAGCCGATTCGTCTGTACCTTTAGGACCTAGAGGTTCTCATTAGGCACCTAGATACCGATAGGACCAACGTCATGCTTAGCAATGACGAACTCCAGGTGCAGCTTCGTGATAAGGACAAGCTCTTCGCGGAGCAAGACGAGATAGTCAAGGAAATGGAGGCCAAGTTTGAGAGTCGGGACAGGAAATTCAAGAGCCAGGAAAAGAGAGTCCAAGACCGGAACAAGAAGATCCGGGAGATGAAGGAAGATTTAGAGACCAAGGGCTTCGAGCTCGAGCATCAACAAGGTGTGATTGAGAGACTTCGTTCATAGAAGAGGGCTCTTAAGGCTAAGATAGAGGCCTTGACTACCAATGTCGAGGAATACAAGACCGCTATGGAAAATGCAGGTCTTACACTTGTTGATGAGGAGGTTGATGCAGAGGAGTAGTGATGACTACTCATTTATCTTTCATTTACCATGCTTATGATTATTGACTCGCAATGACCATCCAACATGTGGATGGCTTGCTATGGTGTGTTTGCTTTTCAAACTTGTTGTTTATGTCGTTGAACTTTATGTTATTTTGATGTTTGATTTGGTGATTGTCTATGTGATGTATTGTGCATGTTAAGCATCTATGGGTATCTCATTCTTATCCTTATGAAAACCACAGATGCCTCCTCGACGTGCCAACCCCAACCCAAACAACAACAATGTCACTCCCGAGATGCAGCAGCTAATGACAGCACATGCACAGCTGATGCAGATGATGACCACTTTTATGCAGAATCAGAACAACAAAAACAACAATAACAACAACAACAATCAGAACAATCCACCAGGGTTTGACATGCTCACCAGATTCCTAAGACTTAGGCCTGCAAAGTTCTCAGGAACCACTGATCCCATGGTGGCCAATGATTGGCTACGTTCGGTGAACAAGGATTTGGTAACTTTCAGCTGCACCGACAAGGAGAAAGTCAGGTTTGCAGCACATCTGTTGGAAGAACCAGCAGCTCCTTGGTGGGATAACTTCCAGATCACCACTCCCATTGAAGATGTGACATGGGCTATCTTTGAAGATGGTTTCCGTACAGCTCACATCTCATCCGGGGTAATGAGTTTGAAGAAGAAGGAATTCCATAACTTGAAGCAGTGCCACCGCAGCGTGGCTGAATATATTGAGGAATTCAACAATCTGGCACGATATGCACCGAATGAAGTTGATACTGATGCCAAGAGGAAGGAGAAATTCCTCGAAGGACTAAATGATGAACTGAATCTGCAGTTATCTGTGGCCTATGTCTCCACCTACCAATCACTTTGTGACAAGGATACCATCTTGGAGAACAAGATGAAACAAGTTGAAAGCAGAAAGAGGAAGCACAGCTCTGACAAGCATAGCTCGGGATCGTCTCACAAGCGTTACCATCATGATGATAGTGGGAGTTCTGGATCCCACAAGCATGGAAAGTACAACAACCACCACAGCCACAACCTCCATCATGACAACAAGCATCACCGTAGTCATGATAACGACAAGTACAAGAACCACAATGGTGGATACAAGAGCCACCACAACGGAAGTGGAAGTGGTAGTGGAAGCCAGCCTGTCAATAAGGATCTCAGTCATGTTGAATGCTTCAAGTGTAAGAAGATGGGGCATTATGCAAATGAGTGCCCAGGAAAGAAAGTTGAAGGTGCCAACAAGCCCAACCCTTTCCAGAAAGGACAGGTGAACCACATCAATGTGGAAGAGATCAATGATGAACCTGATGCTGTGGCAGGTAAGTTCAAACTCAACTCTGTTCTAGCACTTGTTCTTTTTGATACTCATGCATCGCATTCATTCATATCAAGAGGATTTGTTGATGGAAATGAACTTCCAGTTGAAACTATTGGGTGTCCTATAAAAGTAAGTTCACCTGGTGGAGAAATGATAGTGAACTCAGGATGTCATGACCTAGTCATAGAGTTTGGGAAGTATAAGTTCCCCGTTAATTTGATAATCCTAAATTCCCAAGGATTGGATGTCATTTTGGGAATGGACTGGATGACTATGTACAAGGGAGTGCTAGATTGTGCCAATCATACTGTCACACTCACAACCCCAGAAAATAAAAGGATTAGATTCAAGACTAACTTTGAATCAAAAGGGAGTAAGCTAAATTATCTTAAGGGGGTTAGCATAGACAGTGTGCCAATTGTGAGAGAATATCCGGATGTGTTTCCGGAAGAATTGCCGAGAATGCCACCAGATAGAGATGTGGAATTTCTGATTGACTTGCTGCCAGGATCAGGACCAATAGCAAAGAGACCTTACAAGATGTCAGTTGATGAGTTGAAAGAACTCAAGAAACAACTTGGAGAATAGTTGCAGAAAGGATTTATTCAACCAAGTTCTTCATCTTGGGGAGCACCAGTCTTGTTTGTGGAAAAGAAAGATAGAAGTCAAAGGTTATGCATAGATTATCGTTCACTCAATGAGGTGACTATCAAGAACAAATATCCTTTGCCCAGAATCAATGACTTGTTTGATCAGCTAGAAGGAGCCTGTGTGTTCTCAAAGATTGATCTCTAGTCAGGTTATTTTCATCTTAAGATAAGGGAACAAGACATACCTAAGACAGCTTTCACCACTAGGTATGGATTGTATGAGTATACAGTGATGCCATTTGGTTTGAGCAATGCACCAGCTTACTTCATGAATATGATGAACAAGGTGTTCATGGAGTTCCTTGACAAATTTTTTATCGTTTTCATCGATGACATTTTGATCTACTCCAAGAGCAAATAAGAGCATGAAGGACATTTGCGTTTGATACTTGAGAAGCTTAGAGAGCATAAGTTGTATGCCAAATTCAGCAAGTGTGAATTCTGGTTGAATGAAGTTGGATTTCTTGGACACGTTGTGTCAGGAGATGGTGTAGCAGTTGATCCCGCAAAAGTGTCAGCTGTAACTGAATGGGAATCTCCTAAGTCAGTGAAAGAAGTTTGTAGTTTCCTTAGCTTGGCAGGATACTACAGAAGGTTCATTGAGAATTTCTCCAAGGTAGCTAAGCCAATGACAGAGTTACTAAAGAAAGACAAGAAGTTTGCTTGGTCTGAAGGATGTGAACTCAGTTTCCAAGAATTGAAAAAGAGACTAGTGACAGCACCAGTCCTATGTCTGCCAGATTTGGAGAAAGATTTCCAAGTGTATTGTGATGCATCTCATCATGGATTAGGTGCAGTTCTAATGCAAGAAGGGAAAGGTGTGCTTATGCCTCGAGACAACTCAAAACTCATGAGGTAAATTACCCTACTCATGATTTGTAGTTAGCCTCTGTTGTCCATGCACTCAAAACATGGAGACATTATCTTTTGGGAAAACGATGTGAAGTGTTCACAGATCACAAAAGTTTGAAGTATATCTTCACTCAGAAAGAAAGTAACATGAGACAAAGAAGATGGCTAGAACTCATCAAGGACTATGACTTGAATTTGCAATACCACCCCGGTAAAGCAAATGTTGTAGCGGATGCACCAAGACGTAAAGTATTTGTGAATGGCCTTACTAAGGGAGAGTTGCTAGATGATCTGTGTGCCCAATTTAGAGACCTTAGATTGGAGATTGTGCCTGAAGGACATCTCATGTCATTGGATTTTCAACCAACCTTGTTGGACAAGATCAAGGAAGCCCAAAAGACGGACAAGGAAATTGAAGAGATTAAGGAAAAGATTGTCAAGGGAAAAGCCAAAGGATTCCATGAAGACGAACAAGGTACTTTATGGTATGGTAAATGTATCTGCGTTCCGCAAGATCCGGAGCTTCGGAAACTGATTCTACAGGAAGCACACAACTCACCATATTCCATTCATCCAGGTAACACCTAAATGTACATGGATATGAAGGAAAGATTTTGGTGGAATAATCTCAAGAAGGACATCGCTGAACATATTACCTTGTCTGATGTATGTAGTAGGGTGAAAGCGGAACATCAGAAACCAACAGGATTGCTACAACCGCTACCTGTTCCTGATTGGAAGTGGGACAAGCTTGGCATGGATTTCATCACCGGATTGCCAAGGACCAGGTCAGGATATGATTCTATTTGGGTAGTAGTGGATCGACTCACTAAAGTGGCTCATTTCATACCCGTGAAGACAACCTATACAAGTGCTAAGTTGGCCAAGATCTATATGAACAGGATTGTATGTCTGCATGGAGTATCCAAGAGTATTGTGTCTGATAGGGGAACTCAGTTCACTTCTCATTTTTGGAGGAAACTACATGAGTCATTGGGAACGAGATTGGAATTCAGCACTGGTTTTCATCCTCAGACTGATGGACAGACAGAAAGGACCAACCAGATTCTAGAAGATATGTTGAGGGCATGTGCCCTAGACTATGGAGCTAGTTGGGATGAAAGTCTTCCCTACGCAGAATTCTCTTATAACAACAGCTATCAAGCCAGTATTGAGATGGCACCGTTTGAGTTTCTCTATGGGAGAAAGTGTACTACCCCATTACTATGGAATGGTGTGGGAGAAAGAAATTTATTCGGACCAGAACTAATCAAAGAGGCCGAAGAGAAAGTCAAGCTAGTAAAGGACAGATTGAAGATAGCACAGTCCCGACAGAAGAGCTACGCAGATCCTAAGCGTAGAGAAGTCACCTATGAAGTGGGTGATAGAGCTTATCTTAGAGTGTCACCACTTCGTGGAGTGAAGAGATTTGGAGTCAAAGGAAAATTGGCCCCAAGATATGTTGGACCATTCAAGATTCTGAGTCGTAAAGGAGAAGTAGCTTATGAGATTGAACTGCCAGAATCATTTTCTGCCTTTCACAATGTGTTTCATGTGAGTCAGCTAAAGAAATGCCATCCAGAGATGGAAGAGACTTCTTTGAAGGATACCATACCTTTGGAAGAGGTCCAGTTGGAAAGTGATCTCACTTATGAGGAAAAACCTATCAAGATTCTTGAGACTGCAGAAAGAGTTACTCGGACAAAGACTATCAAATTCTGCAAAGTACAGTGGATCCATCATTCCGAAGAAGAAGCAACATGGGAAAGAGAAGATGACCTTTGGAAAGACCACCCTCACCTATTTGCTAGCCAATCCGAATCTCGAGGGAGAGATTCACCTTAAGGGGGTTAGATTTGTAACATCACAAAAATCATGTTTTCAAAGTTTGCACATCATGCATGCATTCATACTCATCTTAGGAGCTTTTCCTCAAAAATCAGAAACTTGTGATCTATCATTTTATGTAAGAAAGGCATTGACCTAATGCTACTCTCTAGTATGAGATTATTTGTTTTAAAATCAAAGATATTTGATCCTAAGTTCGTTTGATTATTTCCAAAGATTGGACAATGTTTTCAAAAAAAAGGATGAATTTAAAACCATTTTTATACCTTTATTAAGCAATGGTAAAGGCACTGTTTTCTTTTAAAATTTCAAATGACCAAAGTAAGTTGGAGTGAACAATAGTGCTAATTGCCCAATTAAGAGCTGGATTCATCCTACAAAAACCCAGAACAAATTTGAATTTGTTTTGGTTTGAAACTCATTTGAATTTGGTTCCTAGAAAATCAAACAGAAAATGTAAAAGATAAAAGAATTAGTAAAAGGCCTGCGCCAGCCTTTCGGTCCATCAGCAGACTCAGCCCACCAAGCCCACCTGGGCCATTTCCCTCCCCCTCTCTCTCTCACCCGCATCGAACCAACCCACCAGACACTGACCAGTGGCCCCAACGCCACGTCGTCGTCCTCCCCAAAACCCACGCGATGGACACGTCGTGGCCGCCCGTTACCTCGCGAATTTAAACCGAATCAATTCCTTTAATTTCTCCAGTAATTCGCCCAGCCCTCACCTGCTACTTAAACCCCACACCGTCGCGACCATTTCCCCTCAAACCCCACCCACTAATCGCCACCAGGCTGCTTGCATTCGAGCTCAAACCGCTGCTGCCTGACGAACTCCGGCGTGCGATTACGGTGAGCTCTGACCGCCCCTCTGCCTCTGGTTCAAACGATTAAGACCCTCGTGTCCATGCACACCTTCTGATGCCATTTGTTTGTCTTCTGGTGATCCAGGTCGCCGTCCCCGTTTGCGCCCGCAAGCGACATAACCACCGCTCAACTCCGACGAGCAATCTAGGTAAATACCGACCGCCCCTTGCCTTCTCCTCGATGCTATCGTGTTCGCCATGACCTTGCGCACCTCCTGACTCATCTGATTCGTGCTAGGGCGATCCAGAGCCTCGGCAACTACCTCGTTTGCAAGCACCCGACGCCGCCAGCAACTCCGACGAGGTCCTGCTGCCGTGTCCGTGCGCCTCGAACATGCCCGTCCACACGTTGAGCATCCCCACGTTCCCGCGGTCTAGGTAAGCACACGCCCGACCCCCTGCCCCTCTGGTCTCGCCGGAACGTCGCCGGCAGACGCGAAGCCGCCGCGGCAGCCATTTGTGCCGCCAGTTCTTGGTCAAATGGATTTGATCCATTGGATCTAAATCCTAAGGCTGCGATTAGATCTGTAGCGAAGCGGTATGTTTTGATCTGGACCATGTGCAGTTAGTTAGATCCAACGGCCTGCGAGTGTGATCTAGCGCGAACCGGTACCGTCCAATCAGGAGCTGCCGCGTGGCCTGAGTTTAGATTAAAAATCAGAAATTAGATCTATTAGTTATTCAAACTTGCAAAATTCATAACTTTTGATCAACACGTTCAAATTTCGCAAATTTCATATCATTGGAATCAGGAGAAAGAATTCTATCCAACCATGCAATGTGTTTAATGTTTTGCTTCTGTAAACTGGATTATTTTTGCAGAGACATTTTTAGGCTTATTTTGAGTATAGAAATTATTTGAAAAATGATTTAAAGACTAAATAAGGTTTAATTGGTGTGTATTTGTTTTGTTTATGATTCAGTACTATATACTTTTCTTGTTTGGTGTATAAAATGATCACATGGCATTTGCATACATTCATATATTTTTGCTTGTATATTTTTGATATGTGAATTTGGTGCTATCATTTTATGTGTAGATTTTGGTGCTAATAGTGATTGTGGTTGTCAAGATTGTTGCTACTCCCCCAACTACCAAGGCAAGTGGTGCTTCATATATTTTTGTCCCAATATTTTTACCTATGCACTAGAATTATTTTGTATAGGGATTGCATGAATATTTTGCTAAGTATCAATATGCTATGCTTGGGAAATCCTAGTAGTTGTAGAATTGTTAGAATTTCCTCTAAGTTAAGGTACTTGCTATGGCCATGCTTAGCCTAGCTAGTAGCAACCAAGGGTGGATTATATATTCATGCTATGAGAAATATTTCTAAGTCTTTGACTTATGTTTTGCTTAATAAAACAACTAAGTGAATGAAACACCTGGGTGGAATGGAAAGAATGGTTTGTGTTGAGTGGTTACACAACGCCCATTTCTATGGTTTACCTTGTGTATCTCACTTGTGGAAAGCCACCCAGGAAAAAATGGATTTGAGATGCCAAATGTTAAGAAGCTTCTAGTGCAGCCACATGGCATTATGGGCTCTGCCTGTATCATATAGGTTGCAATAACTTAGCCATTTGGACAGTTGGTGGTAGTGGGATGATAGGTTGGAACACGTCCATTTGGTCTAAGGGAAGGCTTCTGAAGGGTCCTGTCTTGGTGAAAATCAAGTCTTGTGAGGAAAGTGCACAACCTCTGCAGATGGAAGAATCTAAGTACTTAGCCATGTCCCTGGTATTAGACAATTTGAGCATCAAGACATGGAAGCTATCAAGAATCTCCTCATCCCAAATTTCTAAGTTAAAACTTGTGGTTGAACAAGGGTGAAGGTTCATCAATTTCTATTGGTGGTTCCTTGGGAAAGTTTTGTCCAAGAAAAACTTAGTGTTTTCAACTGATAGGTAAAACTTATTTTGAGCAAAGCAAACCTAATCTACAATTAGCCAAATTCATGTAGTAACTAGATGTTAATATTCTACTAAGGTATCACTTGACAATACTATTCCAATGTATTGACCCACTATGGCTGTAACTTGTGATGTTGCAGGTTACTCTGATGATGATTAGGGGTTATGAGTCTACACTCAACATGCTTGCCTGTGGCACATGAAGATGAAGACTTCTATTTTATCTTGTTAAGTTAAACTCTTGTACTAGCCTATGGCTATAGAGTTGTAAAAGACTATGTTATCTCTAGAATGACGTTGTAATAATGACCTTTGTTTCTGTGTACTTCATGTTGAACTGTGAATGCTAGCAATTAATCCAGGGACTAGCATTGAAATCACAGGGATTCTTACCTTTATAAGGGTCGGATCTTACAATAATCATGTCCCTATCCAATGCCCCATCTATTCTATAGTTCAACAAAGGAAGCAAGGTGGAGCGCAACAAAAGTTTGGAAACCCCCATGAGGGAACAACTTCTACCAAGAAGGATGAAGACAAAGGAAAATCACAGCTTGCACCTCCATGCACTATGACTCACATTGATGGATAGAAGAAGAAACATATGTATTATCCAAGGAAATGATTAAGGAAATAAGGAGACTTTCCCACCTTTGAGGTGAGATATGAAGAGCATGAACTAGAAGAACTCCTAGCTTTGGAGAAACCCAAGAAGAAGGACAAAAGCCAAGTGCAATGTTGCAATTGCAAAGAGATGGGACACTATGCCAATGAATGTCCAGAAAAGAAGAAGAAGTATAAGGAAATTAGCCAAGTGTGGTGCAACAACTGCAAAGTGCTAGGCCATTATATATCAACTTGTCCACAGAAGATATGTGCAGAACTCAACCTTGTCACATGTTACAATTGTGGTAACCAAGGACATTATGCAAGCAATTGTCCAGAAAAGATGAAGTACAAGACAAACAAGCCTATGAGAGATCTCATCCTTGTCACATGTTTCAAGTGTGGAAACAAAGGACACTATGCAAATGTCTGCCTAGAGAAGTTTCATCAAGATCCCAAGCAAGCCAAGATGTAATCTAGTTGGAAACTTTTTAAGGGTGGTAGTACCCTAGTTGTTTTGAAGCCAACTTTTAACCTCTAGCTTTCCCAAATCTTGGGACGAGATTTCTTTTAAGGGTGGTAGCCTGTCACATCCCAAAATTTTCCAAATTTTGTAATGTGAAAAATAAATAAACAAAATAAATAATTGTTGAAATTTAGGGTGAGAAGAAACTTTTTGATTCCAAATGGAAACATTAAAACCCATCTTGAACAAACTTTTAAATTTTTTTGAATCCAACTAAATTCAAATCAAGTGTAATGCATTCTTCATAAATTCATCTTGAAATTTAAACACTTGGAATATAAACCAAAACACTAAAACCCTAATGGAAGAAAATAATTCCAAGATTACTCTTAGACTATGGAATAGTTCCATGTAAAATTTGTCAACAAGCATTTATAAAATATCCAGAATGACAAATAGAAATATTATAAAACCATAGAAATTGATTCTATTCAATTTGGAAACATGGATAAAAACTTATTAATTTAATAAGTTGAAAGGGAATAATTTCCGTAGCTAATAATGTTCCTACCTGAAATCCATACCCAATTATGATAAAATTAGTCCTAAGGAGATATAGAAGGATAAAAAAATATTAAATAAAATTATACAAATTGGAATCACCAAATTTGGATCTTTAAATAAAAAGATATGGATTTTATAAGGTAAAGGAAGAAATAAATAAATTAAAGATATTTAAAAGCCAAATTAGAACTTGGCCAAGTCCATAGCAAATATAATAAATAAAAATACAAATCAAAATAAAATAAATGGATAAAGAATATTCCAATAAAATTTTATAGTATTAAAACCATAATCAAATTTTATTTATTTGAAGACAAATGCTCATTTTAAATGATTAATAAATCATATTAAAAATATTTCAAATAATTCAAAGTGCATTATTTAACACCCTTTTAAATTAATAAAACATACTGAAAAGGTTTGGTGAAATTTTGATTTCAAATAAGGGTTTGAAAAATTAATTAAATCTTATTTAATAAAGGTAAGTGCCCTTTTCAAATAAAATATAAACCATAAATAAATAAAGGTATTATTCCTAAAAAGGACTTTAAATACATGTTTAAAACATATTAAAAACTTACTGAAAAGTTTGGAAGGTTTTGAATTCAAATGGTTGTTTGAAATGTTTAAACAAAATAAAAACAGGAAAAGAAAATAGAAAAAGAAAAATGAATCAGAACCAAAAAAAATGGAAAGGACCCAGCCTAGAAAGCCAGGCCCATCTAGCCCAACTACCCCCCTCCCCCCGAACCGTTTTCTTTTCACTGAACAGCGAACCCGCAAAGTCGCTGACACCCAGACCCCACCATCCCTCTCTCTCTCGTTGCCGCCAGGACTCACTGCCCCATCACCGTCTTCCTCACCCGCGCGGTAACCTCGCCAGCCGTTTCCTGCCATTGATGCTGATGATTAATGCACATAAATGCCGTACTAAAACCTCGCCACGACCACGGTCGATTAAACGCCTGGTCCCCCTCTCCATTTCCCCCAGAAGCCACCCACAAGGCCGCTCAGATTTTGCTCGAGAACTCCCACAGCTCCGGTGAAGCTTTTCTCAAATTCCGGCCAGCCACCGTTGCCCCTTGCCTCCCATATCCCACTAGCGCGTTCCCCCTCGCCCGCCTGAACCTCCCAATAACCTTGGATTGCCCGCGCTTGACCCACAGCGTCGGCAATGACGACAACCGAGCAGCGCCGCCGTCTGCTCCAACTTCGGCGACCTCTACTGGTAACACCTGACCGCGCCTCCCCTTCTCATTGATGCTCATGTACTCACCACTATCTCGCGCATCGAATGACACCATTTGCTTGTCGTGGCATCATCCGTAGGCTCGCCTTCAATGATGTCTGAGCGCACCCGACATCGACATCAACTCCGGCGAGCGATTAAGATCAACCCCGAGTGCCCCTTGACAAACGGATGCCACGTTGAGCTTCAGCATCGCCCTGCGAACTCTGTGAGCTACCTCTCTCCCTCTCTTGCTTCCTAAATCACCGGGAACACCACCGTCTGACTGTGCCCCGCTGCCACTCGCCGCTGCCAGCGCTGCCACCTTGTGGTCGAATAGATCAGGGCCATTCGATTTAGATCGGACGCGTAGAAACAGACGACTTAATGAAGGGTTATGAGTGATCCTGTTCCGCTCGATCTGTTTTAATCCAATGCATCACAACAGACGATCGATCCGCACGAACCGTTTTTGGCCAATCATAACACACCACGTGGCTCAGAGTTTGTTTTAAAACCAGAAACTTTCTATTAGATATGTGATTTTGTAAAATTCATAACTTTAATTATACACGTACAAATTTTAAAATTTTTATATCAATGGAATCAGCAAAACAAATACTTTCCAACCATGTACTTTTTTTAGTAAATTGTTTTTGCTACATTGGGTGTTTTTGCAGAAACTTGTGTAGGCATATTTTGAATATAAAAAATATTCTAGAAATATTTTTATGGTAAAATCTTTGGAAAATGGATTGTTTTGAACCTACTGACCATATAAACCAACTTATGGATTTAAAAACATATTTTGTGATACTAAAGAATAAATCTTTGAATAAAAGAATTTCTAGCTAAATAAAAATTGTTGAATATGTTTTAAAATGCTTTTTGAGTAAAACCTTTGGAAAATGATTTGATTTAAACTCTCTGACCCTAAACACCAAGTTTTAGGATTTAAAAATATATTTGATGAACCCTATAAATTATTGCTTTGCTAAAAAGCATTTTCAACAACATGAAATATTACTTTGGTATAAAAATGGTTTATAGGTAAAACCTTTTGCAAATGGTTTCAATATTAAACACTTGACCTTTAAACACTAACATTTGTGTTAAAAATATATTTGGTAAACACTAGAAATATTCCCTGGATTTAAATCATTTCTAGCAAAACAAAAATGACTTAAAGTGGCCATTTTCACCAACTTGACTTCAAATGGCTTTGCCACTTTTACCGAATGACCAATAGATGTTTAAAATGTTTATGGCCAAATGGAAACCACTTTTCCAAATAAAACAATATTTGGCATGCTTGCATGCATTTCTTTGATTTTATTATTCTATGTAATGATTGCTTGAATGGTAGATTGAATAGTTGCTTGCTTGATTGAATTGTAGTGGAATTTGAAGAGTGTGACTATTTCAAGATCAAGGAGTGAACTTATATTCTCTACCAAAAAGGCAAGTGGTGCTTCATACTTTTGTCCCATTATTTTCACCATGCATTAGTGATATTTCTAAGTAGGACTTGTATGGAATTTTTGCTAAGTATAAACTATGCCATGGGAAATCCTAGTAGATGAAACCTTAGTATAATTTTTCTAAGTTAAGATTCCTACTACTATCATGCTTAGTCTAGCTAGTAGAAAACAAGGGTGGATTATATTCATGCTATGGAATATTTCTAAGTCAAAGACTTGAGTTTTGTTTAATAAAACAACTAAGTGAATGAATCACCTGGGTGGAATGGAAGGAATGGTTTGTGTTGAGTGGTTACACAAGGCCCATTTCTATGGTTTACCTTGTGTATCTCACTTGTGGATGGCCACCCAGGATCAAAGAGATTTGAGATGTCAAATGTTGAGAAGCTTCAAGTGTAGCCACTTGGCATTATGGGCTCTGCCTGGATCATATAGGTTGCAATAACTTAGCCAAATGGACAGTTGGTGGTAGGGGAATGATAGGTTTGGAGCGCATCCATTTTGGCCTAAGGGAAGGCTTTTGAAAGATCTTGTCTTGGTGAAACCAAGTCTTGTGGGGAAAGTGCACCACCTCTGCAGAGTGTAAAAATCTAAGTACTTAGTCATGTCCCTGGTAAAGGACAATTTGAGCATCAAGACATGAAGCTATCAAGAATCTCCTGATCCCAATTTCTAAGTTAAAACTTGTGGTTGAACAAGGGTAAAGGTTCACCAATTTCTATTGGTAGTTCCTTGGGAAAGTTTTGTCAAAGAAAAACTTAGTGTTTTCAATTAATAAGTAAAACCTATTTTGAGCAAAGCAAGCCTAAGCTACACTTAGCCAAATGCATGTAGTATCTAGATGCTAATATTCTACTAAGGTATCACTTGCCAATACAATTCAAATGTATTGACCCTTGTGGCTGTAACTTATTATGTTGCAGGTTTGTTTGATGTTAGTGAAGTTTATTGATTAGGATTACAAGTCTACAACCAACATGACTGCCTGTGGCACTTTGAAGATGAAGGACCCCATGCTATTGTTATATTCTACTGCATTGTAATGAGATAGCCAAATGAGCTATGTAAGATGTAATAAATTATGTTATTCCTGGTTATAAAGTGGTAATATGACCTTTGTTTCATGATATTACATCTTAACTGTGGATGCTAGCTATTGATCCAGGGACTAGCATTGTAAACACAGGAATCTCTACCTTATTAAAGGTTGGGACCTCTACATTATCGAGATACATAAAACCATGTTTCCCTCTCTCATAGTAACTTTCAGTAGCACTATGAATAAATTTAAAAATATAACTGTCACAAGAAACACTCTTATCATCAGAATGAACATACTTAAAATCATCAAAAAGAGGTTTAAGGTTAAAAACTGAATCAACAGAAGCAAGTTGTTCAACTCTAAAATCCTCATTAGGCAATTCATCTTCATAAGGATCTTTAGACAATTTGGAAAAATTAAACTCATAAGATTCTCCATCAAACTTAGTTTAAATTTTCTCCTTCTTACAATCTATAATAGCTCCACAAGTGTTCAGAAAAGGTCTACCAAAAATGATAGGACAAGTTTTACTAGCTGCTGAACCAAGTACTAAAAAATCAGCAGGATATTTAATCTTACCACAAAGAAATTCCACATCTCTTACAATACCGATTGGACAAATGGTTTCTTTATTATCAAGGTGAATAACCACATCAATGTCTTCAAGTTCACAAGAACCAATTTCATGCATAATTTCTCTATAAACCTCATGAGGAATAGCACTAGAACTTGCACAAATATCACATAAACCATAATAGCAATGATCACCAATCCTAACAGAAAGCACATGGACACTAGCTCTCCTAGTTTTAATAGGATGTGAAACAATATTAGAAGCATCTTCACAAAAGATAATGTGCCCATCTTCTACATTTTTAGTGACAATGTCTTTCACAATGGCTACTATAGGTTCAATAAATTCAGAACATTATTATCCCCATTGTCAGCAAAAACCAATATGGATTTATCAAAACCAGAACAATACAGGACTGCCTGTCCTAGGCTTTTGAATATCTGCATATTTGTCATAAATCCAAGAGAGAGATCATCATATTAAAAATTTACTTTGAGAAAGCATTTGACATGATTGAATATAGTACTATCATCACAATGCTCAAGCACTTTGGATTTGGTGACAAAATCATTGGATGGATCAGCAAGATACTTACTAGTGCAAACACTTCAGTTATACTAAATGGAGTACCTAGAAAAATATAAGATGCAAGAGAGGAGTCAGACAAGGTGACCCACTATCACCTTTGTTATTTGTGGCCACTGCAGAAATTCTACAAATTATTGTCAATAATGCTTGGCAAAATGATGAATTAGCACTTCCTATTGGTCAAGCATATGGGAAGAATTACCCAATTCTCCAGTATGCAGATGACACACTTCTTATTTTACCTGCAGTATAGATCAGCTCACTTATCTGAAGAATCTTATTATGGACTTCTCTAAATCAACTGGGCTTCAGATAAACTTTCATAAATATTCTATGGTCCCAATTAATATGACAGCTGATAGATGCAGAACCTTTGCAGATAGTTTTGGTTGCAAAATGGAATCTCTACCCTTCACATACCTGGGACTCCCTCTGGGAACCACAAAACCAAGTATAGATGACCTATCCCCTTTGATTAGTAAGGCTGATAAAAGATTGGCAGGAATCTCCAACTTACTTTCACACTGTTCCAGAATTGTTGTAATCAAGTCAGTTATATCTGCAATGCCCAATCATATTATGTGTTCTATGAAATTGCACTACTCACACATTGACCATGTGAACAAATCAAACAGAACATTTATATGGCATGGCAAGGACACTAAAAAAAGAGAAATGCCTAGTGGCATGGGACAAAGTTTGCTAATCAAAAAAGGCAGGTGGACTGGGAATATTAAACCTGAAACAACATAATAAGGGTATGATGATCAAAAATCTATATAAATTCTTCAACTGTCTAGATATACCTTGGGTCAACCTTATCTGGCAAGCATACTACCAAAATGGCACTCTGCTAGATTGTAACTCATACAAGGGATCTTTCTGGTGGAGAAATTGCCTCCCTTTTCTTTTGGATTTCAAGAATATGACCAATATTGTTCCTAGTCAGGGAAATAGTACTATGGTTTGGCATGACAAATGGAATGAAACTTCACTATGTAACAAGTTCCCTGAGCTATACTCATTTTCCAAATATCCAAAGATCAGGACCCATGAAGCCAAACAATATCACCTTCCAAGGGGGTTACTGGATATATTTCAGCTACCACTATCTCTTATTGCAGAAAGCCAGATAAACAGTTTATCTACAATCCTAAAGACTAATTCCAATGATCTGGACAAGGACAAATGGACATTCCCATGGGGTGGTGATAGATTTTCAACTAAAAAGGTATATGACCTTATTGTCAAAGCTCCTGATGCCTCAAAACCTTTTGAATGGATTTGGAAATCCCCATGTCTTCCCAAGCACAAGTTTTTCTTCTGGCTGCTACTAAATGACAGACTAAATACCAGAGATTTTCTTATCAGAAAAAAATTCAACATTGAGGATGACACATGTGTCCTCTGTGAGGAAGACACTATAGAATCTATTGATCATCTATTCTTTAGGTGTGACTTTAGTCAAAATTTCTGGTGGAAACTTGGAGTTGAATGGAGCATTGATTAAACATTAATAAGTATGATCCAGGAGGCTCATGACAGATCATCGAACCAGTTCTTTAATATCACTATGATGGCTGGATGCTAGAGCCTATGGAGTCACAGGAATGGCTTCATCTTTGATCAGCAAATTAGGTGTCTGGATAGCTGTTATAGCTTATTCAAATTGTCAGTAGCTTATATTAGACATAGAATTAAACCCAGCCTGCTTGAAGGCATGCAGGCTTGGATAGACACTCTGTAAATTTTCAGATCTTGTGACTTTCACCATGTACAGTCCCACCATTTTAGAAAAATGAAAATGACACAATGGGGGACTTCCCCACTGTCTTTGTGTCAAAAAAATACTATAGGTTCAATATTTATTTGTTCATCAGGTTCTACCGCTTTAATTGTACTTTTGCTAACCACGTTAGCCATAATAGAATGTTCCTTTACCTTAGAAGGGGAAGGTATTTTCTCAATATAAGTTTTAGGCAAAATATGATCAACAATATAAAATTCAGTATTTCTAGCAGGAACATGATTAACAATATCTTTATAAGGTGCATGGTACTTGTTCCACTCCTTTTTGGGAATTTCAATATAAGAGGCAAAGTCCTTCAAACAATTTGCAAGAACTTGAGAATCAAAACCATACTTAGTACTAATGTCATGAAAGTCATCAGTTCCCATAAAAGATTAAATGCATTCATAATCATAATTTATACCTGACTTTCTTCCTTTGTCATTCTCCCATGCTTCAGTATTTTCTTAAATACGGTCTAGAAGATCCGATTTAGCTTATTCTTTCATTCGTGTGAATGATCCAGCACAAGAATCATCCAATAAATCTTTATCGTGAAGAAAAAGCCTTGCATAAAAAGTTATTGATAATAATATTATTAGGGAGCTCATGAATATGACATTTGAGCATTAGTAACTTAAATCTCCCCCAAGCTTGGGCTGTACTCTCTCCATCACGAGGCCAAAAGTTATATATTTGATTCCTATCCTTATGAATCTCACTGGGAGAATAGAATTTAGAATAAAAGAGAGGTACAATTTCCTCCCATTCCATAGATTGTCCATTCTTCAGTAGCTTATACCATTCTTCAGCTCTTCTTTTAAATAATATAGAGAGTAACTTTTATTAACTTGTTCCATTGTGATACCAGCACACTTAAACAACCCGCATAATTCATGGATAAAAAGCAAGTGATCACCAGGATGGACAGTTCCATCCCAAAAATAATAGTTATCCATAACGCGATCAACAATTTTTGTAGTTATCTTAAAAGGATCTATCTCAGCAGGTGGTGGTTCATCTACTACCCTAGCAGTAGTAGTAGCTTTCCCAAATAGGAAGCCAAGTGAGTTATCCATATTTGAAACAAAGTAGCAAATAGAAATAAAAGAAATACTCACAGTAGAAGTTTCCTTTACCAGTTCCACTCTTCAATAGCACTTCACTCCCTAGCAACGGTGCCAGAAAATAGTCTTGATGACCCACAAGTATAGGGGGTGTATTGTAGTACTTTCGATAAATATGTCGATCCCAACGAGGAGCAGGCGGTGTTGACTAGTGGTTTGGATCAGGAATTGTCTATAAATACTTAGCAAACGGATTTTTAGTGGTTTTTGATATTGCAAATAAATAAAGTGCAAGCAAATAAATGCAGGGTTCGCAGCATAGAAAACAAAAATTTTCCTACGATGGGAACTATGTACCAATATCTATCTACTAGATACAAACAACGGGTGGATGTATATCCGTATAGAACATACCCTTGAAGACCGACAAAGCTTAACGAGTTCGATTCATGGTTGATGTAGACGATCTCTTGCCGATCTCAAGATCGAGAGGAAGTCCTAGCGCCGTAAAATCAGCAGCGCATCCGTGCTCGCACACACGTTCGAGGCACCGAGCAACCTCCGCCTCCTCGCTCCAGCGATGCAGTGGAAGCACAACTCTTTCTTGCCGAATAGCCACCGGGAACATGTATCTCGCTAGTGCGAGACCATGGGGGATAAATTCTAGAGGGGGAGAGAGATCCTTCACGAGGAGGTGTAAGTGAGAGAGAGAAGAGGGGGTGACTTTTATAGGAGGAGGGGGGCACCCAAGGGGGTGGCCACCGGACATGGGGGTTGCCCCCTCCCCTCCTTCATTCATGTGGGTGGACACTCCACTCACAAAAATCCATTCAAATCTCTCCACTCAAAATCCCACTCAAACATGCCATTAAATTTCCACCAAATTTAATGCAAACTCTCATTAAATAAAACTCTTTTATTTTATTCAGAATTTTGTCAATTACTTTAATGACAAACATTCACAAATAACCCCTTGCTAGAATTCTATTTCACATGCATAACCACTTTATGCAATTTCACCTGAAAACCTGTTTCGGTATCTAGTGAAATAAATTCCTGCGCTTGTTCATTCTTTCGGCATGAAACTTTTGCTCCAATTGGATGTTGGTGTCTCTTATATGTGTCACCCTACGGTTCGTGAATAATGCGGACATGATCGAGACCCCTCTCGGATCAATAATCAGAAGCGGGATCTGGAGACCCATACTGACTCCCACACATTCAACGATGACTTTCTTGTGATCGTCGGAACCTTTTACGCTAGTATCTTAATCCCTTTGTTTCACGATATATTACATGTCCGAGATTCGATCATCGGTATCTCCATACCTAGTTTTATCTCGTTACTGACATGCACTCTTTTCTCGTTCCCGTGATATAACATTCTGGTGATCAAATCACTTGCTTGCAAGCTAACCAATGTGATATCACCGAGAGGGCCCAGAGTATATCTATCCGTCATCGGGATGAACAAATTCCATTCTCGATCCATGGGCCTCAACATAACACTTTATTAGTTCTGAATCCATCTTTATAATCACCCTGTTACGGTGTGACGTTTGATGTTATCAAGAAACTCTTCCGGTGTTAGTGATTGACATGATCTCATGGTCTAAGGATTAGGATCACTTCGTAAGTTGTTATAGCAATATAAACTCAATGACTTTGATCGTAATGCTATACTTCGGATGAATGTTCATCACACCATTACACTAATGTTGTGATCCCGTTATTAACAACATCCAATGTCCATGATCAGGAAACCTTGATCATCTTGTTAATCAACGAGCTAGTTTATGAGAGAGGCATAACTAGGAACTTTCTGTTTGTTTATTAAACACACATGTATTAACGTTTCCGTATTAATACAATTATAGCATGAAAAATAAACATCTATCATATACTTGGAATACACATAATAAACACTTTATTATTGCCTCTCAGGGCATATTCCCTTCAGTCTCCCACTTGCACTAGAGACAATAATCTAGTTACATAGTGATAAATCTAACACCCATTGAGTTCTGGTGTTGATCATGTTTTGCTCTAGGGAGAGTTTTAGTCAACGGATCTGCTACATTGAGATCCGTGTGTACTTTACAAATCTTTATATCTCCATCCTTGACATGCTCGCGGATGGAGTGAAACCGGCGCTTAATATGCTTGGAATGCTTGTGAGACCTTGGCTCTTTGGCATTGGCAATGGAACCATTGTTGTCACAATATATCACCATTGGGTCCAACGCGTTTTCAACCACTCCTAGTTCGGATATGAACTCCTTCATCCAAACTGCTTCCTGAGCCGCTTCCGAAGCAGCAACATATTCGACCTCCGTTGTTGATCCCGCCACCACAGGTTGTTTGGAGGTCCTCCAACTAACCGCTCCACCATTCATGAGAAATACATATCCGGATTGAGACTTAGAGTCATCCGGATCGGTGTCAAAGCTAGCGTCAACATAACACTTAGCGACGAGCTCTTATTCACCTCCGTATACAAGAAACATATCTTTAGTTCTTCGTAAGTACTTAAGGATATTCTTGACCGCTATCCAGTGTTCCGAACCTGGATCCGATTGGTACCTACTAGTCAAACTAATAGCATGTGCCACATCCAGTCTTGTACATAGCATGGCGTACATTATAGAGCCTATGGCCGAAGCATAGGGGACTTTATCCATTATCTCTCTTTCTTCCGCCGAATCCGGACTTTGAGTCTTACTCAATGTCTTGCCTTGCAACATTGGTAAGAACCCCTTCTTACTTCCGTCCATTTTAAACTTCTTTAAAATCTTATCAAGGTATGTACTTTGCGATAGCCCTATTAGGCGCCTAGATCTATCTCTATAGATCTTTATGCCTAATATGTATGACGCTTCACCTAGGTCATTCATTGAAAATTTGCTGTTTAGATAACTTTTAACACTGTTTAAAAGATCTATATCATTTCCGATCAATAATATGTCATCCACATATAATATCAGAAATGCCACATTGTTCCCACTCACTTTCTTGTAAATACAAGCTTCTCCATAAGTTTGGACAAATCCAAACTCTTTGATCACCTCATCAAAGCGGAGATTCCAACTTCGTGATGCTTGCTTCAATCCATAGATGGATCGCTGAAGCTTGCACACCTTTTTAGCATCCTTAGGATCGACAAAACCCTTTGGTTGTATCATATACAACTCTTCTTCAATATTACCATTGAGAAACGCGGTTTTGACATCCATCTGCCATATCTCATAATCGAAATATGCAGCAATTGCTAACATAATCCTAACTGACTTTAGCATCGCTACGGGAGAGAATGTCTCATTGTAGTCAACTCCTTGAATTTGTCGAAACCCCTTTGCGACAAGTCGAGCTTTATAGACGGTCACATTACCATCAGCATCAGTTTTCCTTTTGAAAATCCATTTGTTCTCCACGGCCTTTCGGTCGTGAGGTAATTCCACCAAGTTCCATACTTGATTTTCATACATGGATTCCATCTCGGATTTCATGGCTTCTAACCATTTGTTGGAATCCGGTCTCATCATCGCTTCTTCATACGTCGCAGGGTCATCATTTTCATCAACCATGAAATTCATGACAGGATTTCCGTACAGCTTGGGAGCTGCACGCGTCTTGCTAGACCTGCGAGGTTCAGTAGTATTCTCTTTTGGAGTTTCATGATCATTATCACTAGTTCCCTCTTCAACTGGTGGAGCCAACTCCGGAACGACTTCCGGCGCTGCGCTACTCTCCATACTTTGAAGAGAAGGTTCAATAACCTCTTCGAGTTCTACATTTTGACTACTCACACATTTCGCGAGAAACTCTTTCTCTAGAAAGGATCCATTCTTGGCAACAAAAACTTTGTCCTCGGATCTGTGATAGAAGGAATACCCAATAGTTTCCTTAGGGTATCCTATGAAGACGCATTTTTCCGCTTTGGGTTTGAGTTTATCCGCTTGAAGTTTCTTCACATAAACATCGCATCCCCAAACTTTAAGAAATGACAGCTTAGGTTTGTTTCCAAACCGCAATTCATACGGTGTCTTTTCAACGGATTTAGATGGTGCCTGATTTAAAGTGAATGCAACAGTTTCTAGTGCATAACCCCAAAATGACAACGGCAAGTCCGTCAGAGATATCATAGATCGAACCATATCTAATAAAGTACGATTACGACGTTCCAACACACCATTTCGCTGTGGTGTTCCGGCAGGTGTGAGTTGTGAAACAATTCCACACTCTTTCATGTGAGTGCTAAACTCGTAACTTAGATACTCACCTCCACGGCCGGACCGTAGAAATTTGATCTTTCTATTACGATGATTTTCCACTACATTCTGAAATTCCTTGAACTTTTCAAAGGTTTCAGATTTGTGTTTCATCAAGTAGATATAATCGTATCTACTCAAATCATCCATGAAAGTAACAAAATAATGATATCCACCTCGCGCTGACACACTCATTGGACCACATACATCAGAATGTATGGTTTCCAATAAATTTGTCGCCCGTTCCATTGAAACGGAAAACGGCGTTCTAGTCATCTTGCCCATAAGGCATGGCTCACATGTATCAAATGATTTAAAATCAAGTGATTCCAAAAGTCCATCCGAATGGAGCTTCTTCATGCGTTTAACGCCAATATGACCTAGACGGCAGTGCCACATCTATGCGGATATATCATCATTAAGTTTAATCCTTTTAGCATCAACATTATGAATATGTGTAACATTATCATCGAGATCTAATAGAAATAAACCATTCATCATTGGTGCATGACCATAAAAGATTTCATTCATATAAATAGAACAACCATTGTTCTCAGATTTAAATGAATAACCACTTCGCATCAAACACGATCCAGATACAATGTTCATGCTTAGTGCAGGCACCAGATAACAATTATTCAAGTTTATAACTAATCCCGACGGCAAATGGAGAGGTAGCGTTCCGACGGCGATCACATCAACGCTTGATCCATTGCCGACACGCATCTTAACCTCACCCCTTGCTAGCGGTCGCTTGTTCCGCAGCCCCTGATTCGAGTTAAAATATTAGCAACTGAACCGGTATCAAATACCCAGGTGCTACAGCGAGCACTAGTCAAGTACACATCAATAACATGTATATCATATATACCTTTGTTTGCCTTCTTGCGGCAGTTACCCTTGCCGGCCTTCTTGTCTGCCAAATACTTGGGGCAGTTGCGCTTCCATTGGCTAGTCCCCTTGCAATAGTAGCACTCGGTATCAGACTTAGGTCCAACTCGGGGTTTCTTTTAGGCACGGAAACCGGCTTTCGCCCTTACTTCCCTTCCATTTCCCTTCTTGTCTTTCTTGAAACCAGTGTTCCTATTGATCATCAACACTTGATGTTCCTTTTTGATATCCACTTCTGCAGTTTTAAGCATTCACAGAAGCTCGGGGAGAGACTTCTTCATGCCTTGCATATTATAGTTCATCAAAAAGCTCTTATAGCTAGGTGGCAGAGACTGCAGAACACGATGGATGCCTAAGTCAATGGGAATCGATATTCCCAAGGACACAAGCTTATCGGCGTATGTCACATCCCAAGATTTTCCAAATCTTGTAATGTGAAAAATAAATAAAATAAAATAAATTATTGTTGAAAATCAGGGTGAAAAGAAACTTTTGTTTTTAAAAGGAAACTTAAAATCCCATCTTGAACAAACTTTAATTAAATCTTGAATCCAACAAAATCCAAATCAAAAGAAATGCATTCCTCATAAATGCATCTGGAAATTTAAACACTTGGAAAATAAAACCAAACCCTAAAATCCTAATGGAATAAAAATCATTTCCAAGTTATATCCAAGCCTATGGATTTGATGCATATAAAATCTTGTCAACAAACGTTTACAAATGATCAAGAATGATCAACAGAAATATTATAAGACCATAGAAATTGGTTTCACTTAAATTGGAACCACAAATAAAATCTTATAAATTTAAATAAGATAATGAAATTAAATCTCCAAAGCTAATAAAGAACCTATCTACAAATCCATACCAAATGGTGAGCAAATAATCCTAAAGATATTTAAAAAGATAAATAAATATTAAATAAGATTTTATAAATTGGAATCACCAAGTTTGGATCTATAAATAAAAAGATATGAATTTTATAAGATAAAGAAAGAAATATTAATTAAAGAATATTTAAAGACCAAATCAAACCTTGGCCTAAGCCATAAACAAATGGAATGAGTATAATCCAAATCCAAATAAAGTATTGGATAAAGAATTTCCAAAATAAAATAAAATGGCATTAACCATTCTATTCCTATTTTAATAAAGACAAATCTCTAATAAGAATAATTATATAATTCATTAGAAAATAGTATTTTGGAATTTACCCAAGTGAAATAAAGGTTGTTTAATTCAACTTAATTAAGATTAAAGAAAACTTCCAAATAAAAATTAGGGAATTAAAACTATATTAAATTCCATTGGAATTAAAACAACTACCCAATTCAAATGATTTATGAATCATATTAAATATTCTACAAATAATTCAAGATGAATTATTTGACACCCAAGTAATTAAATAAAAACCTACTGAAAGGATTTGGAAAGTTTAAAGAATTTAAACGGTGTTTAAAAATATTATTAAATCTTATATGATTTAAAACAAAGGCCTTTTTGAATAATTAAAAGACTTAAAAAGAATAAATAAATTATTCTAAAAATGATATCAGAATGTTTTATTAATCAGTATTTAAAGCTACACAAAATTTGACAAAGTTTTGAATTCAAATTAGTGTTTGAATAAATTAAACAAAACCAAAACAGAATAAAAAGAAATGGAAAAAGAGAAAACAAACAGAAAAAAAAAATGTAAACAGACTCGACCCAGCCAGCGAGCCCAACAAGGCCCAGCAAGCCCAACTTTCCCTCTCACCCGAACGAACCGTTTTCCACCAGAGAAAGAACCCGCTCAGTCGCCGACGCGTGGACCCCACCCCCACACTCTCTCTCTCTCGCTGCCAGACGACCCCACCCTTCCCAGTCATCTTCTTCACCCGCGCGAAGACCCCGCCCCTCACCTCGCCGGCCGTTGCAGGCGATAAACGCTCGGCTTAATTCGCATTACTGGCGCAGTTAATCCTCCCCCTGACCACACCCTCTTATTCGCATGTGTTTCCTCTCTGTTTCCCCCTCAGACCCTCACCCTAACGCGCCCCCAGGCTGCGCCAATTCCTAGCGGCAAGCCACTGCCCCGACGACCTTCCCTAGACAATTCCGGCGAAGCCAGACCGCCCCTTGCCTCCTCGACCAAGCTCACATACTGGCGCACCTCCTGGCGCACCTCCCAGTGTTGCCCGTTCATCCGCGCGTGCTGTGAATCATCGACAACATCATCACTGAGCAAGCGCCGCCGCCTGCTACCTCTCCGGCGAGCTACTGACGCCCAACCCGTGCGCCCCTTGCTCACTGGTGAGTATTCTCGCGATCCTTGAACTCATGAGCACCTTCCTAATGCGTTATTTTTCTCGTTTGCGTCCCAGAGACTCGCCCCTATCGATGACCGTACGAACCCGAGGCGCAACGTAGCTCCGGCGAGCGATTGCCGTCGCCACCGAGCGCCCCTCTACGAGATATCAACACGTTGAACATTGCCGTAATCTCCTGAACTCGGTGAGCCAATCCCCTTCCTCCCTCGCTTCTTGTAGCATCGACTCCGCTGTCGTCTGACCGCTCCGCCACCATCAGCCGCCGCCAGCGCCGCCCATCTGTGACTAGCTTATGTGAACCGTTCGATTAGGATCCGACGCTCGCGATAGAAACTAACTGAAAGGGTACGCTTGCTTCTAAGCCGTGAGATCCCACTTAAATCCAACGGCTTCCATCGCACGATCCAACCGAAGCGGTACAGACGAATAAAATTACGACACGTGGCCTCTGTCTGTTTTAAAAACCAGAAACTTTCTATTAGATGTTCCATTTTGTAAAATCTATAACTTTTAATCTACACGTCCAAATTTTGCAAAATTTATATCAATGGATTCAGAAAAACAAGACCTAGCCAACCATGGCATTTGTTTAGTAAAAAGCTTCTATTAAATTGATTGTTTTTGCAGAAACTTATGTATGCATGATTAGGATATAAAATTTATTCCAAAATGTTTTTGAGGATAAAATCATTGGCGAATGGTGTGTTTTGAACCTACTGAACATAGGAAACAAATTGTGGTTTCAAAAATGTATTTGGTGAAGCAAAAGAATGAATCTTGGATTTAAACCATTTCTAGTCAAATAAAATTATGGTTTAATCATTAAAAATGGTTTTGGAAGAAAACCTTGGAGAAATGTTTTGGAAATAAACTCTCTGACCCTAAACACAAGGTTATATGGTTTGAAAACATATTTTGTGAAACCTATAGAACTTTGCCTTATTAAAAGCATTTCTTCACCACATAAAATAATGACTTGATCAAAAATGGTTTATGAAGTAAAATCTTATACAAATGATTTTGCCACTTTATAAAATGACCATTAGGTGTTTTCAAAAGTTTATGACCCAATAGAAACCACTTCTCCAAATAAAACAATCTTTAGCATGCTTGCATGCATTGTTTTGTTATTATTATTTTATGTGTTGAATTGCTTGGATGGTAGTTTGAAATATTGTTTGCTTGATTGAATTGTAGTGATTTGAAGAGTGTGAACATTGCAAGATCAAGGAGTGAACTTATATTCTCTACCAAAAAGGCAAGTGATGCTTCATACTTTGTCCCATTATTTTCACTATGCATTAGTGATATTTCTAAGTAGGACTTGCATGGAATTTTTGCTAAGTATAAACTATGCTATGGGAAATCCTAGTAGATGAAACCTTAGTAGAATTTTCCTAAGTTAAGATTCCTATTACTATCATGCTTAGCTTAGCTAATAGAAAACAAGGGTGGAATATATATTCATACTATGGAAAAATTTCTAAGTCTGAGGACTTGTGTTTGTTTAATAAAACAACTAAGTGAATGAATCACCTGGGTGGAATGGAAGGAATGGTTTGTGTTGAGTGGTCATGCAAGTCCAGTATGCTGGGGAAAACTTGGGCATCACCAAGTCCAGTATGCTAGGGAAAACTTGGTGTCTCACTTGTGGATGGCCACCCAGTAATAAAGAGATTTGAGATGTCAAATGTTGAGAAGCTTCAAGTGCAGCCACTTGGCATTATGGGCTCTACCTAGATCATATAGGTTACAAGAACTTATCCAAATGGACAGTTGGTGGTAGGGGATGATAGGTTGGAACGCGTCCATTTTGGTCTAAGGGAAGGCTTCTGAAATATCTTGTCTTGGTGAAACAAAGTCTTGTGGGGAAAGTGCACAACCTCTGCAGAGTGAAAAATCTAAGTACTTAGCCATGTCCCTGGCAAAGGACAATTTGAGCATCAAGACATGGAAGCTATCAAGAATCTCATCATCCAAATTTCTAAGTTAAAAACTTGTGGTTGAACAAGGGTTTAAGGTTCACCAATTTCTATTGGTGGTTCCTTGGGTGATTTTGTCAAAGCAAAAACTTAGTGTTTCAAATGATAAGGAAAGTCTATTTTGAGCAATGCAAGCCTAAACTCCACTTAGCCAAATGCATATAGATGATAGACTCCACTATACTACCATAGTATCACTTGCCAATACAATTCAAATGTATTGACCCTTGTGGCTGTAACTTGTTATGTTGCAGGTTTGATTGTTATTAGTGAAGTTTTATGATTAGGATTACAAGTCTACAACCAACATGACTGCCTGTGGCACTTTGAAGATGAAGGACCCCATGCTTATAGATATTCTGCTGCAATGTAATGTAATAGCCAAATGAGCTATGTAAGATGTAATAAATTATGTTATTCCTGGTTATAAAGTTGTATTATGACCTTTGTTTCTTGATATTACATCTTAACTGTGGATGCTAGCTATTGATCCAGGGACTAGCATTGTAAACACATGGATCCTTTTTCCTTTATAAAGGAGGGACCTTACAGATGGTATCAGAGCATTGTGTTGCCTGTAGGATTTGTAACCTAGGATTGGACAAAACCCCTTAGAAAAATAGGAGTTGTATTTTGTTCCAAAACTTATTTACAAACAATCTTGTAGACTCTTTCCTCAACCATTTTGGTTTTGATTCTACACCTTTTCTATTTCAACTTGATGGACAAGACCTACCCCATGGCCAAAGACTTCACCATGTGCAAAGGACATCTTCAACTCTAATGACTTCAACATCTTCAACTCTAATGACTTCAACATCTTCAGCATTTTCACCAAGGACTTCAACTTGGATATCACCAAGGATACAAGTTTGACAAGAAATATTACTCAAGACTTGAAGACTAAGGAAACACAACTTAGAAGGAACCATGATCATCTTTGAAGTTTTTGAGACCAAGAATTTTTCCAAGGATACAAAGATCTTGTTCAAGAAGAATCAACCAAGAAGGATGGAAAGATCTCAAGTGAACCATATAGATGGACCACCATATTTAGTCTAAGTCAAACCCACCAACTTATGTGGTGTAACAAAAATAGTTTTGGTTGCCTAAAATATGCTTGAAACTTGTTGTTTGAGTGGAATGTTTGTTTGTGATTGCTTGCACATTGCTTGTGTGAATTGTGATGTGTGTAATTAGAATTATTCCCTTAGAAATATTTTGCCTATTCTAATCCCAATCCAACCCAAACAGATGACTTCTCCAAGAGACTCCAACATCAAGGATGGTGACAACAACAACCAAGAGAACAACATGAGAGACCAACTGCTTGCAAGACAAACCCAGTTGAACCAAGTGACAGCTCAATTTATAGCCAACAACAATGAGTTAGACCCAACCATGCAAAAAAGTTTTGGAAACTCAATCCCAATTGTTGCAAGGGATGGCTACTCAAATGATCAACATGGGAGACAACTCTTCCCAAGGAGCTAATGACAACAAGGATGACAAAGATGTTATTCTAGAAGGAACCCAAGCCTGCAATATTTGTGGAGACAAGGATCACACTTCTAAGGAGCATGAAGATCAATGCCCCAATTGTGAAGCGAAACATCCAATTGACCAATGCCCCACATCCCAAGATACATGTTACCTATGTGAAGGAAACAATCATGTCCCTATCCAATGCCCCATCTATTCCATAGTTGAACAAAGGAAACAAGGTGGAGTGCAACAACTGATTGCAGACTACCATGAGAGAGCCAAGTCTACCAAGAAGGATGAAGATAAAGGAAAATCTCAGTTGCTACCTCCCAACAACATGACTCAATTTAAAGGACCAAGGAGGAGACATATGTATTATCCAAGGAGTAATAGAAGGTCAAGGAGACCAGGAACTGTTCCTACCTTTGAGATAACATATGAAGAACATGAATTAGAAGCACTCCTATCTTTGGAGAAACCCAAGAAAAAGAAGGACAAAAGCCATGTGCAATGTGGTCATTGCAAATAAATGGGACACTATGCCAGTGAATGTCCAGAGAAGCAAAAGTATAAGGAGATTGGCCAAGTGTGGTGCAACAACTACAAAGATCTGGGCCATTATGTAGCAACTTGTCCATAGAAGATACGTGATGAACTCAACCTTATCACATGTTACAATTGTGGTAACCAAGGGAATTATGCAAGCAATTGTCTAGAAAAGATGAAGCATAAGATGAACAAGCCTATGAAGGATCTCAGCCTTGTCACATGTTTCAAATGTGGAAACAAAGGACACTATGCAGATGTTTGCCCAGAGAGATTTCAACAAGACCCCAAGCAAGCCAAGATGTAATCTAGTTGGAAAAATTTTAAGGGTGGTAGTACCTTAGATGCTTTTGAGCCAACTTGTAACCCCTAGCCTCCCCAAATCTCGGGACGAGATTTATTTTAAGGGTGGTAGCCTGTCACATCCCAAGATTTTCCAAATCTTGTAATGTGAAAAATAAATAAAATAAAATAAATTATTGTTGAAAATCAGGGTGAAAAGAAACTTTTGTTTTTAAAAGTAAACTTAAAATACCATCTTGAACAAACTTTAATTAAAGTTTGAATCCAACAAAATCCAAATCAAAAGAAATGCATTCCTCATAAATGCATCTGGAAATTTAAACACTTGGAAAAGAAAACCAAACCCTAAAATCCTAATGGAATAAAAATCATTTCCAAGTTATCTCCAAGCCTATGGATTTGATCCATATAAAATCTTGTCAACAAACATTTACAAATTATCAAGAATGATCAATAGAAATATTATAAGACCATAGAAATTGGTTTCACTTAAATTGGAACCACAAATAAAATCTTATAAATTTAAATAAGATAAGGAAATTAAATTTCCAAAGCTAATAAAGAACCTATCTAGAAATCCATACCAAATGGTGAGCAAATAATCCTAAAGATATTTAAAAAGATAAAAAATATTAAATAAGATTTTATAAGTTGGAATCACCAAGTTTGGATCTATAAATAAAAAGATATGAATATTATAAGATAAAGAAAGAAATATTAAATAAAGAATATTTAAAGACCAAATCAAACCTTGGCCTAAGCCATAAACAAATGGAATGAGTATAATCCAAATCCAAATAAAGTATTGGATAAATAATTTCCAAAATAAAATAAAATGGCATTAACCATTCTATTCTTATTTTAATAAAGACAAATCTCTAATAAGAATAATTATATAATTCATGAGAAAATAGTATTTTGGAATTTACCCAAGTTAAATAAAGGTTGTTTAATTCAACTTAATTAAGATTAAAGAAAACTTCCAAATAAAAATTAGGGAATTAAAACTATATTAAATTCCATTGGAATTAAAACAACTACCCAATTCAAATGATTTATGAATCATATTAAATATTCTCCAAATAATTCAAGATGAATTATTTGACACCCAAGTAATTAAATAAAAACCTACTGAAAGGATTTGGAAATTTTAAAGAATTTAAATGGTGTTTAAAAATATTATTAAATCTTATATGATTTAAAACAAAGGCCTTTTTGAATAATTAAAAGACTTAAACAGAATAAATAAATTATTCTAAAAATGATATCAGAATGTTTTATTAATCAGTATTTAAAGCTACACAAAATTTGAAAAAGTTTTGAATTCAAATGAGTGTTTGAATTAATTAAACAAAACCAAAACAGAATAAAAGAAATGGAAAAAGAGAAAACAAACAGAACAAAAAAAATGTAAACAGACTCGACCCAGCCAGCGAGCCCAACAAGGCCCAGCAAGCCCAACTTTCCCTCTCACCGGAACGAACCGTTTTCCACCAGAGAAAGAACCTGCTCAGTCGTCGACGCGTGGACCCCACCCCCACACTCTCTCTCTCTCTCGCTGCCAGACGACCCCACCCTTCCCAGTCATCTTCTTCACCCGCGCGAAGACCCCGCCCCTCACCTCGCCGGCCGTTGCAGGCGATAAACGCTCGGCTTAATTCGCATTACTGGCACAGTTAATCCTCCCCTTACCACACCCTCTTATTCGCCTGCGTTTCCTCTCTGTTTCCCCCTCAGACCCTCACCCTAACGCGCCCCCAGGCTGCGCCAATTCCTTGCGGCAAGCCACTGCCCCGAAGACCTTCCCCAGACAATTCCGGCGAAGCCAGACCGCCCCTTGCCTCCTCGACCAAGCTCACATACTCTACCCACCTCCTAGCGCACCTCCCAGTGTCGCCCGTTCATCCGCGCGTGCTGTGAATCATCGACAACATCATCACTGAGCAAGCGCCGCCGCCTGCTACCTCTCTGGCGAGCTACTGACGCCCAACCCGTGCGCCCCTTGCTCACTGGTGAGTATTCTCGCGATCCTTGAACTCATGTGCACCTTCCTGATGCGTTATTTTTCTCGTGTGCGTCCCAGAGACTCGCCCCCGTCGATGACCGTACGAACCCGAGGCGCAGCGCAGCTCCGGCGAGCGATTGCCGTCACCACCGAGCGCCCCTCGACGATATATCAGCACGTTGAACATCGCCGTAATCTCCTGAACTCGGTGAGCCAATCCCCTTCCTCCCCCGCTTCCTGTAGTGTCGACTCCGCCGCCGTCTGACCGCTCCGCCACCACCAGCCGCCGCCAGCGCCGCCCATCTGTGACTATCTTATGTGAACCGTTCGATTAGGATCCGGCGCTCGCGATATAGACTAACTGAAAGGGTACGCTCGCTTCTGAGCCGTGAGATCCCACTTAAATCCAACGGTTGCCATTGCACGATCCAACCGAAGCGGTACAGACGGATAAAATTACGACACATGGCCTCTGTCTGTTTTAAAAACCAAAAACTTTCTATTAGATATTCCATTTTGTAAAATCTATAACTTTTAATCTACACGTCCAAAATTTGCAAACTTTATATCAATGGATTCAGAAAAACAAGCCCTATCCAACCATGCCATTTGTTTAGTAAAAAGATTCTGTTAAATTGATTGTTTTTGTAGAAACTTGTGTATGCATGATTAGGATATAAAATTTATTCCAAAATGTTTTTGAGGATAAAATCTTTGGAAAATGGTGTGTTTTGAACCTACTGACCATAGGAAACAAATTGTGGTTTCAAAAATGTATTTGGTGAAGCAAAAGAATGAATCTTGGATTTAAACCATTTCTAGTCAAATAAAAATATGGTTTAATCATTAAAAATGGTTTTGGAAGAAACCCTTTGAGAAATGTTTTGGAAATAAACTCTCTGACCCTAAACACAAGGTTATATGGTTTGAAAACATATTTTGTGAAACCTATAGAACTTTGCCTTATTAAAAGCATTTCTTCACCACATAAAATAATGACTTGATCAAAAATGGTTTATGAAGTAAAATCTTATACAAATGATTTTGCCACTTTATAAAATGACCATTAGGTGTTTTCAAAAGTTTATGACCCATTAGAAACCACTTCTCCAAATAAAACAATTTTAGCATGCTTGCATGCATTGTTTTGTTTTATGTGTTGAATTGCTTGGATGGTAGTTTGCAATATTGTTTGCTTGATTGAATTGTAGTGATTTGAAGAGTGTGAACATTGCAAGATCAAGGAGTGAACTTATATTCTCTACCAAAAAGTCAAGTGATGCTTCATACTTTGTCCCATTATTTTCACTATGCATTAGTGATATTTCTAAGTAGGACTTGCATGGAATTTTTGCTAAGTATAAACTATGCTATGGGAAATCCTAGTAGATGAAACCTTAGTAGAATTTTCCTAAGTTAAGATTCCTATTACTATCATGCTTAGCTTAGCTAATAGAAAACAAGGGTGGAATATATATTCATACTATGGAAAAATTTCTAAGTCTGAGGACTTGTGTTTGTTTAATAAAACAACTAAGTGAATGAATCACCTGGGTGGAATGGAAGGAATGGTTTGTGTTGAGTGGTCATGCAAGTCCAGTATGCTGGGGAAAACTTGGGCATCACCAAGTCCAGTATGCTGGGGAAAACTTGGTGTCTCACTTGTGGATGGCCACCCAGGAACAAAGAGATTTGAGATGTCAAATGTTGAGAAGCTTCAAGTGCAGCCACTTGGCATTATGGGCTCTGCCTGGATCATATAGGTTGCAAGAACTTAGCCAAATGGACAGTTGGTGGTAGGGGATGATAGGTTGGAACGCGTCCATTTTGGTCTAAGGGAAGGCTTTTGAAAGATCTTGTCTTGGTGAAACCAAATCTTGTGGGGAAAGTGCGCAACCTCTACAGAGTGAAAAATCTAAGTACTTAGCCATGTCCCTGGCAAAGGACAATTGGAGCATCAAGACATGGAAGCTATCAAGAATCTCATCATCCAAATTTCTAAGCTAAAAACTTGTGGTTGAACAAGGGTTTATATGACGTTCCCAACCTTTAATAAGGTAGAGATCCCTGTGTTTACAATGCTAGTCCCTGGATCAATAGCTAGCATCCACAGTTAAGATGTAATATCAAGAAACAAGGTCATAATACAACTTTATAACCAGGAATAAAATAATGTATCACATCTTACATAGCTCATTTGGCTATATCATTACAATGCAGCAGAATATAACAGTAGCATGGGGTCCTTCATCTTCAAAGTGCCACAGGCAGACATGTTGGTTGTAGACTTGTAATCCTAATCAACAAACTTTACAAACATCAAACAAACCTGCAACATAACAAGTTACAGCCACAAGGGTCAATACATTGGAATTGTATTGGCAAGTGATACTATGATAGTATAGTGGAGGCTACCATCTATATGCATTTTGCTAAGTGGATATTTGGCTTGCTTTGCTCAAAATAGATTTTCCTTATCATTTGAAAACACTAAGTTTTTACTTGACAAAATCTTTCCCAAGGCATCCCCCAATAGAGATTGGTGATCCTTTCAACTCTTGTTCACCCATAAGATTTTAACTTAGAAATTTGGATGATGAGATTCTTGATAGCTTCCATGTCTTGATGCTCAAATTGTCCTTTGCCAGGGACATGGCTAATTACTTAGATTTTACACTCTGCAGAGGTGGTGCACTTTCCCCACAAGACTTGGTTTCACCAAGACAAGATCTTTCAGAAGCCTTCCCTTAGACCAAAATGGACGCGTTCCAACCTATCAAACCCCTACCACCAACTATCCATTTGGCTAAGTTATTGCAACCTATATGATCCAGGCAGAGCCCATAAAGCCAAGTGGCTGCACTTGAAGCTTCTCAACATTTGACATCTCAAATCTCTTTGTTCCTGGGTGGCCATCCACAAGTAAGATACACAAGGTTCACCAGTCCCCTGGACTTGTGTAACCACTCAACACAAACCATTCCTTCCATTCCACCCAGGTGATTCATTCACTTAGTTGTTTTATTAAACAAAACACAAGTCCTCAGACTTAGAAATTTTTCCATAGCATGAATATATTTTCCACCCTTGTTTTCTACTAGCTAAGCTAAGCATGATAGTAGTAGGAATCTTAACCTAGGAAATTTCTACTAAGGTTTCATCTACTAGGATTTCCCATGGCATAGTTTACACTTAGCAAAAATTCCATGCAAGTCCTACTTAGAAATATCACTAATGCATAGTGAAAATAATGGGACAAAAGTATGAAGCATCACTTGCCTTTTTGGTAGAGGGTATAAGTTCACTCCTTGATCTTTTCAATGTTCACACACTTCAAGTCACTACAATTCAATCAAGCAAACAATATTTCAATCTACCATTCAAGCAATTCATCACATAAAATGATAGAAACAAAACAATGCATGCAAGCATGCTAAAGATTGTTTTATTTGTAAAAGTGGTTTCTAATGGGTCATAAACATTTGAAAACACCTAATGGTCATTTTATAAAGTGGAAAAATCATTTGTGTAAGATTTTACTTCATAAACCATTTTTAGATCAAGTCATTATTTTATGTGGTGTAGAAATGCTTTTAATAAGGCAAAATTCTATAGGTTTAACAAAATATGTTTTCAAACCATAAAATCTTGTGTTTAGGGTCAGAGAGTTTATTTCCAAAACATTTCCCAAAGGTTTTCCTCCAAAATCATTTTTAACAATTAAACCATATATTTATTTGACTAGAAATGGTTTAAATCAAAGATTCATTCTTTTGTTTCACCAAATACATTTTTGAAATCACAAATTTGTTTCCTATGGTCAGTAGGTTCAAAACACACCATTTGACAAAGATTTTATCCTCAAAATCATTTTGGAATAAATTTTATAACCTAAACATGCAAACACAAGTTTCTGTAAAAACAAACAATTTAACAGAAGCAATTTTCTAAACAAACTGCATGGTTGGCTAGGGCTTGTTTTTCTGAATCCGTTGATATAAAGTTTGCAAAATTTGGACGTGTACATTAAAAGTTATAGATTTTACAAAATTAAATCACAAATAGATCAAATCCTGTTTTTAAATCTGACTCTGTGACACGCGGCGCGTTTCTATTCGTCGGTACCGCTTCGGTTGGATCGTGCGATGGCAGTCGTTGGATTAAGTTACATCACACGGTGCAGGTTGCGTACCCCTTCGTCGTTAAGTGAATCTATCGCATCCATTAGATCGACATCTAACGGTCATCATCACCCTGACCAAGTTATGGCGGCGCTCGACGGCTGCGCGCGGCGGCGACGTTCGGCTAGTGGCGGAGCTGGCGCTAGAGGAAGCAAGGAAGAGTAAGGAGATGCTCACCAGGTTCAGGAGGTCACGGCGAATCTCAAGGTACCAGCGGGAAGGCAAGGGGCGCACGAGGTTGCTGATAATTGCTCGTCGGAGTTGCGTCTGACGACGGCCACACTCTGTCATCGTCGAGGGCGGCGCTACGGGTCACGAGGGAGCAAACAGAAAGCACGGTTAGATGCGCAAGGTCATGGCGATGATGCGTGCGTGAAGGAGAAGGTGAGGGGTGGTCAGGTTCTTACCAGAGGAGTCGCCGGAGAAGAAAGCAGATAGTGGCGCTACTGTTCGTCGTTGTTGTCGACGCTGCAGAGCACGCGCGGGCGAGCTAACGCTACGGGGAGATGCGCCAGGGTCTGAGGAGCAGGTGAGGGTGGTCTAGGGGCAAGGGGCGGTGAGGGGCTGCCGGAATCGTCGTCGGACAGAGGACGGTGCAGATAGCAATTGGGTAGCCTGGGGCCGCGCTAGGGTGAGGCGACTGGGGGGAAATGGAGAGGGGGCGTGGGCGTTTAAGTGTGCGTGATCACAGCGAGTAATGGCTGCAGCGTTAAGGCGAATTAAGCCCGCGGAATCATAGCCAGAAACGGCGACGAGGGAAGGAAGAAGGGGTCGTTGCGGGTAAGAAGAAGGTGACGTGGGCGTGGGGTCCGCTTGGCAGTGAAAGAGAGGAGGAGGCGGTGGGGTCCTTCTGTCAGCGGTCGAGGGGTGCGGGTTTGAGTGATAAAAGATCCAGAGAGGGGTTTCCTGCGTGGGCTGTCGATGGGCTTAGTTGGGCCAGTTAGGTTGGGCTGAGTCTTTCACTTTTTTTTGTTCTGTTTGTTTTTCTTTTTTCCTTTTCTTTAATTCTGGTTTGATTTTATTTACTCATTTCAAGCATCCATTTGAATTCAAACTTTTGTCAAATTTTGTGTGGCTTTAAACGCTGATTACTAAAACATTCTGGAATCATTTAAGAATAATTTATTTATTCTTTTTAAGGCCTTTTAATTATTCAAAGTAGGCTCTAGTTTTAAATGAAATAGGATTTAATAATATTTTCAAACACCATTTAAATTCTTTAAACTTTCCAAATCCTTTTATTAGGTTTTTATTTGTTTAATAGGGTTCAAATAATTCATCTTGAATTATTTGGAAAGTATTTAATATGATTCATAAATCATTTGAATTGGATTTATTTTATTTCCAATGGATTTAAATATAGTTTTGAATCCATAAATTTTATTTGGAAGATTTCTTTAATCTTAATTAAGTTGAATTAAACAACTTTTATTTCACTTGGGTAAAATCCAAAATACTATTTTCTCAGGAATTATATAATAATTCTTATTAGGGATTTGTCTTTATTAAAATAGGGATAGAATGGTTATTGCCATTTTATTTTATTTTGGAAATTCTTTATCCTTTTATTTTATTTGATTTGAATTATATTCATTCCATTTGCTTAATGGATTAGGCCAAGATTTAGTTTGGTCTGTGAAATATTTTTTATTTAATATTTCTTTCTTTCTTCATCCATATCTTTTTATTTGGAGATCCAAACTTGGTGATTCCCATTTGTAAAATCTTATTTGATATTTATCTATCTTTTTAAATATCTTTAGGATTAATTGCTCACCATTTGGTATGGTTTTTAGATAAGGGTTTTATTAGCTTTGGAAATAACTTTTCCTTATCTTATTTAAATTCCTAAGATTTTATTTATGGTTCCAATTTAAGTGAAATCAATTTCCATGGTTTTATAATATTTCTATTTGTCATTTTTGATCATTTGTAAATGTTTGTTGACAAATTTTTATATGGATCAAATCCATCGGCTTGGAGATAACTTGGAAATGATTTTATTCCATTAGGGTTTAGGGTTTGGATTTATTTTCCAAGTGTTTAAATTTCCAGATGCATTTAATGATTTTTGTTGAATTCAAACTTTATTCAAAGTTTGTTCAAGATGGGTTTTTAAGTTTCTATTTAGAAACAAAAGTTTCTTTTCACCCTGATTTTCAACAATAATTTTATTTTGTTTATTTATTTTTCACATTACAAGATTTGGAAAATCTTGGGATGTGACAGGCTACCACCCTTAAAATAAATCTCGTCCCGAGATTTGGGGAGGCTAGGGGTACAAGTTGACTCAAAACAACTAGGGTACTACCACCCTTAAAAATTTTCCAACTAGATTACATCTTGGCTTGCTTGGGGTCTTGTTGAAATCTCTCTGGGCAAACATCAGCATAGTGTCCTTTGTTTCCACATTTGAAACATGTGACAAGGCTGAGATCCTTCATAGGATTTTTTATTTTGTGCTTCATCTTTTCTGGACAGTTGCTTGCCTAATGTCCTTGGTTACCACAATTGTAACATGTGATAAGATTGAGTTCTTCACGTATCTTCTATGGACAAGTTGCTACATAATGGCCTAGCTCTTTGCAGTTGTTGCACCACACTTAGCTAATCTCCTTATACTTGTGCTTCTCTGGACATTCACTGGCATAGTGTCCCATTTCTTTGCAATGACCACATTGCGCATGGCTTTTGTCCTTCTTTTTCTTGGGTTTTTCCAAAGCTAGGAGTGCTTCTAATTCATGTTCTTCATATGTTATCTCAAAGGTAGGAATTTCTACTGGTCTCCTTGACTTTCAATTACTCCTTGGATAATACATATGTCTCCTCTTTTGTCCTTTAAATTGAGTCATGTTGTTGGGAGGTACAAGCTGAGATTTTCCTTTGTCTTCATCCTTCTTGGTAGACTTGGCTCTCTCATGGTAGTCTGCAATCAGTTGTTGCACTCCACCTTGTTTCCTTTGTTCAACTATGGAATAGATGGGGCATTGGATACGGACATGATTGTTTCCTTCACATAGGTAACAAGTAGCTTGGGATGTGGGGCATTGGTTAGCTGGATGTTTCTCTTCACAGTTGGGGCATTGATCTTCATGCTCCTTGGAAGTGTGATCCTTGTCTCCACAAATATTGCAAGCTTGGGTTCCTTCTAGAATAACATCTTTGTCATCCTTGTTGTCACAAACTCCTTTGGAAGAGTTGTCTCCCATGTTGATCATTTGAGTAGCCAACCCTTGCAACAATTGGGATTGAGTTTCCAAAACTTCTTGCATGGTTGGGTCTAAATCATTATTGTTGGCTAAGAACTGAGTTGTCACTTGGTTCAACTGGGTTTGTCTTGCAAGCAATTGGTCTCTCATGTTGTTCTCTTGGTTGTTGTTGTTGCCATCCTTGGTGTTGGGGTCTCTTGGAGAAGTCATCTGTTTGGGTTGGATTTGGATTAGAATAGGCAAAATATTTCTAAGGGAATAATTCTAATCACACACATCACAATTCACTCAAGCAATGTGCAAGCAATCACAAACAAACATTCCACTCAAACAACAAGTTTCAAGCACATTCTTAGGCAACCAAAAATATTTTTGTTACACCACATAAGTTGGTGGGTTTGACTTAAACTAAATATGGTGGTCCATCTATATGGTTCAATTGAATTCTTTCCATCCTTCTTGGTTGATTATTTATGAACAAGATCTTGTATCCTTAGAGAATTTCTTGCATCTTGGTCTCAAAACTTCAAGGTGATCATGGTTCCTTCTAAGTTGTGTTTCCTTAGTCTTCAAGTCTTTGAGCAAGATTTCTTGTCTCACTTGTAGTCCTTAGTGATATCCAAGGTTGAAGTCCTTGGTGAAAATGTTGAAGATGTTGAAGTCATTAGAGTTGAAGATGTTGAAGTCATTAGAGTTGAAGAAGTCCTTTGCACATGATGAAGTCTTTGGTCATGGTTGAGGCTTTGTCCATCAAGTTTGAAGTATAAGAGATGTAGAATCAAAACCAAAATGGTTGAGGAAAGAGTTTACAAGATTGTTTGTAAATAAGTTTTGGAACAAATACAACTCCTATTTTTCTAAGGGGTTTTGTCCAATCCTAGGTTTACAAATCCTACAGGAAACACAATGCTCTGATACCATCTATGAGGTTCCCAACCTTTAATAAGGTAGAGATCCCTGTGTTTACAATGCTAGTCCCTGGATCAATAGCTAGCATCCACAGTTAAGATGTAATATCAAGAAACAAGGTCATAATACAACTTTATAACCAGTAATAAAATAATTTATCACATCTTACATAGCTCATTTGGCTATCTCATTACAATGCAGTAGAATATAACAGTAGCATGGGGTCCTTCATCTTCAAAGTGCCACAGGCAGACATGTTGGTTGTAGACTTGTAATCCTAATCAACAAACTTTACTAACATCAAACAAACCTTCAACATAACAAGTTACAGCCACAAGGGTCAATACATTGGAATTTTATTGGCAAGTGATACTATGGTAGTATAGTGGAGTCTATCATCTATATGCATTTGGCTAAGTGGAGCTTAGGCTTGCTTTGATCAAAATAGATTTTCCTTATCATTTGAAAACACTAAGTTTTTGCTTGACAAAATCTTTCCCAAGGCATCCCCCAATAGAGATTGGTGATCCTTTCAACCCTTGTTCACCCATAAGATTTTAACTTAGAAATTTGGATGATGAGATTCTTGATAGCTTCCATGTCTTGATGCTCAAATTGTCCTTTGCCAGGGACATGGCTAAGTACTTAGATTTTACACTCTGCAGAGGTGGTGCACTTTCCCCACAAGACTTGGTTTCACCAAGACAAGATCTTTCAGAAGCCTTCCCTTAGACCAAAATGGACGTGTTCCAACCTATCAAACCCCTACCACCAACTATCCATTTGGCTAAGTTATTGCAACCTATATGATCCAGGCAGAGCCCATAATGCCAAGTGGCTGCACTTGAAGCTTCTCAACATTTGACATCTCAAATCTCTTTGTTCCTGGGTGGCCATCCACAAGTGAGATACACAAGGTGCACCAGTCCCCTGGCCTTGTGTAACCACTCAACAAAAACCATTCCTACCATTCCACCCAGGTGATTCATTCACTTAGTTGTTTTATTAAACAAAACACAAGTCCTCAGACTTAGAAATTTTTCGATAGCATGAATATATTTTCCACCCTTGTTTTCTACTATCTAAGCTAAGCATGATAGTAGTAGGAATCTTAACTTAGGAAATTCTACTAAGGTTTCATCTACTAGGATTTCCCATGGCATAGTTTACACTTAGCAAAAATTCCATGCAAGTCCTACTTAGAAATATCACTAATGCATAGTGAAAATAATGGGACAGAAGTATGAAGCATCACTTGCCTTTTTTGTAGAGGGTATAAGTTCACTCCTTGATCTTTGCAATGTTCACACACTTCAAGTCACTACAATTCAATCAAGCAAACAATATTTCAATCTACCATTCAAGCAATTCATCACATAAAATGATAGAAACAAAACAATGCATGCAAGCATGCTAAAGATTGTTTTATTTGTAAAAGTGGTTTCTAATGGGTCATAAACATTTGAAAACACCTAATGGTCATTTTATAAAGTGGCAAAATCATTTGTATAAGATTTTACTTCATAAACCATTTTTAGATCAAGTCATTATTTTATGTGGTGTAGAAATGCTTTTAATAAGGCAAAATTCTATAGGTTTAACAAAATATGTTTTCAAACCATAAAATCTTGTGTTTAGGGTCAGAGAGTTTATTTCCAAAACATTTCCCAAAGGTTTTCCTCCAAAATCATTTTTAACAATTAAACCATATTTTTATTTGACTATAAATGGTTTAAATCAAAGATTCATTCTTTTGTTTCACCGAATACATTTTTGAAATCACAAATTTGTTTCCTATGGTCAGTAGGTTCAAAACACACCATTTTCCAAAGATTTTATCCTCAAAATCATTTTGGAATAAATTTTATAACCTAAACATGCAAACACAAGTTTCTGTAAAAACAAACAATTTAGCAGAAGCAATTTTCTAAACAAAGTTCATGGTTGGCTAGGGCTTGTTTTTCTGAATCCATTGATATAAAGTTTGCAAAATTTGGACGTGTAGATTAAAAGTTATAGATTTTACAAAATTGAATCACAAATAGATCAAATCCTGTTTTTAAATCTGACTCTGTGACACGCGGCGCGTTTCTATTCGTCGGTACCGCTTCGGTTGGATCATGCGATGGCAACCATTGGATTAAGTTACATCGCACGGCGCAGGTTGCGTACCCCTTCGGCGTTAAGTGAATCTATAGCATCCATTAGATCGACATCTAACGGTCATCATCACCCTGACCAAGTTCTGGCGGCGCTCGACGGCTGTGCGCTAGAGGAAGCAAGGAAGAGTAAGGAGATGCTCACCAGGTTCAGGCTGTCATGACAAAGCTCAAGGTACCAGCGGGAAGGCAAGGGGCGCACGAGGTTGCTGATAATTGCTCGTCGGAGTTGCGTCTGACGACGGCCACGCTCTGTCGTCGTCGAGGGCGGCGCTATGGGTCACGAGGGAGCAAACGGAGAGCACGGTTAGATGCGCAAGGTCATGGCGATGATGCGTGCGTGAAGGAGAAGGTGAGGGGTGGTCAGGTTCTTACCAGAGGAGTCGCCGGAGAAGAAAGCAGATGGTGGCGCTACTGTTCGTCATTGTTGTCGACGTTGCAGAGCACGCGCGGGCGAGCTAACGCTACGGGGAGATGCGCCAGGGACTAAGGAGCAGGTGAGGGTGGTCTAGGGGGCAAGGGGCGGTGAGGGGCTGCTGAAATCGTCGTCGAAGCGTCGTCGGACAGAGGACGGTGCAGAGAGCAATTGGGTAGCCTGGGGGCGCGCTAGGGTGAGGCGACTGGGGGGAATGGAGAGGGGGCGTGGGCGTTTAAGTGTGCGTGATCACAGCGAGTAATGGCTGCAACGTTAAGGAGAATTAAGCCCGCGGAATCATAGCCAGAAATGGCGACGAGGGAAGGAAGAAGGGGTCGTCGCGGGTAGGAAGAAGGTGACGTGGGCGTGGGGTCCGCTTGGCAGTGAAAGAGAGGAGGAGGCGATGGGGTCCTTCTGTCAACGGTTGAGGGGTGCGGGTTTGAGTGATAAAAGATCCAGAGAGGGGTTTCCTGCGTGGGCTGTCGATGGGATTAGTTGGGCCAGTTAGGTTGGGCTGAGTCTTTCACTTTTTTTTGTTCTGTTTGTTTTTCTTTTTTTCCTTTTCTTTAATTCTGGTTTGATTTTATTTACTCAATTCAAGCATCCATTTGAATTCAAACTTTTGTCAAATTTTGTGTGGCTTTAAACACTGATTACTAAAACATTCTGGAATCATTTAAGAATAATTTATATATTCTTTTTAAGGCCTTTTAATTATTCAAAATAGGCTCTAGTTTTAAATCAAATAGGATTTAATAATATTTTCAAACACCATTTAAATTCTTTAAACTTTCCAAATCCTTTCAGTAGGTTTTATTTGTTTAATCGGGTTCAAATAATTCATCTTGAATTATTTGGAAAGTATTTAATATGATTCATAAATCATTTGAATTGGTTTTATTTTAATTCCAATGGATTTAAATATAGTTTTGAATCCATAAATTTTATTTGGAAGATTTCTTTAATCTTAATTAAGTTGAATTAAACAACTTTTATTTCACTTGGGTAAAATCCAAAATACTATTTTCTTAGGAATTATATAATAATTCTTATTAGAGATTTGTCTTTATTAAAATAGGGATAGAATGGTTATCGCCATTTTATTTTATTTTGGAAATTCTTTATCCTTTTATTTTATTTGATTTGGATTATATTCATTCCATTTGCTTAATGGATTAGGCCAAGATTTAGTTTGTTCTTTGAAATATTCTTTATTTAATATTTCTTTCTTTCTTCATCCATATCTTTTTATTTGGAGATCCAAACTTGGTGATTCCCATTTGTAAAATCTTATTTGATATTTATTTATCTTTTTAAATATCTTTAGGATTAATTTCTCACCATTTGGTATGGTTTTTAGATAAGGGTTTTATTAGCTTTGGAAATAACTTTTCCTTATCTTATTTAAATTCCTAAGATTTTATTTATGGTTCCAATTTAAGTGAAATCAATTTCCATGGTTTTATAATATTTCTATTTGTCATTTTTGATCATTTGTAAATGTTTGTTGACAAATTTTTATATGGATCAAATCCATAGGCTTGGAGATAACTTGGAAATGATTTTATTCCATTAGGGTTTAGGGTTTAGATTTATTTTCCAAGTGTTTAAATTGCTAGATGCATTTAATGATTTTTGTTGAATTCAAACTTTATTCAAAGTTTGTTCAAGATGGGTTTTTAAGTTTCTATTTAGAAACAAAAGTTTCTTTTCACCCTGATTTTCAACAATAATTTTATTTTGTTTATTTATTTTTCACATTACAAGATTTGGAAAATCTTGGGATGTGACAGTTTAAGGTTCACCAATTACTATTGGTGGTTCCTTGGGTGATTTTTTCAAAGCAAAAACTTAGTGTTTCAAATGATAAGGAAAGTCTATTTTGAGCAATGCAAGCCTAAACTCCACTTAGCCAAATGCATATAGATGATAGACTCCACTATACTACCATAGTATCACTTGCCAATACAATTCAAATGTATTGACCCTTGTGGCTGTAATTTGTTATGTTGCAGGTTTGATTGTTATTAGTGAAGTTTTATGATTAGGATTACAAGTCTACAACCAACATGACTGCCTGTGGCACTTTGAAGATGAAGGACCCCATGCTTATAGATATTCTGCTGCAATGTAATGTAATAGCCAAATGAGTTGTGTAAGATGTAATAAATTATGTTATTCCTGGTTATAAAGTTGTATTATGACCTTTGTTTCTTGATATTACATCTTAACTATGGATGCTAGCTATTGATCCAGGGACTAGCATTGTAAACGCAGGGATCCTTTTTCCTTTATAAAGGAGGGACCTTACAGCGTAACCCGACATCTTGAGTACATGCTCACTAACGGAGATGTGCTCTTCCATCATGCAGCTAAAGAACTTTTGTAAGGTTCCCAACCTTTAATAAGGTAGAGATCCCTGTTATTGCAATGCTAGTCCCTGGATCAATAGCTAGCATCCATAGTTAAGATGTAATATCAAGAAACAAAGGTCATAATACAATTTATAACCAGGAATAAAATAATTTATTACATCTTACATAGCTCATTTGGCTATCTCATTACAATGGAGCAGAATTTAATAACAGCATGGGGTCCTTCATCTTCAAAGTGCCACAGGCAGACATGTTGGTTGTAGACTTGTAATCCTAATCATTAAACTTCACTAATATCAAACAAACCTGCAACATAACAAGTTACAGCCACAAGGGTCAATACATTTGAATTGTATTGGCAAGTGATACTATGGTAGTATAGTGGAGTCTATCATCTATATGCATTTGGCTAGGTGGAGCTTAGGCTTGCTTTGCTCAAAGTAGATTTTCCTTATCATTTGAAAACACTAAGTTTTTGCTTGACAAAAATCACCCAAGGAACCACCAATAGAAATTGGTGATCCTTAAACCCTTGTTCAACCACAAGTTTTTAACTTATAAATTGGGATGAGGAGATTCTTGATAGCTTCCATGTCTTGATGCTCAAATTGTCCTTTGCCAGGGACATGGCTAAGTACTTAGATTTTACACTCTGCAGAGGTGGTGCACTTTCCCCACAAGACTTGGTTTCCCAAGACAAGATCTTTCAGAAGCCTTCCCTTAGACCAAAATGGACGCGTTCCAACCTATCATTCCCCTACCACCAACTGTCCATTTGGCTAAGTTCTTGCAACCTATATGATCCAGGCAGAGCCCATAATGCCAAGTGGTTGCACTTGAAGCTTCTCAACATTTGACATCTCAAATCTCTTTGTTCCTGGGTGGCCATCCACAAGTGAGATACACAAAGGTTCACAAGTCCCCTGGCCTTGTGTAACCACTCAACACAAACCATTCCTTCCATTCCACCCAGGTGATTCATTAACTTAGTTGTTTTATTAAACAAAACACAAGTCCTCAGACTTAGAAATTTTCCATAGCATGAATATATATTCCACCCTTGTTTTCTATTAGCTAAGCTAAGCATGATAGTAGTAGGAATCTTAACTTAGGAAATTCTACTAAGGTTTCATCTACTAGGATTTCCCATGGCATGGTTTATACTTAGCAAAAAATTCCATGCAAGTCTTACTTAGAAATATCACTAATGCATAGTGAAAATAGTGGTACAAAGTATGAAGCATCACTTGCCTTTTTGGTAGAAAGTATAGGTTTACTCCTTGATCTTGAAATAGTCACTCACTTCAAATCACTACAATTCAATCAAGCAAACAATATTTCAACTACCATTCAAGAAATTCATCACATAAAATCATAGTAACAAAACAATGCATGCAAGCATGCTAAAGATTGTTTTATTTTTAAAAGTGGTTTCTAATGGTTCATAAACATTTGAAAACAACTAATGGTCATTTTATAAAGTGGTAAAATCATTTGTATAAGATTTTACTTCATAAACCATTTTTAGATCAAGTCATTATTTTATGTGGTGAAGAAATGCTTTTAATAAGGCAAAATTCTATAGGTTTCACAAAATATGTTTTTAACCCATATAACCTTGTGTTTAGGGTCAGAGAGTTTATTTCTAAAACATTTCTCAAAGGTTTTCTTCCAAAAACATTTTTAATGATTAAACCATATTTTTATTTGACTAGAAATGGTTTAAATTCAAGTTTTATTATTTTGCTTCACCAAATACATTTTTGAAACCACAATTTGTTTCCTATGGTCAGTAGGTTCAAAACACACCATTTGCCAAAGATTTTATCCTCAAAATCATTTTTGAACAATTTTTATATCCTAAACATGCATACACAAGTTTCTTAAAAACAAACAATTTAACAGAAGCTTTTTTACTAAACAAAGTGCATGGTTGGCTAGGGCTTGTTTTTCTGAATCCATTGATATAAAATTTGCAAAATTTGGACGTGTAGATTAAAAGTTATAGATTTTACAAAATTGAATCACAAATAGATCAAATCCTGTTTTTAAATCTGACTCTGTGACACGCGGCGCGTTTCTATTCGTCGGTACCGCTTCGGTTGGATCGTGCGATGGCAGCCGTTGGATTTAAGTTACATCGCACGGCGCAGGCTGCGTACCCCTTCGGCGTTAAGTGAATCTATCGCATCCATTAGATCGACATCTAACGGTCATCATCACCCTGACCAAGTTCTGGCGGCGCTCGACGGCTGCGCGTGGCGGCGACGTTCGGCTAGCGGCGGAGCTGGCGCTAGAGGAAGCAAGGAAGAGTAAGGAGATGCTCACCAGGTTCAGGAGGTCACGTCGAAGCTCAAGGTACCAGCGGGAAGGCAAGGGGCGCACGAGGTTGCTGATAATTGCTCGTCGGAGTTGCGTCTGACGACGTCCACGCTCTGTCGTCGTCGAGGGCGGCGCTATGGGTCAAGAGGGAGCAAACAGAAAGCACGGTTAGATGCGCAAGGTCATGGCGATGATGCGTGCGTGAAGGAGAAGGAGAGGGGCGGTCAAGTTCTTACCAGAGGAGTCGCCGGAGAAGAAAGCAGACGGTGGCGCTACTGTTCGTCGTTGTTGTCGACGCTGCAGAGCACGCGCGGGCGAGCTAACGCTACGGGGAGATTCGCCAGGATGTGGGGATCATGTGAGCGTAGTCGAGGAGGCAAGGGGTGATGCAGGGCTGCCGGAATTCGCTCGTGTAGCTCGTCGGAGCAGCAGAAAAGCAAGGCAGAATTCACGCAGCCTGGTGGCTTACTGGCAGCGGGGTTTGAGGGGAAAGAAGGAGGAGAGGGAGAGGACTTAACGATCGTTATTGATGACGGGAATTACTCCTTGCATTGACGCTATTTACTCCCGCAAGATCAATGCAAAAACGGCGAGGAAGAACAAGTCGCGTGGGGAAGAAGCTGACGTGGTCGTGGAGTTCGTTTGTCAGTGAGAGAAGGAGAGGGAGAGTGGGGTCCATCGGTCAGAGTCCTCGCGGATTCTTTCTCTGGTGAAAAACGGTTCGTTCAGGTGAGACGGAGAGGTGGGCTGGCTAGGCCTTGTTGGGCTAGTTGGGTTGGGCTGAGTCTTTCACTTTTTTTTGTTCTGTCTGTTTTTCTTTTTCCTTTTCTTTAATTCTGGTTTGATTTTATTTACTCAATTCAAGCATCCATTTGAATTCAAACTTTTGTCAAATTTTGTGTAGCTTTAAACACTGATTAATAATACATTCTGGAATCATTTAAGAATAATTTATTTATTCTTTTAAGGCCTTTTAATTATTCAAAGTAGGCTCTAGTTTTAAATCAAATAGGATTTAATAATATTTTCAAACACCATTTAAATTCTTTAAACTTTCCAAATCCTTTCAGTAGGTTTTTATTTGTTTAATAGGGTTCAAATAATTCATCTTGAATTATTTGGAAAGTATTTAATATGATTCATAAATCATTTGAATTGGGTATTTGTTTTATTTCCAATGGAATTAAATATAGTTTTAATTCCCTAAATTTTATTTGGAAGTTTTCTTTGATCTTATTTAAGTTGAATTAAACAACTTTTATTTCACTTGGGTAAATTCCAAAATACTATTTTCTCATGCAATGTATAATTATTCTTATTAAAGATTTGTCTTTATTAAAAATAAGGATAGAGTGGTTAATGCCATTTTTTATTTTATTTTGGAAATTCTTTATCCTTTTATTTTATTTGGATTTGTATTATATTCATTCCATTTGTTTATGGATTAGGCCAATATTTATTTTGGTCTTTAAATATTCCTTATTTAATATTCCTTTCTTCATCTTATAAAATTCATATCTTTTTATTTATAGATCCAAACTTGGTGATTCCTATTTTTAAAATCTTGTTTAACATTTGTTTATCCTTTTAAATATCTTTGGGACTATTGCTCAAAATTTTCGTATGGATTTTAGATAAGGGCTTTATTAGCTTTGGAATTTACTTATCCTTATCTTATTAAATTCATAAGATTTTATTTGTGGTTCCAATTTAAGTGAAACCAATTTCTATGGTCTTATAATATTTCTATTTGTCTTTCTTGATCTTTTGTAGATGTTTGTTGACAAGATTTTATATGGATCAAATCCATAGGCTTGGGGATGCTTGGAAATGATTTTATTCCATTAGGGTTTAGAGTTTGGATTTATTTTCCAAGTGTTTAAATTTCCAGATGCATTTTATGAGGAATGCAATTCTTTTTATTTGGATTTTGTTGGATTCAAACTTCAATTAAAGTTTGTTCAAGATGGGATTTTTAAGTTTCCATTAGAAAAAAAGTTTCTTTTCACCCTGATTTTCAAAAAAAATTATTTTGTTTATTTATCTTTCACATTACAAGATTTGGAAAATCTTGGGATGTGACAGGCTACCACCCTTAAAATAAATCTCTTCCCGAGATTTGGGGAGGCTAGAGGTTACAAATTGGCTCAAAACAACTAGGGTACTACCACCCTTAAATATTTTCCAACTAGATTACATATTAGCCTTCTTGGGATCCTGTTGAAATCTCTCTAGGCAAACATCTGCATACTGTCCTTTGTTTCCACACTTGAAACATGTGACAAGGCTGAGATCCTTCATAGGCTTGTTTATCTTGTGCTTCATCTTTTCTGGACAGTTTCTTGCATAATGTCCTTGGTTACCACAATTGTAACATGTGATAAGATTGAGTTCATCACGTATCTTCTATGGGCAAGTTGCTACGTAATGGCCTAGATCTTTGCAGTTGTTGCACCACACTTGGATAATCTCCTTATACTTCTGCTTCTCTGGACATTCACTGGCATAGTGTCCCATTTCTTTGCAATGACCACATTGCACATGGCTTTTGTCCTTCTTTTTCTTGGGTTTCTCCAAAGCTAGGAGTGCTTCTAGTTCATGTTCTTCATATGTTATCTCAAAGGTAGGAACAGTTCCTGGTCTCCTTGACTTTCTATTACTCCTTGGATAATACATATGTCTCCTTTTTTGTCCTTTAAATTGAGTCATATTGCTGGGAGGTACAAGCTAAGATTTTCCTTTGTCTTCATCCTTCTTGGTAGACTTGGCTCTCTCATGGTAATCTGCAATCAGTTGTTGCACTCCACCTTGTTTCCTTTGTTCAACTATGGAATAGATGGGGCATTGGATGGGACATGATTATTTCCTTCACATAAGTAACAAGTATCTTGGTATGTGGGGCATTGGTTAGCTGGATGTTTCTCTTCACAGTTGGGGCATTGATCTTCATGCTCCTTGGAAGTGTGATCCTTGTCTCCACAAATATTGCAAGCTTGGGTTCCTTCTAGAATAACATCTTTGTCATCCTTGTTGTCATAAACTCCTTGGGAAGAGGTTTCTCCCATGTTGATCATTTGAGTAGCCATCCCTTGCAACAATTGGGATTGAGTTTCCAAAACTTTTTGCATGGTTGGGTCTATCTCATTGTTGTTGGCTAAAAACTGAGTTGTCACTTGGTTCAACTGGGTTTGTCTTGCAAGCAGTTGGTCTCTCATGTTGACCTCTTGGTTGTTGTTGTTGTTGTCACCATCCTTGATGTTGGAGTCTCTTGGAGAAGTCATCTGTTTGGGTTGGATTGGAATTAGAATAGGCAAAATATTTCTAAGGAATCGATTCAAATCACACACATCACAATTCACTCAAGTAATGTGCAAGCAATCACAAATAAACATTCCACTCAAACAACAAGTTTCAAGCATATTTTTAGGCAACCAAAAATATTTTTGTTGCACCACTTAAGTTGGTGGGTTTGAATTAAACTAAATATGGTGGTCCATCTATATGGTTCACTTGAAATCTTTCCATCCTTCTTAGTTGATTCTTTATAAACAAGATCTTTGTATCCTTAGAGAATTTCTTGCATATTGGTCTCAAAACTTCAACGTGATGATGGTTCCTTCTAGGTTGTGTTTCCTTAGTCTTCAAGTCTTGAGCAAAATTTCTTGTCTCACTTGTAGTCCTTAGTGAATATCCAAGGTTGAGGTCCTTGGTGAAAATGTTGAAGATGTTGAAGTCATTAGATTTGAAGATGTTGAAGTCATTAGAGTTGATATCCAAGGTTGAAGATGTTGAAGTCATTAGAGTTGATGAAGTCCTTAGCTCATGGTGAAGTCTTTGGCCATGGGGTAGGCTTGTCCATCAAGTTTGAAATAGAAGAGATGTAGAATCAAAACCAAAATGGTTGAGGAAAGGGTTTACAAGATTGTTTGTAGATAAGTTTGGAACAAATACAACTCCTATTTTTCTAAGGGGTTTTGTCCAATCCTAGGGTTACAATCCTATAGGCAACACAGTGCTCTGATACCATCTGTAAGGTTCCCAACGTTTAATAAGGTAGAGATCCCTGTGATTGCAATGCTAATCCCTGGATCAATAGCTAGCATCCACAGTTAAGATGTAATATCAAGAAACAAAGGTCATAATACAACTTTATAACCAGGAATAAAATAATTTATTACATCTTACATAGCTCATTTGGCTATATCATTACAATGCAGCAGAATTTAACAACAGCATGGGGTCCTTCATCTTCAAAGTGCCACAGGAAGACATGTTGGTTGTAGACTTGTAATCCTAATCATTAAACTTCACTAATATCAAACAAACCTGCAACATAACAAGTTACAGCCACAAGGGTCAATACATTTGAATTGTATTGGCAAGTGATACTATGGTAGTATAGTGGAGTCTATCATCTATATGCATTTGGTTAGGTGGAGCTTAGGTTTGCTTTGCTCAAAATAGATTTTCCTTATCATTTGAAAACACTAAGTTTTTGCTTGACAAAAATCACCCAAGGAACCACCAATAGAAATTGGTGATCCTTAAACCCTTGTTCAACCACAAGTTTTTAACTTAGAAATTGGGATGAGGAGATTCTTGATAGCTTCCATGTCTTGATGCTCAAATTGTCCTTTGCCAGGGACATGGCTAAGTACTTAGATTTTACACTCTGCCGAGGTGGTGCACTTTGCCCACAAGACTTGGTTTCCCAAGACAAGATCTTTCAGAAGCCTTCCCTTAGACCAAAATGGACGCGTTCCAACCTATCATTCCCCTACCACCAACTGTCCATTTGGCTAAGTTCTTGCAACCTATATGATCCAGGCAGAGCCCATAATGCCAAGTGGTTGCACTTGAAGCTTCTCAACATTTGACATCTCAAATCTCTTTGTTCCTGGGTGGCCATCCACAAGTGAGATACACAAGGTTCACCAGTCCCCTGGCCTTGTGTAACCACTCAACACAAACCATTCCTTCCATTCCACCCAGGTGATTCATTAACTTAGTTGTTTTATTAAACAAAACACAAGTCCTCAGACTTAGAAATTTTCCATAGCATGAATATATATTCCACCGTTGTTTTCTATTAGCTAAGCTAGGCATGATAGTAGTAGGAATCTTAACTTAGGAAATTATACTAAGGTTTCATCTACTAGGATTTCCCATGGCATGGTTTATACTTAGCAAAAAATTCCATGCAAGTCTTACTTAGAAATATCACTAATGCATAGTGAAAATAATGTGACAAAGTATGAAGCATCACTTTCCTTTTTGGTAGAGAGTATAGGTTTACTCCTTGATCTTGAAATAGTCACTCACTTCAAATCACTACAATTCAATCTAGCAAACAATATTTCAACTACCATTCAAGCAATTCATCACATAAAATCATAGTAACAAAACAATTAATGCAAGCATGCCAAAGATTGTTTTATTTCTAAAAGTGGTTTCTAATGGTTCATAAACATTTGAAAACACCTAATGGTCATTTTATAAAGTGGTAAAATCATTTGTATAAGATTTTACTTCATAAACCATTTTTAGATCAAGTCATTATTTTATGTGGTGAAGAAATGCTTTTAATAAGGCAAAATTCTATAGGTTTCACAAAATATGTTTTTAACCCATATAACCTTGTGTTTAGGGTCAGAGAGTTTATTTCTAAAACATTTCTCAAAGGTTTTCTTCCAAAACCATTTTTAATGATTAAACCATATTTTTATTTGACTAGAAATGGTTTAAATCCAAGTTTTATTCTTTTGCTTCACCAAATACATTTTTGAAACCACAATTTGTTTCCTATGGTCAGTAGGTTCAAAACACACCATTTGCCAAAGATTTTATCCTCAAAATCATTTTTGAACAATTTTTATATCCTAAACATGCATACAAACGTTTCTGCAAAAACAAACAATTTAACAGAAGCTTTTTTACTAAACAAAGTGCATGGTTGGCTAGGGCTTGTTTTTCTGAATCCATTGATATAAAATTTGCAAATTTTGGACGTGTAGATTAAAAGTTATAGATTTTACAAAATTTAATCACAAATAGATCAAATCCTGTTTTTAAATCTGACTCTGTGACACGCGGCGCGTTTCTATTCGTCGGTACCGCTTCGGTTGGATCATGCGATGGCAGCCGTTGGATTTAAGTTACATCGCACGGCAGGTTGCGTACCCCTTCGGCGTTAAGTGAATCTATCGCATCCATTAGATCGACATCTAACGGTCATCATCACCCTGACCAAGTTCTGGCGGCGCTCGATGGCTGCGCGCGACGGCGACGTTCGGCTAGCGGCGGAGCTGGCGCTAGAGGAAGCAAGGAAGAGTAAGGAGATGCTCACCAGGTTCAGGAGGTCACGGCGAAGCTCAAGGTACCAGCGGGAAGGCAAGGGGCGCACGAGGTTGCTGATAATTGCTCGTCGGAGTTGCGTCTGACGACGGCCACGCTCTGTCATCGTCGAGGGCGGCGCTACGGCTCACGAAGGAGCAAACGGAAAGCACGGTTAGTTTCGCAAGGTCATGTCGATGATGCGTGCGTGAAGGAGAAGGAGAGGGGCGGTCAGGTTCTTACCAGAGGAGTCGCCGGAGAAGAAAGCAGACGGTGGCGCTACTGTTCGTCGTTGTTGTCGACGCTGTAGAGCACGCGCGGGCGAGCTAACGCTACGGGGAGATTCGCCAGGATGTGGGGATCATGTGAGCATAGTCGAGGAGGCAAGGGGTGATGCAGGGCTGCCGGAATTCGCTCGTGTAGCTCGTCGGAGAAGCAGAAAAGCAAGGCAGAATTCACGCAGCCTGGTGGCTTACTGGCAGCGGGGTTTGAGGGGAAAGAAGGAGGAGAGGGAGAGGACTTAACGATCGTTATTGATGACGGGAATTACTCCTTGCATTGACGCTATTTACTCCCGCAAGATCAATGCAAAAACGGCGAGGAAGAACAAGTCGCGTGGGGAAGAAGCTGACGTGGTCGTGGAGTTCGTCTTCAGTGAGAGAAGGAGAGGGAGAGTGGGGTCCATCGGTCAGTGTCCTCGCGGGTTCTTTCTCTGGTGAAAAACGGTTCGTTCAGGTGAGACGGAGAGGTGGGCTGGCTGGGCCTTGTTGGGCTAGTTGGGTTGGGCTGAGTCTTTCACTTTTTTTTTGTTCTGTTTGTTTTTCTTTTTCCTTTTCTTTAATTCTGGTTTGATTTTATTTACACAATTCAAGCATCCATTTGAATTCAAACTTTTGTCAAATTTTGTGTAGCTTTAAACACTGATTAATAAAACATTCTGGAATCATTTAAGAATAATTTATTTATTCTTTTTAAGGCCTTTTAATTATTCAAAGTAGGCTCTAGTTTTAAATCAAATAGGATTTAATAATATTTTCAAACACCATTTAAATTCTTTAAACTTTCCAAATCCTTTCAGTAGGTTTTTATTTGTTTAATAGGGTTCAAATAATTCATCTTGAATTATTTGGAAAGTATTTAATATGATTCATAAATCATTTGAATTGGGTATTTGTTTTATTTCCAATGTAATTAAATATAGTTTTAATTCCCTAAATTTTATTTGGAAGTTTTCTTTGATCTTATTTAAGTTGAATTAAACAACTTTTATTTCACTTGGGTAAATTCCAAAATACTATTTTCTCATGCAATGTATAATTATTCTTATTAAAGATTTGTCTTTATTAAAAATAAGGATAGAGTGGTTAATGCCATTTTTATTTTATTTTGGAAATTCTTTATCCTTTTATTTTATTTGGATTTGGATTATATTCATTCCATTTGTTTATGGATTAGGCCAAGATTTATTTTGGTCTTTAAATATTCCTATTTAATATTCCTTTCTTCATCTTATAAAATTCATATCTTTTTATTTATAGATCCAAACTTGGTGATTCCAATTTTTAAAATCTTGTTTAACATTTGTTTATCCTTTTAAATATCTTTGGGACTATTGCTCAACATTTTGGTATGGATTTTAGATAAGGGCTTTATTAGCTTTGGAATTTACTTATCCTTATCTTATTAAATTCATAAGATTTTATTTGTGGTTCCAATTTAAGTGAAACCAATTTCTATGGTCTTATAATATTTCTATTTGTCTTTCTTGATCTTTTGTAGATGTTTGTTGACAAGATTTTATATGGATCAAATCCATAGGCTTGGGGATGCTTGGAAATGATTTTATTCCATTAGGGTTTAGAGTTTGGATTTATTTTCCAAGTGTTTAAATTTCCATATGCATTTTATGAGGAATGCAATTCTTTTGATTTGGATTTTGTTGGATTCAAAATTCAATTAAAGTTTGTTCAAGATGGGATTTTTATGTTTCCATTTAGAAACAAAGTTTCTTTTCAACAAAAAATTATTTTGTTTATTTATTTTTCACATTACAAGATTTGGAAAATCTTGGGATGTGACAACTTTTATGAAGCATTGTAGCTCTCTACAGCAGCATGTGTGTCGAAAATCATTTTCAACTCACCCATTGTATCAAATGCATTGCCGTTTTCGAAACGCTTTCGAAGTTCCGGCTCTAGCCCATACAATATGCCGCAATGAACTAAGTTGTGGTCCTCCTGACGAGTCTGATAGACATTCTTCTCCTCATCAGGGCCATCCTATAAAGGTGGGGGGCCTAGCGGCGCTTCTAGCACATATTGCTTTTGTGCAGCAGAGAGGAGAATCCTCAAATTCATGGCCCATTCAGTAAAGTTGCTACCATTCGTTGCAAGTTTCTCTTTCTCCATGAACACATTGAAATTAAAAGTAGGTGGTGCCATCTACAACAGAATTTCTAAAGTTTATACTAAGTTTATGATATATTGAGTTCAACTAATCCATATTACGAATGAACTCCCACTCAAAAATGACATCCCTCGTGCCATTTTGGTGATTACATGAACCAAATCCACTACACCAAGTCCGGTCATCACGTGAGTCGGTATAGCTTCAAAGGCGAGCATCAAATGGGCATCATATCTACTATATGACTCCTGCTTAACCTTTCGGTCCGTGTTCCGAGGCCATGTCTGTACATGCTAGGCTCGCCAAGTAAGAACCTTAGTATTCGCGTGTGTAACTGTTTTACACCCGAAATATGGTCATGGATCCAAGAACACCCGATCATCACGTGATGTCTTGGAGTGACGAAAACATAATCGGTGCATACTAAAGGAAGAACACATTCTTATCTTGATATTTAAATGAGGGATCATCTTATTATGCTAACAAAGCGCTAAACAAGCAATATAAGATGCTATCAAACATCACATGTTTATTAGTGGAATGATACGGTTCCCGCATATGATCTCTATCATGTGCATCGTGGCATGATCACTATCATACCTTTATGTGTAAATCCAAGGTATATGGAGTTTACACGCTATGTGTGTTGTAAGAGTATCATCTCATACTTCTATTTACAACATCACCATATCATAACACTAGCCCAGCAACAATCTAAACTAGACGCCTCTAATTTATCCATTGCAAGTTTTACGTGGCTTAGGGCTTTCGAGATAGAACCGTTCTTACCTACGAACATGAACCTCAACGAGGATAACTAGATTGTTGAAAACTCGTTGCAAAATAGATATTGACTATAGTAGGAGAGACAGACACCCGCTAGCCACTTATGCAAACTAGTTGCATGTCAAGCATGGAACATGTCTCATGTGTGAGGACATGTAAAGTTTGTCCGGGCCGCTTCATCCCACTATGCCACCAATATCCAAAATTACAACTAAGGAGAAACAACATGATCATCATCGCCCACATACTCATATGTGTACTACCCGTGTAAAGCATCTACGCATAGATCCGGCTCTGATACCACTGTAGGGTTCGCAGCATAGAAAACAAAAAATTTCCTACGATGGGAACTATGTACCAAGATCTATCTACTAGATACAAACAACGGGCGGATGTATATCCGTAGAGAACATACCCTTGAAGACCGACAAAGCTTAATGAGTTCGACTCGTGGTTTATGTAGATGATCTCTTGCCGATCTCAAGATCGAGAGGAAGTCCTAGCGCTGTAAATCAGTAGCACATCCGTGATCGCACACACGTTCGAGGCACCGAGAAACCTCCGCCTCCTCGCTCCAGCGATGCAGCGGAAGCACGACTCTTTCTTGCCGAATAGCCACCAGGAACATGTATCTCGCTAGTCTGAGACCATGGGGGATAAATTCTAGAGGGGGAGAGAGATCCTTCACGAGGAGGTGTAAGTGAGAGAGAGGAGAGGGGGTGCCTTTTATAGGAGGGGGGGAACCCAAGGGGGTGGCTGCCGGCCATGGGGGATGCCCCCTCCCCTCCTTCATTCATGTGGGTGGACACTCCACTCACAAAAATCCATTCAAATCCCTCCACTCAAAATCCCACTCAAACATGCCATTAAATTTCCACCAAATTTAATGCAAACTCTCATTAAATAAAAATCTTTTATTTTATTCAGAATTTTATCAATTACTTTAATGAAAAACATTCACAAATAACCCCTTACTAGAATTCTATTTCACATGCATAATCACTTTATGAAATTTCACCCGAAAACCTGTTTCGGTATCTAGTGAAATAAATTCCTGCGCTTGTTCATTCTTTCGGCATGAAAATTTTGCTCCAATTGGATGTCAGTGTCACTTAAGTGTGTCACCCTACGGTTCATGAATAATGCGGACATGATCGAGACCCCTCTCGAATCAATAATCAGAAGCGGGATCTGGAGACCCATACTGACTCCCACACATCCAACGATGACTTTCTTGTGATTGTCGGAACCTTTTATGCTAGTATCTTAATCCCTTTGTTTCACGATATATTACATGTCCGAGATTCGATCATCGGTATCTCCATACCTAGTTTGATATCGTTACTGACATGCACTCTTTTCTCGTTCCCGTGATATAACATTCTAGTGATCAAATCACTTGCTTGCAAGCTAACCAATGTGATATCACCGAGAGGGCCCAGAGTATATCTATCCGTTATCGCGATGAACAAATTCCACTCTCGATCCATGGGACTCAACATAACACTTTATTAGTTATGAATCCATCTTTATAATCACCATGTTACGATGTGACGTTTGATGTTATCAAGAAACTCTTCCGGTGTTAGTGATTGACATGATCTCATGGTCTAAGGATTAGGATCACTTCGTAAGTTGTTATAGCAATATAAACTCAATGACTTTGATCGTAATGCTATACTTCGGATGAATGTTCATCACACCATTACACTAATGTTGTGATCCCGTTATTAACAACATCCAATGTCCATGATCAGGAAACCTTGATCATCTTGTTAATCAACGAGCTAGTTTATGAGAGAGGCATAACTAGGAACTTTCTGTTCGTTTATTAAACACACATGTATTAACATTTCCGTATTAATACAATTATAGCATGCAAAATAAACATCTATCATCTACTTGGAATACACATAATAAACACTTTATTATTGCCTCTGAGGGCATATTCCCTTCAATAAAGACAACAGCAATAATTGCAGCAAGTGGCCCAATCCTTTCTTCAGCAAAGGACAAGCTGGTTGTATTACTTATGAGGACCAAACGTTCTCGAGGACACATGGGAATACTGTCAAGTGCTTTCGCTTCATATAGTTGATTAATCTTCTTTGGTTGGATAAGTCTTGGGTGGGTGAACCTATGCTAATGTACCGACCTTACTTGGACTAATACATACTTGTGATTAAATCCCTTGCAAGCATTCGCAACTACAAGAAAGTAACTAAGATAAAAACCTAACCACATCGTTAAACTCTGAGATCCTACACTCCCTTGTGCAAAGGTTTCCTAATGGGGGTTCAGGTTGCTGTCACTCTGGCAACCCCACAATTAGTAGCCAAATACACAATGCATCCCCCTAGGCCCATAAATGGTGAAGTACTATGTAGTCGACATTCACATGACACCACTAGAAGAATAGCACCACACCATAAATATCAAACCATTGAATATTACTTCAACACAATTCCACTACTAACAACATGACTTCTCTCGTGTCCTCAAGAACTAAACGAAATACTCACGAGACATCATATGGATCAAGATCAGAGTTGATATAATGATGAATAATAATCTGAACATAAACAATAATTCAATGGTTCCACTCAATAGCATCAACTACAAAAGTAATCAACACCGGGAAGTTCCCCTAAGAACTATGCAAGATTCAACCCAATTGTTACAGCGGTATGGAGTGGTGATGATGGTGCTAGTGGAGATAGTGGTGAGGATGATGATGATCCCGATGATGTCTATCTTGATGACGGTGTTGATGGCGATGATGTCCCCTCTTCAGAAGGAATTTCCCTGGAAGAAATCTGCCTGCCAGAGAGCTCTTTCTCTCTCCGTAGTTTCCGCCCCGCAGAGGCAGCGTAATCTTTCTGTGGTCCCTCCCCAAGTATCAGGGTTTCAGGAGGAAGTTATAGGCGAAAGGGCGACACAGTAGGTGGGCCAGGGTGGTCACACCACCTGGTGGCGCGGCCCAGGGGGGCCGCTCCAGGGGGTGGTGTGGGCCCCCTGTGTCCCATCTCCGCCTCCCCTTCTGGCTTCCTTCGTCTTCTGGAAAAATAGGATTTTCCGTGTATTCTTTGGAATTGTATGATCTTCGTGATATTGCATCTGGACATCGCTTTTTGCATCAGAATCATGACTCCAGCAGTTCTTCCTCAAAAAGTCATCCAACATGCAAAAATAGATGAAACAACATAAGTATCACCTCTTTATATGAAATATATTAATGAATAGCAGTAAATTATGATATGAAATAGTGATGCAAAATGGACGTATCATCGCGCACCATAGACATGGTATCCCTGGCAGAGGAGTTCAACGACAACACTCTCATGGACACCATGCTAGGCACCCATCTCGCCGTGTCGCCGGTAGACTTGCTGTCGGATTTTAGGTCTCGTTTTTGGATCAGACGAAAAGTGGCAAATATTGAGGTATGCGCGCCACCATTCGATTTCTTCGTCCGGTTTGCCCATAGCTCAGACAGCGAGCGCATTCTGTATTCTTCCCATTCTTTCGAGTGCTATGGGGAGAAATTGAGCTTCCTGCATTGGCATCGCGCCTGTGGGTGGGACGATCGCTTGGGCAGCTTCGTTTCTTCTAAACTCGGCTTTGACGGCCTCCCTTTGCATGCTTGGGAACCCGAGGCCCTCAAGCATGTCGTTAGTAGCCATGGCGGCAAGCTGGTGGAGATTGTGCCACCAAGCTATAGATGGATCATCGAGGTAAAGGCGTGGCTCAAAGATCTAGACACCATTCCTAGGATGTACAATGTGGAGATTCCAAGCAGGGCAAGAGGACAGCTTTGCTGGAAGCACCCGGTGATCATCCACCTGCAGGAGGTTCTGGATCCAGTACATGGCATTTAGGACTCCGAAGAGGCGTCCAGAAAGCGTCGTCGTCGCCTGCAGTGTTCTCCTGGAAGTATCGATGGCACATGACCACCATCGTTCCGCTACGGAGCGCACGATTTCGGTGGGAGGACCGGGCGTGGACAGGCTGGTGGTTTTGATTTCCCTCGGGTGAAGATAGAGGTTTAGTGAATCTGAAAAATTGTTGACTTGAGAGTCGAGCACGTAGTATGCCTTACGTAATAGTTTGAACTGTTGTAGTATGTGTGGCTACTGAATTTGTAATGTGTGGCTACTGAATTTGTAGTATGTGTGGCTAATGATTTGTAGTTTGTGTGGCTACTTAATTTTTAGTACGTGTGGCTAATGATTTGTAGTTTGTGTGGCTAATGAATTTGTAGTATGTGTGGCTAATGAATTTGTGTGAATAACCAAGGTTAGCCTCCTAAAAAGATACGGGCTAGCAATGATCAATGTAACCATTGCTAGGAAAATGCTGCTGGTGAGCGATTCAAAAGGAATGAAATGCTGCTGGTTTGTGTGGCTCGAACAATTTTTACATATATTTGTTCGAGCTGGTGAGTGATTATGTATGGAACTTGCATGAATAAACCACCCAAGATCAGTTCATAAAATGTTGTCTGAATTTTGTCTGCCTTGGATAAGTATGACAATAAACTGAATTCAACTGTCGATAGTAATTGAATAAATAGATACATCTTGATAGTATTTTGTTACTTCCGAACTAATTCCGTACTAGAGTATGGAATAGCTGCACAAAAGGGGGCTATTGCCTCTACAGAGTTAGTCTCTGAACTTAACTATTCTACATTGAAGAAACTGGAGATCTCCACCATAAAAGTTGGCTAGCCAATTGCCTAGAGAGGACGTAAGTTCAGGGATCGTTCAACCGCAACTGATTTTTTTCCTTCCCGCCAAACTTCAAGAGATATGAAATGTTCATGCACTAGTTGACGCGCTTGAACCAGTCCCGGTTCAGTATGAACAGCCGCGGCGCCGCAACGATTTCTTCGAAGGTGAACTCCAGCTTCTCGTGGTAGGGATCGTAGGTCCCTATGAATCTGAACCTCAATTCCGGCGCTGAGATGTTGCCCGTTGTTGGATCTAGCTGTTGAACACTCGAACAAGCTAAGTATAGATGGATGCTCGTCGCCGCGGTTGGCCGCCGATGGTGCATAGGACGAATCGTCTTTGCCGTTGACAGCGTGCACCCAAATTGCCCCACAGTAAGGTCGCACGCGCCGAGGCATGGAGGCGAGAGTTTGTTGACCTTGGTGCCGCCCTGTTCGGGGGTTTGTTTCCTCGACGGCAAGCTCGCAGGAACGATTTGGAACATACCTTCTTTATCGTGCGTAGAGCACACAAAAATGCCACCGCGCGCATTCTCCACGAGCTCGGTTGGCCCTTCTCGATGTCGTGGCGGCCTTCGTCGTTACCACCGCCGCCGCCACAGATGCAGCACATTCTGCAAAATCAACCATCTCGGATGGCAATGGAAGACCGGCCTTGTAGTATAGCCACATGGCCTGCCTCATAGGGGCCAAATAGCCAAGCTTCAGCGGCGGCTTCTGCTTAGGCGGGGCCATAGCTAAGCTTCCTAAGAGTGTATCTTATTTATTCGAAACTAATTCGACTAACTGCTGAATCTTCTTTTCCCTTCTCAGCATAAGAGTGCTAAGATATTAAAAATACAGGTCGTGGCTAGCATTCGGATTGGGCAATGTACCAGGTCAGGATTCCATTTTAAGTATATTTACGAGTGTGTCCTTAGTGTTGTCCAGAAATTTTGCATGTGCCATTACGATCATAGAATTTTAGCAACACCATCAGAAACATGGGAAGAGGATGTGGTGTTTTACTAACTGGTGGGCCCTATAACCTCGACCGTCGATGGCACGCATCCTAGGTTTGAGGATTAGTGCTCCCCATTATTCTGTGATTTTCCATATTATGTCGCTCGCTCGCAGCTCCAATCCACTCCACTGCTCTAGTCTTGCACGCCGCCACTCCGTCCCCTCCGGCAACACTCTCGTCCTCCCGTCATCCCCTACCCGCCCTACCCACCATGGCTTGCCCTCTTGCCCTGTATCCTTGCCTCCGTCGTCGCCCAGGCGTGTCTGGGAACAAAAATCGTTTGGTGGGCGCTAGGTTCTCAAACAACAACGGTGGCTCTGATCTAGATCCCGCATGAAAATGGATCCTGCGTGGATGGAGAACACGGAGATGAATCCTTCCTGGACGGAGAGCGAGTAGATGGACCCTTCAAGGCTGGATAACATGGAGGAGCACAAAACAGGGGAAGAGTGTAGCATCCCAATTGTCTAAAAATTGCAATGCTACTAGCCTAGTCTATATAAAAGCTACTTCCTATATATAATTGTTGCATCATAATTATATCATGCACATGTCATCATGCCACCTTGCAATTGAGCATCATATAAAACCCTTTTGTTTTGGTTCTTCTCTCATATGCATCATTAATTTTATTTGCCTCTTGATATTATATTTGGTTCTTGATATATTGTTTAATGCCCAATTTGAGTTGGGGGCATATCTTTTATTGAACTCCACTACCCTTTCTTGTCACCACCTTATAATTCCACCATCCAACTAAAATGAGCTTTGCACTTTATTGGGTTTTACCTCTAGCTCATGTGAGTTTGGATGGCTCCACTTACAATTCCACATGCTCCCATATATGCACCATGTTGTTTTCACATTATTGGTATATGAGAGCCACATGGCCACCTTTGCATGCTATGTGAGTGGAACCCCTTGTCAAGCTTTCATATGGTTTAAATATGAATATAAGCTCATGTAGGAATACCATTGGGGTTCATGTTGGCTAGTGGCACATACACACAAGCTTGGCCACCATATATTCATGCATGATCTTTTATTTAATCCATGTGGTAAACAAGCTCTCTTTTCTTTTGTTGGGCCTTATTCCAAAATTTGGGAAGTTTGCTTATACAAATGCCATCAGATAATCTAGTGGTTTTCACTACTAGAGGAGGCATTTACTATTTATGCATGGCCCATGCAAGAACCACCACATCTCTATCCTTCTCTTCCACTCCTTTTTGTTGATCTTGTTTGAGTTTGCTAAACCCTACACCTCATCCACCTATTCTTGTTTGATCTAGCTTGGTGCATGCAAGTAGCTAAACCCTAAGCACCCTATCTCATCTCTCATCTATCTCCATCCATACCCTCACCACCTTTTTATCTCACCCTCTCTTTTTCTTGTCTAGATCTTGTTTGAGCTTGGCATGTTCTTGCTTGAACTTGTCCAAAGAAAAACCTCTCCACCTAATCTCTCTCTTTAAACCCTAAGTCCCATCCCTCTCTCTTTATCCTCTCTCCTAAACCCTAGCCCCCTTTAACCTAACCCGAGACCACCTCTCCTCTCTCTAGACCTAGCTAACCCGAGCTACCCCTCCCCTCCCCCTCTCTCTCGGCTTCCCCCTCTCTCTCTCTACCAGGCAAGCCCCTCCACGTCACCTCCCTCATCTGCCCTCCCCACTCCTTTCTTTGGATTCAAGACAAAGAGAAGAAGGAGGGAGAGACCTAGCCCGATCACCCCTCCTCACCTTTTACAAAAGAGACCACCCCCATGTGCTCTCCCCTCCTCCCTCATCTACCCCCCACCTCAGATCTTATCCAGGAGGCGCCCAGATCCTCCTCTACCTCCCTTCTTCCTCCCCAAGCTTGCAAGCTTTCAATCATGCCCCTAAACCCTAGCCTCGGCCCCCTCTGCTCTCCGTCGTTCTGGTGACCTCGAGGAGGGACTAGGGATTCCCGACGCTTGGACTGCTTCATCTTCTTCGCCCTGAAGCGTTGAAACCCGCTGGACCTCGCCGGAGAAGCATCGCCGCCGCCGTGTCCGTGAGCACCAGGAGCACTCCGGCCGTCTGCATCATCGCCGATCCCCTGCGTTCCAAGCCGATCCGCCACCACCGACGCACTCCTGGTGAGCCCCTCTACTCACTAGACATGCCCCCCCTACCCTATCTTGCACCGTAGCACCGCCGCCCTGCGTCGAGCAGCCTCCGTGCGCCGCCGCGCGTCGCGCTCTGGCAGACAGCAGCAGCTGCAATAGCTTCCTTCCCGCCTCTGTTCTTCGTCGTGCCCCGCGCGCTGTAGACCTTCTCCGTGCTAGCTCTCTAAACGAAAGTTGTAGCCCGATGTCCCCTCTTAGTTTTTCGTTTCTGCGGCTCGGCGAGATTCGCCGCCGTTTGGTCGCCATCGTCGTCCAAACTCCGGCCGATCTTCTGTACTCTGCAGGTCGGCGCGCAGCAGCAGTCCGGCGATGCAGTCGCTTTCGCAGTAAGGCCCCTGGCCTTTTTCCCGCCTCAACCCGCCGTCCGCGGAGCCCCACCAGTCAGCCACCCGATCCATCTTGCAGAAAGCCCCCCAGATCTTCACCGCCTCAACCCGCAGTTCCCTGGATCTCCCACGTGTCAGCGCCCGATAGCCCGTGCGCGTGCGTGGCCCCTGATCTGCCCCTGGCCCGCCTGTCATCCTCCTTGGGTAGAAATCCAGCGAGTAACAAAATTCCAGAGAACCTTTTCTGAATTCAAATTCAATTTGTTTATATTCTGTTTAAATATAAACTAATTCATAACTTTCAAATGTTTTGGAATTTGAATTCAAACTCTATATGAAATATGTTTTGTTTTTGAATGTTAATTCAAATCTTTAGTCAAATATTTTCAGAACTAATTCAAACTAGTCAAACCTTTGACTTTGACTCCATTTGACTCAATTTGACTTTAACATAAATTTAAATTCATAATTCCAAATAATACAAATAATATATGTTTTCAAATCAGAAAAATGTGAGGAATTCAAATATTCCCTTCAAATTATATTTTGGACACTTTAATTTCAAGTTGATTAAAATTACACTAAAATGCCCTTTTGCCTTAACTATTTAATAACTTTTGTTTTATAACTCCAAATTTAACAAATGATATGTCTAAAATGATCAGCTCGACGAGACCTTTCTGTTTATGCATTCCATGTTCTGAATTGCAGCATGCATCATCTAAATAATAAAGCATACAGCAACTAATATGAGGTTAAAATGTGACCAAAAACTCAATAAAAGGCTTTAATATTGTATTCCACATCTCACCCATGCCATGCTACTTTATTGCCATGCAAATTGTGCATCATTCATCATGGCATGGTTGTTTGTTTGTCGCATTTGATTCATATGCTTGTGCACCTTATTTATGTTGGCCCTTGTTTGTTTGGTTCTTCTTCGAATAGACGCTGAGCAGGGGATTTATCAAGAAACCCAGGAGCACTACCCAGATCCTTCTCTCGCTTCAACTGAGCTGCCAGGCAAGCACTACCACATGCTTGCATACATACAATACCTATTGCCTCTATCTTATTCTTGCATCATCGAGTCACGATTGCATTAAACTGAATCCCAAGTACTGCATAGCCTTTACTTTTAAACCCCACCGAAGCTTGTTCCTCCATCCCATGAGCCATTACTACAGGAGTTGTTTGAGCCATGCGAGTCGTAGAACAGCATGTGTAGGGTATGTGAGTGTCTGATGGATAACGAGGTACCTAAACAACTTAACCTGAGTAGTATGGGATAACTAATGAAAGTGGCACCGGTGAGCAATATCTGCTATTTGGTTTTTCATGCTCACTTGTGTCCCGTAGGACCCCGAGTACTTGATTCCTGTTCCTTGAATATTCGCGCTATCCACATCCGGGAGGCTTATGGGACCCCCCTGAGCCAGAGCTTGATTCATTCTTATTTCTTGGGGCCACAAACTAGTTTGAGGTTTTATTTACTATCATGTACTTATGCCATGCTTTACTGCTTTATTTAAAATTGTGCGAGGTACTGCACCTGTACTGTTTAGGATCGGGACATGATTTCGCGGTATCGACAAGCCCAGTCACACTTTCGGGTTCCCAGTCATTTACAGCCGTCCACCCAAACCTTGAGTCCGTCTCGGAGCCGGCCAGCTTCGTTGCGGGTATACTTAATGGGGTGGCCCCCTGAAATATTTCTGAATCTTGTGATTGCTTTGTCGTGAAAGCCTCGTTGGGTTTTGATTTGGTTTTTCCGAGGTTGATCGAGTGTGTGTTGCTATTTGTGCACCCCTGCAGGGTAAAACTTTCTGAAAGCCGTGTCCGCGGTTATGGACGACTTGGAGCACAGTTTCTCGATCATAGACAAGTATAACTAAAGTACCGCTTTTAATTTGACTAAGTAACTGACTAGTAAATAGTGCAACACTCATGGAATGGATAATAAAACTGCCAACGGATGGGGGGGTGTTCGTCCGCTTCCTCGTTGGTAAGCGAGGAGGAGGATGGATCTGTTAATATTACTGTTATAACTGTTGTTCTTAATTCACGGACATCCGTCTATCTTTGGTTAGGCGGATGGTTAGCGAGTATCTATAGAATTGTTAGGGTTTATCTTTTGCTGCAATTGCGTCACCCAGGTTGTGTCCCCTTTAGAGGCATAAAGACTTGCTGAGTACCCCTAGGGTCTCACACGATAAATTATTTGATTCAGATGAACAGGTACACTCACAAGATGGATACTGGGTGGAGGAGACGGACGATCTGGACAACGATCATTCGGTGTAGAGATTCCGGGAACGGGGATCCGTGAGATCTGTGGGCGGGATGTGTTTATTTATGGGGCATCTTATGCCGATTTGCTTCTTATCCGTACTCGGATCTTGTTTGCCGCTTCCGCCTGATACTCTGATGTTTGATGTATGAGGAGATATCCTAAACTATTATATCTATCTAGGACATTTGGATCTTGCCGTATGGCGTTGCAGTATTTCTATTTTCTTTTAGATGGAATGGCTCTGAGGACTGTTGTATGGTGGCTTGCATACATACTCATTTGTGTATGTAGTTGATCCCTTCGCCTGCCGATTACGCCGCCCGTTCTTGTCCCGATGTTTGGAAATGGTTAGGACGGACGAAAGGTCTACCTGCAAGTGGCATTTGGGCCCCACCGTACTATTTTAACCATTTCTGCTCATCCAGGCTTGTAACTAGGAGCGTAATTCACCGAGGTAGTTACAATTGGTATCAGAGCCATCCCGCCCTTAAGGGTCTCAGCCAAATGGTCGTTGTCAGTCTAGCAAATATTTTTGGTAGCTATGTATACTAGGGAAAAACAAAACGCGAGAGTAGGACTGCTTCCATTTTTCTTCTTACCCACCCACACACCCTTTTCTGGTAAGGAAGTGTAACGTTTTCAATCCTCTTCTTAAAGTTCAAACTAGGATTCACGTGTTCTGGGTTTCCGTAGTACCATAGATTGTGTGTGTGTGTGTGTGTGTAATTCCTTGTCTATCTGTTGTATCCAACATGTTATCTTTATCTGCCTTTGGTTATCAACTGTTGGTACATTCCATACTGATAGGCTTTTGAATACCGGCGCGATCTATCTGACTCCTTGTTAACCGGTGCCATCTTCTTAAGGGTGTCCTTCCTTCTAGCAACTCCACATTCTGTGAAACCATCAGTTGCTAATCTCTACCTAATAAGTGTTTTTGCGCATCTATTGGTATTTTAATGCCGAAAAATGCGAAAAAAAATTCTTTGATACATCTGTGCTTCCGCACTCCTTTTCAGTCGTGTGTGAAACATTATCTATCTCCCTTTTATCAGCATGTCCATGCTAACTCATTCTTTGTCACCGGCGCTTAATCCTGGAGTTTCTTTTCATCTCAAATTCTATTGGGCTAATTACATAACATGTGTCGATCCGATGCTGGTGATTGTAATTTGGTTCTCGGCATAGCTATATGACACTTATCTTGAGTCGAATATGGAAAATGCAATCACCACTATCCTCCAAATGGTGACGGTTATCTCCTGTGATTTTGAGTACACCGTGATCATATCTATGCATATACAAGCATCTTTGGCAATCCAGAGTTTCTCCAAGCACTACGGCGGTCTATCATCTGCCCATCATGCTGCACATCTTTTTGAACCCCATATCTGCACAATTCTCCTGGATACGAGGGAATTGCATCTTTTCGTCTCTGATAGCTTTGCTTAAGGTATGAGCTATCATCGGTTCTTATCCAAGATCTCTTTATCTTTGTAACCGGTGCTCCGATCGACAATGTGAACCAGGTGACATCTCTTTTTCTTCCAAAGGACCAGTTAACCTATTCTGTCAGCGCATCTTCTTCAACAGGAATCCTTACTCGTAACGTTGATCTTTCAAAGAGCGTTGAGCTCAGAAAGTGTTTCGAGCAGTTGTTCGTTCTCCCGCCTCTTGAACTTGGTATTCTGGGAATATCTTGTTAATCCATGGTGGTATATGTTGATAATATGCTTGCCTATTCGATATCAATGGAAGGACATGGAAGATCATCTGTGTATCTTTCTCTCGAGCTTCGTGAGAACTGCCTCTGTGCAAAGTCTCAAAGTGAGAATTCTGACTTTTTGAAGTCACATATCTCGACCACGTCCTTCTGCTAAATACATTACTTCAACTCTGGAATCAGCAAGTCGATTGTTAATTCCATCCTCCATCTTCAACCAATCCGGAGTTGTTCCTTGTTGGCAAGTTATCATCGTCGTTCCGCTGAAGATTTCCTCAAGACTGCTAAATCTCTCTCAATCATTTCAAGAAGAACATGGAGTTCTTTCACCTCAATCTCGTTAAGTAATCTCTTGAAACCCTCTCGCTCTATCGTCTATGCTTAATCCACCGGAGGCCATGAAGACCTTCCAGATCTTGTATTCCTTCTGTTCAAGTGGTGCTATCTTTTTCTTTGTCTGTGGAACCTTGCAGTTGTCTCCGTAATCTTCCTTCATATCTTTCCGGTGGCTGGTTACTTATGATATGACAAAAACATCATCACCCTTATCTATCTTGGATCTGGTGCATCGTTTGCATCAATCTTTGTTTTCTTACGGAGTTCCACGAGCTCTTCTTGTCAATACCTTCAGTCTGTTTCGGTAGTTGGGTTGCATGATTTTCTTATTCATGTGCGGAGTAATGCTTTGAGTGCGGGATGGAGTAGCTACCATACCACTACTCTTATCATTCGCTCTTGTACATTGAATTGGTGAATTAATGTGATTTCACTCATTCCACGGAAGTTAGAAGTGGCCTTTATCCCTTGATACTTTTACTTCCGTCCTTGTTTGTCCGGAGTGCTCTTTCGAAGAAAGTAATCAATAATCTCTTGTTGGTGATCTCACCCTTTCTACACGGAGCAAAATCCTCAATTATCTGGTGGAAACAAACGCAAACTCCTTTCGTTCCTCGTCTTTCTACCGATGCTCGACATCCCCAAACAAGATGAAAGGAAACTATCTCTCTCTTTGTTTCATCAATTCTTTTTCTGTGGTAAAGCCAATTATGGTTGATGCCATCAGCCGCAAATCTATTGCGTTAGCCTCAAGGCTAAAGAAAGCAATAAGTATCTCTACAATAAACTCCAGATCCTCCATATTCTTTGCTTCTCGGGATTCCACCATGATCTGGCTTCACATCCATCTCTGGAAGTTATATCCGCGCACCTCAATTGCGTGATCCTTGGTTCTTACCGGCGCAACAAGAATCTAATCCGACGATGTCTAACTAAATCTTTCTGTTGATATCAAGGGACTCTATTGTTTGAAGGCAATATTGTTTCCGTACTTCATTTCTCAAATCCGAGAGAAGATACGATGCCATTGTCATAGTGGTTCAAAACCTCTCCAATATAGCTCCTTTCTTCCGGCGAGACAAAGATTCATCCTCTCTCGTATCGGTAAATCTTTAATCTTAATGGTGTGTCTTTCTTTATCCATGATACATCATCTTTTCCTTTTCTTTCACAAGTGGTTCTAGTCTTTTATCATGTTCTTGAGAAAACCGGAGCTATGCCCATCCTATCCTTCTTGTCTCACGACAATCCTTCAACTCTTCTAACCTGTTGTTTCTCAAGCAAAACGCAAGACTCACAACAAGTCTAGCAAGTTTTGCAAGGTGTAGTGGTCGCACCATTCCGTTGTACATCAACTTGGGAACGTGAGGGTCACCTTCGTTCGGACACCCGCCTCTCCTTGTGTTGTTTTCTTTTTCCTAGGAATCTCGGGGCGAGATTCTTGTTTAGTGGGGGAGAGTTGTAGCATCCCAATTGTCTAACAATTGCAATGCTACTAGCCTAGTCTATATAAAAGCTACTTCCTATATATAATTGTTGCATCATAATTATATCATGCTCATGTCATCATGCCACCTTGCAATTGAGCATCATATAAAACCCTTTTGTTTTGGTTCTTCTCTCATATGCATCATTAATTGTATTTGCCTATTGATATTATATTTGGTTCTTGATATATTGTTTAATGCCCAAGTTGAGTTGGGGGCATATCTTTTATTGCACTCCACTACCCTTTCTTGTCACCACCTTATAATTCCACCATCCAACTAAAATGAGCTTTGCACTTTATTGGGTTTTACCTCTAGCTCATGTGAGTTTGGATGGCTCCACTTACAATTCCACATGCTCCCATATATGCACCATGTTTTTTTCACATTATTGGTATATGAGAGCCACATGGCCACCTTTGCATGCTATGTGAGTGGAACCCCTTGTCAAGCTTTCATATGGTTTAAATATAGGAATACCATTGGGGTTCATGTTGGCTAGTGGCACATACACACAAGCTTGGCCACCATATATTCATGCATGATCTTTTATTTAATCCATGTGGTAAACAAGCTCTCTTTTCTTTTGTTGGGCCTTATTCCAAAATTTGGGAAGTTTGCTTATACAAATGCCATGAGATAATCTAGTGGTTTTCACTACTAGAGGAGGCATTTACTATTTATGCATGGCCCATGCAAGAACCACCACATCTCTATCCTTCTCTTCCACTCCTTTTTGTTGATCTTGTTTGAGTTTGCTAAACCCTACACCTCATCCACCTATTCTTGTTTGATCTAGCTTGGTGCATGCAAGTAGCGAAACCCTAAGCACCCTATCTCATCTCTCATCTATCTCCATCCATACCCTCACCACCTTTTTATCTCACCCTCTCTTTTTCTTGTCTAGATCTTGTTTGAGCTTGGCATGTTCTTGCTTGATCTTGTCCAAAGAAAAATCTCTCCACCTAATCTCCCTCTTTAAACCCTAAGTCCCCTCCCTCTCTCTTTATCCTCTCTCCTAAACCCTAGCCCCCTTTAACCTAACCCGAGACCACCTCTCCTCTCTCTAGACCTAGCTAACCCAAGCTACCCCTCCCCTCCCCCTCTCTCTCGGCTTCCCCCTCTCTCTCTACCAGGCAAGCCCCTCCACGTCACCTCCCTCATCTGCCCTCCCCACTCCTTTCTTTGGCTTCAAGACAAAGAGAAGAAGGAGGGAGAGACCTAGCCCGATCACCCCTCCTCACCTTTTACAAAAGAGACCACCCCCATGTGCTCTCCCCTCCTCCCTCATCTACCCCCCACCTCAGATCTTATCCAGGAGGCGCCCAGATCCTCCTCTACCTCCCTTCTTCCTCCCCAATCTTGCAAGCTTTCAATCATGCCCCTAAACCCTAGCCTCGGCCCCCTCTGCTCTCCGTCGTTCTGGTGACCTCGAGGAGGGACTAGGGATTCCCGACACTTGGAATGCTTCATCTTCTTCGCCCTGAAGCGTCGAAACCCGCTGGACCTCGCCGGAGAAGCATCGCCGCCGCCGTGTCCATGAGCACCAGGAGCACTCCGGCCGTCTGCATCATCGCCGATCCCCTGCATTCCAAGCCGATCCGCCACCACCGACGCACTCCTGGTGAGCCCCTCTACTCACTAGACATGCCCCCCTACCCTATCTTGCACCGTAGCACCGCCGCCCTGCGTCGAGCAGCCTCCGTGCGCCGCCGCGCGTCGCGCTCTGGCAGACAGCAGCAGCTGCAACAGCTTCCTTCCCGCCTCTGTTCTTTGTCGTGCCCCGCGCGCTGTAGACCTTCTCCGTGCTAGCTCTCTGAACGAAAGTTGTAGCCCGATGTCCCCTCTTAGTTTTTCGTTTCTGCGGCTCGGCGAGATTCGCCGCCGTTTGGTCGCCATCGTCGTCCAAACTCCGGCCGATCTTCTGTACTCTGCAGGTCGGCGCGCAGCAGCAGTCCGGTGACGCAGTCGCTTTCGCAGTAAGGCCCCTGGCCTTTTCCCGCCTCAACCCGCCGTCCGCGGAGCCCCACCAGTCAGCCACCCGATCCATCTTGCAGAAAGCCCCCCAGATCTTCACCGCCTCAACCCGCAGTACCCTGGATCTCCCACGTGTCAGCGCCCGATAGCCCGTGCGCGTGCGTGGCCCCTGATCTGCCCCTGGCCCGCCTGTCATCCTCCTTGGGTAGAAATCCAGCGAGTAACAAAATTCCAGAGAACCTTTTCTGAATTCAAATTCAATTTGTTTATATTCTGTTTAAATATAAACTAATTCATAACTTTCAAATGTTTTGGAATTTGAATTCAAACTCTATATGAAATATGTTTTGTTTTTGAATGTTAATTCAAATCTTTAGTCAAATATTTTCAGAACTAATTCAAACTAGTCAAACCTTTGACTTTGACTCCATTTGACTCAATTTGACTTTAACATAAATTTAAATACATAATTCCAAATAATACAAATAATATATGTTTTCAAATCAGAAAAATGTGAGGAATTCAAATATGCCCTTCAAATTATATTTTGTACACTTTAATTTCAATTTGATTAAAATTACACTAAAATGCCCTTTTGCCTTAACTATTTAATAACTTTTGTTTTATAAGTCCAAATTTAACAAATGATATGTCTAAAATGATCAGCTCGACGAGACCTTTCTGTTTATGCATTCCATGTTCTGAATTGCAGCATGCATCATGTAATTATAAAGCATACAGCAACTAATATGAGGTTAAAATGTGACCAAAAACTCAATAAAAGGCTTTAATCTTGTATTCCACATCTCACCCATGCCATGCTACTTTATTGCCATGCAAATTGTGCATCATTCATCATGGCATGGTTGTTTGCTTGTCGCATTTGATTCATATGCTTGTGCACCTTATTTATGTTGGCCCTTGTTTGTTTGGTTCTTCTTCGAATAGACGCTGAGATGGGGATTTATCAAGAAACCCAGGAGCACTACCCAGATCCTTCTCTCGCTTCAACTGAGCTGCCAGGCAAGCACTACCACATTCTTGCATACATACAGTACCTATTGCCTCTATCTTATTCTTGCATCATCGAGTCGCGATTGCATTAAACTGAATCCCAAGTACTGCATAGCCTTTACTTTTAAACCCCACCGAAGCTTGTTCCTCCATCCCATGAGCCATTACTACAGGAGTTGTTTGAGCCATGCGAGTCGTAGAACAGCATGTGTAGGGTATGTGAGTGTCTGATGGATAACGAGGTACCTAAACAACTTAAACTGAGTAGTATGGGATAACTAATGAAAGTGGCACCGGTGAGCAATATCTGCTATTTGGTTTTTCATGCTCACTTGTGTCCCGTAGGACCCCGAGTACTTGATTCCTGTTCCTTGAATATTCGCGCTATCCACATCCGGGAGGCTTATGGGACCCCCCTGAGCCAGAGCTTGATTCATTCTTATTTCTTGGGGCCACAAACTAGTTTGAGGTTTTATTTACTATCCTGTACTTATGCCATGCTTTACTGCTTTATTTAAAATTGTGCGAGGTACTGCACCTGTACTGTTTAGGATCGGGACATGATTTCGCGGTATCGACAAGCCCAGTCACACTTTCGGGTTCCCAGTCATTTACAGCCGTCCACCCAAACCTTGAGTCCGTCTCGGAGCCGGCCAGCTTCGTTGCGGGTATACTTAATGGGGTGGCCCCCTGAAATATTTCTGAATCTTGTGATTGCTTTGTCGTGAAAGCCTCGTTGGGTTTTGATTTGGTTTTTCCGAGGTTGATCGAGTGTGTGTTGCTATTTGTGCACCCCTGCAGGGTAAAACTTTCTGAAAGCCGTGTCCGCGGTTATGGACGACTTGGAGCACAGTTTCTCGATCATAGACAAGTATAACTAAAGTACCGCTTTTAATTTGACTAAGTAACTGACTAGTAAATAGTGCAACACTCATGGAATGGATAATAAAACTGCCAACGGATGGGGGGGTGTTCGTCCGCTTCCTCGTTGGTAAGTGAGGAGGAGGATGGATCTGTTAATATTACTGTTATAACTGTTGTTCTTAATTCACGGACATCCGTCTATCTTTGGTTAGGCGGATGGTTAGCGAGTATCTATAGAATTGTTAGGGTTTATCTTTTGCTGCAATTGCGTCACCCAGGTTGTGTCCCCTTTAGAGGCATAAAGACTTGCTGAGTACCCCTAGGGTCTCACACGATAAATTATTTGATTCAGATGAACAGGTACACTCACAAGATGGATACTGGGTGGAGGAGACGGACGATGTGGACAACAATCATTCGGTGTAGAGATTCCGGGAACGGGGATCCGTGAGATCTGTGGGCGGGATGTGTTTATTTATGGGGCATCTTATGCCGATTTGCTTCTTATCCGTACTCGGATCTTGTTTGCCGCTTCCGCCTGATACTCTGATGTTTGATGTATGAGGAGATATCCTAAACTATTATATCTATCTAGGACATTTGGATCTTGCCGTATGGCATTGCAATATTTCTATTTTCTTTTAGATGGAATGGCTCTGAGGACTGTTGTATGGTGGCTTGCATACATACTCATTTGTGTATGTAGTTGATCCCTTCGCCTGCCGATTACGCCGCCCATTCTTGTCCCGATGTTTGGAAATGGTTAGGATGGCCGAAAGGTCTACCTGTGAGTGGAATTTGGGCCCCACCGTACTATTTTAACCATTTCCGCTCATCCAGGCTTGTAACTAGGAGCGTAATTCACCGAGGTAGTTACAAAGAGGATGCGGGGTGCAAAGCTTTGGTGCTTTGGAGCCCATTGAACATGCCGTACATCCTCCTTGAAGGGTAAGAACTGCAATTCCATCTTTGCATCTCCCAATTAGCTTTTCTAGTCCCGTAATGATGGAGAGGATCTATGTTGGTGATCGTAGGACGTCTACTTCATCCAGATTTCTTTTGAAGATTCGGCATGGGTGTCGGACTAAAACCTTGTCCAACGGTATAATCGCAGTTACTAGTGGATTTTATAATTGGATGACAGTAGATGCGGATGACGTAACTATAAGTGACTGGCACATGAAATTTTGCAAGTTTCCCATTGGCCAACATGATGAATTCGTAATCAGGTACTACGACACAAATTCTTAGACTTTCTGCGATGTTAGAACTGAGGAGGCTCTGGCCATGATGTGGAGTAAAAACGTCGGCATGAGGACTGTGCTGATGTTTGTGCACATCGTTAACAAAGATACTGGGGAAGAGACTGTCCTGAATGATACCGGGCCATGTGGAACGCGAACAGAGCATGCTCTATTTTCGATACCGAGCGCAACTGACCAGCCTTTCGTTGAGCATTAAGACATCGAAATGTGTGGCAGTCAGGGTGATTTTGTGCTCTAAGATGATGATGATGATGATGATGATGATAAAGCATATCCAGATGTGGCTGCTAACCCTGATAGGATGGTGAGTAGGGAATATTTGGTTGATTCGAACTATGTGCCTGACTATGGGACTAATCAGGAAGAGGAATGTGAGGATGGGGAAATGGGATGCAGATACGATGACGAAGACGAGGACATGCCAGTGATACACTTTGACAGCGACAACCCTACAATTGACGAGGGGACTGTATTTGATACTGTGGAGGAATGCAGATATGTCGTTGCTACCTATGCAATAAGAGTCGGGTTCTAATTTATCGTTGAAAAGAGCGACCAAAAGAGATTTAGGGTGCATTGTAGGGAAAGTAAGGTGTGTAAATGGAGATTCCATGCATCTCCAATGCGGGGTGGACACCCATTTCAGGTTGCAATAGCTACATTTAGTTTTGGTCTTTCTCATATTTGTTCTGCTGATGAGTCCTCTGATTTATTTTTATTCCCATTGAATGTAGATCAAGGTAAACACGAAGAAACACAACTTCCCTAATACTTCTTTAAGTGATAAATTTAGACCGACGGCAACCAAGTGGATTGCTGCTAAGGTACTTGACTAGTTGAGGCAGGATTGTAGCATTGGACCTGCTGAACTCAGAACTAAGCTTAGCGAAAAGTTTAACATTTTGATTCCTTACCATAGAGTCTTTGATGGGAAGGAGATGGCTCTAGACTTCATTTAGGGCACATGTTGTATAGTTTCAAAGCTGAGGTAGAGAAGACATCACCTGGTAGTGTTGTTGACATTGATTACGAGGTTGTGAATGGAAGAGAAAAGGTCTCAAGGGGGGTCAAGTATAAGCAGGCAGATAAGCAATGCTTCAGGAGATGTTTTGTCTGCCTGAAGGCATGCTGAAAGGGGTTCCTAGATGGCTGCAGGCCATACTTGGCAATAGATGCAACTTATTTAACAGGGAAGTTTAGGGGACAGATTGCTACCGCTTGTGTTGTGGACGAGCATAATTGGATTTTTCCCGTAGCCTATGCTGTTCTTGAGGATGAATCCACTGAAAGCTGTACATGTTTCATGTAGAGACTACGTGCAGTAATTGGTCACCCTGAAGGCTTGGTGATACCCTTTTCCATGCAAGGGGCTTCAGAATGCTGTTGATGCTGTGTTTCCTGGGGTTGAGCATAGGGAATGCATGCGGCACCTCGCTACTAGATTCACGAAGAAGTACAAAGGAAAGGCCTTTGAAGACAACTTGTGGTGATCAGCAAAGACGTACACCCCAAGCATGCATGCTACTTACATGTATAACTTGTATACCGTGCCGAAGCTGAAAGAATACCTCGAAAAACATCATAACAAGTTATGGACCAGAAGCAAGTTTGGTGAGTTAAGCAAAGTGGATTTTGTTTGCAATAATCTGATAGAAAGGTTCAATGCTAATATTAGGATCATAAAGTCACTTGCAATTGTTATTTTGTTAGATGCAATAAGACAGTGTATCATGGTCGAGATAGATTTTAGGCAGAGAATCTGTGCAAGAAAATTTGTAGAACATAAAATAATCCCAAAGGTTGTTTTATTACTGAATGAAAGAACCAGGTCAATGATAACGATAAAGACGAGGATGGTCAGAAGTTCCAATACATTGGCTGAGGTTTATGCACAAGACAAGCATGGAACTGAACGGAGGTTTACTATAGACATTGGTAACAAGACTTGTTCATGTAGGAAGTGACATGTTACTGGTCTGCCATGCCACCATGCATTGCACTTCATCTTAAAGCTAAGAGGTAGAGGTGCTGAAATAGAGAACTATGTTCATAACTATTTCTCTGTGGACAAGTTTGCTGCAACTTATGCAGAAAACATACCACCTATTGCGGATGAAAATGATTGGGAGATAGTCGATCCAGGGTTCAAACTCGAACCACCAGTTCTTAGGAGGCCACCTAGGAGGCCTAGAAAGGAAAGGATCAAAGCCTTCACCGCAAAAGGTTTGAGACTAGGAGCAAGGAAGCGGAAGTGCAAACGGTGTGGAGGGTTGGGCCATATCAAGAGGCTATGCAAAAACCCAGTTCCACATGATTTCAGAGATGTTGACCTTGTCCCTGTTCACATCACGAAGGCACAAGATGAGGCTTCTCAGGCAGAACTGGAGGAAGTGCAGCGAGATGACATGGAGGAAGTGTTACATGTGAAGGAAAACGGTGATGCGCATGTGGAGGGAAACATTTCTAAGTAGCAATTAGTTGAGGACGTGGACGTGCCGGCGGGGATAGGGCGAAAAGAAACAAAAGGGTAAGCGAGAGCGGAAGGGAAACGATAACAGTGGAGTTGAGTTTGAATATGAAGTTGCTGGGGTGATTGTGGATGTTCTTGAGGATCTTTCGGCTAACTGCAGAAGAAACAATAAATCCCTATCAATTTCGTCTCTATACAATTCTCTGGAAGAAAGGTAAGCTTGAAACTAGTTTTACTTGGCATTTTTATCATTTTTGTTTCAGTCCTCTTCAATTGTTGTTTAGTGGAGCGCGGGATTGAACAGTAATAAGAGGAGCAGAGAGAAGGTGGCACAGTAACGTCGTTTCTTGAATTTTCATTGAAATTTATTTATATCTGGTACTTGTAACGGGTATGTGATGTCTGGTGTCGACATGATTCGAGGTCGTCAGATAGTACTTTAATTTTTAAACTGGTTATCCATAAACAATAATCATGGATTTGTAACAGTTTAGCGACCAAAATTATGGCCGTGCTATGGAGTTGGTGAGGCTCTTGCTAGACCCACATGTCATCCTATCATTAGAAGAAACGTGTGTATGATGGATTTCAAAGTTTTATTATGTTTCAGGAAAGGATGTGAGCCCACATTTCTCGAGTAAATTACATTTATTAGTACCACAATTGGGGCTAGGGTAACAAGTTAGTGCCCTGCGATTTTCTGCGAGTACGCGCATCTCGTCCTCCTCTGACGCACTCCAAAATTATGACCATGCCAGCAAGTGTTGGGAGTAGAGACAGCGTACCGTCCCATCAGCCTCACCTCGTCTTTGTCAGCAACATCACATCGGCTACGTTAGGGGCATTGATGCTCTAAGAGGAAAAAAGCTTTGACAAGAAAAAAAGGATAATAAAAGAGTCTTCATAAATAGTTTTTTTATTCCAGTAGAGGGGCCTACCGGTGTGTCTAAACGCTGGAGCATACTTGGTTTTGCTAGACTCGTGTCTAAGATTTTCTTTAGACTCAACCAACGCTGTACAAGAAAAGAGCTTTAACAAGAAGAAAATAATAGGAAAAGAGCCATTTTAAATAGGTATTATATTCTAACTTTGGGGCCAATCAGTGTGTCTAAACGCTGTAGCATATTTCCCTCTATTAGATTCGTGTCTAAGATTTTTGCTAGACTCAAACAACACTATACACGCTCTTACAACTTGGCCATTCTATCCAAAGAGAACATTAAAGCTACCGTACATAGATTAAATTTAGGCTCTAGTGACCATAATCGACTATGCCGCTCCCGCTGTCTTTGTCGTGCACGATGTGCTCCGCGTCGCCGTCTGCCTCTTCCGAGTATGAATCGATGAGGACGAGCCCGCTGGCGTTCCTCTTCATGAGTGCTGCACGGTGCGCAACATCGATAATGGTGGATGGCGTACGTCCAGGCACTACCCAGAAGCGTTGCCTCCCTTTGGGGTTGTGCAGATCTGGGTGGATCTCCGGACGGTGAGCCCTTCATAGCTAAAGCAACGCCTCCCGCTCCATCTTGAAGAATCTTGGCCAGTACGCGCTGATGTGCGCGTATCGGTCCATTGCCCTCTTCCACTCTGGCAGCTGGCGGCGGCGCTCCTCGATCTACCTCGACAGTACGATGTCGCGCAAGAGCGGCGCCACGGGTACCCCGGCATAGCTGAGTTCGTAGCCGGCCGATAGCCTCTCTAGCGGCGGTGCGAGTATGTCGTAGTGGGTGAACAACTCGGCCTTGTGCAAGCTGAGATGGGGCCTCTCCATGGCGAGGGGTCGTTTCTTCAGGCAGGATTCAACGCTTGTGCTGTCGCGAGTTGCAGGGAATGAATGGGGTTTGAGCTTCGGCCACGGTCGCGTTTATAAAGTCAAGGAGGTAGGCCCACTGTTGGTTTCCAAGGCCAATAGGGACACAGAAATGCCTACTCGCAGATCTCTATTGCAAAGGACGATCCTTATCGTCCATCCTCCCTAATCCAACGGGGCCTAACAATTTGGACGCAGAATCAACCTGGCCCCGGGGGGGGCTTCTAGAAGGCCCTAATCTTGCACCTCCTTTGGGAAAACGCCAGTTTTTGGGTTCAGAAAATGGGAAGTTGAGATTTATCCAAATCACCACGAAATCTCTAGTTGGAGAAGTCACTTGCGATGCCGAGAGGGAGCTAGGCGCTGGGTTTGGGCTCAATCCATGGAGTGGTTCCATGTTCTAGGCAGCAAGGGGGGAATCTAGGGTTGGAAGCCATGTTAACTCACACTCGATAGACATCCTGGTGGTGCCTTGGGTGCCAAAGGACCTGGTATGCCTTGCCTATGATTTTATGAGGGCAGTGGGTCACATGCAAGGGTTCCAGGAGCCGTTTTCACATTTTTTTATTTCTTTTAGATTTTGTTTGGTGCTTCCCAAAAAACAGCAAAACCCGCCAGCGGCCGCGGCAACGCGACGGTCAGTGCAATCTTGGACCCAGGCATGCATCCAGCCTAGGTACCCCATGGGGCACCCCAAACCATTTTCCCTGAAAATTGAGAGTGTCTTATATGGTACATACAGTTAGAAGCCGCATTTACCGGGCCATAACTCAAAAAAATACATTATATGCTTGCACCACAAGATAAATACCCACCTCCTGGGAATGGCCATGCACCATGGTGTAGCATGCGTGGAAATTTCCTCGGGCCCATGGGAGCGCCCTAATCTTGCACCTCCTTTGGGAAAACGCCGGTTTTTAGGTTCAGAAAATGGAAAGTCGAGATTTCTCCAAATCACCACGAAATCTCTAGTTGGACAAGTCGCTTGCAATGCCAAGAGGGAGCTAGGTGCGGGGTTTGGGCTCAATCCATGGAGTGGTTCCATGTTCTAGGCAGCGAGGGGGGAATCTAGGGTTGGAACCCATGTTAAATCACACTCGATGACATCCTGGTGGTGCCTTGGGTGCCAAAAGACCTGGTATGCATTGCCTATGATTTTATGACGGCAGTGGGTCACATGAAAGGGCTCCAGGAGCCGTTTTCACATTTTTTTAAGATTTTGTTTGGTGCTGCCCCAAAAAAGGCGAAACCCACCGGCGACCACGACAACGCGACGGTTAGTGCAATCTTGGACCCAGGCATGCATCCAGCCTAGGTACCCCATGGGGAACCCCAAACCATTTTTCCCTAAAAATTGAGATTGTCTTATAGGGTACATAAAGTTACAAACTGCATTAACCCGGCGTAACTAAAAAAAATGAAGTATATACTTGCACCACGAGATAAATACCCACCTGTCGGGAATGGCCATGCACCATGGTGTAGCATGCGTGGAAATTGCATTGGGCCCATGGGCACGCCCTAATCTTGCACCTCCTTTCGGAAAACGCCGGTTTTTCGGGTTCAGAAAATGGAAATTCGAGATTTCTCCAAATCACCATGAAATCTCTAGTTGGAGAAGTCGCTTGCGATGCTGAGAGGGAGCTAGGTGTCAGGTTTGGGCTCAATCCATGGAGTGGTTCCATGTTCTGGGTAGCGAGTGGGGGGATCTAGGGTTGGAAGCCATGTTAACTCACACTCGATAGACATCCTGGTGGTGCCTTGGGTGCTAAAGGACATGGTATGCCTTTCCTATGATTTTATGAGGGCAATGGGTCACATGCAAGGGCTCGAGGAGCCATTTTCACATTTTTTATTTCTTTTAGATTTTGTTTGGTGCTTCCAAAAAAACAGCAAAAAAAACCCTGGCGGCCGCGGCAACGCAACGATTGGTGCAATCTTGGACCCAAGCATGCATCCAGCCTAGGTACCCCATGGGGCACCTCAAACCATTTTTCCCTGAAAATTGAGAGTGTCTTATATGGTACATATAGTAAGAAACCGCATTTACCGGGCCGTAACTCAAAAAATACAGTATATGCTTGCACCACGAGATAAATACCCACCTCCTGGGAATGGCCATGCACCATGGTGTAGCATGTGTGGAAATTTCCTCGGGCCAATGGGCACGTCCTAATATTGCACCTCCTTTGGGAAAACGCCGGTTTTTCAGGTTCAGAAAATGGAAAGTCGAGATTTCTCCAAATCACCACGAAATCTCTAGTTGGAGAAGTCGCTTGCGATGCCGAGGGGGATCTAGGTGCCGGGTTTGGGCTCAATCCATGGAGTGGTTCCACGTTCTGGGCAGCGGGGGGGGGGGGGGGGGTTGGAAGCCATGTTAACTCACACTCGATGACATCCTGGTGGTGCCTTGGGTGCCAAAGGACCTGGTATGCCTTTCCTATGATTTTATGAGGGCAGTGGGTCACATGCAAGGGCTCCAGGAGCCGTTTTGACATTTTTTTAAGATTTTGTTTGGTTCTTCCCAAAAAAAGGTGAAACCCGCCGATGGCCACGGCAACGCGACGGTCAGTGCAATCTTGGACCCAGGCATGCATCCAGCCTAGGTACCCCATGGGGCACCCCAAAACATTTTTCCCTAAAAATTGAGAGTGTCTTATAGGGTACATACAGTTAGAAACCGTATTTACTGGGCCGTAACTCAAAAAAATACAGTATATGCTTGCGCCACGAGATAAATACCCACCTCACGGGAATGGCCATGCACCATGCTGTAGCATGCGTGGAAATTGCCTCGGGCCCATGGGCGCTGCCTAATCTTGCACTTCCTTTGGGAAAACGCCGGTTTTTCGGGTTCAGAAAATGGAAAGTCAAGATTTCCGCAAATCACCATGAAATCTCTAGTTGGATAAGTCGCTTGCGATGTCGAGAGGGAGCTAGGTGCTGAGTTTGGGCTCAATCCATGGAGTGGTTCCATTGTAACATCCCAAAAATACTAAACTTGGATCATCAAATTCTAATCCTCACAGTTAGGGTTAACAAAAACTTTTCTAAATAAAATTATGAATGCATGCATATGTGTATGCATTGATTTTGAATTCTTTTAAACCCACCTTGTTTGTTTGTTTGTTTCATTGCTTGTAAAATGTTTCTTAGGTGAAATAAACATCATCTAAAACATTTCCCACACTTTTCCTAAAGACAAGTAAATCAAAACACATATATGAAGTGAATGGTCATTTTGGCCAATTTAACTCCCATGCCTACTTTGGCTGTCTCAAACTTTCAAAACCTAACAGAAACTTTTCTGGATCTTTGCACCCCTTGAATGTACTCATAACAAGGTATCAAGGCCCACTTTGTGATCATCCAGAAACTTTCAAATGCATAGTTTAAATGACAATTCAAAATTGAATCTTTATCATATGGGAAGATCCCACTTTTTCAAAAACCACTCAAACAAGCTCAACTTTCAAAACCCAAGCATCTGCAGACTCACCAGCACCAATCTAGCAAACCCACCAAAATTCATTTCAAAATTCAAAACTTGATTTCATGCGGCCATTTCATCAAACAGGTTGCAGACACAAATCAAACAAACATCAAACACTATAGTGTGCAGTAAAATTGGCCTAACTTGTTCCCTAGTTAGATCACACACAGCTCAGTAGATCATCTAGGAAGTTTAACTAAGGACTAGCACCCCTGTGAGCTTGCCATTGCCATCAATGGTGAACAGCCGAAGCCAACCTTGCCACCCCATTGTGGACAGCAGGCTAGAGGAAGAACTAGTCGTGCCAACCTTGTCTGGGAGGCAGCCCACCGTCCACCGCCACTACCTGTCCCAGCCGCGAGCGTTGCCAAGCCCTAGACCACGCGCACAAGCCGCGCCCAGACCATGCCGAGCATGCGCCAGAGCGCCACCCTCGACCAGCGTCCACAGACCACGCGCCGCCCTCACCGCGTGCACACACGATCACCACCGACCCAGGAGACCGCCAGACATCCCCGTTTGCCGCCCCGTGTCATACAACCACCGCCCGCTGTCGAAGATGCCTCCTCTGCCGCGCAGAGCACCGCCCGTTCCAGACCAAGCCGCACCGCCCCATGCCTCGAGACCATGTCGTTGAGCATCGCCAGGAGACACAGCACTGTCCCCTACCCTTGCCCATGCCTTTAGCTGCCTGTAACCTCGCCCCCGACGAGCTCACCGTGCGCCCCGACGGTCCCCTCGCTCGACTATAAATAGAGGCCACCCCCGCACGATTTCCTCACACCATCTCACTCCCCTCTCCTCACTGACCGTGCCACACCACTCTCGGAGCAAGGCGAGCACCACCCCGCCGGTATTTCACCGGAGCCCGCCGCCTCTGGAGAAGAAGGGAGCCAGCGATTGGAGCCGCCCCAGGAGAAGCCACGAGTACCAGGAGATTCGCCGTCGTCGACTTTGTCGTTCGCCCGCCTCGCCGACCCTCGCCCATACCCCGGTGAGCCCCCAGCACCCCTCACTGGCCGTGCTAGGTTTTGTTCTCGCCGGAGTTGTCTCGCGTCGACGATGACCCCCAGCCGTTGGATTAGAACTAGATCGAACGATCCACGTCGCCCCATACCGCTTCGCCCAGCCCCGTGTCACTAACAAGTGGGGACACCCACTTAAGCAGCCCGCGGGAGCACTGCGCTTAGCAGGCCGGCCCAGTACTTTTTCCCGCGCAGCCCAGCGATTCAAATTAAACCTTTTTCTTTTTAAATTCAAACACACTTCTGTACCCAACTTCAAAAATCAACCCAGATCGATTTAGTGCACAAAATTGGATGAAACCAATTTTGTTGGAAAGGGCTGTGAGTGCTGAATCCAAGCCCGTTGGATTCAAGTCATTTGGATCTGTAGATCACCCATAGTAAAAATAACAAGGCAGAAGCTTTTCTGCATTCAAACATTTTTCAAATTTAAACCATAAAAGCTTTTGAGTTGATTCCAACTCTCAAAAATCACATTTAACCATACCTTTCAGAATATATAAAAATATATAAGTTTACTTATAGAAATATTGTTCAAGTAATAAAAGAATGCTACATAAGCATTTCTAGCCACTTTAATTAATTAAAATAAAAGGGTAAAACCTTATTAAATTGTGACACCACTTTAAATCACATTCCCGTGGACTACAATATGTGGTGATGACATGTGTCAACATGATCCCATATTTGGTTTGGAGAATATTAAATCTTAAGTAGTTTTTCAATGAGTAGAAATTACTTTTCTAAAACTAAAAAGAATCAAATCAAGCCTTAACCTTGTAAGGTTAGAGATGATGTTAGATCATCTATAAGACCCTTGTGTGTGATGATTGCAAGTAGTTAAGTATTGTTTGGTGATTGTGTACCTCGTATTTATTCATAGACGCTAGTACCGACCAAGGCTACGAGGAGGAAGGAGGATACTACGAAGAAGAAGCCGAGGTGAACTTCAACCACTGCTCTGCACAAGGCAAGCTAAAACTTGCAAGACACTCTACTTTAGCAAGCCAAATACTACTAGTGAATGTGCAAGCTGATACTATACCTATGCAAGCTAACCCTTGCAAGATTACCCATTTGATAAACCAATCCTAGTTTTATGTGCAAGCTTCTCACTTTATTTCTTTATCAAAGCTTACTTAGAGTTTACTTAAGTGACTGGTAGATTTTGGAAAGATGCTGAAGGTTGCATAAAGAGCATAAAATTTGGCCTAAGCTGGAAATCTTGATATCAGCCTAAGATATAAGGTTGGACTTAGTGAAACTCCACTAGTTACCACCCCTCATTAGTACTACCCCCACATGTAGATGCTAGTGCTAAGCATAAAACTTGATCAACTTTTAGATGGGAATACTTGGTGGAAAATGGTTATGAAAACCTTGGAATGATGGATCATTCTATTGAAATGTTTTGGACATGTGTTTCCAAACACTTGATGATTCTGGTGTTAAAAATGTTGAGGCATGAGCCTTAGCCCTTTATAAAACTGATGGTTGTCTGGATGCGATACCATTCCAATTTTATCGTACAACCACAATACCCGAAGATTGGGTAGGGCTTGACTGGAAACTTATATACCTTAGTATTAGTTCCCTCACGGCCAAGGTCTGAGCTGAGGCTACCTTGTGAAGATTGTCCACCTGTGCAGTACCCAAGATGACAGCTGGTCATGGTTGGGAGGCCAAACTCACAGGAGAGGTGCTCATACTAGGGCGTGTAATTGAAAGGTTAGGATTGATTATCCGCATACTGAGTATGGTGAATTCAGGATTTGTTCCTGACGGATGTATTGAATGTTGTGGTGAAAGTGTACATTCTCTGCAGAGTGTCAAACTATTCGAATAGCCGCGTCCGCGGTTATGGACAGTTGGAGTGGCCATACTGTTCCCCCGTCAGACTTTTCAAAATGACTTGTGAAATGAATTGAGACTTTGACTTGACCACAACAGAGTTGTGACCTGAAATACAAGTTCCCACTTAGGATTTATAAAATTATGACTAGCTTCAGAACCTAGTAGAGATAAATCTGGCTTTTACAAAACAACCCTAGAGCCTAGTGTCCTATTATCCAAAAAAACCCTTTAATTGTTAGTATTAGTTTGCGGGTACTTAAAGAGTACTCATGGATTTGTCCCTGGCTATTCCCATGGCCAGACTATGAAGAGGAGTACCTGGAAGATGGACCCCAGGAAGGTTACGACAACTAGGATCATCTCCCATCGTCAGCATTGCCTGTGACCCCGAAGATGGAGCTTCGCCTACGCTACCGTTATTATTACGTATTCCGCTGCTTGATGTTGTATTAAGAACTGGATCATGAGATCCCTATTTCTGTAAGAACTTATGTATCGTTTGTAATGGATGAAGTACTATGGTATCCAATTCTGTTATGTCTCGCAAAAATGGTAATCCTGGGATTGCGATGTATGGCATAACAGGCATCTAGGATTGAAAAATCCGGGTGTGGACAAGTTGGTATCAGAGCCATCCTGACCATAGGAGACCCTAGTTAGATTGGACGTTGAACCAAAAACTTAGTTTCAAAACCAAAGAACACAAATATTTACGAAAACTTATTCTCATTCTTACCTCTTTAATTCTTTCATAAAACTTCATGTTCCTCAAAAACTCTTGCAAAATAGATAAAATTTTGACACACTTGATCACTCTGCTAATCTACTCATCCTCTATTTTTATAGATGGACGTGAAGTACAGCAAGTTTTACCAACTTGGGAATGGAGGAGACCTTATCTTTGAGAGGGATCTGGATCAGCTTTCGGAACTTCTGGAGCGTCCGCACCCCGAGTTCTTCGGAGCTCAGCTCAATGATCAAGGAGGAGAAGATCTGCAGTGGCTAATTGTTGCAAGTCTCCGAGGAAATATTGAACCTCCCACTGCGGAGGGAATTCAGTTTACCTTGAGGGAAAACAACTGGCTCGATGGACTTGCCAGAGCAATGCAGGAATCTCTTTCCCGTCTGTGTGGGCAGAGCATCAATCAGATCAAGGGTACTCGCTTCGAGTTTTGCCCAAGGCGGATGCAAATGGACAACCATTGGAAGCCCCATACCACCCCGAGCTGAAGACTCAATTGGACCACCTTAGCTTCATGATGTATGATCGTCAGCAGGAATTGGACAACTGCCGTGACTATTGCAACCACAAGTCTGCCATCATCAAGATGAAGGACCAGACCATCGCCATGCTAGCAAAGGATCGCAAGGCTCGCCGCCGTCAGCTCGACAAGAAGGAGCGCATTATTGCCCGTCTTCGCCATCGCATCTCATCTCTGGAGGAGACCATCCACGAGAGAGACATGTAGTTAGAGGAAAGGGAGAATGCCGGAGAGGATCTTCGTGGAGACCCTTACTCCTATCTCAGCGATGATGATGATTTTCTGGAGGATTAGGCCATGGACTTCTTCATCGATGAGGATGATTTCGCCTTCATCGATGATGATGAAGATGGTGAAGCCACAGATTTCGAGGAGTAGTAGAACTTGAGCACTAGCGTAGTGAGTAGTAGTCGGTCCCACTGTATCGTAGATTCCAGAATGGTTCTTAAAACCATCTGTTTTTCCTTGCTGTGGTGTGGGTTGTATCGAGTGAATGAATGAATGAAAAAGCAAGTTGCTAGAAAAATCTGAATCAAACATTTAACACTTTTCAAAGACCCAAAACCTTAGAAATTTCCCTCTTTTCTCATGATCTATATCAATCTTCAGATGCCACGTGGAGGAAGTGGTTCAGCCCCGGACCTGATGTTGCAGATCCTGCAAATGTTGACTTCTGACCGCGAAGCTGAAAGAGCGGAACGTCAAGCCAACCTAGCCACTCTGCAACAGATAGCCCAGCTAGCCCACAACAACCAAGGCCACAGAAATCAGGACAACCACGAATCTAAGCTCAGGAATTTCTAGAATACCAACCCACCCGTTTTCACCAAGTCAGAAGAACCCCTAGATGCTGATGATTGGCTGCAAACCATGGAAAACAACCTAGAAGTCGCCGGAGTGGAAGCCAACGAGAAAGTCCTGTTCGCCACCCATTATCTAGCCGGCGATGACAGGGCATGGTGGAACAGTGTTCGCACCATGACCGGAGGCCAAATGATGATCTGGAAGGAATTCAAGGTCAAGTTCAGCAGAACCCATGTACCACCAGGTTTGATCAAGAGAATGAGAGACGAGTTCAGAGAGCTGAAGCAAGGAAGGATGACTGTAGTGGAATACCGCGACAAATTTTTGTCATTAGCTAGGTATGCCGCGAACGAGATAGACACCGAAGCCAAGAAGAAAGAAAGATTCCTGAATGGTCTGCATGACGAGATGCAGACGGTGTTAGTCAATATCCCCTTTGTTGATATTGAAGCCCTTGTCGACTCTGCTATCCAGATGGAAGGAAAGATCAACCAGGCCAATGAGAACCGCAAGCGTCGCATGATGCATCAACCAGGAACCTATCAGACCCCAAAGTTCGCCCCAACCCATCTCCAGGATTTGCCCCAAGAACCAACAGACCCCCTATGACCCGTCCGACCTACCCCAACCGTGGAAACCCTAGACCCGGAGGAAATCACAACAACCCCAGCAACTCTAGCAATTTCACCCGTGCCCCACCCAAGTTCAACACCAACAATGCTACCGCCAACCCCAACACTGCCCTGAGGACTGGAAGCAATGCTGTGCCTGTCGCAGCCAAGGACAAGTCGCAAGTGACCTGTTATGACTGTGGAAATAAATGCCACTATTCCAACGAGTGCCCCAACAAGAAGAATGCTATAGCCCCCAACGCCAATGTCCCAGCTCAGCAGCAGCGTCGTGTCCAGCCAGGGAGAAGATTTGCCCCAGGGAATTCACTCAACCGCAATGGCCGTCTTTTTCTCATGCATGCTAAAGAAGCTCAGGAAGCTCCAGACGTTGTACTGGGTATGTTTTCTGTTAATTCAGTACTTGCAAGAGTGTTGTTTGACTCTGGTGCATCACATTCATTTGTCACCGAAGAATTTGCCTGCACTAGTAAAATTCAACCAACCAAATTGAAGCATGTGATGATTGTACAAATTCCCGGATCAATCACCAAGGCTAGGCAAATTTGCAAAGCCGTCCCTATCCGAATCCATGGCATAGATTTTTATGCTAATCTAATAGTACTCGGAACTAAAGGTTTGGAAGTAGTACTAGGAATGGATTGGATGTCCAAACATAAAGGATTGATTGACTGTGCCAAGAAAGCCATCACCATCACCAGTACCACCGGAATATCAGTCGAGCATATATCTGAAACCTTACCTCGCCAATTCAAGTGTAACAAGAGTATAGCCCAACCTACCATTGACCAAGTCCGGATAGTCTGCGAATACCCCGATGTATTTCCAGATGTTTTGCCCGGTATGCCCCCAGATCGGGATATCGAGTTTATCATCGAACTAATCCCCGGAACAGGACCCATAGCCCAGAGACCCTATAGTATGAACCCGTCAGAACTAGAAGAACTGAAGAAGCAACTGGATTCCATGCTGGAAATCGGATTGATTCAACCAAGTGCGTCCCCATGGAGATCACCTGTCTTATTTGTGGACAAGAAGGATGGAGGTAACCGTTTGTGTACGGATTATCGGAAGTTGAATGATGTCACCATCAAGAACAAGTACCCCTTGCCTAAGATAGAAGATTTGTTTGATCAGTTGACCGGTGCCAAAGTGTTTTCTAAGATTGATCTTAGAACTGGCTATCATCAACTCAAAATTCGTGTAGAGGATATTCCAAAGACTGCCTTTACCACCAGATATGGATTGTATGAGTATACAGTCATGTCTTTTGGATTAACCAATGCCCCCGCTTATTTCATGAACCTCATGAATAAGATTTTTATGGACTTCCTGGATAAGTTTGTCGTTGTTTTCATCGATGACATTCTGATTTATTCCAAATCAGAAGAAGAACATGAGCTACACCTAAGGACCATTCTTGGAACCCTTAGAGATCATCAGCTGTATGCAAAGTTTAGCAAATGTGAATTCTGGTTACAGGAAGTAGGATTCCTCGGTCACATTGTATCAGCCGGAGGAATTGCCATTGACCCTGCCAAAGTGAAAGATGTAGAAGATTGGCAAGCCCCAACCACTCAAACCCAAGTTCGTGCTTTTCTCGGATTGGCGGGATATTACCGCAAATTTGTAGAAGGATTCTCTAGTATCGCCAGACCCATGACCCAATTGCTAAAGAAGGACAAGAAGTTTGAATGGACCGACAAATGTGAAGCGAGTTTTCAAGAACTCAAAAGGAGATTGATTTCAGCCCCAATCTTGATCATGCCGGATATCACGAAGCCCTTCGATGTGTATTTTGACGCATCCAAGATTGGTCTCGGATGTGTGCTAATGCAAGAAGGCAAAGTTATATCTTATCTATCACGACAATTGAAGCAACATGAACAAAATTACCCAACCCATGACCTCGAACTCGCAGCCGTAGTTCTAGCCCTGAAGACATGGAGACATTACCTCATGGGAAACCGTTGTGAGATTTATTCGGATCACAAGAGCCTAAAGTATATATTCACTCAGAAGGAGCTGAATATGCGGCAGAGAAGATGGATTGAGCTAATCAAGGATTACGACCTGGACATTCACTATCACCCTGGTAAAGCCAACGTGGTAGCCGATGCCCTTAGCAGATTGTCGTGCCGCTTGAACTCCATGATTTTGAAGGAGCAACCAAGTTTGCACAAAGAGATGGAAGATTTTCGAATGGAAGTAGTAAGTGAAGGATTTTTGGCTAGCATAGAACTTCAGCCCACTTTGATCAGTCAGATTAAAGAGGCGCAGAAGGGAAATGCCAGTATCGACGGAATCAAGCGTCGTATCGGTACAGGCAAAGTACCCGGATTCACCGAGGACGAAGAAGGAGTTTTGTGGTACAAAGGACACCTTTGTATACCATCAGATTCTGAGTTAAAAGAAGTTATCTTGAAGGAGGCTCATGATACTCTTTATTCTATCCATCCCGGAGGAACTAAGATGTATCAAGATTTGAAAGAGCAATTTTGGTGGCATAAGATGAAGAGAGAAATCGGAAGCTATATCGCCAAGTGTGATATATGTCAGCGAGTCAAGGCCGGACATCAAAGACCCGCTGGATTGTTACAACCTTTGCAAATTCCGGAATGGAAATGGGATTCTGTAGGAATGGACTTTATCACTGGACTACCTACTTCTAGTAGGGGAAATGACTCTATTTGGGTCATAGTGGACAGATTGTCCAAAGTCGCCCATTTCTTGCCTGTCAAAACCACCTATCAGAGTTCGAAGCTAGTAGAGTTATACATCGCTAGAATCGTTAGTTTGCATGGAGTCCCCAAGAACATCGTATCGGATCGAGGAACTCAGTTTACCTCAAGATTCTGGAAGAAAGTCCAAGAAGGTTTAGGAACCCACCTAGATTTCAGTACCGCGTATCACCCTCAGACCGATGGACAAACGGAGCGAGTAAATCAAATACTCGAAGATATGCTGAGAGCATGTGTGTTAGAATATGGATCCAAATGGGAAGACTGTCTACCGTTTGCAGAATTTTCATACAACAACAGTTACCAAGCCAGTTTGCAAATGGCCCCATTTGAATTTATGTACGGAAGGAAGTGTCGCATCCCTTTGAACTGGTCGGAAGTAGGAGAAAGTCAGATTTTCGGACCCGACATCCTACGAGAAGCAGAAGAGAAGGTTCACAAGATTCGTGAGCACCTCAAGACCGCCCAATCCCGACAGAAGAGTTACGCCGACAAGAGACGTAGAGACCTCGCCTTCAACATAGGAGATTTTGTTTATCTGAAAGTGTCGCCATTGAAGGGAATGCAGCGTTTCCAACTCAAGGGAAAGTTAGCCCCTAGATATATCGGACCTTTCAAAATTCTGAACCGTCGAGGAGAAGTATCGTATCAATTGGAACTACCAGAAGAGATGTCAGCTGTGCATAATGTGTTCCATATCTCGTTACTTCGCAAGTGTCTCGAAGTCCCCGAGAAGACCAAAGTGTTCAAGAATATCGATCACCGGACCATAGAGATCAACGATGACCTGACCTATCCCGAAGTACCCATCCGTATTTTGGAAGAAGCCTTTTGAACTACCCGAACCCGAAGCATCAAGTTTCTCAAGATTCAGTGGAGCAACCACACAGAAGAGGAAGCTACCTGGGAGCGCGAAGATCACATCAGGACGGAGTTTCCCGATCTCTTCAAATCCTAGGTAATCTTTTTGTCCTTTTTCAAATCTCGGGACGAGATTTTGTTTAAGGGGGGAAGGTTTGTAACATCCCAAAAATACTAAACTTGGATCATCAAATTCTAATCCACACAGTTAGGGTTAACAAAAACTTTTCTAAATAAAATTATGAATGCATGCATATGTGTATGCATTGATTTTGAATTCTTTTAAACCCACCTTGTTTGTTTGTTTCATTGCTTGTAAAATGTTTCTTAGGTGAAATAAACATCATCTAAAACATTTCCCACTGTAGGGGTCCCAACCTTTAATAAGATTGATCCCTCCTGTGTTTACAATGCTAGTCCCTGGATCAATAGCTAGCATCCACAGTTAAGATGTAATATCAAGATACAAAGGTCATAATATAAAATTTATAACCAGGAATAATATAAGTTTATTACATCAAACATAGCTCATTTGGCTATTACAATACATTGCAGCGGAATAAATATAGTCATGGGTCCTTCATCTTCAAAGTGCCACAGGCAGATGTTGGTTGTAGACTTTGTAATCCTAAACAATCAATCTTCACTAAAATCAATCAAACCTGCAACATACAAGTTACAGCCACAAAGGGTCAATACATTTTGAATTGTATTGGCAAGTGATACTATGGTAGTATAGTGGAGTCTATCATCTATATGAATTTGGCTAAGTGGAGTTAAGGTTTGCATTGCTCAAAATAGATTTTTCTTATCATTTTGAAAATACTAAGTTTTTGCTTGACAAAATCATTTTTCTCAATCAAAGATTTCAAGATCCTTGTACCAAGCCATCTCTCCATCAATGATTGAAGAATTCAAACAATCCCTTGTTCAAACCACAAGATTTTAATTTAGAAATTTGAATGATGAGATTCTTGATTGCTTCCATGTCTTGATGCTCAAAATTGTCCTTTACCAGGGACATGGCTAAGTACTTAGATTTTACACTCTGCAGAGGTGGTGCACTTTACCCACAAGACTTGGTTTCCCAAGACAAAATCTTTCTGAAGCCTTCCCTTAGACCAAAATGGACGCGCTCCAACCTATCAAACACTACCACCCACTGTCCATATGGCTAAGTTCTTGCAACCTATATGATCATGGCAGAGCCCATATTGCCAAGTGGTTACACTTGAAGCTTCTCAACATTTGACATCTCAAATCTCTTTGTTTCCTGGGTGGCCATCCACAAGTGAGATACACAAGCCAGGTCCATGGTCTTGTGTAACCACTCAACATAACCCAATCCTTCCATTTCCACCCAGGTGATTCATTAACTTAGTTGTTTTATTAAACAAAACTTAAGTCCTCAGACTTAGAATATTTTTCCATAGTGTGAATATATATTCCACCCATGTTTTCTATTAGCTAGGCTAAGCTTGATAGTAGTAAGAATCTCTAACTTAGGAATATCCTACTAAGGATTCATTACTATGTTTTCCTATAGCAAGATCTATACTTAGCAAAATCCATGCAAGTTTACTTAGCAAAATCACTAATGCATAGTGAAAGTAATAGGATAGAAAGTATGAAGCATCACTTGCCTTTTTGGTAGGGAATGGTGGTTCACTCCTTGATCTTGTTAGTCTCACACTTCTCTACAAGTCAATCAAGCAAACACCAATTCAATTTACATTCCAAACCAATAATCACTCAAACAATTTCACACACACCAGACAATGGAAACCAATTCATGCATGGGAGCATGCACAAGATAGTTTTATTTTGCAAAGGGTCTCTATGGGGTTTCTAAACTTTGTAAGATCCAAATTGGTCATTTACCAAAGTGGCAAAGTCATTAGCAAGAGGGTTTTGTCAAAAAACTATTTTTAAATCCATTCATCATTTCATGTGGTGAAAAATGTTTTTATTAGGGCAAAAACTCTTAAGTTGTTCACCAATTGAGTTGCTATTGCAAAACTTGGTGTTTTTAGGTCAGTAAGTTTGGTCCAAAACTTTTCCTTAAAGTTTTCTTTTCGTAAACATTTTCATAATAAAAACTATTCTTTTTATTTGGCTAGAAAATGACTAAGTCAAGTAATCTAACCTAAATCTTACAAAAATCATTTCTAACACCAATGGTTGGTTCCTAGGGTCAGTAATATCACAACAATCCAATTTGCAAAGGTTTTATCCCTAAATTCAATTTTAAACAATTTTTATACTCTAAACAAGTACACAAATGTTTCTGCAAATTCAAACAAGTTAACAGATACTATTTGTCAAACCAAGGCTATGGTTGGTTAGGGCTTGTTCTCCTGAATCCATTGATATAAAATTTGTCAAATTTGGACGTGTGGTTTGAAAGTTATAGGGTTTTCAAAATGGCATTTCAATCTGATTTCAAAATCTGTTTTTAATCAGAACCTGGCCACGTGGCTTGCTCCTATTCGCCCGTACCGGTTCGCACGGATCAGTCGCTGGGGAGCGTTGGATTTAAATTAGATCGAGCGGCTCAGGATCTATCTTACCTCTTCGTTTAAGTCATCTGTTTCTACGCGTCTAATCTAAATCGAACGGTCCTGATCAATCAACCACGAAGTGGCGGCGCTGGCGGTGGTGGTTGGCGGCGGAGCGACCAGACGGCGAGGTTGCCGATGATGTAGGATGCGAGAGAAAGGGAGGGTGAGCTCACCGAGTTCGCAGACGCCTGGGGGAGCTCAAGGAGGCACTGGCTGGTGAAGGGGCGCACGGGAACGAGCAGAATTCCTCGCCGGAGTTGGTTCTGGCGGCGGCTGGCTCTGGTCGAGGTCGAAGACGAAGCTGTCGATCACCAGGAGGCAAGATAAGGTCGTGATCAGATGCAGGAGACCATGGAGATGACGTGTGCGTGAACGGAAGGGGTCGGGGTGGTCTAGAATTACCGGAGGAGCTCGACGGAGGCGAGACAGACGGCGGCGCTCAGAAATTTTGTCGAAGATGGCTTCCTGGGGCGCCCGCGGTTGAAAGGAGGGTACAAAGAGGAGCGTCTGGGAGTGGGGAACTTGTTTGTGTGCTCAGTGTGGCATGGGGTGGTCCGGTTTGGATGGAATCGTCAATGGACCTCGTCGGAGACAGGGAGAGTGGCTGGCGAAATACGGCAGCCTGGGGGCGTTCTCGGGGAAGGAGGCAGAGGGGAAAGGAGGCGGAGACACTGGCGATTAAATGGGTGAGGTTACCAGGAGCATTCACTCAGTCATTTACTCGAATTGATGCGAGTAATTTAGAGGCAGCAACGGCGACGTGGGGGAGGAAGAACCAGTCGCGGGGTGGGGAAAAAGGGGGCGTGGTGTGGGGTCCGCTGGTCAGTGGGGAAAAGAGTGGGGAGAGGTCCACCAGTCGGTGTCTGCGTGGGTTGCTTCTGGGGTGAAGAAAAACGGTCCGGGGGAGAGGGCAGATGGGTTGTTGGGCTGTTTGGGCTGGGCCTTGTTGGGTTGTCCTTTTCCATATTTTTTTCTGCCTGTTTGTTTTATTCTTTTCTATTTCTATTTTCTGATTTGATATTCAAACAAATGATTCAATCAACAATGCAAACCATTCAAACAATTCAAACTTGTAGTGAGTTTTTGGTTCTGTTTAGTAGCATAAACCAACTTCCAAAATAAAATAATATTTTAAATCTTTTTAGGTTCCATTTATTAATTAAATAAAATGGATCATTAGTTATTTAATAAAATAGGGTTTGTTTTAATTAATAAAATCTTCATTTAAAATCCAAATATTTTCAAAATCCATTCAGTAGGTTTTATTTGGAAATAAAGAATATTTGAAAAACTTGTTTAAAATAAAATAATCCTTTTACTTTAGGGTCAATTAATAATTAAATAAAATGGAACTTAGTTATTAAAAAATAGGGTTTGATTTTATTAATAAAATCTTTATTTGAACCTAAATATTTTCAAAATCAAATTACTAGGTTTAATTTGGGAAATATATAATATTGGGAATTTGTTTTAAAACAAAATAACCTTTTATTTTAGTGTCCATTATTAATTAATATATTAGACTTCTTTATTAAAATAGGATTTGTTTTATTTAAATATTTATTTTGAAATCTAAAATAAAGCCAAAACACTTTAGTAGGTTTTATTTGTGAATTTCAAATAATTGAGAAAACTTGTTTTAAATAATTTAATAAGTTTTGATGTTTCAATTTAAATTGGTAAAACCTCTTATCTTCAAATAAGGTTGGATGTTAAATCCTTATTATTTTATTTGAAAAATCCTTTATTATTTTGTTTTAAAAATGTTTTTAATCTCCAAAGCTTGGCCATGGTTTAATTTGGCTTTATAAAATAATCTTTATTTATAAATCCATCTTTTCTTCTGAATACCAAATCTTTTATTTTAAAAGATCCAAAATATTATTTCCAAAATATTTTGTTTTCCTTTATTTAAAATGTTTATCTTTTTAAATCCCTTTAGGACTTTATTTGATTCAAATGGGTTTGAGGTTCCATTTAAATTCAAAAAGTTTCTTCTGGCCTTGAAAATCAATCAAAGTTTTGTTTTATTCATTTATTTTCACATTACAAGATTTGGAAAATCTTGGGATGTGACACCCACACTTTTCCTAAAGACAAGTAAATCAAAACACATATATGAAGTGAATGGTCATTTTGGCCAATTTAACTCCCATGCCTACTTTGGCTGTCTCAAACCTAACAGAAACTTTTCTGGATCTTTGCACCCCTTGAATGTACTCATAACAAGGTATCAAGGCCCACTTTGTGATCATCCAGAAACTTTCAAATTCATAGTTTAAATGACAATTCAAAATTGAATCTTTATCATATGGGAAGATCCCACTTTTTCAAAAACCACTCAAACAAGCTCAACTTCAAAACCCAAGCATCTGCAGACTCACCAGCACCAATCTAGCAAACCCACCAAAATTCATTTCAAAATTCAAAACTTGATTTCATGCGGCCATTTCATCAAACAGGTTGCAGACACAAATCAAACAAACATCAAACACTATAGTGTGCAGTAAAATTGGCCTAACTTGTTCCCTAGTTAGCTCACACACAGCTCAGTAGATCATCTAGGAAGTTTAACTAAGGACTAGCACCCCTGTGAGCTTGCCATTGCCATCAATGGTGAACAGCCGAAGCCAACCTTGCCACCCCATTGTGGACAGCAGGCTAGAGGAAGAACTAGCCGTGCCAACCTTGTCTGGGAGGCAGCCCACCGTCCACCGCCACTACCTGTCCCAGCCGCGAGCGTTGCGAAGCCCTGGACCACGCGCACAAGCCGCGCCCAGACCATGTCGAGCATGCGCCAGAGCGCCACCCTCGACCAGCGTCCACAGACCGCACGCCGCCCTCACCGCGTGCACACACGATCACCACCGACCCAGGAGACCGCCAGACATCCCCGTTTGCCGCCCCGTGCCATACAGCCACCGCCAGCCGTCGAAGACGCCGCCTCTGCCGCGCAGAGCACCGCCCGTTCCAGACCAAGCCGCACCGCCCCATGCCTCGAGACCATGTCGTTGAGCATCGCCAGGAGACACAGCATCGTCCCCTACCCTTGCCCATGCCTTTAGCCGCCTGTAACCTCGCCCCCGACGAGCTCACCGTGCGCCCCGACGGTCCCCTCGATCGACTATAAATAGAGGCCACCCCCGCACGATTTCCTCACACCATCTCACTTCCCTCTCCTCACTGACCGTGCCAAACCGCTCTCAGAGCAAGGCGAGCACCACCCCGCCGGAATTTCACCGGAGCCCGCCGCCTCTGGAGAAGAAGGGAGCCAGCGATTGGAGCTGCCCCAGGAGAAGCCACCAGTACCAGGAGATTCGCCGTCGTCGACTTCGTCGTTCGCCCGCCTCGCCGACCCTCGCCCGTACCCCGGTGAGCCCCTAGCACCCCTCACTGGCCGCGCTAGGTTTCGTTCTCGCCGGAGTTGTCTCGCTTCGACGATGACCCCCAGCCGTTGGATTAGAACTAGATCGAACGATCCACGTTGCCCCATACCGCTTCGCCCAGCCCCGTGTCACTGACAAGTGGGGACACCCACTTAAGCAGCCCGCGGGAGCACTGCGCTTAGCAGGCCGGCCCAGTACTTTTTCCCGCGCAGCCCAGCGATTCAAATTAAACCTTTTTCTTTTTAAATTCAAACACACTTCTGTACCCAACTTCAAAAATCAACCCAGATCGATTTATTGCACCAAATTGGATGAAACCAATTTTTTAGGAAAGGTTTGTGAGTGCTGAATCCAAGCCCATTGGATTAAAGTCATTTGGGTCTGTAGATCACCCATAGTAAAAAATAACAAGGCAGAAGCTTTTCTGCATTCAAACATTTTTCAAATTTAAACCATAAAACCTTTTGAGTTGATACCAACTCTCAAAAATCACATTTAACCATACCTTTCAGAATATATAAAAATATATAGGTTTACTTACAGAAATATTGTTCAAGTAATAAAAGAATGCTACATAAGCATTTCTAGCCACTTTAATTAATTAAAATAAAAGGGTAAAACCTTATTAAATTGTGACACCACTTTAAATCACATTCCCGTGGACTACAGTATGTGGTGATGACATGTGTCAACATGATCCCATATTTGGTTTGGAGAATATTAAATCTTAAGTAGTTTTTCAATGAGTAGAAATTACTTTTCTAAAACTAAAAAGAATCAAATCAAGCCTTAACCTTGTAAGGTTAGAGATGATGTTAGATCATCTATAAGACCCTTGTGTGTGATGATTGCAAGTAGTTAAGTATTGTTTGGTGATTGTGTACCCCGTATTTATTCATAGACGCTAGTACCGACCAAGGCTACGAGGAGGAAGGAGGATACTACGAAGAAGAAGCCGAGGAGAACTTCAACCACTACTCTCCACAAGGCAAGCTAAAACTTGCAAGACACTCTACTTTAGCAAGCCAAATACTACTAGTGAATGTGCAAGCTGATACTATACCTATGCAAGCTAACCCTTGCAAGATTACCCATTTGATAAACCAATCCTAGTTTTATGTGCAAGCTTCTCACTTTATTTCTTTATCAAAGCTTACTTAGAGTTTACTTAAGTGACTGGTAGATTTTGGAAAGATGCTGAAGGTTGCATAAAGAGCATAAAATTTGGCCTAAGATGGAAACCTTGATATCAGCCTAAGATATAAGGTTGGACTTAGTGAAACTCCACTAGTTACCACCCCTCATTAGTACTACCCCCACCTGTAGATGCTAGTGCTAAGCATAAAACTTGATCAACTTTTAGATGGGAATACTTGGTGGAAAAATGGTTATGAAAACCTTGGAATGATGGATCATTCTATTGAAATGTTTTGGACATGTGTTTCCAAACACTTGATGATTCTGGTGTTAAAAATGTTGAGGCATGAGCCTTAGCCCTTTATAAAACTGATGGTTGTCTGGATGCGATACCATTCCAATATTATCGTACAACCACAATACCCGAAGATTGGGTAGGGCTTGACTGGAAACTTATATACCTTAGTATTAGTTCCCTCACGGCCAAGGTCTGAGCTGAGGCTACCTTGTGAAGATTGTCCACCTGTGTAGTACCCAAGATGACAGCTGGTCATGGTTGGGAGGCCAAACTCACAGGAGAGGTGCACATACTAGGGCGTGTAATTGAAAGGTTAGGGTTGATTATCCGCATACTGAGTATGGTAAATTCAGGATTTGTTCCTGACGGATGTATCGAATGTTGTGGTGAAAGTGTACAATCTCTCCAGAGTGTCAAACTATTCGAATAGCCGCGTCCGCGGTTATGGACAGTTGGAGTGGCCATACTGTTCCCCCGTCAGACTTTTCAAAATGACTTGTGAAATGAATTGAGACTTTGACTTGACCACAACAGAGTTGTGACCTGAAATACAAGTTCCCACTTAGGTTTTATAAAATTATGACTAGCTTCAGAACCTAGTAGAGATAAATCTGGCTTTTGCAAAACAACCCTAGAGCCTAGTGTCCTATTATCCAAAAACCCCCTTTACTTGTTAGTATTAGTTTGGGGGTACTTAAAGAGTACTCATGGCTTTGTCCCTGGCTATTCCCATGGCCAGACTATGAAGAGGAGTACCTGGAAGATGGACCCCGGGAAGGTTACGACAACTAGGATCATCTCCCATTGTCAGCATTGCCTGTGACCCCGAAGATGGAGCTTTGCCTATGCTACCGTTATTATTACGTATTCTGCTGCTTGATGTTGTATTAAGAACTGGATCATGAGATCCCTATTTGTGTAAGAACTTATGTATCGTTTGTAATGGATGAAGTACTATGGTATACAATTCTGTTATGTCTCGCAAAAATGGTAATCCTGGGATTGCGATGTATGGCATAACAGGCATCTAGGATTGAAAAATCCGGGTGTTGACATCCATGTTCTGGGCAGCGAGGGGGAATCTTGGGTTGGAAGCCATGTTAATTCATATTTCCCCTCTATGGTAGTCATGAATACTCAGAAAATCCCTTACTATAGCTCACGCAGAAACCAACACGTCCTGATTGGTCAGACAGTTGTCACACAGATCATGCCAGCCAACCGTTGATCTGCTTTGATCTAACGGCCACACGGAATTGTTATAGTAGCAACATCCCAATATTATTAGACACGACATTGTAGTTACAACAATTACAATGCAGGACGTGGTAGTTAAATATGTAATAACAATACTAATAACAGAACATTTCTCGTTGTCGTCATCGTCCTTGCCATCGTCATCGTTAGTGGTAGCGGCGGTGTCCTTCGATGACTCGTCGGCAACTCCCTCCTCATATATACGCGCCCTATCCTCGTCGGAGTCCTCCTCCTCCTCGTAGTCCCACGAGTCGATGTCTATCTCCTCCGCTTATGCCTCCAACTGCTCCATGAACGCCTCCTCGTTGCCCGAGTCAGAGTCGTCCTCGTCGCTGGCTCCTCTATTCCTCCTAGCCTTCTTCATGGTGGTCTCGCATGCTTTCCTCTGGCGCTCCTCCGTCTTGGCTTCTGCTTGGCACTCCTCTATCTCTACCGGTGCAACGCGCCTCCTCAAGCACCGATGTCGATGGGTCTAGGCATGGTTGGACATGTCGTGGTTTCTCAGATGGCTGCCGGCGGGCACGAACGATGCCGCGTCGGTCAGCCACTGACAAGGATATGCCACTGCCACGACACGGTTCCATGCTGCATGAGGAAGTTGTTCGGAAATGCACGATGGCGGGTACGCAGAGTTAGGTGCTGATCCTATTAGGGGCGCCAGGAGCATCTCATAGTATAGTCACGTAAAAATTGTGCTACATCGTAAAATATCTACGTACTGGGAGTGTTGTCACGTAATAAACCACAAAATGCGCCATGTGGCAGCGTCGGGAAATGTCCAGTGTGTGCCTATCGACGTGGAGTTGAACGTTCTAGCATGTTCTATTCGTGCAGCAGTTGCGCGCGTCATGACATCCCCTTGAGCACACACGCACGCTATACATGCAGCCCATAATTACTTCCTCCCTCGTAGTCCCACCTTGGCCCCTTTATCCACGGGATACTAGGCGGCGCGCACCAAAGCCCCCGCTGAACCGTCTATCTCATTAAAGCCAGTCCAATCAAGTCCCATCGTGTGGACTTTGGGGTTTTATTCCATGGTTCTGCCAATCATGCTTCTTTCAGAAGGAAGCAACATAGGCCATCGATTAAAAAATGAACAGTGGATGTAGGTTGACATAGCACCGGATATAGTGGCCTTGTATAAGACACCACGGACTGGACTCTTTGACCATTCTCCCCCGCCCATCACTTTCTTCTTCCTCCTCCCCCCACATTCCTCCACCTGCATTAGCCATGGCTCCCAGCAGGAGAGGCAGATCGACCGTGCGCGCAGAGAGAATGGAGGGAACTCGCCACCTTGGACTTCTTGCTCAACCAGGTGCTCATTCCCCCCTCGCACAGAGACCCAATCTCTCTTAGCAATGGAGCTGAATGTTCCAGCAGGTTGGGGATCCTCCCGCTCCCGATACAGTCTTCTTCTTCTTCTTCTCTGTTTTCTTTTTCTTCTATGTCTACTTCTTATACTTCTTCTTATCACTATGCTACATATTTCAGGGCGGTCGTGGACCCTGAAAGCAGCATGATGGCAGTGGCGGCGCCGCGTGTTGCTGCAGGCCAGGGATCATCCCAGTACATTCTTCTTCTTCTATGTCTACTTCTTATTCTTATTCTTATTACTATGCTACATATTCTAGGGTGGCCCTGGACCCTGAAAGCAGCACGATGGCGGTGGCAGCACTGAATGTTCCAGCAGGCCAGGCCTCCTCCCAGTACAGCCTTCTTCTTCTTCTCTTTCTTCTTCTTCTTCTTCTTCTTCTTCTTCTCCTTCTTCTATGTCTACTTATTATTCCTGTTACTCTGCTACATATTCCAGGGCGGTCATGGACCCTGAAAGCAGCACGATGGCGGTGGCGGCGCTGAGTGTTCTAGCAGGCCAGGGCTACTCCCGATACAGTCTTCTTCTACTTCTTCTTCTTCTTCTTCTTACTCTGCTACATATTCCGGGGCGGTCGTGGATCCTGAAACCAACAGGATGGCGGAGGCATCGCAAGACCCGTTCGGCCCTGTTCCCCGACTCAGCGAGGTAGGAAATCCTGACATGCATTTGGTTTTATTTTTGAGATTCTAAATGTGGAAATATTATCGTCTCTTCCCGCAAGTAGCCTCCAAGTAGGGACCACGTTCAATCTTGGTAGACACATTTGGGGTTTTTGTGACTTGAATATTGTGCTTCCCTGGAACATGCAATACAATTATAGATTACCTATTTTAAATAACATGAATAATGCAGCAAGCGAAGGATGATTGCCGTGACAAGGTCGCCACAATCAATGCCAAGATAGACAACCAACTGCAGGGTGCACGCTCACTAACCCAGGCTAATGATCGCCTTCGAAGGCATTTGTCTCTGCAGAAGGAGATCATGCTTTATTTTTCACTTAACATCAAGAGGATCAAAGCAGAGCGCGACCAGCTGCAGAGGGTGATCGACGAGCTGCAAAAGTTGATCGCACACAACTTGTCCAAACAAGACATGGACATCAACTTAATTACGAAGCTCTTGTGTGATAAGAATAATCTCGAGAATAGATGCGTCCTCCTTCTGGATGAAGCCACGGAGACACGCAGAGAACGTATCATCGAAGCAAAGGCTGCCATCAAAGCCTACAATGATAGGGACCGTTGCCTGGATGCATTGAGACATATGAAGGAGGACATGGGCCGAGGTCTCACCGTGCCCAAGAGTCCAAACAAGGAGAACTAGGAGCTAACGACAATGCCCAATTCAGATTCCGAGTAGAGGGGGGGGGGCAGGAATCGCAGTTCATGCTCTGCTGTTTTGTAATTTATACATGTCATGCAATTAAGGAATCTTGGAGCAACTCCTTATTTCTCTGTTTATCTTACTTGCATATATACTGAATTATGGGTTTGTGTTCTCATGAGTGGTCATCATCCTTTTTCCATTATGTATCTAAGCTTGGAATTAGATTATGACTATGCCACTACTATTTGGTTACATTGGAAAAACCCATAGCACACTTAGTTGGATATAGTCCCACGTTTCTTTGAAATTGAAATTAGGACTATGCCACTACTTTATCCTGTTGAATTGGAAAAAAGGCTATATTTCTCTAAAATTGAAATTAGGACTATGACACTAGTTTATCCTGTTGAATTGGGAAAAGGGCTATATTTCTTTGAAATTTAAATTAGGACTATGCCACTACATTATCTTGTTGCATTGGGAAAAAAAGCTATATTGCTCTGAAATTGAAATTAGGACTATACCACTACTTTATCCTATTGAATTAGGAAAAAGGCTATATTGATATGTCATAGAAATTAGAAATATTCCACTAGTTTATCTAGTTGAATTGGGAAAACGCCTATAATGCTCTGACATTATCTCTAGAATTAGGACTATGCCACTAGTTGATTCTATTAAATTTTGAACAATCCTTGATTGCTCTGTCCTTCAAATTATGACTTTGACACTAGTCAATTGTTTAAATTGTGGAAACTAACCACATATTTTTGTTGCAGCAGAAGAGGCGAAAGCTCAACCCAGAACTGCCGACCTGGCTAAAGGACAAGATGGCTATCCAAATGGAGAAGCAGAATTTTCAGAAAGTGTCCCATGACCGCCTGAGAGAATAAGTCACCATACTCTATGACAAGTGCCATAATCTGAAGGTGGACATTGCCAGCTGGAAGGAACCTCAGGAGAAAAGTATCGCCTCGACGTGTGCGAAGGAGGACATCGTCAAGGATCTCATGGTGGATAATCTTAAGCTTACTGATAAGCTTGTCGCTTGAACTAGTGGGAGGCGCACGCCCAAGTACTAAGGGAGAAGGTAAAAACCAAAGCGTACCTGATCGAACGAACCCTCATACTGGAGCTTCTCAGGAAGGAACACGACCATCTCCGCGCCAGGCTCAGTGCGAACTATAAGTTCCTCTAAAATTAGTTTGCAAACTATATGTTCTGATGGACCAAATCGTGTTTTATCCATATAGTAGTGATTTTGTAAACGTGGACCTCTCTCTATGCAAACTATGCTTTCTTCTGAAAGGTTATTTTGCTCAAGGATTGAGTTTGTATTAGTCAAGATATCACAATTGCAAGTCTTATAGTTAACTAGTTTCAGATATTTCCATGACACAAATTATTCATCTAAAATTTCCTTAATTGTTTGTAGCTTGTCCTTGATCACCTCGCTCTCCTTCTCCAGATCTTTCAACAGCTCCGCAATGCAGTACTCTAGCTTCTTATTCTCTTCCATGGGCTGACCCCTCTCATTTTATGCTTTCTGAATCTTTCGTGCAGTTCCCACCACCAAGCTCCCATTTATTGTGTCATTTAGTTCTGACCGCAAATGCTTGATTTCCTATTCCAGCTCCTTATTTCCTACCAAGAGCTTGTATTTTTTGCAGCTGCATCATGGGCATCTGTAAATCTCCCCAACCTTTCAAGCTCATACATATCCCACAACTGGGCCAAACATTTCTTAAGTGCGTCTGGCCACTCAAGATCCACCCACTCTACTTCTTTACACACCGGGCCAACCTAAAAAAACACGGGACCTAATTATCAACATAACACTACACAATTTTCTTCATGTCGGCATTGTACATAACGAAAGCAAACCTGATTTGTAAAGCCCAAAAACCTTCTTCCGGTGTTACTGCCTTCAAATGCAACATATTTCCTCAGTTTTACCCCATGGTCACATGGTACTTCCCAATCGAGATCTAGGCCCTCCCAATCGGGGTCGTAGATCGTGAGTGGTACCTATTAGGGAACGGAAAGCTAGAAATAAACACGATTGCATGAACATTTCAAGTCTTGGGTCGAGGTAATTACCAATGCCGAACCATTACCAAGAAAACATAGGAACTCACATCAGGGAGGGAAGACTCGATGTCGGAGATAAAGCTGTCGCTGCTCGACTGGTCGTCCTCGTCGTTCCAAGGCGGCATGGCGAATGCGGCCGCGACGACGCGTCGGCGACGGTGAGGAGAGAGAGAGGAGGGTAGTGAGTGGAGAGAGAAGGAGTGGGGAAAGTAAAGTGTGTCAACGTTGCAACATTGACTAAATTGGCATGCTACAATAGTTTAATTGATACAATCTCCCGTGGCTGGATTACTATCTCATATCTAATAGTTTTTCTCTTCCTTTATTTTAATTTGTAATATTAATCATGTACTTCCTCCTTCCCAATTTGTTTGACTTATAGCAACATACAAAATCTTATGTACCAAACAATATAGGATTATGGTTTATGATTTAGGGTCTAATGAACTATTTATTGTACTAAACCCTTAACCCTTATTCCGAAATCCTAGACATGTGCATCCAATAGATCACTGTCTCCTACTTAGTAAGTTTTTTCCTAAACCCTACACTTGTTCATCCATGATAGTACTTCCTTCTAAGTAATAGCTAGTTATCCAGCGATTAGTCAAATTACTGATTCCATAGATCATTATATTACATCATAATCATGTCAAATACAAGGTACTTATATATCACCTTGTTCAGTGATGGTTTCAATGAATGATATGTCCCAAAATCCCAACCACTCACAGGACATTATATTACAATCTCTCAACTATCATAATCTCAGAAACAAATTTATCACATCATCTCAGCAAACACAGTCATGTCAACTACAATGTACTTGTGTCTTATTACAACAACGATGCTTTCATCGAGTGATATGTCCGAAAATCTGAACAGCTCACAGAACATCGGATTGCAATCTCTGAACAAACACGACCACATCAACAATCTTTGTTACAAATACAGGCAGGTGAGCCCTGCAGTCTATCTGACAAGCCCTGGGTAGAAGCTCTCATCATATCTAATCAACTTCTATCGCCTCGTTCTATTCAGCCACAACAGGGGCCTCTGCATCCACTATAACTTGTCCAACAACATCAGAAATGGCAGCCAGGAAGAACACCTTCCTGGTTTTCTTCTTTCATCGCATAATCTGCATCAGATCATCTGTATCCAAAACCTCTATGAACTCCTGCTTCTTATGATGCCACCACCTGAGTCATGCCATCTGCTTAGGGCCAAGAGTTATGTTTTTGGAATCGATGGCGACCTCTAGAGTATATGACGAAATTGGCTTATTAACTCTGCCATCAAGTTTTGCTGTGTATGAATCCACCTCCAGGTGTATATTGAAGTTAGCTTGATCAGCATCTGGTGGTCCGTAAACTCGAGCAGCAGAAGTTCTAGTAGCAAGATCTCCAGTATCTGCATACATATCATCAATCATTTCTTCAACTTTCACTTGACGATTAGCTGCACAACACTCTCAAAGCATCTGAAGCTCATGGGAGTGCTCAATTTGCACATAGGTATCACTCATGTTACACCACACCAATTTTGCCCTCTGTCTGGATCCCTAAGGAATTCTAGAATGAAGCATATCTATCAACTGCGAAACAGACACAACCTCTTTGTAGTTGACAAGAAGACACACATCCTGCCTGAACACTACCCTCTCGCAACCAAAATCTAGTTTTGTAGTGTACTGGCAGACAAGAACCGTGAAGTCATATAGGTCCGCTGCATCGAAGATGTTCCTAATTTTATTAAAAAGGGGACCTTTCAGTTCATTCGACACTACTTTGCAGTAACTAATCTACTTGCAAGACAAGGCATAGAAAAGAAAAATTCACCTCTCGTTCTTCTCCCTGGTGGTTTTCTTCGAGATCTGGGTTGCACGACCCCGTACTGCAGCCGAACACTCCGCCGCCGGCCTAGATTTTCTCTTCAACCCGCTGCTCGTAGGTACCCTGTTAGTAGACTTCTGCCTGACCTCATCGCTAACCTGGGCTGCAGACCCCGCCGCTGCTTCCTTTGTCTAGCGTTGTGCTTGAGACGCTGGCTCTGACGAAGCCAAATCAGTCACCGATGTAGCTAGCACCTTGCCCTCGCTTGACATGCCGCCGCCAGATTCAGTGTGTGTGTGTGTGGGTGGGCGGGCGGGGAGAAAAACGACCATCACCGCCGCCGAACCGGATTTAGTGTAGGGGAGGGAGAAAATGGACCGCTGCCGCCTCCGCCGGATTTAGTGTCGGGGGTTAGGAAAGTACTGAAATGGATTTTCCCGTGCGGTGCGTGGACGATGACTTAGAAGGGGCACAGCAGGGGCACGGCAGGTACTAATGTAACGAAATATCCTGACATAACGGCTAAGATTTGAAAATATTTGGTTTGGCCACCATTCACTCGAAATGCCCCTCTCAGTAATTACCCCTCCAACTTTTCTAATCGCGGTGATTACACGCAACTCGTACCCCGCGATGCCTTCGCCTGCAAACTTTCGGGACGCAAAGTAGTATCCCCCTCCGACGAGTAATATAAACAGACGTGCGGGACGTAGGGTTGTTAGAAAATTGCATTAAGAGAAACCATTAACCATAAAGGAATGGAACCTATAATACAATGCAAGAAGCAATGATGGACAAGTTCAACAAATATTGGGAGGAAAAGAACAATGTTATGGTGCCCGCTACTGTCCTATATCCAATGTACATGATGTTCTATATAGATTGGCCTCATAGAGTTATATGAAGATCATGTGGCTATGGATGAGGCGGAAGATGTGCGTTTGGAGTTGGAAGAGTTGTTTTAAAAGTTTGACACCACAAAGAAACAAGCAAACAAATCTATCCCATTGACATGGGTATGCCCTACGGGTGCCTAACATTAGCCTATTCGATCCGGCCCAGCAGAGGCCCATGATATGATGTAACCCTGATGGCGAAGCCCAAGAAGATTTCGGGTGGACCAAGCCCAAGAAGGATGTAACTCCTGAAGGGAATATGCCCGAGAGGCAATAATAAAGTGGTTATTATCGTATTCCTTATTTATGATAAATGTTTATTTTGCATGCTATAATTGTATTAATACGGAAACGTTAATACATGTGTGTTTAATAAACGAAAAGGAAGTTCCTAGTTATGCCTCTCTTATAAACTAGCTCATTGATTAACAAGATGATCAAAGTTTCCTGATCATGGACATTGGATGTTGTTAATAACGAGGTCACAACATTAGTGTAATGATGTGATGAACATTCATCCGAAGTATAGCATTACGATCAAAGTCATTGAGTTTATATTGCTATAACAACTTACAAAGTGATCCTAATCCTTAGACCATGAGATCATGTCAATCACTAACACCGGAAGAGTTTCTTGATGACATCAAACGTCACACCGTAACTGGGTGATTATAAAGATGGCTTCAAAACTACTAAAGTGTTATGTTGAGACCCATGGATCGAGAGTGGAATTTGTTCATCCCGATGACGGATAGATATGCTCTGGGCCCTCTTGGTGATATCACATTGATTAGCTTGCAAGCAAGTGATTTGATCACTAGAATGTTATATCACAGGAACGAGAAAACAGTGCATGTCGGTAACGAGATCAAACTAGGTATGGAGATACCGATGATCGAATCTCGGACATGTAATATATCGTGAAACAAAGGGATTAAGATACTAGCGTAAAAGGTTCACACGATCACAGAAGTCATCGTTGAATATGTGGGAGTCAGTATGGATCTCCAGGTCCCGCTACTGATTATTGATCGCAGAAGGGTCTCGATCATTTCGCATTATTCACGAACCGTAGGGTGACACACTTAAGGGATACTGACACCATTCGGAGCAAATGATATGCCAGAAAAAGAAAAGGAAAGCGCAGGAATTTATTTCACTAGACACCGGAACTGTTTCGGTTGTAATTGCTGAAACTGGTTCTGCATGTGAAATTGAAATGTTGTAAGGGGTTTTATGTGAATGTTTGTTAATTAAAGTAATTAACAAAATTATGAATAAATAAATAAAAGAGTTTTATTTAAATGAGAGCTTGCATTAAATTTGGTGGAAATTTAATGCATGTGAGTGGATTTTTGAGTGGAGGCTTTTTAATGGGAGTGGAGGCTTTTCATTTTGAGTGGGAGCTCCACCCACATGAATGTGGAAGAGGTGGGGGCAGCCCCCATGGCTAGGCTCCATGCCCCTTGGGTGCCCCCCTCTCCCCTATAAAAGGCCCCCCTCTCCTCCTCTCAAAGCACACCTCCTCGCGAAGGATTTCTCTCCCCCCTTTAGAATTTCCCCATGGTCTCGGATCAGCGAGATACATGTTCCCGGTGGCTTTTTCTGGAAGGATTTGTTGCTTCCGCTGCTTCTCTGGAGCGAGGGCGCGGAGGTTGTCGGGGTACCCGTACGTGTGTGTGATCACGGATGCACCACTGCTTTGAGGTGCTGGACTTGATCGTGCTGGACCGGCTGGACCAGATGGACTTCATCACGATCTTGAGATCGGCAAGCGTTCGTCTACATCATCCATGAGTACAACCTCGTTAACTCTATTCGGTCTTCGAGGGTATGTATTCTATGGATGTATATCCACCCGTTGCTTGTATCTAGTAGATAGATCTTGGTACTTAGATGTTCCCATCATAGGAAATTTTTTGTTTTCTATGCTGCGAACCCTATAGTGGTATCAGAGCCGGATCTATGCATAGACACTTTGCACGGGTAGTACACATATGAGTATGTGGGCAATGATGATCATTTTATTGCTTCTTAGTTGTACTTTCGATATTGATGGCATAGTGGGATGAAGCGGCCCGGACAAACTTTACATGTCCTCGCACATGAGACCTGTTCCACGCTTGACATGCAACTAGTTTTGCATAAGTGGCTAGAGGGTGTCTGTCTCTCCTACTATAGTCAATATCTAATTTGCAACGAGTTGTCAACAAATTGGTTATCCTCATTGTGGTTCATGTTCGTAGGTAAGAACGGTTCTATCTTCGAAAGCCCTAAGCCACGTAAAATTTGCAATGGATAAATTAGAGGCGTCTAGTTTAGATTTTTGCTGGGCTAGTGTTATGATATGGTGATGTTGTAAGTAGAAGTATGAGATGATACTCTTACAACACACATAGCGTGTAAGTTCCATAGACCTTGGCCTTACACAGAAAGGTATGCTAGAGATCATACCACGGTGCACATGATGGAGATCATATGCAGGAACCATATCATTTCACTTATTAACATGTGATGTTTGATTGCATCTTATATTGCTTATTTTAGCGTTTTATTAGCATAATAAGATGATCCCTCATTTAGATATCAAGATAAATATGTGTTCTTCCTTAAGTATGCACCGACAATGTTTCGTCGCTTCAAGGCATCACGTGATGATCGGGTGTACTTGAATCCACGAGCATATCTCGGGTGTAAGACAGTTACACACGCGAATACTAAGGTTCTTACTTGGCGAGCCTAGCATGTACAGACATGGCCTCGGAACACGGACCGAAAGGTTAAGCATGAGTCATATAGTATATATGATGCCCATTTGATGCTCGCCTTTCAAGCTACACCGACTCACGTGATGATCGGACTTGGTGTAGTGGATTTGGTTCATGTAATCACCAAAAAGACACGAGGGATGTCGTTTTTGAGTGGGAGTTCATTTCTAATTTGGATTAGTAGAACTCAATTTATCATAAATTAAATCAAAGTGAATTTCTATAATTTGTTGTAGTCATTGGCATTCGTTCACCACCTTATGCATAGTTGTAATTGAGATAATAGAACTATAGAATTCTGGATATATACTTTACGAACTGGTATCGTATTGTGTTGAGTGTCAATCTAAAGTTTAAAGTCCTATTGCAAATTTTCAGCAAAATTCTATTTACTCCGTGAAATTTAATAATTGGTATTAAATCGAGAGTAACAATTCCAGTGTTAGTATGTTAAGTATCATGTTTGCCTCTATGATTCTTGATTGTTTTAATATCAAGTTTATCTAGGAGCTGAAAGAATTATTTCAGAAACCATCATGTGTTGCAGATATAACAATATCTGAAACAATGTTTTGGTTGCAATATGATAGAGTATAATATATGTTCTCATATTGGATGAGAATTTACGAAGGTTGGAGATGCTAGACATCCTAATCATCCAAAAGGGTTTTGGAAAGTAATGTTATACTCACGATTCGCCTTTATAAGCTACAGTAGCTTGATCGTGAAAGTCGTCATGATAAGGATGAATAGAAGATGTATGTAAAGTGTTTACTACACTAAAAGATTACTAAAGAATGGATTTTAAAAGAATACCGATCATTTTGATGATGGTGATCTACTTCAAAGTGCAAGTCCAAAGGTATTATTATTTGAATATACACACTTTCGACTATGTGTCATGTATATGGAGCCACTTTTGATGTTGATAGATTCTTTTAAAAAGGAAAAGGAAATGCTGAAAGAGAATCTATAACATATATTTGGCAGAAAAGAAAAGATTGGAAATATCCAATTTAGGTATATAGATGATATACATGTTATGGTTGTATTCTTTGCTTGTTAAAAAATGTGGTTCTTTGGTATTGGATACCGAATTGGTTGGTATGAAATTTCATACAGAACGACGCAATTCATGAACCACAATGGCCTAAGTAACTAGCAAGAGAATATGTGATGATGTTCATCGAAAACAAACAAACCGTTGTTTGTATTTCTCGTTGACATCAAAGCTTGACTTCAAGATTTGTTTTAATAATTGTTATTTGAATCAGGTATTATGAGAACAAAGGTTGTTCAAATAATTATCGTATTCCATATAAGATGGATGATTTACAAATCTAGTTGAAGAAATCACATCAATAAAGCCTAATGCTAAAATGTCGCAAGACAAATGATTGGAAGATCACTTACGAAGTAACATCGTCGTTTAAATTATATTGGAAAGAATACATGAAGAAACTCCATTTTCATGGATTTTTGGAGTCTTTGATTTGATCAAGTGACGCTTGTGAGACTTTCCTCGGGATAATTAAAACTTTGTTCAAAGGCCAAAGAAGAACGAACGACTAAAATATTGGAATTTATACATATCGATGTATGTAGTCCATTATGTGTAGTCGTAAGCGATGGGTTTCAACTTCATATACTTTCTTCGGAAATTTGAGTGAATATTAACTTAATGAGAAAGAAGTGTGAAATATTTGAAAATGTTCGAAGACTTTCAATATGAAGTGAAAATCATTGTAACAAGAAAATAAATGGTTTATGATTTTATCATAAGGGATTTATTTGAGTTACAATTGTAACAAGAAAATAAATGAATTATGATTTTATCATAAAGGGATTTATTTGAGTTGCAAGTTTAGCAAAACACCTAGATTTACATCTAGCGAAACACCATAGGAGTATGGAGTGTTTGAGATTTGTAATGAAACCTTGTTTGACATGGTTGGATCAAAGGTGTTATTCATAAAACTGCCATTATGTTTTAAAATATTAAAGCTTTAGAGACTACCGCTTTTACACTGAAAAGAGCTCCATCTTGATCCGTTGAAATGACACCATGGAAGTTATGGTTTGGGGTAAAACCCAAGTTGTCATTTCTTAAATTTTGGTATGCTAAACATAAGTAAGATGTTTACAACCGAAGTCAGATGAGCATGTCTTTGTAGGCTATTTCGAATAACAATTGGTTATTCCTCCATAACACCGAGGACAAAAGGGTTTGTCGCTTGAAATATGAAGTTTCTTGAAGAAGGAATTTTTCGTAAAAGTTAAGTGGGAGGACAATAGAACTTTTATAAGGTTAACGAACCTTAGCTAAATGTGCTGAGTTGCGCAGCGCCGGAAATCATTCTGAAGGCTGCCATAATGCTCATATCTTATGTGCCTCAAAGGTTGTGGTCACGGAGATCTAAGTTCCTATTGAACCAAGTAGGTCGGTTAAACAATCAAATGCTAAGATTTGAGAGTAAATCATTATTGTTTGACAATGATGAACCGAATACATACAAAGAAGCGATGATGGGCCCTGACTCCGTCAAATGGCTTGAAGCCATAAAATCCGTGATAAGTCCATACACGATTAATCAAGTTTTGAACTTGGAAGACCCTCCGGAAAGGTGTAAAAACCTATCGGTCGTATTTGGATCTATAAAGAAACAGACATGGATGTTTCACATCTATGAAATAATCGACATGTCGTAAAGTATTTTATGACAATGTTCAAGGAGTTGACTATGACAAGATTTGATCTTTCATAGCGATATTTAGTCTGGACGGATTAAAGTAGCAACCACTACATATAATTTGGTATATGGTAGATGAATAAACAAAACAAAGTTCTTTTAATAGAATGGTTACCTAGGACGTGTACATGACACGATCCAAAGGGTTTTGTTAATTCAAAGGATGCTAAAAAGGGGCATGCAAACTTCAATTGTTGAAGTAAGCATCGCGGAGTTGGAATCTTCACCGTGATGAAAAAGAGTTTTCATCAGGAGACGATGAAGATGCTTGCATTTGCAAGAAATTAAGTGGGAGCGCTAAGACATATTTCTAATACATTATGTGGAGGACATCTTGTTGATTATAAATGATGTATATTTTATTGACAAAGGTTAAGAATTTCATTTCGATGAAATACTTAGGCAAAACCCGAATATTTAGCGTGAATGTCTATAGTGGATAGACTGTGACGCTAATATGGTTGTGCCAAACGTACATATATGAGATATTGAAGGAGTTCAATATAGAAACAACAAGAAACGGTTCTTGTCGCATGGAAAAGAATTGAATCAAGATTCAAGTGTATCGACACTTGATAAGTGAAACAAGATTCAAGTGCTTTGTCACTTGATGAGTGAAATCACGAGAATGTTTTGATCAATCATACCATGATATGTACACATCCAGATATGTCCTATGCTCTAAGTGTTATGAGCATATACCAGAATGAATCATAAAATGATCATTGGACGATAGTAAGGATATTCTTATGATCTTTTGGAAGAACTAAGAATATATTTGTGTAGAGGTGAAAAACAATTACAAATAGTTCATTGTAAAGAGTTACATTGATACTAGTTTTGTCACAAGATACAAATTAAGTCTATCTCAATTTAAACTATGGGTGGCACAATGTAATGGAAAGGAGATTCCATGATGGATCTGGAAGAGTTCCAAAGTTAAGACATTGTGACGAATACTACAACAAAAGGCTAAGTATATGACTGCTATAGTAGCGGCAAAGGAGGGAATTTGTGTCAAGTAGTTTGTTATCAAACTAAGGTGTGGTTAGAAATGGGCTAACACTAAAGATATATTGTGTGACAATAGTATCGACGTGTTTTAACCCCAAGGAACTAAAGGTCTGACCAAAAGACCAAATTTATACAATGCCATCTCATTGGAGAATGAGTGATGCGTGAAGATGCAAATACACACGGACCTGAAAGTGTCATATTCGTAGATTATGTTAACCACTTGAAATTGCGTATTTGGAACACCAGAAAGCCATAGGTGTTCAATACACAAAGTTTTCAAACTAGATTATTGTCTCTAGTGCAAGTTGGAGACTGAAGGGAATATGCCCGAGAGGCAATAATAAAGTGGTTATTATCGTATTCCTTATTTATGATAAATGTTTATTTTGCATGCTATAATTGTATTAATACGGAAACGTTAATACATGTGTGTTTAATAAACAAAAAGGAAGTTCCTAGTTATGCCTCTCTTATAAACAAGCTCGTTGATTAACAAGATGATTAAAGTTTCCTGATCATGGACATTGGATGTTGTTAATAACAAGGTCACAACATTAGTGTAATGATGTGATGAACATTCATCCGAAGTATAGCATTACGATCAAAGTCATTGAGTTTATATTGCTATAACAACTTACGAAGTGATCCTAATCCTTAGACCATGAGATCATGTCAATCACTAACACCGGAAGAGTTTCTCGATGACATCAAACGTCACACCGTAACTGGGTGATTATAAAGATGGCTTCAGAACTACTAAAGTGTTATGTTGAGACCCATGCATCGAGAGTGGAATTTGTTCATCCCGATGACGGATAGATATGCTCTGGGCCCTCTCGGTGATATCACATTGATTAGCTTGCAAGCAAGTGATTTGATCACTAGAATGTTATATCACGGGAACGAGAAAAGAGTGCATGTCGGTAACAAGATCAAACTAGGTATGAATATACCGATGATCGAATCTCGGACATGTAATATATCGTGAAACAAAGGGATTAAGATACTAGCGTAAAAGGTTCACACGATCACAGAAGTCATCGTTGAATGTGTGGGAGTCAGTATGGATCTCCAGGTCCCGCTACTGATTATTGATCGGAGAAGGGTCTCGATCATGTCCGCATTATTCGCGAACCGTAGGGTGACACACTTAAGGGATACCGACACCATTCGGAGAAAATGATATGCTAGAAAAAGAAAAGGAAAGCGCACGAATTTATTTCACTAGACACCGGAACTGTTTCGGTTGAAATTGCTGAAACTAGTTCTGCATGTGAAATTGAAATGCTGTAAGGGGTTTTATGTGAATGTTTGTTAATTAAAGTAATTAACAAAATTCTGAATAAATAAATAAAAGAGTTTTATTTAAATGAGAGCTTGCATTAAATTTGGTGGAAATTTAATGCATGTGAGTGGATTTTTGAGTGGAGGCTTTTTAATGGGAGTGGAGGCTTTTCATTTTGAGTGGGAGCTCCACCCACATGAATGTGGAAGAGGTGGGGGCAGCCCCCATGGCTGGGCGCCATGCCCCTTGGGTGCCCCCCTCTCCCCTATAAAAGGCCCCCCTCTCCTCCTCTCAAAGCACACCTCCTCGCGCAGGATTTCTCTCCCCCCTTTAGAATTTCCCCATGGTCTCGGATCAGCGAGATACATGTTTCCGGTGGCTTTTTCTGGAAGGATTTGTTGCTTCCGCTGCTTCGCTGGAGCGAGGGCGCAGAGGTTGTCGGGGTACCCGTACGTGTGTGCAATCACGGATGCACAACTGCTTTGAGGTGCTGGACTTGATTGTGCTGGACCGGCTGGACCAGATGGACTTCATCACGATCTTGAGATCGGCAAGCGTTCGTCTACATCATCCACGAGTACAACCTCGTTAACGCTATTCGGTCTTTGAGGGTATGTATTCTATGGATGTATATCCACCCGTTGCTTGTATCTAGTAGATAGATCTTGGTACTTAGATGTTCCCATCGTAGGAAATTTTTTGTTTTCTATGCTGCGAACCCTACAACTCCTTGTAGAACACGACTAGCTTTAGATAGAAATTCAAAGGGAGAAACTCTAATATGTAACGACTCGACCTGCCCCCGAGACCTGGCCTCCCCATATAAAGGCCAGGAGGGCACAACGAGGAGGACAATCCAGAACTCTAGCATACACACAACCAAATCTCATTTGTGCACCCCGTGTAACCTTTGACTTTGCCAACAATCAAAGAAAGACAAGCATGAGTAAAGATTCCCTCCGGGGGCGCGAACCTGGGTAAATATCGTGTCCCGTGTTGCTTGTTTGCTAGTTGTTCTACGATCTCTAGTGTGACATCCCAAAATTTTCCAATTTTTGAAATGTGAAAAATAGATAAACAAAAGAAACAAATGTTGAAATTTAGGGTGAAAAGAAACTTTTTGCTTCTAAATGGAAACATCAAGACCCTTCTTAAAAAAAATTTGAATAAGAAAGCAACAAACAAATAATTCAAAGATCAAATGAATTTATGCATGGAAATAATCTTGAATTTAAAGCACATGGGAAAAGTTAAACCAAAACCCTAAAACCCTAATGGAATAAATCATCTCCAAGATCTCTCCAAGACTATGGCTTTGATCCATATAAAAATTCAGCAACAAACTTTTCTAAATGACCAAAAAATGGTAAACAAAAACATTATAACACCATAGAAATTGGTTTCACTTAATTTGGAGCCATGGATAAAAACTTATGAATTTAATAAGATAAAAGAAAGTATTTTCCAAGGATGATAAAACTCCTAACCAAAATCAACACCAAATTGCGAGCAAAGTAATCTTAAAAGGATTTTAAAACATAAATAAATATTAAATAAAATTATTTAAAAGATAATTTAAAAATCTTGACCAAATCCATAAGCAAATGGAATAAAGATAATACAAATAGAAATAACGGAATAAAGATTATTTAAATAAAATTATATGGCCTTTTAACCATATTCAATTTTATTTGAATAAAGACAAAATTCCTAATATAAATGATTAATTAAATCATGAGAAAAATAATTGAAATTGCCAAAGTGGATTAAAAGTTATCTAATTAACTTAAAAAGAATAAAGGATTATTTGAATAAAATTTATATGGGTTTAAACCATATTCAATTTTATTTAAATAAAGACAAAAGCCTAATTTAAATAAATAATAAATCATAAGAGAATATTTTGAAATATTCTAAAATGGAGTTTTAAACACACTAAATAACTAGAATAAAAAACCTACTGAAAGTTTGGAAAAGTTCTGAATTCAAATTAAAGTTTAAGTCAATTAGTTTTAATTAAAACAGAAAACATAGAAAAAGAGACAAAGAAGGAAAAAATAGAAAACAGATCAGACCCACCAAACTGGCCCAACACTTGGCCCAACAGCGTAGCCCACCCGGCTCCCCTCTCTCTCCCCCTGGACTTTTCACACACGCGCGCGTACCCTTCACCTCGCTGAAGTCCAGGCCCCATAGCCACCTGGCATCATCGTCTTCGCCGCGAGACCTGTTCCCCACTCCTCCTCGCCGTTTCTGGCCATTGATTGCTCGCTTGAATTCGCGTTGATGCCGCCAGTAATCTCTCCAGCGACCAAGCCTTCTTAAGCGCCTCCCTCTCCTCTCTCTTTCCCCTCACTTCATCACACATGAGAGCCACCAGGCTGCGAGAATTGCTGCTCGTGCCACCACTGCTCCGAGGAGCCCTAGAGTCGATTCCGGCGAGCCTATACCACGCCCCTTGCCCTAGTGCACACGATCTTGCTCGCCATCGCCTTGCACACCTTCCAGTACTCTCCGCTTGCTCGCGCGAATCCCAGAATGTCGACAACGACATCGTCTGAGCGCCACAGTCTCCTACCTCGACTCTGGCGACCTCTCCTGGTAACCTCTGACTGCGCCTCTCCCTCTTGTTGACGCTCCAGCACTCGCCTTCGTCTCGCGCATCTAACATCGTCTTCCTCTTGCCTTCCGATGCCTTGTAGCCTCGCCTCCGACGACACCAGAGCGTGCCCAACGCCAGGGACAACTCCGGCGAGGAATTGATGTCACGCCCGTGCGCCCCTTCGTCGATGGCGACCACGTTGAGCATCAACTCACCACGGCGAACTCGGTGAGCCCCTCCTCCCCTCCTCTTGCTTCCTAGAATAGCCGGAACACCATTGGCAGAGCGCCGCCGCCGCGCATCCGTCGCCAGCACCGCCAGTTAGTGGTCAAGTCGCTGTGAGCCGTTAGATCCAGATCCAACGGTTAGGTTAGATCACTTAAGTGAATCATTTTTGGTTGATCTGAGCCGTACAGAGTCACTTAAATCCAATGCCCCGCGTAGCTCGATCTAAACGAACCGGTACCAGCCAATGAGAACATGACGCGTGGCTTGTTCTGTCTGTTTAAAATTCTAGAAATGAATTTGAATGTTTAAACTTGCAAAAATCATAACTTTTATTTTGCTTGTCCAAAAATTACAAATTTTATATCAATGGATTTAGAAAAATGGGAACTTTACAACGGTGGCCTTAGTTTAGTATTTTTCTTCTGAAAAATTAGGTGTTTTTGCAGAAACATTATTAGGGATATTTTGGATATAAAAATTATTCTAAAAATGATGTTTGAGTAAAACCTTTTGAAAATGGTTTGTTTTGAACTATCTGACCCTAAACAATAATATTTGAGTTTAAAAATATATTTGGCTAACACTAGAAATTATTCATTTGAATAAAACCATTTCTAGCAAAACAAAAATGATTTAGAAAGGCTATTTTCACGAACTTGTTTTCAAATGGTTTTACCACTTTTATAAATGACCAGTAGGTGTTTTGAAATGTTTATAGCCATATTAGAAACCACTTTTTCAACAAAACAATCTTTTGCATGCATTGCATTGTTTTCATTATTTTATGTGGTGAATTGTTTGAATGCTAGTTTGAATTTGTGCCTTGCTTGATTGAATTGTAGTGATCTTTGATGAGTGTGACAATTGCAAGATGTAGGAGTGTACCTAGTGTAGGGGTTCGTAGCATGGAAAACAAAAAATTTCTATCGCATACAAACAAACAAGCCAAGATCTATCTACTAGATTGTAGCAACGAGTCGATGGAATAACTTACCCTCGAAGATTCCAAAGCGGTTAACGAGAGCAGATTCTCGTGGGTGATGTAGTCGTACTCTTTCCGATCTCAAGATCGTGTAGACGATCCTTCCGGCGCTGCGTTCCGGCAGCGCTCCCGCAGTCGGTCACACGTTCGGTACTCGACGAAGACCTTCCTCTCCCTTGTTCCAGCAGGCAGCGGAGGTTGTAGCACTCTCCTCGTGATTCCGGCAGCACAACGGCGTGGTACCGGAAGTAGAGGGGAGATCCCGCAGGGCTTCGCCTTAAGCCGGAGCGAGTATGGTGGAGTATGAGAGAGGTCTATTAGTGGTCTAGAGATTAGACACACCAATTAGAAGGCTCTAAACCGCAGGCTAAAGCAATTAGAAGCTCTAAACCAAAACGGCTCTAAACCGGAGATTAGAAGATAGGAACTTGTGTGTCTAGAGGAGGAGGCCCTGCCCCTCCTTTTATAGGTGGAGGGGCTGGCGCGCCAGGGGAGGGAGGGGAGTCCCTCCCCAACTCGGCCTAGGCTGGCCGCCGGCTTGGAGGAGAGGGACTCCTCCTCCAAGTTGGTTTCAACCTCCTCTTGCTTGTTTCCCACAGTTTCTTGTTTTAGCCGTTTGACTTTCAAACTGGACATTTGACTTTTCTGTTTTAGGATTCAATTTAATCCTTTATTTGGAACGGCAAGAACACTTAGTACATGATGCAATCATTCAATGACACATTCATGTACCCTCCCCCCCGGAGTGCCGGACAATCCGAAACCTTCTAGAACATTCCCGATGAAAACACCGGAATCATTCCCGAACTCCGAAATGGGACTTTCCTTATATGAATCTTATTCTCCGGACCATTCCGGATCACCTCGTGATATCCCGGATCCCATCCGAGACTCCGAACAACATTCGGTCTCTTTCTCATAATACCATAACTACTCAAACAACGTCGAATCCTTAAGTGTGTCTCCCTACGGTTCGTGAATTATGCGGACATGATTGAGACACTTCTCCGAACAATAACCAATAGAGGAATCTGGAAATTCATATGGCTCCCACATATTTCTAAGATTACTTTGCGATCGAATGAACCACTTACATACGATACCAATTTCCCTTTGTCTCACGATAGTTTACTTATCCGAGGTTATGATCGTCGGTATCTCTGCATACCTAGTTCAACCTCGTTACTGATAAGTACTCTTTTCTCGTTCCCGTGATATGTGATCCCTTGTGAGCCAGTCACATGCTTGCAAGCTAATTGGATGACATTTCACCGAGAGGGCCCAGAGTATATCTATCCGTCATATGGATGGACAAATCCCACTCTTGATCCATGTGTTTCAACCAATACTTTCTGAACACTCAATGACACCTTTATAGCCACCCTGTTACGGTGTGGTGTTTGATGACATCAAAGCATCCATCCGGTAAAGGTGATATGCATGATCTCATGGTCGAAGGAATTAGGTTACTATGTATCAGAAAGCATATAGCAATTGAACTAATGAAATGACTTGATCTTTATGCTACGCTTATCTATAGGAGTATGTCCATCACATCATTCTCCTAATGATATGATCCTGTTGTTAATAACATCTCTATGTTCATGATCAGGAAACCATGATCATATATTAACCAACAAGCTAGTTTAACAAGAGGCTTTACTAGGGACTCTTATTTTAGTTTACAAATCACACAAGTATTAATGTTTCCGGTTAATACAATTATAGCATGGTATGTAAACATTTATCATAAGTGTGAAGATATGATAATAACCACTTTATTATTGCCTCTTGGGCATATCTCCAACAGTATCCCACTTGCACTAGAGTCAATAATCTAGTTTCAAACCTTTGTGTATTCAACACCTATGGCTTTCCGGTGTTGTATGTACACGATTGCTAGTGGTCAACTGATCTCCGGATCTGACACTTCCAGGTCCGTGTGTAATTGCATGTCTTTGCGTCTCTACGCATCACTCATTCTCTAATGAGATGGCTTTGTATAAATTTGGTCTTTCGGTGTGACCTTTAGCTCTTTGGGGTTAAAACATGTTGATAATATTGTCGCACAATATATCTTCATAGTATTATCCCACTGTGAACTACACCTAGTTTGATAACAAACTACTTGACACAAATGCCCTCTTTTGCTGCTTAAAATAGCAGTCATATACTTAGCCTTTTGTTGTAGTATCTGTCACAATGTCTTAACTTTGGAACTCATCCAAATCCATTATGGAACTCACTTTCCATTATATTGTGCCACCCTTAGTTTAGATTGAGATAAACTTAATTTGTACTTTGTGACAAAACTAGTATCAATGTAGTACTTTTACAATGAACTAACCATCTATTTGTCACTTCTACCAATATTATACTCTTAGTTCTTCCAAAAGATCATAAGAATATCCTTACTATTGTCCAATGATCATCTTACGAATCATTCTGGTATATGTTCACAACATAGGACATATCTGGATTTGTACATATCACAGTATGATTGATATAAATACTCTTTGTGATTTCATACATCAAGTATCAATCTATACTTGATTATTTGTTTCACTTTACCAAATGTCAATACACTTGAATATATCATCAACATTGAACTCATTCAATCCTTTCTGTGCGACAAGAACCTCTCTTGTAGTTTCTATATTGAACTCATTCAATATCTTGTCTATGTACTTCTGGCACAACCATATTAGCGTCTATTGATGCCAAATATTTGGGTTTTGCCTAAGCCTTTCATCGGGATGAAATTCTTAATATGTGTTAATAAAAGATACATTATTTCCAATCAACAATATGTCTTCCACATAATGTATTAGAAACATGTCTTAGCGCTCCCACTTAATTTCTTGCAAATGCAAGCATCTTCATCGTCTCTAATGAACTTTTAAACTCCTTTAACAGTTTCATCACAGTGAAGATTCCAACTCCGCGATGCTCACTTTAACCATTGAAGTTTGCATATGCTTTTAGCATCCTTTGAATTAACAAAACCCTATGGACCGTGTTATGCACATGTCCTAGGTAACGATTCTATTAGAAGAACTTGTTTTGTTTATTCAACTACCATATAACAAATTATATGTAGTGATTGCTACATTAATCCGTCTAGACTAAATATCGCTATGAAAGATCAGATCTTGTCATAGTCAACCTTTGAACATTGTTGTGAACTCTTTCCCAACATGTCGACTATTTCATAGATGTGCAACATCCATGTCTATTTATTTATAGATCCAAACACAACTGTAAGGTCTTACACCTTTCTCGAGGGTCCTTCAAGTTTAAAACTTGATTTCTCGTGTATGTAACTATCACGAATTTTATGTCTTCAAGCCATTTGACGGAGTCAGGGCCCATCATCACTTCTTTGCATGTAGTCTGTTCATTATTCTCAAATAATGATTCAACCCTCAAATCTTGGTATTTGATTGTTTACTCGACCTACTTGTTTCAATAGGAACTTAGATCTCCGTGACCACAACCTTTGAGGTACGTGAACCATGACTCTGCACATATAGCTAAGGTTCTTTTAACCTTATCAAAATTCTATTGTCCTCCCACTTAACTTTTCACGAAAAATTCCTTCTCAAAGAAACTTGACGTTTTAAGTGACAAACACTTTTGTCTCCGATGTTATGGAGGAGTACTTAACAGTTATTCGAAATAACATACAAAGACAGGTTCATCCGACTTTGGTTGCAAACATCTTTCTTATGCATAGCATACCAATGTTTAAGAAAGGACAACTTGGGTTTTATCCCAAACCATAACTTTATATGGTGTCATTTCAATGGATTATGATGGAGCTCTTTTCAGTGGAAAAACGGTAATCTCTAAAGCTTTTAATCTTTAAAATATAATGGCAGTTTTATGAATTATACCTTTGATCTAACCATGTCAAACAAGGTTTAATTACATATCTCGAACGCTCCATACCCTTATGGTGTTTTGGGAAATGCAAATCCACAGAACGATTCCTTAAATCTTAGGTATTATGCTAAACTTGTAACTCAAATATCTTCCTTTATGATCTTATCATAAACTATTTATATTCTTGTTACAATGATTTTGCACTTCATCTTAAAAATCTTTGAACTTTTCAAATATTTCACACTTCATCCTTATTAAGTAAATATTCATATATTCACTCAAATTTTCGGAGAAAGCATATGAAGTTGAAATCCATCGCTCTTGACTACACATAATGGATTTCGTACAACAATATGTACAAGTTCCAATAAGCTAGTCATTCGTTCCCTTTTGGCCTATGAACGAAGTTTTAATTATCTCTAGGAAAGTTTCACAAGCGTCATTTGATCAAAAATCAGAAGACTCCAAAATTCCATCCACATGGAGTTTCTTCATGTTTTCTTTCCAATATAATTTAAACGGCGATATCACTTCCTAAGTGATATTTCAATCAATTTGTCTTTCGACATTTTTAGCACTAGTTTTATGGATGTGATTTCTCCAACGAGATTTGTGAATCATCCATCTTTTATGGATTACGGCAATTATTTGAACAACCCTTTTGTTCTCATAATACCTGATAAAAACAAATCTTGAAGGCAAGCTTTGATGTTTAATGAGCAACACAATAACCCTTTATTTGTTCTCGATGAACATCATCACATATTCTTTTGCTAGTTACTTAGGCCATTGTAGTTCATGAATTGTGTTGTTTCGTATGACGGTTCATACCAACAAATTCAGTATTAGATACTTAAGAACCACATTGTTTAATAAGCAAAGAATATAGCCATAACATGTATATCATCTATATACTTAAACTGAACAATTCTAGTCTTTTCTTTTCTGCCATATACTTATGAGATTCTCTTTCAGTATTTCCTTTTCTGTTTGAAAGAATCTATCAACATCAATAGTGGAGTCATACATATGACACATAATCCAAAGCGTGTATAATTAAATACCAATGTCTTTGGACTTGCACTTTGAAGTAGATCACCATCATCAAATGTTTGGTGTTCTTTCAAATTCCTTTATTTAGTAATCTCTTGGTGTAGTAAGCATTTTACCTACATCAAATATTCATCCTTATCATGGAATCGTCCATGATCAAACTACCTTTAGCTTATAATGATGAATTACGAGTATAATGTTGCTATCCAAAACCTTTTGGAGGATTAGGACAACAAGTGTCTACAACCCTTTGCAAATTCTCATCAAAATATGAGAACATGAACTTTGCCATATTATACTCTATCATGTTGCAACCAAAACTTCGTTTCAGATATCACAATATCTTCCACACATCACGGTTTCTGAAACAACTCTTTCAGATCCTAGATAACCTTGATATTAAGAGAATCCTTTGAATATCAAGAATCATGGAGACAAACATGATACTTATATACTAACACTTGGAATTGTTACTCTTGATTTAATACTAATTATTAAACTTTATGGAGTAACCGGAACTTACTGAAAGTTTGCAATAGGACTTTTAAACTTTAGATTAACACTTCAAAACAATACGATACCAGTTCGTAAAGTAACTAACCAGAATTCTATAGTTCTATCATCTCAATTATAACTAAGCGCAAGGTGGTAAACGGATGCCAATGACTACAACAACTATGCAAATTCACTTTGATTTTGTTTATGATAAATTGAGTTCTAATTAATAATTAAATTAATCCAGGTGAACTCCCACTCAAAACAATATCCCTCACATTTTTTTAGTGATCACACGAACCAAATCCACCACATCAAAACCGATCATCACGAGAGTTGATATAGCTTCAATGGCGAACAATCAACATGTTCATCATATCTACTATATGACTCATGCTCTACCTTTCGGTAATCCGTGTTCCTGAGGCCATGTCTGTACATGCTAGGCTCGTCAAGATCAAACCTTAGTTTCCGCATGAGCAAATCTGGCTTGCTCACGTTGTATACACTTGCAGAATCTAACACACCCGATCATCACGTGGTGCTTCGAAACAACAAGCTTTAGCAACGGTGCTAACTAAGGGTGAACACTTTATGACTTGAAATTCATGTGCATGAGGGATCATCTTATAATGCTACCGTCGTCTACTAAGCAATACAAGATGCATAAAGGATTAACATGACATGCAATTCATAATATGTGATATGATATGGCCTTTCTTCTTTGTGCTTCCGATCTCCATCTTCCAGCACGAACATGATCTTCATCATCACCGGCATTGCATCAAGGTCAATGACGCCTCTCCATGGTTGTAGTCCACCGGCTTCAACTATTACAACTACTTTGAATAGACACGCGGGTCTTAACAGAAATTAAAGACAACCATATGGCTCCTGCCGGTTGCCGACTTACAATAAGGAACATTGCATACATCATATATAATCACAATCATGGCCATATCACATCACTGCACAACCCTGCAAAACAAAGTTAGACGTCTCTACTTTCTTTGCATGTTTTACGTGGTTTGGGGCTGTTAATAAGTGTCGTTCTAACTTACGAACAAGAACCACAACATTGATACTAGTATTGTTAATCACCCGTTGTAAATTGGATCTTAACTATGCTAGGAGAAACAGGCACCCGCAAAGCCACTTATGCAATACAAGTTGCATGTCAAGCGTGGAGCAAGTCTCATGAACGATGTCATGTAAGGTTAGCCTGGGCCGCTTCATCCCAACATACCGCAAGATGCAAAGTACACAAGAAGCAATCGACAATAAAAGCATCAACGCCCACAATGACCATTGTGTTCTACTCGTGCAACAGATCTACATATAGACACGGCTCTGATACCACTGTAGGGGTTCGTAGCATAGAAAACAAAAAAATTCTATCGCATACAAACAAACAAGCCAAGATCTATCTACTAGATTGTAGCAACGAGTCGATGGAATAACTTACCCTCGAAGATTCCAAAGCGGTTAATGAGAGCAGATTCTCGTGGGTGATGTAGTCGTACTCTTTCCGATCTCAAGATCGTGTAGACGATCCTTCCGGCGCTGCGTTCCGGCAGCGCTCCCACAGTCGGTCACACGTTCGGTACTCGACGAAGACCTTCCTCTCCCTTGTTCCAGCAGGCAGCGGAGGTTGTAGCACTCTCCTCGTGATTCTGGCAGCACAACGGCGTGGTACCGGAAGTAGAGGGGAGATCCCGCAGGGCTTCGCCTTAAGCCGGAGCGAGTATGGTGGAGTATGAGAGAGGGCTATTAGTGGTCTAGAGATTAGACACACCAATTAGAAGGCTCTAAACCGCAGGCTAAAGCAATTAGAAGCTCTAAACCAAAACGGCTCTAAACCGGAGATTAGAAGATAGGAACTTGTGTGTCTAGAGGAGGAGGCCCTGCCCCTCCTTTTATAGGTGGAGGGGCTGGCGCGCCAGGGGAGGGAGGGGAGTCCCTCCCCAACTCGGCCTAGGCTGGCCGCCGGCTTGGAGGAGAGGGACTCCTCCTCCAAGTTGGTTTCAACCTCCTCTTGCTTGTTTCCCACAGTTTCTTGTTTTAGCCGTTTGACTTTCAAACTGGACATTTGACTTTTCTGTTTTAGGATTCAATTTAATCCTTTATTTGGAACAGCAAGAACACTTAGTACATGATGCAATCATTCAATGACACATTCATGTACCCTCCCCCCCCCCCCCCCCGGAGTGCCGGACAATCCGGAACCTTCTAGAACATTCCCGATGAAAACACCGGAATCATTCCCGAACTCCGAAATGGGACTTTCCTTATATGAATCTTATTCTCCGGACCATTCCGGATCACCTCGTGATATCCCGGATCCCATCCGAGACTCCGAACAACATTCGGTCTCTTTCTCATAATACCATAACTACTCAAACAACGTCGAATCCTTAAGTGTGTCTCCCTACGGTTCGTGAATTATGCGGACATGATCGAGACACTTCTCCGAACAATAACCAATAGAGGAATCTGGAAATTCATATGGCTCCCACATATTTCTACGATTACTTTGCGATCGAATGAACCACTTACATACGATACCAATTTCCCTTTGTCTCACGATAGTTTACTTATCCGAGGTTATGATCGTCGGTATCTCTGCATACCTAGTTCAACCTCGTTACTGATAAGTACTCTTTTCTCGTTCCCGTGATATGTGATCCCTTGTGAGCCAGTCACATGCTTGCAAGCTAATTGGATGACATTTCACCGAGAGGGCCCAGAGTATATCTATCCGTCATATGGATGGACAAATCCCACTCTTGATCCATGTGTTTCAACCAATACTTTCTAAACACTCAATGACACCTTTATAGCCACCCTGTTACTGTGTGGTGTTTGATGACATCAAAGCATCCATCCGGTAAAGGTGATATGCATGATCTCATGGTCGAAGGAATTAGGTTACTATGTATCAGAAAGCATATAGCAATTGAACTAATGAAATGACTTGATCTTTATGCTACGCTTATCTATAGGAGTATGTCCATCACATCATTCTCCTAATGATATGATCCTGTTGTTAATAACATCTCTATGTTCATGATCAGGAAACCATGATCATATATTAACCAACAAGCTAGTTTAACAAGAGGCTTTACTAGGGACTCTTATTTTAGTTTACAAATCACACAAGTATTAATGTTTCCGGTTAATACAATTATAGCATGGTATGTAAACATTTATCATAAGTGTGAAGATATGATAATAACCACTTTATTATTGCCTCTTGGGCATATCTCCAACACCTAGACTATCTACTAAAAAGGCAAGTTGTGCTTCATATATTTTGTCCTATTATTTTGACTATGCATTAGTGATATTTTGAATAGGACTTGCATGGAATTTTTCTAAGTATATATACTATGCTATGACTTGGGAAATCCTAGTAGATGTTGCCTCAGTGAAATTTCCCTATGTTAAGATTCTTGCTACTAGTATGCTTAGCTTAGCGAATATAAATCAAGGGTGGATTATTCATACTATGATATTATGCAAAGTCTATGACTTGTGTTTTTGCTTAATAAAACAACTATGTGAATGAAACACCTGGGTGGAATGGTGAGAATGGTTCGTGTTGAGTGGTAACACAAGGCCCATGTTAATGGCTACCTTCTGTATCACACTTGTGGAAAGCCACCTAGGAACACAGAGTTTTGAGATGTTAAGTGTTGAGAAGCTTCTAGTGCAGCCACATGGTAATATAGGCTCTGCCTTGATCATATAGGTTACAATAACTTAGCCAGATCGACATAAGGTGGTAGGGGTGATAGGATGGAACGCGTCCATTACTACATATATGAAAGTCATGCACTTCAGCCATCGTTCAACTCTGCCAAATCAGCGATTTATACTGTAGATCGCATCTACAGTGACTAACATCTACAATGACTAACACCTCGCCCACGTCGCTATTCCTTTCTTCCCCACCCGCCGAGGTCGCTCATCTTCCTCTCTATCGCCGCTGCCCCAACATCCACCTCCACCACCGGTCTCATCTCTCCCCCGCACCAACGCCTTTTTTTGTTGGTCTCTCTAGAAGGATCGTGTGATTCTCCCCAATTTATTTGTTTAGATCTCCACTGCCTGCTGCTCTTTGTGTTCTTCCTCAGGGGCGGCAGCGGGGAGCCCTGCAATAGCGGCATCGAGGACCTTTGGGGGCGTGTCCTCCCGGATGACGGAGAGCCTCCCGCCGTGGATGTGCCGACGGTGGCGACGCTGGTGCGGGTCCACGGTCCAAGCGGGGTCGTGGGTGCCCGACTCGCCGCTCGACGTCCAGAACATCAACGCAGGCCGCCTAGGTCGTCCACGACCTCCATCGTTCTTCTCGGCCGCGGCGACGGTCAGATCTTCCTGTACGACCCCTCCTCCCTCCTCTTGTTCCTGTCGGTAATTTTAGTCTAACCTGGACGCCGCATGTGCGTCCGCAGTGACTGATGCCACCTGGATTAGAGCAAACGAGTGAAGCCGTTCCACCTGTAGCAGAGCAAATGCGTGAAGCCGTTCAGATGTGGGGAGCTGGGCTTGGAGGACTGCATCTGCAGGGCCGAGGAACAGGCTGCGCACCGTCGGCGAGACGGGAGGGACCAGAGGGTCTACGCCACTTGTGCCGGCAGCATGTATGCCTGCAAAGAGGAGCCCGTGAAAGTAGGTATTGCACCTGGCTTATTTCTGCAATTGTAGATGGTAGTGAAAAAAGGTATTGCTTTTTGTTCTAATCCTTCAGGAAGAAACTGAATGCACTTTTGTTGAATGGATTGTTGATAAATGGTCTCAAACACTGAAAAAAACCTTCATAATGCTCTGCAAAAAATATAGAATTTGGTGACGATGTGAGAACTGACCATTTACACTGTTAGTTAAGTAAATGGAATGAAAAGAACCAGACTTGAAAGTACCTGTTTTGATGGCCAACTGATGGTTTTGTTATGTTGCACGTGACACTAGCAGTACTGAGGTAAACACGCGCATGGACTTTCCATCTAGGCAAACATTGTCATTATTATTGGATGCTGATCAAGATACCCCACTAGCTATGTTCACACATGTTTACTCATGACTCTTTCTAAGGAAGTTTATGTTTAGTTACTACATCTTTCATCCTAGGATGCCTGTATGTGCTTTCTCAAGGATAAAATTTCAGTCTACATATAATCATAACGATCACATCATACACTAATTATAAGGTGTATCATATTTTTTATGAAGGGCTACATGTATTGTTTGGTCTGATAGTCATATTGCTCTACCACTAATTCTGCACTACACATTTCAAGAATATGTTGGTCCCCTTTGGAGTTTAAGATTAGTCTTAATTTGACCAGCTAAATCACCAATCACTTCTTCATATTTTTGGCTCAAGGTAACTTTTATGTTTGCTCATTTGTTGGTGATCCACATAATTTTTTCATGACCTACTACGCTCAATTACCACTGTAGTTCAACTTGCAAGATTACCTATTTCTTTCTTCCCACCTGTTAAGCTCAGTCATAGATCACAGTAGAAAAGATTGTACATATTAGTTTTAGATCTTTAAAGTGTTAACGTGAGAGTGTATGAGGCTTCGTACCTAATCATTGAATTCACTTTTTGATCTGTTAGGTTGAGCCTAGATCTTCATGAAGACGGTACAGGTAAGTTAGTTCCATACTGCACATTGTAAGGTTTTGGAAACTCAGTTGCTTATAGTGTCAATTCCTTTATTTAGATGCCAACATTGTTAAAGAAGAAGTACCTATCTAGACATGTTCAGCTTTCACGAAGATTTTGTTCTTCTAGGAACAAATCTGCAAACAAATTTAGACAATATTTTCTAAGTTTTTTCATGTTACGGACAATTTTACGATCCCTTTGTAGCATGTATTATGCTATAAATATATTTCGTAAATACTACAGCCAAGCTTTAACATACACTTTAGTCTATTCTGTATGTTGGAACAAAATTATTATCACTCTACCAACTAGACTGTTTTAAGATGCATTTAAGGTACATAAGGACGGCTGCGAGGTTGCCAAAGTCTGAAGTACCGATGTCCTCAAGCATGGCAGGTAACGTGGCAGGAGAAACACAAAAACCAAGAGACCAGTGGTACGCCTGTTCATCCTCATTTCTCCTTCGAGATAAAGGAAGTAGAAGCCTACACTATTAAAATTGTTTTTCTCACAATATATGTGTTTCCCTTACTTTCTTAGCTCACATAGTGGTACCTGAAAACCTTCTTCAAGACGAATTGCTTTTCTATGTTCTACTTTTGCTCAACTTTTTTGGGTTTCGAAATATGTTCCAACGAACATAATATTTAGATGAATCTGAGATGGTTCTGTCTTGCCATGCATTGCCTAACATGCTGGACACATCAAAGAATTGAGTTCGGTAAATGTTCAGGTGACAAGCGAATGAATGTACAAGTCGTTTGTTTGGTTTTCTTCATATGCACCACTTCATTTCTGAATCTACTATCCTAGCATTGGATTTTTTTATGTGTTCATTTTCCTCCACTGCTCAGTCCCAATTTAGACTTGTGTTCGTAGATATATGCACACACTTCAAACTGTGTTGTTACTGTCTTCTATCAAATTGGAGATACAGAATTCTTTATTCTCTGTATCTTAAATCTTTAAATGATAGAGATAAAATGATGGTATTTATGCTTCATTCGTAATGCAATTACTTGAAATATACTTTTTTATTTTGTTTTCATATCCTGGAATGTAGCATCTCTGAATAGCATATACAAAATCGTGTATGCTTACTGCTTATTGCATATACAAAATTCATATGTACATGACCAAAGAGTTGAGTTAAATGAGTGTTGATTTTATGGCAGGTGAGATGGTTCCAGGGAGCGTGATGCTGATGGACTGTCTCGACATCGAGGGAAAGAAGGCATGTCCTTCATATGAGATCACATAAATTACTGTCGATGTTCACTTCCAAACATTATTGGTTTAACAAAGAGCGAGAAGGTGACGTTGCCATATAGCGCAGTTTGCTGCACCATATTTCTGTTCATTTCTATCTCATGGAGTAACACCAGGAGCAACCAATCATTGTAGTAGATAGCGGTTCCTAAGATATCCCAGCAACTTCTGACAGTCAAGGTAACTTTGTAATGAGAGTTTGAGTATCATCAAGTTTGATCATCAGTTCATCACTTTCCAAAAAATTCAGGCCACGTACCTAGATTATGGACCATGGCTACTTCTGATAGTCTGAGTAGGAGTCTTACTTTGTTCAGCTACATCAATAAGCCAATTATCTCTTCGATTTTGTATCACGCTGGCACATAGTTCTGTCTTTGCTTTGTCGAAAAATTTACCGGGAAGGCAATATACTTCAATGAAGACCTAACTTCAGTCGAGTCTATTGGGCTGAACATTTACATCATTTTCTGTTGGAAAAATATAATGAAATAAATGTGTACAGTGAAACAACCATTTATATCAAAGCAAGGATACACAAAGATCCAGCCCTTATAATATACCAATTTAAGCCAAGATACGTGCGCCACGGGCGCGGCATGTGGCCGCGCCAACTTACCTAGTTTGGTCTAAGGGAAGGCTTATGAAAGATCTCGTCTCGATGCATGTCGAGTCTTGTGGGGAAAGTGCACCACCTCTCGAGAGAGTAAAACCTAAATACTTAGCCGTGTCCCCGGCTATGGACAATTTGAGCATCAAGACATTGAAGCTATCAAGGATCTCTTCATCCCAATTTCTAAGTTAAAAACTTGTCGTTGAACAAGGGTAAAGGTTCACCAATGTCTATTGGTGGTTCCTTGGGAGTTTTTGTCAAACAAAACCTAGTGTTTTCAACTGATAGGAAAAATATATTTTAGCAAAGCAAGCCTAAGCTACACTTAGACAAATGCATATAGATGTTAGATACCACTATTATACCATAGTATCACTTGCCAATACAATTCAAATGAATTGACCCTTGTGGTTGTAACTTATTATGTTGCAGGTTTGTTTGATGTTAGTGAAGTTTGTTGAGTAGGGATTACAAGTCTACAACCAACATGATTTACTGTGGCATATGAAGATGAAGGGCTCCATGCTATATAGTTATATCTGCTGCATTGTAATGAGATAGCCAAATGAGCTATGTAAGATGTAAAGAATCATTTTATTCCTGGTTGTAAGTTGTAATATGACCTTTGTTTATTGGTATTACATCTTAAACTGTGGATGCTAGCTATTTGATCTAGGGACTAGCATTGTAAACACAGGGATCTCTACCTTATCAGGTTGGGACCTCTATAGATGGTATCAGAGCACTGTGTTGCCTGTAGAATTGTAACCCTAGGATTGGACAAAACCCCTTAGAAAAATAGGAGTTATATTTGTTTGAAACTTATTTACAGACAATCTTTTAAACTCTTCCATCAACCTTTTTGGTTTTGATTCTACATCTCTTCCTTTTCAACTTGATAGACAAAAAACTTCAACATGAGCAAGGACTTCAACATCACCAATGACTTCAATTTCAGTTTCACCAAGGACTTCAACTTGGACATCACTAAGGACTTCAAGTGAGACAAGAAATATTACTCAAGACTTGGAGACAAAGGAAACACAACCTAGAAGGAACCATCATCACCTTTGAGTTTTGTGACCAAGATGCAAGAATTTTTCCAAGGATACCATGATCTTGTTCATGAAGAAACAACTAAGAAGAATGGAATGATCTCAAGTGAACCCCATAGTTGGACCACCATACTAGAGTTTAGTTTGGATTGATTTATTGGTCACACCAACTTATGTGGTGTAGCAAAAATATTTTGTTGCCTAAAAATATGTTGGAATCTTGTTGTTTGAGTGGAATGCATGATTGATATTGCTTGCACATTTCTTGTGTGAATTGTGGTGTTTGAGTAGAAATCTTACTCTAGTAATATTTTTCCTATTCTAATCCCAATCCAACCCAAACAGATGACTCCTCCAAGAGACTCCAACAACAAGGATGGTGACAACAACAACCAAGAGATACACATGAGAGAACAACTACTAGCAACCCAAGACCAATTGAATCAAGTGACAAACAGTTTTTAGCCAACAACATTGAGTTAGACCTAGCCATGCAAAAATTCTTGGAAACCCAATCTCAATTGTTGCAAAAGATGACCAATCAGATGATCAACATGAGAAGCAACCTTTTCCAAGGAGATTGTGACAACAATGATGTCAAGGATGATATTATAGAAGGAACTCAAGCTTGCAAAATCTATGGAGACATAGAACACACTTATAAAGAACATAAGGACCAATGCCCTAATTATGAAGAGAAACATCCAACTAAACAATGCCCCACATCTCAAGTTACATGTTTCCCATGTGAAGGAAATGATCATGTACCTATACATTGCCCCATCTATCCTATAGTTCAACAGATGAAACAAGATGGAATGCATCAAATGTTTGGAAACCTCCATGAAGGAACAACTTCCACCAAGAATGATGAAGAAAAATTCAAAACTCAGTATGCACCTCCATACATTGTAACTCACTATGGTGGATGAAAGAGGAACCGTTGATGTTATCCTAGGAATCGTTCTAAGAACAGAGGAATTTTTCCCACATTTGTGGTGAATTGTGAAGAGCATGAACTAAGAGAACTCCTAGCATTGGAGAAACCCAAGAAGAAGAAGAAACTCCCCCACCCTAGCAAGCAAGATATTATCCAAGTGATGTGCCCCAAATGCAAAGAGCTGGGCCATTATGCATCACATTGTCTAGAAAAGAAGAAGAACAAGACCAGCAAACCTATGAGGGACATAAACCTTGTCACATGTTTCAAATGTGGAAACAAAGGACACTATGCAAAGAACTGTCCAGAGAAGATACATAAAGACACCAAGTAAGCCAAGTTGTAATCTAGTTAAAAATCTTTTAAGGGTGGTAGTACCCTAGTTGCCTTGAAGCCAACTTGTAACCTCTAGCCTTCCTGGATCTCGGGACAAGATTCCTTTTAAGGGTGGTAGTCTGTCACATCCCAAAATTTTCCAAATTTTGAAATGTGAAAAATAGATAAACAAAAGAAACAAATGTTGAAATTTAGGGTGAAAAGAAACTTTTTGCTTCTAAATGGAAACATCAAGACCCTTCTTGAACAAAATTTGAATAAGACAGCAACAAACAAATATTTCAAAGATCAAATGCACTTATGCATGGAAATAATCTTGAATTTAAAGCACATGGGGAAAGTTAAACCAAAACCCTAATGGAATAAATCATCTCCAAGATCTCTCCAAGACTATGGCTTTAATCCATATAAAAATTCAGCAGCAAAATTTTCTAAATAACCAAAAAATGGTAAACAAAAACATTATAAAACCATAGAAATTGGTTTCACTTAATTTGGAGCCATGGATAAAAACTTATGAATTTAATAAGATAAAAGAAAGTATTTTCCAAGGCTAATAAAACTCCTAACGAAAATCAACACCAAATTGCGAGCAAATTAATCTTAAAAGGATTTAAAACATAAATAAATATTAAATAAAATTATACAAAGTGGAATCACCGATTTTGGATCTGTAAATAAAAAGATATGGATTTTATAAGACAAAGAAAGAATTAAATAAATAAGAAATTATTTAAAAGATAATTTAAAAATCTTGCAAAATCCATAATCAAATGGAATAAAGATAATCCAAATAAAAATAAATGAATAAAGATTACTTAAATAAAATTATATGGGCTTTTTAACCATATTCAATTTTATTTGAATAAAGACAAAATTCCTAATATAAATGATTAATTAAATCATGAGAAAAATAATTGAAATTGCCAAAGTGGATTAAAAGTTACATAATTAACTTAAAAAGAATAAAGGATTATTTGAATAAAATTTATATGGGTTTAAACCATATTCAATTTTATTTGAATAAAGACAAAAGCCTAATTTACATAAATAATAAATCATAAGAGAATATTTTGAAATATTCTAAAATGGACTTTTAAACACACTAAATAACTAGAATAAAAACCTACTGAAAGTTTGGAAAAGTTTTGAATTCAAATTAAAGTTTAAATCAATTAGTTTGAATTAAAACAGAAAACAGAATTAGAAAAAGATAAAGAAACAAAAAAAATAGAAAACAGACCAGACCCACTGTTTCGAGGAGCCCCAGAGCCGATTTCGGCGAGCCTAGACCGCGCCCCTTGCGATAGTGCTCACGAGCTTGCTCGCCATTGCCTCGCGCACCTTCCAGTACTCTCCGTTTGCTCGCGCGCATCCTAGAACGTCGGCAACGACATCGTCTGAGCGCCACCATCTCCTTCCTTGACTCCGGCGACCTCTCCTGGTAACCTATGACCGCGCCTCTCCCTCTTGTTGATGCTCGAGCACTCGCCTTCGTCTCGCGCATCTAACATCGTATTTCTCTTGCCTTCTCGTTCCTTATAGCCTCGCCTCCGACGACACCAGAGCGTGCCCGATGCCAGGGAGAACTCCGGCGAGGAATTGCCGTCACGCCTGTGCGCCCCTTCGTCGACGGAGACCATGTTGAGCATCTACTCACCACGGCGAACTCGGTGAGCCCCTCCTCCCCTCCTATTGCTTCCTAGAATAGTTGAAACTCCGTTGGAAGAGTGCAGCCGCGCATCCGTCGCCAGCACCGCCAGTTAGTGGTCAAGTCGCTGTGAGGCATTAGATCCAGATCCAGCGGTTAGGTTAGATCACTTAAGTGAATCGTTTTTGGTTGATCTGAGCCGTACAGGGTCACTTAAATCCAACGCCCCACGTAGCTCAATCCAGACTAACCGGTACCGGCCAATGAGAACATGACGCGTGTCCTGTTCTGTTTGTTTAAAATTCCAGAAATGAATTTGAATGTTTAAACTTGAAAAAATCATAACTTTTGTTCTGCTTTTCCAAACATTACAAATTTTATATAAATGGATTTAGAAAAATGTGAAATTTACAACTATGGCCTTAGTTTAGTATTTTGCTTCAGAAAAATTAGGTGTTTTTGCAGAAACATTATTATGTCTATTTTGGATATAAAAATTATTATAAAAATGATTTTTGAGTAAAACCTTTTGCAAATGGTTTGTTTTGAACTATCAGACCCTAAACACTAATTCTGGAGTTTCAAAATATATTTGGCTAACACTAGAAATTATTCCTTTGAATAAAACCATTTCTAGCAAAACAAAAATGATTTAAAAAGGCTATTTTCACTAAATTGTTTTCAAATGGTTTTACCACTTTTATAAATGACCAGTAGGTGTTTTGAAATGTTTATAGCCATATTAGAAACCACTTTTACAACAAAACAATCTTTTTCATGCATTGCTTTGTTTTCATTATTTTATGTGGTGAATTGTTTGAATGCTAGTTTGAATTTGTGCCTTGCTTGATTGAATTGTAGTGATATTTGAGGAGTGTGACAATTGCAAGATCAAGGAGTGTACCTAGACTATCTACTAAATAGGCAAGTGGTGCTTCATATATTTTTTCCTATTATTTTGACTATGCACTAGTGATATTTTGAATAGGACTTGCATGGAATTTTTCTAAGTATATATGCTATGCTATGACTAGGGAAATCCTAGTAGATGTTGCCTTAGTGAAATTTCCCAAAGTTAAGATTATTGCTACTAGTATGCTTAGCTTAGATAATAGAAAACAAGGGTGTATTATTCATACTATGATATTATGCAAAGTCTATGACTTGTGTTTTTGCTTAATAAAAAAACTATGTGAATGAAACACCTGGGTGGAATGGTGAGAATGGTTTGTGTTGAGTGGTTACACAAGGCCCATGTTAATGGCTACCTTGTGTATCACACTTGTGGAAAGCCACCCAGGAACAAAGAGATTTGAGATGTTAAGTGTTGAGAAGCTTCTAGTGCAGCCACATGGCAATAGGGCTCTGCCTTGATCATATAGGTTGCAATAACTTAGCCAGATGGACAGAAGGTGGTAGGGGTGATAGGATGGAACGCATCCATTTGGTCTAAGGGAAGGCTTATGAAAGTTCTCGTCTCGATGCATGTCGAGTCTTATGGGGAAAGTGCACCACCTCTCGAGAGAGTAAAACCTAAGTACTTAGTCGTGTCCCCGGCAATGGACAATTTGAGAATCAAGACATTGAAGCTATCAAGGATCTCCTCATCCCAATTTCTAAGTTAAAAACTTGTGGTTGAACAAGGGTAAAGTTTCGCCAATGTCTATTGGTGGTTCCTTGGGAGTTTTTGTCAAACAAAACTTAGTGTTTTCAACTGATAGGAAAAATCTATTTTGAGCAAAGCAAGCCTAAGATAAACTTAGCCAATACAATTCAAATGTATTGACCCTTGTGGCTGTAACTTATTATGTTGTAGGTTTGTTTGATGTTAGTGAAGTTTGTTGAGTAGGGATTACAAGTCTACAACCAACATGATTGCCAATGGCATATGAAGATGAAGGGCTCCATGCTATATAGTTATATCTGCTGCATTGTAATGAGATAGCCAAATGAGCTATGTAAGATGTAAAGAATTATTTTATTCCTGGTTATAAGTTATAATATGACCTTTGTTTCTTGATATTACATCTTAAACTGTGGATTCTAGCTATTCGATCCTGGGACTAGCATTGTAAACACAGGGATCTCTACCTTATCAGGTTGGGACCTCTATAGATGGTATCAAAGCACTGTGTTTCCTGTAGGATTGTAACCCTAGGATTGGAAAAAACCCTTAGAAAAATAGGAGTTGTATTTGTTCCAAACTTATTTACAAACAATCTTTTAAACTCTTCCCTCAACCATTTTGGTTTTGATTCTACATCTCTTCCTTTAGGAAACGGAGTCGACATGTTGCTTGGGAGCCTATGGTTCCAGGTCAGTCAGATCAGCACGCTCTACCTTCCTGAGCGGGTAACGCCGCCAGAAATCACACCTTCCTCGTGGATACGACCAATCAGCGTGCTTAGTGCACCCACGCTGGCATACGACTCACATAGCATCAACATCTGCAACTCCAATCTATGTGACCCGCCTACGGAGGAAGGAACCTACGGTTCCGGATCCGAAAGTTGTGGGAGCAATGATCTCCCTCATCGCTTCATGTGCGCGGTCGTCATCAATGGTCACGACACCCAGGACAACGTTAGTAACGGGACCGATCTGTAGGCCCCTAATGCCGCAAACAGAGGGAACCCTCCAAACATCTCAACAAGGCTGAGTGGGAAAGAGTTAGGGAGGACGTACGAGGCAACCCCCTACCAATCAACGCCTCCTGCGACATGATGATGGTTTACCATTGGCTAATCATAAAGGAGCACAAACAACAAGTTGCACAACACAAGGAGCTTGAGTCAAGTGCCCAACGGGCAGCACTCACCTCCATCGACGGGTCCTCTTCGAAGGACAACAGCGGCCACGTTGTCCACAAGAGTCTCTCTCGGCTAGAGCGCATGGGCCCAAACACAAGGCGCGAGGCCACCAAAGCCCTCGATCTGTCATTCATGTCAGTTGACTCGCAGGGCAATATGATGCCTAAGACACCACAAACCACGGTCATATCAGCTACTATGTACCTGCTCGCTAACCAATAACCGGTTGGGGATCCACGATCCACCGTCCATAAATCCACGATCGCGGGCCTCGGGCTCTTCGGAGCCGCACTGAACAAAGAGGAGGCTCCATAACCGAAGAAGGCTTTGGTAAAGTTCGTGAGGAACCGCACACCCTCATTCAACAAGGATGACCATGATCTATCGTGGCGACGCCGTAGCCCATGGCGAAGAAGTCGCAACTATGACACTTGTGACGAACTCACGCAGCGCAAGATCGACAAATCATGCGCCAAACGCACATGCTCCATGGAGTCTAAAGACGAATACACGGAGCTCTGCGGTGCCAGATGCATCAGCCGAGCCATACGGCAATTGCAAATGCCTAAGGGCTTCAAGCTCCTTTTGTATAATACGAAGTTCGACAACCTACAAGATCTGAAGATCTCGCTGGAAGATCACATCTCGTTAGTTAAGCTTCATGGTGGAAACAAGAACACAACCATGCAATGTCTTCAGCTACAGCTAAAGGGCGTGGCACGGGCCTGGCTCAACAATCTCTCATCCGGATCCATCCACAGATGGGAAGATCTAGTCTACAGCTTCATCTGCAACTTCAAGGGCACTTGTAAGTGGCTAGCCTCAATCGAAGAATTATGGGCTTGGTCAAAGGTCCAACGAGTACAGCTCTTACGTCCAGCGTTGGTATGTCATAAAAAACTCTGCAGAGGATGTCTCTGAGGAAAGGCCAATCGACGCATTTAACAGCGGCATAAGGCGCCACGAGCTCAGGGAGAAGTTGGGCCGAATCAAGCCCAAAACCATCGATCACCTGATGGACATCGTTAATCGCTAGGTCGATGGCGAAGATGTTGTCCACAACAACCGAGCACGCTCATATGACGAGGATGACCTCAGCCGCAAAAACGACCACCGGGGGAAGAGGACAGCGCGCGTCTACAACAACCATGAGGAAATCGACATGGTTATGGCTAGCTATGCCAATCGTCGCGATGCTGGAAACCGCAATAGCGGCAACTACCGTGACAGCGGAAAAACCACGCAGTCGTGGCAACATCGCACCTGCGACGGCAAACCATGTACACTAGATAAGCCGTCGAGTCCCTGCAGCATCCACTTCTACATCGACAAGCAAGATGGCAAGAAAACTTCCAGCCATCTACTCAAGGACTGGCGGGAGTTTTACAAGCTCCACTGTCAACACCCGGATTTTTTTCAATCCTAGATGCCTGTTATGCCATACATCGCAATCCCAGGATTACCATTTTTGCGAGACATAACAGAATTGGATACCATAGTACTTCATCCATTACAACGATACATAAGTTCTTACACAAATAGGGATCTCATGATCCAGTCCTTAATACAACATCAAGCAGCGGAATACGGAATAGTAACGGTAGCGTAGGCGAGGCTCCATCTTCGGGGTCACAGGCAATGCTGACGATGGGAGATGATCCTAGTTGTCGTAACCATCCTGGGGTCCATCCTCCAGGTACTCCTCTTCATAGTCTGGCCATGGGAATAGCCAGGGACAAAGCCATGAGTACTCTTTAAGTACTCGCAAACTAATACTAACAAGAAAAGGGGTTTTTGGATAATAGGACACTAGGCTCTAAGGTTGTTTTGCAAAAGCCAGATTTATACTACTAAGTTCCCAAGCTAGTCACAATTTTATAACTCCTAAGTGGGATCTTGTATTTCCAAGTCACAACTCTGTTGTGGCCAAGCCAAAGTCTCAAGTCGTTCACAAGTCATTTTGAAAAGTCTGACGGGGGAACAGTATGGCCACTCCAACTGTCCATAACCGCGGACGCGGCTATTCGAATAGTTTGACACTCTGCAGAGATTGTACACTTTCACCACAACATTCGATACATCCGTCAGGAACAAATCCTGAATTCACCATACTCAGTATGCGGATAATCAATCCTAACCTTCCAATTACACTCCCTAGTATAAGCACCTCTCCTGTGAGTTTGGCCTCCCAACCATGACCACTGTCATCTTGGGTACTGCATAGGTGGACAATCTTCACAAGGTAGCCTCAGCTCAGACCTTGGCCGTGAGGGAACTAATACTAAGGTATATAAGTTTCCAGTCAAGCCCTACCCAATATTCGGGTATTGTGGTTGTACGATAAAATTGGAATGGTATCGCATCCAGACAACCATCAGTTTTATAAAGGGGTAAGGCTCATGCCTCAACATTTTCATCACCAAAATCATCAAGTGTTTGGAAACACCTGTCCAAAACATTTCAATAGAATGATCCATCATTCCAAGGTTTTCATAACCATTTTTCCACCAAGTATTCCCATCTAAAGTTGATCAAGTTTTATGCTTAGCACTAGCATCTACAGGTGGGGTAGTACTAATAGAGGGGTGGTAACTAGTGGAGTTGCAACTAAGTCCAACCTTATATCATAAGCTGATATCAAGGTTTCTAGCTTAGGCCAAATTTTAATGCTCTTTATGCAACCTTCAGCACAACTGTCTAGTATCTACCAAAATTCTTGGGTAGCCTCTAAGTAAACTTTGATAAAGAAATAAAGTAAAAAGCTTGCCATAAAACTAGGATTGGTTTAGCAAGTGGGTATGGTTACATACGCTGAGGGCATATAGTAATCATATCACAAGCATGGGTTGTGGCAACAATAGGGTGTCTTATGCGCTTGCATAGGTATAGTATCTTGCAAGTGTTAGCTTGCATTGGTAAAATTGGTTAGTATAGCTTGCATCAATATCAGTATAAGCTTGCCTTGTGCAGAGCAGTGGTTGAAGTTCTCCTCGGCTTCCTCTTCGTAGTATCCTCCTTCTTCCTCGTAGCCTTGGTCGGTACTAGCGTCTATGAATAAATACGAGGTACACAATCACCAAACAATACTTAACTACTTGCAATCATCACACACAAGGGTCCTATAGATGATCTAGCATCCTCTCTAACATTACAAGGTTAAGGATTGGTTTAAGTCTTCTTATTTTAGAAAAGTACTTTCTACTCATTGAAAAACTACTTAAGATTTAATATTCTCCAAACTAAACATGGGATCATGTTGACACATGTCATCACCACATGTTGTAGTCCATGGGAATGTGATTTAAAGTGGTGTCACAATTTAACAAGGTTTTACCCTTTTATTTTAATTAATTAAAGTGGCTAGAAATGCTTATGAAGCATTCTTTTATTCCTTGAACAAAGTTTCTGCAAGTAACCTATATATATTTTTATATATTCTGAAAGGTATGGTTGAAAGTGATTTTTGGGAGTTGGAATCAACTCAAAAGCTATTGTGGTTTAAATTTGAAAAATGTTTGAATGCAGAAAAGCTTCTGCCTTGTCATTTTTGCTAAGGGTGACCTACAGATCCAAATGACTTGAATCCAACGGGCTTGGATTAAGCATTCACAGACCTTTCCAACAAAATTGGTTTCATCTAATTTGGTGCACTAAATCGATCTGGGTTGATTTTTGAAGTTGGGTACAGAAGTGTGTTTGAAATTAAAAAGAAAAGATTTAATTTGAATTATTGGGCTGCGCGGGAAATTCTAACGGGCCGGCCTGCTAAGCGCAGTGCTCCCGCGGGCTGCGTAAGTGGGTGTCCCCACTCGTCAGTGACACGGGGCTGGGCGAAGCGGTATGGGGCAACGTGGTTCGTTCGATCTGGTTCTAATCCAACGGCTGAGGGTCATCGTCGACGCGAGACAGCTCCGGCGAGAACGAAACCTAGCGCGGCCAGTGAGGGGTGCTGGGGGCTCACCGGAGTACGGGCGAGGGTCGGCGAGGCGGGCGAACGACGAAGTCGACGACGGCGAACCTCCTGGTACCGGTGGCTTCTCCTGGGGCGGCTCCAATCGCTGGCTCCTTTCTTCTCCGGCAGCGGCAGGCTCCAGTGAAATTCCGGCGGGGTGGCGCTCGCCTTGCTCTGAGAATGGTGTGGCACGATCAGTGAGGAGAGGGGAGTGAGATGGTGTGAATAAATCGTGCGGGGGTGGCCTCTATTTATAGTCGAGCGAGGGGACCATCGGGGCGCAAGGTGAGCTCGTCGGAGGCGACGTTACAGGCAGCTAATGGCATGGGCAAGGGTAGGGGACGGTGCTGTGTCTCCTGGCGATGCTCAACGACATGGTCGCGAGGGATGGGCGGTGTGGTTTGGTCTGGAACGGGCGGTGCTCTGCGCGGCAGAGGCGGCGTTCTCGACGGCGGGCGGTGGCTGTATGGCGCGGGGCGTTAAAAGGGGATGTCTGGCGGTCTCCTAGGTCGGTGGTGATCGTGTGTGCGCGCGGTGAGGGCGGCGCGCGGTCTATGGTTGGTGGTCGAGGGTGGCGCTCTGGCGCACGCTCGGCATGGTCTGGGCGTGTCTGGTGCGCGTGGTCCAGGGCTTGGCAACGCTCGCGGCTGGGAGAGGCAGTGGCGGTGGACGGTGGGCTGCCTCCTAGACAAGGTTGGCACGGCTAGTTCTTCCTCTAGCCTGCTGTCGACTATGGGGTGGCATTGAGGTGCTCGGCTGTTCACCATTAATGGCAATGGCAAGCTCACAGGGGTGCTAAAGCTGGTCTAACCTCTCTATATGATCTACTGGATTGTGTGAGAGCTAACTAGGGAACAAGTTAGGCTCAAAACACTGCACACTATAGTGTTTTGTGTTTTGTTTGATTTGTGCCTGCAACCTGTTTGATGAAATGGCCGCATGAAATCAAGTTTTGAATTTTGAAATGATTTTTGGTGGGTTTGCTAGATTGGTTCTGGTGAGTCTGCAGATGCTTGGGTTTTGAAAATTGAGCTTGTTTAAGTGGGTTTTGAAAAAGTGGGATCTTCCCATATGAAGAAGATTCAATTTTGAGTTGTCATTTAAACTATGCATTTGAAAGTTTCTGGATGATCACAAGGTGGGCCTTGATACTTTGTTATGAGTACATTCAAGGGATGCAAAGATCCAGAAAAGTTTCTGTTAGGTTTTGAAAGTTTGAGACAGCCAGAGTAGGCATGGGAGTTAAATTGGTCAAAATGACCATTCACTTAATATATTGGTTTTGACTTATTTTTCTTTAGGAAAAGTGTGGGGAATATTTTAGATGATGTTCTTTTCACCTAAGAAACATTTTACAAGCAATGGATCACACAAACAAAGTAGTTTTTAAAGAATTTCAAAATTCATGCATACACATATACATGCTTTCATGAATTGATTTAGAAAAGTTTTTGTTAACCCTAAACTTTAGGATTAGTGTTTTGTTGATCTAAGTTTGATATTTTTGGGATGTTACATCCACGAAGGATACGCCCAATTACGGCGTGACGTAGTAAACCAGGGGTTCGGTTCTGCCCCGGGCCCATTGCATATGGCGACCCACCCCAGCCTAGAACAATGGAGGAGAGCAGTACCCACGTGCATTGGGTACCATGATGATACAAAAGGGGTGTCCATCCAATAGGATCCAGAAGACGATCACCCGCCAAATAAACCTGGCTGTCACCTCCCCACCAGCCATACCTGAGTACCTCAGCGTCTCGGAGTCATGCATCACTTTCGACCGATCTGATCACCCCCGTCAAATCCCTTGCCCAGGACAATCTACCATGGTGCTCGAGGATCAGATCGGTGGGTTTGAGATGAGTCGAGTATTCATGGACGACGGCAGCGACATAAATCTTATGTTCGCTAGCACCCTAGAAGCCATGCATATCCCGCTTACAAGCCTGGAAGCATCCGATAAAACTTCCACGACATCGTCCTAGGGTAAGGAGTCTACCCCATGGGCAAGCAATGGCTCGACATCATCGTCGACAACCCCAAAACTTCAGGCGTGAGCATCTCGAGTTCGAGGCGGTCGACTGGCCATCATAGTACCATGCCATTATTGGTCGTGTGGCATTCACACGGTTCTTGGCGATACCGCACTACGCGTACCTTCTGCTGAAAATGCCAAGACCCAACAGTTTCATCACCATTCTAGGGAGCTTCACTAGATCCGATAGCTGCGACAGGAACTTCAACAAAATGTCCGAGTCTTTTGGCATGCAGGAGGAACTCGCAAGGCTAAAGGAGTCAATAGACACCATCCTCCCTCCTGTGCCCAAGCAAAACGCTCCTAACCAAACCTTTGACTCCACAGTCAACACCAAGGAAATACAGTCCACCCGACGGACCCCGCCAAGATGGCCCTCATCGCCAATGACCTAAGTTCTTCATAGGAACCCGCGCTCATCGAATTCCTCCATGAGCACTAGGAGATCTTCGCTTGGTGTCGTACAGACATTCCAAGGGTTACTAGGGAATTCGCCGAGCATGCACTCAACATGTACCCAAATGGACGACCAGTCAAGTAGTCGATGCGTTGAATATCCGAAGGACGAGCCGAAGTGGTCGGCATGGAAGTCAACAGACTCCTCGACACTGATTTCATAATAGGATCAAGGAAATCACCTGGGTAGCTAACCTCGTGCTGGTCCCGAAGAAGGACACAAACATCCTGCGGATGTGCGTGGACTTTACCACTCTCAACAAGCACTATACAAAGGATCACTTCCCACTACCGCAGATTGATCAGATCATCAATTCAACCATGGAATGCGAGCGCCTCTCCTTCCTCGATGCCTACTCATTCTACAACCAGATTCGACTGAAGGTGGAGGACCAAGAGAAAACAATGTTCATCACGTTGTTCGAGGTCTTCTGCTACAACACAATGCCTTCGGGCTCAAGAACGCAGGTGCGACCTATCAACGGTGCATGCATGCCTTCCTGAAAAACCAAATTAGTTGAACCATCCAAGTATATGTCGATGACATAGTGGTAAAGGCCAAAGAGAACCGAACATTGATCGACGATCCCCGCGAGACGTTTGACAACCTCGATTGGTACAGGATCAAGCTGAACCCAAAAATGTGCCTCCGGCGTCCCATCCCGACAACTACTCGGGTACTTAATCTATGGGAGGGGAATCGATGCAAACCCGAAGAAGATAAAGTCCATACTGGCCATGGAGAGACCAAAGAATGTCAAAGGCGTCCAACAGCTAGCTGGGAGAATCACAGAGCTCAACAGGTTCATCAGCCACATGGGAAAAATGATCTCCCCTTCTATCATCTCCTCTGCAAGTCGGATAAAGTCAAGTGGACTATTGAAGCTCGAGACTCATTCGAAGACCACAAGCGCCTACTGTCCACTTCTCCCGTCCCGGTGACGCCTAAGGAAATGGAGCCTATGCTGCTATATATAGCCGCTACTCATCAGGTGGTCAGAATGGCACTCGTCGTTGAACGACCCAAAGAAGGCAAGACTCGTGGGGTACAACACCTAGTATACTACCTCAGTGAGGTCCTGACACCAACAAAGTAGATGTACCCTCACTACCAAAAGCTGGCCTACGACGTGTTCATGACAGCGCGTCGACTGCGCCATTATTTTTAGGAGCATCAGATAGTGGTCGTCAACGACACACCACTGTCCCATATCCTCAACAAACCCTAATAAACGGGGCAAGTGGCCCTCTGGGCATCGAGCTACCCACGTGGGACATCATCTACAAGGGGTGCACCGCCATCAAATTGCAGGTGCTCTTTGATTTCCTTGTCCACTGGATGGAGCTTCAGCTGCCGGACACCCCGGACATGTCTCAGCTCTGGATAATGCACTTCAATGGATCCAAGCATGGAGATGGAGCTAGAGCTAGAGTAATCTTGACATCTCCACAAGGAGACAAGATGAGATATGTGTTGCGGGTGAAATTCTGTTCTTCCAACAGTGAAGCGGAATACAAGGCGATGATCCATGGTATGCGGATGGCCAAGGTATGCGGCGCTACTCGGTTGGAGACTCCAATGCGACGCTAACCTCGTCGTACAGCAGATGATGAACCAATGTGACACCGTCAGCAATAACATGATCGCCTACCAAGACCTCTAAAATGCACTCTAAGAAGACTTTGATGGCTGGGAACTTCAAAATTTTGGCCAAGAAAGAAACAAAGAGGCCGACAAGTTTGCCAACATCAGTTCCACTTGCGCACTGGTCCCGCCAGACGTGTTCTTGGAGCAGATATGTGAATGCTCCATCAAGTGAAAGAGGTCCAAAGGTGCACCAGAGGCCACACCAAGCTTAGGGGCGACGCCACCCGCATAGGAACCCACTAAGGAGGATTCGGAGGTTTCACTAGCAAACCTCATGCATGTCATGGTGATCGAACAATCCTGGACTCAACCGTATGTCACGTACCTACTGAGCAAACATCCGCCAGATGATCCTACGGTAGCGCGACACATTGATGACCCACAAGTATGGGGGGTGTACCGTAGTAATTTGATAAATAAGAGTGTCGAACCCAACAAGGATCAGAAGGTGTTGACAAGCGGTTTGGATCAAAGATTGACTGTAAATACTAGCAAACGGATTTTTAGGGTTTGTTGGTAATACGGATAAATAAAGTGCGAGTAAATAAAAGACAATAATAATAATTGCAGCAAGTGGCCCAATCCTTTCTTCAGCAAAAAGACAATCCAGTTGTATTACTTATGATGACCAAGCATTCTCGAGGACACATGGGAATATTGTCAAGTGCTTTCGCTTCATATAGTCGATTAATCTTCATTGGTTGGATAAGTGTTATGGGGGTGAACCTATGATAATGTACTACCCCAACTTGGACTAATACACACTTGTGATTATACCCCTTGCAAGCATCCGCAACTACAATAAAGTAATTAAGATAAAAATCTAACCACAACATTAAACTCGGAGATCCTACACTCCCTTATGCAATGGTTTCCTAACAGGGTTTAGGTTTCTGTCACTCTGGCAACCCCACAATTAGTATCCAAATACACAATGCATTCTCCTAGGCCCATAAAGTTGAAGTATCATGTAGTCGACGTTCACATGACACCACTAGAAGAATAGCACCACAACATAAATATCAAATCATTAAATATTACTCAACATAATTCCACTACTAACAACATGACTTCTCCCATGTCCTCAAGAACTAAATAAACTACTCACAAGACATCATATGGATCAACATCAGAGATGAAATAATGATAAGTAACAATCTGAACATGAACAATAATCCAATGGTTTCACTCAATAGCATCAACTACAACAAGTAATCAACACCGGGAAAGTTTCCCCTATGAACTACACTAGATTCAACCCAATTGTTATAGCAGTATGGCATGGTGGTGATGATGAGTATGATGATGATTATGATCCCTATGAAGCCCAACTCAATGACGGTGCCGATGGCGATGATCTCCCCTCTCTGAGGAGGAATTTCCCCGGCAGATTTCTGCCCACCGGAGAGCTTTTTCTCTCTCTGTAGTTTCCGCCCCGCAGAGGTGGCAGAATATTTCTGTGATGGCTCCCCGAGTCTTAGGTTTTCGGGAGGAAGATATACGCAAAAGGGCAATGCCAGAGGTGGGCCAGGGTGGCCACACCACCTGGCCGTGCGGCCCAGGGGAGCCACGCCTAGGGGTGGTGTGGCCCCCCTGTGGCCCATCTCCACTCCCTCTTCTGGCTATCTTCGTCTTTTGAAAAAATAGGAATTTTCCGTATATTTTCTGGAATTTTTTGATCTTGAGAAATATTGCATCTGGACAGTGCTTTTTCCAGCAGAATTCTGACTCTGGAAGTTAATTCTCCAAAAACCATCAAACATGCAAAATAGATGAAATAACATAAGTATCATCTCTAAATATGAAATATATCAATGAATAACAGTAAATTATGATATAAAATAGTGATAAAAATGGACGTATCAACTCCCCCAAGCTTATACCTCGCTTGTCCCTAAGCGAAAACTGAACTCAGTAAACATGACCACAGGTGTATGGAGTGAAGTGTCGATAAAGATAAGACGGACAAGAAGCATCACATTTATTAATACACAAATCATAATAGAAAGAAACTCACTCTTATATAACTTAATTTGCAATGAGTAAAGGAGTCACAATAAAGGTGCACAAAGAAAATCATAATTGGTGATGGCAAACTTTGTTCTTGGTCAGAGAACAATTAACAAATCATAGTTATTTTTTAGCAAAGCTTTTATAATGAAGCCTATATTGCAGGAGTCTCTTTCTCAAACATAATGGTCTCTTCACCAACAATGATAGCTTTCAAAGTTATATTCATTCGGATAAGAGCATTGTGCAAAACAAGGAACATAAGAAACAAGATTGAATAAATCAACATATAGATGATTGAATCACAACAACTAAAATACTTGCTTGAGATAGAGAGGAATAGGTTTACCAACTCAACATAAAATTAAAAGATAGGCCCTTTGCAGCAGGAAACAGGGATTAACAAGTTTTATAAAGGTTCCAAAAATTATGGTACTCATTAGCTTTGGGCTCTCATTACCCCTATAATAAGCATCTTGAAGTGATTAAGGTTAATGTGATGGCAAATATGAGTTATATGCTTGACAAATCACAAGTTGAAAATCCATGCCCCTTGAATACGAGAACCGAGGCCTCATGCTACTCAACTTTGGTCCCAGGTAAGTTCTTGTCATTATAAGTATATGTGTATCATAGAGAACCGCCAACGGGGTACCCCTTGTCCCATGACACAGGAGTTATCCCATATCAAAATTACAAGGCAACGGATAGTGGGCATCTCAGTGATCTTTTTATTTGCTATTTGCATAGTTTTTTATTGAGGATGCTTCATAGAATAACCACTATGGTTTTGCTGCAAGTTTCCACCATGCTTAGGCATGGTTTAGGCTAGCCGCCCAGGCGTTTCTCTAACACATATACAAAATCCATGGACTTACAAGCTCCCATCTCATTTCACACCGACGTCATCCATAACAAAAGAACATGATATCAACTAAATAGGAATAAGTGCAACGTTGAAAGCGTGCCCCATGACAACATGGTTTTGCTAACTCCCAACTTACAATTTGCAAGCATATAATCATCATAGATGGTCACAATGGTTCAAATTTATTGAGTGCAAGAAAATAAAGTGTGCCATCAAGTTCGTGAGATATTTACTAACTAATTTTCTCATATCAATTTTTTTAATTTGGAAGTTAGATAAAACTCAAGAATTTACTTGAAATAGCAATAATGCTAATAGGTGGATATGGTGGACACAAATGGCAAAGGTTTTGGTTCAAGGATTGGATGCAGGAGAATCATTCCCTCTCAGTACAGGTTTTTGGCTAGCAAGGCTGGGTAGCAAGCAGAAGAGTTGATTGAAACAAGCAAACATACACATGATAGAAACAATCATGCAATCTTCCTTGGAAGCACAAACAATCTTTGTAGGGGTTCGTAGCATGGAAAACAAAAAATTTCTATCGCATACAAACAAACAAGCCAAGATCTATCTACTAGATTGTAGCAACGAGTCAATGGAATAACTTACCCTCGAAGATTCCAAAGTGTTTAACGAGAGCGGATTCTCGTGGGTGATGTAGTCGTACTCTTTCCGATCTCAAGATCGTGTAGACGATCCTTCCGGCGCTGCGTTCCGGCAGCGCTCCCGCAGTCGGTCACACGTTCGGTACTCGACGAAGACCTTCCTCTCCCTTGTTCCAGCAGGCAGCGGAGGTTGTAGCACTCTCCTCGCGATTCCGGCAGCACAACGGCGTGGTACCGGAAGTAGAGGGGAGATCCCGCAGGGCTTCGCCTTAAGCCGGAGCGAGTATGGTGGATTATGAGAGAGGGCTATTAGTGGTCTAGAGATTAGACACACCAATTAGAAGGCTCTAAACCGCAGGCTAAAGCAATTAGAAGCTCTAGACCAAACGGCTCTAAACCTGAGATTAGAGGTGGAAACTTGTGTGTCTCAAGGAGGAGCCCTGCCCCTCCTTTTATGGGTGGAGGGGCCTTGGCGCGCCAGGGGAGGGAGGGAGTCCCTCCCCAACTCGGCCTAGGGCTGGGCGCCGGCCTGGAGGAGTGGGACTCCTCCTCCAAGTTGGTTCCAACTCCTCTTGCTTGTTTCCCACAGTTTCCTGTTTTCCACAGTTTCCTGTTTTAGCCGTTTGACTTTCAAACTGGCAATTTGACTTTCATGTTTTTGGAACAGCAAGAACACTTAGTACATGATGCAATCATTCAATGACACACTCATGTACCCTCCCCCCCGGAGTGCCGGACAATCCGGAACCTTCTAGAACATTCCCGATGAAAACACCGGAATCATTCCCGAACTCCGAAACGGGACTTTCCTTATATGAATCTTATTCTCCGGACCATTCCGGATCACCTCGTGATATCCCGGATCCCATCCGAGACTCCGAACAACATTCGGTCTCTTTCTCATAATACCATAACTACTCAAAACAACGTCGAATCCTTAAGTGTGTCTCCCTACGGTTCGTGAATTATGCGGACATGATCGAGACACTTCTCCGAACAATAACCAATAGAGGAATCTGGAAATTCATATGGCTCCCACATATTTCTACGATTACTTTGCGATCGAATGAACCACTTACATACGATACCAATTTCCCTTTGTCTCACGATATGTTACTTATCCGAGGTTATGATCGTCGGTATCTCTGCATACCTAGTTCAACCTCGTTACTGATAAGTACTCTTTTCTCGTTCCCGTGATATGTGATCCCTTGTGACCAAGTCACATGCTTGCAAGCCAATTGGATGACATTCCACCGAGAGGGCCCAGAGTATATCTATCCGTCATGTGGATGGACAAATCCCACTCTTGATCCATGTGTTTCAACCAATACTTTCCGAACACTTAATGCCACCTTCATAGCCACCCAGTTACGGTGTGGTGTTTGATGTCATCAAAGCATCCATCTGGTAAAGGTGATATGCATGATCTCATGGTCGAAGGAATTAGGTTACTATGTATCAGAAAGCATATAGCAATTGAACTATTGAAATGACTTGATCTTTATGCTACGCTTATCTATAGGAGTATGTCCACCATATCATTCTCCTAACGATATGATCTTGTTGTTGATAACATCTCAATGTTCATGATATGGAAACCACAATCATTTAATCAACCAACAAGCTAGTGAAGTATAGAGGCTATACTAGGGACTTCAATTTAAGTTTACAATTCACACAAGTATTAATGTTTCCCTGTTAATACTATTATAGCATGAATGTAAACATTTATCATAAACACAAAGATATAATAATAATTACATTTATTATTGCCTCTAGGGCATATCTCCAACAGTCTCCCACTTGCACTAGAGTCATCTAATCTAGATTACATGGTAATATACCGAACACCCATGGCAGTTTGGTGTTGGTCATGTTTTGCCCTCGGGAGAGGTTTAGTCAACGGATCCGCCACATTCAGATCTGTGTGTACTTTGCAAATATTTATATCCCCATCCTGGATATGTTCTCGAATAGCGTGAAAACGTAGCTTGATATGCTTCAGCTTCTTGTGTGACCTTGGTTCTTGCGCATTGGCTATGGCGCCCATGTTATCACAGTAGATAGACATTGGGTCCAGCGCACTAGGAACCACACCCAGCTCTGTAATGAACTCTTTCATCCATATCGCTTCTTGTGAAGCCTCCGAAGCAGCCATGTATTCCGATTCAGTTGAAGATCTCCCCACAACGCTTTGCTTTGCACTCCTCCAGCTAACTGCTGCACCATTCAAAATAAATACGTATCCAGATTGTGATTTAGAATCATCCGGATCGGTGTTCCAACTAGCATCGGTGTAACCATTAACAACGAGCTGTTCATCACCTCCATAAGAAAGAACCATATCCTTAGTTCTTCTCAAGTACTTAAGGATGTTTTTGACCGCTGTCCAATGATCCACTCCTGGATCACTTTGATATTTGCTAGTTAAACTAACAGCATATGCAATGTCGGGTCTAGTACATAGCATGGCATACATTAGAGATCCTATGGCTGAGGCATAGGGAGTCTTACTCATCCTTTCTCTATCTTCTGCCGATGTTGGACTTTGAGTTTTACTCAAGGTCGTATTGGGCAACATGGGCAAGAACCCTTTCTTGCTTTCTTCCATTCCAAACTTCTTTAGAACTTTGTCCAAATATGTACTCTGTGACAATGATATTTGGCGTTTCGATCTATCTCTATAAATCTTTATGCCTAATATGTAAGCTGCTTCGCCAAGATCCTTCATTGAAAAACTATTATTCAAATATTCCTTGACACTATTAAGAAGGTCTACATCATTCCCAATCAACAATATGTCATCCACATATAGTATTAAGAATGCTACAGAGCTCCCACTCACTTTCTTGTAAATACAAGCTTCTCCATAAGTTTGTATAAAACCAAAACATTTGATAACCTTATCAAAACGTTGATTCCAACTTCGGGATGCTTGCTTCAATCCATAGATGGACCTTTGAAGTTTGCATACCTTGTTAGCATCTTTAGGATCGACAAAACCTTTGGGTTGCATCATATACAACTCTTCATCAATATCTCCATTGAGGAATGCTGTTTTGACATCCATCTGCCATATCTCATAATCATAATATGCAGCGATTGCTAACATAATCCTCACAGACTTTAGCTTCGCTACCGGTGAGAAAGTCTCATCGTAGTCAACTCCTTGAATTTGTCGAAACCCTTTTGCGACAAGTCGAGCTTTATAGACAGTAACATTACCATCAGCATCTGTTTTCTTCTTGAAAATCCATTTGTTCTCGACAGCCTTCCGGCCATCCGGTAAGTCCACCAAAGTACATACTTGGTTTTCGTACATGGATCCAATCTCGGATTTCATGGCTTCTTGCCATTTATTGGAATCTGGGCTCATCATCGCTTCCTCATATGTCTCGGGGTCATCGGTGTTGTCCACCAACATGACACTCATAACGGAATCATACCAATCTGGAGTGGTACGAGTTCTCGTTGACCTCCGAGGCTCTGTAGCAACTTCAACCGAAGTTTCATGATCACCATCATTAGCTCCCTCTCTAATTGGTGCAGGCACCACAGGAACTTCTTCCGGTGCTGCGCTACTCGCAATTTCGAGAGAAGGTTCGACAACCTCGTCGAGTTCTACTTTCCTTCCAGTCACTTCTTTCGAGAGAAATTCCTTCTCTAGAAAGGATCCATTCTTGGCAACGAAGATTTTGCCTTCGGATCTATGATAGAAGGTATACCCAATAGTTTCCTTCGGGTATCCTATGAAGACGCATTTTTCCGCTTTGGGTTCAAGCTTGTCCGGCTGTAACTTCTTTACATAGGCTTCGCATCCCCAAACTTTAAGGAACGACAATTTAGGTTTCTTCCCAAACCATAATTCATATGGTGTCGTTTCAACGGATTTAGACGGTGCCCTATTTAAAGTGAATGCGGCTGTTTCTAATGCATAACCCCAAAATGATAGCGGTAAATCTGTAAGTGACATCATAGAACGAACCATATCTAAGAGAGTTCGATTACGACGTTCGGACACACCATTACGCTGTGGTGTTCCCGGCGGTGTCAATTGTGAAAGTATTCCGCACTTCTTTAAATGCTCGCCAAACTCGTAACTTAGATATTCACCTCCACGATCAGAACGTAGAAATTTAATCTTCTTGTTACGTTGATTCTCTACCTCACTTTGAAACTCCTTAAACTTCTCGAAAGTTTCGGACTTATGTTTCATGAAATAGATATACCCATATCTACTCAAATCATCCGTGAAGGTAAGAACATAACGATAACCACCGCGCGATGCTACACTCATTGGACCACACACATCGGTATGTATAATTTCCAATAAGTCCGTAGCTCGCTCCATCATACCAGAAAATGGAGTCTTAGTCATTTTTCCCATCAGACATGCTTCGCATCTTTCAAGTGATTCAAAATCAAGTGATTCAAGAAGTCCATCGGAATGGAGTATTTCCAAACGTTTAGCCTCAATGTGACCAAGACGACAGTGCCACATATAGGTCGAATTATCGCTTGATTTCAAACGTTTAGCCTCAATGTTGTTGATATGTGTATTTCCACTATCGAGATTCAATAAGAATAGACCATCTATCAAAGGTGCATGTGCGTAAAACATATTACTCATATAAATCGAACAACCATTATTCTCTGACTTAAACAAGTAACCGTCTCGCAATAAACAAGATCCTGATATAATGTTCATGCTCAACGCAGGCACTAAATAACAATTATTTAAGTATAAAACTAATCCCGATGGTAGATGAAGAGGTAGCGTGCCGACCGCGATCACATTAACCTTTGATCCGTTTCCCACGCGCATCGTCACCTCATTCTTCGCTAGCTTCCGTTTATTCTGCAGCACCTGTTTCGAGTTACAAATATGAGCAACCGAACCAGTATCAAATACCCAGGCACTACTACGAATACTAGTGAGATACACATCAATAACATGTATATCAGATATACCTTTCTTCTTGATGTTGCCGTTCTTCAAATCCGCCAAGTACTTTGGGCAATTCCGCTTCCAGTGACCTTCTCCCTTGCAGTAAAAGCACTCAGTATCAGGCTTAGGTCCAGCCTCGGTCTTCTTCGCCGGTGTGGTAACTTTCTTACCACCCTTCTTGAAGTGTCCCTTTTGCTTAGACTTGCCTTTCTTGAATTTGGTGGTCTTATTGACCAACAACACTTGGTGCTCTTTCTTGATCTCCACTTCTGCAGATTTCAACATGGCAAAGAGTTCTGGCAACGTCTTGTTCATGTTCTGCATGTTGTAGTTCATCACAAAGTTCTTGTAACTTGGTGGTAGTGATTGGAGGACACGGTAAATCCCCAAAGCATTAGGAATCACTATACCCAAGCTTTGAAGTTTGTTTGCGTGCCCAGACATCTTAAGCACATGCTCACTGACGGAGCTGCCTTCTTCCATCTTGCAGTTAAAGAACTTTTCAGAAGCCTCATAACTTTCAATTGCCGCATGAGTCTCAAAAATCAATTTGAGATCCTCGACAATATCATATGGGTCTGAATCCTCAAACCTTTTCTGAAGCTCCGATTCCAAACCATACAAGATAGCACACTGAACTATGGAGTACTGATTCTTCCGAGCGAGGTAAACATTCTTTACTTCATCGGGAGCATCAGCTGCAGGTGGGTCACCCAGCGGTGCATCCAGCACATAGGTCAAATTACCAGCTGTGAGGACAATCCTCAAATTGCGGAACCAATCCGCGAAGTTGCTTCCATTGTTTTTCAACTTTTCTTTCTCTAGGAACGCATTAAAATTGATGGTAGGGGCTGCCATTGATCTACAACATAATTGCAATAGTTTAGACTAAGTTTATGACAAATTGAGTTCAAATTAATAAAGAAATTAAACTAGGTGAACTCCCACTCAAAAAAATATCCCTCACATTGTTTTAGTGATCACACGAACCAAATCCACTATATCAACACCGATCATCACGAGAGTTGATATAGTTTAAATGGCGAACAATCGTCATGTTCATCATATCTACTATATGATTCATGCTTTACCTTTCGGTGATCTGTGTTCCTGAGACCATGTCTGTACATGCTAGGCTCATCAAGATCAAACCTTAGCTACCGCATAAGCAAATCTGGCTTGCTTACGTTGTATACACTTGCGGAATCTAACACACCCGATCATCACGTGGTGCTTCGAAACAACAAGCATTAGCAACGGTGCATACTAAGGGTGAACACTTTCGAACTTGAAATTCATGTGCATGAGGGATCATCTTATAATGCTACCGTCGTCTACTAAGCAATACAAGATGCATAAATGATTAACATCACATGCAATTCATAATATGTGATATGATATGGCCTTTCTTCTTTGTGCTTCTGATCTCCATCTTCAAGCACGAACATGATCTCCATCATCACCAGCATTGCATCAAGGTCAATGACGCTTCTCCATGGTTGTCGTCCACCAACTTCAACTATTACAACTACTTTGAATAGACACGCGGGTCTTAACATAAATTAAAGACAACCATATGGCTCCTGCCGGTTGCCAACTTACAATAAGGAACATTGCATACATCAAATATAATCACAATCATGGCCATATCACATCACTGCACACCCCTGCAAAACAAAGTTAGACGCCTCTACTTTCTTTGCATATTTTATGTGGTTTGGGGCTTTCAATAAGTGTCGTTCTAACTTACGAACAAGAACCACAACATTGATACTATCATTGTTGATCACCCGTTGTAAATTGGATCTTAACTATGCTAGGAGAAACAGGCACCCGCAAAGCCACTTATGCAATACGTTGCATGTCAAGCGTGGAGCAATTCTCATGAACGATGTCATGTAAGGTTAGCCCGGGCCGCTTCATCCCAACATACCGCAAGATGCAAAGTACACAAAAAGAAATCTACAATAAAAGCATCAACGCCCACAATGACCATTGTGTTCTACTCGTGCAACAGATCTACATATAGACACGGCTCTGATACCACTGTAGGGGTTCGTAGCATGGAAAACAAAAATTTTCTATCGCATACAAACAAACAAGCCAAGATCTATCTACTAGATTGTAGCAACGAGTCGATGGAATAACTTACCCTCGAAGATTCCAAAGTGTTTAACGAGAGCGGATTCTCGTGGGTGATGTAGTCGTACTCTTTCCAATCTCAAGATCGTGTAGACGATCCTTCCGGCGCTGCGTTCCGGCAGCGCTCCCGCAGTCGGTCACACATTCGGTAATCGACGAAGACCTTCCTCTCCCTTGTTCCAGCAGGCAGCGGAGGTTGTAGCACTCTCCTCGCGATTCCGGCAGCACAACGACGTGGTACCGGAAGTAGAGGGGAGATCCCGCAGGGCTTCGCCTTAAGCCGGAGCGAGTATGGTGGATTATGAGAGAGGGATATTAGTGGTCTAGAGATTAGACACACCAATTAGAAGGCTCTAAACCGCAGGCTAAAGCAATTAGAAGCTCTAAACCAAACGGCTCTAAACCTGAGATTAGAGGTGGAAACTTGTGTGTCTCAAGGAGGAGCCCTGCCCCTCCTTTTATGGGTGGAGGGGCCTTGGCGCGCCAGGGGAGGGAGGGAGTCCCTCCCCAACTCGGCCTAGGGCTGGGCACCGGCCTGGAGGAGTGGGACTCCTCCTCCAAGTTGGTTCCAACTCCTCTTGCTTGTTTCCCACAGTTTCCTGTTTCCCACAGTTTCCTGTTTTAGCCGTTTGACTTTCAAACTGGCAATTTGACTTTCATGTTTTTGGAACAGCAAGAACACTTAGTACATGATGCAATAATTCAATGACACACTCATGTACCCTCCCCCCCCCCCCCCGGAGTGCCGGACAATCCGGAACCTTCTAGAACATTCCCGATGAAAACACCGGAATCATTCCCGAACTCCGAAACGGGACTTTCCTTATATGAATCTTATTCTCCGGACCATTCCGGATCACCTCGTGATATCCCGGATCCCATCCGAGACTCCGAACAACATTCGGTCTCTTTCTCATAATACCATAACTACTCAAAACAACGTCGAATCCTTAAGTGTGTCTCCCTACGGTTCGTGAATTATGCGGACATGATCGAGACACTTCTCCGAACAATAACCAATAGAGGAATCTAGAAATTCATATGGCTCCCACATATTTCTACGATTACTTTGCGATCGAATGAACCACTTACATACGATACCAATTTCCCTTTGTCTCACGATATGTTACTTATCTGAGGTTATGATCGTCGGTATCTCTGCATACCTAGTTCAACCTCGTTACTGATAAGTACTCTTTTCTCGTTCCCGTGATATGTGATCCCTTGTGACCAAGTCACATGCTTGCAAGCCAATTGGATGACATTCCACCGAGAGGGCCCAGAGTATATCTATCCGTCATGTGGATGGACAAATCCCACTCTTGATCCATGTGTTTCAACCAATACTTTCCGAACACTTAATGCCACCTTCATAGCCACCCAGTTACGGTGTGGTGTTTGATGTCATCAAAGCATCCATCTGGTAAAGGTGATATGCATGATCTCATGGTCGAAGGAATTAGGTTACTATGTATCAGAAAGCATATAGCAATTGAACTATTGAAATGACTTGATCTTTATGCTACGCTTATCTATAGGAGTATGTCCACCATATCATTCTCCTAACGATATGATCTTGTTGTTGATAACATCTCAATGTTCATGATATGGAAACCACAATCATTTAATCAACCAACAAGCTAGTGAAGTATAGAGGCTATACTAGGGACTTCAATTTAAGTTTACAATTCACACAAGTATTAATGTTTCCCTGTTAATACTATTATAGCATGAATGTAAACATTTATCATAAACACAAAGATATAATAATAATTACATTTATTATTGCCTCTAGGGCATATCTCCAACAATCTTAACTTGAGAATACTAAGCTTATGAGCCAAACAAGAAAGAAGGATAATGAAGTAACAAATCTACAAGTATTTTTCTCTTTTCTACTCAAGCCTCAAAATATTGTTGCTACTGACCAAAGCAAAGTTTTCCAAAACTAACTAAATTTACTTGATGCTCCCATAGTGATACCAATACTAACAACAAGATCAATCATATAACATAAATTTCAAACTAAAATAAGATGTGCAAAAAGTAAATGATAAAACTTCTCATTAATATTCCATAATGGCAACTCACACCAAGGAATACATAGATAACCAACTAAAGGAGATATACTTCCACACTGCAAACCATCGTATATGATAACTTCTCTACTCATTATATGACTCTATTAAAAAGCTAAAAAGATAAAAGATAATGATGTGATACTGTGGCACTCCCCCAAGCTTGTAACAAACCAAGGGGATGCCAAACCTGCTGATGAATTACTCCTTCAGTGATGGTGGTGATTTCTCGATAAGCCTTTCAACCAATTTCTTCAAATCCTCAATCTCGAAGGTGAGATTACGAATCATCTCCGAATTGTGCTCAATACGGTTCATGAACATGTCGAGTTGTGAGTCCTAGCTCTTGTAATTCTTTCCCACTCTTCCTCCTTAAAGTATTCTTTCCCTGCATGGTTAGAACGAGGCATATCCCAATTGGAGGGTAACTTTCCCTTAGGCATCTTTTGGAAATGATGCTCATATATAAGAGTATGGAAGGGGTTCTTGATGCGTGTAGGAAGTGACCGTGGAGGTGACCGTGGAGCTAAGCAATGACACAGAGCTCTCTCTCCAGTGGTTATCTATGCAGTCCTCTTGAACTTGACAGGATTTTCCACCACTCCAATGCTTGCAATGGTGGCGCGGGTGTGCGGACGCTGGTCTTCCTCCACTTCTTATTCAACTTCAACCTCGATCTCCTCCTCCTGCTTGGGGTTTTGGATATCATGTTTCGCAGGCTTCTTGCCCTTGTCGTCGTTGGTGGAGACCAGGGTGCTTCTAAACTTGAGAATAGCTCCTGGCAGAAACAGATCGAAGCAAAAACACGAGGAGAAAACGATATACGGACCTCGGGGGATCCGGGGGATTATATATCACAAAGTTTAACGAAAAAGGAAGGTACTGGTAGAAAACGTGTCAAAGATGAACTTCGAGGTGGCCACACCAACTGGTGGCGCGGCCAGGTGGGCCCGCTCCTAGGGGTGGTCTGAGCCCCGGACTCCGTTTCCATCCCTCTTTTGACTCATAATCTTCCATATTAAATAAAAACTACAAAAATATAAGTTGGAATGTTTTTCGCAAACCTTTTCTTACCAAAACTATTACCTATTCGAAAACGGACTTTGCAGATTCCTGAATTTGGTCTTTAATAAATTCTCCTGGAGTAACCACTTGAATAATATCAATATCTTCATTATAAGAATCTCTAGAAATATAATGTTTGAGCCTTTGACCATTCACCACTTGCGTAGTGTTGTCTCTCAATGAAGAAATTTTTATTGCACCTGAACGATACACCTCTTCAATAATAAACGGTCCTTCCCATTTTGAGAGTAATTTTCCTGCAAAAAATCAGAGACGAGACCTATACAATATCACTTTCTCACCAACATGGAACTCTCTCTTAAGAATTCTCCTATCATGCCATTTTTTAACTTTTTCTTTAAAGAGTCTAGCATTTTCATAAGCTTCACTTCTCCACTCATCTAAAGAACTCAAGTCAAGCAATCTTTTCTTAGCAGCAAGTTTTAAATCTCTATTAAGTTCTTTCACTGCCCAAAAAGCTTTGTGTTCTAATTCTAAAGGCAAGTGACAAGCTTTTCCATAAACCATTTTGTAAGGATACATTCCCATAGGATTTTTATAATCAGTTCTATAAGCCCATAAAGCATCATTCAACTTACTGGCCCAATTTTTTCTAGATTTATTAACAGTTTTTGCAAGATAGATTTAATTTATCTATTTGATAATTCTACTTGCCCACTTGTTTGGGGATGATAAGCTGAAGCAATTCTATGATTAACATCATATATAGCAAGGGTCTTCCTAAAACCACCATGAATAAAATGAGAACCTCCATCAGTCATAAGATATCTAGGCACACCAAACCTAGGAAAAATAACATCCTTAAGCATTTTTAAAGAGGTTTCACCATCAGCACTTTTTGTAAGTATGGCTTCTAACCACTTAGTAACATAATCAACAGCAACAATAATATGAGTATAACCTTCTGAAGGAGGAAAAGGACCCATAAAGTCAAATCCCCAACAGTCAAATGGTTCAATAACAAGAGAATAATTCATAGTCATTTCATTGCGTCTAGAAATATTACGAACTCTTTGACATTCATCACATGATAAAATAAACATTCTCGCATCTTTAAAAAGAGAAGGCCAATAAAAACCTAATTGTAGAACCTTTTGTGCGGTTCTATCTCCAGCATGATGTCCTCCATAAGCACTACCATGACATTTTCTCAATATCTTTCGTTGTTCATATTCTGGAACACATCTTCGCATAATACCATCCACTCCTTCTGTATATGATTGTCGGTCATCCCAAAAGTAATGCCTCAAATCATAAAAGAATTTCCTTCTTTGCTGAGCTATAAAGGTTGGAGGCAAATACATGGAAACAATAAAGTTAGCATAATCAGCATACCAAGGACTCTCTCATGAGCTTACCTTTATTGCAGCAAATTGTTCATTTGGAAAACTATCATTAACAGGAATAGGATCAAAAGAAATGTTTTCCAATCGACAAATTATTAGCAACAGGATTTTCAGCACCTTTTCTATCTACAATATGTAAATCGAACTCTTGTAAAAGCAACACCCATCTAATAATCCTAGGCTTAGCATCTTTCTTTGTCATAAGGTATCTAATAGTAGCATGATCAGTATGAATAGTAACTTTTGAATCAACAATATAAGGTCTAAAGTAAAGACTATAGCTAAGAACTCTTTTTCAGTAGTAGCATAGTTCTTTTGAGCAGCATCAAGAGTCTTACTAGCATAATGAATAACATTCAACTTCTTATCTATTCGCTGTCCAAGAGTAGCACCTACAGCAAAATCACTAGCATCACACATAATTTCAAAGGGTAAATTCCAGGCAGGTGGTTGGACAATAGGAGCAGTAGTTGAATCTTTCTTTAGAGTTTCAAAAGCTTCCTTACAATCATCACCAAAAACAAAAGGTACATCTTTTTGGAGAAGATTAGTAAAAGGCTTTGATATCTTGGAGAAATCTTTAATAAACCTGCTATAGAAACCAACATGACCAAGGATACTATGAATACCTTTAACATCCCTGAGACATGGCATTTTCTCAATTGCTTCAACTTTGGCTCTATCAACTTCAATACCTCTTTCAGAAATTTTATGTCCAAGGAAAATTCCTTCATTAACCATAAAGTGGCATTTCTACCAATTAAGAACAAGATTAGTTTCTTCACATCTCTTCAAAACTTTATCAAGATTGTGCAAACAATTATCAAAAGAAGTTCCATAGACGGAGAAATCGTCCATGAATACTTCCATAGTTTCTTCACAAAAACCATGAAAGATAGCAGACATACATCTTTGAAAAGTAGCAGGAGCATTACACAAACCAAAAGGGATACGCCTATAAGCATAAGTTCATAAGGACACGTAAATGTGGTTTTATCTTGATCTTTCTTTCTAACAACAATTTGAGAGAACCTAGAATAACCATCAACAAAACAAAAATGAGTCTTCTTAGACAACCTTTCTAACATTTGACCAATAAAAGGTAAAGGATAATGATCTTTCTTAGTAACTTTGTTAACATTTCTAAAATCAATGCACATCCTATAACCAACTACAACTCTTTGAGGAATAAGCTCATAATTTTAATTAGGCACAACAATAATTCCTCCTTTCTTAGGGACACAATGAACAGGAGTAACCCATCTACTATTATCAATAGGATAAATAATACTAGCATCAAGAAGTTTCAATACCTCATTTCTTACCACTTCCTTCATCTTAGGAATTAAACGTTGTTGATGTTCAACAACTGGTTTTGCATCAGGTTCCATTTAATAGCATGCTGACATATAGTAGGAGAGATCCCTTTTAAATCATCAAGAGTATAACCCATAGCTCCTCGGTGTCTCTTCAATACTTCCAATAATATTTCCTCTTCCTTTCCTAAAAGTTTATAACTAATAATAGCAGGATATATTTTCTTATCATCAGGATAAGCATATTTAAAATCATCAGGTAGAGGTTTTAGATCGAAAACAGGATCCTCTTTAGGTGGTAATGTGGTACCCAAAACTTCCACAGGTAGATTATGCTTAAGCATCTTAGGTTGACGAAGAAGAATCTCGTCAATCTCATTTCTTTCTTCCATGAAGATCTCACTTTCACGATCTTCCATATATTGCTGCAAAGCATCGTTAGGATCAAGAGCAATAGAAGCAAGTTGTTCAACACTAAAATCTTCATTAGGCAATTCATTTTCATAAGGAGCTTTAGAAAATTTAGAAAAATTAAACTCATAAGATTATCCATCAAATTTAGTTAAAAATTTCTCCTTCTTACAATCTATAATAGCTCCACAAGAGTTCAAGAAAGGTCTACCAAAAATGATAGGACGAGTTTTACTAGCAGCTGAACCAAGTACTAGAAAATCAGCAAGATATTTAGTCTTACCGCAAAGAACTTCCACATCTCTTACAATACCAATTGGAGAGATGGTATGTCTATTAGCAAGCTAAATAACAACATCAATTTATTCAAGTTCACAGGACCAATTTCATGCATCATTTCTCTTTAAAGCTTATAAGTAATAGCACTTGAACTTGCACCAATATCACATAAACCATAATAGCAATGATCACCTATTCTAACCGAGATCACAGAGACACTAGCTTTCCTAGTTCTACTAGGATGTGAAACAATATTAGAAGCATCTTCACAAAAGATAATGTGTCCATCTTCTACATTTTTAGTGACAAGGTCTTTCACTATTGCTACTGCAGGTTCAACATTTATTTGTTCATCAGGTTCTACAGCTTTCTTTGTACTTTTGTTAACCACACTAGTTATCATAGCATGTTCCTTTACCTTAGCTGGGAAAGTTATTTTCTCAATATAAGGTTCAGGCAAAATACGATCAACAGTACAAACTTCAAAATACTTGTTCCATTCCTTTTTTGGAATATCAAGATAAGAGGCAAAGGCCTTAATTTTTTTTGCAAGTATTTGAGAATCAAGACCATAAACAGCACTAATTTTACAAAAGTCATCAGTTCCCATAAAAGATTTAATGCATTCATAATCATAATTTATACCTGACTTTCTTCCTTTGTCATTCTCCCATGCTTCGGTATTTTCTTGAATACGATCGAGAAGATCCCATTTAGCTTCTTCTTTCATACGTGTAAATGATCCAGCACAAGAAGCATCCAATAAATCCTTATCATGAAGAGGAAGCCTTGCATAGAAGTTATTAATAATAATATTACTCAGGAGCTCATGAATGGGACATTTGAGCATTAGTGACTTCAATCTCCCCCAAGCTTGGGCAATACTCTCTCCATCATGAGGCCAAAAATTATATATTTGATTCCAATCTTTATGAATCTCACTAGGAGGATAGAATTTAGAATAAAAGAGAGGTAGAATTTCCTCCCATTCAATAGATCGGCCATTCTTCAGCAGCTTATACCATTCTGCAGCTCTGCCTTTCAATGATATAGAGAATATATTTATCTTAACTTGATCCATTGTAATACCTACACACTTGAACAACTTGCATAATTCATACGGAAAGATCAAATGATCACCAGGATGGACAGTTCCATCTCCAAAATAGCAGTTATTCATAACACGTTCAACAATTTTCATAGGTATTTTTATAAGGATCCAATTCAGCAGGTGGTGGTTCATCTACTACCTTAGAAGTGATAGTAGTTTTCCCAAATAGGAAATCAAGTGTGTTATCCATGATGAAATAAAATAACAAACAGAAATAAAAACAATACTCATAGTAGAAATTTCCTTTACCAATTCCACTCTTCAATAGCGCTTCACTCCCCGGCAACGGCGCCAGAAAATAGTCTTGATGACCCACAAGTATAGGGGGTGTATCGTAGTACTTTTGATAAATAAGAGTGTCGAACCCAACGAGGAGCAAAAGGTTTTGACAAGTGGTTTGGATCAAGGATTCACTGTAAATACCAGCAAATGGATTTTTAGTGGTTTTTGGAAATGCAAATAAATAAAGTGCGAGTAAATAAAGGAAAATAATAATAATAGCAGCGAGTGGCCCAATCCTTTCTTCAGAAAAGGACAAGCCGGTTGTATTACTTATGATGACCAAACGTTCTCGAGGACACATGAGAATATTGTCAAGTGCTTTCGCTTCATATAGTCGATTAATCTTCATTGGTTGGATAAGTGTTATGGGGGTGAACCTATGCTAATGTACTACCCCAACTTGGAGTAATACACACTTGTGATTATACCCCTTGCAAGCATCCACAACTACAAGAAATTAATTAAGATAAAAAATCTAACCACATCATTAAAATCTGAGATCCTACACTCCCTAATGCAATGGTTTCCTAACGGGGGTTTAGGTTTCTGTCACTCCGGCAACCCCACAAATAGTAGCCAAATACACAATGCATTTTCCTAGGCCCATAAAGGTGAAGTATCATGTAGTCAACGTTCACATGACACTACTATAATAATAGCACCACAACATAAATATCAAACCATTAAATATTACTCAACGTAATTCCACTACTAACAACATGACTTCTCCCATGTACTCAATAACTAAATGAACTACTCATAAGACATCATATGGATCAAGATCAGAGATGAAATAATGATAAGTAACAATCTGAACATGAACAATAATCCAATGGTTTCACTCAATAGCATCAACTACAACAAGTAATCAACATCGGGAAAGTTTCCCCTATGAACTACACAAGATTCAACCGAATTGTTATAGCGGTATGGCGTGGTGGTGATGGTGCTGGTGGTTATGATGATGAGGATGATGATGATCCCTATGAAGCCCAGCTAGATGATGGTGTCGATGGCGATGATATCCCATCTCTGGGGAGGAATTTCCCCGGCAGATTTCTACCTGCCGGAGAGCTTTTTCTCTCTTGTAGTTTCCGCCCCGCAGAGGCGGCAGAATATTTCTATGATGGATCCCCGAGTCTTAGGTTTTCGGGAGGAAGATATACACGAAAGGGCGATGCCAGAGGTGTGCCAGGGTGGCTAGACCACCTGTCCTAGCGGCCTAGGGGGCCGCGCTAGGGGTGGTGTGGGCCCCCTGTGGCCCATCTCCACTCCCTCTTTTGGATATCTACATCTTCTGGAAAAATAGGAATTTCCGTATGTTTTCTAGAATTTTCTGATCTTAAGAAATATTGCATCTGGACAATGATTTTTCCAGTAGAATTCTGACTCCGGCAGTTAATTCTCCCAAAATCATCAAACATGCAAAATAGATTAAATAACATAGTATCATATCTAAATATGAAATATATCAATGAATAACAGTAAATTATGATATAAAATAGTGATGCAAAATGGATGTATCACACATTGCCTGCCAATCCAAGGCCTTCACTGTCATCAACGGCGAGCTTTACAAGTGAAGCATCACCGGGTCGACCAACCACGTGTCACCAATTGTGACGGGAAGAGCATCCTCCTCGACATCCACAAAGGCATCTACGACCACCATGCTAGCTGTCGTGCCTTGGTCGCCAAAGCCTTATGGGTTGTCTTCTACTAGCCAACGGCGATGTGCGATGCCAAACGCATAGTCGAAAAATGCAATGCGTGCCAACGGTTCCCTGGTAAGCCGCACACACCGGGCTCGGAGCTGCGAACAATACCGGTAGGCTGTCCCTTCGCGTAATAGGGACTCTACATGGTCGGCAAGTTGCATAAGTCCCTGTCTGGAGGCTATGTCTTCCTCTTGGTCACAGTCGACAAGTTCACCAAATGGATTGAGGCCATGCCCATCACCAACCAAACCGGCGCCACCTCCGTCAAGTTCTTCGAGACCATTGTCTATAGGTTCGGGGTGCCGCATAGCTTCATCATCGACAATGGAACGAACTTCAACTCAAAGGATTTCCTGGACTTCTGCGACGACCTCGACATCAACGTAACCTTCACCTCAGTCGCGCATCCGTAGACCAATGGCCAAGTCGAAAAGGCCAACAACCTCATTTGCAACAGGATCAAGAAGAGACTCATGCGACCTCTCAGAAGAGTGGCGGAAGCCTGGGCAGACGAACTTCCCTTTGTCCTATGGAGCTTATGCACAACGCCAAGCAGCGCCACTGGCTACACACCTTTCTTCATGGTGCACGGCGCCAAAGCTATGCTAGCTGCCAAGGTGCGCTACAAGGCCCCACGGGTCGTTGCTTATAGCGAGGCCGAATCAACAGCCGCACTCGAGGACTCCATAGACTTTCTAGACGAGGCACGCGACATTGCTGCCACCAGTTCAACAGTGTATCAGCAAAGCCTCCGCAACGACCACAACCGACGGCTGCAACCAAGGTCCTTCGTCGAAGGAGACCTCTTCATGCGACTCAAGCCAAAGGGGCATCTGAAGCTCGAGTCACCCTGGGAAGTACCCTACATGGTCACCAAAGTGATTCCAGGTGGCGCCTACCACCTCAAGGACGTCGAGTCCGTAGTGGCATACTCCAATCCCTGGAACATCGCACAACTATGGCGCTTCTAGCCTTAGCCGTTTTTACTTACAATAAGTCTTCTCAGCCATGCTATTCAGCCAAACCCTATATTTCCTTCTATATGATGAATAAAAGCTAGGTTCCTTGACCAATATGTCTTTTCCTTCTGCAAATTTACATTGACAAAATACACTCGGGGGCTACGCCTCACCCGACGACTTCGTCGAATCCTTACTACTAAATCCACCTGAGTAGCTGACTATGTCATCGAACCCTTGAAAACTCTAGCCTAGTTGCAACCCAACTGATAGGCTGGCAAGGAGCAGAGATCGACAAGAGCGCTAGGCTAACAAAAAGGGCATGCAAATTCACAAGAAAAGCATAACATGTAGTATATTGTGCAAATCTTACAAGGGCAACAACATCCCAATCGAAACTATACAAATTTTACATTGTTTTACATGACACCTGTAGGAGAAAGTTCGCCACTAATAATGCTGAAGCAACACATTGGTCCGCTCATCAAAGAGCCAAAAATGTCTTTGGCATGCTTGGAAACCGCTCGGTGGTGCGGGCACATGTCCCATTCCATGCCATCCGGAGGAACAGGCGAACCCGCTGCTATCTCCGGCACATCTACATCCCGGCGGTGCAGACGAACAAGGGTCAACGCTGCCTTGGAATCTCCGACAAGTTGCTGCCGCACAAAATCCTTCACGACACCCACACTCCGAAACTTTCCCAGCAACCCCAAGAAACTGGACGGAGCCACATCCAACAGGAATATGGCGACGAAGATAGATGTGACGGCCAATATCGCGCGTTTCAGGACCCCAAGGACCTGATGGACACGGTTTTGCACCGTTTCCACCACAATCGCTCGGCCGCGGTCCATCCAGAAGAACCCTATAGCCTTCGGCTCTTGCTGGGTGAGGCAACTTAGCCGAATATCGACGCGCTCTTTCTCCTCCCATGGAATGAGATTGACAAATGCAAAGAGAAACAACTCACCAGCCAAGCACAAAGAAACTAGTGCAGCACTCGAAAATTTGAGTATTACTCACATTGCAATTTCTCACCAATCTGCCGAAATTCCTCAAGGATATACTTCTCCTTACGATTGCTCGCTCGTTATTCGACTTCCACAAATCTGCGTAGCCATGGATAATGGCGACATCCTTCTCTAGGCTCCAGATGCGGTCACGCAGCAGCGACAACAACGACTCCTCGCTCGCCCTCGGCTAAGCAGCGACCAGGGGAACATGCTAGGTCACTGGAACAATACTTGAAGAGCCCTATGATGCGCAAAGCAACAATCAATAAGGACAAGACAAAATGCACGAACAAAGGAAGCATATATTAACATCTGAAGCTACTACGTAGCATTTCATAACATCATTTGATATAGATGATGGGGATATGCCTACCGGGTATACCCAGCAGGGCGTTTCCGACCGGCCCAGGAACTGGCGAGTGGGCCTGCAGGACGGCGACTGGATCAAGACCTGGCGTATATTCAAGCGACTGGAAGTTGAAGGCCCAGGAGAGTAGATAGGCCCAGTCGGATTAGGTTAAACGATTGCCGAAACCTTAAATGATTCGGTTGAGATCTGTAAACCCTAGGAGGGTGAGTCTATATAAACCTCCCTAGAGGGCGTGTAGAAGATACATTCCATCATCCACCCAAGCGACTCGCTGCCTAGCTGTCGAGCTCGCCCCATTGTACTCTCATCATAATACAATCTAGAAGGAGTAGGTCTTTACCCTCCGAGGGGTCGAACCTGGGTAAAACCCTATGTCTCCGCCCTCATCTCGCACCGCAGATGGCTGGCCGCCCTTGCCCCATGTTCTACTACTCGCTGCCGATTGCAGCATCTGCCGTGGTCATTCCCACGACAGTGGCGCCCACCGTGGGGCCTGGCCGGTCTGGCCGGTGTTTTGCGGCGAGATCCAATCTTCCCATCAACGAGTCGATCGCCACCGGCCGCATGATAGCGATCGGCGAGATGCTCCAAATCTTGCCGAGCAGCTACGTCCCGGCGGCGCGACCCGTCACGCACAGCATGATCCTGCCGGTTGGCACGATCAGTCTCTTCGTCGGCCTCACCGACGTCATCGTCTCGGAGGACTCGGCTCGCATCCGCGAGTCGCCGCCATGCGATCGGCTCTTCGAGAGTCAGGTCCGCACGATCCACCGCCTCGCCTCCGAGTACGACTCGGCCCACAGTGATGTGGCTGAAACCACCGCGGCAGCGGAAGACGCGGCCCTCAACGACGACGCCGACTCGGCGACCCCGACGTCACTCGCCGGATCCATCATCGCGGATTCGCCCGCGGGCTCCATCACCCAGGTCTCCAACGTTGGAGACTTTGAGGATCCCTCCATCCTTGGGATCTTCAACTTCGACTCCGGGTCGGAAAACTCCGCCGATCTCCGCGACGGGACCGGTCACCACGCCGCGACCTACATGGCGACTGGCGCCGACCCACCGGAGGATCCCTTCTCCACCCCGATCCCTCCCAACGCAACGGCAACGGAGGTCGAGGAACTTCGCCTGAAGCTTGCGGAAGCAGTCCGCAAGGAGCAAGCCGAGCGCGAAAAATTTCGCCTCGAGCAGGTGACGGAGCAGGAGCTATCGCGCTACCACCAACAACGAATCAGGTTGCGCTTGAACTCCACCGTCCAGGGGCGCGCCCTGAACTTCGACGACGAGAATGACCCGGCCCGTGTGGCCGAGCGCGCGATCTGCGAGAACGCGCCACCAGGAGGAAGCGCCCGGCCCCCACAAGGGTCGACGGCGAATGGCGCCCCACCTCCACCCAACCGCGCACCCCCCAGGGACCAGCCGCGGATCGTGGTCTCCTCATGGGACGAGACGCGAACGGCCTACCACTATTCTCCACCCCGATGGACAACCTCGTGGCGGGCTGAGCAGCGGCCAACAACATCACGGCCACCGGTGACGGCGCCCTACAGATCCAGTACGTCAAGGCCTTGCTCGCAAAGGCGGTCGAGCAACAAAACGCAGGCGTCGACTCATAGGGTCAGATGTACTCGCGTTCATCGCGCATCAGAACGGCCTCAAGCGGCCGCCATTAGCGGCAAACACCCTCAACTGCCCGCCACCCGAACCACTGCAGCTCCAACACCGACCCGCGAACGCGGCACTCTCCACCAACGACCCCAGGCCGGCGACCAACTTCGTCGCTGCCAACGGCCAGCCCGTCGACGCCCACACCCACATCATCAACAACCAGAGCTGGCGCGCACGACAGCCCGACGACCTGCGACATACCCTAACCAACCGCCGCAACGGCGAGCCGAGGGGGTCGCTAATTCGACTCGGGCCCCGGTGCTTCGGACCAATGATCCGAGGCGAAAGATACCCGGCGAACTTCAAAGCGCCGAAGGAAATAGAGAAGTACGACCCCACGTACGATCCCTCCGTGTGGCTGGACACTTACCTCATGGCAATGGGGATCGCCGGCCACACCGATCTACTCGCCGCCCTCTACCTCCCCCTGATGATGGAGGGGGCTTGCAGGAAGTGGATCAACACTCTCCCCGCGGACAGCATTGACTCCTGGGAAGAGATACGCGACGCCTTCGTCAGGCACTTCGAGGGTTCATACACCCGTGCCACCACCATCGAGGACCTGGAACGATGCGTCTAGGGACCTCGCGAGTCGACCCGCAGCTGGGTCCAACGATGGCAAGAACTGTGGTACAACGCGGTCGGTATCCACCCAGACACCGCAATCCACTACTTCAAGACCTCGTGCCGCTACGAGCCCCTGGTTTCCAAGCTCAAACGAGCATACCGAACACTCGACAACATACGGAACCTCCTTGAGATCGCCAAAAGATACGCGGAGGAAGACCCAAACCAAGAAACCGACGACGAGTCGGGAGGACAACGCTGCATGAGCGGCAACGACAACGGACGACGATCCGATCTACGCTACAGCAACACTCGCCTCACCGGCAAGCGCCGCAGTGACGGGCGAGTCGACTTCGTCGCCAATGCTGGGCACGCGCAGCGCGAGCTCAAGAGCTTCCTCCGTGATGGGGGGCAACGCCGCGACAACGGAAACTACAAGGCGAAACCAAGGTTCGACCCCGCGGCCCTCCTTAACCAACCTTGTGCATTTCACAGCAGGGAAGGAAAGCCCGCCACGCACACGACCGCCGACTGCCACTCTCAAGGAGATCGAGAAGGCACGGCGAGCGCGGGATGACCCCAACAACAACCCACCAAACGGCGGAAAATTCGGCAGCGTGGCTGGCTCACTCCACACCTTCAAAGGCTTCAACACGAAGCGCGAGAAGAAGGTCATCGCCCGCTCCGTCGCCGTCAACGCGGTGGCCCAGGTGGACGTTCCCCAGTTCCTCAACTGGTCGGAGCAACCCATCACCTGGAGCCGCCAAGACCACTCGCCACGCATCGAGTACCCAGGCCGAGTCGCCCTGGTAGTCAAGCCCAAGGTGGGAGACTACTGGCTCCCCAAGACATTGATGGACGGCAGCAGCTCCATCAACATCCTGTACCTGGACACCTTCAGGCAACTGCGGCTCCCGCAGTCGATGGTCGAGACGACCTACACCACGTTCCACGGCATCGTCCCCGGTCGGAAGGCGTACCCGATCGGCAAGGTCATGCTGCCGGTCACCTTTGGCACACCGGCAAACTTCCGCACCAAGTGGATCGTCTTCGAGCTGGTGCCCTTCGACAACCCCTACCACTACGTCCTGGGGCGCCAGGCGTTCGCCAAGTTCATGGCGGCGCCCCACTACGCGTATAACGCGATGAAGCTCCGCGGACCGCGTGGCGTCATCACCATCCACGGCGACCCCGACATGGCCGCCGAGTGCGAGGCCAAAGGATCCGAACTCGCCGACGCTGTCATCGCGGCAGAGGCCAACCACGCCGACGAGCTCGCCAAATACGCGAGAGGGGTCAACAACGACGACCCCACTATACTCAAGAAGCCCAACTCGGAGGGCGGCAACACCTCAGCCTTCGAGGCAACGACGCATACCCGCACCGTCGAGCTGGTCCCAGGCGACTCCAGCCAGACGGTAACGATCGGGACGGGCATGAGCCCACATAGGAAGGCGCGCTCATCGAGTTCCTCCGTGAGAACAGGGACATCATCGCACGGAAGCCCTCTGACATGCCTGGTGTCCCTAGGGAACTCGCTGAGCACAAACTCAACGCCGACCCCAAAGTGCGACCTGTCAAGCAGTCGCTGCGGCCCTTCAATGAAGAGCGCCACGGAGCCATCGCCGAGGAGGTGCAGTGTCTACTCGCGGCAAGCTTCATCCGGCCAATCAAATACTCCAAGTGGCTGGCAAACCCAGTCCTGGTCGAGAAGAAAAATGGGACCTGGAGGATGTGTATCGACTACACAAACTTAAACAGCGCCTGCCCGAAGTAACAATTCGTCCTCCCGCGGATCGACCAAATAATCGATTCCTCGACGCCTACTCTGGATACAACCAGATCAAAATGGCCGTTGAGGACGAAGAGAAGATGGCGTTCATCACACCATTCAGAGCCTTCTGCTATACCGCCATGACCTTCGGCCTCAAGAACGCCGGGGCGACCTACCAGCGGTGTATGCAGGAGTGCCTTGCGAGCCAAATTGGCCGCAATATCCATGTCTACATCGACGACATGGTAGTAAAGTCCGCTCGCTAGGGCGACCTACTCGCCGACCTAGCGGAGACATTCGCCAACCTGCGGAAATACAAGATAAAGCTAAACCCAGGCAAATGCACCTTCGGTGTACCAGCAGGGCAGCTACTGGGATACGTTGTTTCCAAGCGCGGGATTGAGGCGAATCCCACCAAGATCGACACGATCGCTCGGCTCGGCAAACCCGAGTGCCTGCGCGACGTCCAGAAGCTGGCCGGGCGAGTCGCGGCTCTCAGTCGCTTCATCCCCCGATTGGGCGAAAAGGCGATGCCCCTATACCGCCTGATGCGCAAAAACCCCACCTTCCAGTGGGACAAGGAGGCGGACGATGCGCTCCGTGACCTTAAGAAGGTGCTACTCGCAGCACCGCTACTCGCCGCCCCCGTCGACAAGGAACCCATGCTGGTCTACGTCGCGGCTTCCGAGCACGTCGTCAGCGCCGTCATGGTCGTCGAGCAACCAGAGGAAGGAAAGGAGCGCCCAGTGCAGCGACCAGTGTACTATATCAGCGAGGTCCTCACCAAGTCGTGCCAGCGATACCCGCAATACCAGAAACTGGTATACGTAGTCTTCAGAGCACAGCGGCGACTGCCACACTACTTCCAGGAGCACCCGATAACGGTCGTCTCCTCAGCACCGTTGTAGGACATCATCCGCAACCGCGAGGCGACCGGGCGAGTCGCCAAGTGGGCCGTCGAAATCGGCATCCACAACATCAAGTACGAGCCGCGCAAAGCGATCAAGTCGCAGGCTCTCGCGGACTTCATCGCCGATTGGGAGGAGGCCCAGCAGCCAGAAAAGCTGCCATACCTCCACTACTGGAGTTTACACTTCGACGGCTCCAAGAATGCGGACGGTGCAGGAGCTGGGATCGTGCTAACCTCTCCGAAGGGCGACAAGATACGCTACGTCCTCTGCCTCGACTTCACCCCTTGCACCAACAACATGGCCGAGTACGAGGCACTACTCCACGACATGCGAGCCGCCAAGGAGATGAATGTCAACCGCCTACGCTGCTACGGAGACTCCGACCTCGTCGCTGGGCAAGTCTCCGGCACCTGCGACACCGTCTCCCCCACCATGGCGGCATACCGCCAAGCAGTGGACAAGCTGGACGGACACTTCGCAGGCTATTCCATCGAGTGGATCGACAGGCGGAAAAACGAGGAGGCCGACGCACTCTCTCGTATCGGCTCGACTCGACTCGCACCACACGCCGGCGTCTTCCTCGACACCATCACCAAGCCCTCCATCTCTCCCCCAAGGGAGATCGACATTGGAGTCCCGCTGCAACCAGAGGCAGCCCTGGTCGCACTCATCTCCGAGCCAGAAGACTGGACTACGTCGTACATCGCCTACCTGGAGGGAGGCACCTTGCCAGCAGACGAAACAGACGCCCGGATGATAGCGCGCCGCTGCAAATCCTTCGTCATCATCGACGGCGAGCTCCACAAGCGCAGCGTGACCGGCATGTTCCAACGCTGCGTCCAACCCACTGAAGGACGCAAAATCCTCCACGACATCCACTCCGGCGACTGCGGCCACCACGCTGGCGCCCGCTCTCTGGTCGCAAAGGCTATGCGACATGGTTTCTACTGGCCCACCGCACACGCAGACGCTGTCGACATTGTCCAGCGGTGTGCCGGGTGCCAGAAGTATGCCAACCAGACCCACGTGCCGAGCTCGGTGCTCAAGACAATCCCCATCACCTGGTCGTTCGCCTTGTGGGGTATGGACATGATAGGCCCTTTCAAAAAGGCCCCCTCCGGCTTCACTCACCTCCTGGTCGCGGTCGACAAATTCACAAAGTGGGTGGAGGCCAAGCCAGTCCGGAAATGTGACAGGAAGACCGCCACCAAGTTCCTACGCGAGCTCATATATCGCTACGGGTTCCCAAACAGCATCATCACGGACAACGGCACCAACTTCGCCAAAGGAGCCATGGCCGAGTTCTGCGAAGAACATCACATCCGACTCGACCTCGCCTCGGTCGCTCACCCGGAGTCCAACGGCCAGGCGGAACAGGCCAACAAGAGCATCCTCCATGGCCTGAAGCCACGACTCCAAGTACCACTCGAGCGCACCGCCGGGTGCTGGGTCGAGGAGCTACCCTCCGTCATTTGGGGCATCCGCACCTCTGTCAACAGGTCGACAGGATTCACACCCTTCTTCATGGTGTATGGCGCCGAGGCAGTCATGCCCACCGACCTAGAGCACGACTTGCCAAGGGTTGTCCACTACACGGAGGCTGCAAACGAACTCGCACGCCAGGATGGAGTCGATCAACTCGACGAGGCACGCGACCTATCTCGCTCCCGAACTGCCATCTACCATCCAGGACTCCGCCGCTAACATAGCCGGCGAGTGAGGACTCGCACTTTCCAGGAAGGCGACCTGGTGCTACGCCTCATCCAGGACAAGAAGGGCATGCACAAGCTCTCCCCCCCCCCCCCCCCGTGCGAGGGACCATTCGCCATCGGGCGAGTACTCGGCAACGATGCCTACTACCTCACCGACGTCCGCGGAGACGGGAAACTCGACGTCAAGCGACCATGGAATGTAAACCTCCTACGGAAGTTCTACTCCTAGAACTCCATACATGTACCCTCCACCCGCTATGAAATAAAACATATTGGCCACCGCAAATTGCGTCTACTCTTCGTGTCTTGTGCCACTCGCACTCGTAATAACAGCGTCAAGCTAACTGCAGAAGTCAACCTCTGGTATAGCGACCGGCACGGCCAAGTAGTGCGTTACGAGGGCACTGGGTTACCCCAAGACTCGTAACGTCCACGAAAAACGCCTACCCGGAGCCCCATTGGAGTCGCCTAGCTCGACTGGCTTAACGAGCCAAGACAACTGCCTTCGCTCCTCACAGCGACCAAGATCCTCCGCATCCTCGATACAGCGACTCGAACGGCCAAGTACCACGCTCGGGGACTGACGACCAGTTAAGCACGAGCGACTAGGGAAAAACGCCAAGTATGAGAGCGTGCCTAGGACTCGCCATGCGACTGACCCTACGGATCAGGCAGGAGTGATGCGCTTACTCTAACGCGCTCAGTCCTCACCCACCCTAGAGCCGCGACTAGAACCACCAAGTACCACGCTCGGGGACTCGGCCACCCGACCTCGTTCGCGCAAGGGAAAATGGTCAAGTAAAGAGCACTCATGGGAGTCGCCTTGCGACTGGCTTTCCAAGCTCGGGCTAGTCGACCTCAATAACAAAACAACTGACAAAACGTTCAAAACCACAAACACATAACAAAACGAGGTAAACCCCATAAAAAGGGCGGACGCGCTCGGGGACTCGTCCAATCAGCAATCAAAATCGCAAGACAATTCACAAAATAACACGAGATTCCATTACAGCAGAACAAAGTCGTTCGAAAATACAAGTCAAGCCCAATGGCCAATTGCTACTAACGCCCCAGGGCACAATGTTTCTATTCCGCAGGCTTCGACGTCGACTCACCGCCATACCTGCGGTTGTGAATGAAAGGCGTGTACGGGTTCGACGGGTACGTCGTCAACTCACCCGCCATCACCGCACGAAACGGCTGCTCGACCTTGAAGTCCCGATGCGCCGGCTCGGGATCGTTGGGCGCGACAGTCGTCTCCTGATAAGGGACGAGGTCGCCCATCGCCCAGACGCGATCGGAGTATACCGCGGCCCGGTCCGTCAGCTTCAGCACCTCGGCGATCTCCACCGAGCCCGTCGACAAGGGGTAACCACTCGTCACGTCGTCAAGGTCGAATTCCTCCGGGAAGTGGGCAAGCCCAAGGCTAAGCGTCATTGTCGCCCCGCGCCGGAACGCCGACCGCGTCATGAACTCGACGACTGACGGCGCCTTCTCCAGATACCGCCATACTACGACGAGGTTGCTGGGAATCACTTCTATAGGCGATATCTCCTGAAGATACGCCCGAATGCAAGACGCGGACAACGTGGCCGAGTCGACCAGAGCGGTCACACACTGTCGCGCGTCTTACGACTGCGCCTCCTCCGAGCTGTCGATAATCCGACCTATGGGCAGAGGGCGGCAGTGAGTACAACAAAGATTACATAATGCATCTACAACAGGCAGAGGCAGGAAGTTTACCAATTAAAGGATGGCAGAGGCCTGTGATGAAGATTTGAAGCAAGGAGAAGTCGTTCTGTAGCCCAATAACGAGGGCGTCAGAGACCTTTCGCTCTTCAGCGGCAGCCGTAACAGCAGCTTTTGCTCGCCCATCCGCCGCGCTCGCCTCCGCTTTCGCTTCCTTGAACTTGCGCTCCAGATCAGTGATCCGTTTCTCAGCCGTACTCAACGCAGACTGAGCCGCCGTCAGTTCACTCGCCGGGACAAGGCCCTGGCGGACCTCCTCTACCTTGGCAGCGATCGTCTGGAGTCCCTTGTTCGTTTCTTGGACGGCAACAAGTTCCTTCTCCGCGCGACACTTCGCAGCAAGCCGATCGGCTGACTCACGCTGCAAGCCCTGCGCACAAATCAAATAGTTAACAACAATGGAATCATAAGTGCCCACCCGCTGAAATTCAGCGACTGGGCACTCGGGGACTGGAGATCAAAAATCCTAAGTGCCCACCCGCTGAAATTGAGCGACTAGACACTCGGGGACTGGAGATCAAAAATCCTAAGTGCCCAACCGCTGAAATTCAGCGACTAGGCACTCGGGTACCGGGTGCTACAAATAAAAACAAACACCAAAAGAATCTGACCACTGAAATTCAGTGGCCCGATCCTCGGGGACTGGATATACCTGGATGGCTGCGCCCAGCATGCCATGGAGCTGTAGCGCGTCCACAGATGCGAGAAGAGCCGGAGTGTGTTCGCGACGCTGCTCGACCTCCGTTTAGGCGACCCTAGGCGTGCGGCTCGATGGCACTATACCACTCGCTGTAGCCGCTTTGGCCATAAAGCGGGGGAAGGTCGCGGCGAATGCTCCAGCACCACTAGGAGCCAGCTCGGCCATTCCAGGCGAGGAAACATCCTCCTTGGCCTTCACGGCCACCTCCGTCGCAGTCGGAGGATCACTCGGAGCAACCGTCGTGTCGTCAGAGACCATGACGACATCGTCGCCCTTGGCCTTCTTAGCACTGTCTGTGGGGGCACCGACCTCATCAGCTTTCCTCTTCCGTGAGGGGTCCTCTTTGGTGACGACTGGTGGCACCTTGGCCACGGAAGGCTGGCCGATATTCTTAACTCCATTCCTGTGAAACAACGATATGAGCAAAATAGTCCGAGTACAACGAAAGACAAGCAGATGGACAAAACTTACTTGGCGACTGGTATGAACCGCAGTCCCGTGCGGATACTGACCGGCTTCTCCAGTTCGGGGCCCAGTTTCCGACTGAGGCCCATCTCCAAAACATCATGTGCCCAAGACATGGAAGGCCTCTTTGACGACGAGGCCGCGACAGGAGCCTCCGAGACGACGTCGGCAGGAGCTCTCCTGGGAGGTGAAGTTGTTGCGGCTGGAGCAGCCCCCAACCCAGAGATCGGGGCGAATAGGGGTGGAAGCGAGGCCAGAGGTACCTCATCCAGGGCGACAGCAACATCCGGTGCTGCTGTCGTCTGTGGCTCTTCATCCTTGGCCAAGCTGGTGGCGTCGGAACTACTCGCCGAACGAGGCGGAGATGCATGTTTCGTCGGCTTCGTCTTTCTCTTTGGTGGAGCCTTCACTTCCTTCTTCTTCTTCTTTTTCAACGGTGTAGCCTCACGACGCGAGGCGTGCTCGGGAAGCTCGTCGTCATCGTCGTCATGACGTTCGAGGCTTCTACTCGCCTCGAGATCGTGCTAATGTTGCCCGCGAGTTTTGCGAACCATCGGGGCGGCGTCTTCCCTGTCCTCGTCATCATCGTCGCCGTCATCACTCGTGTCGCTCCCGACGCCACCCTTGGCAGGAGGCGACTCGCCCCCGTCCTGGATGGACGAGCTCGAGTTCTCGTCGTCCGCGGGTGGGAGCCACCCTTCCACCACTTGGAATAACTGTAGCAGGCACGAGACAATATCAATATAACCGCGAAAGCATCAACTGCGACTGCGAATGGTAGTGAAAATAGTGACTTACCGTCGAGGTTGGATGCTTCGCGGTGTAGGGGGCGACCCCAGCCTTCGCAACCAGATATGCTGCCTGGGTGATCTTCTTCAGCGCCAGGACGTAGTCTTCGAGTTTCCACTCGGCGAGGCAGGATTTTGTCGAGTCTTCCCTGCCCGTGTACTCGTACATGTAATGGTCGTGGCGGCCCAAGGGAACGAATCGCTGCCCGAGCCAGCAGTTGTACAAGTTGATGGTTTGGAGGCCCTTCTTCTTCAGGCCGCGGATGGTTTGAAGCATCTCGTCCACGACCATCCGCTGGTCTAGTGGGAGCTTGCCGACCTGGAGTCGGCGCGGTTCGGGCCGGTCGGCGGAGTACCTTGGGATCGCTACCTCGCCGTCTGGAGTAGCCTCGGTGACGTAGAACCAGGACTTCTTCCACTCGCTTGCCGCCTTGGCAGGCAGCATCAGGTCGAAGAAGGAGGCCTTCGACTTCAACTGAAACGTCAGGCCACCCGCAGCCAGCATTGGGCTGCCTGATTCTTGGCGACTGATCCTCCCAAGGAACAGATCTTGCCACAGGGGGGAGTAGGGCCTGCAGCCTAGGTAGCACTCGCAGAACGCCACGAAAATGGCGAGCTGCTCAATGTTGTGCGGGCCCAGGTCCGACGGCTGGATTCCGTAGAAGGCGCAGAAGCGCCGGAAGAAGAGAGACGTGGGAAACCCCAGCCCCCGCTCCAGGTGGCTGGTGAAGCAAATAAATTCTCCCTCGCGCGGGTCCGGAGTCACCTCTCCGGCCGCGGGGATGTGCCACCTGCCGGTGCGCAGGATCCCGGCTTCCTCGAAGGATGCCAGTAGCGCCCTGGTGCACTTGGACCTGCCCCATGGTTCGGTGGAGGGGGCCATTGGCTGAAAGGTTCACGGAGGTTGAGGCTTTCTGGATCGATTGGATCGCGATGCAGGGGAAAGCGGAGATGGGCGAAATCGTAGGAAAGACGAAGGAGTGTTTTTCCGTTCGCCTGCCATTTCCCTTATATAGCGGTTGCTACCCGCCAATTTCGGGAGCCGTTACTACGCGGTGATTACGCCAAAGTTACCGTTGGATTACCCCAATGGCTAGTTTGACATCATCTGAAGGTCCAACTTCATCCATTCGACTCGCCGACCCGATCACTACAACAGTGACTGAACATTCGCCGACCCGTTCGCCGAGCTGCGACCCAACTGACCACTATCATTGCGACTAGAATAACTGGTTTTTCCTTTATTTAGGAGTCCGCCGCCGATTCGAATGGGTGTCCGCATTGGACCCGTATACTCTGACTGCCAACGAACACCTGCGACCAATCAACGATGGCCTCGGGGACTACTGATGGGGATATGCCTACCGGGGTATACCCAGCAGGGCGTTTCCGACCGGCCCAGGAACTGGCGAGTGGGCCTGCAGGACGGCGACTAGATCAAGACCTGGCGTATATTCAAGCGACTGGAAACTGAAGGCCCGGGAGAGTAGATAGGCCCAGTCGGATTAGGTTAAACGATTGCCGAAACCTTAACTGATTCGGTTGAGATCTGTAAACCCTAGGGGGTGAGTCTATATAAACCTCCCTAGAGGGCGTGTAGAAGATACGTCCATCATCCACCCAACCGACTCGCTGCCTAGCTGTCGAGCTCGCCCCATTGTACTCTCATCATAATACAATCTAGCAGGAGTAGGTCTTTACCCTCCGGGGGGCCGAACCTGGGTAAAACCCTGTGTCTCCGCCCTCATCTCGCACCGCAGATGGCTGGCCGCCCTTGCCCCATGTTCTAGTACTCGCTGCCGATTGCAGCATCTGCCGTGGTCATTCCCACGACAATAGGGCATCACATGCTTCTACAACAAAACAAAATACAATGCTCGACATGTAGCTAAGGAGCAACACCCTAAGGGTTCACGGCGCCTGAGGAGGTCCCCGTCTTCGAGGCCTGCGTTGCAACCAGTCTTTTATGCTCAACCTTGTAGCTCGCAAGCAGCTCGATGAGCCGAGGACCATACTTTTTGCAACGCGAGCTAAAGGAAGCAAACACTACCTCGGTGCCGTCTGGAAACACATGCATCCTGGAAGTGGCTCTATTAAGGTCAAGTTGTGGGCCGCATGCCAGGGACATTGCTAGTCCAAGGGAAGCACTTGTGCCCTTATGCACCTTCTTGTATTCGGCAGGTGCATCCCCTGTCAGGGCCTTCGCCAAAGAGTCGACATCTTCAAGGGCCGCGTTCTTCGGTAAAATCTCCTGATGAAAGTGGATGAGGACCTCCTTGGCCTTCGCCGGGGTATCAAGGGTGGAGCTGCAACGGTCTTCGACCGCAAGAACTACATCCGCCAGGACATCCCCGTGATCCAAGACCTGGCGGTCGAAACTGACCCCCAGTTTCCTCTACAACATGCAGAAACGGGTTAAACTCACAAAAACCAAAAGCATGGAGAAAGAAGAATAACAGCTCGTATCACTCGGGTAACTCGCCTAAAAACGCCTGAGCGGCAGTCATTAGCTGCTCCGCCGTCGCCTTCTCTCGCCCAGCAGCATCCACTGCAAGTTTCTCCTTTCTCTCCTTAGCCTCTAGCTTGAAGCGCTCTAGGGATTCCATGGCATCCTTGGGCTTGGTCTCCGCCTTACCGTGACTCTTCCCGGGAAATTCTAGTTTGTGGAGCACTTCATTGTAAAAGCGAGAAGGTCAAGCAAAACCCCCAAACAAGCACTCGAAGAGAACGGATAGTAAGATACTCACCGTGCAGCTATCGAAACTCCACATCCAGGCTAAGATACTGTTGGCCTAGGCATTTAAGATCTTGGATGAAGGGCTGCATCATAAAGGATCAAGACAGGAGGAAGAACGACTCAGGGGCTCCTCGATGATGAATCAAGGGTACTTACGTGTTCACCTAATGACTCCGAGCGTTGATCTTATGTATTCTCGACAACCACTTCATGAGTCCTCAGCTTGGAGGAACCCGAAGAGCTACCACCGGAGTTGGTCACCGTCTTCGGGGAGGGTGATGTAGCACTAGTGCTCGTCGCCTTTGACTCCACGACGATCTCCTTGGTTTCCTCCTTCACGGACTCATCCAGAGAAGACCCCCTGATCCAATACAGAAAAGCAAACCGTACAAGTGTCAGTAGCACAAGCTAAAAGCACATGAAAGAGGAAAAGGCATAAAACCACTTACGAGGAGATGTTGGAAAGGTCGAAGACCGGCATTTGCTTTTGATTCTCGACCTGCGGCTGAGGAGCCACAGCCCAAATAGGCACAACCGGTATCGGGGAGGTGGTGCCTTTAGCAAAGGTGTGCCCCTGAAAGAACGCAGGCCCCTTCGGCGTCTATAGTGTTGAAGCATCTGAAGCCTCGCTTCAGCTCCTCTTGTGGGAGTTGTCGTCACTATGCTCGGGGCTTCCTCCTTTAGAGGCGAATGAGTAGCAGGGACGGTTGACTCAGACTCGTCCACATCCCTGCCGTCAGGAGCCTTCATATACTTTTTAGGAAGGGGAGGCATCATGTCCTCCACCTTGAGATTCTGCACAACAGAAAAAAAATCTTGTCAGATTGGAATACAATAAAAGCCAGCAATGTCAAAGCTGCATTACATGAAAATACAAAGTCGCCTGAGGAATCTCCCTAAAAGTGCTAAAGGGCCCAGTCGATGTTTCCACCGGCAGAGCCTTATTAGCTTTGAAGCATGGCAAGGGCCTAAGGGCCATGTCAAGGTCCGATGAGGAGAGTTCCTCGGACGACACCCTCGTCGGGTCGTTGACACCATAATATAAAAACATCGGATACGCCCAGGCCTAGAGGGGTTGTACCCGACGCTTGGGGAAGGTGTGGGTGATGACGATGTTTGTCACATCTTGGCCTCGCAGCAGCTGCAGAGCCTCCACATGCTTATACAGCTCCTCGACAACCGTGGTTTCACCCGAAGGAACGTTGTTTGACCACAAACGCTTCCTGGAGATCACCGCGTTGGAGTCGTAGGGAGGGATACCATACAACTTGTTGTTCATCTTATTGTTGTGGATGTAGAACTATTTGTTCCTCCATCCTTGTGCAGATTCGACCAGATTTTAGGAGAATTATTGCTGATTGGGGTGGATATATATTCCACACATGCCTAGCTCATAGACTGTGTTGCCGAAGCCAGATTGCATCTTCAAGGCATAAAGCTTCTTGAAGAGGCCGAAGTGTGGCTCGATTCCGAGTCAGCACTCGTAGAGAGCAATAAATTACCTGATGTGCATAATAGAATTGGGCGTCAACTGGTGCAGTTGAAGCCCCATAAAGGAAGAGAAGCCCACGAACGAAATCGTGGGCAGGAAGAGACAAGCCCTGAAGGACGAAAGCGAGGAACATGACCCAAAAACCAGCAGGTGTGTCAGCGGTTACCTCTGCACCAGGAATCTTGATATCGTCCTTATCTTGGGAGATCAAATGGGCTTCGTGTAGGTGGCACAAGTCCACCAACATTATTGTCGATCGCGCCAACTGCCGTTGGTGACATGGCTGGTGGTGGTCTTCTTGGCGGCGCCGGTGGCGCTCGTCCCCGCTCTAGCGACCTTCTTTGGCTTGCCCATCTTGATGCATTGCGCCCTGCGCTGCGATCGGATGATGGAGGAAGGAAACACGCAAAAGATTTCCAGTGCAAGGAAGAACAATGGGCTCAAGAAGTGGTGAAAACAGGAAGAACAAGAAAACAAGGTGGAAACGACGAAGACAAAGGGGAAAATTTTACCAGGGCCCCTGGCGGTATAAAACAATGACGCAACACCATTGATCTGTAGACCCTCACATGTGTCATTCATCCCAGTGTACACATGGAGGCTATCGCCCGAACCATCGCAAGCACACTCTCCACTACGCGCGGAAATCGAGGAAATGTAGTTAAATTCGCGTAAACTATGCGTGACTATTCAAATCCTAGTCAGAATGTGGGTCCCACAACCGTCTCATACCATCAACACTGTCGCCGGAGACGGTTGAGCTCACCAATCGTCAGCAACGACGTCATCAATCACAAAAGCAGAAGCAACGCAACGGCTCCAATCTATCGAATCAAGACAAAGTACTTACTCAAGTCTACGACTCGACCAAATTCTTGGCGACTACTCCTATCAGGAGCGCTGGTCATGCACCTGAGGAATTGTTCAGGTTCATGTGGCATTCAAAGATAACATGAAAATGCTTTTTGGCATCATTCTATGCCTTGACTCCTTCGAGTCCATGACTCGATTACGGACTCGGGGGCTACTCTCATAGGGAGCGTCAGTTAATTTTGGTCAATGAAGGCATTCACAAGATTAAAGTACTTACTCAATTCTACGACTACACCAAATACTCGGGGGCTACTCCCATAGGAAGCGTTGGTCGCACACTCTATGAATCAATCGATAATGATCATTCGGATCATTTACACCAACTACGAACAAAAACCGACAAAATTGGCGACTCCGCTCGAAATTTATGCTAAGAGAGATAACGTCCCCTTAGAAACCCAAAATATCTCCATGACGATAAACCTGTAGGGTTCATTGCATGGAAAACAAAAAAATTCTATCGCATGAACACACAAAACCAAGATCTAATCTATGGCAAAGCCAAGATCTAATCTATGGCAAAGACAAGATCTAATCTATGGCAAAGCCAAGATCTAATCTATGAGATCAATGCAACGAGATTGTAGAGAACTAACCCTCGTAGATAATAAGCGTTTATCAAGATTGGATTATCGTGGTTGATGTAGTCGTCACTTGTCGATCTTGAGATCGTGTAGACGATCCTTCCGGAGCCACGTTCCGGTAGCGCTTCCGCAGTCGGTCACACATATGGTAGTCAATTAAGACCTTCATATCCCTTGTTTCAGTAGGGAAACGGAGGTTGTAGATCTCCTCGGAATCCCAACAACACGACGGTGTGGTGGTGGTGATGGAGGTGAGATTTCTGTAGGGCTTCGTCTAAGTTGGAGAAGTATGGGGGGTGCCCCACCGCTCCATATATGGGAGAGGGGACGGCGTCCAAGGCCTCCTTATGCTAGCCGAGTTGCTCCCCAACTCGCCTAGGAAGGGGAAACTTCTTGCCCAACTCGGCTAGGACGAAGAGGAGTTGTGAACTTGCCTTTCAAGTTATCCCCTTCCTTCCCAAACTAGGATTTGACTTTTCAAACTAGGGTTTGACCCTACCTCCCTTGTGCTTGGATGAGTTGACCTAGATCTTGATGCGACCAGCCCCTTAGGGCATGGCGCCAAGTATCCCCTCGCTGGGTGGTGGACCTTCCAGAATATTCTAGAAGCTTCCGATCAAAACACCAAAAACATTTCCGAACCCCGGAAATTGATTTTCCCTATATGAATCTTATTCTTCAGACCATTACAGATCTCCTCATGATGTTCTAGATCCAATCCGAGACACTAAACAACATTCGGTCTCCAACTAACATTCCATATCACTCAAACAACATCGAATCCTTAAGTGTGTCTCCCTACGGTTTGTGAACTATGCATACATGATCGAGACACCTCTCCGATAAATAACCAATAGTGGGATCTGGAAATCCATAATGTCTCCCAAATATTCCTACGATGACTTCGTGATGGAATGAACCATTTACATACGATACCGATTACCTTTGTCGTGCGATACTTTACTTATCCGAGGTTTCATAGTCAGTATCTCTATACCTAGTTCAACCTTGTTACCGATAAGTACTCTTTACTCGTTTCCGTGATATGACATCCCTTGTGACCTAGTCACATGCTTGCAAGCTAATTGGGTGATATTCCACCGAGAGGGCCCATAGTATATCTATTCGTCATATGGATGGACAAATCCCACTCTTGATCCATGTGCTTCAACACATACTTTCAGAATACCTAATGCCACCTTTATAACCACCCAGTTAGGGAAGTGGTGTTTGATGTCATCAAAGCATCCATCCGGTTATGGTGATTAACATGATCTCGTGGTTGAAGGATTAGTTTACAATGTATTTCAAAGCTTGTAGCAAACGAACTCTAAATGACTCGATCTTATGCTATGCTAACTATAGGAGTATGTCCATCACATCATTCTCCTAATAATATGATCTTGTTATTAATAACATCTAATGGCCATGATCAGGAAACCATGATCATCTATTAATCAACAAGCTATTTTAATAATAAGAGTCTTACTAGGGACTTTTTTATGTTGACAAAACACACAAGTATTAATGTTTCCAATTAATACAATTATAGCATGGGATGTAAAATTTTATCATAAACATGAAGATATGATAATAACCACTTTATTATTGCCTCTCGGGCATATCTCCATCAGTCTCCCACTTGCACTAGAGTCAATAATCTAGATTGAAAAATTTGTGCATTCAACACCTATGGCTTTTGTTGTTGTATATACACGATATCTAGTGGTCAACTAATCTTTGGATCCGACACTTTTAGGTCCATGTGTAATTGCATGTCTTCGTGTCTCTACGCATCACTCATTCTCCAATGAGATGGCATTGTATAAATTTGGTCCTTTGGTGAGACCTTCAGTTCCTTGGGGTTAAAACATGTTGATACAATTGTCGTACAATATATCTTCATAGTACTAGCCTGCTGTGAACCACACCTAGTTTGATAACAAACTACTTGACAGAAATGCCCTTTTTTGCGGCTACAATGGCAGTCATAAACTTAGACTTTTGTTGTAGTATCTGTTATAATATCTTAACTGTGGAACTCATCTAAATCCATTATGGAACTTCCTTTCCATTTCATTGTGCCACCCATAGTTTAAATCATAAACTTAATTTGTATCTTGTGATAAAACAAGTATCAATGTAACACTTTACAATGAACTATCTATCTATTTGTCACCTCTACATAAATAACATATTCTTAGTTCTTCCAAAGATCATAAGAATATCCTTACTATCGTCCAATGATCATCTTATGAATCCTTCTGGTATATGCTCATAACATTAAGAGCATAGGACATATCTGAATGTGTACATATCACAATATGATTGATCAAAATACTCTTTGTGATTTCATTCACCAAGTGTCAAAAACACTTGAATCTCATTTCACTTACCAAGTGTCAATACACTTGAATCTTGATTCAATCTTTCCCGTGCGGCAAGAACCTTTCTTGCCATTTCCATATTGAACTCATTCAATATATCATCTATGTACATTTGGCGTAACCATATTAGTGTTCTCAATCTATCCATATAGACATTGATGCCTAATATTCTGGTTTTTCCTAAGTCTTTCATTGAGATGAAATTCTTCACATGTGTCAATAAAATATACGTCATTTCCAATCAACAATATGTATTTCACATAATGTATTAGAAATATGTCTTAACGATCCCACTTAATTTCTTGCAAATGCAAGCATATTTATCGTCTCCGATGAAATTTAACTCTTTTAACAGCTTTATCACAGTGAAGATTCCAACTGCGCGATGCTTACTTCAACTATTGAAGTTTGCACGCTCTTTCCGCATCCTTTGAATTAACAAAACCCTTTGTATCGTGTCATGTACATGTCCTAGGTGAGTATTCTATTAGAAGAACTTTGTTTTGTCTGTTCAACTACCATATAACAAAATTATATGTAGTGGTTGCTATATTAATCCGTCTAGACTAAATATCGCTATGAAAAATCAAATCTTGGCATAGTCACCTTTTTGAATGTTGTCGTAAACTTTTTATCGGTATGTCGACAATTTCATAGATGTGTAACATCCATGTTTATTTATAGATCCAAATACGACCGATAGGTATTACACCTTTCCGGAGGGTCTTCCAAGTTCAAAAACTTGATTTTTCGTGTATGGAAATATCACGGATTTTATGGCCTCAAGCTATTTGACGGAGTCAGGGCCCATCATCGCTTCATTGCATGTACTTGGTTCATCATTGTCAAACAATAATGATTTACTCTCAAATCTTAGTATTTGATTGTTTACCCGTCTTACTCAGTTCAATATGAACTTAGACCTCCATGACCACAACCATTGAGGCACGTGAGCCATGCGCATTGTTGCTACCTCCGGGACACTTTCCGGTGTTGCACATATAGCTAAGGTTCAATAACCTTATCAAAGTTCTATTGTCCTCCCACTTAAATTTTCACTAAAAATTCCTTCTCAAGCAACTTGACATTCTAAGCGACAAACACTTTTATCTTCGGTGTTATGGAGGAACACCCACTGGTTATTCAAAATAACCTACAAAGACATGCTTATCCGATTTTGGTTTGTAAACATTTTACTTATGCCAAGCATACCAATGTTTAAGAAAGGATAACTTGGGTTTTATCCCAAACCATAACTTATATGGTGTCATTTCAACGGATCAGGATGGAGCTCCTTTTTTGAGTGTAAAAGCGGTAGTCTCTAAAGCTTTAATATTTTAAAATATAATGGCAGTTTTATAAATGAAACCTTTGATCCTACCATGTCAAGCAAGGTTGCATTACATACCTCAAACACTCCATACTCTTATGGTGTTTCGGGAAATGCAAATCCATAGAACGATTCCTCGGATCCATGGAACGAGTCCTAAGATCTTAGGTGTTTTGCTAAACTTGTAACTCAAATATCTTCCTTTATGATCCAATCATAAATTATTTATTTTCTTGTTAAAATGATTTTCCACTTCATCTTGAAAGTCTTTGAACATTTTCAAATGTTTCATACTTCATCCTCATTAAGTAAATATACACATATATTCTCTCAAATTTTCGGAGAAAGCATATGAAGTTGAAATCCATCGCTCACGACTACACATAATGGACTACATACATCAATATGTACAAATTACAATAAGTTAGTTATCCGTTCCCTTTTGTACTATGAACGGAGTTTCAATTATCTCTAGGAAAAGTCTCACAAGCGTCATTTGATTAAAATCAAAAGACTCCAAACTTCCATCAACATGGAGTTTTTCATGTTTTCTTTCTAATATAATTTAAATGGTGATGCCACTTCTTAAGTGATCTTTCAATCATTTGTCTTGCGACATTTTAGCATTAGATCTTATGGATGTGATACCTCCAACTAGATTTATAAATCATCTATATTATACGGAATACGGTAATTATTTGAACAACCTTTTGTTCTCATAATACCTGATAATAACAATTATTAAAACAAATCTTGAAGGCAAGCTTTGTTTGTTTTCGATGAACATCATAACATATTCTCTTTCTAGGTTACTTAGGCCATTCTAGTTCATGAATTGTGTTGTTTTGTATGACATTTCACACCAACAAATTCAGTATCCAATACCTAAGAACCACATTGTTTAATAAGCAAAGAATACAACCATAACATGTATATCATCTATATACCTAAGGTAAACAATTCTAGTCTTTTATTTTTCTGCCAAATATTTCTAAGATTCTCTTTCAGCATTTCCTTTCCCTTTTAAAAGAATCTATCAACATCAACAGTGGCGCCATACATATAACACACAGTCCAAAGCTCAAATACTAATGTCTTTAGACTTTCACTTTGAAGTAGATCACCATCATCAAATGTTTGGCATTCTTTCGAATTCCATTCTTTAGTAATCTTTTAGTGTAGTAAACATTTTACTACATCTTTTATTCATCCTTATCGTGACAATTTTCATGATCAAGATACTATAGATTATAACGGTGAATTACGAGTATAATGTTGCTCTCCAAAACCTTTTGGAGGATTAAGATGACTAGCGTCTCCAACCTTTACAAATTCTCATCAAATATGAGAACATATGTTTTGATAAACTATACTCTGTCATGTTGTAACCAAAATATCATTTCAGATATCATAATATCTTCCACACATGATGGTTTTTGAAACATTTCTTTCAACTCCTAGATAACCTTGATATTAAAACAATATTTTGAATATCAAGAATCATGGAGGCAAACATGATACTTTAGATACTAACACTGGAATTGTTACTCTTGATTTAATACTAATGATTAAACTTCATGGAGTAAACAGAGTTTTCTCAAAGTTTGCAATAGGACTTTTTAAAACTTTAGATTGACACTCAAAATAATACGATACTAGTTTGTAAAGTAACTATCCAGAATTCTATAGTTCTATTATCTCAATTATAACTAAGCGTAAGGTGGTGAACGGATCCCAATGACTACAACAATTATGCAAATTCACTATGATTTAATTTATGATAAATTGTGTTCAACTTTAATCATATTACTATTTTAACTCCCACTTAAAAAAACATCCCTCAAGTCGTTTTGGTGATTACACGAACCAAATGCACTACACCAAGTACGATCATCACGAGATATGATGTATCTTCAAAGGCGAACAATCAACAGGTTCATCATATCATCCATATGACTCATGCTTTAACTTTCGGTATTCCGTGTTTTAAGACCATGTATGTACATTCTAGACTTGTCAAAGTTAACTCTAGTATCCGCATGTACAAATCTGGCTCGCACCCATTGTATGCACACGTAGAATCTATAACACCCGATCATCACGTGATTCTTTGAAATGACGAGTCTTAGCAACGGTGCCTACTAAGGACGAACACTTTATTACTTGATATTTAGTGAGAGGTATCATCTTAAAATGATACCGTCGTGATCTAAGCAATACAATATGCATAAAAAGGATTAACATCACATGCAATTCATAATATGTGATATGATATGGCCTTTCTTCTTGTGCCTTCGACCTCCATCTCCAAAGCAAGAACATGATCTCCATCATCACCAGCGTGGAGTCATGGTCAATGGATCCACTTCATGGTTGTCTTCCACCAACAACAACTATTAAAACTACTTGATGAATATACACATAGGTCTTAACAAAATTTAAAGACAACCATAAGGCTCTTGCCGGTTGCCAACTAACAATAAGGATCATTGCATACATCAAATATAATCATAATCACATTATAGCCATATCACATCACAATCCTTGCAAAAACAAGTTATATGCCTCTAATTTTCTTTGCATGTTTTACGTGGCTAGGGCTTTTGAATAAGAACCATTCTAACTTACGAACAAGAACCATAACGTTGATACAAGTATTGTCAAGTGCATGTTGTAAATTGAATCTTCACAATGGTGGGAGAGAGAAACACCCGCAAAGCCACTTGTGCAATGCAAGTTGCACGTTGAGCATGGAGAAAGTCTCATGTACGATGACATGTAAGGTTAGCCCGAGCCGCATCATCCCACCATACCGCAAGATTCAAAGTACACAAAAAACAAGCGACAACAAAAGCATCAATGCCCACAAAACCATTGTGTTCTACTCGTGCAACAGATCTACGCATAGAGTCGGATCTAATACCACTATAGGGTTCATAGCATGGAAAACGAAAATTTCTATCGTATGAACACACAAAACCAAGGTCTAATCTATGGCATAGCCAAGATCTAATCTACGAGATTGGTGCAACGATATTAAACAGAACTAACCCTCATATATCCAAAGCGTTTAACGAGATCGAATTCTCGTGGTTGATGTAGTCGATCACTTGACAATCTCGTGATCGTGTAGACGATCCTTCTGGAGCCATGTTCCAAAAGCACTTTCGTAGTCGGTCACACATACGGTAGTCGATGAAGGCCTTCCTTTCCCTTGTTCCAGTAGGGCAGATGAGGTTGTATATCTCTGTAACACCCTCAGAATCGACCCTATGCAAGTTTCAGTGATTCCCGCCAAACCCGCATAGAAACGATTCAAAGGTGCCCACCAGGCACTTTCGTGCGGGTGGAAAACGAAGTAATAACATTACACAACAGTCCTCGATGGGACCCACAGAACAGATATATATACAACACGACTCCATGAGTCAAGAATACAGATATACAGAACAAAGATCCAAATCACCTTGAAAACGATACAGCGTCCAGCTACGGACAAGATGCAAATGGGGCTAAGAGCCCTGAAGAATAACCAATGGCGTCCATAACCCTGCCCAGGCCAAGCCGGAAGGGTAACCCTGCTAACGACGTCGATCTCAAAACCTGCTTAAACAAAAGGGGTGCCGACAAAGGGCAAAGGAAAAAGAAGGAGCGTCAGTACTGAGGCCAGTACACGGCGAGACTAGAATTCGGCGGTCCTCACCTACATAGGTATGGTGGACTGAGCGGCAGCGGCAGCATGCACTAAACAACCTATAGAGACTCGATACAACTGACGGCTATCAGAGAGGGGTAAGAGAGTCCTATCCGAAACCAACCTGATACTAACACCAAACAATCCCATCCTGGTATTTCCCCCTCGAGACCAAACGAGGAAGTCAACCGAGGAACTCACACAGTTGGCAGTTTTATTTATTCAGTTATCGTTGCAGCAATTACTAGTCAGGTATAGGTAATCATCCTGATAAAATAAGCAGTGGCCGTTTTTAGTTAACCATTCCGTTGTAGTTGCGGCACTTACTAGTCAGATACAATTAGCATGAGATATCCCTAAACCCAGCAGTTGTTGGTATTTTTATTTAGCCATTCCGTTGCAGTGAAACTGATTACTAGTCATATCGGATACAAGTCAACTTATAACAGTAAACTTTAGTTTTAGTTGTCTATGATCGAGACCTGTGCTCCAAGTCGTCCATAACCGCGGACACGGCTTCTCGAAAAGATTAAACCCTGCAGGGGTGCACCAAAGTATCCACAAGCACTTTGACCCTTTTTGCCAGATCAGTTAACATACACCCATCGGTATGTCGGCGGGGCCTAAGTCACGACGTTCCCAGACCCAAAGCAAGCATGGGGGGCCACCCCACTAAGTACACCCGCAACGAAGTCGGCCGGTCTCCGAGACGGACTCAGGGTTTGCGACAGTGGCTGTAAACGACAGCAAATCCCAAAACTGGGACTGTTGATACCGCGAAAACACTCCGCTTCCAAAACAGTACAGCGTGCTCCTCACACAATCGTAAATAAAGCAGTAAAGCATGGCATAAGTACAGAATAGTAATAAAGCCCCAAACTACTTGTGGCCCCCAGTACAATACTTTGAAATCAGGTACTAATCGATGGGGGGCCCATATCTCCCCACCTGTGGTTAGCGCGCTCGATCTCGGAACAGGTGTCAAGAACTCGGGGTCCTACGGGACACAAGTGGGCGGTCGGAAACCAGATATTATCTATCACCCACCGGTGCCTCTGCTTACCTACTTCAATTTTAGTTGTTAAACAGTAATCAAAGTGAACAATAAGTAAAACCATGATCATCTCCAACATTGAACATGCGGCAAGACTCCAACAACTGTGGTACTTGACGACACGCAACAGCACTTGAGCGAGCGACTACGACACGCAAGTCCAACTATCTACCAATCAACAGGTAATAGGATGTGTCCAAGGCAATATATGACTGCAAGGGATATCACGGGTACGGAAACTAGAGCATCGCAACACAGATAGCAATAGATCAACAGGAGGGAAATAAATACTATAAAAGTAAGATAGGTAGAAAGGGGAAGATGCTCGCCTGAAAACATTTGCTGAAGGTTCAACCGAAGATCGAGGCGAAGCTCACATCAACTCAACGGCCTTATCCGCGAAGAAGCAAAACACTAGAAGAAACACCGGATGCACTATTTAATACAACGGCAGAAGATCGGGCATGATGCATGAATGATGTTTGGCATGGCAAAGATGCGATGCAATTAGGCCATATTAAGCGGAACCGGGGTCCCGACAATTGATTAGATGGTTCATGTTATATAGATACCCCACAATTTAAATGTTGTCATAACAGGGCAAGACAAGTTACCGGTTCGCTACACAAATTTGAATGAGGCCAATATAAGGCTAGATTTGCCCGCATATGGGCCCCATATTTAATTATAATGTGAATCGGCGTAAGGCCCCCAAACCACATGACAATATGCATGCATGAACAATTAAAATGCGACAAGTTGGATTATATTATAAAATAGGGTTTTCGGAAAGGGGTTCACACATTTAGGGTTCGGCAGATCTTGGGGTTCCGGGGTTCGGGGTTCGGTCTCAGGGTTCAGGGTTCGACGGAATCGGCGAGGGTCGGTCTTGGTGACGATCTTGTCCGATGGGGATCTTGGTTCAACATCATCGCGGTCTTTGGATCCGAGAGGTAGATCTTGGCGCCCGAGGGGAAGTTCATGTCGTATCCGTGTCGACGACCTTGGCGTTCAGGGGGGGAGTTCTCGGTGTTCCGCGTGGAAGGCCGCGAGGGTTTGGTGATGGAGATCTTGACGCTCGGTGCCCGCGAAGTGGAACTTGTCGTTCTGACACCATCACATCCGATCTTCGGTTGGAGTCTTGTCGTCCGTCTTTGTCGGTGGTGAACTTGACTGATGGTTTTTCGGGTCTAGGAAGGAGGGCTCGGTGTTTCCGCATCTTCGGGTCCAACGGGCTTCGGTTCCATGAGGGAGAACTTGGCGTTCGGCAAGTGGTCGGACTTGGTACTCTGCAGATCTCGTCGGCGCGAAGGTTTGGCAACTCGTGGTAGATCGTATGCTTCTCAAAACAGGAAACAGACCAAAACTCCACTGTGCGGACACGCACCCAGGCACAAAGGCAGCCGCGGCGACCCAGGTGGCGAGCTTGATGGGGAGGAGAACGGGCTCGAGGAGGAGGGAGCGGCCAGACGCGGAGGCGACACAGGCGGCCAGAGAGGCGCAGGTCGCGGTGGCGGAGACCGACAGAAGGCGGAGGCGGCGAGGTTCCGAGAAGGAACCGAGCGGCGCTGGCGAGCTCGAGGTAGGCGCTGGCGGCTCGGACTGGTGGCGGCGGACGCTGGAGGAGCTCGCCGGAGGAGGCGAGCTGGCGGCGACGGGGTGAAGACGAGGTGGCCGGCGGCGGGGAGACGTGCAGAGGCGGGGCGACGGAGACGCGGCCGAAGGGAAGGAGCTGGCGAGGGAGGCCGGAGCGGGGCCGGGGAGGCTGCAGGAGGCGGGTGACCGGCGAGGTGAGGACTGGGGCGAGCGGCGGAGGCGGCCAGGGCTCGGGCGGCCGGTGCGCTGGAGGGGAGGGCGGTGGAGGCGCGGGGTGCTGACGGAGAGGGCCGGCGAGGGGAAGGCCGGCGGCGCGCGGGCGGGGCCTGCCGCGGCGAGGAGGAGGAAGCCGCAGGGGCGGCGGGGCGGCGGGGGGATCTCGAGGGGCGGCGCCGGAGGAAGCTGCGGGGTCGCCGGCGGGAAGGCGCGGCCGGGAGAGGAGGTGGGGGAGGTGCGAGCCGGCGGGGTGGAGGAGAGCTCGCGGGGAGGGCACGGCGGCGAGGGAGAGAGGGTGGGGAGGTGAGCCGGCGAGAGGCGGCCGGTGAAGGAAGGGAGGAGCGGGCCGTCGGGGTGGTGAGGGAGAGAGAGGATGCGGGAGGTGGGGGACGGGGAACGCGGCCAGGGGTTGGACCCGCGGGTGGGGCCGGGGGTGGCGCGGGGGAGGGAGTGGGTCGGTGGGGGACAGGTGGGAGTGGGACTGTGGGGGAGAGAGGGAGGGGTCCGGCTGGCAGGTGGGACCGGGGTAGAGAGAGAGGGGGAAAAGGGGGTGAGGTGGCAGCAGAGGAATGGCCAAAGGGAGGGGCTGGGTGAGGTGGCGAGCTGCTACTGGTTGGGGTGAGGTGGAGGCAGGGTGGGTAGTTTAGGTCTGGGTGGGAATAGGAATTAGGTTTAGTTTAGGCGGACCGTTTTATTTCTGGGGGTGGTCGACTGGGTCGGGTTGGCCCGTTCGACTGCCCCCACTAAAATAATTTAATATTTTATTTGTTTAAAACAAGGCTTCTGCAAACCGATAGCAGACAAAACAAAATAATCCAGAGACCCGGGTTTTGCGTTTGGAACATAGACGGGGCGTTTAGAAAACAAAAACAGGTTTTTCCGCAATTGGTTTTATGCAAGCAAATGCAAGATGATGACGATGCTCAAATGCAATGTGGCATGATGACATGAGCATGCGGTCATGATGATGCAATGCACAAAAACAACGCGATTTTCTAGTAGTGGTTTTGCGGGATGCCACAATTCGACACCACTAACAATGGATCTCGCCCTCGAGATCCGCCTCATGGTACCGGAATGAAGGCCGGCGATCTGAATCTTCTCGCTTCATGTAGATCTTCGCGACACCACTAACAAGAGGCCGTTGTCCGTGATCGTCGAGAGAACACTCCGGGAACAAAAGGTCGAAGGTAGAGGTATCAACAAATAAAGCCACCTCTAGCTCCGATAGAAAGAGAGAACCAATGCATTCTCGTCCACTTCAATGTACGCGAGCAAATAGAGTGAGTAGTCGGCATGGGGGCCAGTCCATCACGCACCCAAACTATTACTCTGCACAATCAGTAGAAAAGCGTGCAACCATTCTCGGAATCGGACTGAAGTTCTCGACAAGCGAGGTTCGGAAACAAAGGAGTGATGCAGACTCTGCATCGGATCTAGTGTAGATGAGGTCGTCGCGCCGGAGAACACCGGAAGGCACAAGCAAGGAACAAAGAATGGTACCACAGCAGACGGATTCCTCAGGAAGCATGATCACCGGATGGTAGAACACCGTTATCAAAGGAGGAAGCGAAACCCTGAAGGTACGACGGAACCCAACCACGAGAAATCCTGGACTCGAAGAGAGAGAAGAGAGCGGATTCAAAACACGTAGAGGTAAGAGAGGAATAGCAAAGGGGTAAGGAGTAAAATCAGACCTAATCAGAACTATCCAACCGATTTTGCAAAAAAGTTTTGACACTCTACTTCGGCCGTTAGCTAGGTTATCCTACAGGCTGGACTTGTGGGGTATCGCAACTGCTGAGCTCTGATACCACTCTGTAACACCCTCAGAATCGACCCTATGCAAGTTTCAGCGATTCCCGCCAAACCCGCATAGAAACGATTCAAAGGTGCCCACCAGGCACTTTCGTGCGGGTGGAAAACGAAGTAATAACATTACACAACAGTCCTCGATGGGACCCACAGAACAGATATATATACAACACGACTCCATGAGTCAAGAATACAGATATACAGAACAAAGATCCAAATCACCTTGAAAACGATACAACGTCCAGCTACGGACAAGATGCAAATGGGGCTAAGAGCCCTGAAGAATAACCAATTGCGTCCATAACCCTGCCCAGGCCAAGCCGGAAGGGTAACCCTGCTAACGACGTCGATCTCAAAACCTGCTTAAACAAAAGGGGTGCCGACAAAGGGCAAAGGAAAAAGAAGGAGCGTCAGTACTAAGGCCAGTACACGGCGAGACTAGAATTCGGCGGTCCTCGCCTACATAGGTATGGTGGACTGAGCGGCAGCGGCAGCATGCACTAAACAACCTATAGAGACTCGATACAACTGACGGCTATCAGAGAGGGGTAAGAAAGTCCTATCCGGAACCAACCTGATACTAACACCAAACAATCCCATCCTGGTATTTCCCCCTCGAGACCAAACGAGGAAGTCAACCGAGGAACTCACACAGTTGGCAGTTTTATTTATTCAGTTATCGTTGCAGCAATTACTAGTCAGGTATAGGTAATCATCCTGATAAAATAAGCAGTGGCCGTTTTTAGTTAACCATTCCGTTGTAGTTGCGGCACTTACTAGTCAGATACAATTAGCATGAGATATCCCTAAACCCAGCAGTTGTTGGTATTTTTATTTAGCCATTCCGTTGCAGTGAAACTGATTACTAGTCATATCGGATACAAGTCAATTTATAACAGTAAACTTTAGTTTTAGTTGTCTATGATCGAGACCTGTGCTCCAAGTCGTCCATAACCGCGGACACGGCTTCTCGAAAAGATTAAACCCTGCAGGGGTGCACCAAAGTATCCACAAGCACTTCGACCCTTTTTGCCAGATCAGTTAACATACACCCATCGGTATGTCGGCGGGGCCTAAGTCACGACGTTCCCAGACCCAAAGCAATCACGGGGGGCCACCCCACTAAGTACACCCGCAACGAAGTCGGCCGGTCTCCGAGACGGACTCAGGGTTTGCGACAGTGGCTGTAAACGACAGCAAATCCCAAAACTGGGACTGTCGATACCGCGAAAACACTCCGCTTCCAAAACAGTACAGCGTGCTCCTCACACAATCGTAAATAAAGCAGTAAAGCATGGCATAAGTACAGAATAGTAATAAAGCCCCAAACTACTTGTGGCCCCCAGTACAATACTTTGAAATCAGGTACTAATCGATGGGGGGCCCATATCTCCCCACCTGTGGTTAGCGCGCTCGATCTCGGAACAGGTGTCAAGAACTCGGGGTCCTACGGGACACAAGTGGGCGGTCGGAAACCAGATATTATCTATCACCCACCGGTGCCTCTGCTTACCTACTTCAATTTTAGTTGTTAAACAGTAATCAAAGTGAACAATAAGTAAAACCATGATCATCTCCAACATTGAACATGCGGCAAGACTCCAACAACTGTGGTACTTGACGACACGCAACAGCACTTGAGCGAGCGACTACGACACGCAAGTCCAACTATCTACCAATCAACAGGTAATAGGATGTGTCCAAGGCAATATATGACTGCAAGGGATATCACGGGTACGGAAACTAGAGCATCGCAACACAGATAGCAATAGATCAACAGGAGGGAAATAAATACTATAAAAGTAAGATAGGTAGAAAGGGGGAGATGCTCGCCTGAAAACATTTGCTGAAGGTTCAACCGAAGATCGAGGCGAAGCTCACATCAACTCAACGGCCTTATCCGCGAAGAAGCAAAACACTAGAAGAAACACCGGATGCACTATTTAATACAACGGCAGAAGATCGGGCATGATGCATGAATGATGTTTGGCATGGCAAAGATGCGATGCAATTAGGCCATATTAAGCGGAACCGGGGTCCCGACAATTGATTAGATGGTTCATGTTATATAGATACCCCACAATTTAAATGTTGTCATAACAGGGCAAGACAAGTTACCGGTTCGCTACACAAATTTAAATGAGGCCAATATAAGGCTAGATTTGCCCGCATATGGGCCCCATATTTAATTATAAGGTGAATCGGCGTAAGGCCCCCAAACCACATGACAATATGCATGCATGAACAATTAAAATGCGACAAGTTGGATTATATTATAAAATAGGGTTTTCGGAAAGGGGTTCACACATTTAGGGTTCGGCAGATCTTGGGGTTCCGGGGTTCGGGGTTCGGTCTCAGGGTTCAGGGTTCGACGGAATCGGCGAGGGTCGGTCTTGGTGACGATCTTGTCCGATGGGGATCTTGGTTCAACATCATCGCGGTCTTTGGATCCGAGAGGTAGATCTTGGCGCCCGAGGGGAAGTTCATGTCGTATCCGTGTCGACGACCTTGGCGTTCAGGGGGGGGGGAGTTCTCGGTGTTCCGCGTGGAAGGCCGCGAGGGTTTGGTGACGGAGATCTTGACGCTCGGTGCCCACGAAGTGGAACTTGTCGTTCTGACACCATCACATCCGATCTTCGGTTGGAGTCTTGTCGTCCGTCTTTGTCGGTGGTGAACTTGACCGATGGTTTTTCGGGTCCGGGAAGGAGGGCTCGGTGTTTCCGCATCTTCGGGTCCAACGGGCTTCGGTTCCATGAGGGAGAACTTGGCGTCCGGCAAGTGGTCGGACTTGGTACTCTGCAGATCTCGTCGGCGCGAAGGTTTGGCAACTCGTGGTAGATCGTATGCTTCTCAAAACAGGAAACAGACCAAAACTCCACTGTGCGGACACGCACCCAGGCACAAAGGCAGCCGCGGCGACCCAGGTGGCGAGCTTGACGGGGAGGAGAACGGGCTCGAGGAGGAGGGAGCGGCCAGACGCAGAGGCGACACAGGCGGCCAGAGAGGCGCAGGTCGCGGTGGCGGAGACCGACAGAAGGCGGAGGCGGCGAGGTTCCGAGAAGGAACCGAGCGGCGCTGGCGAGCTCGAGGTAGGCGCTGGCGGCTCGGACTGGTGTCGGCGGACGCTGGAGGAGCTCGCCGGAGGAGGCGAGCTGGCGGCGACGGGGTGAAGACGAGGTGGCCGGCGGCGGGGAGACGTGCAGAGGCGGGGCGACGGAGACGCGGCCGAAGGGGAGGAGCTGGCGAGGGAGGCCGGAGCGGGGCCGGGGAGGCTGCAGGAGGCGGGTGACCGGCGAGGTGAGGACTGGGGCGAGCGGCGGAGGCGGCCAGGGCTCGGGCGGCCGGTGCGCTGGAGGGGAGGGCGGTGGAGGCGCGGGGTGCTGACGGAGAGGGCCGGCGACGGGAAGGCCGGCGGCGCGCGGGCGGGGCCTGCCGCGGCGAGGAGGAGGAAGCCGCAGGGGCGGCGGGGCGTCGGGGGGAGCTCGAGGGGCGGCGCCGGAGGAAGCTGCGGGGTCGCCGGCGGGAAGGCGCGGCCGGGAGAGGAGGTGGGGGAGGTGCGAGCCGGCGGGGTGGAGGAGAGCTCGCGGGGAGGGCACGGCGGCGAGGGAGAGAGGGTGGGGAGGTGAGCCGGCGAGAGGCGGCCGGTGAAGGAAGGGAGGAGCGGGCCGTCGGGGTGGTGAGGGAGAGAGAGGATGCGGGAGGTGGGGGACGGGGAACGCGGCCAGGGGTTGGACCCGCGGGTGGGGCCGGGGGTGGCGCGGGGAGGGAGTGGGTCGGTGGGGGACAGGTGGGAGTGGGACTGTGGGGGAGAGAGGGAGGGGTCCGGCTGGCAGGTAGGACCGGGGTAGAGAGAGAGGGGGAAAAGGGGGTGAGGTGGCAGCAGAGGAATGGCCAAAGGGAGGGGCTGGGTGAGGTGGCGAGCTGCTACTGGTTGGGGTGAGGTGGAGGCAGGGTGGGTAGTTTAGGTCTGGGTGGGAATAGGAATTAGGTTTAGTTTAGGCGGACCGTTTTATTTCTGGGGGTGGTCGACTGGGTCGGGTTGGCCCGTTCGACTGCCCCCACTAAAATAATTTAATATTTTATTTGTTTAAAACAAGGCTTCTGCAAACCGATAGCAGACAAAACAAAATAATCCGGAGACCCGGGTTTTGCGTTTGGAACATAGACGGGGCGTTTAGAAAACAAAAATAGGTTTTTCCGCAATTGGTTTTATGCAAGCAAATGCAAGATGATGATGATGCTCAAATGCAATGTGGCATGATGACATGAGCATGCGGTCATGGTGATGCAATGCACAAAAACAACGCGATTTTCTAGTAGTGGTTTTTGCGGGATGCCACAATTCGACACCACTAACAATGGATCTCGCCCTCGAGATCCGCCTCATGGTACCGGAAAGAAGGCCGGCGATCTGAATCTTCTCGCTTCATGTAGATCTTCGCGACACCACTAACAAGAGGCCGTTGTCCGTGATCGTCGAGAGAACACTCCGGGAACAAAAGGTCGAAGGTAGAGGTATCAACAAATAAAGCCACCTCTAGCTCCGATAGAAAGAGAGAACCAATGCATTCTCGTCCACTTCAATGTACGCGAGCAAATAGAGTGAGTAGTCGGCATGGGGGCCAGTCCATCACGCACCCAAACTATTACTCTGCACAATCAGTAGAAAAGCGTGCAACCATTCTCAGAATCGGACTGAAGTTCTCGACAAGCGAGGTTCGGAAACAAAGGAGTGATGCAGACTCTGCATCGGATCTAGTGTAGATGAGGTCGTCGCGCCGGAGAACACCGGAAGGCACAAGCAAGGAACAAAGAATGGTACCACAGCAGACGGATTCCTCAGGCAGCATGATCACCGGATGGTAGAACACCGTTATCAAAGGAGGAAGCGAAACCCTGAAGGTACGACGGAACCCAACCACGAGAAATCCTGGACTCGAAGAGAGAGAAGAGAACGGATTCAAAACACGTAGAGGTAAGAGAGGAATAGCAAAGGGGTAAGGAGTAAAATCAGACCTAATCAGAACTATCCAACCGATTTTGCAAAAAAGTTTTGACACTCTACTTCGGCCGTTAGCTAGGTTATCCTACAGGCTGGACTTGTGGGGTATCGCAACTGCTGAGCTCTGATACCACTTTGTAACACCCTCAGAATCGACCCTATGCAAGTTTCAGCGATTCCCGCCAAACCCGCATAGAAACGATTCAAAGGTGCCCACCAGGCACTTTCGTGCGGGTGGAAAACGAAGTAATAACATTACACAACAGTCCTCGATGGGACCCACAGAACAGATATATATACAACACGACTCCATGAGTCAAGAATACAGATATACAGAACAAAGATCCAAATCACCTTGAAAACGATACAACGTCCAGCTACGGACAAGATGCAAATGGGGCTAAGAGCCCTGAAGAATAACCAATTGCGTCCATAACCCTGCCCAGGCCAAGCCGGAAGGGTAACCCTGCTAACGACGTCGATCTCAAAACCTGCTTAAACAAAAGGGGTGCCGACAAAGGGCAAAGGAAAAAGAAGGAGCGTCAGTACTAAGGCCAGTACACGGCGAGACTAGAATTCGGCGGTCCTCGCCTACATAGGTATGGTGGACTGAGCGGCAGCGGCAGCATGCACTAAACAACCTATAGAGACTCGATACAACTGACGGCTATCAGAGAGGGGTAAGAAAGTCCTATCCGGAACCAACCTGATACTAACACCAAACAATCCCATCCTGGTATTTCCCCCTCGAGACCAAACGAGGAAGTCAACCGAGGAACTCACACAGTTGGCAGTTTTATTTATTCAGTTATCGTTGCAGCAATTACTAGTCAGGTATAGGTAATCATCCTGATAAAATAAGCAGTGGCCGTTTTTAGTTAACCATTCCGTTGTAGTTGCGGCACTTACTAGTCAGATACAATTAGCATGAGATATCCCTAAACCCAGCAGTTGTTGGTATTTTTATTTAGCCATTCCGTTGCAGTGAAACTGATTACTAGTCATATCGGATACAAGTCAATTTATAACAGTAAACTTTAGTTTTAGTTGTCTATGATCGAGACCTGTGCTCCAAGTCGTCCATAACCGCGGACACGGCTTCTCGAAAAGATTAAACCCTGCAGGGGTGCACCAAAGTATCCACAAGCACTTCGACCCTTTTTGCCAGATCAGTTAACATACACCCATCGGTATGTCGGCGGGGCCTAAGTCACGACGTTCCCAGACCCAAAGCAATCACGGGGGGCCACCCCACTAAGTACACCCGCAACGAAGTCGGCCGGTCTCCGAGACGGACTCAGGGTTTGCGACAGTGGCTGTAAACGACAGCAAATCCCAAAACTGGGACTGTCGATACCGCGAAAACACTCCGCTTCCAAAACAGTACAGCGTGCTCCTCACACAATCGTAAATAAAGCAGTAAAGCATGGCATAAGTACAGAATAGTAATAAAGCCCCAAACTACTTGTGGCCCCCAGTACAATACTTTGAAATCAGGTACTAATCGATGGGGGGCCCATATCTCCCCACCTGTGGTTAGCGCGCTCGATCTTGGAACAGGTGTCAAGAACTCGGGGTCCTACGGGACACAAGTGGGCGGTCGGAAACCAGATATTATCTATCACCCACCGGTGCCTCTGCTTACCTACTTCAATTTTAGTTGTTAAACAGTAATCAAAGTGAACAATAAGTAAAACCATGATCATCTCCAACATTGAACATGCGGCAAGACTCCAACAACTGTGGTACTTGACGACACGCAACAGCACTTGAGCGAGCGACTACGACACGCAAGTCCAACTATCTACCAATCAACAGGTAATAGGATGTGTCCAAGGCAATATATGACTGCAAGGGATATCACGGGTACGGAAACTAGAGCATCGCAACACAGATAGCAATAGATCAACAGGAGGGAAATAAATACTATAAAAGTAAGATAGGTAGAAAGGGGGAGATGCTCGCCTGAAAACATTTGCTGAAGGTTCAACCGAAGATCGAGGCGAAGCTCACATCAACTCAACGGCCTTATCCGCGAAGAAGCAAAACACTAGAAGAAACACCGGATGCACTATTTAATACAACGGCAGAAGATCGGGCATGATGCATGAATGATGTTTGGCATGGCAAAGATGCGATGCAATTAGGCCATATTAAGCGGAACCGGGGTCCCGACAATTGATTAGATGGTTCATGTTATATAGATACCCCACAATTTAAATGTTGTCATAACAGGGCAAGACAAGTTACCGGTTCACTACACAAATTTAAATGAGGCCAATATAAGGCTAGATTTGCCCGCATATGGGCCCCATATTTAATTATAAGGTGAATCGGCGTAAGGCCCCCAAACCACATGACAATATGCATGCATGAACAATTAAAATGCGACAAGTTGGATTATATTATAAAATAGGGTTTTCGGAAAGGGGTTCACACATTTAGGGTTCGGTAGATCTTGGGGTTCCGGGGTTCGGGGTTCGGTCTCAGGGTTCAGGGTTCGACGAAATCGGCGAGGGTCGGTCTTGGTGACGATCTTGTCCGATGGGGATCTTGGTTCAACATCATCGCGGTCTTTGGATCCGAGAGGTAGATCTTGGCGCCCGAGGGGGAAGTTCATGTCGTATCCGTGTCGACGACCTTGGCGTTCAGGGGGGGGAGTTCTCGGTGTTCCGCGTGGAAGGCCGCGAGGGTTTGGTGATGGAGATCTTGACGCTCGGTGCCCACGAAGTGGAACTTGTCGTTCTGACACCATCACATCCGATCTTCGGTTGGAGTCTTGTCGTCCGTCTTTGTCGGTGGTGAACTTGACCGATGGTTTTTCGGGTCCGGGAAGGAGGGCTCGGTGTTTCCGCATCTTCGGGTCCAACGGGCTTCGGTTCCATGAGGGAGAACTTGGCGTCCGGCAAGTGGTCGGACTTGGTACTCTGCAGATCTCGTCGGCGCGAAGGTTCGGCAACTCGTGGTAGATCGTATGCTTCTCAAAACAGGAAACAGACCAAAACTCCACTGTGCGGACACGCACCCAGGCACAAAGGCAGCCGCGGCGACCCAGGTGGCGAGCTTGACGGGGAGGAGAACGGGCTCGAGAAGGAGGGAGCGGCCAGACGCGGAGGCGACACAGGCGGCCAGAGAGGCGCAGGTCGCGGTGGCGGAGACTGACAGAAGGCGGAGGCGGCGAGGTTCCGAGAAGGAACCAAGCGGCGCTGGCGAGCTCGAGGTAGGCGCTGGCGGCTCGGACTGGTGGCGGCGGACGCTGGAGGAGCTCGCCGGAGGAGGCGAGCTGGCGGCGACGGGGTGAAGACGAGGTGGCCGGCGGCGGGGAGACGTGCAGAGGCGGGGCGACGGAGACGCGGCCGAAGGGGAGGAGCTGGCGAGGGAGGCCGGAGCGGGGCCGGGGAGGCTGCAGGAGGCGGGTGACCGGCGAGGTGAGGACTGGGGCGAGCGGCGGAGGCGGCCAGGGCTCGGGCGGCCGGTGCGCTGGAGGGGAGGGCGGTGGAGGCGCGGGGTGCTGACGGAGAGGGCCGGCGAGGGGAAGGCCGGCGGCGCGCGGGCGGGGCCTGCCGCGGCGAGGAGGAGGAAGCCGCAGGGGCGGCGGGGCGTCGGGGGGAGCTCGAGGGGCGGCGCCGGAGGAAGCTGCGGGGTCGCCGGCGGGAAGGCGCGGCCGGGAGAGGAGGTGGGGGAGGTGCGAGCCGGCGGGGTGGAGGAGAGCTCGCGGGAAGGGCACGGCGGCGAGGGAGAGAGGGTGCGGAGGTGAGCCGGCGAGAGGCGGCCGGTGAAGGAAGGGAGGAGCGGGCCATCGGGGTGGTGAGGGAGAGAGAGGATGCGGGAGGTGGGGGACGGGGAACGCGGCCAGGGGTTGGACCCGCGGGTGGGGCCTGGGGTGGCGCGGGGGAGGGAGTGGGTCGGTGGGGGACAGGTGGGAGTGGGACTGTGGGGGAGAGAGGGAGGGGTCCGGCTGGCAGGTGGGACCGGGGTAGAGAGAGAGGGGGAAAAGGGGGTGAGGTGGCAGCAGAGGAATGGCCAAAGGGAGGGGCTGGGTGAGGTGGCGAGCTGCTACTGGTTGGGGTGAGGTGGAGGCAGGGTGGGTAGTTTAGGTCTGGGTGGGAATAGGAATTAGGTTTAGTTTAGGCGGACCGTTTTATTTCTGGGGGTGGTCGACTGGGTCGGGTTGGCCCGTTCGACTGCCCCCACTAAAATAATTTAATATTTTATTTGTTTAAAACAAGGCTTCTGCAAACCGATAGCAGACAAAACAAAATAATCCGGAGACCCGGGTTTTGCGTTTGGAACATAGACGGGGCGTTTAGAAAACAAAAACAGGTTTTTCCGCAATTGGTTTTATGCAAGCAAATGCAAGATGATAACGATGCTCAAATGCAATGTGGCATGATGACATGAGCATGCGGTCATGATGATGCAATGCACAAAAACAACGCGATTTTCTAGTAATGGTTTTGCGGGATGCCACAATCTCCTCGTAATCCCAATAGCGTGACGGTCTGGTGGTGGTGGAGGAGTGATTTCTGTAGGGCTTCTCTTCAACCAGAGCAGTATGGTGGAGCAGAGAGGGGTGCGGCAGCTAGGGTTGTAGGCGCCAAGGCTTGAGGTTTCAAGGGGGCACCCCACCCCTCCTTATAAGGGATAGGGGCAACGGCCAATGCCTCCTTTCCCTAGCCGAGTTGCTCCCCAACTCGGCTGGGAAGGGGAGACTCCTTCCCCAACTCGGCTAGGAAGAAGAGGAGTTGTAAACTTGCCTTTCAAGTTTTCTCTTTCCTTCCCAAACTAGGATTTGACTTTTCAAACTAGGATTTGACTTTTCAAACTAGGGTTTGACCCTACCTCCCTTGTGCTTGGACGAGTTGACCTAGGGCTTGATGTGGCCATCCCCTTAGGGCATGGTGCATCCAAGTACCCCCTCCCAGGGTGGTGGACCTTCCAGAATTTTCTAGAAGCTTTCGTTAAAACACAAAAAACATTTCCGAACCCCGAAAATTGACTTTCCTTATATGAATCTTATTCTTCGAACCGTTTTGGATCTCCTCATGATGTCCTGGATCCAATCCGAGACTCCGAACCACATTCAGTCTCCAACTCACATTCCTACTCAAACAACATCGAATCCTTAAGTGTGTCTCCCTACGGTTCGTGAACTATGAAGACATGATCGAGACACCTCTCCGATTAATAACCAATAGTGGAATCTGGAAATCCATAATGGCTCCCACATATTTCTATGATTACTTCATGATTGAGTGAACCATTTACATACGATACGGATTCCCTTTGTCGCGCGATACTTTACTTATTCGAGGTTTGATCGTCGGTATCTCTATACCTAGTTCAACCTTGTTACCGATAAGTACTCTTTACTCGTTCCATGATATGACATCCCTTGTGACCTAGTCACATGCTTGCAAGCCAATTGGATGGCATTCCACCAAGAGGGCCTAGAGTATATATATCCGTCATATGGATGGACAAATCCCACTCTTGATCCATGTGCTTCAACACATACTTTCAGAATAGCTAATGCCACCTTTATAACCACCCAGTTATGAAAGTGGTGTTTGATGTCATAAAAGCATCCATCCGGTGATGGTGATTAACATGATATCATGGTCTAAGGATTAGGTTACAATGTATTTGAAAGCTTGTAGCAAACAAACTCTAAATGACTCGATCTTATACTACGCTAACTATAGGTGTATGACCATCACATCATTCTCCTAATGATGTGATCTTGTTATTAATAACATCTAATGTGCATGATCAGGAAACCATGATCATCTATTAATCAACAAGCTAGTTTAAAAAGAGGCTTACCAGGGACTCTTTTATGTTTACAAAACACACAAGTATTAATGTTTCTGATTAATACATTTATAGCATGGGATGTAAAATTTTATCATAAACATGAAGATATGATAATAACCACTTTATTATTGCCTCTTGGGCATATCACCAACAAAACCTTCGGATGTTGCGTCTGTGACACAAAAATAATACCTACAAACAGAGTCTGATGGCCTGGTAACACAACCGTATGTGCTCTTCTAGTAATATTCCATGTCAATAGGCACGATGAAAAATCCCGATGGATGCGTTGGGTACATAACTTGAAACACTGGAATTCGACTCCTGTAAGACCTCCGCGGCCCGAGTCAAATTATGCCAGCAATTTTCTGGATTCCAGTCTGGGGACTCGAGTCTGAGTAGATAGCGTTGTTTTGCCTAAAGGCAGTTAACTGACATTGATCCATCAAGAGAGTCAGGCACGCATATCAACTATCCCTATGAACCAATATCCTGACCTAGAACATATTCAAATGATTTGGAAGTCTCCAGTTGAATCTACGACTTGACTGAACACTCTCGGGCTATTGACATGGGTATGCCCTACGGGTGCCTAACATTAGCCTATCCGGTCTGGCCCAGTAGAGGACAATGAGATGATGTACCCCTGATGGCGAAGACCAAGAAGATTTTGGGTGGACCAAGCCCAAGAAGGATGTAACTCCTTGTAGAACACAGCTAGCTTTAGATAGAAATTCAAAGGGATAAACCCTAATCTGTAACCGAATCGACCTACCCCAAGACCTAGCCTTCCCATATAAAGTCCAGGAGGACACAGTGAGGAGTACGATCCAGAAGCCTAGCATACACCGCTAGATCTCATTTGCGCAACCCCTGTAACCTTCGGCTTTGCCATCAATCAAGAGAAGACAAGGAGTAAGATTTTCCTTCGGGGGCCCCAACCTGGGTAAATCTAGTGTACCGTGTTTCTTGTTTGCTAGCCGTTACGTGATCTCTAGAGTCCCCTTCTTCTAAACCCATGCCCATAACAATGGGCATTGACGAGTCGAACCCTCATCACCCATCATCATCCAATATTTGCATTACAAGTAGCTTGATGCCCGCATGGGATAGTGACTTTCAAGCCCACCGAAGAAACACAACAACTACTCCTCAAAGAGTGAGTTGAGAAACTACCTAGAAGAAGCGCTTCAGGGCCCGGATCATTAATTCAACTTGCTTCAATGGTGGAAGGTGAAATCACATTGGTACCCAGTGTCGTCAAATATCTTGAAGCGGTTCTTGACTATCTCGTCTAGCTTCGTGTCTTCAGAATCAACTTTAAGAACGGGTGGAGGAATTTTTTATGACTATAGGAGTTCTCTAAAACAAATAATGGTGGAGGCATTGGTGTTTTATGCAAGTTATATTAAGTATTCCTATAGTGACTTGAATGTGATGGTATGATTTCCATCTCCTTCCCAAAATTTCAACTCTCTAATTTATTGTGATATACTCATGGTATGATGTAAAGCTTGTTGTATATTTATAAAATATAGGAGAATGATGAAAATGTGGAGTCCATCAAGTTTCCTAGGAGTGAGATGAATAACGACAATTTGTAAGAGTATCAATATTACTACATGTTTACTTATCATATCAGCAAAAAATCAACTAAAATTTTATTACTTGTAGACTTTCATGTCATGTGGATGTTGGTATTTTGGTTCATGAAGATGAATGATGATCTTGCTACAAGTGAATGTTACTTATTTCATTTGTGTTATTGAGTTGGAAGTTGGAAACCTTGCAAGTGGATATATATTTTGATTTGAGTTGAAAATTTGAACCTAAGTTGTAACCATGTCAATGTCGACATGTTGTTAACTTGTGACTGTCAATTATCTATCGAACTATTATGCATTGCATAGTTTGGTGTCCAAAAGCTTCTAAATTTCGAAAAAACTGCTATTACATGCTCAGTTTACAACAAAAAATCTCTTACATGCTACTTTTTGATTTTGAGGTTCTTAATTAATGATTCTTTTCATTGAAATGCATTCATCCATAGTTAAATTGTTATACTGTGAAGTTTCATAGAAAAATTTGAATGTTTATTTTCTCAAATTGGTTGGACAAATATTTCCATAAGAGTTCCTTGGGTTAAGCATACTTTATCCATAGATTGATTCTCCTAGGCTGGGGAGCCAGCTCAAGTTGGACCGAGTTTGAGGCCAGCTCGGGCCAAGCCCATTTTACCGGTCCGATAGTCCAACGAGCTAGTCCGAGCCGAGCCAGTTTTTTGCAAGCTGAAATGCAGCTGAGACCGAGCCTAGCCTGAGATGGCTTGTGTCTAGGCTTAGTCCCGTGGTAGTTACCCACAATCAATATAGTGTTAACCACATATAACTTGTTTAAGAGACCGGCCTCTGGTAGTTCCCACTAGTAGAAAACCGACCTTTGTTTTGGATCGGCTCTGGCCTCTAGTCCTGGCCCTGTCAGGAACCGGGACCAGTGTGAGCACTAGTCCCGGTTAGTCCCCTTTGTAACGGCTAGGAGGAAGCAATGACCTATTCTCGGTTCATTACGGACCTATAGTCCCGGCTGGTACACCAACGACTGGGACCCAGGAGAACATATAGTCCCGGATGGTGTTATAGACTGGGAATAGAGATCATGATCTAGTCCTGGTTTATAGCACCACCCAGGACTAATGTTTCCCCTATATATTCCCTGCTTTGACCCTGCACGAACCCATGGCCATTTTCTTCAAGCTAGCTCAAGTTCATCCTGATTTTTTGTCCAAATTTTGTCAAGATTTGGTGGCATCTATCAATCCAAGCTTCTAAAATGTTAGCAACTTCACTCTTTCATCTCTCATTGTTAGTTTAGCTCAATGCTCTTGAAGTAGAGAGGGATTTCATTCTTAGAAGTAGAGATAATTTTAGATGTGTAATTTTAAGAAAATTTTGATTATGCAAAAAGTTACTGAAAGTTGAGATGTGTATTTTTAGAGTTTCGGAGCTCAGAATTGAATAAGGTTTTCACTGCTAGATCAATAATTAAAACTTCAACAAATTTTATGTTAACAGTTTTGTCCAATTCAAAAATTGGTGCATGTAAAATTATATATATATGTCGTACACACTAAATTTTTAGATTTGAAAAAGTAAATTTAGTAAAAATGATCCAAACTTTTTATATGATACAAAATTTTAATTATAATACAAATGAGCCGGGAATGGATGTATGACGCTCTCCGAATGTTTGACGCGTTCATTAAAGGCGTGCATTCTTTCCTCGATTTGGCTGAGGCAAACAAGCAGAATGGTTTTATGTGTTGTTCGTGCCGTGTCTATCGGAATGAGAAGGATTACTCTTCCTCAAAAACCATTCACATCCACCTGATTCAGTTAAGTTTCATATCCGGCTATAATTGTTGGACAAAGCATGGAGAAAGAGGGGTTATGATGGAACACAACAAAGAAGAAGAGAACAATGACAACTATACGGTGGTCCCTGAATATGGTGGTACTACAATAGAAGAAAATGAACAAGAAGAAGGCGAAGAACGAGCATTAGATGAGACCACTGATGATCTTTGTCAGGACATTCTTGATCCATGGAGTGAATGCGAAAAGGAAAATGACAACAAGAAGTTGGAGTGAATGTTAGAGTATCACAAAATAATGTTGTACCCAAATTGCGAAGATGGCAAAATAACGCTCGATACCACACTGGAATTACTGCAATGGAAGGCAGATAATGGTTTATCTAACAAGAGATTTGAGAAGCTAGTGAAAATTTGGAAGAAGAAGTTTTCAAAGGATAACGAATTACCTATCAGTACATACGAGACAAAGAAGATTGTCTGCCCTCTAGGACTAGAGGTGCATAAGATACATGCATGCATTAATGAATGCATCCTCTATCGCGGTGAGAAGTGCGAGAATTTGGATACATGAGACAAGATCCTATCGCATGTGCTATGAAGTCGACCGATGTGAAGCCAAAGCGCTAGTATTGTAAACAAGAAGAGCAAAATTGTTAGGGAGAAAGTCAAACCATCCCCAGGTCACTCCCAGGGGGTGGCTCGGGCAAACAATCCCCAACCCCGCCGCCACCCCTCCTCCCCCTCCATCTCCGCCCGCTGCCGCCGGACGAAGGCCACACGGCTGACAGCGGCGGCTAGCCTCCCTCCTCGACGGGATCTAGGCGGGGGCCTCTTCCCATCAAGCGGCGGGAGCTCTGATCAAAGCGGCACGACAGCCCTGGACGGTGCGGCGCCTCCAGCGGAGTTTGGGTGCCGGAGCGGTGGCTGCGGTGGCCGCGTGGCGGCGCGGCGGCGGGCCCTGGGAGCTCTAGTCTGCGGCCATCAGCATTCGTCCTTGAGCTCCGTGTCGGTGTCAGTCAGCGTCCCCCTCTTTGTGGCGTTCCGGCGGCACCCATGGTGCTTTTCGGCGGCAGGCTGATGCTGCTTTGCCTCTCTTCTCTGCGTGGTGCGGTTGGTGGCGGCCGTGGTCGTGGGGCTCTCCGGTCTGGTATGTTGGTCGTGGTGCCTGTTGTGCGGTGTTTGGCGCTGCCGGCTGATGCGCTGGTGCCTGACGGGGAGGAAGAGGTTGAAATTGTTCCATAGATCCCCGACAACGGCGCCAGAAAAGCTTGTTGCCTCACAGAGAGGACTTCGTTGGAAACCCCAAGAGAAAGGTGTGGTGATGAGCACAACAGCAAGTTTTCCCTCAGTTGAGACCGAGGTTATCGAACCAGAAGGAGGAAGGAAACGTCACACAGGTGTTGCAAACAACGTGGAGACCTGCACAACACAAACTCAAGACTTTGCCCCAACGAATCAATGAGGTTGTCAGGCTCACCGGTTTGCCGTAACAAAGGATTAAACATATGGTGTGGAAGGTAATGGTTTGCAGCAAGTAAACAAGTAACAGTGGAGGATGTATCAATGGTACAGATTGGACCGGGGTCCATAGTTCACTAGATGTGTTCTCCTTACATAAACAACATGGCATGAAGGGTAAACAAATTACAGCAGGGCAATTGACAGGAACTGAGCAAGGCATAACAATGCAATTACTAGTCAGAAAGATCCTATGAGATTCGATTGGGCAATACAACAAGATACATAAACCGCCATCCAACTGCATCTATGACTAGAAGTCCACCTTCAGGTTATCATTCGAACCCCCTCCAGTATTAAGTTGCAAGCAACAGACAACTGCTTTAAGCAAAGTGTGTAAGGTAAACAGTCCACATGTTCCATGAACAAGAGACCGTTGTTTTCTCCCTAGTAGCAATATCACATCTACAACCGAAGAGATTATTGTCACTTCCCTTGGAAACTAGAGGCATGAACCCACTATCGAGCATAAATACCCCCTCTTGGAGTCACTAGCAACTACTTGGCCAAGATAGCTACTAACAACGGAGAGCATGCAAGATCACAAACAAAACAGACATGATAGAATCATAAAGACAAAACCATTAATCAAACCAACATAATAATCTCAATATCCATCGGATCCCCGCAAACACAACATGCATGATTACAAATAGATTAGATCTTGATCATGAACGGAGCTCATAAGATCTATACATGAAAGCACAAAGTAGGAGATACAACCATCTAGCTACTACATGGACCCATAGTCCAAGGTGGAACTACTCACGCATCATACCGGAGAGAAGGCCTCCGGGATGATCTCCCCTCCGGCAGGGTGCCGGGAAGAACTTCAGATCCCCCCGATCTAGGGACGATGGTGGCGGCGGCTACAGACGGTTTCGTGGAGATTTGATCGGGTTCTTAGGGTTTCTACATCGGGGGCTTCTTATAGGCGAAGGGGGAGGCCCAGGAGGTGACCAGGGGGGGTCAAACCCTACCTAGGCGTGGGCCCACCCTTGGACGCGCCTAGGGTGTCTGGGTGCCTTGGCCCACTTCTCCGTCTCCCCTCTGGACTTCTTGTTCTCCATGGAAAGTTATTGACTTTGACGTTTGTCCCATCCAATTCCGAGAATATTTCCTTATTAGCTTTTCTGAAACAAAAAACAACAGAAAATAGGCAATTGGCACTGTGGCAACTTGTTAATAGGTTAGTACCATAAAACATGTAAAAAGCAAAGTAGATACTAACAAGCATGGACATCAAAAATTATAGATACGTTTCCGACGTATCACCGCGTCCGAGGTGGAGGACGATGGTGGATGTGGTCTTCGTTCCTATCTGCGGCGACAGCTGCCCGGGTTCGCTCTGGTTGCTTTAGCAGCTATCTCGCGGGCAACGGTGATGATCTGTACAGCGGCTTTTGTCGCAGCGACGGGGAACCTAGGTGTAGCGGTGTGCAGGCGGCTGGGTCTAGCTGACCAGTCTGATGGCTTTGAAGGTGGACGTGCGGGGTGGTGATGGTGCTATGGCCGGCCTCAAGTGGCAGGTGTGAGGTTGCGACTCTATGTCGGGCGAAAGTCTTGTTCGGGTTGTGGCTGGAGCCGACGGCGGCGACGCCTTTTGGCGCAGTTTCCTCCTTGGAGGTGTTGTCGTGGTGGTGTTCTTGCGCCTCCGCCCGGGTTCTCCAGGGGAAACCCTGATCCCTCACGGGATCGGGCGAGGGAGGCACTTTATTGTGGCGTTTGGCCTCCTGGGTCCTTGCCTTGGATGCTCCGTCGTCCAGAGGGACTAGCTAAGCAAGTTGATTGTTGGCGTCGACGGGCTGTTGGGCTTCCTCGACTCGGTCGTCTGGCGGACACGACTGTGGTTTGGTGTGCTCCGGGTGAAAACCCTGCTTTGGCCACGGACGATGCCGGTGATGGCGACGCTCTTGGTCGTCGCTCCCCTCGTTGGAGGCATCACTGTGGAGGCCCGTTCCTGCATGTATTGGTGTTCGGTTGTCTATCTTGTCGGTTTTGTCCTTGGTCCATTTTCGGCTAGGTGGTGCGCGGCCCCGGGGGTCGGCGTGGTTGTCGGAGCGGCGGCTCCGAGTCTTTGCCTTCGCCTTGTTGCGTTTTGAGGTGTTTTGGATGTCGGCCTTGGCCACTTGGGTGGCTAGGCCATCGGCTCGTGTGGTGCGCGGTCTCCGGGCCGGTGTGTGGTGTTGTGTTGTATCGGTTTTCGGCTGGTTTCCTCATAAATTGGTCATCTCTCTTCTACTATATCAATGAATACAAGCCTCTTGCCTAGTTTCAAAAAAAAAGTCGACCGGTGTCCTATTATTTTTTTCTTTCTTTTTATATACACATATAACTATGTTAAATTTCACTATTTGGTACTTTACCTTTCCTGTCTAAACCTTCTTTTTTTGGTTTTCATGCACCGGTAATATCACAATGATACATTTCACTGACGGCTAGATCTTTCCCTTTGCAACAGCGATTGATGTCTGAATTATTAGTACTCTGGAGTGTACTTGTATATAGAATGCAATGGTAAAACCTGTGAAGTGAATGTGATTACAAAATTGACTTGTTGCCCACACCCCAATCATTCCATATTGTTCAACCGATCCTTTTAGTGATGATATCCATCTAGTGTTTTTGTGATGCCTTTGCACTTAACTACTTAATACAGTTGCGGTAAATTACCTTGGTTAATAAGCTACATAATATTATGCACAGTATGTCAGTAGCCATGTGAAATATTTTACTCTATCCGATGTTACTTGTCGCAGTTTTAGGCAAAATGTAGTCTAAAATCTGCCTAGATTGAGTGAACCTGCGGCAAATAATTTGGATCACAGGAAGTAACGAATCAACAAGAACAATAATGCTTCATGCATATATGATTGCAAGTTGCACAATGCTCGTGGAACAAAGAACAGATCAGGATCATACTTTTGTAGCTTTTCTACGAACACGATATGGCTAAGTATATAACAGTAGGCGCGTGTATGGCCTTAATTCAAGGTGCAGCTAGCACATATTCTTGCCATTAGCTTATTTGACTGGTGGAACAGAGCCCCTTTTCTGCGATGTATGACATTCTTCCTAGTTCTTCATCTTTAAAGGTCTGGCGCGCTCACGAGGTCCACTGGTCGTGCACAATCCCACGCTTTATTCGAACGGCACTCGATACGATAACCATTCGATTGGTGAGTATTATACGGGAGGTTGGGAACCAAGATTTTCTAGAGAAAACTTTAAAACACGAGGACCTTTTACCAGATCACTCCACAACTTGATAACGAAATTGCTCCAACACAGTCGAAACTAAGTTACCTTAGGTATCCTACTAATAAACTAAGTTACCACCTGATCACATGCTTTTTTTAGTAGCCAGACCAGCCAATTAACTCGACTTAGAAGACATGAAAACAACCCCTACCTCACACAATTAAACAAAGAATTAAAGTAGGCTTAACCAAATCATTAATTTAGTTTTTTCACATCCCAGCGAATATGTTTATTTAATAAACCACAGGGGAATCTTGAAGTCTCAATTCTATTGGTGCCCCACTTAATTTATTCTCACTGTGTCGGCTGGGATCTGATCGGTACGGATGTCATTACTACGGATGGTTTTTGCGGTGCGGTGGTTCGTTGGGGTTTAAGCACAATGACTTGTCCTATGTTCACTATGATAAAGTTTGTCTGGCTCCTCCGATGGAGGGGCGAGAAGGACGACGCTTTTTTGACTCGTGCTAGTGTTTATAGTCATTGCTAGGTCGTTTATGGACCTATTTATAATTATTATTATTTTTATACCTTTTTATAATTATAATGATGTTGATATTATTAGTACCTCGGTAGAATTTTTGATAAAAAAATACCACAAGGGAGCCCCACTACGGCTAATGACGAGCCCTAGATAGCACATTGAGATGCTTGCACTTCACACCATCTGTTGGGGCTATTTTTTCACGGAACTACAACCATAACTTATTTTTGCACAGAACACCAATTTTTGTCGTAATCGTTCCACGAAACACAAATCAACCCTTGATAGCCTGTTACTTAGGCGGTTTTGGTAATTAATCAGCTGGACACCACCGGGTAATGGCCATGTCGCTAATGCTGAGCCAGACGTGGCAGGTGCGCTGCTCGCGCTCGCACTCCGCGGTGCTGGGTGGCCAGATACCATAGCACGATGGCCGAGAGATGGAAGAGATTGGCGATGTGGCGGCGGCTAACTGGATACGAGGAAGACGAAGACGAGGTCAGCGAGAAGGAGCTCATGGATCGATTCCTTCGACTGGCATGACCAGGACGGTGAAGCAAGGCTACCGGAGATGGATTGGAGATGATTCTCATTCGCAATCCGGGTATGTGTTTATAATAAACGGAAGTGTTGTGAGCTGGAAGAGTTCCAAGCAAGAGACTGTGTCTGCATCTATAACAGAGAGTGAGTATATTGCCGCCTCGGAGGCAGCAAAGGAAACTGTTTGGATGAGGAATTTCCTCATGGATCTTGGTGTGGTTCAGGGCTCGTCCAATCCGTTAGACGTGTATTGTGACAACAATGGTACTATTGCACAAGCCAAGGAACCTAGACAATACCAGAAGAACAAGCACATATCATGCGGTACCACCCGATTCGCCAGTTCGTGGATCAGGGTGATATCAAGTTATGCAAGGTATACACGGATGCAAATATTGCGGCGTTGACTAAGCCGTTACCATAGCCGAAGCATGAGGCGCACCTTAGAGCTATGGACATTAGATGCCTAGATATGTGATGTCGGAAGATTGACTCTAGTGCAAGAGGAGACTGCTGGGAATATGCCCTAGAGGCAATCATGTATGATGATATTTCCCATTGTATTTCTAAAGATATTAAATTGTCCTTGTGTGAACATCTGATGTATATCATTGAATATGTGATTTGGTTGTGGAACTATACTATCATGTTGTTCATACTAAATGTCCTTGGTCATTGAGGTTGTGTTGGACACACAACTTTGACCCATGTGAAAGTCGTCTTGATAACTCGGTTCCACTTGTCATGGGCATGGTGATGCTATTCCGACTTACACGGATTCGACTAAAGAGTTTAGCGAGTCAGATTGACTCATATTGAGGTACAACAAACAAGTTGTCATTTATATATCTCAATCAATGTAATCCTTAGACCTAAGGTTGTTGCATAGTCCGAGTTGAGGATCACCGACTTAGGTTCTATCAAACGCTGATCCGTAACTGGGCAGTTATAAAGGCAGAGTCCGGATCGACTGAGAACCAAGCTGCGTGATGTGAATAACCAAGATGAGATTTTGCCCCTCCACTCAGAGAGATATTCTCTGGGCCCTCTCGGATGATATGATTCGAAAAGCATGGACATGCATGACTCGGTTAAGTGTTAACCGAGGAGATCGACTAAGAGTTAGTCGGATGAATCACTTATCTCGGATCGAGAAGAGAGTCAGACTATTTAAGGAATGACAAATATTCGCCTATAGTCTAACAAGGTATATCGTGAGGCAAAAGGGACTCGGTCGCAAGTCGCATTGGAAAGGCAAGTCATCACGACTCTTTGGTACTTGGGAGTCGGCACGTTCTGCTAGGAGCCGCTACCGACTGATCAATTGAGAGTCGGACTCCAATCGTGTCCAAGTAGCCATGAGCCTGCGGGGTCACACACTTAAGAGCGGGAACAAGTTCGGATTGGATCTGAACTGGAAATCTGGTTGGGTTAGACCTGAGCCGGATTTGAACTGAGTTAGTGAGTTAGACTCATGGTGACAATATTATATAGGCTTTAGTGAATGGGCCACGAGTAAGTGGAGCCCATATTCACTCCCTATATATTGTGGGGCGCAGAAACCCAGGAGGGTTGATCGGTTAGGTCATTCCATGAGTTGGAAACCCTAGCTCCACAGCAGTCCAGCCGTCGTACTGAATCTAGAAGTTCACCTCCGGCGCTCCTCCTTGTACATCTGGATACCAGAAGAGGTGTTGCATGATCCGCACCAGGACGATTGTGATCGGATCAGATCATGAGGACTGCACTACATCAACTGACGCGCTTCATCAGTAATCCGCAACCGCGCGTCTAGTGGTAATCCTCATGGCCTTCTATCTCAGCTAGATCTTGGGATCACCGCGTTAGAGGGAAACTTTTTTTTATCTCTACATGGCGCAACATAACGACCAACTATATAGCGGGAATAAATATTCTGGCCGTATAGTTTCCACCAACACCACTAATTCAAATAGAACAACTTTCTTGAAAGGACCCCTATATAAAGAGACCTCTCATGACGAGAAAACAAGCCCCGATGAGAGAGAAGACATAGAAACCACAACACCGAAGGGCCGCCGAAGGAATAAATCTAGATCCAATCTCCAAACCCTTCTCCACCACCATAGCCATAGTCCACCACTTGTAATAGTAGATCTCATCTCCAATTGGCGACATTGTAAGACTATTCCTATTGATCTTATGATTTCCAATACAATGTTTATGATTGTTGATCTCATCTCTATGTGTGAGTAATTCTCCTTGGGCTAAGGGCTTCGGCCTATTCATGTAGTTTGTGCATATTATTTATCATAGATGGGATCGTGTATTAGTTTGCATGACAAGATGATTATTGTATCCTCTCTTGCCTCAATCTAAGGACTTCTCAGGTACCTAAGACCCCGAGGATTGATCCAGGTATAGGGAGTATGAGTAATGACTAATCTGCAGGACGGGAACCCTAGTGACAGAAAGGGTAGTATGGCTGTATGTGAGGAATTTACTTGGGATTAATGGTGACGTCACTATGCATATCATTAGTTCGATTTCTTCTATGGATGAGACTAATAGGTTATTGCTATAAGTGGTTGCGGAGGCAATATCAGTTATGGATGCACTGCCCACATATAATTATCTTGCTCTAACAATTACATGCATACTTTATTATTATCTTTTATTCCCATCAGATGTTTTGCACAGCTACAGGTGAAAGCGAACGCCCCAGGCCCTCTCTCTCCATCATCGACAACAACAAAAGATCACAAACACTTGGTCCGATAAAACACTAAAATAATTTTAAAACTCCCGAAGGTCTGTTAAAGTAACTTTAATACGCTTTCTTCTTTCCGAGGATTCGATAACCTAGGTCTACTAGAGAAAAAAGATCTATACTACATCCATAATCCGGATCAAAGGTATCAACCCTTTTTCTGGCGCCATTGCCGGGGAAACAATAGCTACCCTAGTAAGGTTATTAGGAACCTTGCTAGTTTTAATTCTTGTTTTAAATTTTTTTAGTTTGCTTTTAGTCTTTATTTGAAAAACCAAAAAGATTAGTTAGCCTTTAAATTTTTGTTTTTACTATCATAAGTTTTTGTTTAGAAAACCCAAAAACATAAGTACTATGGCTGAAAAGAAACTTGGGGAGTTTGCAACTCCCAATAATGATTATTTGTGTACTCCTATTACCCAACCAACAATTACTGCTGAGGATTATGAAATTAAGCCCCACTATTTAAGTTTGGTTCAATAGAATCAATTTGGAGGCTCTGCTGTTGAGGACACAGGTATGCACTTGAACACTTTCATTGAAATATGTGATATGATGCGCATTAAATATGTTGACCGCGATGCGGTCGAGCTACGCTTATTTCCTTTCTCTCTTAGAGGAAGAGCAAAAGAATGATTTCTATCTTTGCCTAGAAATATTATTACATCATGGATGGAATGTACTTCTTAATTTATGACTAAATTTTTCCCACCTACAAAGACCATGCAACTAAGATATAATATTACTGTTTTAGACACGAATAGTGTGAGCCACTAGCGCTTGCATGGGAGAGAATTAAATAATACATGACAAACTGTCCCAACCATGGGATGAATGATTGGTTAATTTTCCATTTATTTTATAATGCTCTTAACCCTATGTCTAAGTCTATGCTTGATATTGTAGCTAGAGGAATATTTATGGGCAAACAAATTGCCAAAGCAAAGCAGCTGCTAGAAAATATGCAAGACAATCATGTCCAATGGCATGTGGAAATATCAAACACAAAGAAGGCGAACTCCGTCACACAGGAGGAAAATGAAGAACTCACTTCTAAGATGGATGAGCTCATATTATTCATCAAGGGTAAGGATACCCAGGTAAGATCTAACCCAGAATCAAATATTGAAGAAATAGACTTCATAGCTCGTAATGATTATAACCCTTCTTGGAAGAAAATTTACAATCCAAATTCTCAAAAACATTATTCTAGCCCTGCAGATAACTCTAATAATAATATTGGATCAAGTAATGGTAGTCTCCAAGAATTACTTAATTCCTTTATGGACTCGCAAAATGAGCAAAATAATATCCTTGTTAAGATAACGGAGAACCATAATAATATGCTTAGAAAATTGTCTAACTAATCTATGAGTTTGAAGAATGACTTGCAGGCCCTCGAAGAAAGAACAAGGATTGTTGAGCAGCTAGGTAAGATAACTAAGAGTCAAACTCTCATTCTAGCTAAGTTTAAAGGTAAAGCTGAGCCCAATCCGGTTGAAGACCTCAAGATGATAAGAATCCAAAGGAGGAGCCTAAAGAACTTGACTATGGCAATGCCCCTTCACCAAATTACACAATTGAAGATCTTATGAAAATGATCAATATCAAGATTCCAGCAAGTGAAGGAAATGATGAAGCTTTGTATCATCATTTCATTAATCAGGTAGCAATAAAGGTACATGAGCTTGAAGATGAATATAAGAAAATTGTTGAAAAACTACCAGTTAAGTTTTATGATATATTTGAACCTAATATTAAAATTAAAATTGAGACTAATGAGATAGCTGCACTTTGTGATCTAGGTGCAAGCATTTCAATGATTCCAAAAAGTATTTTTGATAAGCTAAATCTTGACTCTTTTGAAATTACTGAATTAAAATTACATTTAGCAGATTCTACCTACAAACAAGCTGTAGGGATTAAGGAGAATACTTTAGTATACATTAAAGGTTGTCCTGCTCTTATTGATTTTGTTATTGTTGACATGCCTGAAGATGCTACTACTCCTATCATACTAGTCCATCCATTCTTAAGAAGTATTAAGGCTTTGATTAATCTACATGAAGGGAACGTGAAGCTTCAATTGCCTTCGCGGGATCCTTTTGTTGTTCATCTCCCTAGGAAGAAGAAAGCTAAGCATGATGAGAAGGAGGCCATCACTTTGAAGGACAACTATTTTGGAGTGGGTGTTCTACCCATTTGGCCTAAGTGGGCAACACAATGTTCAAGCTATTGACCATAAAAGAGCGCTTCATGGGAGGCAACCCATGTGAAATAAAGGTTTGAGTAAATTTTTTAAGTTTTAGTTAAAGTTTCATGTTGAATAAAGAGTGCTAGAAAACTCCAGTTGAGAAGTAGAAGTTCGGTGGTAGAAATACTGTCTTATACATGCTATTGTTGGTCGATAATTTAGTCTGTTATTTTTTTGATAAAACATGGTGTTTCGCTAAGTTTCAAGTTAAGAAATAATTTTCTAAGAGACGGGTCAATTTAAGCGACTCCAGAAGGTTTAACGACCAACTATGCGGGAATAAAAATTCTGGCCGTATATTTCCGGTCGTATAGTTATCATTACCTTCATCAAAATTCTTTCAAAGGGTACATAAGTTCTAACGACCAACTATATGACGGGAATAAAACTTCCGGCCATATAGTTCCAGCTGTATAGATATCGATGCCTTTGTAAAATTTCTTTTCCAGGATACCGAAGGTTTAACGACCAACTATACGACATAAATAAGCTTGCGTCACCAGGAAGAAACCCTAAAATATTACTATCAGACCAACTATACGGCGGGAATACACATTCTGGCCTGTATAGTTTTGGCCGTATAGTTCGTGCGACCACAAAAACTCCACGGGAAGGTACCCCTAACACCAAAACTTCAATCATTTTTCTCTCTTCTACCTCCAAACTCTCTCAAAACCTCAAGAGATCTTCATCTATACTCAATTTTGTCTGATTTCCTCGCACACAAGTGATCTACAGTATGTTTATCCTCCGATCCTCCAATTACTTTTTGCAAATTCATCTCCGATCTATTGTCATTATCAATCTAGGGTGAGACCTACTATAAAATGATTGTCATGTTTCTATTGCCTAGATTATTATTTTGAGGATATTATTTAGTGTGATATGATGAGGAGTATGTTATGCTTATTACTATTGGATCAAAAAGTTTTATTTTTATATTTTCTTATTATTTTATATGATGAACACAAGTAGCCAAACACGTGCTCGTGCCGCTGCGAGTTCTTCTTAGGCTGCCGCTGCAGCTCAGGACCGCATGAGGATACGGTTTAGGAATGAGCTCCAACGTGATCGCTTCGACAGGATCAAGAACCGAGAAGTGAAGACAATCAAGTGGGCTTGTCCCATTATATTGAATTAACTCGGTATTTCTGATGACTTCAATTTACTTTGCAATAGAGTTGGCCTACAAAACTTTGTATTTCACGATATGCCTACTTATCGCCGGTTAACTCTGGAATTTTTAAGTTCTTTGAAAAGCACCATTAAAACATGGCATAGAGAGGATATGATTTCTTTATGACTTATGAATAACAATTATATATTATCACTTGATGAATGGTGAAATTGTTTTAGTTTAACAAACAATGATGTTAATGCTTTACACACATCTTTTGCTGACATGCACCCTTCCCCAGATCATTATTATAACAGAATGAGTTTCACTTCGATAGTCAACAAGGGGAAGAATATTGCACATCCTGCTATTCGCTATTTGTTCTATGTTGTTGGTAACACATTGCAGGCACGAAATGAGTTTAATAGACTCAATGAGGAGGATATTTTGATCCTCGCAAAAGCTGCTATCAACACAACAACTTGTCACTCAACTTTGGCGCAATTCTTGTGCGCTACTTGGAGCACCAATCCTCCCAAAGCCAAGGGTCAATCACATGTGGAGGCGTCATCAACGTGCTTGGCATTTCCTTGGGCATCGACCTAGGTGAGTTGCAACCATTGCCAGGTGAGAGACATGTTGCTTTCTCTAGTTTAAAAGCTTGTAGAATGCTCACTAGGAGAGGTGGTAGTTATTACTTGCATATTTCTAGAGTTGGGCGTCTCTACCCCGCTTCTTTGCCTAATGGTATTTTCTCTATCGAGGAAGGATGTTTGCTATATGATGTGCACTTTTAACAACACCAACCCGAGGAGGAGATTCCGGATAAGGATGAAGACCAAGAAGAGGAGCAAGAAGTTCCTGATCAAGAGGAGCAGCCACTCAACCGGTTCGCTACATATCAAGATTTCCAACAACTTGGAGGAACTATGGAGGGGATGCATAATCTCGCCCTAAACCTCCGAAAAACCACTAGTAATTTATCAACTCAATTTATGAACTGGAGCCACAACTCTTTCCTGCCACCACAATGATGTGAAGGGCTTGCAACATCCTATGCTTTGGGAAGTCTCCCCATTATCTTTATTGGCGTTTGTTTTTAATATTTTGAGGTTATTCTTTTAGTTTGAGTTTATAAGCACTCGTGTTGGTTTCGTCAACACTTTATCTTTAGTTATTTTTATTTGTTTTCGAGATTTTCTAGCCGAGATTTTCCGCAAATTTTCTATTCTTTAACTCCCTCTCTTAAAACAACAAAAATATATTTTTCCATTTATCTTTATTTTCCTTCTTCCTATTTATATCCTCCTCGTGGTTCTCACAGATTTGTAGGAGAGTGATTGACTTCGAGTTTCCAAGAAATGAATCAAAGGGGAAGAGAGAAGTGGAACCAATCATGAGAGGTAGGCCTTATGACTCCCCACTTTTGAAGTTTGAGAAACCCTTGCTATTTAGTAGTAAATGTTAAGATATTCTATTTGTAGAGTGAATCTTTATATTGTAGTAAAATTTTGTTTGCATGGGTATTTAGTTGATTATGTTTTGTTCCAGCTCTTGTAATTAACCAAGTCTTGCCTAAAAATTTGCTAAACAATTGTAATAAGAAAAAGTCTCATAATTGAAGGCTTGGGTGTTGTAGTGTTTAGTCTTGAAATCTTATTTATAGAGATAATCAACACCATAGAAAATGATGATTAACTTGATAGCTCTCTTTGAAAGGATTTGTTCAATAGAATTAATGTTTAGCAGTTTTTGTGAGCATGCCAAAGTTTGACTTGTGAATCATAAGAATGATATAGATTTATGCGTGTCAAACTTCATGGGATGCCAACAACTCCACTAGCCTACGAACGATCTTCATGAGGGAAACTCCTAGATTTCGGCTATGAGTTGATTAAACATTTGTAGCAGCAATGCTATAATGGATAAGATTCTTAGCACTCTCGTGTAGCTGTGTTCATGATGGAACCACTCCTCTGGCTGATATGAGTAATCATTATGCAAAAGGAACAAAAATCTTGGTAATACCACTAGTGTCCATTACAACCCAATGAACTAATTAAATTTTTGGGCATGCTCTCAATTACTTAAGAACTAAAATTCTTGAAGGACAATGAATATAAAAGTAGTGCTTCAAAAGTCTTGACTTATTGATGTGGGAGAATTGAGACACTTTAGTGTATATGCTTTTCATGACAAACTCTCACACTCTCAATTTTACATGATTATACTTTATTGTTCAAAGACAAGCTTATTAGTTGATTACATGAAATGGAATAAAGTTTACTCGTTTGAATCATCCATGCTAATAATAATCTTACTGCGCTATATGGGTTCATTAAAACCCGTATGATATGCTTGCCATTACTCTATCTATGCTGAGTTTTTCAGATTAATAAAATGGAGGAAACATGAGACTACCCATCATGAGTAAGATCATCATCTCGTCATTTCAATTTAAATGCTTAGTTCCTTTTTGATTTCGGTTTTCTTGCTCGAGGACGATAAAGTTTAAGCTTGGGGAGGTTGATGGCTGTGAAATATAGCCATCCACATACAAAGTAGTTCTAATCCTTAGACCATGATATCACGTCAATCACTAACACCGCAAGAGTACTTTGATTCTGATGGATATGAAATATAGCCATCCACATCCACATTTAAACTAGATATTATTCATACTTTTGATAAAATATCTCTCCAAATCCCGCCTCTAATGCCTAATGATCAAAGGGGTATGCAATCATGTCTTTCTATTTTTCCCATGCACGGGTAATGACGTTTGATGATGGGAATCACAATATTAAAGCCAAAGATACAAGATTTCGAACAACCCAAAGAAACCAGGGGTTGTGAAGAGGAACCTGAAGGTTTAACGACCAACTATATGGCGGGAATAAATATTTCAGCCGTATAGTTTCCACTGACACCGCTAGGTTAAACAGAAAAACTTTCATAAAGGGACCCCTATATAAAGAGACCTCTCGTGACGAGAAAACAAGCCCCGATGAGAGAGAAGACACAGAGACAACAACACCGAAGGGCCGCCGAAGGAATAGATCTAGATCCAATATCCAAACCCTTCTCCACCATCATAGCCATAGGCCACCACTTGTAATAGTAGATCTCATCTCCAATTGGCGACATTGTAAGACTATTCCTATTGATCTCATGATTTCCAATACAATTTTTATGATTGTTGACCTCATCTCTATGTGTGGGTAATTCTCTTTGGGATAAGGGCTTCGGCCTAGCCATGTAGTTTGTGCATGTTATTGTATTAGTTTGCATGACATGATGACTATTGTATCCTCTCTTTCCTCAATCTAAGGACTTGTCAGGTACCCAAGACCCTGAGGATTGAGCCAGGTATAGGGAGTATGAGTAATGACTAATCTTCAAGATGGGAACCCCAGTGACAGAAAGGGTAGTACGACTATATGTGAGGGATTTACTTGGGATTAATAGTGATGTCACTGTGCATATCATTAGTTCTCTTTTTTCTATGGATGAGACTAATAGGTTATTGCTATAAGCGGTTGCGGAAGCAATAGCAGTTATTGATGCACTGTCTACATATAATTATCTTGCTCTAAGACTTACATGTTTACTTTATTATTATCTTTTATTCCCATCAGATGTTTTGCACAGCTATAGGTGAAACCGAACGCCCTAGGCCCTCTCCCTCTCCATCATAGACAACAACAAAAGATCACAAAATCTTGGTCCGATAAAACACTAAAAGAATTCTAAAACTCCCAAAGGTCTATTAAAGTAACTTTACTATGCTTTCTACTTCCCGAGGATTCGATAACCTAGGTCTACTAGGGAAAAAGAGCTATACTACATCCGTAATCCAGATCAAAGGTATCAGATTCCATCAAACGTCACACAGTAACAGGGTGATTATAAAGATATCATTGGGTACTTAGAAAGTATTAGTTGAGACTCATGGATTAAGAGTGGGATTTGTCCATCCTGAAGATGAAGAGATATACTCTAGGCCCTCTCGGTGATATCACATTGATAACACCTTGCAAGCAAGTGATTTGATCACAATGAATGTTATATCACGGAACGAGTAAAGAGTACTTGTCGGTGACGAAATCGAACTAGGTATTGATGATACCAAGTGATTGGATCTCGGACAAGACAATTGACTACAACGTTAATGGTTCGCATGATCACTAGATTCATCGTTGAATAACTTGGAGTCATTATGGATTTCTAGATCCCATTGATGATTATTCATAGGAGAGGTGTCTTGATCATGTCCATATTATTCACGAACCATAGGGTGACACACTTAAGGTTCACTGACACACTTTGAGTGGATTTGGAACTCTGACTTAATTATTGGACAACAAAGGGGTTGCTTCGAGAAAGCACCGAAACTGTTTCGGAATATCAAAATAACACAAGGGGTAATTGTTTATGTTTGTTAATTGAAAAAATTAACAAATATTAAATAAAGAAAAATGTTTTACTAATTCCATAAATTCGATTTAATTGTTATGAATGTTATGCAATTAAAAGGAGAATAAGAGATGGGGTTACCTACTTGATGGAGGGGGTTAGCACCATGAAGAGAGGGTTACCACTATGAAGATGGGGAGGTGCCCCCCTAGCGTCTTCCTCCTCCTCTCCTATAAAAGGTGGCCACCTCTCTTCTCTTTCTTTACACACTTGATCCTCCTTCTTCTCCCTCCCTTGTTGCTCCACCATTGCTTAGCGAAGCTCTGCCGCAAAATAGTTCGAAGTCTACACTTAGAGAAGTGGAAGGAGTTTCTGGCGGATCCCTTCTTCTACTGCCTTGCTGGACCGGGGGCGTGGAGGACGTCAATGAGCCGCATGTGTGACCGAATACGGTGTCGCCGGTTTTGGATCCGTGATTACGCGATCTTGAGATCGTCGCGTGTACACCTTCATTGACAACATTTGTGCAGGATCCCGCTTATGGTCTTCGAGGGTGAATTACTCGTTTCTACCATCTCATAGATGATCTTGGCTAGATAGTGGTTCACACGTAGGAATTTTTTTGTTTTCCATGCTACAAACCCCATCACCTTCCACGCGAGGGCTCCGGTGAGAAACCTAGACTATTGGTCTCATAGATGGCATTGCGGGGCGTCTTTACCCTCTTAGGGGCGTCGACGCGGAGTTCATTCCCCTTAGGTCTTGACGATGTTTCCGGTAGCAAGTCTTCATTTTTCTTGTCCTTTCTATTTATATTTGATCTTCTATGCAAGAGGGTGTCCTCATTACCTTTTATGGGTTCAGTCATGCGTGGCTTTATTATAAAGAGGTATGGAAGCCTATTTCAAGGAAAGCAGAGAAAAAAATGCTTCGGCCCATCTTCTCGCTCCCCGCGGGCGACGGACGGTTGACCTCCCTTTTCCCAGGAACCTACCCCACCTAATCGCTACCTCTCCACAGCCATTGGACAGAGCCTGGGTGGTGCCCCCGGCGGCCTTATCCTTTACCCAGTGGAGGTGGTCTCTTGTGCGGTACATGGCAGCTAGCGGCGGTGCAGCTTGATCTGAAGATCTCGACCTAGTAGAGGGGCTGACAGTGGCGACAGTGATGGTGGCGAGGCCTGTCATGGAGCTGGACACAAGGCGGAGGTTGGTGGTGGTGAATCCCTTGAGGTTAGGAAACATATGCTATATCTTCTCCCTAGAATAGCTATCTTGAGTATCAAGTTGTGATTGTTGTGATCATGATGCTATGTTCAATATAATGGATGGATTACAAATTCATTTCTAGGAGGATAAGTGGCTCAGAGATGCTACTCTACGAGAACAGAGGATAAGTGGCTCAGAGATGCTACTCTACGAGAACAATATCCTGCTTTATACAATATTGTCTGAAACAAAGGAGACACATTTTCCATAGTAATGGAGACCGTTCCTCCAAATGTGATGTTCAGACATGATCTTATTGTACCTAGGCTAGCATCATGGCATAATATTATGAATAGATCAGCCACGGTGCAGCTGTTTGAGGGACCTGGTGAGTTTTGATGGAATCTCCTCGGGAATGATAAATTTTTAGTAGATTCTTTGTATAGAGCATTGGTCCAACCAGATATGCTAGTCGATCATAATATGAAAATATGGAAGATGAAGGTATAACTTAAGATGAAAGTTTTTGATGATACTTGTGTCATGGTGCAATCCTTACAAAAGACAATATTGTTAAATGGAATTGGCATGGAATTAAATAATGTGTTTTTTTGTCATTAAGATGAGACACTGAAACATTTATTCTTTCGATGCAATTTCTCTTGTTCTATATAGTCAATCATCCAAGTAGCTTCTGGACTATCTCCTCTATATTCTATCACCAATGTATTTGGTAACTGGTTACATGAGATTGCGCATAAATACAGAAGTTTGTTTAGGATGGGAGCGCTTGCCGTTATTTGGTCGCTATGGCTTTATAGAAATGACAAGGTTTTTAATGATAATATGTCTTCTACTTTGCAGGTTATCTACCAGAGCACAACTATTCTCCGTTCATGGTCCTCTCTACAACATGTGGAGTTTCGAGACCTATTTACGAAGAGTTGTGCACGTTTGGAGGATACGACAAGGGATATTTTTTTCCGACATGGGTAGCTACGTAATCTGAGGATTGGACCTCCATCTTCCTAGGTGAATTGTACTATCGTACTATTTGCCTTATTTCTTCTGTATTCTTAGGGATCTTTGTCGGTTGTGTGCATATTGTTAAGTAGAGTCCGGGTGTAATATTTACTCTAAGTAATAAAGCGCTCATTTCAAAATAAATAAATGATGTAATCTATGATGTAATCTCCTTCCAATGATTTTAGTTAACCGGCCTATAAATACACGGCAACCCGCGACAAAGTTCATCGCCTTCCCCAAAACTTTCATACGATGCAACTTGGCTACATTGGAGTCTGATTGTCATCAAGTTGTCCATATGCTATTGTCTGATACCCATAAGGGTCTCCTAGTTTTTCTTCGATAAAGGGCGCTTTATTACTTAGTTGGACTCTATTGTGAAGAACAATTTTCTTTTGAAGGTTTTTCAGTATATTAGTGTGGTATAAGTGTGATTCACGTGAGCAACAGAGCAGCTCACTTATTAAGAAACAGTATAACTCAACCACCAAGATCCCTCCTCAGCGCTTAGAGATCGTCAGCCGTTGGATAGGGTGAATGCACATACCATATTTCTTTGGTCGTCTCATTAACCCGAGAGAGGAATTTTACCCGCTACCCCACATCCTGGCCGCCTAGCCAGCACAATGTTTCGGGGTCGCTACTCCGGAGATAGACCTAGGCATCCTGATGTTAATCGGGCCAAGACACTGGGTATGGGCTTAGTTGCGGACCATTACACTTCTCTTTGTCTCTAGCCCACGCTAATAAACAGATGTCATCTCTTCACTTTCGCGTCCCGGCGGCAGAGCGTCCCCATGAGCTTCCTCAACCAACGTGATGGAAAGTTGGCTACGAAAACCGCTCTCTCGTGTGTCTCCAGACTGGCATCAGTACCTACCCCTTTCCCGCAGCACATGTGGTGACATTGCATAGCGTTTTGTTACTGGTGACACCGCTCCTACTTTCCCACGGTGTGTTGCGTCTGCTCTTTGGCAGTGGCGGGGAACTGCTTGTGGCGATGGAGATGGAGCGAAGGCGGTATCTCTCCCGGATGATTTGAGGTCGCCTTCGCCTACACAATCGGCATTAGGGGCCACGGGGTTTAATACTGAGGTGCTGATTCTGATGTTCCACTACTACGACAAGGCAATCAATCTTGAGCTCGAGGGCATACACGACACCATCGTGATCCTCTCGACTGAGTGAGCCGGCGACATGGAGGCGGTCCCCAAGCGATGACTCTTCTTCAACATAAGGACCACTATGATGACGAGGATACGGTACTGTTGCGATCTCCGTTTTGTACCGGCCATTTCTTTTTCTCTATTTTTTCTTATTTAGCTGTTGTGGATCTGGTAATGGAGATTGCGTTTTCACCTACAAATGTTGTTGCTTCTGCATGCAGGGTTGCGGAATTATTAGGATTTGAATCCGATCGACTCCATACCATTGCATTGAATCTTTTTATGGGTTAGCTTTTGATGCAATACGTGGAAATATATGAAGAATACTTTGCACATATTTTCCTTCTGGTTCTTGATATTGAGTATGGATATGATGCCTGAATTGTTTAGTTTGTGATGCAATTCTTCTTTTAATTCAAGTGACATTGGAACTTTTAGCATTGACATAATGACATCCTCATATTTCTTCCAGTCTCGCACATATTTCTGCATTGAAATTTGAAGGACTAAGATTTATTTTAACTTCAGTGTCCAAGTTTTTATCCATTCTAATGGTTTGTCATCTACTTATCCAGTCAAGAACGCTCTTGGGTTCTAATTCCTTGTGCTAGAATAATCACTAGCATTTATATTGTGTTCGGGCACCCTTTCTCCATCACTTGATCTCTTGGATACAACTACATCGGTGCTCATATATAAACCATGGTGTACTCCGGGACTGGAGACAAGAGCTCAAGCACATTTACCTATGTCTGTCTAGAAGAGATTTATTTGGAAAACTAGGCATTGCAGAATAGAAGATCTTATTGCATTTCCTTGTCATGCATGCTCCTTTGTTTTGCTATTTGTTTGCCTACCTGAATGATATTAAACTGGATTGTGTATTATATCTGCTGCAGTCTTACGAGGTTGCTTGTCGATGGCCCTTATGGTGATCCGCAATAGGATTCAAGACCTACAATTTTTTGCTCCTCGTTGGCTTTGAATTCGGCACACCACTTTTCATATGCATTTTAAGAGAGATGCTTAACAACATTCAACTTGCTGATCTGCTGATGGTATGGTGTCTTCTATCAATTATCAATCAGCTTTATGCAAGATTTGCTTGCCTAAGTGTGCCTTTGGTTTAAATTTATTAGGACCCTGCAATCGATACCAGCAGGTCCTATAAGAGCACTAATACCTTCAGCGCGTTGATCCGATTGCTGTAAGAATATATTAATAAATTTCGTTTCCATGTAGGAAAAAATGCCAGCGTGGCAGTTAAATTACAATCTTCAAACGATGAACCTTATAGTGTTTAATCATATTGCTTTTTATTTTTATTTTTTCTAACAGGTGATATGTTTGTTTTTTTCGATCGCACTTTACCTACCAACGAAGAAAAAACTTATGAGGACCTAAGAGTAATTTCCTGTAATCGGACAAGCTATGTTAACTCACTTGAAGCAGAAGTAATGAGATAGGTAGAGACACATGCATAAAGAAAAATTGTCCTCTTATCTTGTTCTCATATGGTACCTATACAAGGTAATACCATCATTATATTTTTCAGAATCAATCCAATGTATCCATGAATCTAATATATGATCTTGGTTCCAGGGTTCTTTTTCTTTATCAAGGGGAATAATTTTTCAAATCCAAACATGTGTACTGGTATTATTCCGTGTTCAATATGGTTTGTTCAAATTATTGCATAACATAACTTCTATAAATTCTCCCAATTATGTTGGCACACAAAACCATATTTTCAATGCAAAAATGGGAAGATGTTAGGGCTAGTGCTGTCGAGCATTCTTATGAACTGGATTGAAACTAGTACTTATGATAACTTCTTCTTAATCATGTTGTAGTAATGTTCTTAAACCTTTAGATTGAAATAGAACTACCTATATTTACACACATGAGAAATCATCATTTTTTGTCGAAAATTGACACTGGTATGTTTTACTTCTGTATTGGCAGATTTTTTTGTCTAAAGAGCTTGCTATAGTAAGTGAGGAACCTAGACATAATAATGAGGTTTGACCTCACTTCCAAATTGGCTATTTACTTTGTTCAGATTCTGGGAAAAATTAATGGACATAGTGATTGTGCTAGCATTAAGCAAATAGGAAACACGATTTGCTCAAAATATAGTAACACACTTGAAAAATTTATCTATTGTATACAAAAAAGCAAGGTTGGGGACATACAATATTTTATAAAATACATGTAGAAGTTGATGTTTTCTATGGAGAATCTCTGTAAAAGAAAATGTGCCTTAAAATTCTGTGTGTCACTTTTACCTAAGGGGTTCTTGTTATTCTACATGTTTTCCTCGGGGCATGTTCGCATAATAGTCAAAATACTATCCTCAGATTCCTCTACATAAGGGAGCATGAGCCATTACATCAGTATAAAGTTTACACTGGATTCGTATACCAAGGTTGTGTGTATCTTCTTTCTATTGAATGGTATCCAACCTTATTCATTTGACCCTGTAATCTACTTGTAATTATATTCCGTTCAAATATGAAATTGGCATTGGGTCTGCATATTTTCATCCTCATATTGTAAACTATCAAATTGCATCATACAATGTGTAGCAAATTCTGTTAGAAAGTTGACATTCACATGAAGTTGTGCACACATGGAGAAAATATCTTCACATTTGGCCCCAACAACAGACAAAATAGATTGTTCAAATTTTCTCAAATATTTGTATTATTTGAGATTTCTTCAACATTGTATCGTTATTTTGTCAAGCTTGACGGGTATGGAAAGGCAGACATTCATGGTGAGATGATCTTATTCATAAACATGTGAGCTCAGATTTTGCTGTTCGTTATGCAGGGTAACAATCTTTCATTGATCTTAATCAAAAGCTTCCGTTATGTTAAGGTAGAGTGAATTACCATAAAAAATTAAAGTCAATTATTGCCGTTGTTTATATGAAATCCATGAATGGTGGATATATATTGTCTATTCCTAATTCTTTTATAATCGTTCCTATTGTTGCATATTTCTTAGATGATTGTTTGTGCTCAACTCTACGGCGAGGGATAGCTTTATTTTCTACATTGCCCTTCATGTTGGCATTAGTGCTCAACTTGAATTCTTCAAAAGGTGACGTTCATATTAGAGTTGATTTATGTGCAAGAATATAAGATGCAAAACTTTAGACCATAGAATTTTTAATTGTTACTATGTCCTTTTTTATATTCTGTTATCATGAATACAATATATGGAAAACCAAGTTCAGTTTCAACAAATCTCTCTATCTCCGTGTATTTTTAAACATTCCTTCCTTAATATGGATGGGCGCGGCAACACGCGCTTTCATAGTCTAGTAAGAACAATACTAGTGGTGTGTTATGCAGATCTAGCCCTTTATGTGTGTCGGAGGCACTCGCAAATGATTGTAAGAATATGGTTGCCTAATTAATAAAGCTGATGAGTTCCTTAAAAAGTAAAATTCGCTCTTATAAAAATTAAAAACCATGCACTCACTTGTCGATCATGTTTGCTGGAAGCTATCCAACCCCAGCCGGAGACTACATGTATATATGCTGCTATATAAGCTACCATCTACGTCTATGGTTCGCGTAATTCAAGCCCCACTGTAGGCATCAGGCTAGGAGCCTAGATGGCAGAGACGGAGAGCTCGACAAGATCTCAGCTGAAGCCATTTGATCAAGAAGCGCAGCCGAAGGGAGACAGTAAGCAAGGAGGATGGATCACTCTTCCCTTCATAGCTGGTTCATGATCTGTCTCTATCTCTCACGCAGGCGCGGAGGCACACCATTCACAGTTAATTCTTGTCACTGACAAAAGGACGTGCGTGTGAGCCTGCAGGGAGCATGCTTGCGATGGGGCTGGCCATCAACGGGACGACCACCAACCTCCAAATTTACCTGATCAAGGAGTACAACGTGGAGAGCATCGACGCGGCCCAGATCGCCAACATCGTCCGCGGCTCGCTCAACCTCGTTCCCGTCGCCGGAGCCATTCTCTCCGACTCCTACTTCGGCTGCTTCCCCGTCATCCTCGCCGGCGCAGCCATCAACGTTCTGGTCTGTGCACCTGTTGCCTGATTGCCTCCCTCCTCTGTGGACATTTTCTTTCTTCCAAACGACTCTTACCTACTACTACTAGTAGGCTACTACTGCTCATACAATTGATATCCGAAGAGATGCTGTTTTCAACCTTTCTCGTCAGAACGTTGCGATCTGGGCAAACACCGTGTCATTTTATAGTCCTTCATCCTGGAGTACTCACAAGCCCATCCTGTCATTTTGCAGTCCTTCGTGTTGTTCACGCTATCCGCAGCGTTGCCGTCCCTGCGACCGCCGCACTGTCCATCACCGTCAGCCGCGTGCCACCACGGGACGCCCGGGCAGCTCGCCGTCCTGTACTGTGCCGTGTTCCTTCTGGCCATTGGCACCGGCGGGACGCGTTTTACTATGGCGACAATGGGCGCGGACCAGTTCAGCAGCTCGACGGACCAGGACACCTTCTTTAACTGGTACTTCGTGTTCCTTTACGCTTCCTTCGTGCTTGGCCACACGGCCATCGTTTATATCCAGGACGGCGTGTCCTGGGCCCTGGGATTTGGTGTCTGCCTCGCCGCGACGGCGTTCAGCTTCGTCATGCTCCTCATGGGCGCGCGGTACTACCGGATGCCTGCGCCAAAGGGCGGCCCATACTCTGAGCTGGCCCGCGTCGTCGTGGCCTCGTTGCGCAAGGGTCTCATCAACGAGGGCGCGCCTGGTCACGCGCAGTACTACGTCGGAGACGATGCTGTGGCGGACTCGGCCAGCGACCGTGCTCCAAGCAAAAGACTAAGGTTCGGCATTCCTTTTGTCCCAATCCCAAGTGGAACATTATTTCTGAACCAGCTGGATGCTCGCGTTCTCGAATGATATGTTAATAGCATCTTGCAGATTTCTTAATCGTGCCGCCCTGATCACTGCAAGCGAGAACTCCGTGGAGACATCGGGTCTCCGTCGTGCTAGCGGCTGGCGGCTGAGCAGGGTGCAGCAAGTTGAGGACCTCAAGTCCCTGCTCGCCGTCTTCCCGCTGTGGTCCTCCGGCATAGTGGTAGCCATGTCGATCGGCGTCATGATCGGCATGAACATCCTGCAGGCCCTCGCCATGGACCGCTTCATTGGCCACCGCTTCAAGATCCCGGCAGGGTCCATCGGCGTGTGCTCACTGTTAGCTTTCATCGCGATCACCCCAGTCCTGGACCGTGTCGTCTTCCCGCTTTGGTGTAGGATCGCAGGCATGCCCCCGTCCGCGCTGCAGCGCGTAGGGATTGGTTACGTGCTGAACATCGCAGGCATGGTGGTGGCGGCACTGGTAGAACGCCGAAGATTGAGCATTGTGCACGTGCTCCATGGTGCCAACGAGGGGGCTGGGTGGGTTACCCCCATGTCCGTGATGTGGCTCATCATCCCTCTTGGTACCATAGGCATCGGGGAGGCCCTCCACTTACCAGGAAACATGGCCTTCTACTATCTGGAGTTTCCCAAGACGTTGAGGAGCTTGGCAACGGCTATGGCACCGCTGCACATCGCCATGGGGTTCTACCTCAGCACGGCGTTCATCGACGTTGTCAGGCGAGTCACGGCGTGGCTGCCGGGGAACATAAATCAGGGGAGACTGGACAACGTGTACTGGACATTGGCTGTGGCAGTGACTATCAACTTTGGCTATTTTCTGCTTTGTGCCAGCCGATACAAGTATCAGAACCAGTCGACCACCATGGCAATGTAGCTAAGGATTGCTATTGCTAAGCCCCGTCTTGTGTTTTTTCTTGTTGTTGAAAAAGATCGATCTTGTTAATTCTAGGTCGACTAATAAGTGTACGTGTGAGACCCGCAAGTCTACGTACTGCGCATGGGTGCGTGCTATTTTTTCGAAATGGAAACTTAGCCCCGCTCTATACATTAGTAGATGCACGGGATCTTTTTATTTATTTAGACTGTGTTCGGCAACCCACCAGCTTCTCAAAATCCCTAAATGCTAGCTTCCAACTCCATTGCTAGCTTCTCAAAATCGCTAGGAGGAGCTGAAAACGTTCGGTACAGCTTCTTTTTGCTAGTTGGGCTGGAAGCCTATAAGAAAGATATTTGGTCCAGGAACAGAAGAAAAATCACAGCGCAACTGTGTTGGATAGGACACTCGATTGGTGAGCAGGCTGGACTGTTCGTCACAGCTTCTCACGGACGAGGTGGATCAAGGCGAGCTTTGTCTTGGAAGGGATCGGGGCGGACAGGAGGTCGGGGATGGACGAGGTAGCAGTTCCGCTTCATCGGAGAAGGTCGCCGTGGCCGGACGAGCTCGGGCTGAAAGCGGCCGGAGGAGGCGTGGTCGGAGGCGAGTCGGCGTAGTCAAGATCTGAGGCGGGACGAGGTAGTTGACCTCGAAGGCGAGAGCGGACAGCCGGCTCGAGGATCTGCAGGGACGGCGAGGGAGCGGTTGCGGAAGGCCAGCAGCGCGGAGTGGCGGCGGCGGCGTGGTCTGTTGCTCCTAGGTTCCATCTGCTGACAGGTTGGGGATTGGGGTTGGGGGCGGGATTGTGGGAGTGGAGGTGGTCACACGCCTACGAGAGAAGGAAGTGGATGGTTCGGCCTCACTTGGCGGTGGCATTCCATCGTAAATAGAGAGACATTCATCTTCTCCAAATCCACGGATGACCAAATTGCTAGCTTCCTGTTTTGTACGTGATTTTGGACCAACTCTGCGGAGTCAGCTTCTTGGATTTGGAGCGTTCGGTACAGCTTCTCGCAGAGACATTGGGAAGCTGGAGGGTGGAGAGTTACCGAACACGTCCTTAGTTTACAAAGAATCACATCATGGGAAGTACAGTGTGAATATGTCAACCATCTAAACAAAAGAGAGAACATGAAGTGACTTTTTTTTTTAAAAGAGCATATATTAATATCAATGAAGATATCAATTACGCCCAGCCTCAACGCAATGCCCTAGCGGTATTACGGATGAACACAACCAAAAGAAAAAAAGAGAAATTATAAAAAAAAGCCCCGCTACAACAATATATCTTTGTAAACGCAGTGCCCCGCTACATGAAGTGGCTTTGTATCAACATGTTATCCTATAATTAAAACGCCAGTTGCACCCACTCTAGCCAGCAGCACCCAGTATTCAAAGTCTCGCGCTTCTCTAAGGTTGTAGGACAGACCACATGCGGATCCAGTGAGTAGCCCCTGAGATAACCTTCATAAGAGAAGTATTTTTTTTACTTTGATAAAGATATAATCATTCCGATGTTGCATTGGCCCAAAGTAAAGCAAAGACACCAACTCGAATTTATACTTTTTCTTTTTTTCACTCCCATAAGCCAATTACCAAACTATTAGGAGGAGTTATATTTAAAGGCCATATGCACAAAAAAATCTTGAACGAAAATAAACCATATTTTCTTTACCCTTTTAGGTATTTCTAATAAGGATAACATGAAAATCAGTAGGCTTGTTAATACTGAATTAAGTTGAACTAGCCGATCCCCATAAGACAATAGTTTTCCCACCCAACTCACAAGTTCTTGTTCAAAACGGTCCTCTGTCGGCTTTCATTGGCTTCCATTCACCATTTTTAAGTATGCAGAAATGGATTGAGATTCCCAAATATCTAAAAGGTAAAGATCCCGCCTCGCAACCAAATACATTATATATTCGTCCTCATGAACTTTGGATTTACAAACAAAAAAAGACTTTACTCTTATGGAAGTTTATCTTTATTCATGATAGTTGCTCGAAAATGCACAAAACAAGTTTCATGTTTAGAGCTTTTACCAAATTGTGTTCCATAAAAATGATGGTATCATCCGCACATTGTACGACCCTCCCTCTATTAAATGAGGTATGAGACTGTCGACCTATCCATCTTATTTTTCTCTAGCGATCAAGATTGCTAACATATCCACCACGAGGTTAAAAAGCATAGGAGACAGTGGGTCTGCTTTCCTCAAACCTTAGAAAGTATGGAAATAGTGACCGATGTCATCATTTACTTTAATTCCAACGCTTCCACCACTAAAAAATCATCAATCCAGCGGCACCATTTAGGATCGAGGCCCTTCGTACGCATTACTTGCTAGAAAAAATGGCCCATTTGACTTTACCGCGTGCCTTTTAAAAATCGATTTTCTATAAGACTCCATCCATTTTCCTCCCACGAAGTTCATGCATCGTCTCATTAAGAATCAACGCCCCTTTTAGAATGTATCTCCTTATCATGAATGTGGTTTGAGTTGGTCTAATGACTTAAGGTGCCACTGCGTACTCTATTTGTTCCTACATTTGTAAAATTTAATGACTTCGTGAATGTGGTTTGAGTTGGTTTAATGACTTAAGGTTCTCTATGACCATGCTAAAAATGAATGGCCATCTAGCATTGAAATTATTATTAATCTTTTTTCTTGACTTCTAATAATGTTAAAATCACCAGTGACCAACATGAGTAATTCACCGTCCTCACAAAAAGCATAGCTTTGCCAAAAACTCATCTTTCTAGACATCATGAGCCGCTCTGTAAACAACAATTAAATATTATTTAAAATTATTAGATTTAGAGGAAAAGTGAAACTTGACATACCTCTGTCCGACACACCTCTATCCTAACACAAAGGTTTTAACCAACAAAGTTTATAATTTCAAACTCACTAAAATAACCCCCTCCCCCCCCCCCCCCCCCCTCCCCACACACACACCCCACCCACCCACCCACCATCTTTATATGGGAGGTAGACAATAACATACGTAGTCAAAGACTTATAAATTTCTTAAAAAGGGTGCTGAGAAGTTATCTCTTCCTGTTTCAAGATCCGCAAAAAAAATCTAGCTTGTTTTCTATTATTGTTGCGTGAACAACTGAGTGCTTGGTTGAGGCCCTAAACCCATCGATGTTTCGGAAAGATACTTTCATAACAAAGTTTTTATTTTAAAATTAAGTACGTACTAGGTGGACAGGCGCGCTTCGCCGCGCCGCCTACAACACGTTTTGATAGAACTACTGATCTCAAGGAAAATAGTCCTTTAAAACGTATTGATTATATGAGTCAAGTTTTTAACACAAAACTACAAAAGCATATATACTTAAGAGGCATAAAAGTGAGATCGAGACAAAGAAATAGGAAGACACTTAACACCTTTGATGTTGTAGCCTAGTGTTTCACGACCCTAGGCATTTCGCCACCAAAATCAAGGCCAAACTGAACCAAAGGCATAACACTGGCTTCGCAACGCAAATGAATGATAGTACACTGATCAAAACATCTGATGTTGCAATAAACAAAGAGAAAATAGAAAGGAAAAAGGGCGTGTCACATAGAATGTGCGAAAATGTAGGAAAATAGTGTATTAGTAAAATTTTAAATTCCTGATATCAAATTAGGAACACATCATTAATTTTGAAACGGTTTCAGCATTTACCTCGCAACAGCTATTTTGGTTAATGTACCAACACTAACCCTTGTGACATTTGCGGGAAGAGATTTATTTGCACTGAATATCAATCGTCCCCTTCAACCGATATTACCTAGGCCCCATGCATAAATAATATATGTACCTTTTAAGTAGAGCAAAAGATTACTGAAGATTAAGCAAACAGCTACATCCGTATAAACAGTTTCAATATAGCTTACATGAAATACCCATACACAAAAATAGTAAATTATAGGCTGTTCTGCTAGTATGTCCGGTATTCTTGATGCGAACAAACCATGATATGATACAACATGAAAAACCGAATATAATTAGGTGTCCTAGTATTATAACTGTGCAAATGATAATAAACAAAGTAAGTACCAACAGAAATCAGATACATATACCTCACCAACACCCCATTCCCATTGTATGAAAGTTGAAGTAAATTCAACAAGACTCATTTCAATAATAAATATATTATCAATTTTAAGTATAGCTAATGATGGTCCCAAATTGTGGATTCTATCGTAGTTTGTTTTCTGCACAGCCTCTGTAATGAGTACATGAGTATATCAAACTTGGATTCCGTGCAAAGTGATGGTCAAATGAATGCTTTAATATCTAGAATACATGAACCTAACTCTCATTCATAAAAATTCTCATGAAGATCAGAAACAGACCGACACCTCACCCACCACTACAATGTGGTGGATAAAAGATCACCCTGAAACTTTCCTCTAGTAGTGACTCCCACCTCTGATTTCCGGAAGTCAGAATCTGGCCTTAGAGAGCTTGCAGCTAACTGGAATTACAACTTAGGTATTTTTGTCATCAACATTCCACCTTAACACTGAAACTGCAACAGAGGTGTTCGCTTATGTATGACATCTAAATAAATTGGTGTAGTACAGCTGAAAATGGCCATAACTTTCGAGGAGCCCTAAGATCATCTATTCTGGAAAATGTAACTAAAATATAGTTGTTTTGAATTAACATAGAGGTAACATAACTCTAGATATATGAAGGTTTCAGTTTAGAGAACCAAATGCTCCAATTTTGCAATTTGATTGAACAAAATCAAGGTTCTCTTTCATAATTGACTCCTGGAACTAAAATTCACATTTTGTTGCCAAGATTCCATGTTAAACTGAAACTGAAAGCAACTTGACAATTCTCAAGACATAGGCCATTTCTGCTAATTCAGTCTTGTACTTGACTGTATATGTGCATGTGTGCATGAGACACTTGTGCTATCGGACTCAAGGAAGAAAAAACAACAATACTTAATCATGGATGCAGTATTCTGCTATTTTGTAGACTGAAACCGAAAACAACTCAGCAAATCTCAAAGTATAGGCCATTTGTGCTGATTCGGTCTTGCACTTGACTGAAGATGTACATGAGACAACTATGATATCAGACTAAAGGAATGAAGAACGGTCATAATCAATCATGCATGCAGTATTCAGTTGTTTTTGTAGAGGAATATTCATCATATGTCAATTGCTTCAAGAGTTACAAAAACGGAAAATAAAGAAGCAAAAAACCTGGTACATCCAAGCATGAAGAACTCCAATTTTATAATCGAGTGTGCTCGTTCATTACAAAAAAAGATGCGTCAATGGATCACCGTTCAACGCCTTCCTAGTCCTTCCTTCGTGCTCTGTGGAAAACAAAATGCATTACTTTCTTGAAATATATGATGCATATATAGGTTTTAAAGACTCCCACTCAAAACAAAATCTTTTCTGCTAGTCAAAATATTCCAGGCCACGTCTATAGTAATCCCCACAAGAAAAGGAACTGAAAGAGCATATGGAAGATTACCCACACCAAGTAGCACATTTAAAAGAATGTAGATGAGGTCTTTGCATCTTCCTGAGAAGACACAAATAGAAGCAGTAATCTCAGAGCGTAGCAAATCATTATGCAAAACTGCAAAAATTCAGCATCACATTCATCTCCGGTTTTGCTTGAGCACAAAATTTAAAGAGGAGCATGTACAGATAAGTAGATTCTGAATTTGACATGTGCAACAATATCCTACAGGTCTAGCTTATGTTCAGAATTTCATACACCTGGATGTCCTCAAACATATTATTCAGAATATGACCAAATTCCTCTTCTTTGAATTCAAACTAACCCTACTAATCGTGGAGGTAGGGCCAGAAGGGAGGATAGGGCCAAAACCGCTAGACGCAGACACCATACTTGACGACACCAGACACCGCCATCTATATATCTCGCCACTACCAATCACCAGCATTACAGATGGGGAGAACATGCCGAAGGGAATCGGATCAGCGTAGCGTCTGCCGACCTGTGAGGGTAGGCGGGCAGGTAGCGAGCAATCTCAGAAGCTGCTGTGCACCGGTCGGACCTAGATCGGAGGCGGCCGAAAACCCTATGCGAGGGGCAGCCGAGAGGAAAGCGTAAGGAATCCTTTTCCATAATAAATAAACTAAGAGTGAATAATACTACTACTGTGATCCTTTGTCTCTGACGCCTACCTTTTTTTCTAGAAAAATGAAAATCCAGCAGAAGTACGCTTCCCATTTCTCAACTGTTTCTAGATGGATAAACACATCTTGTCAGGACGATGTAGGCTGAACTATTCAACCCATTTGACACCCGTGACAGCACACGAATGCATACACTAAGCAACAAACTAACAACCAGTCCAGGCCTCATCGTGCTCCATAGTTTGATGCCTACGGCCTACCCAGCTCGCGAGTATTGTAATGGGAGAAAGATAAGATAATTGGAAGGAATCAACGCTTAAGCTATAGAATTATGTATATAAACAGAGCAGACTTGCAAATGTCACACGCCGCTAGGCATTAAAAAGATATTGAAACAAAATATATTTTTATATAATATCTGCTAAATTTTTTTTTCAGTTGCAGCTGATCAGATCATGTATGGTGCTTGAATAGGTAATAAAAAGGGCATTTGACCTTTGAAACATCATAGATCTTTCCTACGCCAAATCCATGAAACAGAATCTTGTACACCATTCCAAATATTGTCTACTACTATAAACAGAATTGTATACCGACTTGTCGATATTGAATGCTAGCATCATGAATCATTGCACCGGATATCTTGTATACACAACTCTAAATTACAAATCAAGTCAAATCAAACCGAGGGAGATTTTGCCAAGATATAGTATGATAGATACACATACCATATGGAAATAGATCATTGTTCTTCATCCACTGAGAATCAGAGAAGCTGGTGCAAACAAGTAAGCCACCCAAGACATGTAGATCATGGGCGGCAGCGTCGCTCGCTGCCGGCACCCTCCATGGCGAGGCTGCGACATCTTGAGTGTTGCTGGAGCGGATGGACGGCAAGGGCATGCGCTGGACTGAGTGCCGACAGCGAGAGCACAACGATCAACTCAAGGTAGTCCATGGTCTACATGAATTTAATATGCAGGTCATTCCTGCCTCTCGGGATATGACTTTTATATAAAACATCGACAGCCAAATCATATCAAAGAACACCTCCAGATGAGCAGGAAAGGAGAAAACAATACAAACAGTAGTGATTATATACTCCCTCCCGTCCTAAAAAAGATGTCACAAGTTTGTCTCAATTTGAATGAATCTCTATACTAATAAAGAGTGTCTAGATACATTCGAATCTAGACAAACCTGGACGGAGGGAGTATAACATTTTGTGCGACCCCAATTGATTTTACTTCGAACTGAAAATTTCATATTCTCCTGAATCCAAAGCAGAACTTGTGTGTTTGCTTGGAAATAGGATGATTTTCTTTAATCTGCATTTACATAACATCATCACACAAAGTTAATTCCAATATTGAACGGGCTATATTTCTCCAAGAAAATCCTCAGCACAAATGCATCACTTGGCGTAGTTGGTAGTCCAGTGCGAACACAAATTTAAATTAATCTAGATTCTAGAGTACTACATTAGCATGACCTACTTGATGGTTTTGACAAATGAAAAATCTTGATTAGCAAATATAGAAAGATTGTACTGTTCTAGGAATTTGAGGAGCTCATGACAGAAGAACATACTTAGTTAGGTGGTGGTCTCGTGAACCCCATGAGGAGTAGGATGAGGAGAAATGCATGGCAGTTGCATTTTTTGAGTGGAGTCTTGCTGATTCGTCCTCTTCTCTATTGTCTCGCTCCCCCAACAACATTGCAGATGGCCCGGGTACTCTGCACCCCATGCTACAGCAAACTTAGCTAGAGGGCATATAAAGCCATACGGTGCCAAGAAAAGAGGTCAGGTACACTTGCAGCCAACCGGCAAGAAAGCCAGAATATCCATAGGATGCTGGCCGTTCAGCCGGCGAGGCGCAAATACGGGGCAAAACGGCCGGCCAGATGAAAAGGGAGGGCTACAGAGGAGAGAAAGGGGATACCTCTGTGACAGAGGGGGAGAGGACGCCCTGGTCTTCCCTGCCGTTCCCATCACCTGCGCGTTGATGCTGCCTCTGCCCGATTTTTCCGCTGCCGCGGCCACCGCTGGGGCGGTCAGAGATCAGAGGAGAAAGGGATAGAGAATTAGAGGTGTCTTGGCCGCATCGGGGGAAGATCTAGATGTGAGAGAGAATATGTAGAGCATCGGCCGAGCAACAACACAGCACTCGTCGGCGCCGACGAAAGGCCCACGCACCATCGGAATAGGAATCACCGTCGCCCGGAACCACCATCCAAATCAATGCCTGGAAAGATGCGCTGGAAGGAGGCATGACCTGAGGCCCGAGGTGGGTGGCGGCCGGAGATGGGTGCCTGGGTGGCGACGGCGAAAAAACGGGGAGCTCAAGAGAGAGGATTTGGGAAAAGATTGAGAGAGAGCGCGAGAGTCGAGATGTGGAGGGCCCAGCCACCGCTCACCGCCCACGGCACCTACATCGGACGCGACCCCCTGGCACACAGGCAACAGTATCGTGTCTACCATCGTGCGGCAGATGGACTCAGCTGGCTCTCTGCTTGCCACGCGTGAAGCCCAACGTCCACGGCAGGGAGAGGCAACGCAGCAGCGCCACGACGCGTTCACAGGGGCACATCCAGCGACAACAACAATGTTTATGGTAGCAAAAGGAGTCATAAAACTAAGTCGTGCGAGATGCCCTAGCCTCCAGCTGTGGGTTCTCCAGCGACACCATCGGGCCACGAGGGCTACACGGCCGAGGCGGAGAAGTGAACGGCGACACAACAATGTTAACCTCCTGTCTTGTGTTGTGCAACCCGTCCGTGTCCATAATATTTGACGAGCAATCTCTAGCAACTGCTGGGATGAGAGCCTCCTGCTCTTAAATCGCCGAGGCAAGCAAAAAAACCACCGGGGATGCTGCTGCAGAAGTTTGTGCCACAACAAGAAAATCGTCACGAGGTTGTGTCGCGGCGGGCAAAAACGGTGTCTTGACAACCGAAACACCATGAAATCCTGATGTGTCAGAAGCGACGACAATCAAGCAGCCGACATTCTTCCTGGGTGCGCAAGGTGCCAAAAGAGCAGCAATGTCAACTTGTGGACTCTCCCGCACCACAAAATCTTTGGCGCATGTGGGTGCTGATCTAGCCATAGGTGAAGGGAGGCTATCTTCCTCATATTCAACACGATCTCCCTACTTTCAAGAGGGAATTTTGAAAGAGCCACATTTAATCACCAAATCTTAAGTCACTTGTTTTCCATGCTTGTGAAGGGAATATGCCCTAGAGTCAAATATTCGATGGCATATTTCATAAAGTTTATGATTAAGTTCTATATCATGCTATAATTGTTTTGATAGGAAACATCGATACACGTGTGATAAACAAACAAACAAACAAACAAACAGTAGTTCCTGGTGAAACTCTAGTCGTCGGTTCATTGGTTAACTGATTATCAAAGGATTCCTGATCATGAAGGTGCCTCAGCCCTAATTGACAATGAGATCATTTTATTGGGGAATGAGATGGTGAACATACCCTTATCACGATCATGTCACGAAGTTCAGGTTATGATGTTTAGGAAACATAATAACTCTCTCTTAGAGTGTGAGACCATATCAAATCAGTATCACCCGAGGATGCTTTAAATAGCACACAATGTCACTCGGTGAAATGGTGATCATAAAGGTGACATTGGGTATCCGGAGGGACATGTTGAGGAGACTAGGTCAAGAGGAGAATTTTTCCATCTGCATGGCGGAAGATACTCTGGGCCCACTTGGATAAGTTATATACATAAGCTATGCAACGTGTGACTAGGTCACCGGGATACTACTTATCGGATCGATTAAAGAAGGTATTACAGGTAACGAGGTTGAACACTGACATAGGGATGCCATTTGATCAAAACCTCGGAAAATATAGCATCGTAGAGACAAAAGTAATAAGACACAATGTTTACGGTTCAATGATTAATATTATTGAGTACACAAGTGGTCAACAAGGATATCTAGATCCTGATGCTGATAATTGGTCATAGAGGAGTCTTGACCATGTTTGTAGTATTCAAGAACTGTTGGGTAGCGCGCTTAAGGGCTTGACGAAGCTTGGAGATCGTTAATGTCTAGTTTGAATCAGTGAAGAAGTGTGAAGAGAGAGACCAGCAAATTTTTAGGGAGATCTAAAGTCGTTCGGGAAAGAATAAGGAAAAGGACCAGAAAAAGATTTCTTGGATAAATGGTTATTTAAATATGATTATTATATATTAATTATGAATTAATATATTGTCAAAGAATATTTAAATAAATATTTTCAAAAGGCGTCTTAAAAGTTAGGAAAAATCCCGTAGGGATTTTACCTAAAAAGAAACCGACAAAAAAGGAAAAAAAATACAGCAGCAATGGGCCGGTTTTTGAACCAGCCCGAAATGGGTGGTGGATAATAAGTGCCGTGCGGGGCAGCGGCTGCTGCCCGCCGCCATCGCGGGCCGCCTGGACCCGGCCCAACCGGGCGCGGTTGGCAGCAAGGCCGGCCCACCCGGCCATAGTCCCGCCCCTACCCCCACTGTTGGATGCCGCCCGGGACACATGGGTCGCTGCCTGCCGCCGCCTTGGTCGGCTAGGCCAGGCGCGGGTGGGCAGCTAGCCCACCCGGCTGGCAGGTTTTTTCCCCCTTTTTCCTATTGTTTTTAGTCTCACATTGGGACCTAAAGGTGGAGGGAACCCCTCCCTCCGGCTATATAATAAGGTGCCCATGGGAGGATTAAAACACACTAATTTCCACCTGGAAATCAATAAAAGGCATGTGTTGCCCTCTCTCTCTCTCTTGACCATGGCCCCCTTGTATGGGCTGCGCGAGCAAGGAGTTCTTCACCGTGGAGCGCCGTTGCTCCGTGTGATTCGGAAACGGGAGATCTACTTCCGCAATCTTGCCTGGATTGGAGAGAAGCGGGGGTCAGCGTCAAGCATCGTACGTGTATGACTCCCTCTGGCGGCACCGTGCTTTCGGTGCTACGAGTGTTCATGGAGCCGCAAGTACATCGTGACCTCAAGGTCAGCGTCGGGGCGTCTTCTTCATCCACGTTCCTCGCGATACGTTAACCGCACTCAGTCTTCAAAGGTATGAATACCGCATCTCCTTCCTGTTACTGTATTACTAGTAGATAGATCTTGGGCTTCTGCGGTTTCCGCATAGTAAATTTTTTGATTTTCTGCACTAAACCCCGATAGTGGTACCAGAGCCGATCTATGTGTAGTATTGCTAGTACGGGTAGAACACACGAGTTGTAACATGTGGGCATCGACTTTATGATTGTTACCCTCCCACGTGTACTAATTTATATCGCAGTATTGATTGATGAAGCGGCCCGGACCGACCTTACGCGTACTCATACGAGACTGGTTCCACGCTCAACATACAGCTTGTTCCGTATAAGTGGCTAGCAGGTGTCTGTTTCTCTTTCAATAGTTGATATAGCATTTACAAAGGAGGGCCCCGAAAAGGGGGTTAGTAGAGAAAATCATTTAATTGGCATTGCGGTTGAAGTTCATAGGTAAGAAACGGTTCTTATGAGAAATCCCATATTGCCACGTAAAACTTGCAAAAGATAAAGTAGAGGCGTCTAACTTTGTTTTTCAGGAGCGTTGTGATGTGATATGATAATAGTCAAGGTAAAGTAGTTTATTTTCTATTGCTAAGAGGTATTAATGGTCATCATAATGATGGTGGGTTACTAAGTCGTAGGCAGTAAGGCCATGGCACAGGACTGGAGGCGCCAACTCCCTGGCATCGAACCCCGAAGCGTCGTTCCCCAGCACTAGATCTGAGGGCACCAGGATGGAGATCACAGCGCGAAGACCATATCGCACCACTTACATTTGATGTATGATTGTTGTGTGTATCTTATTATGTGCTTAGTATTAGATACTTGACGGTAGCATTAATAAGATGATCCCTAAACAACTGAATTCCAATATTTGTGTTACCCTTGTGTGTGCACCATGAAGAAAGTTCTTCGGTATGAGGCAGGCCGTAACGATCGGGTGTCAGACATACCTACGTTTGCATACAGTGGGTGTAAGAAAGGTTTGATGACCCACAAGTATAGGGGGTGTATCGTAGTATTTTCGATAAATAGGAGTGTCGATCCCAACGAGGAGCAGAAGGTGCTGAACAATGGTGTGGAGCAGGAAATTCCTGTGAATACTTAGCAAACAGATTTTTAGTACTTTTCTGACAAGGTAACAAAACGAGGAGCAAGTAACAAAGGTAACAAACAAACGGAGAAAGTGGCCCAATCCTTTCTTAGCAAAGGACAAGCCGGTGGAAATACTTATAAGAACCAAACGTTCTCGATGACACATGGGAATTCTGTCAAGTGCTTTCGCTTCAAATAGCTGAGTACTCTTCTCTGGTGTTGTAAGTGTTGTGTGGGTGAACCTGTGCTAACATACCGACCTTACTTGGACTAATACATACTTGTGATTAAACCCCCTGCAAACATCCGTAACTATAGGAAAGTAATTAAGATATAAATCTAACCACAGTCTTAAACTCTGAGATCCTACACTCCCTTGTGCAAAGGTGTCCTAACGGGGGTTCAGGTTTCTGTCACTCCGGCAACCCCACAATTAGTAGCCAAATACACAATGCATCCCCTAGGCCCATAAATGGTGAAGTATCATGTAGTCTACGTTCACATGACACCACTAGAAGAATAGCACCACAACTTAAATACTAAACCATTGAATAATAACTCATCACATATTCACTACTAACAACATGACTTTTCCCATGTCCTCAAGAACACAACGAACTACTCACAAGACATCATATGGATCAAGATCAAAGACGATATGGTAATGTATAACAATATGAACATAAATAATAATCCAATGGTTGCACTCACAAGCATCAACTAAAATAGTAATTAACACCTGGAAGGTTTCCCCTAATGAACTAAGCAATATCCAACACAATTGTTACAGCGGGATGGAGTGATGATGATGGTGCTGGTGGAGATGATGGTGTGGATGATGATGATGATGATCCCAATGAAGCCTAGATTGACGACGGTGTTGATGGCGATGGTCTCCCCTCTCCGGGAAGGAATTCCCCCGGCAGAAATTTGTCTGCCGGAGAGATCTATATCTCTCGGTGTTTTCCGCCCCCAAAGGCCGCGGAAATCTATCTGTGGTCGCTCCCCGAAGCTTAGGGTTCCGTAGGGAATATATAAGCGAAGGGGGAGAGTCGGAGGCCGGGAAGGTAGGCCACACATGCCCTAGGCGTGGCCCAGGGTGGGCCCGCGCCTAGGGGGTGTGGGGTGTAGGGGTTCGTAGCATGGAAAACAAAAAATTTCTATCGCATACAAACAAACAAGCCAAGATCTATCTACTAGATTGTAGCAACGAGTCGATGGAATAACTTACCCTCGAAGATTCCAAAACGTTTAACGAGAGCAGATTCTCGTGGGTGATGTAGTCGTACTCTTCCCGATCTCAAGATCGTGTAGACGATCCTTCCGGCGCTGCGTTCCGGCAGCGCTCCCGCAGTCGGTCACACGTTCGGTACTCGACGAAGACCTTCCTCTCCCTTGTTCCAGCAGGCAGCGGAGGTTGTAGCACTCTCCTCGCGATTCCGGCAGCACAACGGCGTGGTACCGGAAGTAGAGGGGAGATCCCGCAGGGCTTCGCCTTAAGCCGGAGCGAGTATGGTGGATTATGAGAGAGGGCTATTAGTGGTCTAGAGATTAGACACACCAATTAGAAGGCTCTAAACCGCAGGCTAAAGCAATTAGAAGCTCTAAACCAAAACGGCTCTAAACCGGAGATTAGAGGTAGAAACTTGTGTGTCTAGAGGAGGGAGCCCTGCCCCTCCTTTTATAGGTGGGGAGGCGCGGCCAGGGGAGGGGAGTCCCTCCCCAAGTCGGCCTTGGGTGGCGCGCCGGCTTGGGGAGGAGACTCCTCCCTCAAGTCGGTTCCCAACTCCTCTTGCTTGTTTCCCACAGTTTCTTGTTTTAGCCGTTTGACTTTCAAACTGGACATTTGACTTTTCTGTTTTAGGATTCAATTTAATCCTTTATTTGGGACAGCAAGAACACTTAGTACATGATGCAATCATTCCAATATGTAATGACACATTCATGTACCCCTCCCCCCTCCCGGAGTGCCGGACATTCCGGAACCTTCTAGAACATTCACCGGAATCATTTCCGAACTCCGAAACGGGACTTTCTTTATATGAATCTTATTCTCCGGACCATTCCGGATCACCTCGTGATATCCCGGATCCCATCCAGGACTCCGAACAACATTCGGTCTCTTTCTCATAATACCATAACTACTCAAAACAACGTCGAATCCTTAAGTGTGTCTCCCTACGGTTCGTGAATTATGCGGACATGATCGAGACACTTCTCCGAACAATAACCAATAGAGGAATCTGGAAATTCATATGGCTCCCACATATTTCTACGATTACTTTGCGATCGAATGAACCACTTACATACGATACCAATTTCCCTTTGTCTCACAATATGTTACTTATCCGAGGTTATGATCGTCGGTATCTCTGCATACCTAGTTCAACCTCGTTACTGATAAGTACTCTTTTCTCGTTCCCGTGATATGTGATCCCTTGTGAGCCAGTCACATGCTTGCAAGCTAATTGGATGACATTTCACCGAGAGGGCCCAGAGAATATCTATCCGTCATATGGATGGACAAATCCCACTCTTGATCCATGTGTCTCAACCAATACTTTCCGAACACTCAATGCCACCTTTATAGCCACCCAGTTATGGTGTGGTGTTTGATGTCATCAAAGCATCCATCCGGTAAAGGTGATATGCATGATCTCATGGTCGAAGGAATTAGGTTACTATGTATCAGAAAGCATATAGCAATTGAACTATTGAAATGACTTGATCTTTATGCTACGCTTATCTATAGGAGTATGTCCACCATATCATTCTCCTAACGATATGATCTTGTTGTTGATAACATCTCAATGTTCATGATAAGGAAACCACAATCATTTATCAACCAACAAGCTAGTGAAGTATATAGGCTATACTAGGGACTTCAAATTAAGTTTACAAATCACACAAGTATTAATGTTTCCCTGTTAATACTATTATAGCATGAATGTAAACATTTATCATAAACACAAAGATATAATAATAACTACATTTATTATTGCCTCTAGGGGATATCTCCAACATGGGCCCCCTTCAGCCCCTCTTCGCTCCTCCTTCTGGCTTCCTCATTCTTCTGGTAAGATAATATGTTTCCATATTTTTCTGATATTTTTCTGATCTTCGCGAAATTGCACCGAAACGCCTTCTTTTCCATCAGAATCCAGACTCCGGCAGTTCATCCTCCAAGAATCATCCAACATGCATAAACAGATGAAAAGCCATAAGTAATACCTCATAATAAGACAAATATCAATGAATAGAGTTAAATTATGATATATAATGGTGATGCAAATTGGGCGTATCAAGGTTACACTGCAATACACACAAGTTAGATTGGCGAGCCTAGCATGTGCAGACATGGCATCGGAACACGGATGATCGAAATATCAAGCACGAGTCGCATGAATGATGTGATCGACGTGTAGCATCCACCTTTGCAACTATATTGCCGGCCGTGACGATCGGGGGTGATGCAGTGAATAAGGATCATTTAATCACTAAGATATTTGATTATGGATAATGTTTTTAGGAGTTGTTTGAACTCATATTTTCATAAACTTAGGCAAAAACCATTGCAAACTTTAAATATAGATCATGGCCGACCGCAAAGCATATTTAAATGTTGATGAGTGGGTAGTTGCTGAGAAACTCAAGTTAGATGGATCCAACCTTTCGGATTGGATGGTGCGTCTGAACTCTCTCCTTGCTAAACATGACATCGTAGACTATAGACACTATGATATGGATCTGGAGCTGGCAAAGGATGGAATGGAGACCCGACAACAGCGTATTGACCGCTACTATCGCCGAGACATGTCACTCTTCATCCACTTAGTTATAGTCTACGGGATGGTTTAAGAACTGAAGCCACTCATGGGTGATCTTGATCCACATGAGATGGTGGATCTTATGAGATAGAAGTTCGAAGACCAAGTGCGTCTATGGAGGCACGAGCTGGTTGGAGATTTCCTTTCCATGTAGATGGGGGAGAATACTTGCCTAGAGAGGCACCTGATACGCATGCATGATTCCTATATGAGGATGGCTTTCTTTGTGGATCATTGGATGGGTGATGCCTTTGCCAATGGGGTACTTCTACGATCGCTACCCCTCAGCTACCAGGAGTATGCCAAGGGATGCATCAAAAGAGGTGAAGTGGAAACTTACAATTTCCATGACTTCATATCATGCTTGAGAAGTGTGAAGGTTGAGACCATTGCTGGATAAGTCATCGACAACGAAGGTATATATGATATACAAACATTTATAAATGTTATAATCTTGCAACCACTTGTTGTAGTGTGTTAAATTATATGATACTTATTCTGTTTTGTGAAAACAGGTCCTTCTGCATGAGAGTTGGATGCAAGAGAGGAGGTGACATCGCGTGTTGATGGAAAGCATGATGATGATGGCCGACGACACTCTCCCTCAAGATTTATCATATAGTTTATAGTTTTGAATAATTATTGTAATCGTGGAATGTGAACCTTTTATATTGTGTCTTACTTTTAGTGAGACGGTTATTCATACAAATTTGTACAAAGTTAGTTGTTTATGCTTTTATGAGTGATTTATATTCATGTTCATATGTTATTTTCGATTATGTTTGAATTGTTCGAATTAAGGAAACTGATTGATAATAGATGAACATTTGTAAATTGCCCTAATCGGCATAATGTGGGAAAGACACATGGAAACAAACCAAATAGTCCATAGTGGTGTAGTTACAAACCATTGATTCTAAATAGCAAACACTCACCTGGAATAAAGTGAACCGTCTAAAAATTCATGGAAGCTTTTGAATCTATGAGATAAAACCAAAGAATTAATGAATAAGTCTTTGGAAAGTTATAAATTAATTTCGTGACAAGTACCAATGGAGTCAAAGCTAGTATTATCGAAGAATTTGTGCATTCTCGAGAAAATACGTTTCTCGACAATGGAGTTCATGAAATGAAAGTAGGAGCATGATGAAGGTTTGCGACCATGCATCAGAATAATTGAGAAGCACAAGTGGAAATTGTTCCAGAACGCGAATCTTCATGTTATAATGAAAAGGAGTCAGTGATTTGACCATTGTAGTTTCCGGTTATTCTTATACATAAACAAGTATGATTCACAAATATGCCCTACATATGATGTAGAGATAAATATGAGTTGATTGTCGCGTTAATGTAACAAGACATACCTACGAACTACAAGGAAGGTGATGGTAAACTAAAGTTACAAGAAATCATGAAATTAAAACTTCACTTGAGATTAGAAAGTAAAACTTTTTCTGAATCTCGACAAGTAAGGAGTTACTTGATATTTCTAAAGGACCGCAAGGTTATAAGAAATAAGTGGGAGTCTTTAAATACATCGTGATTCATCAAGAAGATTCTTGAGTGAATTTGAATGAATTTGATTCAGAGTGCTGAATGGATTTTAGAGTCTTGTAAAAAGCGAAAGTCTCGAATTGATAATTGATCAAGGGATTTCGAATTGTTCGAAATATCTAGAATGTATATGCAATATGCATAAAGCTGAGTGGGATCTAGGGAGTTTTCCTAGATTAATATGTGAATGACATATTTGTGAGTAAGTATTGTTAAGTTCAAATCTCGCATATGTGGTTGACATATTTTGAGTGGGAGCTTAATGGGATTCATATGTGTGAATGTCACATTGTGAATAAAAGTCCAAAAGGCCAATAAATGAATAAATGATGATTTATAGAACATATGACATTTAAATCTAGGAGATTGAGATATGTCCTATGTAATTATGTTGAATTGGATTCCTAACATATTTTGAATAGTTCAGAATGTGAATTGATTTAGGAAGGGTCCTTAAATGATTCAACAAGGGTTCTAGGAAATATCATTAAGTGTGAAAGTTCATGATTTAAAGAATAGGATGTCGGGACATCCGCTATGTTATGACATAGGTTTCTGAATTGAAATCATGATAAACACTCAACATAATTTGATCCGTGTCCCTTTTAAAAGAACAAGTTAAGAAATGATTGATGAATCATTGAACGGTGAGTTAGGATTGTCCACAGCATCTAGACAGATCTGTAGACATGTTTCTGGATCTATAAAGACAACATACTTGAAGTATAAAGTGTTATACTAGAAAGGATGTATGTTGGATCTGTAAAGATCAGAAATCTCTACATTGAAGGTTACCTTAGGCACAGTTTAAGCGTGATGGCTAAATGTTCGAAATTGCACGGTGTGCATTTTTGAATTAGGAAATCTACATTTAATAAAACATTATGAGAATAATATAATGTGTTGTACAAATGTTGAAGCTTTGAGAAGAAACTTCTCACATAATGTGTTCCAAATACTTAGTGCCTATGAGAAAAGTCCCAGAGACCTATTTAAAGTCACTGCCGGTATCTAAAACTTGAATAACCACATTCTGTTGCTGAAACATGAAACATGCACAAGATTTTATCATAAGAGATGATAAAGGTATTAGTGTCATACATGATGACATTAATAAGTTGCAAAGGATTCACGAGGAATGAAAGTGTTCATTTCTCAGACTTAGAACTCTTCCATGAGCAAGCATAATCACAAGCACCAAGGAGTATGGTACTAATGACTAGATAACAAATGCAGCTAACTTATTTCTACTCTAGTGCAAGTGGGAGACTGAAGGGAATATGCCCTAGACTAAAATATTAGATGACATATTTCATGAAGTTTATGATTAAGTTTTGCATCATGTTATAACTATATTGATAGGAAACATCAATACACGTGTGATATACAAACAAACATTAGTTCCTGGTGAAACTCTAGTCGTCGGTTCATTGGTCAACTGATTATCAAAGGTTTCCTGATCATGAAGGTGCCTTAGCCCTAATTGACAATGAGATCATTTCATTGGGGAATGAGAGGGTGACATACCCTTTCTATAGCATCGTATCACGATCATGTCACGAAGTTCAGGTTATGATGTTTAGGAAACATAATGACTCTTTCCTTAGAGTGTGAGACCATATCAAATCAGTATCACCCGAGGATGCTTCAAATGGCACACAACGCCACTCAGTGAAATGGTGATCATAAATGTGACATTGGGTATCCGGAGGGACATGTTGAGGATACTAGGTCAAGAGCGGGATTTGTCCATCCGCTTGGCGGAAGATAGTATGGGCTCACTCGGGTAAGTTAAATACATGAGCTACGCAGGGTGTGACTAGGTCACGGGGTTACTACTTATCAGATCGAGTAAAGAAGGTATTGCAGGTAACAAGGTTGAACACTGACATAGGGATGCCACTTGATCAAAACCTCGGACAATATAGTATTATATGGACAAAAGGAATAAGACCCAATGTTTATGGTTCAACGACAAATATCTTTGAGTACACAGGTGGTCAACAAGGATATCCAGATTCCGATGTTGATCATTGGTCATAGAGGAGTCTTGGACATGTCTATAGTATTCACGAACTATTGGGTAGCACGCTTAAGGTCTTGACGAAGCTTTGAGATCGTTAATGGCTAGTTTGATTCACTGCAGAAGTGTGAAGATAGAGAGACCAGAAGGGAGATTCGAAGTCGTTCAGGGAAAGAATAAGGAAAAGGACCGGAAATGGGTTTTCCGATAAATGGTTATTTAAATATGATTACTATATATTAATTATGAATTAATATATTGTAAAAGAATATTCAAATAGAAATTTATAAAAGGCGTCTTAAAAGTTAGGAAAAGTGCCGTAGGGATTTTACCAAAAAGAAACGGACGAAAAAGGAAAAAAGAATACAACAACAAAGGGCAGGTTTTTGAACCAGTCCAAAATGGGCGGTGGATACTAAGTACCACGCGGGGCAGCAGCTGCTGCCCGCCGCCTCGTGGGCCGCCTGCCCTTGGCCCATTGCCCTTGCGTGACGGGGAACCAAATGCCGCATGCTTGCGTGCTGGCGCGGTGGGAAGCAAGTCCGGCCCACCCGGCCACCCCCCCCCCCCCCCCCCCCCCCCGCCGTTGGCTGCCTCCCGGGCCACATGGGACGCTTTCTGCCTCCGCCGCCTTGGTCGGCTAGGGAAGGCGCGGGTGGGCTGCTGGCCCACCCAGCTGGTAGGGTTTTTGCCCCCTTTTTCCTATTGTTTTTAGTCCCACATTGGGACCTAAAGGTGGAGGGAACCCCTCCCTCCGCCTATATAATAAGGTGCCCATGGGAGGATTAAAACACACCAATTTCCACCTGGAAATCAAGAAAAGGCCTGTGTTGCCTCTCTCCTCTCTCTCTCAATCTCTCTCTCTCTCTCTCTCTCTCTCTCCTTCTTGCGACTTTGGATCCTTGTTTGGGCTGTGCGAGCAAGGAGTTCTTCATCACAGAGCGCCGTTGCTCTGCAAGATTCGGAGCCAGGAGATCTACTTCCGCAATTTCGACTGGATCGGGGAGAAGCGGGGGTCGGCATCAAGAACCATACGCGTGTGACTCCCTCTGGCGGCACCGTGCTTTCGGTGCTAGGATTGTCGTGGATCTGCAAGCACATCGTGACCTCGAGGTCAGCGTCGGGGCATTTTCTTCATCCACGTTCCTTGCGGTATGTTAACCGCGCTCGGTCTTTAAAGGTATGAATATCGTATCTCCTTCCCGTTACTATATTACTATTAAATAGATCTTGGGCTTCCGTGGCTCGGGGAGAAGTGTACCATCCCAAAAATACAAAATAATGATCATCAAACTCTAATCACTAAAATTAGGGTTAACAAAAACTTCGATTAATTTAAATCATATGAATGCATGTGTGTATGCGATGATTTGATTAATGCATGAATGATCTTGTGTGATTAACCTAAATAGCAAGAAATGGTTTAAAGACAAATATAACATCATGTAGAACTTTTCCAAACAGAAACAAATAAAGAGAAAATCAAAAACAAATCAAATAAAGCAAATGGTCATTTTTGCCAATCTTGTTCACTAGGTCACTTTGAGTGTTTCTAGTCCAAGATTTCAAACAGAAACTTTTCCAATTATTTTCACCCCTTGCTAGACCTCTTAAAAGTGAATCAAAGCCCACCTTTCAAACTTATAGAAACATTTGGCAACCTCATTCAAATCACAATTCAAAATTGAATCTTTATCATATGTGAAGATCACACATTTTCAAAACCCAACCAAACCAGTGCCCCTTGACTAATCCAACTAACCAGACACTCCCTAGTATGTTCCTAGAAAACCCACCAAGTTTGAATCCAAAATTCAAATTCAAAGTTCTTGCAGCCATTTTATCAAACACCTTGCAGATACAAATCAAAAAAACATCTAACACTATTTGTAGCAGTAAAATTGGCCAACCTTGTTCCCTCTCTGGTTGCAGCAAATATTTAGTAGATCATGTAGCTTAGTTATTAACCTCTAGCACGACTGTGAGCGTGCCATTGCCATCAATGGTGAGCAGGCCGAGCTTCGTCCCATGGCCCACATTGCCCCGTACCGCTTCGTCCCTCCCCGTCTCACTGACACGTGGGGACAGCCACTTAACCAGCCTGCACGTGCGCTGTGCGTAGTGGGATGGCCCAGTTAACCCTCCCGCGCGACCTAACAATTCAAATTTAGTTTTATTCATTTAACTTCAAACACAGTTCTGTACATAGATTCAAAAATCAACCCAGCTCGACTCACTGAACCAAACTGCATGAAACTAATTTTGTTAGAAAGGTACTGAAATGCTTAATCCAAGCCCGTTGGACTCAAACCATTTGGATGTATAGATCAACCATGGTAAAAATAACAAGGCAGAAGCTTTTCTGCATTTAAATTTTTTTCAAAATTCAACCATAAAAGTTTTTGAGATGATTCCAACTCTCAAAAATCATATTTGATCATACCTTTCAGAATATATAAAAATATATAGGTTTACTTATGGAAATAATGTTCAAGTAATAAAAGAATGCCCCATAGGCATTTCTGGTCACTTGATTTAATTAAAAAAAAAGGTTAAACCTTATTAAATTGTGACACCAATTTAAATCACATTCTCATATACTGAAATATGTGGTGATGACATGTGTCAACATGATCCCATGTTTGAGTTGGAGAATATTAAATCTTAAGTAGTTTTCAATGAGTAGAAATTACTTTTCTCAAAATAAAATAAATAAGACAAGTGCTTTAATCCTTGTGATAATAGTGATGATGCTAGATCATATAGTGTGAACCTTTGTGTGATGATTGGAAATAGTTAAGTATTGTTTGGTGATTGTGTATCTCGTATTTATTTATAGACGCTAGTACCGACCAAGGATACGAGGAGGAAGGAGGATACTACGAGGAAGAAGCCAAGGAGAACTTCAACCACTGCTCTGCACAAGGGAAGCTACTATCTGAGCAAGCCTAATACTACTAGTTGAATTTAGCAAGCTTATACTTGCAATTATGCAAGCTAACACTTGCAAGATACCCTACATATGCAAGCTACTACTTGCTTGTTACTATGCCATCTATATGCATTAAGCATATGTGATCATACCCACTTGATACCCAATCCTAGTTTTACTTGCAAGCTAAATACTTTACTTTTCTTTATCCAAGATTTTTCTTAGAGTTTACTTAAGTGACTTGTATATTCTACAAAGAAAATTGAAGGTAGCATAAAGAGCATAAAATGTGGCCTAAGTTAGATAATCTTAATGTCACCCTAGGGCATGAGATTGAACTTCGCTAATCCCCACTTATTTACTACCCCTTATTAGTTTTTACCCCCACTTGTAGATGCTAGTGCTAAGCATAAAACTTGATCAACTTTAGATGGTAATACTTTGTGAAAATGGTTATGAAAAGCTTAGAATGATGAGTCATTCTACTGAAATGTTTTGACATGTGTTCTTGAACACTAGATGATTTTGATGATGAAAATGTTAAGGCATGAGCCTTAGCCCTTTATAAAACTGATGGTTGTCTGGATGCGATACCATTCCAATTTTATCGTACAACCACAATACCCGAAAATTGGGTAGGGCTTGACTGGAAATTTATATACCTTAGTATGGGTTCCCTCACGGCCAATGTCGGAGCTGAGGCTACCTTGTGAAGATTGTCCACCTGTGCAGTACCCAAGATGATAGATGGTCATGGTTGGGAGGCCAAACTCACAGGAGAGGTGCCTATACTAGGGCGTGTAATGGAAAGGTTAGGATTGATTATCCGCATACTGAGTATGGTGAATTCAGGATTTGTTCCTGACGGATGTATCAAATGTTGTGGTGAAAGTGCACAATCTCTTCAGAGTGTTAAACTATTCGAATAGCCGCGTCCGCGGTTATGGACAGTTGGAGTGGCCATACTGTTCTCCCGTCAGATGTTTTCCAAAATGACTTATGAAATGATTTATGACTTTGACTTAACCACAATAGAGTTGTGATATGAAATGCAAGTTCCCACTCAGGTGTTATAAAACTTTCAACTAGCTTTCTTTGCTTTTGAACTTAGTAGAGGTAAATCTGGCTTTTTTCAAAACAACCCTAGAGCTTAGTATCCTACTACAAAAACCCCCTTAACTTATTAGTATTATTTTGCGAGTACTTAAAGAGTACTCATGGCTTTGTCCCTGGCTATTCTCATGGCCAGACTATGGAGAGGAGTACGAGGAAGAAGGACAACATGAAGGTTACAACAACTAGGATCATCTCCCATCGTTAGCATTGCCTGTGACCATGAAGATGGAGCTTCGCCTACGCTATCGTTACTATTATGTTATTCCGCTGCTTGAATTGTATTAAGAACTGGATCATGAGATCCTTATTTGTGTAAGACCTTATGTATGGTTTGTAATGGATGATGTACTGTGATATCCAATCTATCATGTCTCGCAAAAATGGTAATCATGGGATTGCGATGTATGGCATAACAAGCATCTGTGATTAAAAATCCGGGTGTTGACAAGAAGCGGGGGTCGGTGTCAAGAATCGTATGTGTGTGACTCCCTCTGGAGGAACCGTGCATTCGATGATAGGAGTGTCGTGGAGCTGGAAGGAGATCATGACCTCGAGGTCAGTATCGGGGCATCTTATTTATCCACGTTCCTCGCGGTACGTTAATCACGCTCGGTCTTCAAAGGTATGAATACCGTATCTCCTTCCCGTTGCTATATTACTAGTAGATAGATCTTGGGCTTCCGGGGTTTCCGCGTAGTAAATTTTTTGATTTTCTGCACCAAACCCCAACAGGTTGTATGTTATAAGAATTAAGATTAGGTACATAAATAAGTAGGGAAAAGCAATTACTATATGTGCATAAATAACTTAGAAGAATAAAGCAAGTAGAAGCACACAAAATGAAAGGTGGTTTCCAATCCTAGGGTTCATGTCCTAGAGGCAATTTTGTGCTCTGATACCATCTGTTGTGCCCATGGATCGATAAAGATCCTAAGTCCATGTGATTTACATGCTAGTCTGTGGATCAATATCTAGTAGCCACAGTCGATGAATATTATGTAAAACACAAGACATTTTTACACGAATAATCCAGAGTATAATTTATTGCATCTTTGCATAGCTTATAGCTAGCTAAAATAAATAGTGGAAACTTAAATAAACTTGAGTCCATCAAGGCCCTAGGCTAGTTGAGTGCAAACCTGCGATCCCTACATACCTTTCAATTATCGAATTCTGCACATAGAACGTGCATCCAACAAGTTGTGTCAATACTTTGAATGTATTGGAAAATTACACCAAGTAAAGAATAAGACTAACTCTACATGCAAGGTTAGAGTAGGCTTTGGGGTTCATTTGCATAAAGCCAAATTTTCTCTAAGTAATAATAAAAGAGGAAGAGTTTTATCCTACTTTGTAAACATTTTTTAAAGTAATATATGGTTGAGTGGTATACGAGGATATTACGCACCAAGTGTCCAAACAACATAACACTTGGATATTACACACCAAGTGGCACTTGGATATTACGCACCAAGTTACTTGGATATGACACACCAATTCCCCAAAATCCCACCCATTGGCGATATTACGCATGCCATGGGGTTTTATAAAAACTTTAAGATTAGAAAGAGAGAGGAAGATCCTTCAGAGACTCCATCCTTCAGATGCTCAAAGTGTTGTTTTCTATGAACTTGGCTAATCGATCAAATTGCAATACTCTTAAGAGTTTGTGCACTTTTCCCACAATCCATGATCAAGTCCTTTTACAAATAAGACCATGGCGAGGCTTTCCCTTAGTAGCCCCTCTACCTTCTAGATCCACCCGTCCCAATTATCCTCCGACTAATGGTACCTAGGTGAGTTTTCCCACTAAGTACTAGGCCAAGATAGAGCCCATATGTACGTGTGTGACTCCCTTTGGCGGCACCGTGCTTTCGGTGCTAGGAGTTGTCATGGAGCCACAAGGACATCATGACCTCGAGGTCAGCGTCGGGGCGTCTTCTTCATCCACGTTCCTCGTGATACGTTAACCGCGTTCGGTCTTCAAAGGTATGAATATCGTATCTCCTTCCCATTATTGCATTACTGGTAGATAAATCTTGGGCTTTGGGGGTTTCCGCGTAGTAATTTTTTTTATTTTCTGCACCAAACCCAACAGGTTGTATGTTATAAGAATGAAGATTAGGTACATAAATAAGTAGGGAAAAGCAATTACTATAAATGCGTAAATAACTTAGAAGAATAAAGAAAGTAGAAGCACACAAAGTTAAAGATGGTTTCCAATCCTAGGGTTCACGTCCTAGAGGAAATTTGTTCTCTCATACCATCTGTTGTGACCCTGGATCGATAAAGATCATAAGTCCGTGTGATTTACATGCTAGTCTATTGGTCAATATCTAGCACTCATAGTCGATGAATATCATGTAAAACACAAGACATTTTTACACGAATAATCCAGAGTTTAATTTATTACATCTTTGCATAGCTAAGAGAAGCATTACATTACACTTTTCAATGCAAAATGTGTCTACTGTATAGAATACTAGTACGCACAACTACTACACTACCCTCTAACATACGCATACTCCAAGTTACCACTCTGACCAGTCTTAGTCCTTTCATCACAAAATTGGGAGTCTCTTAGCGCAGTATCATAGGCTAACTGTAGTTACCAACGAAGAGTACTTAGGTACTACTAGTGCATTTGCTAGACTAATATTCTTGCATGCAGATATAGACAAAAAACAATTTCAAGTACCCCAATCACATGATACATGTAAGAGATAGTAATCTCTTGGTGAGGATAATGAGAGAGTGTTACTATTTTATGTTACTACTACCTTCATAGTGGGTAACATGCGTGTATGTAATTAAGCCGAAGGCAGAGATCCTATTTATGCAGAAGTGGGTTCGAAAATACTCTGTACCTAAAAAGGCTAGAACATTACAGTAAACTATTTTTTCTAGTCCTTGGCTATAGCTACTCCTAAGATAGGATATTATTATTTTTATTTCTTTTGTACTGTATAGCCAAATTCAAGATCTGAAAGCGCCAAATTCTCCCTCCATACCTCCACCTAAATATTTCGAGTGGTCACGCGCCAAGTTTTAGCCGTACAGAATTCCTTTTCTACCCCTGACAATAGCCTAACTACAAATGTCGAGGCATGGGTATAGTTCGTAATTTTTCTCCCCCGGCCCCCATAGCTCTGAATCAGGGTAGTCCACCTTCCACCAATTCCATTTCCCCCATAGCACTCCAAAAAACCCTAACCCCTATCTCACCTCCGGCTCCTGCACCACCGCACCGGAGCATCCGCGTTGCGCTTCGCCAGCCTACACGCCACCCAACCCCCTATCTCACCTCCATCTCCTGCACCAACACACTGGAACATCCCCACACCAGTTCGTCGGCCTACATGCCACCCAACCCCTATCTCACCTTTAGCTCCTACACCATCGCACTGGAACATCCCCGCTGTAGTTTTCCGCCCTACACGCCACCCGACCCCTATATCACATCTAGCTCATGTACCACCACACAGGAACATCCCCGTCGCAGTTCGCCGTCCTACATGCCACCCAACCCCCTATCTCACCTGCAGCTCTTGCACCACCGCACCGGAACATCCCTGCCGCACTTCGCCGGCCCACACACGATCCCAAACCCCTATCCCACCTCCGGCTTCTACATAGCCGCACTTCACTGACCTACATGCCATACCTCGATACCACATACTCCTCACCAGTCTACTGAATCAGTCGACGTACTCCTTACCGAACCTAGTTCGCTGACTCCCTCGTCCATAGCACCTGACCTGCTTCACCTATGCTGGTGTGCGTTGCATTCGATCTGCTTCACGGACTCAACAGTCCACTACACCAGATATGCTTCACCAAAGCTCTTGAGCAGAGCATCGAGTCCATAATCGGTCGTAACATATCTGCTCCACCAACGACAATGTGTACTACACCGGATCTCCTCCAGCGGCCATCTTGTAAAGCAAGCGACACCCATCAACAACCTCCACAGATCTGCTTCACCGACGCCACTGTGATCTATCTACTTCAGAGCGACTCACCACTGCCTGGCACACTCGGCGTCCCTAACATGACTCAAAAATATGTCGTGTATATGTAGATGACGCCGTGATCTAGGTAAACCAGATCTGCTTGTTTGTTTCAATATACTAGGTATAAGCCTGCTACAGTGAACTACATTTCTATATTGGTGGTAAATTCCTAAGTTAATACTGGCTAAAATAATATCCAACTCTCTCTTAATAAATCCGATGTAGTCTATGTTAAAACCGGGCGTCAAACTACTCCCTCTATTTCAATGAATAAGGCGTCCTTGTTTTCCGTGTTTTTTCTTTGACACACAATTACTCTTAATATATAAACAATTTCGGTAGTACAAAACTAGAATCATTGGAGCTCGGTGCTATTATGCAGTTTATGGAAAATGTTCGCAAGTTCTACAAGTTCGCAAGTTATGTCGTCATAATGTGCATTTGCTTTGTCCATTTCTACAACACTGACTGCATGTAATTTTGGATTTCATTCGTAGTTTTAAGCCACTAAACATAGAGGTTAACATTCTATGCTCTACAAGTTCAGAATTTATGCTATTTTAATTTCAATCTGGTTTGTACTAAGGAACCATATTAACTTCCTTCTTTTATGTAATTTATCGCAAATTTTATGTCATTGAACTTGTTGGTTTTGTATTCCCTCTACAAGGTATGCCATTACTATTTATTTCTCGTTTCAATTAAGCTCCGACAATAGCTGCATCCTATTATATACTACATTCGTTCCGTAAAATAGGCATATACTTTTAAAGTCAAACAATGATGACTTTGACCAGGCAGATAGAAAAATATATTAACGATTAATCTATGGAATTTGTAACTATGAAAATACATGTCCCGATGTATCGAATGGTATTAGTTTTTCATGGTAGATCTTCCTGGTATGTTCTACAAACTTGGTCGAATTTTGCGTCGACTGACTTGTGAAAAAATTATATATCTTAGTTTTTGGATTAGATGTAGTATTAGATGGGAAGTTTTAAGGCACTTAACATGGTTATCTACATGCCCTGCTCTACACATTCAAGTTTCTCAATTATAATTTCTGCAGCAACAGTATCTACCTTCTATTATGTTGTTCATGGCATTTAAGTCACTTCACATGTGTTTGCATTCCTTGCTCTTTCATAAGGTATACCATTGTAATGTCTATCTTGTTTGTCCTAATGTTAATACAGTATCTTCCTGCTCTATAGATCATGGAAAATTTTATGGCACTTTACATATTTGTTTGCAATCCTATTTCACAAGTTAAACCATTTCCATTGTAATTTCTCTCATGTTCATGCTAAGGAGTGACTATATCTACATTCTATTTTGTCGACATGGCAAACTTTATGTCATTTTTTATTCCGCCATTCCCATCTCTACTTGTTCACAAGTTATTATACTATAATGTCTATCTAGATATTATTAAATAATATCACCCACTATCTGATATTATTTCCTCTCATAGGGAACACGGATAATCATAAAGTGAATCGCCCATACAATCTTATAAGTACCTGTTGCTTTCTATTGCTGGAAGAAAACCTATTTTATGTTAATGAGTGGTCGGAACCTATATGCAGAGGAGTAACAATAAATTAGATGCATCATCTGACATGGTTATACCTCACGGGTACACAGTATCGGCATACCTAGTCCAGCCCAAGGAAGGCCCACGACAAGATACGCGGCTTGCGGAGATTTTGGATGTCCCAAGCCCATGATGCCTTCGGATCCTTGGAGAGAAAGACTAGAATAGATAGAATTTTGAAGGGTACAAACCGTAATCTGTAACCGACTCGACCTGTGCCCAGGACCTTCCTATTTATATAAAGGCTAGGAAGGCACGGCGAGGAGGGCGCTTCAACTCACCTCATACACACCTCACGCCAGATTGCATCTGCACACCCCTGTAACCTTCGGTTCTGCCGTAATCAAGAGAAAACAAGCAGGAGTAGGGTTTTCCCTCCGGGGGCCTGAACCTGGGTAAACCTCGTGTCACCATGTTGCTTGTCTGTTAACCGTTCTGCGATCTCTAGCATCCCCATCTTCTCCAAAACCCAAGTCCATAACAATGGACATTGACGAAATCAACCCTCGTCAATTGGCTCCATATGTGGGAATCGGGGGCGCTGATTGTGCGATCGTGACGGTCCCATCCGAAGCGATCTACAACTCCTCGGCGATGGAGAGCCACCTCCTCTTTGGCACTTTCGACTTCACCGCCCACTCACGAGCCACCATGAGGGATTTCGAGCCCGTAGGCGACGGGCTTGAGATTTTGTTCGGGAGCTTTTGCTTCTAGGTGGGGCACACTGGCACCCTCTGCCTCCCAGAGAGGGTGCCACCACCATCCATCAGGCCTGCTTCGTGGGTCCCATCCATCGGCGTGTTATGCATGTCGACGTTGATAGATGAATCATACGACATTAGCAGCTGCAACTCAGATCTGTGCGGCCCTCCCTTAGACGAAGGAACCTACGGTTCTGGATCTGAAAGTTGCGGCAGCAGCGACCCAATCCGCGGGCGTTAGCAATGTGTCGTGGTCATCCAGGACGAATCGGAACTGCCACAAGGTTCGAGTGCCCCCAACCCACCACCCAATCCACTGCCCAACCTGCAGGCTAGGAACAGAGGAAACGGAGGAAACCCATCCCTCCAGCCCAATGAAGGAGACGCTAACGCCTACCATAAGATCAACCTCAACGAGGACGGATGGCGCCAGGAACGTGAAGCCGTGGCGGGAAACATCATCCTACATGTGAACGCTTCACGGGATCTACTGATGGCATACCACCTCCTCCTCATCGGCGAGCATAACCGGAAGGTGAAGCTGATGGAGGACCTCGACAAACGCAACAAGGCAGCTTTAGAGTCTAGCGCGTGGCGAGCTGCACTCTTCACCGCTGGCGGCTCCAGCTCACATGGCAACAATGCCAACAAGCATCGCTCCTGCATGGAGCACATGGACCCTGCCTCACGCCGCGACATCACAAGGACCCTCAACACATCCTTAATGTCAATGGACATCAACGGCAACGTCATACCGAAGACGCCGCAGGCTGCGATCATGGCAGCCACCACGTACCTCGCGTCCCATCCAACTCCGGTGGGTGACCCAAAGAGCGCCATGCACAAGTCTGCGCTAGACGGACTCAGACAGACGGAGAGCCGAAAAAGAAAGTTGCGGTCAGATTTAACCGCAGCCCCACACCCTCATCCGACGAGGACGAGCATGATCTTCCTTGACGTCGCAAGAGCCCAAGGCGTCACAGCAGCGACTACGACGCTCGAAACGACCTTGCCCAGCGCAAGGTCGACAAGGCACGCGCCAAATGCGCGTGTTCATCCGAATCTAACAAGGATGACGATGGAGAGCTGTGTGGAGCCTGATGCTTCAGCAGATACGTTCGGCGGACGCGGATGCCCAAAAATTTCAAGCTCCCTTCGGACACTCCGAAGTTTGAAGGCACGCAGGACCCGAAGGCCTGGCTCAACGATCACCTCTCATCTGTCAAGCTGCACGGTGGTGACAGAAACACCGCGCTACAATGCCTACAGCTGCAGCTGACAGGCACAGCTCGGATCTGGCTCAGTAGCCTGTCCTCTGGCTCCATCTGAAGCTGGGAGGAGATGGCGTATAGCTTCATCTGCAATTTCAAAGGCACTAGCAAGAGGCCAGCCTCGATCGAAGATCTGCGCGCATGCACCCAATGTACCGGCGAATCCATTCGCTCGTACATCCTATGCTGGTCCAACATCAAGAACTCTGCCGCACACATCTCTGAGGAAAGTACAATCGACGCCTTCAAGGATGGTGTCAAACGTCGGGACTTCAAGGAAGAACTTGGGCGCGTCAAGCCCTAGACGCTCGGCCACCTCATGGACATCGCCAACTGATGGGCAGATGGTGAGGAATCCCTCCACCGAATGCATTCGGATGATGAGGACGACTATGGCCGCAGGCGAGAACGACGCAGCAAGCGAAGATCGCGCGTCTACGACGAACACGATGGAGTCAACATGGTTGCGGCTGGCTACGCCGACCGACACAACGATGACAACCGCATCAGCGAATACCACGGAGGCAACTTCCGCGACGGAGGGCGGCCCACGCAAACATGGCAATGCCGCAGCCGTGACAATGAGGCCTCGGCATACGAGAAGTTGTCTGGTCCTTGCACCATCCACTTCTACATCGACAAACAAGATGGCAAGAAGAAGGTCAGCCACATGCTAAAGGACTGTCGCGGATTTCAGAAGCTCAGCGAGGGCCTCACCCAGATGCGACACCAGATCGTAAACCCTGGGTTTGGAACCGCACCCGCAGCAGGTGACATCGCTCATGGAGCTCCTCCACCTCCACCCGTTGGACCTTCGAATCCAGCAATCGCACTCGTGCTAAACAACGGCATGGGAGGGTACCAGGTGCCAAAGGGGTCCCTGATGATCCAGAAGGGGCGTGCGGTGACCCAGCATACCACTGCATGATGTAGTATACTATAGTCGTTAACATAACACCAATGAAACACCGTTCACTAGTATTACATCCCTCAGAATGGCACAACAGAAACACAGCGGGTCCAATACATGGCTAAAGGTTACAAATCACTCTTTACATAAGATCCAAAGAACACTCTAGGTTAAAGAGAGAAAAAGAACTTCTTACGAAGAAGAATCAAAGATAAATAACGCAAGAACGAATATACTATTACGTCTAGTATCCTGGCTAAGAGGTTGGCATTGATGCTATCGCAATGCACTACAGAAATAGGTTCTTTCCCTAGAGATTATATTTCTACCCAATCAATAACTTCGTCTTCACTTGAGTTGAGGTATATGTTGTCTTCCTTGTCTTTTGATGATTCCAGGAGAATAACTTGATGTAGACATCTTCTTAGTGGCTTCAGAATCTAGCAAGGGTTAAGAAGATACTTTGAGTACGAGCGTACTCAGCAAATTCACTAGAAAAGGAGTGTTTGATGCACTATAACTACAACCACAGACCGTAGGTCGTAGGAAATGCAAGTTTTCATAAACATTTCTTCAAAGTTGCTTTTTTTCTGAAAATCTATCTCCGTCAGCCTTCACGGGTTTACCAGAACCTTCATGGGGTTCCTTTCCCGCCGCGGTCGCAGCTCCTTCCCAGAACAGGGAGTAACAAGTTACAGTTCTTACACTCTACAGAGGTGCGTTACTTTACCCATGAGAGATCAACTCTTTGTTGCACAACCGGGCAGCTTATTCCCGTCCACAATTCCATGATGTGGCGCCCAGAAGATGATCCAAGCCAATCACTGCCCCCTTCGCGACCCCGCATGCCTCCTTGGTGTACACCATGCCCACATAAAGAATTATGGCAATGGTTTGTACAAATCGTTAGATGCCAGAACTATCGTGGGACGATGACGGTTCCCACCCATATGTTGCATATCCTCTACGAATTACCAGTTAATATGCACGCTACGAGGATAACAGCCACGACCTGCACATCCGGCTTCATGCGAGAGGAAGAAGATACAGCTGACTTCTCCGTCCCATTCCAAATCTCATGGTCAACGTGTAGTATACGGCGCAAGAATCACTGGCGACATTGGTTGCTAAGTCCTAGGTGATATAGTTCTGAACAGTGGTATCCCAACTGTCAGATTTAATAGATTAGCTGATCACCCTGGATCAGTAATCAATAGTTCTCATTATTATTGAAAATAGTGTTTTCTGACCTTTTTCAAATACAGGTGAACACAACACTGGATTTGTAAAATACTTTACAAAAAATAAACAAAGTACATGAGCAAGTGTGAACTTGCCTTTTGTGATTGCAAGATTATGCACTCACGGTCTTCGAGTCAGTATAAGATCCAAAATCTGAAATCAGCATCATTGGTCCGGTAAGGACTAATGTTTAGAGAAGCAATATGCTTTTATGCATAAGTAATTTGATGCACGTTCTAAGTGTAAATCCTAGGAATAATGTTGTCCTAGGGTTTAGATTCCGAAAGTGGTTACTTTGGAATGTGTGGTCCTTTTGGATTAATTTCGTAGTTGTACTTTTATTAGAGTTTATGAGTGGTTGTAAACAACACATATGTAGGAGTAAAGTATATATACTTATGACATACTGGTTAGGATTACATATATAAGGTTTCTTATTTAAAGTGGCAAAAAGGATAACCTTCGAAGAAAAGGTTTCTCTTCTAAGGTCTAAACAAACTTTGTGATTAGTTAGTGGTGGTTGATGTCATTTGTTTGCTCAAATGGTTTGGCTTGAGTTGCTTTATAGTTTAACTACTTCAGACCAAAGTTAACCATAAAACATATAATAATGCTTATAGTGTTATATTAAGATTCTGTAGACTAAAGTTAACTTTAAAGAATAGATAGTTTTGAAAGTATCATACTTATGCATTGGTATCTTGTATATCTGAAATGTGTTCTTTAAGTTATTTAAGAATGTTTATTATGTTACTTGAGTAATGGTTTCTTGATGTGAGTATGGAGTAATATCATTTATCTTTGATAGATAAGTGAGTATAGTTTATGAACCCAACATAATGTTACTTAACTACTTATGGATTTATACTGTGTTGTAGTAGTTTTTGTAATTTGGTGATTAATATGGTTTAGAAAAGATTTGATTGTTCACAAGTTGTTCTTTAAGGATTTTATTATTAGTGGAATCCTTTTTAGAGATAATCTTCATTTGAGGTTGTGGATTCTTCTAAAATAAGAACATTTATAATGTTTAAACCATTATGGCATTAGATTATTCATATTTAAGACTAATACTATTTAACCTTCGAAGTAGAATATTAGATTTTTAATATGTAGATATTATTTTTGTGATCTTTTTGGTATATTACATTTATTTTTGTGATTTATAAATAATAAGATATGATTTTTATAATTCTTATTACTTTATAATTACTTAATGAATAATAAATATTTAATTAAGTGAAATAATAATACATGATTGTAGTTTTAAACTAGAATTCTTATTTTTTCCAAGATTTTTGGTATTTTACTTATATTATAAACATTTATCATTATAGGAATATGAATTATTAAAGTTTTATTACTTATAAAAATTTATCAAATAATATTTATTTAAATAATCATCATAATAATATTTTATAATAAGTTTAAGTTGTAGATTTTATTTTTCTGAAAATTTTCATATATTATACATATTTTTCTGAATTATAAATCAAAAGTTATTAATTAAACAAGATTTAATTATTTATTATATTTCTGGAATATTATTAATTGGATTATAACATTTTATTTATTTTCTAACAGAAAATAATTTTTATACCACGTTCAGAGCTAGCCCCAGTCACTGACTAGTGGGCCATTGTCCACCTCAGCTCTCAGGTCTCAAAAATTCTTTTGCTACTGACCTCCTCTCAACTCACTGTCGATGACATGTGGGCCCTGGGCCATGTCATCCACCACACGAGGAAAAGACTAGTCAAACGATTGACGTGGCTCGATCATGAGGTAAGCATGGCGTCAGCATCGCCACCACCGTCGGTGAGTTGTCACCGGCGACGATCTACGGTGTCCTAGCAAGCGAAATTATCTTAGTTCGAATCAGCGCAACCTACTGAACCTAAGAGTGGCAGCGCCGCTTGGAAATGGTCATCGGAGCTTCAGCTTCGACGAGCTCCGATGGTGGTCGACGGTGGCTTACAGTGAAACGAAGATTTGCAACGAGATCAAACGATTCAAGGATGCTGGAAGATTCAGGAACTCACCCTGATGATGATTGAGTGGTTGGCGAGGACAGGCGCGGCCGGAATCGAGCTTCCCGGTGAGGATTCCGACGAACTGCCGCAAAGGAAAACAAAAAAATTCACCCGCTCCAGTGCTCCCCTTGATGCAAGCTTCTACCCAGAGGATCTACGAAGGATGGCGCTTCTCCATGACGGCTCAGAATGGTGTGGGGTGACGTGGTTCGACGGCGAGAGGTGGCTCCGGTGAGCTACGGTTTCGGTCTCGTTCGTATCTGAGTGGATAAGGAGGGATTGGAGATAGGGATTGAGGCGATGCGTCGCGGTGGCCTTCTTATCCCTTCCTGGCAGCGGCGGTGAGTATCTTGACGCAATGACGGCGATGACGGCATCGGGCGGCGACGAGCTCCGCCAGCGAGCTGTCTATGTGCGTGACGGTGACGACGATGGTCGTTTTGCGGATAACCCCTGGCGATTTCTTTAGCTCAACCCACGGTCCTCTCCTGACCCCACTTGTCAGTCTCAGATGGAAAAGGATTAGGCTGGTTACTAGGCTGTTGTGGGCTGCACAGGCGTCAGATAGGTATAGTGGTATTGGGTTGCGGCCAGGTTTAATTTTTATTTGTTTTATTCTTTTTCTATTTTCTGTTTTCCTTTTCAGATTTGAATTTGAATTATATTTTGAACATTTCTTTGTATAATTTGTTTGCTGGACATTTACAACAATATTTAAAATATATTTGGTACCCTTTGTGAGCTTTTATTATGCCTTCTTTTTATATTTATTTTATTTACTCAATAAGAACTCTTTTTTTAATAATTGGAAGAAACTTCTTCTTATTATTTTTCTCTTCTATTTTTAATTAGGGATTTCTTGAATGATATATTCTTATATGTTTATAACTCAACTTTTAGTGATCTTATAGCTTGAATACAAACTTTATATATGTGTATAATGATTCTATACCATTCTTTGATGCAGGAAATATAAAGACATTGATATGATGATTATTACTCCCCATTAAGTTGGAAAATAGCAATGTATGTGATAAACAAAGAAGTTTATGGTTTTGAATTATGAGTACTACCCTTGGCTTTAGGGTTTTGTATAAGCTTAAGTTCCTTTTAAGAGTTAAGATTTAATGGCTGAGCATATTGCCTTATGTATATAGTTTTTGATGAAATCTTCCTTTTTAATAGGAAGTTGGAATTAGAGTGTTTTATAGAAGTGAGTATACTTATGCACATATAGTTATGATGGTTGAAATTAACAGAGACATGCTTATGTAATTTGTTATAGGGAAATATTTCTATAAAATGTTATAGACATCAAATGATGGATCAATGGTATAAGATGGATATTATGTTTGATTTGAGATTTAGAGTTGATTGCTTACCAAGATTAAATAGGAAAATTATTTATAACATATGATTATATTTCACAATCTTGGATCTCTAATTAAGGAATTCCTTTCCTAGATATATTACCTCTTTCTATCCATCATCATGATTAGTTTGATGGACTTACTCATTAAAATCTTCTTATTCAATATATCATTTTTCTAAACTTATGGATGAATCCAATGAATTTAATATAAATACAATTCATAGCTTTCGCCTATCCTTGTTTGGTTGTATCTACTATTTTACTGTTGATAATCTTACATCCAACGAGTAGTTCCTTCAAACTCTACTCCCAATCTTTCTTAATCCTCCATCACTAATCTTTCTCTAAAGTAAACTATCCTTAAAGATGAACAACACCATCTTATAATTACTTAACCCTCATGACTTACACTTCAATCCCTGAATTATATTTATGCGGTTTGCAAAGACTTCTCTAGAATCACTTATCTTACTAAGGTTCCAATCATGTTCTACCTACCAGTATTATCTATACTAAATATAAGCATTCCATGTTGGTGACCAGAACATTACCATTATAATTCTTTAAGCATTTATTACTGAAGTTCTTAGTTGGCTAAGCAGGACTTTATCAATCCTACCTTTTATTGTCTGAAAATTATCTTCTTAGTATCTTATATTGGATTAAGGTTATTAATGGACTATGCCCTCATTAGAAGATTTGAGTAGATGTTCGGATAAGATCAAATAATAGATCAAAGACTAATACTTAAAGAAGTTGTGAATCAATGGGGAATTATCCAACATTGATGAACAACAGATATTGAGATAAGTTCCATAAAGATTGTATAGAAAGAAAGATATATATATATATATAGTGGATGATATTTACTTAATCTCTTTCCAACTCCAACTCCAACTCATCAAAAGAGTTTTTAAGATTAGGTGTTACTATGATTCTCAGAATGTATACAGATGGAAATTAAGATATAGTGGTTACATTCTTATTATTTGTTTTATATCCTTAACTTGGTACTTATGAATGGTTATTATGAATACTATAACATGATCACCTATTGATCAAATATAAATCACATTATATTAAAGTTTAACTTATGTTATATTTTGATATACCCTTATATCAAATCTCTCTTACCTAAAATGAGATTTTATCAAATGTCTTATTGAAACTTATCGCAGTCAACTTGATGATCTACTTCAATTCCATCAAGCTAAGAGAAGCTTCAACCACTTTGACAAGTTTTGTTTAAAAGCGCGAAAATTATTCGGATTTCTATGCATGAATGCAATGCAAACATCTGGGTTCAACTTATTTCTAGGCTCTAATGCTGGGATGTTACAGGGCGCCCATCAAACAGGGTGCAAAAGAAGATCACCCTCCAAGTTAGCATGGCCATGAACGCTCCGCCTGCCATCCCTGAGTACCTCAGTGGCTCGGATTCATGCATCATGTTCGATCGTTTGGATCACCCCGCCAGATCCCTCGGCCAGGTCATGCTGCCCTGGTGCTCGAGGCGCAGATCGGAGGGTTTGAAAAGAGCCGCGTCTTCATGGACGGCGGTAGCGGCATCAACCTAATGTTTGCCAGCACCCTCGCAGCGATGCGGATCCCGCTTTGAAGCCTGGAACAATCCAACACAATGTTCCACGGCATAGTCCTAGGGAAGGGCATATATCCCCTAGGAAAGATATGGCTCGACGTCATCTTCGGCCAACCTGAAAACTTCAGGCGCGAGCGGCTGGAGTTCGAAGTGGTGGATTGGCCATCCCAGTACCACGCCATCCTCGGGCGCGTGGCATTCGCAAGATTCTTGGAAGTACCGCACTATGCAACCTGCTACTGAAGATGCCAGGACCCAGGGGAGTCATCACCTTCTAGGGAAGCTTCACCCGATCCGATCACTGTTACAAATACTTCAACAGAATCTCCCAGTCGTTCGGTATGCAGGAGGATCTCACGAGGCTCCGAGAGGTGACAGACAACGAGGCACCCCCAGTCTCTAGGCAAAACGCACCCGACATGTCGTTCGACTCCACTATCAACACAAAAAAGGAGGAGGTCCACCCGACGGGCGCCTGCAAGACGATGCTGATCGCCAACGACCTCAGCCCCGCATAAGAAAGTGCGCTCATCAAATTCCTCCATGAGCGTTGGGAAATCTTCGCCTGGTGTCCTGCGCACATGCCAGGAGTTCCCAGGGAATTCGCCGAGCATGCACTCAACGTGTTTCCGGACACGAAGCCCATTAAACAGTCCATCCAACGATTGTCGAGCTAAGAGACGAAGCCATTGGAATCGAAGTCAATAGCCTGCTCGACACCAACTTCATCCGGGAAATCAAGGAGAGCGAGTGGTTGGCCAACACCGTGCTAGTCCCCAAAAAAGACACGGACATCCTGCGGATGTGTGTGGACTTCACGTCGCTCAACAAATACTTTCCAAAGGATCACTTTCCCCTACCGCGGATGATCAGATCATCGATTCGACTAGAGGATGCGAGAAACTCTCCTTCCTCGACGCCTACTCAGGCTACAACCAGATTCGACTGAAGGTCGGAGACCAGGAGAAATCAACGTTCATCATGACGTTCGTAGTATTATGATACAATACCATGCCCTTCGGGGGTAAGAACGCAGGTGCCACGTACCAGAGGTGCATGCAAGCGTGCCTAAAAAATCAGATCAGTCGCAACATCCAAGTCTATGTCGACGACATAGTAATCAAGACAAGGGAAGCCAAGACACTGATTGACGATCTCCGCGAGACGTTCGATAACCTTGATCACTATAAGATCAAGCTAAACCCAGAAAAGTGCGCCTTTGGCTTCCCATCTGGCCAATTACTCGCTACTTCATCTCCCAGCGAGGGATTGAGGCGAACCCGAAGAAAATCTGGGCCATAATGACCATGGAGAAGCCGGAGAACCTCAAGGGTGTCTAGCAACTAGCTGGGCGCATCGCGGCACTGAGAAGATTTATCAGTCGCATGGGTGAGAAGGCCCTGCGTTTCTACCAGCTGCTACGCAAAGCTGACAAGTTTGAGTGGACACCCGAAGCAGACGACACATTCGAATATCTCAAGCGGCTTCTCTCCACCTCGCTCGTCCTGGTCACACCAAAGGAGCGCGAGCCTCTGCTGCTATACATCGCAGCCACGCATCAGGTGGTAAGCACCGTACTCGTGGTCGAACAACCCGAAGATGGCAAGACCCATGGGGTCCAACGCCCAATCTACTACCTCGGCGAGGTACTAACTCCAACAAGGCAGAGGTACCCTCACTACCAAAATCTCGCCTACAGCGTATTCATGATGGCTCGTCGGCTGAGCCATTACTTCGAGGAGCACCAGATAATGGTCATCAATGAGGCTCCATTGTCCAACATCCTGAACAACCCCGAAGCAATAGGACATGTAGCCCTGTGGGGGCATCGAGCTATCCCCTCTAGAAAGAGTCTACGAGCGGCGCAAGTCCATCAAATCTCAGGTCCTCCCTGACTTCCTTGTCCACTGGATGGAGCTCCAGCCGCCGGACACTCTGGACATGACGCAATCATGGAGAATGCACTTCGATGGCTCCAGGCGTTAGTCTGGAGCAGGAGCTGGCATCATACTGACGTCCCCTCAAGGCAACAAGATGAAATACGTCCTTCGGATGAAATTTTGCGCCTCCAACAACGAGGCCGTCATCCACGGCATGAGGCGGCGCAACTCTCCTAGTCATCTACGGTGACTCGAACCTTGTCGTCCAACATACGATGAACGAGTGCGGCGCTCACAGCGCCAACATGATCGCATACCACGCGCTCTACAACTCACTCGAAGGAGACTTCGACGGCTGCGAGCTTCAGCACGTTGGAAGGGAAAGCAACGAGGAAGCCGATAGACTCGCCAGCATCGGCTCCACCTGCGCACGGGTGCCACCAGTTGTGTTCCTCGAACAAATCTGTGTACCCTCTATCATAAGGAAATTCCCCAAGGGATCACCCGAAGAAGCGGAGCACTCGGGGGCTACGCCACCTGAAGGACATGAAGGACCCGAAAAGCTCGACACCGAGGTTGAACTGGTCAGTATGGTATAGGTCATGGCGATCGAAGAGACGTGGACATAGTCGTACCTTTGGTACCTGATAAACAAAGAGTTTCCCGATGACCCGACAGATGCCCTGCGCATATCTCGCGGTCCAAAGCCTTCACCATCATCAATGGCGAGATGTACAAGCGCGGTATTTAGGGTGTACTCCAGCGGTGCATAAGGCGTCGTCTACGCCCAAGGTACAAGAGCTTCCGCAACTACCACAGCCGTCGTCTGCGCCCAAGGTCCTTCGTCGAAGGAGACCTCGTCCTACGACTCAAGCAAGAGCGGCCGAAGAAGCTCGAGTCACCCTAGGAAGGACCCTACATCGTCACCGAAGTAATCCCAGGTGGCGCCTATCGCCTCATGGACGTCAAGTCAGGAGTCGAATACTCCAACCCATGGAACATCGCACAACTGCGACGCTTCTACCCCTAGCTACCTCTTTACTTTCAATAAGGCTACTCAGCCGAACAAATGTACCTCCTCATTATGATATGAATAAAAGATAAGTTCCTCGTCCGAAATTTCTTTTACCTCGCATTACTTTTTGCTATAACACGCTCGAGGGCTGCGCCTCACCTCATGACTTCGTCGAATGAGAATAATGCATACAACCTGAGTAGCTGACCACGTTAGGCTAACAAAAAGAACATGCACATAACAAAGCACAACGTGCTAATACAAATAAACTTTACAAACAGAACAACAAGCCCACTAAGATACATACAAATTTTACATCAACTTGTTTTCTTTAGAGGACCTATCTATTCTGGAGTATCACACTCGCCCGTTGCTCGAACAGATAAACGATCTCTTCGGCATACTGCCTCACAGCCGCATAATGCGGGCGCATATCCCAAAGACTACAATCTGGTCGAAGGGGTGGCCCAGTCGCCACCGCCACAAGATCAACATCATAATGATGCAACCGAACAAGTGAAAGAGAGGCCTTCACCCCAGCGACTAGCTGACGCCGCACCAACTCCTTGACATGTCCCACGTTCCGAAACTTTGCCAGCAGACCCCAAAGATTGGAAGGTGCCTCATCCAGGGGAAACATGATGGCCTAAGTAGACGCCAGGGAAATCCTCGCCTGCCTCAGCACCCGAGAAACCTAATGCACGTGATCTTGCATCGTCGCAAGGACGATGGCCCGATCATGGTCCATCCAGAAGAAGCCGCCAGCCTCCAAGTCCTGTTGGGTCAGTCAATTCATCCGAACCGCAACGCGCTCCTTCTCCTCCCTCAGAACAAGGTTGACACCTGCGGAAAGCACATAATAAGATAACACATACAAAAGGCGTATCTAAAAAGAATAGCAGTTTGCAAAGACTCACATTGCAGTGGCTCGCTCAGCTTTCGATTTCCACACATCCGCGTGTCCTCGAATGCTAAGGATATCCTTCTCCAAGCTGCGGACGTGGTCACGAATAAAAACAAGTTGCGATGCATCATCCAAAGATGGTCGCGGCTCAGGGACAGTCGAAGTATCCACGGGATCACCCAAAGGACCCTAAAGACAAACAAGTAAGGATATGAACATCACATACAGCTCTAGCGATAGATCGAAATATAATTTATATACATCGAAGCCCACCGCGTGGCATAAGGAGAGATTGTTCATCAACAAAAGCTTACATTACAAAAGGACGAGGATAAATTATCCTAACTACAACACTAGATCCTAGGCACCAGCATCCGGAGTGGCCTCAGAGCCATACTTCCTGCTCTTGGCCTCCACCTGATGCTTCGCCGCATACTCCACCAGCAGATCAATAAGTTTCAGCCCGTAACGATTACAGCGAGAGGCAAAGATGGTGAAGGCTACCTCTGAGCCGTCTGTAGCCATCGACATCTGGGAGGTAATGCGCGGTAGGTCCAGCTCCACTCCGGATGCCATAGCCATGGCCAGCCCGATGGAGGCGCCGATGCCCTTTTGCTTGCGCTTGTAGGCCGCCGGAGCGTCCTCTGACAGAGCATCCGCCAAAGTGTGGACATCCTCAATAGCAGCGCCCTTGGGAATGACCTCCGCGTAGAAGCGTCGGAGAACTTCCTTGGCCTTCGCCAGAGAGCCAGCAGCGGTACCGCAGCGATCTTCGACCGCTGCGGTGGCATCATCCAGAGCACTTCCATGCTCCACTGCACCGCGATCAAACGCGATGCCTGAAGCATCTGAGACAAAGAAGAAAAGGACCTAAATAAGAAAGAGACAAGGAGCAGCCAAAAATACAAGACCAAATCAAGTGAAAGATACTCACTGGAGAAAGCCTTGGCCACAGCCATCATCCTATCGGCCATCTCCTTCTCACGAGTGGCAGCCGCAACAGCAAGCTGCTCCTCGCGATTCGCAGACTCCTTCCGCAAGCGCTCCTGAGCTTCAGCAGCGTCAGCTACCTCCTTCTGCAGGCGCTCTTTCGCCTCCGCAGCATCTGGAGCTTTCTTATCTGCTCGACCAAGGCTCTTTTCAAGAGCGTCCAGCCGACAGAGAGCTGCATTATTCTCATCTACAAATATCAAGAATAAAAGTATCAACAGAAGGAAAGAAGAAAGGTACAAACGAACTACAAAATGGTGATCAAACCACGCACCTTGCAGCTGCCACATGTTGGCCTCCAAAGCCAGGTGCTGCTAGATAAGGAGATTAGCGCTATGCACGAAGGGCTGCAAAACAAAACACAAACAAAAACAACCATCGGAAAGGGCTCGGGGGCTACGCCCCATAAGATTAAAATTGACCAAAAGGTCATCCGAAAAAGGGCTCGAGGCCTCCCCCTACAAGACAAAGGTGCAAAAAAACTTACATGCTCAGGCGGGGACTCCGAAGTTCCGTGTGCGGTCTTCTAAGTTACGACTGCCTGAGCCTCTCGCTTGGAGAGGTTCGGCTCATCGTCCTTAGAGTCGGCCACCACCTAAGGGGGAGGAGCTGTCGGCTTCGATTCCCCTACATCTTCCTGAGTACCCTCACTAAGGGGTCCCTCCGAAGAATGGCTGCAAGAACAAAGCTTGATCAGACAAAGACAAATGACAGAAAACATTTCGGGTAACGATACTTACAAATAAATATTAGACAAGTTGAAGACGGGCGGTGCCTTATCTTTCTTCTTCTTCTTGGCTGGCGGCTGCGGTGCCATCGCTCGAAGCGGCACTGCAGTGAAAGGTGCGGATGAGGCACCATTATCCTCGCCATGACACTCAAGGCAGGACGACGCCCTCAGAGTTGGCGGGGTAGATGCATCTGAAGATTCCCTCTACGAGCGCTTTCGGGTCTATCCCTCGCTCGCCTCAGGAGAATCCGCAGTTGGCGACTGAGCTGGAGGAAGCTCAGACTCGGAGTCCACCTCATCATTGTCTGGTGCCTCCTTAAAATTCTCAAGCAGAGGAGGCATAGACCCCGTAACATGGAGGCGCTGCAAGTAGAAAACGATAACAACATGAGAAACTGCAACAAACAACAAACAACCACAAAGGCGCAGCACGCATGAACAAACATCACCTTCAAAGCCCCTTTACTAGAGCTGAGAGGGGGAGTCAGCGACTCCCCCGAAAGGTCCTCATAATCCTTGTACTTCAGCATGGGACAGAGGACCCTATCAAGGTCACCCGAAGACAACTCTTTGGATGACACCCTGGTCGGATCACTGGAGCCAGCGCAGAGAAACATCGGGTGCACCCTGGCCTGGAGCGGCTGCACCCGATGTTTGAGGAAGGTGCGGATGATGTCGAAACCATTGACCTCCTTGCCTGGAACCAGCTGAAGAGCCTCCACTCACTGGTAGAGCCTCTCCACCTCCGCAACTTCTCCCTCCAAGATGTGGTTTTTCCACGATCTCTTCGGGACGATCTTCTGCTCGGACTCAAAGGGGGCAAGCCGAAAATGCTAACCGTCCAGCTTGACATCGCGGATGTAAAACCACTTACGACGCCAATACTGGACGGACTCGCTAAGAGATAAGGAGAAAAATTGGACAATAGGACGAAGGGAGATGATGCAGCTTCCAAGTGGATAGACTCCACTGGTGTCGGACTTCCTCTTCACGGAATAGAGCTTCTGGAAGAGGCCAAAGTGTGGCTTGATGTCGAGCCAGCACTCGCAAAGCGTGATGAAACACGCGATGTTAAGAAGAGAATTGGGAGACAGATGATGAATCTGAATCCCAAAGAAGAAAAGGAGTCCATGAAGGAAATCGTGGACAGGAAGTGAAAGATCGTGAAGAATGAAGTCAACGAAGATCACCCAAAACCCTATGGGTGGGCGGGGGATTACCTCATAGCTGGGGATCCTGACGTCCTCCTTGTTTTGCGGGATCAATCCCACATCGCGCAGCTTGTGCAGATCAATGTCGCGCACCTCCGTGCGCCTCCACCTGTTGTCGGTGGTACGAGAGGCAGCAGCACCCTTCTTGCCGCTGGCAGCAGCGCACGAGCCAGCACTGATGGCGATCCTCCTCGACTTGCCCATGGCGCAGCGTCGAGTGTGGCGATGAGCGTGGAGAAAAGAAGAAAGAAATGATCTGAGAACGTCCAGTCCGGAAAGGCGAGAGATACGGTGCTCGAGAAAATGGAGGCAATGGCGAAAGAAAATGGCAAGGGGGTGAAACAAAATCACTATTTCCCCATGGTTATAGAACATGAGGACGATAAACAAGAGCCGTCGATCCATAAGCCCTAGCGTGCAAGCCAAATCCAGCCATACACGTGTCAGCACAGCAACAAATCGTCACCAGCACGCCGTCCACTACGCACGGAAACCGAGGAGACATCGTAATTCTCACCACGTCGCGCATGACCAGTTAACTCCAAGTTAGGAAGTGGGACCCGTGTTTGTCCTATCACGTCACCTCTGGCGCCGTAGAAAGTTGAGGTCACCGACCGTCAGCGCTGACATCATCAAAAAGCTATCTAGCAACGACTGGAAATCTTTGAATGATAAATCAAGTACTTACTAGAATCTACGATTCAAACAACTAATTGAGGGCTACTCCTATCAAGAGCGCTGGCAACAGACACTCGGGGGCTACTCTCATAGGGAGCGCTGGTCGTGCACCCTATGGATTCTTCGACTGAGATCCCTCGGATCAAAATACAAACTTTTTCTGGCAACTTTGCCCAAACAAACGCTAAGTGAGAAACATTCTCCTTGGCCACCCGAAACACTTATGTGGTGATAACATTTTGGATGTTGTGTCTACGACGCAAGGATAAGACCTACATATATCATCTGATGGCCTGGTAACGCACCTGCCTGCGCTCTGCCAGTAAAATACCGTGTCAACAGACACGGTGAAAAATCCTGACGGATGCGTTGGGTATATCACTCGAAAACCACTAGGATTCGATTCCTATAAGACCTCAACTATGGTGACCCAGCATACCACTACATGATGTAGTATACTATAGTCGTTGACATAACACCAATGAAACAACGTTCACTAGTATTACATCCCTCAGAATGGCACAACAGAAACACAGCGGGTCCAATACATGGCTAAAGGTTAAAAATCACTCTTTACACAAGATCCAGAGAATACTCTAGGTTAAAGAGAGAGAAATAACTTCTTACAAATAAGAATCAAAGATAAATACTGCAAGGACTATTATATTATTAAGACTAGTATTTTAACTAAGGGATTGGCATTGCTGCTATTGCAACGCACTACAGAAATAGGTTCTTTGGCTAGAGATTATATTCCTATCTAATCAGTAATTTCGTCTTCACTTGTGTCGAGGTATTTGTTGACTTCCTTGTCTTTCTTGAAGAGTTTTGGCTTTGGATGATGATTCCTGGAGCATAACTTGGTGTAGACATCGTCTTAATGGATTCATAATCTAGCAAGGGTTAAGAAGATACGTTGAGTACGAGCGTACTCAGCAAATTCACTAGAAAAGGAGTGTTTGATGCACTATAACTACAGCCACAGACCGTAGGTCATAGGCAATGCAAGTTTTCATAAACATTTCTTCAAAGGTTGCTTTTATTCTGAAAAGCTATGCCTGTTAGCCTTCTCGGGGTTTACCAGAACTTTCATGGAGTTCCTTTCCCGCCGCGTTAGCAGCTCCTTCCCGGAACAGGGAGTAACAAGTTACAGTTCTTACATTCTGCAGAGGTGCGTCATTTTACCCATGAGAGATCAGCTCTTTGTTGCACAACCAGGTAGCTTATTCCCGTCCACAATTCCATGATGTGGGTCCTAGAAGATGATCCAAGCCAATCACTGCCCCCTTCACGACCTCGCATTCCTCCTTGGTGTACACCATGACCACATATTGAATTACGTCAATGGTTTGTACAAACCGTTAGATGCCAGAACTATCGTGGGACGTTGAGGGTTCCCACCGATATGCTGCATATCCTCTATGAATTACCAATTAATATGCATGCTATGAGGATAATAGCCACGACCTGCACATTCGGCTTCATGCGAGAGGAAGAAGATACAACTGACTTCTCTGTCCCATTCCAAATCTCATGGTTAACGCGTAATATACGACGCAAGAATCACTGGCGACATTGGTTGTTAAGTCCTAGGTGATATAGTTCTGCACAGTGGTATTCCAACTGTTAGATTTATTAGATTAGCTGATCACCCTGGATCAGTAACCAATAGTTCACAATATTATAGAAAATAGTATTTTCTGACCTTTTTCAAATGCAGGTGATGACAACACTAGATTTGTAAAATACTTTACAGAAAATAAATAAAGGACATGAGCAAGTGTGAACTTGCCTTTTGTGATTGCAAGATTATGCACTCACGGTCTTCAAGGTAATATAAGATCCAAAATCTGAAATCATCATCATTGGTCTGGTAAGGACTAATGTTTAAAGAAGCAATATGTTCTTATGCATAAGTAATGTGATGCACATTATAAATGCGAATCCTGGGAATAACGTGGTTCTATGGTTTGGATTCCAGAAATGGTTACTTTAGAATGTGTTGTCCTTTTAGATAAGTTTCACATTTGTGCTTCTTATTAGGGTTTGTGAGTGTGTGTGAACAACACATGTTTTTGCAGAATAAAATATACACCTATGAAGTGTTATTCAAGATTGCTTATATAAGAGTTCTTGTTTGAAGTGGCAAAAAGAATAACATTTGAAGAAAAAGATTTATTTTCTAAGGTCTAAACAATCTTTGTGATTAGTTAGTGGTGGTCAATGTTATTTGTGCTTGCTTGAATAGTTTGGCTTGAGATGCTTTATAACTTAACTAGTTCAGACCAAAGTTAACTATAAAACATATAACAATGTTTATAGTGTTATAATTATATTCTTGTAGACTAAAGTTAACTTTAAAACAAAGATAGTTTGAAAGTATAATGTTTATAACCTTTGTACCTGGTGTACTTGGTAATGTTGCTTTAAGGTTACTTAAGAATGGTTATTCTTCTATTTAAGTAGTGATCTCTTAATTTTGTAGTGGAACAAGATTTCTTGTTTTCTTATAAAGGTATAATTATGGTTTGTGGATAAATAAATAGTACTAGTGACTACTAATGAATTATTCTTGGATTTAGGCCATTAAAAAGTTGTACTTGGTTGATATACCATTCTTGAAGGTTCTATAATTATTAAAGATCTTTTTAAAATATCATTTATTCATATAGTAGAAGGATACTTCAATATAATAGTATTTCTTATGTTTTGAATCATTATGACTTACTAGTAATATTCAAGACTAATATTTATTTATTATACTTGATTAACTAATTTTAGCAATATTAACAAATTTTTATTTATCCTTATATGAATTACCAATTAAGTAAATAAGTTTAAATTTGAGTTATTAAAGTATTTGAATTTGTATTTAACTCAAAAGTGGATATAATATTTTTAACATGTGGATATTATTTTTGTGATCATTTTGGTATATTATATGTATTTTTGTGATTTAAAAATAATAAGATATGATTTTTATAAGATTTACTACTTTATAAATACTTAATAAATAACAAATACTTAATTAAGTTGAATTATAATGTATGATTATAATTTTAAATTATAATTCTTATTTTTCTAAGATTTTTGGTATTCTATTTATATTTTTAACATTTACCATTATTAAAATTTGAATTATCAAAGTTTTATTACTTATAAAATCTTTATTAAATAATATTTATTTACATCATCATTATATTAATATTGGATAATAATTTTAAGTTGTAGATTTTATTTTTCTACAAATTTTCATATATTATACACATTTTTCTTAATTATAAATCAAAAGTTATTAATTAAACAAGATTTAATCACTTATTTGATTTCTGGAATATTAATAATTGAGTTTATAACTTTTACTTATTTCTTAAATAGGAATTAACTTTTTACACCGCACCAACACCTAGCCTGAGTCACTGACCAGTGGGCCAGTGGCCACCTCAGCGCATAGGTTAAAGAAAATGCATTTGTTACCGACTGGTTGGCTACGCCGAGTCAATGACATATGGGCCCTAGGCCATGTCACATGCCACGTGAGAAAAAGACCAGGTCAAACAGGGTACTGGGTCCAGGGTGGCGTCGGTGTGACGTAGCTGTGGCGTCAGCACCACCACCATCAGTGGTTGGTCGCCGACGACGATCCACGGCGCCCTAACAAGCGAAACTAACCTAGTTTGAATCAGCGCAACACACTGAACCCTAAAGTGGCGGCGCCGCTCGGAAATAGTCATCGGAGCCTCAGCTCCGATGAGCTCCATGGTGGCCGACGGTGACAGAAGGTGCGACGACGTTTAACAACGAGATACGACAATTTAGGGATACTGGAGTGTTTAGGAACTCACCCTGATGACAATAGAGAGGTTGGAGGGGACAGGCGTGGTCAGAGGCGAGCTCTCCGACAAGGATTCCGATGAACCGCCGCAAAGAGGAACGGCAAAATTCACCCTCTCGAGTGCTCCCCTTGATGCAAGATTCTACTCAGAGGATCTACGGAGGACGGGGCTTCTCCATGGCTGCTTGGGAGAGTGTGGGAGAGATGTGGTTCGACAACGAGATGTGGCTCCGGTGAGCTAGGGTTTCGGCCCCATTTGAATCGGAGAGGATAAGGAGGGATTGTGGATAGGGATTAAGGCAGGGCGTCGCGGTGGCCTTCTTATCCTCCTCTGGAACGACGGCGAGCATCTTGACGCACGGCTGACGATGACGACGGCATCGGGCGGCGGCGAGCTCCTTCAGCAAGCTGCCTGTGTGCGTGAGGATGATGATGATGTCGCTTTTGCGGAAAACCCACTAGCGTTTATTTCTTCTCAACCCGCGATCCTTTCCTGGCCCCACTCGTCAGTCACAGGAGAGAATGAGTTAGGCTGGTTATTGGGCTTTTGTGGGCTGCACTTGGGCGACAGGTAAGCAGGTAGGAGTTGGGCCACGGCCAGGTCTTGTTTTTTTTATTTGTCTTCCATTTTTCTATTTTTTGTTTTACTTTTTAGATTTGTATATAATCTTTAATTTGAACTTTTCTTTGTAAAATTAATTTGCTGGATATTTGTAGTAATACTAAATAATTTTTTAGTATCATTTGTGAACTTTTATTATATAATCTTTTTATATTTCTTTTATTTTCTCTACAATAACCCCTTTTAATATTTTGTAGAAGCTTTTCTAATTATTTTTCTTTCCACTTTTAACCATGGATTTATTGAATGATATATTCTTATTTGTTTATAAAACTTAACTCTAGTTGGCTCATAGTTTGAATAGAAATTTTTATATGTATAATGATCCTATATCATTATTTGATGCATGAAATATAAAAGACATTGATATGGTTATTACTACTTCCATTGACTTGGAAAATGACCATGTATATATTCCATTATGATAAACAAAGAAGTTTAGGGTTCTTAACTTACTTTTATTTCTTTGTTGATGTGAGAAAAGATTTAATAACTAAGCATATTGTCTTCTGTTTGTGATATTTCATGACATAACCTTCTCAAATAGAAATTTACATCTAAAATGTTTTATAAAAAGGAATTGGTAATTATACTCTTAAGCACATATAATTATGATGGTTGGAATTGACAGAGATGTGCTTATGTGATTTGCTATAGGAAGATATAAGATGATCGATCAATAACCTAAAATGGATATTATGTTTGGTTTAAGATGTAGAGTTGGTTGTTTACCAATAATGTCTATCTTCCATAACTCACAATCCTGGATTTCTAATTAAGGAATTCCTTTGCTAGATATACTATTTCTTCCTAACTATCTTCATTGTTAACATGATGAGCTTTACTTCACAAAAATATTCTTATTCACCTATTATTCTTCTAAACTCATTGATAAATCTAATGATCTTGACATTGAAGCTTTTATAGTTTCCTTATATTCATTCTGAATTATACCCACTACTCTACTATTGATAACCTTCCATCCAACAAGTAGTTCCTTCAAACTCCACTCATAATCTTCCTTAATCATCTATCACTAATATTCCTCCATCAGATGTATGTATCCAACTACCTTTCTCTAAGGCTTATTATCCTTTAAAATAATTAACACTACTTCCATAACTCCATGCTATACTTGCTTTAATTGAATCATATTGCCTTATATTTACTCTAGTAACTCATACACCAATCTTACATTATATTATTGTGACTTGTAATGGTTAACCTAGGATAATATATCTAGACTAGGGTTCAATAATGTTCTATCCACCAATGTCACTTATACATGATATAAGCATTCAATCTTGGTGAATAAGGCATGATTATTATAATCTTTTGATCCTTTATGGTTTAGGTTTTCGGTTGGATAATCAAGGCTTCATCAATACAACATTACAGTTGTATTATAATTATCTTCGGTTTAGCTCTATTGGATTAAGATATATAATTCATTGACTATACCTACTTGATCCAATAGGACTACTCCTGGTAACTATCTTCAGACTTCATCCTTGTAATCTTCCTTACTACCATATGATTGGGTAATATAAATAATTCTTCTATTTATCTAGGAGGAATTTAACTCCATCAATTATCCTATTGATTGGATTCTTTTTAATCATTCCTATCCAATAGATGACATCTGAAACTAGCATCACTATTTACCTCTTCTTACTTCTTTCTTTATAAGCCTTAAGTGAATGTTGTAATAAGAACAAGAGTTGATAGGTCAAGAACTGATAGGTTAAAAATTGGTGAATCAATAGTTGATTACTCAATATTGATGAACAACAATTATAAGGATAGGATTCAATAGGGATGATAAGGATTGATATGGAAAGAAAGATATATGGTGAATGATCTTGACTTAGTCTCTTTCCAACCCAAACTCATTAAAGAGTTAAAGTTAGGTATTACTATGATACTCATAGTAAGAATAGATATTGCTTCAATTTGTAATCTTAACTTGGCACTTATGAATTGTTGTGTTGAATATGATGATAGAATCCCTTAAGGATCATATATTAATTATTTAAGCAATGTATTATGAGTAGCATTTTATTACATTTGATCTACCCTTAGATCAAATCATGTTTACCCAAATAAGGTTTTAGCAAAGGTTATATTGAAACTTATCACAGTCAACTGGATGATCTACACCAATTCCATCAAGTTGAGAGAAGCTTCAATCACTTTGACAAGTTTTGTTTAAAAGCGCGAAAATTATTCGGATTTTCTATGCATGAATTCTATGCACACATCTGGGTTCAGCTTATTTTTAAGCTCTAATGTTGGGATGTTACATCAACGTCCTGAGTCAGATTACGCCAGCATTCGTTCCAGATTCGAGTCCAGGGACTCGAGTCTGAAGAAGATCGTATTGTTTTGTCATATGCGTTAACTGGCCCTGATCTGTCAGGAGAGTCATGCACACGCATCAACAATCCCTTCAAACTAAATCGTTTTTCCTTTAAAACATATCCAACCTGCACCTGAAAGATTGAAGAGTCCTCAGCCGAATCTACGATTTGACTAAACACTCGGGGGCTACTGACATGGTTATACCCCACGGGTACACAGTATTGGCATACCTAGTCCAGGCCAAGGAAGGCCCACGACAAGATACGTGGCCTGCGAAGATTTTGGATGGCCCAAGCCCATGACGTCTTCGGATCCTTGGAGAGCAAGACTAGAATAGATAGAATTTTGAAGGGTACAAACCCTAATCTGTAACCGACTCGACCTGTGCCCGGGACCTGCCTATCTATATAAAGGCTAGGAAGGAACGACGTGGAGGGCGCTTCAACTCACGTCATACACACTGATACGTCCAATTTGCATCACCATTCTATATCATAATTTTCCTCTATTCATTGATATATGTCTTATTATGAGGTATTACTTATGTAGGATTCTGATGGAAAAAGAGGTGTTTTGATGCAATTTCGCGAAGATTAGAAAAATACCAGAAAAATATGGGAAAATTATATTTTTCCAGAAGACTGAGGAAGCCAGAAGGGGAGGCAAAGAAGGGCCACAGGGGGCCCACACCCCCCTAGGCGCGGGACCCCCTGGTCCGCGCCTAGGGAAGGTGTGGCCCACCTGCCCGGCTCCCGACTCCGCCCTCTCGCCTATATCTTTCCTGCGGAACCCTAACACCAGGGGAGCGACCACAGATAGATTTCCGCCGCCTCTACGGGGCGGAAAACACCGAGAGAGAAAGATCTCTCTGGCAGACAGATTTTTGCCAGGGAAATTCCTTCCCGGAGAGGGGAGATCGTCGCCATCAACACCATCATTAAGCTAGGCTTCATCGGGATCATCATCATCATCTCCACCAGCACCATCATCATTACTCCATCCCGCTGTAACAATTGTGTTGGATATTGCTTTAGTTCATTAGGGGAAACCTTCCTGGTGTTGATTACTATTTTAGTTGATGCTTGTGAGTGCAACCATTGGATTATTGTTTATGTTCAGATTGTTATCCATTACAATATCATCTTTGATCTGGATCCATATGATGTCTTGTGAGTAGTTCGTCTAGTTCTTGAGGACATGGGAGAATTCGTGTTGTTAGTAGTGGATTTGTGTTGAGTTATTATTCAATGGTTTAGTATTTAAGTTGTGGTGCTATTCTTCTAGTGGTGTCATGTGAACGTCGACTACATGATACTTCACCATTTATGGTCCTAGGGGAATGCATTGTGTATTTGGCCACTAATTGTGGGGTTGCCGGAGTGACAGAAACCTGAACCCCCGTTAGGACACCTTTGCACAAGGGAGTGTAGGATCTCAGAGTTTAAGGCTGTGGTTAGATTTATATCTTAATTACTTTCATGTAGTTGCGGATGCTTGCAGGGGGTTTAATCACAAGTATGTACTAGTCCAAGTAAGGTCGGTATGTTAGCACAGGTTCACCCACACAACACTTACAACACCAAATAAGAGTACTCAGCTATTTGAAGCAAAATCACTTGACAGAATTCCCATGTGTCCTCGAGAACGTTTGGTCCTTATAAGTATTTCTACCGGCTTGTCCTTTGCTAAGAAAGGATTGGGCCACTTGCTTCGTTTGTTTGTTGTCTTTATTACTTTCTCTTTGTTTTGTTGCCTTATCAGAAAACCACTAAAAATCTGTTTGCTAAGTATTCACAGGGATTTCCTGCTCCATACCACTAGTAAACACCTTCTGCTCCTCGTTGGTATCGACACTCCTATTTATCGAAAGTACTGCGATACACCCCCTATACTTGTGCGATACACCCCCTATCTGCGGACCCCTATAACCTTCGGTTCCGTCGTAATCAAGAGCAGACAAGCAGGAGTAGGGTTTTCCCTCCGGGGGCCTGAACCTTGGTAAACCTTGTGTCCCTGTGTTGCTTATCTGTTAACCGTCCGCGATCTCTAGCATCCCCATCTTTTCCAAAACCCAAGTCCATAACAATGGTCATTGATGAAATCAACCCTCGTCATCGTCTATCCATGTACTAGATGCGGTGGATGTCTTCAACACAGGGATTTCCTTCTCCATACCACTAGTCAACACCTTCTGCTCCTCGTTGGGATCGACACTCCTATTTATCGAAAGTACTGTGATACATCCCCTATAATTGTGCAATACACCCCCTATCTGCGCACCCCTATAACCTTCGGTTCCGCCGTAATCAAGAGCAGACAAGAAGGAGTAGGGTTTTCCCTCCGGGGGCCTGAACCTGGGTAAACCTCGTGTCCCCGTGTTGCTTATCTGTTAACCGTCCGCGATCTCCAGCATCCCCATCTTCTCCAAAACCCAAGTCCATAACAATGGTCATTGACGAAATCAACCCTCGTCATCGTCTATCCAAGTACTAGATGCGGTGGATGTCTTCAACGAACGAACTGATAACAGGATGTCTTCCAACGGAACTTCACAAAGAAAAATAGTAAGTCCCTTGTTTCTATCGAGATGTGCTTAGTGTCAGATGCTTGTTTGTACGAGAAACCACATGAGTCGGCTAATGATTAGAACAAGATTGACCTTAAACAAGACCGGACAAAAACCAAACATAAATCCCTTGATTATAATTCAATGTGCTCACTCAATCATGGTAATGATGTATTCTTTCTATATTTGACTTGTGTTCATCTAGCTACTTATCTACATATATATATACGTTAACTAGACCATGATTTGGTGGTGGTGATTTAAGTATATCCACTTTTATGCTATATTTTTATGCTTTGTAAAAAAGAACAAATGTAAATATCTCGATTTATAATTCAATTATCTCACTCAATCATGGTGATGATCTATTCTTTGCTATATTTGACTCACCATCAAATCTATCTATCTATGTGTTAACTATACTGATTAGGTGGTGGTAATCTAAGTATATCCACTTTTATTATAATTTATAGTCTATTGTAGTATTTTTCTGCTATATTTAAGAGTTTTTATGAACCCTGAGGTAGTCACACTGTCTAGTGTTGGCACCACATGAGTTGGCCAATGATTAGAACAAGATGACCTTTAACGGTAATGCACAAAGACCAAACGTAAATCCCTTGAGTTATAATTCAATTTGCTCACTCAATCATGGTGGCGATATCTTTTTGCTATATTTGACTGATGATCATCTATCTATATATATATGTTAAGTAGACCATGATTAGGTAGTGGTGATTGAAGTATATCCACTTTTATGCTAATTTATATTCTATTATAATATTAGAACTTATATGCACTTTCGAGGTAGTAACATAGTCTATTGTTATATGTATGAGACTTGTCTAAGTTACTTGGTCTTGGTGGGGAGTAACTTAGACTTGTAAAAATGCATACAATACTAGTCCAAGTTACTCTACCAACACTAAAGGGGGGTCTTGATACATTCATTTCACAAAAGCCATAGCATCTTATATTTTGAAATGGAGAGGGTTCGAGCTAGAATACTCATAGTGATAGTTTCATAGCTAGTATCATGTAATATATGTTGTTAGCATGGCTGCGTCATACAACCGATGATACTCTCAAAATGACTAAGCTAGTAAAATATAATAGTATGTGTAGAGTGTACTATTTGATTAAGACAAGCAGCAATGATCTTGCTAGATATAAAAAGCATAATTAAGCTTTGTATGATATTTAGTTACTATATATATGTACTATAACCATCTTACTTTGATCTGGAAGTCTATCGTGCACCTGATTTTTGATTGCTTAATTCATTAACTCACTAGCTACTCTACATGATGCACATATAGATTCTATTGTCAATTTGATTATTTAGTTTGCTCATGTTTAAAGCAATGTCATGATTTTATTAACTTAAACAATGGCAATTTTTGGAGAAATACAATGGTTGATTACTAAGAAACATGATACATTATGCATATGTTCCGACTCATGTCTGCGCGATTTAATATATACATGATCATATGATCTTGCTAATTTAATATTAGCCACCACATGGTTCAATTTGTTATGAGTCCTTTTCATTTTTAGTTGACTTGTGATTGCAACAATGCGATTCTGTCGTGGTTCCTATGGATATAATGTGGATAATAGAGCTCGTACACCTTTACTTGACATTATATATGTTGGATTTTTTTTCAAATAGCAGTTTATATGATGCACACGTCATTTGATTGCTACATTTCCTAGCTACCAACTATATATGGTAAACAAAGTGCTTCTATCGAAAGAATGTCACATTCTGCTTAATTTTATCTTCCACTTCATACCAGCCATACATTATTTAAATACTTCATTGATCTTGCAAGGTGCACAATGTATCAGTTGCTTGTTTGTCTACTCGATTTTCTTAGTTGCCTGGTTATATGCACAATGATACTGTCAGCAGTTGAAAATACAATAGTTGTAGGCATTACAAAGAAGATTTCTGCTATTTTTTGGCTGCATCCAACTATTTTTTTGGCAGCAAATGACTCATCTCTTTGTTTCTCTTCTTTTTTATATACTGGCCCGATGATCAAAATATTTGAATGATTTGGCTACTAAAAAGCAGTGGTTGATATCTTGTTTCTATGAAATGATATTGGTAGTCTATTTAAGACACACACTTTATCTATTGCTTGTTTTTCTAAGGTACTATCATAGTTCGCCGGTGATTAAAATAATGCCACCTTCTATGGTTGGAGGTCCAACCATAAGTTCTCAAACTGCACACTGATCTGGATAGTTCGTATTATACACCATTTCTAAACGCTATTTTTATATTATAGGTTAATGATTGTTCTCTTTACCAATTCTAAGCAGCTCAGGGGATCCTAGGCATCTCTTTTTGTTATTTTCTATATTTCCATTAGGAAGTGATATGATTTTTTATAAAGGAATGAGTAGTTGCTTGGTTCACTACATTCACTGATAAACTAGTTTAGTTAGTATGCATGAGACACATGTTGATTACTTGATTTGTCATATTAGGACATTGCTAATTTTGAAAATTTTTGACAACAAACACAGTGTTTCTTCACCTTCTTTGCTGATCTAACTTACTATGTCTTAGTTTCAACCTGCAAATAATGTGTGTTGCTTGTTCCACAGAGCGGCTATGATACAGGCACATGCTCGCATCGATCTAGCACATCGAATGATCCTGTTATTCCGGGAAGAGATGTACAAGGCACATCATTGATTGTTCCTAGCCAATGGTGCATTACAATTATTTTACATATAAGTTGGCTTCTAGTTTGATGGTATGTTGTGCTGACAAGTTGCCACAGTGCCAGTTGCCTGTTTTCTTCTGTTTTTGGTTCCAGAAAGGCAGAAAATCAATATTCTCGGAATTGGACGGCACAAAAGCCAAAGTCAATATTTTACCGTGGGGGACACGAAGAAAAAAGACGAGACGGAGAAGCGAACCAGGGTAGCCATATCCCCCTAGCGGGTGGGCCCATCCCGCGCCTGTGTAGGGTGTGGGGCCCCTGGCCACCTCCTAGCCTCGCCTCTTTGCCTATAAGAATCGCCCAATGCAGAAACCCTAGGCACCCGATCAAAACTCCACGAAACCGTCTGTAGGCGCCGCCACCATCGTCCCTAGATTGGGGGGATCTGAAGTTCTTCCCGGCACCCTGTTGTAGGGGAGATCATCTCGGAGGCCTTCTTCTCCGGTATAATGTGTGAGTAGTTCCACCTTGGACTATGGGTCCATGTAGTAGCTAGATGGTTGTATATCCTCCTTGTGCTTTCATGTATAGATCTTGTGAGCACCGTTCATGATCAAGATCTAATCTATTTGTAATCATGCATGTTGTGTTTGCAGGGATCCGATGGATATTGAGATTACTATGTCAGATTGATTAATGGTTTTGTCTTTATAATTATATCATGTCTGTGTTGTTTGTGATCTTGCATGCTCTCTGTTGTTAGTAGCTATCTTGGCCAAGTAGTTGCTAGTGACTCCAAGAGGGGGTATTTATGCTCGATAGTGGGTCATGCCTCTAGTTTCCAAGGGAAGTGACAGAAATCTCTTCGGTTGTAGATGTGTTGTTTCTACTAGGTAGAAAACAACGGTCTCTTGTTCATGGAACAAGTAGATTGTTTACCTTACACACTTTGCTTAAACCAGTTGTCTCTTGCTTGAATTTTAATACTGGAGGGGGTTCGGATGATAACCCAAAGGTGGACTCCTAGTCATAGATGCAGTTGGATGGCGGTCTATGTACCTTGTTGAATTGCCCATTCGAATCTTATAGTATCTTTTTGTCTAGTATTGCATTGATTGCCTTCCTCAGTTCCTGTCAATTGCCCTGCTGTAATTTGTTTACCCTTCATGCCATGTTGTTTATCTAAGGAGAGCACCTCTAGTGAACTATCGATCCAGGTCCAATCTTTACCATTAATACATCTTCCACTATTTACTTGATGCAAACCATTCATCACCTTCCACACCATACAGTTAATCCTTTGTTACAGCAAACCATAATATTATATTTTATGGTAAAGTTTGATAAAGTTTATATTCCATGCTAGAGGCAATAATAAAGATGTTATTATTATAATTCTTGTTCATGATAAAGTTTATATTCCATGATAGAATTGTATTAAGCGGAAACTTTGATACTTGTGTGGTTTATGAACAACGTCGTGTCCCTAGTACGCCTCTATGGACTAGCTCATTGATTAATGATGGTTAAGGTTTCCTAACCATGGACATGAGTTGTCGATTAATAATGAGATCATATCATTGGGAGAATGATATGATGGACAGACCCAAATCAAGCAGAGCAATTAGATCGTGTCATCGTGTTCATCTTTGCGAAGCTTTTTCTTATGTCAATTATTGTATTCCTTAGACCATGAGATAATGCAACTCCCTGGTATCGGAAGAAATCTTTGAGGTCATCAAACGTCATCCTATGAGAGGGTGATCATAAAGGTGTCTCTCAGGTGATCGGAAAGTACTTGTTGGGTTGTATGTATCGAGATGGGATTTGTCCCTACCAAGTCGGAGAGATATACTTCGGGCCCACTCGGTAATCGATATCAACACCGCTTGCAAGCACGTGGCTAAGGAGTTAATCACAAAGTGATATCGGATTACAGAACGAGTAAAGTACTTGCTGTGAACGAGATTGAACTAGGTATGCCGATACCGACGATCGAATCTCGGGCAAGTAAAATATCACGTGACGAAGGGAATATATATATATGGGATTAATTGAATCCTGGCATCGTGGTTCATCCGATATGATCATCGATGAATGTGTGGGAGTCAATATGGGTTTCCAGACCCCGCTGTTGATTATTGATAGAAGGTCATGTCTGCATATTCTCGAACCCGTAGGTCACACACTTAACGTGTCTCGACGCTAGGATAGAATGGATAATTGGTTTATGAGTTTTTGTTCGGAGTCTCAGATGAGATCCAGGACGTCACGAGAGGTTCCGGAATGGTCCGGAGAATAACATTCATATGAGGGAAAGCAGTTTTTGGATCTCGGAATTGTTTCAGATTGTTCGGTATTGTACCGGAAGCTTCTAGAACCATCTGGAGTGGGACCAACGTGGCCCCACTTGTCGGGAGGGGGCATGGGCCTATGAGGGAGTGCCCTGGCCGCATTGGTCCAGGGGCACAAGGCCCCATAGGCCCAGCCGGCCAAGCCCTAGGGGAAACCCTAGGGAGAGCTTCTAGAAGGAGGGGAAAACTTGCCCCCAACTCCAACCCTTGGGGCCGCCGCGCTAGGGCTTGGAGGAGGGGTCAAGGGGGGCGGCCAGCCCCCTATATATAGAGGGCAGGGGCGCAGCCCTCCTCCCCCACTCCTTCAACCTTAGCCTCCATACTGCTGCCCTCCAGATCTCTCTCTCTCTCCCGACTGCGCATAGGCGAAGCCCTGCCGCAGAAACTCTCCACCTTTGCACCACGCCGTTGTGTTGTAGATCCAACCTATCTCTCCACCCCACTTGCTGGACCGAGGAAGGAGGATACGTCGAGGTGCCGTACGTGTGCATCTCTCGGAGGAATCGCCACTTGCGGTGTTGGATCGGATCGGATCGCGAGGAGGAGAAGGCTAGTACAACTACATCAACCACGTTCCATCGAACGTTCCGCTGTGCGAATCTTCAAGGGTATGAAGATCTCATCTATTCCGCCCTCGTTGTTTGCATATCCTAGATTAGATCTTGGCTTTCCCGTTCGCATCCGTAGAATTTTTTTGATTTACTATGTTGCGAAACCCTTTAGTGGTATCAGAGCTAGATCTATGCGTAGATGTGTTTCACGAGTAGAACGCAACATGCTTGTTGCGGGCGTTGATGTTTTCTGTTGCAAGACTCTTGTTTGTGTACTTCTTATGACGCGGGATAGTGAGATCGAAGCGGTCCAGTCCAACTTTTCGCGACCTCGTTCGCGAGACCGGCTCCGCACTTGACGTGTGGCTTGTTCCACACATGCGGCTGGTGGATGCTAGTTTCTCTCACTATAGTTGTCATGGGATTTACACCGGAGTTTGGCAACCATAATATCACCGTTGTGGCTTTCCGTAGGTAAGAATCGTTCTTAGCTTGTTACTCCCATAAGCCACGTAAAACATGCAACAACAAAGTAGAGGCGTCTAACTTGTTTTTGCAGGGAGTGTTTCTGTGATATGGTATGGCCCAAGATGTGATGTGTATGTTGTATGCAATGATCATGTTTTGTAATGTTTCACGACTTGCATGTCGATGAGTACACAACCGGCAGAAGCCATATGGTTGTCTTTATAATTGTGTATGACATGTGTGTCAACTTCTTATACGCCATGTAATAGCTTTACTTTATCGCTAAGTAGTTAGCAATAGTTGTAGTTGCTATTCGTGGTGGAGGCAATCATGGTGGAGTGATGGAGATCATGCTGGCACACACAAGATGGAGATCATTGCGCGGAGATTGGCTATACCATGTCACATAAAATTATATGCATGTGATGTTTATCCTTTTATGTATCTTATTATGCTTAGATCACGACGGTAGCATTATAAGATGATTCCTCACTTAAAGATCAAGATAAAACTGTGTTCTCCCCATGTATGCACCGTTGAGAAAGTTCGTCGTGTTCAAGTATCACGTGATGATCGGGTGCTATAAACTCTACGTTCACATACAACGGGTGCAAGCCAGTTTTGCACACGCGGAAATACTTGGGTTTGACTTGACGAGCCTAGCATGTACAGACATGGCCTCGGAACACACGAACCGAAAGGTTAAGCATGAGTCATATGAATGATATGATCGACACTTTGTTGTCCACCATTGAAACCACATCTCTTCTCGTGAAGATCGGATTAGGTGTGGTGAATTTGGATCATGTTCACTAAACAACTTGAGGGATGTTGAATTTAGTGGGAGTTCATCTAGTAATTTGATTAAGTTGAACTAGTTATCATGAACATGGTCTAAATTGTACTTGCAAATTTTGTAGATCAAATGGCTAAGTCCAACTTCAACTTCAACGTTTTTGCTGAGAAAGAAAAGCTTAAGAACAATGGGTCTAACTTCACCAACTGGTTCCGCAATCTGAGAATCATTCTCTCTGGCGGACAAAAGGACTATGTCCTTGAGAAAGCGCTAGGCGACGCCCCTGCTGTAGATGCGCCGGCTGATGAGAAAGCTGTTTATCAGTCGCGCAAGGATGATTATGGTGTGATTAAGAGCACCATGTTGTTTGCTATGGAATCGGACCTTCAAAATTGTTTTGAGGAGTTCCCCGGGCCCTTTGAGATTCTTGAGGAACTGAAAACTATGTTTCAGACTCAGGCCCGTTCTGAGAGATATGAGATCTCTGAGAAATTCTTTAACTGCAAGATGGAGGAAGGGAGTTCCGTTAGTGAGCACGCCATTAAGATGTCGGGCTACACTCAACGCCTTGAGCAACTGGACTGCAAGATTCCAGAGGAGCTCAAGATTGACAGAGTTCTGCAATCACTCCCTCCTAGCTACAAAGGTTTTGTAGTTACTCATAATCAGATTGGTTCCAATAATACGATCACTGAGATCTTCGCTAAGCTGAAAGCTGCGGAGGTGGACATCAAGAAAGATAATCATGTGTTGATGGTCAACAAGCCCCCCAGCTTTAAGAAAGGTAAGGGTGCAAAGAAGTCCTTCAAGAAAGGCAGCGGCAAGCACGTTGCCCCTGCTGAGAAGAAGCTCAAGTCTGGACCTAAGTCGGACACTGAGTGCTTCTATTGCAAGGACAAGGGTCACTGGAAGCGCAACTATCCGAAGTACTTAGCGGACAAGAAGGCTGGCACCATTAAAGGTATATTTGATATACATGTTATTGATGTTTACCTTACTAGCGCTCGTTGTAGTGCCTGGGTATTTGATACTGGTTCAGTTGCTAATATTTGTAACTCGAAACAGGAGCTACGAAATAGACGGCGGCTAGCAAGGGATGAGGTGACGATGCGCGTTGGCAACGGATCAAGAGTTGATGTGATTGCCGTCAGCACGCTCTCCTTAGTTTTACCTTCGGGATTAGTTTTAAACCTCAATAAATGTTATTATGTGCCTGCGTTGAGCATGAACATCATATCTGGATCGTGTTTATTGCAGGACGGTTATTCATTTAAATCGGAGAAATAATGGTTGTTCTATTTATATGAGTAACAACTTTTATGGTCATGCACCTGCTATGAATGGTTTATTTCTTCTGAATCTCGAAAGCAATGAAACACACATCCATAACATTGAGGCTAAGAGATGCAAAGTAGATAGTGATAATTCAACTTATTTGTGGCACTGCCGTCTAGGTCATATTGGTGTAAAATACATGAAGAAACTCCATTCTGATGGACTTTTGGAGTCTCTTGATTTTGAATCATTTTACACGTGCGAGCCATGCCTCATGGGCAAGATGATCAAAACCTCGTTCTCCGGAATAATGGAGCGAGCAACGGACTTGTTGGAAATCATACATACCGATGTATGCGGACCAATGAGTGTTTTGACGCGCAGTGGTTATCGCTATTTTATCACTTTTACTGATGACTTAAGTAGATATGGGTATATCTATTTAATGAAACATAAATCTGAAACATTTGAAAAGTTCAAAGAATTTCAGAACGAAGTGGAAAACCATCATAACAGGAAAATTAAATTTCTACGATCCGATCGTGGAGGTGAATATTTGAGTTATGATTTTCTCACGCATCTTAAAGCAAGCGGAATCGTTTCGCAACTCACGCCACCCGGAACACCACAGCGCAATGGTGTGTCTGAACGCTGGAATTGAACTTTATTGGATATGGTGCGATCGATGATGTCTCTTACAGATTTGTCGTTATCATTTTGGGGTTATGCATTAGAAACCGCTGCATTCACTTTAAATAGGGCACCATCTAAATCCGTTGAGGCGACACCATATGAACTGTGGTTTGGTGCTAAACCTAAGTTGTCGTTTCTTAAAGTTTGGGGATGCGAAGCTTACGTCAAGAAGTTGATGCCGGACAAGCTCGAACCCAAAGCAGAGAAATGCATCTTCATAGGATACCCTAAGGAAACGATTGGGTATACCATCTATCACAGATCCGAAGGCAAAGTGTTTGTCGCAAAGAACGGATCCTTTCTTGAGAAGGAGTTTCTCTCGAAAGAAGTGAGTGGGAGGAAAGTAGAGCTAGACAAGTTTATTGAACCTTCTCTTGAGTTGGAGAGTAGCGCAGCACCTAAAATTGTTTCAGTGCCGTCTGCACCAACAATAGAGGAAGCTAATGACAAGGATCATGAAGCTTCGGACGATGCTACTACTGAACGTCGCAGGTCGACAAGGTCGCGTGCCCCTCCTGAGTGGTATGGCAACCTTGTCTTAACTGTCTTGTTAGTAGACAACAGTGAACCTGCGAACTATGAGGAAGCAATGATGAGCCCAGACTCTGAGAAATGGCTAGAGGCCATGAAATCCGAACTGGGATCCATGAGCGAAAACCAAGTATGGACTTTGGTGGACCCTCCTAGCGACCGAAAGGCCGTTGAGTGCAAATGGATTTTCAAGAAGAAAACGGACGCGGATGGTAATGTTACTGTCTATAAAGCACGACTTGTCGCGTAAGGTTTTCGACAAGTTCAAGGTGTTGACTACGATGAGACTTTCTCTCCCGTAGCGATGTTTAAGTCCATTCGGATTTTATTAGCAATTGTTGCGTTTCATGATTATGAAATATGGCAGATGGATGTCAAGACTGCGTTCCTCAATGGCAACATTGATGAAGAGTTGTATATGATGCAACCCGAAGGTTTTGTCGATCCTAAGGATGCTGATAAGGTGTGCAAACTTCAGCGTTCCATTTATGGACTAAAGCAAGCATCTCGGAGTTGGAACCTTCATTTTGATCAAGTGATCAAGAGCTTTGGATTTGTTCCAAGTTGCTCAGTGACATTTCTAGTACTATATGTGGATGACATATTGATTATTGGAAACGACATTGACATGCTTAACGATGTGAAGAGTTATTTGAATAAATGTTTTTCAATGAAAGACCTAGGAGAAGCTGCTTATATATTGGGCATCAAAATCTATAGAGATAGACAAAGACGGCTGATAGCTTTAAGCCAAAGTACATACCTAGACAAAGTTCTGGAAAGGTTCACAATGGATAACGCAAAGAAAGGTTCAGTGCCTATGTTGTCAGGTAAGATATTGAGCAGGGCTCAGTGTCCAGCTATGGTAAACGATAGAGAAGCTATGAGCAAAGTGCCTTATGCCTCGGCCATAGGTTCTATCATGTATGCCATGCTGTGTACTAGACCGGATGTGTCCAATGCTCTTAGTTTGACGAGCAGATACCAAAGTGATCCAGGAGTGGAACACTAGACAGCCGTGAAGAACATCCTAAAGTACTTAAATTGGACTAAAGAAATGTTCTTAGTCTATGGAGGTGATGAACAGCTCGTCATAAAAGGTTACGTCGATGCTAGTTTCAACACCGACAAGGATGATTCTAAATCACAGACAGGATACGTTTATATTTTGAATGGAGGAGCTATGAGCTGGAGATGCTGCAAGCAAATCATGATCGCGGGATCTACAGTAGAAGCGGAATACATGGCTGCTGCAGAAACGTCAAGTGAAGGAGTTTGGATCAGGAACTTCATCACTGAGCTTGGTGTGGTTCCAAGTGCCTTGGACCCACTGGAGATATTGTGTGACAACACTGGCGCCATAGCACTGGCTAAGGAACCAAGATATCATCCAAAGACCAAGCATATCAACCGCAAGTTTCATATAATTCGAGGTTATATAACAGATGGAGATCTGAAGATTAGCAAAGTACATACAGATCTGAATGTCGCAGACCCGTTGACTAAACCTCTTCCACGAGCAAAACATGATCAGCACCTTAGTGCCATGGGTGTTAGATTGTTGCCAGATGCAAACTAGATTATTGACTCTAGTGCAAGTGGGAGACTATTGGAATTATGCCCTAGAGGCAATAATAAAGATGTTATTATTATAATTCTTGTTCATGATAAAGTTTATATTCCATGCTAGAATTGTAAAGCGTAAACTTTGATACTTGTGTGGTTTATGAACAACGCCGTGTCCCTAGTACGCCTCTATGGACTAGCTCATTGATTAATGATGGTTAAGGTTTCCTAACCATGGACATGAGTTGTCGATTAATAATGAGATCATATCATTGGGAGAATGATATGATGGACAGACCCAAATCAAGCAGAGCAATTAGATCGTGTCATCATGTTCATCTTTGCGAAGCTTTTTCTTATGTCAAATATTGTATTCCTTAGACCATGAGATAATGCAACTCCCTGGTATCGGAAGAAATCTGTGAGGTCATCAAACGTCATCCTATGAGAGGGTGATCATAAAGGTGTCTCTCAGGTGATCGGAAAGTACTTGTTGGGTTGTATGTATCGAGATGGGATTTGTCCCTCCCAAGTCTGAGTGATATACTTCGGGCCCACTCGGTAATCGATATCAACACCGCTTGCAAGCACGTGGCTAAGGAGTTAATCACAAAGTGATATCAGATTACGGAATGAGTAAAGTACTTGCTGTGAACGAGATTGAACTAGGTATGCCGATACCGACGATCGAATCTCGGGCAAGTAAAATATCGCGTGACGAAGGGAATATATATGGGATTAGAATCCTGGCATCGTGGTTCATCCGATATGATCATCGATGAATGTGTGGGAGTCAATATGGGTTTCCAGACCCCGCTGTTGATTATTGATAGAAGATCATGTCTGCATATTCTCGAACCCGTAGGGTCACACACTTAACGTGTCTCGATGCTAGGATAGAATGGATAATTGGTTTATGAGTTTTTGTTCGGAGTCTCGGATGAGATCCAGGACGTCACGAGAGGTTCCGGAATGGTCCGGAGAATAAGATTCATATGAGGGAAAGCAGTTTTTGGATTTCGGAATTGTTTCAGATTGTTCGGTATTGTACTGGAAGCTTCTAGAACCTTCTGGAGTGGGACCAACGTGGCCCCACTTGTCGGGAGGGGGCGTGGGCCTACAAGGGAGTGCACTGGCCGCATTGGGACAGGGGCACAAGGCCCCATAGGCCCAGCCGGCCAAGCCCTAGGGGAAACCCTAGGGAGAGCTTCTAGAAGGAGGGGAAAACTTGCCCCCCCACTCCAACCCTTGGGGCCGCCGCCCTAGGGATTGGAGGAGGGGCCAAGGGGGGCGGCCAGCCCCCTATATATAGAGGGCAGGGGAGCATCCCTCCTCCCCCACTCCTTCAACCCTAGCCGCCATACTGCTGCCCTCCAGATCTCTCTTTCTCCCGACTGCGCATAGGCGAAGCCCTGCCGCAGAAACTCTCCACCTTTGCACCACGCTGTCGTGTTGTAGATCCAACCTATCTCTCCACCCCACTTGCTGGACCGAGGAAGGAGGAGACGTCGAGGTTCCGTACGTGTGCATCTCTCGGAGGCATCGCCACTTGCGGTGTTGGATCGGATCGGATCGCGAGGAGGAGAAGGCTAGTACGACTACATCAACCACGTTCCGTCGAACGTTCCGCTGTGTGAATCTTCAAGGGTATAAAGATCTCATCTATTCCCCCCTCGTTGTTTGCATCTCCTAGATTAGATCTTGGCTTTCCCGTTCGCATCCGTAGAAATTTTTTGATTTACTATGCTGCGAAACCCTTTAGTCCAATCTTTACCATTAATACATCTTCCACTGTTTACTTGCTGCAAACCATTCATCACCTTCCACACCATACGGTTAATCCTTTGTTACAGCAAACCGGTGAGCTTGACAACCTCACTGATTCGTTGGGGCAAAGTCTTGAGTTTGTGTTGTGCAGTTTTCCACGTTGCTTGCAACACCTTTGAGACATTTACTTCCTCCTACTGGTTCTATAACCTCGGTTTCTTACTGAGGGAAAACTTGTTGTTGTTCTCATCACACCTTCCTCTTGGGGTTTCCAACGAAGCGTCCCACGACATGTTGAGAAAAATATATCCTCTTTGTCTGAAGCTCAGTCCTCCTTGATTAATAAAATGGCTGCTAAACCTGAAACCATGGAAGGTACCTTTGCTGCCACTCATGCCATACAAATTACTATTGATGAAAATGTTAGACTGTTAGCCCAACTTCATGCTAAGGGTGAAAGGGAAGCTGAAATTGATAGAAACAATAGTGTGTGCACCATCACCACTAAACCACAAGAAGTCCCTATTCCTCCTCCTACTATGCCTAATCCTAATGAGTCTACTACTAGTGATGCTAAGTTTGATTTTGATATAGATGGTTTCAATATTTCTGAAGTGATTTTGTTCCTGCAAAAACTTGCTAGAAGTCCTGATGCTAGTGATATGCATGTTGCTTTCACCAAACACATTACAGATTCTCTTGTTAAGATTAAGGAAGAGAAGTTAAAACACAAAGCTTCTATTCCTAGGAAAGTAGAAGATAGTTGGGAACCCATTATTAATATGCAAGTGAATGACTTTGATCTCAAAGCTTCATGTGATCTTGGTTCTAGTGTCTATATTATGCCTAGGAAGATTTATGAAATGCTTGATTTGCCACCTTTGGAAGATTGTTATTTGGATGTCCCACTCAATGATAATGTTAAAAATAAACTCATGGGGAGTATTAATGATGTTCTCATTATGGTTAACAATGATTATGTCCCTGTTGATTTCTATGTTTTGGATGTTGAATACAATGCTACTTGTCCTATTACTTTGGGAAGACCTTTTCTTAGAACTGTTGGTGCCATCATTGATATGAAATAAGGCACCATTAAATATCATTTTCCATTCAAGAAAAGGTATTGAACACTTCCCTATGAGGAGAGAGAAGTTGATTTTTGCTCCTCCTTTGAAAGCAAGGTTTGATGTTAATGCTTCCTCATTTGAAAATACATGATTCTTCTTGCTTCTTGTGCCTAACTTAAAGGCGTTAAAGAAAAGTACTTGTTAGGAGATAACCCAAGAGTTTCCTTGAGTCTTGGAAGTTATTACTTTAGTAATGACCTCTCCTTATCCTTTTTGTTTTCTTTTTGTGCCGAGAATGACCTCTAATGAGAGGGAAGTAAGATTTGGCGAGTTGCTATCCCGAAACAGATTTATCTCCTCCACCATAAAAATTCGTGAGGCATCTCTGTACCTCGTATTGAGCTGATAATTTACGAATAAATTCCCCCAGTATGTGAGCTAACTTTGGTTAGTTCAACACTTTTTTATTTGAGCAACAGAAGATTTTCAAAGAAATCGGTTTCTACCTGCTGGTCTATTTTGACAGTTTTCTGCCATTATTTGCATTTGCTTCTTATTGATTCCTTTTTGAGTTCTCTTTTGGGGAATTGAGCTTTTTAAAGGAGTTGCTACAGTAGCTTATGTTTTTAGTGAAAAGTTTTGTTGTTCCAAAGCTTTGCCTAAGGTCTAATATCTTTTGAATAAACTAATGTTGCTAATGAAGATTGTGTGAAGTTTTGTATGAAGGAAAAAATTTCAGGTGTAGAGAGAGAATGATGCAATAAGATGAAGAATGGAGAAAAGCTCAAGCTTGGGGATGCCACCATGGTGTCACCCCAAGAAATATCCAAGAGGTACAAGCGTCAAAGCTTGGGGATGCCCAAGGCATCCCCTTCTTTATAAATAAAAAAGCTCAGGTCTGTCTAGACACTTCGTTTTTATTGTTTCATGCACAATTGTGTTGTTCTTGGAGCGTCTTAGTTTTTGTTTCCTTTGCTTAGGTTGTTTAGTTTGCTTGAATAAAGTAGTTTGGACCCCCGTTCTCGCTGTGTTGTTTCAAATAAGTTGCTTCGTGTTGGACAGGAGTAGGAAGTTCCTCCTTGAAAGTGCAAGAGGAGCTTGCATTGACTATGACTTAGACTTTAGCAAGACATGCTAGGTGTTATTTTGACCTTATGCTTATTGATTATTGTTGTAGCATGTCTTGTTCCAAACAATTGGGATTGCTTAGTGTGCCTTGAAGAAATTATGCGTTGTTTTAGCATGCAAAAGCATAGTGCCTATGATCATTTATTCCATGACTTGTAGTACCACTCTATGCTTTGATTAGTAATGTTTTGTCGCTCTGCATGATTATGGCCATTATTGCTCTCTTAGTTGGTTGCTCTCAGTATTTGCTAGCCTCCACTTGTATGAGTAAGCTCTACTCATGCTTCCAACTCCCAACAAACCCAGTTATTCCCAAGTGTCCACTATAAACTCCTATGCATGGTGTGTTACACCATTCCAAGTATATTCTTGCTTTCAGCTATCTTCCAATTAAAAACTATTTTGTTATGTGAAAACTTAGTGATTAAAGCCCTCACAAACTTGATGTAACACTTTATAATCTTTTCCCCTAATAAACTTGAACCATCGTGCCGTCTATGTTGTATATGCTTGCACTTATACGTTGGAATTAGCAGAACCATGTTGTCATGGGGAACGTTTTCAACATTGCACTTGTACTTTATACTTAGTTGATATCATGCTCTTTTGTCTATGGATTTCACCGGTGTGAAATAAAGAGGGAACTTGTAAGTCCATGGAGTATGTATTTTGTGTTAGAGAGACGTGTGGGCCGCTAGCCTAAGCCATGCCTAATCATGGTGGAAACTTGCAGCATCACCATAGTGAGCTATCTATGAAGCATCCTCAATAAAAAGCTATGCACGTAGTAAATAAAAAGATCGCTAAGATGCTCATTGTCTGCTTGCCTTGTCATTTTGGTTATGGGATAGCTCCTGTATCATGTGCAAGGGGTACCCCGTTGGCGGTTCTCTATGATATGCAAATACTTACAATGACAAGAACTTATAGGTGAATGAAGTTGAGTAGCATGAGGTGTGGCCCTCATATTCAAGGGACTTGAGATTGCCAACTTATACTTTGTCAAGCATATACTCCATAGTTTGTTCACTTTAACATTAATCACTTCAAGATGCTTATGATAGGGGCAATGAGGGCTGAAAGCTAACAAGTACCATAATTTTTGGAAGCTCTTTTTGAAACTTGAAATCCCTGCTTCCCTTTATGAAGGGACTTTCTTCCACTACTATTGAGTCTCCACCTTTCTACCTTTAGGCACCATTAAGAGAGCATAATTGTCATTCTTAGTTTTATGGGCAGTGTCCCAAAACTTATTGATTGATGCATATTGTGATATTACTTGTTCTTGTGCTATTTGTTTCTAGTCACCCTTGTGAACTTTGAAGGTGTCCTATGCATCTATTTGCTACTCTATGAGGGACAAGATGATTGCCACTATGCTATGATTTCTGTATGTGAAACAAACAAATGTTTTTCAATGCATGTTATTCATGATCTTTGTTTGTAGCCTTTGATGTTGCATGCATAGTTACTTCGTCTTATTGTTAGAACTCCATATTTCATGCACACGTTTAGAGTTCTTTGATCCTAGGTTTCAATGCTTGCAAATGGTTTGATCTTGGTTTTGATGATGCATGTCACCTCAAAAATTATTCTTTTTATCACTTATCTACTCAAGGACGAGCAGGAGTTAAGCTTGGGGATGCTTGATACGTCGGAAACGTATCTATAACTTTTGATGTTCCATGCTTGTTTAGTATCTACTTTGCTTTGCTTTGTCTACACTTTGAGGTGTTTTTATATCTTTTCTGGAACTAACCAATTAACAAGTTTCCATAATGTCAGTTGCCTATTTTCTATTTTTGGTTCCAGAAAGGCAGAAAATCAATATTTTCGGAATTGGACGGGACAAAAGCCAAAGTCAATATTTTACCGTGGGGGACACGAAGATAGAAGATGAGATGGAGAATTGAACCAAGGCAGCCAGACCCCCCCTAGGCGCGGGTGGGCCCACCCTACTCCTAGGTAGGGTGTGGGGCCCCTGGCCACCTCCTAGCCTCGCCTCTTTGCCTATAAGAATCCCCCAATGCAGAAACCCTAGGCACCCGATCAAAACTCCACGAAACCGTCTGTAGCCGCCGCCACCATCGTCCCTAGATTGGGGGGATCTGAAGTTCTTCCCGGCACCCTGCTGTAGGGGAGATCATCTCGGAGGCCTTCTTCTCCGGTATAATGCGTGAGTAGTTCCACCTTGGACTATGGGTCCATGTAGTAGCTAGATGGTTGTATATCCTCCTTGTGCTTTCATGTATAGATCTTGTGAGCTCCGTTCATGATCAAGATCTAATCTATTTCTAATCATGCATGTTGTGTTTGCAGGGATCCGATGGATATTGAGATTACTATGTTAGATTGATTAATGGTTTTGTCTTTATAATTCTATCATGTCTGTGTTGTTTGTGATCTTGCATGCTCTCCGTTGTTAGTAGCTATCTTGGCCAAGTAGTTGCTAGTGACTCCAAGAGGGAGTATTTATGCTCGATAATGGGTTCATGCCTCTAGTTTCCAAGGGAAGTGATATAAATCTCTTCGGTTGTAGATGAGCTATTGCTACTAGGGAGAAAACAACGGTCTCTTGTTCATGGAACAAGTGGATTGTTTACCTTACACACTTTGCTTAAAGAAGTTGTCTGTTGCTTGCAACTTAATACTAGAGGGGGTTCGGATGATAACCCAAAGGTGGAATTCTAGTCATAGATGCAGTTGGATGGCGGTCTATGTATCTTGTTGTATTGCCCAATCGAATCTCATAGGATATTTTTGTCTAGTATTGCATTGATTGCCTTGCTCAGTTCCTGTCAATTGCCCTGCTGTAATTTGTTTACCCTTCATGCCATGTTGTTTATCTAAGGAGAGCACCTCTAGTGAAGTATGTACCCCGGTCCAATCTTTACCATTGATACATCTTCCACTATTTACTTGCTGCAAACCATTCATCACCTTCCACACCATATAGTTAATCCTTTGTTACAGCAAACCGGTGAGCTTGACAACATCACTGATTCGTTGGGGCAAAGTCTTGAGTTTGTGTTGTGTAGGTTTCCATGTTGCTTGCAACACCTTTGAAATGTTTCCTTCCTCCTACTGGTTCGATAACCCCGGTTTCTTACTGAGGGAAAACTTGCTGCTATGCTCATCACACCTTCCTATTGGGGTTTCCAACGAAGCGTCCCACGACAGTGCTGGGCGCCATCATTAAGTATGAGGTTATTTCACAAAGCAGTAGTGATCGTGGTTATTGCTTGCATCAGCCCACTGTTCCAGTTTTTCCAGCACAAAGAGGTGTTACAGCTTCATTCGAAACAATTAATTTAATTAAACAAGAAACAGATGCAGTAATCATGATTACACATGAATAGATACAGGAACTAGAAGATAGACAAGATTGGACTGATCGTCTACTTGATAATCTCTTTTGTAGCTATCATGGTAAACCTGTTGTTACTTGTATGGTGATGTAAGCTCTATAGAAGAAACCATGTTCCAACCCATGACTGGCGATGTCTATGTAATGCATCATTTTGTTTCTGTTGAAATTCTGGTTTGTAATAAATTTCAGTATTTTCTTGTTGATATAATATGTTGATCCTCGCGCGGCCATTAATGAGACAAAATATTAACGGATTATTTTAAAGAAGCCATAATTCTAGAATACAATATGCCGACCAGCAGACGGGCACATATAGTAAAAGGCATGAATCATGGCAGGCCGCATAAGCGGCGATAGGTCTTAAAACATACCTGCCAAAACAATAACGGGCCAATAGCAAATTAGTAAAAGGTCAAAACAGTAATATGCTAAAATAGTAACATGCCAAAATAGTAACAAGCCAAAGAGTAACTGGTCAAAACAGTAATAGGTTAGAACAGCAACAAGCCAGAACAGAAGCAGGCAAGAACAGTAGCAGGCCAGAATACCTACCTAGCCAGAACAGTAATAGGCCAGAACCTAAGCAGGACACTTTATGGGCCATAATAGTAACAAGCCTTCCTATAAATGGGCCGTTAGTGTGAAGCCCATTACGGGCTGTAAGAACAGTGTTAGGCCGACCGCAGGCCTTAACAGTACCGGGTCAACATTGCGCAGGCCGCCAATGGGCTGTATAATAGTGAGCCCAGCAGGCCTTTAGTACGACGAAACTGTAATGGGCCAGAAAGTTTATGGGTCATGGCGGGCATCACAAATGGGTGATGTCTACACACTTCTATTCTTGTAGACAGTTGTTGGGCCTCCAAGTGCAGAGGTTTGTAGAACAGCAGCAAGTTTCCCTTAAGTGGATTACCCAAGGTTTATCGAACTCAGGGAGGAAGTGGTTAAAGGTATCCCTCTCAAGAAACTCTGCAATCAAGATACAAGAAGTCTCTTGTGTCCCCAACACACCCAATACAATTGTCAGGTGTATAGTTGCACTAGTTCACGAAGAGATAGTGAAATACAAGTGATATGGATGATTATAAGTGGTAACGGTCCCAGAAAAGAGCTTCTGACGGGGAGGAAAATACTAAAGGCAAAAAGATGGAAGCAAGCAATCATGTACCAGATCTAGATGCAAATGGTGTTTCAATGTTTAGAAACAAGTCCTAGAGATCATACTTTCACTAGTGAACACTCTCAATAAATATATTCTCTTCATGATACTACCTTGAACTACTCTCCGGTTGGATACTTTAATCCATGGTAGGGCTATAAAAGCACACCTCAAAGTCTGCCTTCCCCATCTAGATAACCCCACACTGTCACCATGAGCACTCGATGGTTCCAAAAAATACCACAATTTCATAAAGACATCCAACTCCAAATATAACTCTTGATAAATATTGATGTAATCTAGCCTAAGTGCCACACACGGCGTGCACGCTGTCACTTTCACATACGTGGGGAAAAGCATAGATCTATTAAAGCAATTGAGTAATTATGCAACCTCTAGCCTAAGTGCCACCACGGTGCACACGCTGTTACTTTCACACATGTGGGGAGAGCAGAGGTTGGTTTAAGAACTTGAGTAACAGAGTAGATCTACTTGATTACAAAGCTCATGACCACAACATGATCACACATAGTGAGAGAGATGAACACATAACTACCGGTAGAGCCCTTAGCCTCGAGGAAGAACTACTCCCTCCTCATCATGGGAATCAGCAACAGCGATGGAGATGGTAGTGGAGATCGATGGAGATGGCTCTGGGGGCACTTCCCCGTCCCGGCATTGTGCCGGAACAGAGACTTCCTGTCCCCCGAATCTCCCCTTCGGTGGCGGCGGCACTGCAGAACTTTTCATGGCTTTCTGGTCAACGATATAGGGTTTTCTCCCCAGGGGCTTCTTATAGGTGAAGGAGGCAAGGTCGATGGAGGCCCAGGGGCCCACACCCTCTGGTGGCATGCCCAGGGTGGGCCTGCACCACCACAGGGTGTGGCCACCCTGGTGGCCTACTCTGTCTCTGCTTCGTTGTTCCGTGTTGCTCCGGGAAAATAGTAACTTTGGCTTTTGTCCCATCTAATTCCGAGAATATTCATTTTTTAGCTTTTCTGAAACCAAAAATAGCAGAAAACAGGCAAATGGCACAGTGGCATCTTGTCAATAGGTTAGTTCTAGAAAGTGTATAAAAATACCTCAAAGTATAGACAAAACATAAGATAAATGATATAAAACAGGCATGGAGCATCAAAAATTATAGATACGTTTACGACGTATCAATGGGCCCAATTCAAATAGTGCAGAACGAAATAGTAACGGGCCGACTTTCTGTTGGGCTTTCATAATGGGCTGACCCACTTAATAATTATCAGGCCTTGGCTAGCCCGGGCTTCTACCATAGTTTCATTTACAGTTAACGACACTAACTGGCCATTAACAGTGTTTGCCACATGACAATTAGTATGACGTCAGCATTTAACGTGGCTGGCGAATAGATCTACGACGGAACAAATTTTCGTGGCTGAAGCGTATGATCCGCCACGGTCGAAAAAAACTATGGTAGATTCATTTGTGACGGGACTTCTACCATGAAGGGCATCCGTCGTAGAAGGCTTTTCAACCATGAAAAATAGCCTTCAACCACGAAAATATTCCGTTGAAAAGGACATTTTTCTTGTAGTGCATGCAAGAACGTAGGCTAAAAATCATCATCAGAAACAATGAGTGGATGCAACAACTGTGTAGTCCATGTACAGTGGAAGGTGCTTCGAGTGTTGCTTAGAAAAATAATCCATGTTTTTTTAAGAACCAGTGCTTATCTGTATTGGAGAGGTGCCCACTTAGACATCACCCTGTTATAAATAAGCACCATTTCTTAACCATAAACTAGTTTATTTCTCTAAGAATTTATCTAAGCGTCTTTGCATTGTACGTGCTCTTATGTCCTTAGCATGTGGTGTTGCATTGCCAACTGTATACTCCCCTCCCCTGGAAGTATCAAGAATGAAGGCTTTAGACCAGGTTACATTATCATGTGTTGTATTAGTTTGACAGCATATGATCTTTGTTTACATTGATCATGCTGCGACCTGTTAAATGAGTACTATATAACATAGGTTGGTATCGCACCCAGTTTCATGTTTATAGATTAATTGGAGTTCTTTATTCATGTTAGAACCAAAAAATACTACCGATGGAAGAAAGTCGGATGAAAACCATCATCATAAATAGTACATGGATGCAACGACTTGGTATTAGGTTCGTAGCCAATGTTGTTGCATCACCAACTGTATTATCCCCCCAAAAGAGCAGCAGCGACGGCTCTAAACCTCAATATGATCCTGAGTGTGGGGGAGATACCAGTGAAGGTGACCTATCAGGTGATGAAACACTAGTCACTGAGGAGACTAGGCGGTAGGTATTCCCCTTACTTGCTAGTTCACCATATTTACATGATTTCTCCATAATTAAGGTGCTGCCTACTCATCTTATGGGGAATTGTTTGCTTACTATTTTTACCATATATTTTGTGCCTCTTTATCTTCCCCAATTGACTTGTACATGTGAAATGTGTAGCTTAAGCATAGGAAATTCAAGAAGAAAACTACCAGGGTAAAGATGGCTCCTGGTGGTGGTGGATCAACTCGCAAGCGTGTCCTGGCAGCAATATCTCCGGACCCAGAAAATGAAATAAACACGAGATCCAAGAGGAATCCACTAAAAGGAGGACTTCCACCTCCAAGATCGACACGACGAACAACAAAAGTGCCAAAGCCTGCGACCCATTTGCAAGAAGCTCCAAGTGCAACATAGAAAGTTTCCAAAGCTGCACTTCCTAATGCCTGGAAAACAACCAAAGCTGGACTTCCTAGAGCCATCGATGCAGCTAGATATACACTTCGTTTATCCGTGCAGGTTGCCATGGATGCAGTTCCTGATGCCAACCAAGTGGCCAAACCTTCAGTTCCCAATGTCGGGCAAGTGGCCAAAGCTTCAGTTCCTGATCACCACCACATGGCCAGAGCTGTATTTCATGTTGCCTCCTAGTGGCTAAAGTTGTAGTTCCTGATCCCCACCAAGGCGAGAAGCCAGCAGCTGACAATCTACCACCTACCCAGGCCGAGAAGGCAGCTTCCCAAGACAAGCAACGAGCTGCTCAAGGCAAGATGGCAGCTGCCCAACATGAGCAGCACTCTTCCCAAGGTGACCTACCCACTTCCTCTGACCTGCCCCAAAGCCGGCAGCCACCCCCCAAAGCCAATAGCCACACCCCCAAAGCTAGCAGCCATGTACCCATGGACAACAGCTGTCTCACCAAATCCAGCAGCCACACCCCAAAAGCCAGCAGCCACGTACCCATGGACAGCAGCTGCCTCGCCAAAGCTAGCCGCCACGTACCCAAGGACTAGAACTACAACCCCCATCATGACGTCCGCTGGCACCTCCCAATACCGACCTGCTACCTCTCCAAAAAAATCAGCCACCTTCCCATGGCAAGCTGCCAGTTGCCCAACACGAGCAGACTCCCCCCCAAGGCGATATGTCCACTCGATCCAACCTGCTGGTATGCCAGCCGCCACCTCCCCAAAGCCAGCAGCCACATACCCATGGACAACTGCTTCCTCCCCAAAGACAGCCACCACATACCAAAGGCGTAGAACCATAACCCCCATCCTGCTATCCGCTGGCACCTCCCAAAGCCAACTCGCCACCTCTCCAAATGAAGCAGCCACCTTCCAAAGGAAAGATGGAAGCTTCCCGACATGAGCAGCACTCTTCCCAAGGCGGGTTGTCCACTCCCTTTGACCTGCTGGTATGTCGGCCACCACCTCCCCAAAGCCAGCCACAAGCTCCACAAAGCCAGCAACAAGCTACCCAAAGCCTGCTGCCAGGTACCCAAAGCGGGCTACCACATAGCCATAGACGGCAGGTTTCTTCCCAAAGCCATCCGCCACATACCGAAGGCCTGGACCACCCCCCCCCATCACGTTGTCCGTTGGCACCTCCCAGTGCCAACCTGCCACCTATCCATATGAAGGCATGAAGTCCCCATCCCGCTGTCCACGACCATCTCCCAAAGGTGACTTGCGAACTCTCCAAAGCTAGCAACCAACTCACAGCCATCTGTGGGCACCTCCCCAAAGCAACATTGCAGCGTCCAAAACTGATTGGTTAGCTACCCAAGGCAATGCGTCATCTACCTAACATTTGTTTTCTGGTGCTGACATTGAGGATTCAGGTACCCAATGTGAGGGCCAGGGGTCAGATACCCAATATTATGGGTCAGCTACCGAAGATTGGGACTCTGATCCTACCCGTGAAGATCCACAACAAGACTGGACTAATTGTTTTCAACCTACATGTAATGTGTTAAACAAATTGCGTGCTCTACAACAATCCATTTAATTTCTTCATATTACTGTGGAACACTAAATCAACACATTGTCTTGTAGATTATTATGGGTACAATCAATCTCAACACATTGATCCACCTTGTTCTGAAGACACAGAAACTTGACATTATAAAGATATAGTTTTGCATGATGATCGTGAAGTGGTGTTAAGGGGGAAAACATGGGGAAGAGGCTTGACACTTACTGTTCCTCCAGGAAGAACTAGACCAGCAGAGCTGGATGTTGCTACCAAGTTTTCCACTAAGTGTGCAGTAACAGTCAGGACTCGCATGCCTATCTTCCCCCACTGGAAAGAGTAAAAGGAGAGGGAGGATGTGAAAGCAGACTTCATAGGCACAATTTTTATGTTCTATAACTCATCTCTCATTTGCTTTTCCATTTCTGTGTTCATGATAATGATGATGATCCGTGTTTTGCTTCAGCAAAAGTTTGCCATGGACACAACTCTTCCTGACGTGAAGAAGGCTTGTGACATTCAGTTTATGAAGCATGCAAGAAATCAACACCACCATCTTAAGAAGTATTTTGATAATATCCCTCTGAACCAAGTTACAAGGAAATGACCTAATGAAGTGAAACACATGACCTATGCGCAGTAGTGCAAGCTTGTCGATACTTGCTATAACCCCAAGAAAAAAGTCACTTTGTGATAACTCTTGTACTCTTACTCTTTGCCTTTGAACTGTAGGACTAGAAATGCCTCTTATACTGCATGTTCTTTTTTTCGCGTAGAGGACTTTTTAAAAAACAAGAAAACTAGGGGGAATGTTTTGTACCCTGATGCCCTAGATTCTCGTAGCTATGAGGTTGTGTGCAACGACAAGGACAATGCCTTCGAACTCTTCAAAATGACGCATCACAACAGGAAAAATGGCTACACTAATATTGCTAAGGATGCAATTGTAAGTCCTCTAGGATAGTTTTCATCTTTGTAAAATCCAATGTCCTCTTCGTCTCTGAAATGTATACAATGTGGTTGTAATTTGCATGCTCTTTTCCTAATGTTCAATTCTATTCCACAAACTACAGGCAGTCATTGAGAAGAAGATGGTTTCATCTGTTTTATAAAATGGCACTGACGAAGAACAACTTTCTGCCACTAAGGCTGTGCACTTTGCACTCTCCAAGAATAACAAGAGAAACCAATGTTCCTGAAGAACATCAGCCACTATCCAAGAACTTCAAGACGGAGCAGGCCTGGCCTTGAAGCGGAACTGGATGCTAAGAGAGCAGGCAGTGACAAACTACGCTCTACCATAGTGGAGTTACAAAAAGGCAAAGAAGCCGTCGAGGCATACAGATTGCAGTACCATCAAGACATGCAAGACGTGAGGAACAAGCAAGATGAGTTACAGGCTAAAAAGACCATTCAACTCACTTGCTTCAGCAAGTGTTGTCTCATATGGCTCAGTAGCAGTAGAAGCAGCAGCAACAACAACAACAACAACAACAACAACAACAACAACAACAACAACAACAACAACAACAGCTTCAGCTGCAGCTGTTGCAAGGTAAGTGAAGTGGTGGTTAAAACTTGAGTTTTTGGACAGGGAAACCTGTGGTGAGCAAGGAATGTTTACTGGTGTGGAAAAACTTGTGAAGCTTTTTGGGCAGGGAAACTTGTGAAGTGGTGGTCGAAACTTGTCATTTTATAGGCATTGAAAGTTAACTGCTGTGGAAACTTGTGAGCTAGTGTCGAAATTTATGTGCAAACTTGTCATGAAATTTCTTTTCAAATTTGTCATTTGATGCATATGGAGTGAAATGAGCCAAAAACGATTAGGACTAGTAAAATTGTACACGCAACCATTACGCACACAAATGGCCCTTGGCGCCATCTCGCATCCACGACGAAAACGAATCCGTCTCATAAGTACATGACGGAATATGGTCATAGATAAACGTCCACGTGGCTTGCTTTCATTGGACAACGACCTAGACAAAAACAGAAACATCAAGGCCAACGATGACGTCATCACACAGAGTTCGTCATGGTTAGGAGATATGTGTCTCGTTCTGACTAGCCCACATGTCAAGGAGAGGGTGACTTACGAGGCGTCGTCCAATTCATCCACGTGTCAGCAGGCCGGAGACAGGTGGCAACGAAAACAAATTCATCATGGACCTGATGATGTCAAGAACGACCTTCATGACATCAGTAATGAGATAGATGATGTCATAGAAGCTCAGAGAATGGAAACAAGTCACTTACCGCCGATGCGAGACGTCAGCTGACTTCTCTAACGACCGCTCGCGGTGCCGTCTACCACATGGCATCGTTTGTGAAGAAAAACACGTCACGACCGGTTGGGCCTGGCCTGGGCCGATCCCGTTTATCACGACCAAATTAAAGGAACTTCACAGACGGTCGTGACGTTTTTAGACGGAAAAATATCGCGGATCAGATTATAACATGAGGTCATGACCTTTTTTTCGTCGCAAAATTCATCGCGGATGGTGATCTGTGACATTTAGCCACTGATCCACAACGATATCAGATAGTCATGCACCGTCCAGATTTTTGTAATGTTAAAACGAATTTCTTCGGAGCCCTGTATCTCATGGAATATCAATTCGAGTAGTATTTAATGTCATGAGTAGCTTTTCACAATAAATACAAAGGACAATACTAGTACATGTGCTAACAAAATGACATGTGTCCTCACATCTAAAACATATATCTCTATAGTTTAAGCGTGGTGCTGATCCTGTGCTGTGAGCGCTCCATGAGATCGCCTAATCTGTCTTGTGGGCCCGTGTCGTTCATTGTGTTTGTGTGGAAAGCAGCTGGCCTAAGAAGGGCAGGTGTCGTATGTTTTTTTTGAGAGAATATCGCACATGTGGTTTGTGTTGTGGGAAGGGCAGTTATCGTGTGGGCGTTGCTTTCTTTGGCCTTCCATCGCGCTAGATGCTGCCGTATCGCTGCCCCCGTGAGAGACGACACCCGCACGGCAGACTCCACTACATCGCCGTCCCCCGTGCCAGACCCTGCCGCCGCCCTATCTCCCCCGCTGCCAGATGCCACCTCCACCGAGCACGCCCCCCTGCATCGCCCCCAGCCTGTGCCCCAGGGCATTGCCCTATGCCACCGTCTGTGTTTTACCCAGGTACAAATGTTCTCCAAATTAACATCGTCATCAACATCATGTGCTTGGACAAATTTCTTCACATTTGGAAAATATTATAGCCCAGATGGCTCCATAGTTTGCACTAGAAGTATCTAAGTAATGGCGACAGAACATGCCCTATTAGTTCCAACTTTGTTCAGTACCTAGCAAAAATAAATAGATCATTATTTCTTGGGACTGGCTCAAATTGAACTCTTCTTACTTCTCTGCATCCCGCATCACCGAAATATACTGAGAGTATGTTATATTTTAGTTCTCCTTTGTACTATTATGTTCATGATGATGCTAATAGATCCGTAGGCGGGGAAATTTAACTTCACCTTGTTTTTTTAAGCGGGTTTGTAGGGGAAGGAATGGTTTTGTCAACAATTCAGAACATGATTTAAAATCTTAAAAGAGTATTGAGTTCTGCGACGTTATAACATTATAGCTTAGAGAGTAATATCAGAGTATAGTTTACAGTAGCTTATCATGAGAATTATAGGAGATTCTTTTTATGAAATGGATTTTATTCTTATACTGTTATACTACTTTCTAATCCAATCTTGATTCTCGGATGGTTGTGAGTAATAATAGTATGATGAAGCATTTGTTGATTCTCCGATGCTTGTGCGGCAACAACTATCTTATTCCGTGTTTTTGGCGAAACAAACATCTGTTTTGATTAACAGTTTGGGTACTCAGATGCAGATGCTTCTCTAGAGGCCAGATCAGCATGTTCAACATGACACCAAGAGTTGCCTGAACACGGATACATACATTGATCTCAAGAATATATTGGTGGGATTCAAATGATTCAATGCTTCTCTAAAGCTTGCAGCAGTTTGGGTAGTAAACTAAATTCACCATGTGGGATAGTAAAATAGATTCAACAAGAGTTTAAGATAGATTAATTCTTTTAGAGCAAAGGCATCTGCTATGTTGTTTCTTCGGAGTTGGTGAATTGTGTTGACATGTTATTCTGAATTGAACATAACAGTGTTGTGAACCTTATTTGTTCAACAATGATCGGTATAAGAATTGTAGTCATCTCGATATAATTATAAACATGCTTTAAAGTAGATTATAATCCATAATGGTTGATCAATTGCCAATTTCAATAATGGAATGCTATTGTGATTTAAAAAAAATACCACCAAGGATACTATACATTCTGATTTCCATGTACGTGCAAGTCTCTTTTTTCATGAAAGTAGCAAGAGCTTCCATTTTATTGCCAATACGAGGAAATGCCTCATATGAGAAAAACAAAGATAGAAAATACATAGACTGAAATCATGTATGAAAATTATAGATGTGAACTTACAGTGAATTAAACATATACTCCCTCCGTTTCAAAATATAAGATGTTTTAGGTTTGTGAATCAAATGTATCTAGACTTATTTTAGTATATAGGTTCACTCAAATTGGGGGTGAATCTACAAACTAAAAGAAGTCTAGATTCAATTTCTTCACAAACCTAAAACATCTTATATTTTGAAACGGAGGGAGTACTCTGAATAAGGTGAGTGTTTCATTGTTGTCAGCATCTAATTTGCATTTGTCTTTTTCGTACAGAACATGTGTATTGTATATGGAGAATCAACCAGGTGATCTTCTCCCTGATGTGGTGAGCATGCCCTGTTAACATGAGATGATGTCTCATACAAAATTATATTGTTGTTTGCTCAAATGCTTATCCCATGTTCTCCACACGGGTAATTTTTTCTCTTTTATATTTACTGATTTATTTCCCTAGGATTTTACATTGTACTTCTTTTTTTGGCAGACGCTACACATGAAGAATAATTATCCAACATTGTACCTTCTTGGATCAGAAGAGAGTTCCCGTTTAAAGATCTTACACATGCGTCTCTTGATTCAGGTTTGAGTCTAAGTCAATCCACTGAAGTTTTTAATCAATCCGTTGTGTACATGTCCTCACATACTCTGTATGTTGATAAAATGAATAGTGTACTACTTAAACAATTCTATTACACCGTGATTTAATGGGATGTGTTTACTATCTTTTATATTCATGGTCATAAAGGTGTGCAGTTTGAGCATAATAAAATCTCACTTCACCTGACTATACTTTTGTTGCCTGTCATTTATCAGGCAGTGTGCCAATAGACCATGGTAGATCACCAGACTAGAGTGGTAGTTTCCAAAGTTGTTACTTTAACTAGTATTCATTTTCTTCAACGTTTTTATGTTACATGGTTTAAAATCGTTATCCTTCCATCGGTTCCATGTTCAGGTTCATGTCCAATTTATTCTAATTAGCTTGAACTATTTACAATTTATTATAATTAGGTTGAACTATTTAAAATTTCTTTAGTTTTATTGTTCTATAATTTAATTTCTGTGATATCAATTGTGGCGTTTGAAGAGTTTCAGCGATAGCTCAAGGAGCTCAAGGCAGAGCTCTCCCTTCTCAGCATCTCTAAAGCCACAAACGGAATGATAGCACACTCTCTAAGATGTAATTGTCCCTTCTCTCTTCTGTAACTCCGTTCTCTCTTTCTTGTTGTCTGTCCATATCGCAAATAAAGTGGAGGAGTGAATCATGTGGCTTTCTTGGTTGCAGCAAGGTGGTGCATGTCTAGATATATTCCTTAATTCCTTAAGCGTGGTCGCCTGCCTGCGCTCTGAGGGCATCTGTCGTGCGACGCCTGCACGTGCAGTCGCTGGTCTTTTCGATGGTCTATTGACACCCAAGGCCGAGAAGGTCCTCGCACTCACCCACAAGCCGGCGTGACTTTTTTGAGCCAAATCCCTACAACGATGACCCTACTAGAGCAACAGCCAAAGGTCCTCACACCCAAGGCCGTAGTGCGTCGGCGTGCAGATATCCATGCAACCAAGGAGGTAATATCATGCTCAACTGTTATGTTTGGGTGATTACTTTTTATGGGATTTTTTAATGTGTGTTGATACCTTAGATTTGAACAATTTATGTGAGGTCTATGCTCTATACCAGACATGTCTGTGTCGGATTTTTGTTATGTTTGTTGATTGTATAGATTTAAACACTTTCTGTAAGGTTTGTTGTCTGCAGCAGTCATGTCCATGTCCATCTCATATCAGCAATCAGAAATCACTTTCTTATTTGGTTTGTCTTCTTTTTGTAGTATATTACTTCAAATATAGATGTAACACTAAATGTTGATGAATGAGGGTTTCTAGCTAGCTGTCCTCGACATAGATGTAACTAATCTCTGATTATCATGCCATTATTAGCAATACTTCTTTTTAATAATTTCCCTATTAATTGGTCTCCCTTGTACAAATGTACTGTGTTACAGGCACTAAAAGTTGCATTCAAAGTTTTTACAACTATTCGGCAGATTGCATTAGAGGTGGTAAAATTCAAAGGTTTGGAACCGAAGACCCAGGAGCCCTTAACAAATTATTGACGAGGAAGACTGCATAAAGTAAGCATTGTAAGGTGCTATTTTTTCATGCAAGAATTCTTCAATTTTCAATCTTAGATCATATTTTCATAGTTCATTTGTAGATTCCATAATAAGAATTTTGACATGGAACTAATCCTCATGTGTTTATTTCAATCCCTTGCTGAAAGGACACCTTATGTTGCGTCAAGGCTGCAATAGCGGCGGAGGAGGGAAGGGTGCGCTAACCAGATTTGCCGAGCAATGGGGAAGTGCGCCGGAGACACCATACTTGACTAGGGGAGGAGGAGGAGATGGTGACGGCTCAGGCGATGCACCCGCCGCCAGGAATCGGGGCGACTGTAGCACTAATGGTGTGGGTGTGCGATGGCGGTGCTGCTTGCCGCTGTTCTAGCTTCCGCCGTTTGCGCGGCGGTGGGACATGGAGTGGAGGAGTGCCAGGGAATGCAGGTCGCTGGCAATATGATATGTTTGTCCGTCTGGCTACTGATAACTAAATCATACTCATGCCTTTTTTTCAAATCATAGTATCATATGTCCATGTCGTCTATTTTGTGCAGAATGCACTTTGCTTATTGTATCGATGCATCTTGATTGTGGTTTTCATTGCTTCTAATTGTACTGGTGCGTTCAACGAGTTTGAGCTTTGGACAACTCAAGATGAGTTGATTTTTTCATCTACATTTGTAGAATTTGACATCCTTAATTGGTTTTGCTTTGATAGATATTCACTTATCAGAGTATAGCTTCCAGCCTTTAGAGTATAGCTTCCAACCTTCACACATAGAGACTGATTTTCTACTTTTTTTATTATAGAATAAGAATTCTATGTATCAATTTATTTCATATGCAATGTTTAAATTTTGCATAATAATATAGTTTTTTTGTTATTTATTTACTAATGCAATCTCCATTACCGTATTTAATCACTGTGAAATGCTTCATTTCTCTCGGGCATGCCCTTTTCAGCGTCAGATATTTTCTCTATCTCGGGCATGGTAGATAGAGTCAAAGTCTTCCAAATTTTTACCTCTAATATCCTTAAGACTAGAACTTGAAAGTTCATATTGCCTAAGTGGATTGGTTTTTAAAGAACTTTACCATTTCATTTTTGTTGGAATTCATGAATATATAGCATTACCAATTATTGTCAACATTGTGTTCTCCAAACACTGTCAATGCTCAAAACAACCACTTTAAGCAAACAGGGAGAGGGCGCAGGATGGGGGTAAAGGGATTATTTATGTAAGATTATTATGTCGAAAGTATAATTTTCCACAGTTTACAATCCTTATCATGCAACATATTTCTTCTTTATTTGTTCTTAAATTGAACCATAAGATACTAACAATAACATTTTTTTATGTATTTTACTAATGTTTGACCATGGATATTGATGTAGAATTCATTTGTTCTACTAAGGTGATATTAATTGATTTTTAAGAGATAGCTATGGTTGTAAACTTAGCATGTCCTCCAAGCTGTCGAACATTCTAATTAACCAATTCTATTTTGTAGGTCTTCTTTTCTTATAACTCTATGCCATTTCTCCATACATTGAAAGTTGAGATATGTTCTTTATAGAGGCACCCCTCCCCGCACAAATGAGAAGAACCAGGTAGTATGAGAATCAAGACATCAAGATAGTCAATAGCACAAAGAAGTCTGGATAATGGTCGGAATCCTGGAGTGTTAAAGAACCAAGATTGCTTTCTCCTAAGGTAAGGAAATGATCCAGCTAACCCACCTTTCGGTACTGCAATCACAATAGAATTTGGCTCATGTAAACTGTTATATATAGAGCATTTCTAGAGTATTGTGCATTTTTGGAGATCAAATGTGAATGTTGGTTTTTAGAATTTTAATTCATCCATGCTAGAAAGGAAGCACCAAGAAATTAAGCGAAGCTGAAGACTATATCAGTTGATAACCTCCTTTAAGAAAACATCGTATTACTTCTCATGTAATTTTATTTTTAATCTGTTCTATATATTTTGTTTTAAAGTACATCTGAAAAAAGAATGGTGTTTAAATGATTCAGCCTTTCATAATGGCATGATTTATGGAGGTGTTTTTGCAAGCACGAGAACAAAATGTATTAAAGTTATAGTAGTGCAGAGGTAGGAACTAATCTATAACAAATTTTATCAGCTAAATTGTGTTGGAATAATGGATGCTAATAGCCAAGTCTTGCTGCAATGGTCACATATTTGTATAATGTTCAAGTGGCAATAGTTGAAAACCTGATTTCGAGTCCTGGTCATTTTAAATTGTAAGCGTATTTTACTGGAAATACCAGTTGTAAATACAAAATGTGGCCTTGGTTATGCTCCGTGATCTCCTATACAATAATGTCGTCTTTTATTTGTCTTTACATAATAGTTTTGTGCTTCTGGTATGGTTTTATGCAATGAAGTTTGGTAAGAATATAATACTCCCTTCGTTCCAAAATAGATTCATTCAAATTTTGACAAATCTGAGACATCTATTTTAGGACGGAGGGAGTACATAAAATAATCTTCTCCTCTCTCGGGTTTTACTTTTATCATTTTGTCTCATCTATATAATGTGCAAGCAAATAGGATCAACTTTTATGGACCGCACATAGGTTTTGTCTGTCAATTTTATTTTTTTCGTGCATGGAAATAGGATCACCATACAAGATTTTAATAAAGTTGACGTTTTAAAGAGTCATAATGATATTTAGGTGCACATTTGTTTCCACCTTATAATTAGTTTTCCACTTTGCTCACATTATGCAGTTGCTACATATACATAATATGTGACTCTGGTCTGTGAATGATTGCGGAACTTGGCCTCAGTGTATATCTGAAGGACTATATGACCGAGGATCTCGAAAAATGATGGCATGGACCACATATGATGTGTCGTCCAAAGATAAATCATTTGGGTTTAAGCTGAGGAAGACATATGAAGAGCCCAGCGGTCGGAAGTGGATGCTTGGGAGAGACTTGGCAAAAAATTGATCCAGGAGATAACATAGATGGTGTAAATTATATTTTTGCCATGTGGCTTATGGACGATTCGCAGAGCTACATTGTATTGCCGGTGGAGCGACCTCGTGGCACATTATGCTCGGGCGACGTGACGTGCTGCTGTTGAGTCGCCGGAGGAGGTGATGTCCAAGCTTTCACGCATATTTGTTCAGTATGACTATGTTCTCCCCTTCTCGAGGGTTAGAGAGGCAGAGGTTGATGATCCATTGGCTGGACGGCTTGAAGAGCTCGCTAACGAGTTGGTCAGCCTGTCATCGTGCTACATGTCGAGTTTGGACAATGTAGATTAAGTGGTAAAGAGAATGGTCGGCTTCTTTTCATTGTTCATTGAATTCTTTCTTCTGAAGGCACTAGGTTAGCTATTATTGAATGCGTTTACCTTGTGGTTTCAGGGGCGGTGATAGCACTTGTCATAGCTTAGCTCATGTGTGCTTGCATACAGGGGATGAATCATAATGTGTTGTTATGTAGGCATGTTATTTTGTTGTATTCGCCGAGTGGTTGCAGTTGAGCTATGGGAGGACATCTATGTATTTTGGGGAGTGAGGCCGGCTGCTCTACTTCTTCGTACCGTTGTTGTAGGTAGTCTGTTCGACGTGTGGTTTAACCTTCCTGCTACTTTTAGGATTTATAACATGTGGCCTTGTGTAGCCTGTTGTGTTATTCGGTGAAAGAATGTTGTGCTTTACCTAATTTATCTCTAAACTATGGTGTTGTCCCTCTTATTGATAAGTGGCATGATGCGATGGTGTTGTGACCCTTTAATTGTCTCTAGAACCGATTACCAGTTTTCCTATGTTTGATTGTCGAGTTGGGAAATCGTTGGTAGATTTGTCATGTGCTTTTCATAGGTTGGTACTATGCTGACCTACATTCTTTCATCAGTTGTCTGGAAATTGATAGATCGAGGTAAGTGTATTTTTTGGTGTAATAAAAAATACAAATCTTAAAGCTTAACATCCATAAGCTATCAGAGAAATAGGTAAACATTCGACTGATTTCTTTACTTATTAGATTGTTGATAGATATGGCTGGAAGACTATTTAGTCTATGCATAAAATCAGCAGCAGCTAAATAGGAAAATAGAATTGCTTACATGCCCGTATAATGTAGCCTACCACACTTAAAGAGCCTCAAAACCTTAGCTTTTATTGTCTAATGGTATTTAACCATCTAGGAAACTAGAAAGTTAAAACGATCCCTCACCCAAAATAGACGCTGCCATTTTTGTGACAGACTAACAAAATACCGACACCATGGCACGACAGATAGTAGAACACATGCAACAATGCAAGGTAGACGACGCGGTGAAGCGCGCGAACCCGTCTAGTAATTTTATATTTGTAGACACTTTAGCCACTGCTGCCCGACCCTCCGAGGTCAGCGAATCAGAAGTTGTTGATGCAACTTGCTGTTGTGGAGGCGCTGCTGCACCAACCGATGAGGCAGCAATGACGATGGAATTATTTGTGCCATTGACTCCTGCCACTTCTGTGTCAGGATCAATTTTGGGACGAACTTCTCCTCCCCAACCTGACGATGGTAAGAGTTCCTATTACAAGTGTAGGGCCGATAATTCTTGTTGCGATACAGACGACGACAGTAATTCCGATTACTAATGAAGTTCTGATTATAACCCTGCCCGCCGTCATAATAACCTTGATCTAACTCTCCCCACTGAGGCCTTGTTTACTTCTAAGGTATTTGAGGGGATGGGAAGGAATTATTTCGTATCTCAGAATTTCCCCGATAGGTTATTTACTAGGCTGGGTTTGGAGGTGGTAATCCTGAAATATCCCCACGAATCCCCTCCATACTAGTGTATTTTTGGCTAGATTAAAAACTCTCCATTATGGTAGAGTATTTTTAGGGAAGGGTGTTTGAGGGGATTTAAGAGTATTGGGTGAACATGAAATCCCCGCATATCTCCACATCTTTTGGGGATAAAAATACCGGAGAAGTAAACAAGGCCTGAAGGTCTAATTCTCAAAACCTTGTATATCAAAACCATTTCACTCGGTGTATGAATTATTACCTTGTTTGGAACTTGATCCATGATCAAAGTGAGATGCACTATCATTACTCTCCTGATGTGGTGGTATTCCATGTAATCCCCTATGTTCATATCCACCACCAACTCTCTGATTGAAATCTGCCTAGCCGCTACGCGACTGAACTCACTCGGGTAACCCCCATCGTTCCTGAGCTGATGTGGTGAAAGGCCTTGCAACCCCCTCGGCTGGAAGCCAGCAGCGTCGTCTCCCCGCATGAAATCACCCTGGCAACCTCCGATCACCTTGTTGGATGTTGAAAGCGTGATGGTGGTTCTTCAAAATTGCCCCCGCCGTCGGTGCGAAGGTCTGAAACCCCCAGTCCTCTATGACCATCGAGGCTAGGCTACACAATTGCGGCTTAGGAAAGTGTGAAGTGGTATAGGGGTTCGCGAGAGGGTTCCTATGTAGGCACGCAAACGTCTGTGACCCCGTTGATTTCATCGATTGCAATCTGACACTGAGACCAAGGGGTCTTTTTCCACAGCCAGGGCTGCATTGGGATTATAGGCCTCATGCCCATTAAGCCCAAGAGTTCGAAAATAATATGACTGAGATATGCTTCTATATGCAACACGATCCGAGAAACACGGGTATACTCGCCCGCAGCATCCACTACAACGCAGTAGTCATTTTGGGACACTTTAAAGTGCCCCTATATGTGATCAAAATGCCTCTAAACGGTTTTAGAGACACTTTGAAATGTGACACTAATACTCATGTCGGTAAAAGTTTTAGGGGCACTTTGATCAAAATGCCCCTAAAACACTTTAGTGACACTAAAAAAATGCCCCTAAATTCGTTTAGTGGCACTATAAGAAATACCCCTAAATCCATTTAGTGGCATTATAAGAAATGCCTCTAAAACACTTGAGTGACACTTATAAGAAATGCCCCTAAATCCGTTTAGTGGCACTATAAGAAATTCCTTTAAAACACTATTAAAAAATGCCCCTAAATCATTTAGTGGCACTATAGAAATACCTCTAAAGATAGTATATTTTAGAGATAAATTTTGTAGGAGTAGAGACCCGCAATTTTCTCGGATGGACCAGCCCATTATACATAGAGAAGAATTTACCAGGATAGAGGACCAGCGGAGCAGATAATTAGGCTGCTGCCTCGCCAAGTGTTGCTCCTCCCGGTTGAAGGGAAGCAGGCCAAAGGAAGCGGCCCAAAGTACGGGGTTAATATCGTTGGGCCGCGAGGTCTGAAACCCCCCTTTCCTCTATGACCATCGAGGCTAGGCTACACGATTGTGGCGTAGGAAAGTGTGAAGTGGTATAGGGGTTCGCGAGAGGGTGCCTATGTAGGCATGCAAACGTTTGTGATCCCGTTGATTTCACCGATTGCAATCTGACACCGAGACCAAGGGGTCTTTTTCCACAGCCAGGGCTGCATTGGGATTATAGGCCTCATGCCCATTAAGCCCAAGAGTTCGAAAATAATCTGACTGAGATATGCTTCTATATGCAACATGATCCGAGAAACACGGGTATACTCGCCCCTAGTCTCCACTACAACGCGATAGTCATTTTAGGACACTTCAAAGTGTCCCTATATGTGATCAATAAACGGTTTTAGAGACACTTTGAAACGTGACACTAATACTCTTGTCGGTAAAAGTTTTAGGGGCACTTTGATCAAAATGCCCCTAAAACACTTTAGTGACACTAAAAAAATGCCCCTAAATTCGTTTAGTGGCACTATAAGAAATACCCCTAAATCCATTTAGTGGCATTATAAGAAATGCCTCTAAAACACTTTAGTTACACTTATAAGAAATGCCTTTAAAACACTATTAAAAAATGCACGTCCCTAAATCGTTTAGTGACACTATAAGAAATACCTCTAAAGATAGTATATTTTAGAGATAAATTTTATAGGAGTAGAGACCTCCAATTTTCTTGGATGGACCAGCCCATTAATCTCGTTGGGCCGCGAGGTAATCCATCTTCGTCATTCCTTCAGAGTTCAGACTTGGACACCAACGAAAGCTAGCGATGCGACCACAACACGGTCTAGACGTGCGCCCTGGGTATTTAACTTGGTTCGACTCTCATCCGTGCGGCGAGGTAGGACTAAGAGCATCTCCAAGAGCCTTCCTATAATGGATTGCTAAAAAATGAGTATAGCAATATGAGAGAGGAGGTATAGCAATCCTCATCTTATTTTGCTTTGGCAGCATTCCTAAACTGGATTGCTATATTTGCCCAACACATACAATAACATGCGGGGACAAGGGACATGGCTAGCCACACAACAAATCCCACACACATCGGACCCACATGTCAATGTGACTAAAAATTGAAGGGGACCACAACAAACCAGATTGCTATAATTTTGGGGTTGGTCTCTTGACTTTGCATATATACCAAGTGAAGAGGCCAATATACTAAGCTTCCTAAAAAAATTTGTAGGGGGACCACTTATACAAAGGCTGTTGGAGCTGTTTTTTAGACAAGGATTGCTATAATAGCAATTGGAAGCAAATATAGGAAGGCTCTTGAAGATGCTCTAACGTCGGTGCAGCGCGGCATGCCGGCAATGCATTGCTCCTTTCTTTTCTGTCCAATGGATACTTTGCATGCATGCTGCGCTCTTGACATCCTGATTTTCTCTTTCTACATCCGCTGATCCGCATGCTACTCGGCTGATGGAAATAAAGAAGGTGCAACGCTGCACTGCACATTTTGATTGCGTGACTTTTGGCTTTTTTCTCACAGGTGATCACCGAGTAAATCGAACTAACTAGTGCACTAATTACACCAAGTCCTACAGTCTACTACCAAGATCACGGCATGTGGACTAATCACAGCTAACCCGTAAACAAAAAAAGGTCTAGTGTTTATGGAACTAATGGAGGCTACCAATGAAACAAAAAACCCAGATAAAATTAATGGAACAAAAAATAATGCTTGTGACAAATAATAACTAATACCAGTAAGGCAATAAAAAATACACTATTAGGAATAAAATATCCCAACTACCATGGGAAACCAAATTTCAGATTAAGTCAAACAAAAATTAGATCGTGGAACGAATCACGTCCCAGATATAAACAAATTTGTAGATTACGAGGAACAAATTTTAACGCACAAGGAAACAAAACATCACATAGGGTGCGGGTGGAACAAAAATTTAGCTATTCGATGAATAAATTTTTTGCGTTGAAGGAACAAATCATGACTACAATAGGAAACAAATTAGTCTGCGAAACAAATTAAGGCGGGACATTATGATTCAAAATAACTCCCTCTGATCCAAATTAGTTGACTCACGTTTGTCTAGATTCGAATGTATCTAGTACTTCCTCCATTTCAAAATATAAGATGTTTTAGGTTTGTGAAGAAAATATATCTAGACATGTTTTAATATATAGGTTCACTCAGGGAGTAAACCTACATATTAAAACATGTCTAGATACATTTGTTTCATAAAACTAAAACATCTTATATTTTAAAATAGAGGAAGTACTAAAACATGTCTAGATACATCCAAATCTAGGCAAATCCAGTTCAAGTAATTTAGATCGGAGAAAGTATTATAAACTCAGCATGGAACAAAACATGAATGTTTGTTAAAGGAAAATAGGCTTAGCTGTCTAGCTACCTTGACGAATTCTCTCCAAGCAACACTGGACCAGCAAAAAAAACTTCACGTAGCTAGCTTGGAGATGTGTTTGACATGCACATCACAAGCATGAGTGTATGAAAACATCGTGACTAGTGGGAAACAATTGTTGGAATCTGAAGGAGCAAGGATAACATTGACTAGTGGGAAACAATTGTTGGAATCTGAAGAAGCAAGCATAACATCACTACTAAATCGGTGATTAATATTTGCTAATGACAACAATACACTAATGGAACGTATCGAATTTTAGAGCATATTTTCTCTTAAAAAATCTGTAGAAGACATAGATGTGCACATAATTTTGTGCCAAATCAAACAGAATTTCTCAAATTTAAAACAAAATTGTAAACTAAGAGGAACAAAGTCTTAAAGCAAGAGAAAACACAATATCACAACGAGCATAGGTGGAACGAAAATGTAGCAACTGAGGGACAATATCTCTCCTCCACACGGAACAACAAAATTGTAGACCAAGAGAAAAAAATTAATTAAGAAAATAAGAAAAAATATAGAAAATAAAACAAAAATTAGACTAAGTGAAACACAATATCTCGGTTTTGACTGGAAGTCCCGATGCTACACATTTGTGCACCTAGGCCTACAAAGAAACCCAGCTATTGTACCTATCGTGCACTAGCTTGGGCCAGCTCGATTTGTTACTTTTTCCCATAACTTTTTTTGACCAGATGTAACCATGCATTAAAAACTGAGAAGCACGTCCGTTTAAAGCGCACGAAGAATATTTTGACGGCATATCAGCCAATTCAACATGTATCCAATTTTCTTAGTCTAACACATAGATGACAAAAAGTTAAATTTTAAAATTGTGGCCATGGTAAATCGTTGGAAAGAAACGTACCAATCCTACTCCAATCCTCTCAAAAAATATAGCGAAAACCTGATAAACTAAATAATCTCTAAGAAAAATAAGCCTACTACCTGTGTACAAGATAAGAACAAAACATATGAGTGTACATTAGCAGATAAATTTTTTTAAAGCACAAACTTCCACATCAACAATACATTGCATATGCCTAAACTATTTTTCCATAATCATTCGTGGGCATCCAAGTTTAGAGCTGGCATGAATTACATGAGTATTTGAGATCTAATTTCTAGAGGATTATTTTGTTAAGTTAAGATGGGGCTGTAGACTGATCAAATCTAGAAGACTACAACACTAAACCATAATTATTTCTCAACATTTACTATTACAATGGCTTGAAGTGTCATAGAACTAACATTTGTGAGAGAGAAAATCAAGCTACAAATTCCTTATGTGTGCCTAAACCGATTCTCTCCTTAATCCATCATATGCATCTAAACTAATTCTGAAATCGACATCTATCTTGACTTAATATACCAGTGCAAAATGTCATGGGTATTTTAGCTACAAGATCTAGGTAATTATACTATTAACTTAGAGTTTAATAGTACTAACAAGTTAAATATAGAAGACTGAGTATTGTCACAACATGTGTATTGTCACACGTCGGTTGGCAGTGACATATAAATCAAATAATCTATTATATTAGAATCACTATATTTTTGTTTCTCATAGCAAAGACCATTGTCGTAATTATTTTTTGTGTGAACAAATGCATCTCCTTAACAAAGTTCTATGCAACCTTTCATGTCCAACTCGTCCAACATGGAACCTTTCATGTCCAACTCGTCCAAATCAGGTGCTGGGTAATGGGCACCAGAAACAGCAGCATCAATCACTTCGACCACCGAGTATGACCCCATGTGTTGTTCCACACCCTACGACAGTTACCTGGATATGAATCGGAACGTCTTACAGATTTCAGCAGGTATTAACAAGAAATAGCAAACAGAGCAGTGTTCACAATTCATAAAACAGGAACTAGTGTTTTGCTTCCAACAAACCAAAAGCTACTAGAAAATCTAGATGTGTGACATTTCATCACAGAACTCGTGGCCAGAGAAAAATGGGATAATAATTGGTTGAAGTGGAAGCCATTCTGATTTAGCCAAACGCAAAATTATCAAGATTTGAACCATTTCATAATTACCGTCAGAGCAACTTAGTAAAACATTGCAGACAATTCAACTGGCGTGCCCATACGGATACGATCATATACATGAATATGGACTGTAAGGCTGGATCTAGATGGTATGCCGGGTGTGCAGCGGCACACCCAGAAGTTGTGTAGGCCAGTGGGATTAACTAATCCCTGGATAAAAAAACTCACCAGAGGTTTGCAGGCGGGGTGGAGATAGCGGCATCTGGATCTCCCGACGAGGAAGAACAACAACATCGATGGCGTCGACGCGTGAGAGGCGGGAGGGTGTTCGCCGTTCAGAGCCGACGGGTGGGGTGACCGTGATGCCGTGGGCTGAGGCGTCAGTGGTGATGGTAGTCACGGTACAGTATAGCAGTGTTACTAGTATAGTCGGTGGGACGCCGGGGAAGTGTTCGGCGACGACGGAAGTGGGATCGATGTAGAGAGGCGGCCTCCAACACTGCAGCAGGCGGAGGAGCTCCGTGGCGTGCTCGAGCGGTAGCGCTCGCAGAGGGAGGGGCGAGGCCAGGCTCTGCGGTGGAGGCAGAGGATGGTGGAGCATGGCGGGGTTGGGGCGATGCAGACCTGTGCGCGAGCGGAGGGAAGCGACAAGAGGTGCGGCGGCCGACGAAGACGGGCTCGGGAGGAGGGCGAGGACGAGGCCGGCGAGGAGGTTGAAACATCGGCGGGGCAGTTGCGGGCGAGGGCGCGGTGGCAGGGCCGGAGGACGGAGCGCCAGCGAGAGAGCTCGGAGACGCGTGCGGCCTGTAGAGAGGTGGGGAACACGGCACGCTCGCGGGGCTCGAGGTAGGGCAGCCGGAGACAGGGCACATGGAAAAATGCATCTAAATTTATTATCTTTACGGGCACTTCAATGTAAATGTTTCTAAAGTAGTATGTTTAGAGACATTTGGCAAATGCCTCGGTATCTTTAGGGCACAAAGCAAAATGTCTCTAAAGGTACTATCCTTAGGAGCACTTTCATGAAAATTCCTCTAAAGATAGTATATTTAGGGACACTTGGCAAAATGCTCTAAAGTTAGTATCTTTAGGAACACTTTAATGGAAATGACTCTAAATATAGTATCTTTAGGAGCACTTGGCAAAAATGCCCTAGATTGACACATTTAAAGGCATTTTTAGAAGTATGTCTAGCCAAAGTGCCCCTAAAGATGTACCGTGTACTAGTACTCTGCAGCTCGCCGGCAATCGTGTCGATCAATGTTGTAAGCAAAGGATGTGTACTTACCTCCGACATTGCTGAATGGGTGCGTGCTATATAGCGTGCATGGACATCTTTTCTCTCTTTGCATATTATATTGAACTTATGTTAGGTTCTTTCTCTTTCTGTCCACACTAATAAAAGATTTAGTTCCTAATTTGACACTTCGGTATCTTTTGAATTGGAAGTTCAATTTGTAAAACGCTTTAATATTTGGATTACTAAAAAGATAGCTTCAAAACAAGTCTAACATTGAATATATTTTAATATTATTTAAAAATCCAATTGTGAACCTTGATGATATTTTGAAAACTTTATGAAACCTGCTGAAAATATTTTGAAACTATATGAGCAAAGTAAATAGTAGAATATGATAATAATGAGTTGTGTTGTATATTACATATTACATTGCATTGCAATGAGCTCCAACAATTTTGTAAGTATATAGGTTTGTACAGACCCATATGTTTATCTAGCTTCATTATGATTTACCTGGGTCTATTGTGGATAATCTGTTTCAAACTTGGTTCATCAAATTTATAACTGATTGAAAATTGTTTCGGTGTTCAAAACATAAAATATAGCATGTTGTGGGGCACATGCCGTGCCTGTCGATGCCGCCACGTCCAGAGCAGGCAGGACGACACGAAAACGAAACAGTCAACCTATCTCGCATAAGGCAGACATTTCTAGCCAAATAAGGGTGTGTTCACATCACGACGGAAATCTAGACCATAGTAATAAGTACAGTTTGGCACTCCCTCCGACCCATATTAGTTGACTCTAATTTGGATGTATCTAGACACCCATATTAGTTGACTCTAATTTGGATGTATCTAGATTAGATACATCTAAATTAGAGTCAACTAATATGGGTCGGAGGGAGTACTAAAAAGCGGATCATACTCCAACACTATATAGCGCCTCACCGCAGCAAAGCAAGCAAACAAGAGTGAAAATCACAGGAATAAACATGCAGTAGCAAACAGGTGAAACTTGTACCGACGACCCACGTTATTCAACTGTCCCAGACTTAATCATACCATGAAGAAGAGCCCCGTCTCAGCCCATCGATGGACACAACATGGACATATCACTAGTGGAAACGAGGCTTTTCATTGATTCTGGAAAAGGCCTTTGGGGGACCGTACCAGCGTGGCCCGTGCGGTAAAAAGGAGCCCCCTTTAACACCGGTTCGTGCCACGAACCGATGTTAAAGGATCCTGCAATAGTGGCCCGCGCAGCTCCCCTTTAGGTGAAGCTGAATTTATAGGAAACCCACAGATAACCGCAAACATAATTAGGTATTAAATCCTGGACAGTACAACACTGCAGCGTGCCATGATGCATCACACGGTCTGAGAGAGTCACACGTACGTACTTGTTCTCCACCGCACGAATACAAAGACAATGGACACAAGGGTTTTCACATGCCCGCGAGTATCACATGGTCGTGCAGAAGGCTGACAGGGCCTCCAGTTCCGGGCTGCAACTGACTTTAGTCCCGGTTTTGGATCCGGAACTGTCAAAATGGGACTAAAGGCCCCTCCTCTAGTTCTGGCTCGCTACGGCCCGCACGATAACAGTCACGTGGTTGTTTCAGCGAGACGGGGGCAGACACCCTTTGGTCCCGGACCGTAACACCACAAGGAACTATACGGTTTTCTGCCGCGGCAGAGAATTGTGTGTTTCTCTGCTGCGGCAGAGATTGTGTATTTTCTTTCTTTTTGCCATTTCGTTCCTTTTTCGTTTTGTGTTTCGCTATAATTTCAAACATATATTTCAGTACACATATTCTATGCTACTACATACACAGTACACGTTGATGTATCTATATAATTAATTGATCCCTTGCAAGCATACATATAATGAATCATATCAAAAGGAAGAAATGTTTTGAAATTAAATGGTCATCGATGATATATATATCATATCAACTACATGGAGATCACTAGGGCATATTGAGTTCCACGTCATCCGCATAATGCTCTTCAAGTACATCAAGGACCTCCTTCATCATAAATCCCGCCAGCTCCTCTTGAATTGCTCGTATGCGCTGGTATGGCTCTAGTTTCTCCCGCAAACCATAAATATAATGTGAGTCAACTTTCCGCTCACTTGTCAACTCGCGGATTTACTCGCAGACGTAGTATCCACATAATAGAGTTCCTGGTGGCTGCTATAAACTCTTCACCATATTATAAGTTAGCTCCTCTTTGAATGGACCTAGTATTTTCTGTCTGAACCGTGTCCAACACGTGCTTGGCAAAGAAAATGAACAAAGAAGTTATTAGTTACTTGATATCAGGAAATGAAGGAAAGAGGCCGATATAATACGATAATGACTAAAATTACTTATCAAGCATTGCTTTTATGTCGCTCCACTGCTCTTATTCCCAACTTAATGAGTCGTGGACTTCAACTAGGGACTTGTCAACTTGAATGTTTAGCAAGATCCAGTGAAATCTGTGGACGTTTACATAACCATACATGCATAGCTCATCGATTAAGAAAAATAAGATATGTACAAGATAGAAACACTCACTTGAAGTTATAAGAAAATAGTATTTCCTTAACAAAATTATTCTCGGTTAAGAACCTGCACAGGTCTTCCTCCACGTCCTTGGGTGATTCTTTAACGTATATTCATTAACGATATATGGGTCAATGAACCCAACGTCATATCTTGTAGTTCTTTTGCATTCAAGCATCTTCGTTCTGCAGAATATAATATTATACAAAAGGATATATAGTTAGGATAATATATTAAATACAACGAACGAGCTGAGCTACAAACTTAATTATAGAAATAAATCACTTACAGACAGTAGCAACCAATGATAGATTTGTCGAGGGCGCACTGGTTGTATAACTGAAACAGTTCGGTCATTTGAACCTGTATCGAGTATGGTTTGAAGTGATGCTCCTTTCTAATGTCCACCGGAAACCAATCTTTCTGATGCTTTTTTCTGTTTGCGACATGTACCATTCGTGCAGATTTTGCATATGTGTGGATAGACGCGCCAGCTCCTCATTACTGACTAGAGGCTCCCCTTGGACATACTTCTGTACTATCTGACCCACTAGCGTATCTACATAGCCTAAATATTGACCAAGAGACATATTTGCTTCGTTAGCAAATGCCTTGGCCTTCGATACAGTGATGCCCATTAGTGCAGCATTTGTACGGGCTCTGGGGTCCATTATTTGCATGTACATATCCATTTTAGCTCTGAAGGCCTTGTCGAGGTCTGAAATGACTTTGAGCGGGGCGACTGATTGATTCTTCTGTGCTCCGAGCTAGGCAACTTGCTTCCCGCTTTTTGCACTTATGCTTTTTTTCTTCTTTGCTTGCTTAATAATCTCCCGGTCATAGTCTGATTCCAGATTCATCGATATCTGGGATGGTTGCTCAAGAAAGGACTTAACCCACTTTTTGGTTTTTGCATCATATACCGGCTTTGGCTCCGGCATTTTGGGTACAAAATGCATCTTAACTTGGGTATCCACATCCGCGTTAGTTTCCTCATCGGTCTTGTCATAAGGTATCTTTGGAAGAGTCGACAGGATATCGACTATCTTCGCCGTTTGACCTTTCTTCGATGTGGGGCGCAGGGGAGCGTCGACCTTCCGTTTCTTCGACGAGGTAGTAGTATTGCACGAAGGCGGAGGTGGAGATCGAGTATTGTGCGGAGGCGGAGATCGAGTTGATGTACTCCTGTTGCGGTGATAGTCAGCGGGGCGGGGTGGACTTGGAGGTTGACGATAATCGGGTTGGGGTGGACTTGGAGGTTGACGATATTTGATGCGTGGTGGACTTGGAGGTTGACGATCATCGGGGCGGGTGGACTTGAATCCTCGGAGTCGGTGGCCTTGGCGCCGAGCCTAGAAACTTGATGTACTTCTTATTCCATAGAATGATGTTGCGCTTGACATCTCCTAGTTTCGTAAGGCCTTCAGGCATAGCGATTTCAATCTCTAGGTCCGCAAAATCCTCCACTATGTCATCCACCGTGACACGAGCATAGCCAGGTGGAATCGGAAGTGAATGGTGGAGTGCTCCAGGTAGACAAGGTAAAGCAGTGCCGATCGCCACCTTGAATGACAGGTTGTTCATTGGCTGATGTATCTCACATTGTGCCATCTCTCTAACATCATCCACAGGGTAGCGAGGAGCCGGTGCATCATCCAGCAGTGCTTGATCATCTGCCCGGACCTCCGTGGAAGCCATGCTGCTTCTCCGGTGGCTAAGATCCAATGTAGGATCATTAGCCCGCGGGTGAGTTGACGACGGCCTTTGGCTAATTTATTGCATGAGGTTCTTCAGATCAGCTGGGTCCTTCTCTACCTTGGAGATCCGGTCTGCCTCCCGGTCCTTCTTTCTTTAACGGCTTCTGTAACTGGCATCGTACTGAGGAAACCCTTTCTTCCACGAGACACCGACGCCTTTGCCTCGTGTTCGTCCACCCTTTTCAGGATTCCCTAGGGCGCGTGTCAGCTCGTCGTTCTCTCTCTCGGGACGGAACAATCCCAATTGAGCATCGTTCATTGCTTGACCAAGGGCTTTGTCAACACCTGGATTTTTAATCCCAGATGCCTGTTATGCCATACATCGCAATCCCAGGATTACCATTTTTGCGAGACATAACGGATTTGGATACCACAGTACATCATCCATTACAAACCATACATAAGGTCTTACACAAATAAGGATCTCATGATCCAGTTCTTAATACAATTCAAGCAGCGGAAATACGTAATAATAAAGGTAGCGTAGGCGAAGCTCCATCTTTGGGGTCACAGGCAATGGTGACGATGGGAGATGATCCTATTTGTCGTAACCTTCCTGGGGTCCTTCGTCCTGGTACTCCTCTTCATAGTCTGGCCATGGGAATAGCTAGGGACAAAGCCATGAGTACTCTTTAAGTACTCGCAAACTAATACTAACAAGTGAAGGGGTTTTTTGTAGTAGGACACTAAGCCCTAGGGTTGTTTTGCAAAAAGCCAGATTTACCTCTACTAAGTTCAGAAGTAAGAAAAGTTAGTTGAAATTTTATAACTCCTAAGTGGGAACTTGAATTTCATATCACAACTCTGTTGTGGTCAAGTCAAAATCTCAATTCATTTCACAAGTCATTTTGAAAACATCTGACGGGGGAACAGTATGGCCACTCCAACAGTCCATAACCGCGGACGCGGCTATTCGAATAGTTTGACACTCTACAGAGATTGTACACTTTCACCACAACATTCGATACATCCGTCAGGAACAAATCCTGAATTCACCATACTCAGTATGCGGATAATCAATCCTAACCTTTCGATTACACGCCCTAGTATAGGCACCTCTCCTGTGAGTTTGGCCTCCCAACCATGACCAACTGTCATCTTCGGTACTGCACAGGTGGAAAATCTTCACAAGGTAGCCTCAGCTCAGACATTGGTCATGAGGGAACCCATACTAAAGTATATAAGTTTCCAGTCAAGACCTACCCAAATTTCGGGTATTATGGTTGTACGATAAATTTGGAATGGTATCACATCCAGACAACCATCAGTTTTATAAAGGGCTAAGGCTCATGCCTTAACATTTTCATTATCCAAATCATCTGGTGTTCGGAAACACATGTCAAAACATCTCAGTAGAATGACTCATCATTCTAAGGTTTTCATAACCGTTTTCCACCAAGTATTCCCATCTAAAGTTGATCAGGTTTTATGCTTAGCACTAGCATATACAAGTGGGGGTGAGTACTTATGAGGGGTGGTAAACAAGTGGAGTTTAACTAAGTTCAATCTCATGCATTAGGGTGACATCAAGATTATCTATCTTAGGCCAAATTTAATGCTCTTTATGCAACCTTCAATTATCTTCCTAGAATCTACAAGTCACTTAAGTATACTCTAAGTAATAGCTTTGATAAGAAATAAAGTATAAAGCTTGCAAGTAAAACTAGGAGGGGTATCAAGTGGGTATGATCACATATGCTTAAGGCATCTAGTGGTCATGGTAACAAGAAAGTATTAGCTTGCATCAGTATCAGTATAGGCTTGCTAAAGTAGAGTATCTTGCAAGGGTTAGCTTGCCTTGTGCAGAGCAGTGGTTGAAGTTCTCCTCGGCTTCTTCTTCGTAGTATCCTCCTTCCTCCTCATATCCTTGGTCGGTACTAGCATCTATAAATAAATACGAGGTACACAATCACCAAACAATACTTAACTACTTTCAATCATCACACAAAAGGGTTCTATAGATGATCTAGCATCATCACTAACATTCAAAATTAAAGCCTTTGTCTTATTTATTTTATTTTTAGAAAAGTAATTTCTACTCATTGAAAAACTACTTAAGATTTAATATTCTCCAACTCAAACATGGTATCATGTTGACACATGTCATCACCATATATTTCAGTACATGGGAATGTGATTTAAAGTGGTGTCACAATTTAATAAGGTTTACTATTTTATTTTAAATAAAATTAAGTGACTAGAAATGCCTATGTGGCATTCTTTTATTACTTGAACATTATTTCTATAAGTAAACCCATATGTTTTTATATATTCTGAAAGGTATGATCAAATGTGATTTTTGAGAGTTGGAATCAACTCAAAAGCTATTATGGTTGAAATTTGAAAAATGTTTGAATGCATAAAAGCTTTTGACTTGTTATTTTTACCAGGGTTGATCTATAGATCCAATTGATTTGAATCCAACGGGCTTGGATTAAGCATTTTAACACGTTTCTAAAAAAATTGGTTTCATGCAATTTGGTTCACTGAATCGATCTGGGTTGATTTTTGAAACTAGGTATAGAACTGGGTTTGAATAAAAATAGAAAAATCTAAATTCAAACGACTGGGCTGCGCGGGAAGGGTTATTGGGTCGGCCCAGTGTCACTCCGAAGCGCGGGGCACAACTGACAGGGGGGGGTCTACTGGTCAGTGGCTCATAAAATGTGAAGCGGTACGGGGCGATGTGGTGCGTTGGATTAGAATGAAGATCGACGGCTGAGGGTCGTCGTCGACGATGAACAAGTCACCGGCGAGCTCGAACCCTAGCGGCTCGGTGGGGGTGCATAGGGGGCATACCGGGACTCCAGTGGCGACGGCGAGGCGGGCAAACGACGAAGTCAACGACGGAGAACTCAGGGGTGGTCGCGGCAACTCCGGGAGTGGTCGAAATCAACGGCTCCCTTCTTCTCCAGAGGCGGCCTGCTCCGGCGCAATTCCGGCGAACTACTGCTCCTCGTGCTCTGGCTAAGGGATGGAATGATCAGTGAGATGAGGGGAGTGAGATGGTGTGAAGAATCGAGCGGGGGTCGTCTCCTTTTATAGGCTCGACGGCGAGACCGAGAGGGATGGGCAGGCGACGGTGGCGACACGGCTACGGGCGGCTAGAGGCATGGCTGCGGTTGGCGATCGACGGGTGGTCTCCTGGCGATGCTCTAGAGCTTAAATGCACGTGTAGGGGCGGTGGCAAATGGTCGGGAACACGCGATGCTCTGCGATGCAGAGGCGGCGAACTCCACGGCGAGCGGTGGCTACCGGGTACGGGCGGTGAAATGATCATGTCTAGTGGTCTCCTGGGACGGTGGGGTACATGCTGGCGGGCGGCAAAGGCTCGAGGTGGTCGGGTTGCGTGGGAACGGCGTGTGCTCTGCGGTGCACGTCGGCATGGTCGACAGCGGCATGGGCGTGGCGTTCCTGGCGGTTCTGGTCGATGTCTCCGAGCTAGGGCTGGTCGAGAGGGGGCAGTGAGGCATGGATTGCATGCTAGACAAGGTTGGCACGACTAGTTCTTCTCCTAGCCTGCTGTCCACACCGGGGTGACATTGGTGCTCTCGGCCTGCTCACCATTGATGGCATTGGCAAGCTCACAGTGGTGCCATAGGTTAGTTAAAGTTGCTAGATGATCTACTAAGGCTAGTTGTAACCAGAGAGGGAACAAGGTGTAGGGTTCGCAGCATAGAAAACAAAAAATTTCCTACGATGGGAACTATGTACCAAGATCTATCTACTAGATACAAACAACGGGCGGATGTATATCCGTAGAGAACATACCCTTGAAGACCGACAAAGCTTAACGAGTTCAACTCGTGGTTGATGTAGACGATCTCTTACCGATCTCAAGATCGAGAGGAAGTCCTAGCGCCGCAAAGCAGCAGTGCATCCATGCTCGCACACACGTACAAGACACCGGGCAACCCCCGCCTCCTCGCTCCAGCGATGCAGCGGAAGCACAACCCTTTCTTGCCGAATAGCCACCGGGAACATGTATCTCGCTAGTCCGAGACCATGGGGGATAAATTCTAGAGGGGGAGAGAGATCCTTCACGAGGAGGTGTGAGAGACAAGTGAGAGGAGGGGCTCATTTTATAGGAGGAGGGGGGGAACCCCAAGGGGGTGGCCGGCGCATGGGGCTGCCCCATTTCCCTCCCCTCTTCATGTGGGTGGACACTCCACTCACAAAATTCCTTTAAATTCCTTCCACTCAAAATCCCACTCAAACATGCCATTAAATTTCCACCAAATTTAATGCAAACTCTCATTAAATAAAACTCTTTTATTTTATTCAGAATTTTGTCAATTACTTTAATGACAAACACTCACAAATAACCCCTTGCTAGAATTCCATTTCACATGCATAACCAATTTATGCAATTTCACCCGAAAACCTGTTTCGGTATCTAGTGAAATAAATTCCTGCGCTTGTTTATTCTTTCGGCATGAAACATTTGCTCCAACTGGATGCCAGTGTCCCTTAAGTGTGTCACCCTACGGTTCGCAAATAATGCGGACATGATCGAGACCCTTCTTCGATCAATAATCAGTAGCGGGACCTGGAGATCCATACTGACTCCCACACATTCAACGATGACTTTTCCTGTGATCGTCGGAACCTTTTACGATTGTATCTTAATCCCTTTGTTTCACGATATATTACATGTCCGAGATTCGATCATCGGTATCTCCATACCTAGTTTGATCTCGTTACTGACATGCACTCTTTTCTCGTTCCCGTGATATAACATTCTGGTGCTAAAATCACTTGCTTGCAAGCTAACCAATGTGATATCACCGAGAGGGCCTAGAGCATATATATCTGTCATCGGGATGAACAAATTACACTCTTGATCCATGATTATCAACATAACACTTTAGTAGCTTTGAAGCCATCTTTATAATCACCCAGTTACGGTGTGACGTTTGATGTCAACAAGAAACTCTTCCGGTGTTAGTGATTGGCATGATCTCATGGTCTAAGGATTAGGACTACTTCGTAAGTTGTTTATAGAAATATAAACTCAATGACTTTGATCGTAATGCTATACTTCGGATGAATGTTCTTCACACCATTACACTAATGTTGTGATCTCGTTATTAACAACATCCAATGTCTATGATCAGGAAACTATGATCATCTTGTTAATCAACGAACTAGTTTATGAGAGAGGCATAACTAGGAAATTTCTGTTTGTTTATTAAACACACATGTATTAACGTTTCCGTATTAATACAATTATAGCATGCAAAATAAACATCTATCATATACTTGGAATACACATAATAAACATTTTATTATTGCCTCTCAGGGCATATTCCCTTCAGTCTCCCACTTGCACTAGAGACATAATCTAGTTACATTGTGATGTATCTAACACCCATGGAGTTCTGGTGTAGATCATGTTTTTCTCTAGGGAGAGTTTTAGTCAACGGATCTGCTACATTGAGATCCGTATGTACTTTACAAATCTTTATATATCCATCCTTGACATGCTCGCGGATGGAGTGAAACCGGCGCTTAATATGCTTGGAATGCTTGTGAGACCATGGCTCTTTGGCATTGGCAATGGCACCATTGTTGTCACAATAGATCACCATTGGGTCCAACGCGTTTGCAACCACACCTAGTTCGGATATGAACTCCTTCATCCAAACTGCTTCCTGAGCCGCTTCTGAAGCAGCAACATATTCTGCCTCCGTTGTTGATCCCGCCACCACAGGTTGTTTGGAGCTCCTCCAACTAACCGCTCCGCCATTCATGAGAAATACGTATCCGGATTGAGACTTAGAGTCATCTAGATTGGTGTCAAAGCTAGCGTCGACATAACACTTAGCGACGAGCTCTTCTTCACCTCCGTATACAAGAAACATATCCTTAGTTCTTTGTAAGTACTTAAGGGTATTCTTGACCGCTTTCCAGTGTTCCGAACCTGGATCCGATTGGTACATACTAGTCAAACTAATAGCATGTGCCACATCCGGTCTTGTACATAGCATGGCGTACATTATAGAGCCTATGGCTGAAGCATAGGGGACCTTGTCCATTATCTCTCTTTCTTCCGCCGTAGCCGGACTTTGAGTCTTACTCAATGTCGTGCCTTGTGTCATAGGTAAGAACCCCTTCTTACTATCTTCCATTTTAAACTTCTTTAAAATCTTATCAAGGTATGTACTTTGCGATAGCCCTATTAGGCGCCTAGATCTATCTCTATAGATCTTTATGCCTAATATGTATGACGCTTCACCTAGGTCCTTCATTGAAAATTTGCTGTTTAGATAACTTTTAACACTGTTTAAAAGATCTATATAATTTCCGATCAATAATATGTCATCCACATATAATATCAGAAATGCCACATTGCTCCCACTCACTTTCTTGTAAATACAAGCTTCTCCATAAGTTTGGACAAATCCAAACTCTTTGATCACCTCATCAAAGCGGAGATTCCAACTTCGTGATGCTTGCTTCAATCCATAGATGGATCGCTGAAGCTTGCACACCTTGTTAGCATCCTTAGGATCGACAAAACCCTTTGGTTGTATCATATACAACTCTTCTCAATATTACCATTGAGAAACGCGGTTTTGACATCCATCTGCCATATCTCATAATCGAAATATTGAGCAATTGCTAACATAATCCTAACTGATTTTAGCATCGATACGGGAGAGAATGTCTCATCGTAGTCAACTCCTTGAATTTGTCGAAACCCCTTTGCAACAAGTCGAGCTTTATAGACGGTTATATTACCATCAGCATCAGTTTTCCTTTTGAAAATCCATTTGTTCTCCACGGCCTTTCGGTCGTGAGGTAAGTCCACCAAGTTCCAAACTTGATTTTCATACATGGATTTCATCTCGTATTTCATGGCTTCTAACCATTTGTTGGAATCCGGGCTCATCATCGCTTCTTCATATGTCACAGGGTCATCATTTTCATCAACCATGAAATTCATGACAGGATTTCCGTACAGCTCGGGAGCTGCACGCGTCCTGCTAGACCTGCGAGGTTCGGTAGTACTCTCTTTCGGAGTTTCATGATCATTATCATTAGTTCCCTCTTCAACAGGTGAAGCCAACTCCGGAACAACTTCCGGCGCTGCGCTACTCGCCATACTTTGAAGAGAAGGTTCAATAACCACTTCGAGTTCTACCTTCCGACTACTCACACCTTTCGCGAGAAACTCTTTCTCTAGAAAGGATCCATTCTTGGCAACAAAAACCTTGCCCTCGGATCTGTGATAGAAGGAATACCCAATAGTTTCCTTAGGGTAACCTATGAAGACGCATTTTTCCGCTTTGGGTTCGAGTTTATCCGGTTGAAGTTTCTTCACATAAACATCGCATCCCCAAACTTTAAGAAATGACAGCTTAGGTTTGTTTCCAAACCACAATTCATACGGTGTCTTTTCAACGGATTTAGATGGTGCCCGATTTAAAGTGAATGCAGCAGTTTCCAGTGCATAGCCCCAAAATGACAACGGCAAGTCCGTCAGAGACATCATAGATCGAACCATATCTAATAAAGTACGATTACGACGTTCCGACACACCATTTCGCTGTGGTGTTCCGGCAGGTGTGAGTTGTGAAATAATTCCACACTCTTTCATGTGAGTGCTAAACTCGTAACTTAGATACTCACCTCCACGGTCGGACAGTAGAAATTTGATCTTTCCATTACGATGATTTTCCACTTCATTCTGAAATCCCTTGAACCTTTCGAAGGTTTCAGACTTGTGTTTCATCAAGTAGATATAACCGTATCTACTCAAATCATCCGTGAAAGTAGCAAAATAACGATATCCACCTCGCTCCGACACACTCATTGGACCACATATATCAGAATGTATGATTTCCAATAAATCTGTCACCCGTTCCATTGAACCGGAAAATGGCGTTCTAGTCATCTTGCCCATAAGGCATGGCTCACATGTATCAAATGATTCATAATCAAGTGATTCCAAAAGTCCATCCGAATGGAGCTTCTTCATGCGTTTAACGCCAATATGACCTAGACGGCAGTGCCACATATATGCGGATATATCATCATTAAGTTTAATCCTTTTAGCATCAACATTATGAATATGTGTAACATTATTATCGAGATCCAAAAGAAATAAACCATTCATCATCGGTGCATGACCATAAAAGATTTCATTCATATAAATGGAACAACCATTGTTCTATGATTTAAATGAATAACCACTTCGCATCAAACACGATCCAGATACAATGTTCATGCTCAGTGCAGGCACCAGATAACAATTATTCAAGTTTATTACTAGTCCCGATGGCAAGTGGAGAGGCAGCATTCCGACGGCGATCACATCAACGCTTGATCCATTGCCGACACGCATCTTGACCTCACCCCTTTCTAGCGGTCGCTTGTTCCGCAGCCCCTGATTCGAGTTACAAATATTAGCAACTGAACCGGTATCAAATACCCAGGTGCTACTGCAAGCACTAGTCAAGTACACATCAATAACATGTATATCATATATACCTTTGTTTGCCTTGCCGGCTTTCTTGTCTGCCAAATACTTGGGGCAGTTGCGCTTCCAGTGGCCAGTCCCCTTACAATAGTAGCACTCGGTATCAGACTTAGGTCCAACTCGGGGTTTCTTTTCAGGCACGGCAACAGGCTTGCTGCCCTTACTTCCCTTCCGTTTTCCCTTCTTGTCTTTCTTGAAACCAGTGTTCCTATTGATCATCAACACTTGATGTTCCTTTTTGATCTCCACTTCTGCAGTTTTAAGCATTGACAGAAGCTCGGGGAGAGACTTCTTCATGCCTTGCATATTATAGTTCATCACGAAGCTCTTATAGCTAGGTGGCAGAGACTGCAGAACACGATGGATGCCTAAGTCAATGGGAATCGATATTCCCAAGGACACAAGCTTATCGGCATAACCCGACATCTTGAGTACATGCTCACTAACGGAGCTGTTCTCTTCCACCATGCAGCTAAAGAACTTTTCTGAAGCGTTGTAGCTCTCTACAGCAGCATGTGTGTCGAAAATCATTTTCAACTCACTCATTGTATCAAAAGAATTGCCGTTTTCGGAACGCTTTCGAAGTTCCGGCTCTAGCCCATACAATATGCCGCAATGAACTAAGTTGTGGTCCTCCTGACGAGTCTGATAGACATTCTTCTCCTCGTCAGGGGCATCCTCAAAAGGTGGGGGGCCTAACGGCGCTTCTAGCACATATTGCTTTTGTGCAGCAGAGAGGATAATCCTCAAATTCATGGCCCATTCGGTAAAGTTGCTACTGTTCGTTGCAAGTTTCTCTTTCTCCATGAACACATTGAAATTAAAAGCAGGTGGTGCCATCTACAACAGAATTTGTAAAGTTTAGACTAAGTGTATGATAGATTGAGTTCAACTAATCCATATTACGAATGAACTCCCACTCAAAAACGACATCCCTCGTGCCTTTTTGGTGACTACATGAACCAAATCCACTACACCAAGTCTGATCATCACGTGAGTCGGTGTAGCTTCAAAGGCGAGCATCAAATGGGCATCATATCTACTATATGACTCATGCTTAACCTTTCGGTCCGTGTTCCGAGGCCATGTCTGTACATGCTAGGCTCGCCAAGTTAGAACCTTAGTATTCGCGTGTGTAACTGTTTTACACCCGAAATATGGTCGTGGATCCAAGAACACCCGATCATCACGTGATGTCTTGGAGCGACGAAAACATAATCGGTGCATACTAAAGGAAGAACACATTCTTATCTTGATATTTAAAAGAGGGATCATCTTATTATGCTAACAAAGCGCTAAACAAGCAATATAAGATGCAATCAAACATCACATGTTTATTAGTGAAATGATATGGTTCCCGCATATGATCTCTATCATGTGCATCGTGGTATGATCACTATCATACCTATATGTGTAAGTCCAAGGTCTATGGAGATTACACGTTATGTATGTTGTAAGAGAATCATTGCATACTTCTACTTACAACATCACCATATCATAACACTAGCCCAGCAACAATCTAAACTAGACGCCTCTCATTTATCCATTGCAAGTTTTGCGTGGCTTAGGGCTTTCGAGATAGAACCGTTCTTACCTACGAACATGAACCACAACGAGGATAACCAAATTGTTGACAACTAGTTGCAAAATAGATATTGACTATAGTAGGAGAGACAGACACCCGCTAGACACTTATGCAAACTAGTTGCATGTCAAGCGTGGAACAGGTCTCATGTGCGAGGACATGTAAAGTTTGTCCGGGCCGCTTCATCCCACTATGCCACCAATATCCAAAATTACAACTAAGGAGCAACAACATGATCATCATCGCCCACATACTCATATGTGTACTACCCGTGTAAAGCATCTACGCATAGATCCGGCTCTGATACCACTGTAGGGTTCGCAGCATAGAAAACAAAATTATTCCTACGATGGGAACTATGTACCAAGATCTATCCACAAGATACAAACAACGGGCGGATGTATATCCGTAGAGAACATACCCTTGAAGACCGATAAAGCTTAACAAGTTTGCCGATCTCTTGCCGATCTCAAGATCGAGAGGAAGTCCTAGCGCCGCAAAGCAGCAGCGCATCCGTGCTCGCACACACGTACAAGACACCGGGCAACCTCCGCCTCCTCGCTCCAGCGATGTAGCGGAAGCACAACCCTTTCTTGCCGAATAGCCACCGGGAACATGTATCTCGCTAGTCCGAGACCATGGGGGATAAATTCTAGAGGGGGAGAGAGATCCTTCACGAGGAGGTGTGAGAGACAAGAGAGAGGAGGGGCTCCTTTTATAGGAGGAGGGGGGAACCCCAAGGGGGTGGCCGGCGCATGGGGGCTGCCCCCTTGCCCTCCCCTCTTCATGTAGGTGGACACTCCACTCACAAAATTCCTTTAAATTCCCTCCACTCAAAATCCCACTCAAACATGCCATTAAATTTCCACCAAATTTAATGCAAACTCTCATTAAATAAAACTCTTTTATTTTATTCAGAATTTTGTCAATTACTTTAATGACAAACATTCACAAATAACCCCTTGCTACAATTCCATTTCACATGCATAACCAATTTATGCAATTTCACCCGAAAACTTGTTTCGGTATCTAGTGAAATAAATTCCTGCGCTTGTTTATTCTTTCGGCATGAAACATTTGCTCCAACTGGATGCCAGTGTCCCTTAAGTGTGTCACCCTACGGTTCGCGAATAATGCGGACATGATCGAGACCCTTCTCCGATCAATAATCAGTAGCGGGACCTGGAGATCCATACTGACTCCCACACATTCAACGATGACTTTTCCTGTGATCGTCGGAACCTTTTACGCTTGTATCTTAATCCCTTTGTTTCACGATATATTACATGTCCGAGATTCGATCATCGGTATCTCCATACCTAGTTTGATCTCGTTACTGACATGCACTCTTTTCTCATTCCCGTGATATAACATTCTAGTGCTCAAATCACTTGCTTGCAAGCTAACCAATGTGATATCACCGAGAGGGCCCAGAGCATATCTATCTATCATCGGGAAGAACAAATTACACTCTTGATCCATGATTCTCAACATAACACTTTAGTAGCTTTGAAGCCATCTTTATAATCACCCAGTTACGGTGTGACGTTTGATGTCAACAAGAAACTCTTCCGGTGTTAGTGATTGGCATGATCTCATGGTCTAAGGATTAGGACTACTTCGTAAGTTGTTTATAGCAATATAAACTCAATGACTTTGATCGTAATGCTATACTTCGGATGAATGTTCATCACACCATTACACTAATGTTGTGATCTCGTTATTAACAACATCCAATGTCTATGATCAGGAAACTATGATCATCTTGTTAATCAACGAACTAGTTTATGAGAGAGGCATAACTAGGAACTTCCTGTTTGTTTATTAAACACACATGTATTAACGTTTCCGTATTAATACAATTATAGCATGCAAAATAAACATCTATCATATACTTGGAATACACATAATAAACATTTTATTATTGCCTCTCAGGGCATATTCTCTTCACAAAGTTGGCCTAAAACACTGCTCAACATAGTGTTTTTGATTTTGTTGATTTGAATCTGCAACCTGTTTGATGAAATGCCCGCATGAACTTAAGTTTTGAATTTTGAAAAGATTTTTGGTGGGTGTGCTAGGCATGTACTGGGGAGTCTGTGGATGCTTGGGTTTTGAAAATTGAGTTGGTCTGAGTGGTTTTTGAAATACTGGGATCTTCCCATATGAAATAGATTCAATTTTAAACTGTCATTTAAACTAAGCATTTGAATGTTTTTGGATGATCACAAAGTGGTACTTGGTACCTTATTATGAGTACTATCAAGGGGTGCAAAGATCCATACATGTTTCTGTTGAATTTTGAAAATTAGAGATAGCCAAATTAGGCATGGGAGTTAAATTGGCCAAAGTGACCATTCACTTAATTTATTTGTTTTGACTTGTTTGTCTTTGGGAAAAGTTTGGGGATTGTTTAGATGATGTGTATTTCACCTAAGAATCATTTTACAAGAAAAGAAACACAGAATCATGGCAATTCAAAAGAATCCAAATTTCAATACACACACATATGAATGCTTTTATATTTTTAGTTGGAAAAGTTTTTGTTAACCCTAAATTTGGTGATTAGAGTTTGATGATCCAAGTTTAATATTTTTGGGATGTTATAGGCTTCAGAGAGTTTTAGAATTTTTTCATGAAATAATGTCTTCCCTATTTCTGCGTCCAACGATCCCCCGCGCCCATACCACTAGTGCTTTGACCTCTCGGGCCATCCATTTGTACCAGGACTGACGCCTCTAGCCCTCATGCCCTTCTCCATAGTTTCCCACTTAGGGACGACACTCTTGTAGCCACCTTTCCCCATTTTATGATGGTATTTCTTTTGGGCAGCATTTAACGCATTCTTTGCCGACTTTGCCTTTGCTTTATCAGATTGCTTGTACGTTACAAAATCGGGCCACTATTCTCTCAACTTCTCGTTTGCTCCTTTGAAGTCTGGAGTTTTCTTTTTCGCGACATATTTCGCGTATAAACTTTTCTTGTGGTTCTGGTACAGTTCGGCCATCTTGCTCAAAGCCCACTCCTTGACTTTCGCTCTTTTTTCAAGCCCACCCGGCCTTGGGGTAATACCATCTGCCTCAAATTCTTCATACTCTGAAGGTAGTATGAAATGCGTTATGATCTTCTGCCAAAGGTCATCTTTGGCATCATCCGTGACATAGCTGTTGGATTCTTCACCGAGTTTCTTTGACTTATTCCATTCTTGGATGGTGATCGGCAGGTTGTCCCTAACAAGCACCCCACATTGATTTGTAAACCTCCTCCAGTGCTTCTCTGGAGCAATCAGTTCACCATCATCATCTATTTCTTTGATGGTGTACCTCTGATTACCATCCAACTTTTTGTTTGGCCCTCGTTTCATTTGAGTTGTCGATTGATTCGATCCGGTAGGCTAAAAGAAGAAGAGAGAGTGATTAATATATATATATATATTGATATATCTAGATCAATTAATGAATATAGGTAACACGAGGATTTATATATATGTACCTCGCCGGATCCTATCGAGGGCCATCATTATTGTTGTTATTTGTTTGCCCTTCGTCAATCCAGTCTTCCCCTTGGTATATCAGGTTTTCCTCTAGTCCATCACCGGATGGATTCAGATATGAGGAAATCTCTTCCTCGAGCAAAATATCTTCACCGGTAGTAATATTAAGAGGAATTTCACCTCTTATCATGCCATGAAGAAAACCTTCACCAATGCGACCAGGATCACCGAATGGATCCATGACTTAATTAACTATAACAGAAAGAGAGTTAAACGGGTTACAAAAATAATAACCTTAATAACTAAAACAATAAACCTAATAACTAAAACAAAAAAACAATAACCCTAATATTATTTGTGGTAAAACAATAATCCTAATAACTAAAACAAAAAAATAACCCTAATATTATTTGTGGTAAAACAATAATCTTAATAACTAAAAAAAACAATAACCCCTAATTAATAACCCTAATATTATTTATGGTAAAACAATAATCCTAAAAACTAAAACAAAAAAAATAACCATAATTAATAACCCTAATATTATTTGTGGTAAAACAATAATCCTAATAACTAAAACAAAAAAACCTAATTAATAACCCTAATATTATTTGTGGTAAAACAATAATCCTAATAACTAAAATAAAAAACAACCCTCGAGCTCACCAACACCGGCGGCACCACGTACGTCGACGGCGGCACGACGAGGCAGCGGCGTTGCGGGTGGCGGCACGGCGGGGCGGCGCGCGGCAGCACGGAACGGCGGAGCGGCGGCACGGCGGAGCGGCGGAGCATGCACGGTCAGAGACGAGGGCGGCGACGCGGTGGAATGGGTGGTCAGCACCTCCCCTGCGTTTTCTCTTCGTCGGCGCCTCATCTTCGTCTTCGTCGAGAAATGCTAAGTGCTGGGCAGCACCTCCCCTGGCGCGCAGTATATAAAGTGGCAGACATTTTGTCCCGGGCTAAGCCACCGCCCGCGACTAGAGGTTCTCTAGTCCCGGGCCGTTGCTTACCCCGCGACTAAAGGCCCTACCTTTAGTCGCGGGTTAAACCACGACCCGAGACTAGTGTGTTTTTCGGCCGCTTCGTTTTCGCGCGAGCGGGCACCCTCTAGTTCCGGGTCCAGCCACAACCCACGACTAGTTTATTTTTTGTAAATTTTCTTTTTTTAATTCAAATCAAATATATAACTTTGAAAAATCATATCTCCTATTGTAAAAATCCAAATAAAATAAATAATATGTCTATTATTGTCAGAAAAATATAAAGAATCTTAATATAATATCCATACATCTGTTTGCATCATTTATAAATTATTTCATTTGTAAATTTTCTTTTTTTAATTCAAATCAAATATAAAACTTTGGAAAATTATATCTCCTATTACAAAAATCCAAATAAAACAAATAATATATCAATTATTATAAGAAAAAATATAGAGAATCTTAATATAATATACATACATATGTTTGCATCAATTATAAATTATTTTATTTGTAAATTTTCTTTTTTTTAATTCAAATCAAATATAAAACTTTGGAAAATCATATCTCCTATTGTAAAAATCCAAATAAAACAAATAATATGTCTATTATTATCAGAAAAATATAAAGAATAATAATATAATATCCATACATCTGTTTGCATCATTTATAAATTGCTTCATTTGTAAATTTTCTTTTTTAATTCAAATCAAATATAAAACTTTGGAAAATCATATCTCCTATTGTAAAAATCCAAATAAAACAAATAATACGTCTATTATTATCAGAAAAATATAAAGAATCTTAATATAATATCCATACATCTGTTTGCATCATTTATAAATTGTTTCATTTGTAAATTTTCTTTTTTTAATTCAAATCAAATATAAAACTTTGGAAAATCATATCTCCTATTGTAAAAATCCAAATAAAACAAATAATATGTCTATTATTATCAGAAAAATATAAAGAATCTTAATATAATATCCATTTAGTCCCGGTTGTAGTCACTAACCGGGACTAAAGATATTTCTCGCCATTTCCCACCGCTTCCCGCCAAGTTTTCCCGTCCTTTCCTTTTCACTAGAGCTTTTATTCTCGGTTGTAGTCACTAACCGGGACTAGATATATTTGCCGCCATTTCCCACCGCTTCCTGCCAAGTTTTCCCGCCCTTTCCCTCTATATCTAGGGCGATCGCGCCATGGGTATCCACACATCCACACCTTCCTCACTCACAACAATGGATAGCGCCTACTGGGCCATTCTAACCCTCGAGGAGACCGAGGCGCTGTGCGCCTCCAGCTACCCTTGTCCACCGGGCTACCGCCCGCCCGCCGGCTAGATGCTGAGCGCTGGAGGGGTTCCTTTCCCTCCTGTCCCTCAAGGTTCCGCATGCCAGGCAGCCATCACGAACCACTTCTACCACGAGATCACGCCAGAGCAGTGGATGTATCCCTAGTGGGATCCCGACAACTACGACACCTGGAATGCCTTCTTCGCTAACCGGCAGGAAAGGGAGATCGCCAGGTACGAGGGTGATGGCCCGCCCCCAGTGAACCACAAAGAAGCCGTCCGTCGTCTGTGGTGGGCGAACCGTACTATCATCAGCGTGATGCGCTACATCGCCGGGGGAGACCATCCTCGCCTGCGGTGCCCACAAGTCCACCCGCCATAGAGCCACAAGAAGGCCCCTCCCCCACTCGGTGTAGTGGCATCGTCTTCCAGGAGACCCCTCCCCCGCCCATCGTGAATCTGAGGCCGGAGTGGCAGGAATCAACCGCGACTGAAGGGATTGCGGTAGACTGGGCCAGGCAGCACTAATAATAGGGGTGAGTGTCGGCATTATGTCGTGCATCTTGTACCTTGTCCCAGATGGTGTCACCAACCGGGACTAAAGATGAACCTTTAGTCCCGGTTGGAGACACCAACTGGGAAAAAACATGAGTCAGCACTAATAATAGGGGTGAGTGTCGACATTATATCGTGAGTGTCGACACTATGCCGAGCTGCTTGTACTATAAATAGGCATCCTTGTGAGTCCAGTCCTCTAGCTAGTTTGAGGCATCTCCAAGATGGTTTTCGAGAGCAGGGACACCACTATGGGTAGCTTGAGGGAGATGCCGCTGGAGCCCAGTCCTCCGGCATCTCCAACAAGCTGGACATAGAGGCACTCCCTAATATGTGAAACTAGCTAGTTAGCTCCTAGGCGTATTGATCTAGTTAGAGAAGTTACAAGCTGCAAGATGGTGTGCGAGAGCAGGGACACCACTACGGCCATAGGGAGATGCCGCCGGAGCCCAGTCCTTCGACATCTCCAAGAAACTGGTCATAGAGGCACTCCCTAATATGTGACTATAAGCGTTTGGATATTAGATCTTAATGGTAAGTACGAATCGGGACTAAAGGCCCCCTTTAGTCCCGGTCCATCCACAAAACGGGACTAACATACTCAAGATGGTTTGCAGACAACACTATAAAAATGGGCACAGGGAGCACCTTCATTCATAAAATGTTACAATTATTACACATCATTTCTTCGCGTGTGTCCCTTTATGATTCCTCCGTATCCATGGAGCATCTTCATTCATTAACATGATGCTTGGGTCATCCTTCATTGCGAAGGGCGGAATTTCATGAAAATTATCACAATCTTCTGACATGTCTGTCTTGTCCTCCACTCCCACGATGTTTATTTTTCCTGAAATAACTATGTGGCGCTTTGGCTCATCGTCTGATGTATTATTTTGCTTATTTTTTCTTTTTCTAGGTTTGGTAGACATGTCCTTCACATAGAAAACCTGAGCCACATCATTGTCTAGGACGAATGGTTCGTCTAAGTACCCAAGATTGTTGAGATCCAACGATGTCATTCCGTACTTCTTGTCTACCTCAACCCCTCCTCCTGTCAGCTTGACCCATTTGCACCGAAATAAGGGGACCTTAAAATTAGGTCCATAGTCAAGTTCCCATATCTCCTCTATGTAACCATAATATGTGATCTTTGACCCATTGTTGTTTGTTGCATCAAAGCAGACACCACTGTTTTGGTTGGTGCTCTTTTTATCTTGGGCGATCGTGTAAAATGTATACCCATTTATCTCGTACCCTTGGAAAGTCGATATAGTCGAAGATGGTGACCTAGACAACAAGTATAGCTGATCTCCAAGAGTGTTGTTTTTTATGAGATGTTGCAACCAACCGCCAAAACTCTTCATGTGTTCATCTCTAATCCAAGAGTCATGCTTTCCAGGGTTGTTGGAGCGTAAAATTTTCTTGTGTTCCTCGATATACAGGGATCCAAGATAGAATTTTGTAGAACCGTGTAATATGCTTCGGTGTAAGAATGTTCGTCCCTGCATATTATTGATTTCCTTCCTAGAGTACCCTTTCCACTCAGTCTCCCCTTATACTGCGATTGAGGAAGACCAATCGTCCTAAGGTCAGGAACGAAGTCAACACAAAACTCAATGACCTCCTCTGTTCCATATCCCTTGGAGATGCTTACTTCTGGCCTAGCATGGTTACGCACATATTTCTTTAAGATTCCCATGAACCTCTCAAAGGGAAACATATTGTGTAGAAATAGAGGACCGAGAATGGAAATCTCTTCGACTAGGTGAACCAGTAGGTGCGTCATAATATTGAAGAAGGATGGCGGGAACACCAACTCGAAACTGACATGACATTGGACTCATTCTGTAACCGTGGTAGATCTTCAGGATTGATTATCTTCTGAGATATTGCATTGAGGAATGCACATAGCTTCACAATGGGTACTCGAACATTATCCGGTAGAAGCCCCCTCAATATAATCAGAAACATTTGCGTCATAATCATGTGGCAGTCATGAGACTTTAGGTTTTGCAACTATTTTTCTGCCATATTTATTATTTCCTTTATATTCGAGGAGAAGCCAAACAGGACCTTAATACTTCTCGGGCATTCAAAAAATATTTCCTTCTCTTGTTTGGTAAGAGCATAGCTGGCATGACCTTGAAACCATTCTGGATGCAGGCCATATGGGTCTTTCATATGTTGATGGTCCTTTCGTGCTTCCGGTGTATCTTTTGTCTTCCCATACACGCCCCTGAAGCCTAGTAGGTTCATGCAAAGATTCTTCATCACATGCATCACATCGACTGCAGAGCAGACCTCTAAGAATTTCCAATATGGTAGCTCCAAAATATATATTTCTTCTTCCACATGGGTGCGTGTCCGTCAGCATCCTTCGGAACAGATTTTCCGCCAGGACCCTTTCCAAAGTTTACTATTTGATCCAAATCTTTGACCATATCAAATATATCAGCACCAGTACGCTCCTTAGGCTTGGTCTGGTGATATGCCAGACCGTTGAAATGCTTGCATTTCTTTCTTAAGGGATGCTTGGCCAAAATAAATCGACGATGCCCATTGTACACATTCTTCTTACAATGTTCCAAATATATACTTTAGTCTCATATAAACAGTGTGTGCATGCATTGTATCCCTTGTTTGACTGTCTTGAAAGGTTACTAAGAGCAGGACAATCATTGATTGTTATGAAAAGCAATGCTCAGAGGTCAAATTCTTCCTGCTTGTGCTCATCCCACACGCGTATACCGGGTTCGTTCCAACTGTAAAAGTTCTTCAACTAATGGCTTTAGGTACACATCAATGTCATTGACGGGTTGCTTCGGACCTTGGATCAACACTGGCATTATAATGAACTTCCGCTTCATGCACAACCAAGGAGGAAGGTTATATATGCATAGAGTCACGGGCCAGGTGCTATGACTGGAGCTCTGCTCCCCAAAAGGATTTATGCCATCTGTACTTAGACCAAACCTTAAACTCCTTGCGTCATCTGCAAAGTCCGGATACTTTCTATCGATTTTTCTCCATTGCGACCCATCAGCGGGGTGTCTCAATATCCCGTCTGACTTACGTTCCTCTTTATGCCATCGAAACAACTTGGCGTGCTCTTTGTTTCTGAATAAGCGTTTCAACCATGGTATTATAGGACCATACCACATCACCTTGGCAGGAACCCTCTTTCGGAGGGAGGGGGTCTCCCTCAACGTCACTAGGGTCATCTCGTCTAATCTTATACCGAAGTGCACTGCATACCGGACAGGCATCCAAATTCTCGTACTCCTCACCGCGGTAGAGGATGCAGTCATTAGGGCAAGCATGTATCTTCTGAACCTCTAAACCTAGAGGGCAGACAACCTTCTTTGCTTCGTACGTATTGGCGGGCAATACGTTATCTTTTGGAAGGATATTTTTCATCATTTTCAGCAACTTTTCAAATGAGGAGTCAAGTATAGCACACTCAGCCTTCCATCGCAGCAATTCCAGTATGCTGCCCAACTTTTTTAGACCATTTTCGCAATTTGGGTATAACAACTTTTTGTGATCCTCTAACATGTGATTGAACTTCTCCCTCTCCTTTTTATTTTCACAGTCTCTTCGTGCATCGGCAATGGTCCGACCAAGATCATCAACGGGTTCATCATGTGTCTCTTCTTCATCCTTCCCTTCAGCATCCCCCATGGAAGTATCTCCATACTCAGGGAAACCATGATAGTTGTCATCCTCCTCTTCTTCTTCATTGTCTTCCATTATAACCCCTCTCTCTCCATTCTTGGTCCAACAATTATAACTGGATATGAAGCCGGACTTCAACAGGTGGATGTAAAGGGTTTTTGAGTCAGAGTAATCCTTCTGATTCCTACATCCACTACATGTACAGAATACAAAATCATTGCGCTTGTTTGCATCAGCAACACAGATGAATTCATGCACGCCATTAATGAACTCGCCAGAGCGTCGGTCAGTACCGTACATCCATTTCTGGACCATCTGCATTATAGTAAAAGTATATCAAAAAATATTACACAACATGATAAAATTATTACAAGTTATATTGAGAGCTTCTAGATCATTAATTTTGAATTTTGAAAAATTTACATGCACCAATTAGTGAATTGGAGAAAACAATTAACATGATAAATGTGGAGTTTTTTTATTATTGTTCTATCATTGAAAACCTCATTCCATTCTACGCTCTGAAACTCAAAAATGACACATTTCAATTTTTAGGTAACTATGTGCCTAATCAAAATTTGTTACACATATCAAAATCCTTCTACTTCTAGAGCATGTATGCATTGATCCATATCTCTATACTTCTAGAGCATTATAGAGCTAAAGTAGCAATAAGAGATGAAAGAATGAAGTTCTAACCTTTTAAAACTTTGGATTTAGGGGTTACAAACTAAATCTTGAGAAAAAAATGGCATGAACTCGGCTTGCTTATTTGAGTAAAATGGCCACCATATGGTTTAGGAAAGGTGGACATGAAGTTTTATATATACTGATGGACAACTAGTCTCGGGCCGTGATACGACCCGGGATTAATAGTCCCCAAAAAGAGCAGTTGGCCCACTCCAGGTTATTAGTCTCGGACCGTATTACGGACCGGGACTAGAGATCTGGTCCAGCCTAGGACTAGTGTCTACGACTATTTCTAGCCGTTGTAGGCCTCACGGCCCGAGCGGTTCGTGATAGGCCGGGACTGCTGACTTTGTTCAGATCAAACCGAAGACATGTTTTCCACTAGTGAAAGGCACCGAGCTTCGCTCACCAACACGAGAAAATTGCACACTGCACCAATATTTGGTGACGAAGTTGCACAGAACACATAATCAAAACCATTTTTTGTCTAACTCTAACTTTTAGTGTAATACGTTTCACCTAGCCTAAATAGAACTTTGAGGGGCTTTAATCGTGTATCTGATATGTGAACCTAGCTTTTTATACCATACATCATAATTATACATTAGTTTTTTAAACCATATACCATTATGCATATACAACATATTGTGGTATTCAAATTTTCTACCATTATATTACGTTGTCTATTATTAAAAGTCTTTCGTCATATAAATAACCAACACAATAGGAAGACAATATATGCTTACGATTTAATTATGGAATTGCATAATTATGTGGCACTAGACTTTGAAAACCATTGTGTTTATTTTAGATTTATTTTATTTATTAACATAAATGTATGCAAAACAATAGATTATTTCTAGATCGCTTCTAAACAAACCAAAATATTGCTCTGGGATCTGTGAGGGCCACCTTACTAGTATTGCAGTATATCCTTTTCAAATCATATAATTATAGAATATGGTGTAAAATCCAGGTCCATAAGTTAGATACACTGTTAATGGCCCTAAATCATCTATTTGGGCTAACTACAACTCATTGCACCAAAAGTTGGGGTTAGCCACAAAAGTGGTTTTGATTATGTGTTCTGTGCAACTTTGTCATCAAACATCGGTGTTGTGTGCAATTATCTCCACCACCACACAAGAGCCGGTTGTCTGGAGCGGACCGATGGAGTACACACGGCACCGTGGTTCACAGCAGAGGCCTCTTTCCGACACGGTCCAAGCACCTTCAACGCGGTACCTGCGAAAGTAATGGTTTGCACCCACATCACTTCAGATACGGGTCGCATATCCGCGAACCAACCCAAAAAAAGCGCCTTATAATCCTCAACCTTGAACCTCCTGTCGTCCTCGTGGTCGCCATACATCCCCTGGAAAGACCCGTCGGGCCAAGCAGACAACAACACCGCCTTCTCCACCCTAGGCAGGACCGCTTCGCGCATCCTGCTAGTCGCCTTCTCACCTAGTGGCAAAGGCTGCATACTAGGCAAGCGCATGTCATGCCTGCATTCGCGGGGTGGCCCACACCATACGCACCCCTCCCCATCACCACCAACCCCTGATGTCACCGCAATCCCCATTGATCATCGTCCTCAACCCTCTTCCCCGACTCATAGTCCTCCCAGCTCCACGGGCAACCGTGCTCACTTCTTCCTCCTTTGAGCACCTCTCATCTTGTGCCGCCACCGCCTCTCATCTGAAAACGTGCTCCCTCCGGGAGTCTAATGCCTCCCGCGCGATGGACATCGGGCTCAGCACCCTCACCGCCTCTGTCGATGGCCAGCAGGCGCAGACCATGGAGGACTACGCGTGTACACGTCAGGTCTCATGAACCCGATGGGTAGCGTGTTTGGTTGATTTTTGGACCCGAAGGCCGGGAATGGAGGCGGTCGCGGGTGGCGGGGAAGGGCTGGATTCAAGAATGGGGTGCCAAATCCAGCTCCGAACACGGCAAGTGCCACCCGGCCTGCGTCCCCCAAACTTATCTTACTCAACCATTTGCCTTCGACCTACCGTCTTTGTGATGCCTTTGCACTCAATTACTTATATCATGGCGGTTAATTACTTTGGTTAATGTATAATACTCATTATAGTACATCTGTAGACATGTGCAATATTTTAACGAAGAATCGACGAGAACAAGAGTGTGTCATGCATCACAATGCTCAGGGAACTCATCGAAAGAAGAGTTTTGGTAAGGTTTTTTGGACCGTCCGCTCTCGTGGCGGTTCGTGCCGCTTCTGGCGACTTCGTGGGCGACTCTGTTGCGTCTTCGTCGGCAACTCTTACCGCTTTATCCCTAGCCAAATCCAAGTTCCAGTGATTAATCCAAGCCAAAAACACAAATCCACTAGATCCCATCAAATCCAATCCCATCTTGGTGAGTCTTGTCTGGAGTTTGGGGTGAGAATCCTCGTCAAAATTGTCTCACAGTCCGCCACCGCCGCCTCTCCCTAAGCTCCGACGAGGTCAATCCTTTGCTTGTTTTCCTCCCCTATCCCACCCCCACCCCGACCCCCCACCCCCGACCCCCTCCCTCCCCTGCCCCGCCCCGCCACCCCCCTCATAATATAATCCTGGTACAGCTTCCTCAATCCCTGAGCAGAGCTTGAGGCGTTGTTGGCCAGAAAAGTACCCCGAGGTAGCCGGTAGGAGGAGCCCTGCCTATTTCAATGGCAAGTGACATGGAGAAAGTTGAAGGCCTGTTAAAGAATCTGAAGCTTTCGGAAGTAGAGAAGAGGGGACTGAAGATTGGGAGTACCAGCAAGGGGAAAGCTTCTACGTCGGATCCGAAAGCAATGGGTAAGGTTTTTTCTGAGGAGCCAGATAATGCATATGGAATTGCAAATGCGCTGGGAAGAATTTGGTGCCCTCTGCGGGGCATCCATTGCAAGAAAGTAGGTGAGAATATCTTCCTCTTCACTTTCTATCAAGCAAGTGGCAAACGGAAAGCTTTAGAAGACGGTCCATGGATGTTTGGTAATGACCTGTTAATCCTAGAAGATTATGATGAATATAAAGATCCAGAAGAATATGAATTTTCCAGCTTTCCGATCTGGGTGCATGTCTTCAAACTCCCTATGGGTATGATGAGTAGAGATAGGGAAATCCATTGAGGTTGAAACTGATGAGGATGGTATGGCATATGGGCAATATCTGCGCATAAAGGTTAGACTTGATGTTACAAAACCTTTGATGAGAGGTAAAATGGTACAAATAGGTGATGAAGGAAAAATGAGATGGTTCCCCTTTGAGTATGAATTTCTCCCTAACTTTTGTTTCACTTGTGGTATGATTAGACACATAGACAAAGGGTGTTCAATTAAACTGAAGGAAGGAGAAACTCAACAATTTGGTAAATGGCTGAAGCGAACCCCTAATCAAAATGGGGCAGGAAATTTTGAAAAATATCAAGGAAGTAACAGTAGAAATGGGGATAAAAAATCATGGAAGTTTTGATAGCAGAGGAACTAGATCAAGAAGTGATAGTTGGTCCTGGCGAAAGGAGGATCTATCTCTAGTGAAGGAAATTGACAAGAAAGGAGAGGAAAAGGAGGTTACTAGCCCAAGGCAGAAGATGGCTATAATGGCCTCTGAGGCTGACATGAAGAAATCAAAAGGGAGTCTTTTAGTCATAGAAAAAGGGAAGACAAAGGAGGTTGAAATGAAGCCAGTGGATATTGAGCTCTATGAACAAACAAAAGCTAATGAAAACATGACACAAATGAAAAGACAATTGAAGAAGGAAAAAATAAGATGACAGTAACCAATGAAGAAGACCTGGTATCTATACCAGTGGAAATAGGCTCGTTACATATGAAGGATGGAGAAAGAAAGGAACATAAAAACTCCACTTTCAAAAGAAGAGCAAGGAAAAAAACAGAAACGAGTATGGCAAAAATGGGTGAGGCTATTGCATGTACTCGTCTAAAAAGAACAAGTACATGGGAAGATATGGAAGTGGATACTGAAACAGCAGTAAAGAAATTCAAGAAGATTGAGGTCCAAGAAGATGATCAAACCAATTTCGCGGGGCTATCGGAACAGCCATGCGGGAACCAATGAGAATAGGCAGCCTGAATTGCCGGGGTTTGGGGAATGGCCCGGCAATTCGCAGTCTTCTGGAATTCCAGAAGAGGGAGGACCCCGACATTTTGTTCCTTTCAGAAACAAAACTAGATGAAATAAGGTTGCAATGGTTTAGGTGGAAACTGGGCTTAACTAATATGGTTGCTAAAGATTGTGAAGGAAAGAGTGGAGGACTGGCTCTATTCTGGAGGAAAGAAATAAATCTCACAGTTGGTCTAAAATCTAGATATCACATCGATGCAACTATAACATAGCCGGATGGCTTCAAATGGAGGTTCATTGGTATATATGGTGATCCAAAGAATGAAAATAGAGAAAAAACATGGAAGCTTCTTCGAACAATTAAACACCATAGTAAGCTGCCCTGGATCTGTGCAGGAGATTTCAATGAAATCTTATTTGATTTTGAAAAAGAAGGAGGTGGGGCACGATCACATAGCGAAATGGATCGTTTTAAGAATTTTTTGGAAGATTGTGGACTTCATGACTTGGGGTTCTTGGGAGATCCATTAACCTAGAGGAATAACAGCCACTCTAGTGAACATTACATAAAAGAAAGACTAGATATGACAGTTGCAACAAAAGATTGGTGCCAGCACTTCCCAGAATACAAGGTTGTGAATGGGGATCCAGGACATTCAAATCATAGGCCATTAATTATCCATATAGAAGAGGAAAAATATCGAAGACCAGCTAATTGGGACCCGGGCCATTTTCGTTTTGAAGCACGATGGTTAGAAGAGGAAAACGGTGATGCTGTAGTGCATAATGCCTGGTATAATTCTGAAAAATTGGGGAGTCTCACAGTAGCAGAAAGACTAAATAGTGTGGCTACAGAGTTGAAATCCTAGAACAAGGATTCGATAGGAGATCTAGATAAACATATAGCAAGCATCAAGAAAGATCTTGAAAAATGCAAAAGAAGTTCCATCTCCCAGAACCAAGTAAATCGAGAACACATCCTGAGATACAAATTAAAAAAGTTGGAAACTCAGAGAGATATCTATTGGAGGCAATGAGCACATGTCAACTGGCTTCAAAAAGGTGATAAAAATAAAAAATATTTTCATTCCTTTGCTTCTGAAATAAGGAAGAATAATAGAATAAAAAAGTTGGTGAAGGAAAATGGGGATATGGTTGATAATGATATTGAGATGGCAGCGGTGATCACCCAATACTATAACAATTTGATTACTTCTACTGCAGGAAAAAATCTGGATGAAATGCTTGAGCAGGTGACTCACCATATTACACCAGCTATGAATGAAGCATTATTACAAGAATGCAAAAGAGAAGAAATAAAAGCAGCTCTGTACAGCATTGGTGACCTCAAGGACCTAGGCCCGGATGGCATGCCGACTATCTTTTACAAGCGTTATTGGGATCTTGTCCGTGATCAAGTTGTAGCGGAGGTTCTCCAAGTGCTAAACGGTGGTGACATCCCTCCAGGCTGGAATGATACTTGTGTCGCGCTCATACCAAAGATAAAGAACCCTCAAAGCATGAAATATTTACGCCCCATTAGTTTATGCAATGTTGTCTACAAATTAATATCTAAAGTTTTAGCCAATAGACTAAAACTTATCCTTGAATTTATCATTGCGCCTAATCAAAGTGCTTTTGTTCTGGGTCGCTTAATAATAGATAATGTCTTATTGGCTTATGAAGTAAATCATTTTATGCAAAATAAAAGAAGTGACCAAATTGGATATGCTGCCCTAAAACTAGACATGAGTAAAGCCTATGATATGGTAGAATGGTACTTTCTGAAAAAAAATGATGAGGAGAATGGGGTTTGAAGAAAAATGGATCCGGCTGGTTATGAAATGCTGCTCAATAGTCAAGTACAGATTTAAAATCAATGGTTCCTTAACACAAGAGGTAATCCCAGAAAGAGGACTGAGACAGGGAGACCCCATCTCCCCTTATATTTTTCTGATATGTGCGAAAGCCTTTTCAAGTATGCTAAACAAGGCAGATCAAGATGGAAAACTTGAAGGTATTAAGATTTGTCAAGAAGCCCCAAGCTTCAACCACTTACTGTTTGCAGATGACTCATTAATTCTTCTAAAAGCTTTAGAAGAAAGTGTGTATCATCTGCAAAGTATCCTAAAAATGTATGAGGTTTGCTCGGGACAAACTATAAATGTAGATAAATCCTCCATAGTGTTTAGCAAAAACACTAAAATCAATGCGAGAAGGAAAATGATGGAGATTCTAAACATAAGTTGTGAAGGAAGAAGTAGTAAATACCTTGGCATGCCAGTTTATGTGGGGAAATCTAAGAAGAAAATCTTTACATATATAAATGACCGAATATGGAGAAAAATACAAGGCTGGAAAGAGAAAATGTTGTCAAAGGCTGGAAAGGAAATTTTGATCAAAGCCTATGCTCAAGAAATATCAATTTACGCCATGACCTACTTTGATAAACAAAAGGACTTTGTGATGAGATCAATAGCATGATAAGGAGATACTGGTGGTCACAACAGGACAAGGAAAACAAGACCCATTGGCTTTCATGGGAAAAGCTTACTTGTTCAAAGAAAGATGGTGGCCTTGGTTATAAAGATTTGTATACTTTTAATTTGGCTATGCTCGCAAAACAAGGATGGCGTCTGTTAACCAAACCTGATTCCTTGTGTGCTAAAGTCATGAAAGCAAGATATTATCCCAATAAATCAGTTTTACAAGCCCGGGTCCAAAGTGGCATATCTTATACCTGGCGTAGTGTACTCAAAGGGATCGATCTACTAAAGCAAGGCATAATAAAAAGAGTGGGGAATTGAGAGACAATAAACATTTGGAAAGACCCATGGTTACCCAGGTTATGGAGCAGACGACCAATAACCCCTAGAGGAAAAGACACCACCACTAAAGTTAGTGAACTAATTGATCCATCTAGAGGGTCCTGGAACCAAAACCGTGTAAGGGAATTATTCTGGCCTCAAGATGCAAATTTGATTCTCCAAATTAATGTTTTCGAAGACATTGAAGATAAATGGGCCTGGCATTTCGAAGCAAAAGGTCAATTCACCGTAAAATCAGCTTATAGGCTTAAAAGGCAACTGAAAGAAGTGGAACAGAAAGGACAAGCAGGAAGCCAAACTACATGAAACAACTTTGACTGGTTTTCCATCTGGGAGTTAGAATGCCCAGCAAAGATCAAAATATTTATATGGAGAATAGCTCATAATAGTCTACCTCTTCGACTCAACTTGATCAGAAGAGGTATGGATGTGAATCCAATATTCCCTGTATGTAACAGAAATAATGAAGATGGGGCTCACCTATTCCTCAAGTGCAAGATGCCGAAGGAAGGATGGAGAGATCTCCAGTTGCATAAAGTCAGGGAAAATCTTCTACAATGCCAAAATGCTCAAGATTTCATAAAAGAAATTACTTTGCTGGAGCAAGGACAAAAACTAAAGACAATTAGTTTATTATAGTGGATATGGCAAGCAAGAAACAAAATAGTGGCGGGTGATAGCAAAAAACTACAAGGCTCAATTCCTGTCCTTGCTGGCAGATCAGCATCTGAATTTGAACAAATCTTCAAAAAATATAAAACGAGTAAACAACATATAATGCTTTCCTAGGTTCCTCTAGTAGGGGATATACTTAAAATCAATATCGATGGAAGTTTTGCTGCTGATAAACATAATGGCGGATGGGGTTTTATTATTATCGGTAATTCTAATGGAGAATTTCTGGGTGCAGGTGCACGCTATATTCAATATACATATGATGTGCTATAGACTGAAGGGTTTGCTTGTCTCTCCAGCCTCCAATACGCTCAGCAACGGGGCATGACAAAAATTCAAGTGGAAACTGACTCTCTAATGCTGGCCCAGGCGATCAAAGGAGAAAGCCAAGACATGGCTATCAATGGCAGACTATTTAGAGAAATTAAGCTCTTTGCTAGATTAAACTTTAGTCATTTTGAGATCAACTATTGTTCCTGGGTCTGTAACAAAGTAGGAGATGCTTTAGCGAATTACGGTGCAAATTTAGAGCAGAGTAACTATATAATATGGGATGAAAAAACACCGGAGTTTGCAAATATAATCTTAGCCATCGACTTTGCTGTGCTAAAAAAATTAATGGATTTTTCTGTTTCCAGCTAAAAAAAAATCTCAAGGAACAAAGATAATCAGGATAGTTTTGTATGAACCACGATATGGCTAAGGATAGAATAGACCGAGCGTGCATGGCCTTAATTCAAGGTGCTGCTAGCATATGTTCTTGCCGTTATCTTATTTGATGATTGACTGGTCGGTGAGGGTGCCCTTTTTCTGATGCACTCCGTATAAGGCATTCTTCCAGCAGTTCTTTATCTTGAGCGAGACCGCGCGCGCGAACAAGGTCCATCGGTCGTGCACCATCCGGCACTTTATTGGAAAACGGCAAATTAAGCTGATTCCATCAGGAAAACACCATCACTGAGGAATCGGTCATTCAATTAGACGTAGAAAAATATATGCTAAATCTCGGCGTGTATATATATATGATCCGTTTGTCACTTTTTTCTTTGCGGGGAATCCGTTGTCACTTTGTTTGCGTTGGGCACAAAAAGGAGATAAAAGAGTAGACTTTCTTTCTGAAAAATCCTTTTGTTTTCTTATGGAAAAAAATCAACAAAATCCTTTTGTTAACCCGAGCTGACTTGAAATCTTCTTTTCCGAACTACAATAAAATCAGCAAAATACAAGTACATATATATGTCTGCATGTATGTATATATTTCATCTGACATATTTTCAGCTACAGTGTACACAAAAATACAAAGTAGAGAGCAAAATCGAGCTCCGCTTTCTTTAATAGCCACATTTATTATCCTTTTTGTGTACCCGAAATTTAATCATTAAATCTAACAAAATTTATAGACCTCCAAAACTCTTCTCTATGTGTCCCGGGGAAAAATTTCTGATCCAATTAAATTTTGAATATTATATTAAAATTTGTTTCAATTCCATACTCACTGAAGGCGAAGCCAAATCACCGCACTCTTATATTTTTTTTTGTTTCATGTGAGGCGAAGAGGAACAAACCATCTATTATAGTCACCGAAATTGCTCTACTTTTGAAAGGGAACATTGTGTTTTCTAACTCTTAAATTCCGCTGAAAAAAATCCAAAAGGGCCTCGTTTACCAATGGCACACCATGGGTATCCAACCACATAAAACCACACGCAACCTCGTCTGGAGACACCACTCACCCCTCTACTCCTACACCTTCCCCATCACATCCACCTTCACCTGCACCTTCCCTATCGCATCCACCTTCCCCTGCACTTTCCCCATCACCTACACCTTCCCCTGCACCTTTCCCATCGCCATGGCGCCATCCCTCGAGCAGAGCCCGTCACCGACCTTCGCCGCCAGGAGCCCTTCCCGACCGTGTCTCCCATCCCCAACCTTGTCTATGTCTTCCTCGACCTCTCCGGCTCCACCTCGTCGTCCTCTGCCTAGGCGTCTGTTGACGACAACTTCAGTGTCCCCTAGATGAAACCCTCCCCCTCCCCCCCCCTCGACATGCCTGGGCTCGGACGAGGCAATGGTGACCATACGCAACATAGAAAGTTTGTTGCTTTTTTCTTTGGTTTTTTCTACAAATTTGTGTTGTAATTTAATTTTTTCAAAAAACTTATGTGTCGTACCATAAAATCCTACTTCCTCCGATCCATATTACTTATCAGTAAAATGGATGTATCTACTAGATACATCTATTTTAACACAAATACCCATGATGCACCGCTACATCTATTACATATGGATCAGAGGGAGTACTTATGATGCACTGCATAGTGCGCCACTACCCTTGGTGCACCGCCACATATAACTTTTATCAGCGGTGTGGTGTCAGTGGCACACCATTCCTGCGCACTGGTGGAAACGGGGCTATAGGTCCCGGTTGGTACGGGGCTTTAGTCCCGGTTGCCCAACCGGGACGGGGCAATCGGGACTAAAGCCCTAACCTTTAGTCCCGATTGTCCCACCAACCGGGACAAAAGGGTGCACACGTGGCAGCGGCAGAGGGCGAGGGATAACCTTCTGCCACGGCAGAGATTTGGCCCATTTCTCTGCCGCGGCAGAGAATTCATTTTGGCACACTTTGTTGCCGCGGCAGAGATTTGGCCCATTTCTCTGCCGCGGCAGAGAATTCATTTAGGTTGTTTTATTGTTTATTTGGTGATTTGCACTTATCAATGAAGGAACCTTATATTACATCATGAATATCATGACAATATTACATTGAATACAAGGATCGAGTTCATGCACTACATACAAAAGTTGCTATTCGATGCTACCGGCCAATTCCTTCAAAGTTGCTATTTTTACAATCCCTATTGTCTATACACAGCCGAATAGTATTCCCCTTTTGGGTCTAGGACTTCTGCATCCAAGAATCCCGCCAATTCCTCCTGAATTGCTCGTACGCGATCCTTTGGCAGAAGACCGTCCCGTAGACGTTCGATCTGATTTAAAAAAGGAGTCAGCCTATATGAATGAAACTAAACACAATTTGATTGTAATTAAAAACTATAGAAATTGTTTACGTACGTGGAGTTGCTCTAAATTTCTGCCCTTCTCATCGCACGTCTGCCGGATGAACTCGCAAACATAGTATCCACATAGATTGTTACCTGGTCCCTGCGTCAGGCACTTTACGAGAACAGAGTTCAATCAAAATAATAATCAAGCATGATAATAACTGTATCAAAACTAGAATCAAAGAGATGCGCGGATATAGCTAGTGGTGCTTACATTTAGTGGTTGAAATGTAAGCTCCTCTTTCCAAACATCCCTAGCCTTGTTGGTGAACCGTTTCCAAGCGCTGCCCGGCGTAGAAAACGAATAAAATAAGTTATTAAGTACTTGATATCATAAAATTCACGAACGTTGCCGATATAGTGTCGTAATGATTAGAATTACCGCTGAAGAAGTATCTGTATGTCCTTCCACGTCTCAAGGGGTTTATGTTTCGAGTCCATGACTAGTACACGCCCTTTGTCAAGTTGAATGATTAACAGAATATAGTGGAAGCTGCAAATGCATAACTAATCAATTATATACTTAACATCGAGTAAGCGAAATAGAAAGTGTATACAAGACAATAACACTCACTCGAAGTTGTAAGGAAATAGTATTTCTCTTTTGGTTTCTTGAAACCTTAACGCGTGTACTATATTATCCTCCGTATCCTGAGGGCTTATTTTGAGATTAGCTTCATGAACCCGATATGGGTCAATGAAGCCAATGTCATAGATTTGTCCTCTGCTGCATTCGAGAATCTTCATTCTGCATATTACAGTATGATTATATACATGCAATAAACAAAATAATATAGCTGGAGACTAAATTAATTATATAATTAGTACTTACAGACAATAGGCACTGATGATCGATTTGTCCAAGGCGTCTTGATTGAATAATTGAAATAGTTCATCAAATTCAATGGATATCATGTCATCCTTTTCTTTCCCATGATGCTTTTTTGTAACCCTCAGCACTATCCAGTTAGCCCCGGCCCTTGTGGCATGCATGTACCAGTTATGCAATCTTCGCATTTTTGTTGGAAGATTGTTTACCTCCTCAGGTTTGACGAGAGGTTTGCCGTACTGGTATTTGTATGCTACTTCACTCACGAGGAAGAACTCTAACTGGGATAAGTACTGGGCAATACTCATACCTTGAGGAGCGGTAGCTTCTCCGTATTATGCAACTACCTCTGGATCATATTGCTCTTCGGCCCCATATTTGCTCGACCCCACATTGGTTTGAGAAATCACCTTGAGAGGGGCGCAAGTCTGTTTTGCTTGTTCTCCGAGCTGGGCAACAGATTTCTCGCTTGCATCAGTACTGCTCTTCGAGGCTTTTTGTGCCGCATGTGACTTGAGAATAGAACGCTCATAGTCCGATGACAACTTTGGCTCGGGTTGATGAAGAGTCTTTAGCATTTTCAACACTTTGGATTTTTCTTCTTTGGTGCTGGGGAACTCTGGCTCTTTCGGCCTCCTTAGCTTAGCGAAAAATGCTGTCATTTCCGCATCAACGATCGCCGCAGTATCCTCTTCAGTACAGTCATAAGCTCTCTTGGGAGGAACCTTTGGTACTTTTGGAAGAGGCTCTTGTTTACGTTTCGGCGATCGCTTACGACGCACAGTAGCGGTACGCTTACGCTTTTTATCCTGAGGCGCCGACGATGGCTCCCGCGGCGATGGCTGCACCGGAGATTGGTGAGGCAACGGAGCCGGGTGAGGCGACGAAGACGGCTGCCGCGGCGGCGACGACCTCGCTGGAGACGGGTGAGGCGGCGGCGAAGATGGCTTTGGCGTGTGATTTCGAAGCACGATACATTCCTTTGGCCATAGAATGGTGACGTTTTTTGCGTCTCCCAGTACAGTCACATCCCCTTCACCTGCAGGGTAGTGAAGATCCAAAACCTCAAAGGTGGGCATGATTTCATCCACGCCGACAACAACGTAGCCCTCTGGAACCGGACGACAGTGGTAAGTTGGTGTGGGTCCAATTGGTAAGGCATAGCCGACCGTCACCTTCATTGATATGTTCACAACTTTGACATGTAGCTCGCAGTGTGTCATCTCTATGATATCATCCACTGGGTAGCCAATAGGAGCCATCGTCGGTGCATCATCGTCATCGTCATTGTCATCACCCGGGACCTCGGTGGAAGCCACACTGCTTTTTCGATTATTCGATAGGCCGGTAGCATCGAATGCAGTGTGCTGCTGAGATGGGCCGGTAGTACTTTGCTCTTTAAGTGCGTTAATTTCATCTTGTTGTTGCTTTAATCGTTCTTCAATTAAACGCATTCGCACGTACACCTGGTTTTCCCCACAACTGTAAGAGTTCTTCAACTAATGGCCTAAGGTACACATCAATGTTGTTGCCCGGTTGTTTCGGGCCTTGGATGAGCACTGGCATCATAATGAACTTACGCTTCATGCACAACCAAGGAGGCAGGTTGTAGATACATAGAGTCACGGGCCAGGTGCTGTGATTGCAGCTCTGCTCCCCAAAAGGATTCATGCCATCCGTACTTAGACCAAACCATAAGTTTCTTGCGTCACCTGCAAAGTCTGGGAAGTCTCTCTCGATTTTTCTCCACTGTGACCCATCAGCAGGGTGTCTTAACTTCCCGTCTTTCTTACGGTCTTCTTTGTGCCATCGCAACAACCTGGCATGCTCTTTGTTTCTGAACATGCGTTTCAACCTTGGTATTATAGGAGCATACCACATAACCTTAGCAGGAACCCTCTTCCGGAGGGGCCCTCCCTCAACATCACCAGGGTCATCTCGTCTGATCTTATACCGCAACGCATTGCATATCGGACATTTATCTAAATTCTCATACTCCTTACCGCGGTAGAGGATGCAGTCATTAATGCATGCATGTATCTTTTGCACATCTAATCCCAGAGGACAGAGAGTCTTCTTTGCTTCGTAGGTACTCTCGGGAAGTTTGTTATGTTTTGGAAACTTCGGCTTCATTATTTTCAGCATCTTTTCAAATGAGGAGTCAGTTAGACCACACTCTGCCTTCCATCGCAACAATTCCAGTGTGGTACCGAGCTTTGTGCTGCCATCTTTACAATTTGGGTACAACAATTTCTTGTGATCTTCTAACATGCCCTCTAACTTCAACTTCTCATTTTCTGTTTCACAGTCTCGCTTTGCATCAGAAATGACCCTACCAAGTTCATCAGCCGGCTCATCTGATGCCCGTTCTTCACCTCTTTCCTCTCCATTGTCTTCCATTGCAGTATCACTGTATTCAGGAAACATATGATGATAGTTGTTATCATCATCTTCTTCTTCACCATCTTCCATCATAACCCCTCTTTCCCCATGCTTGGTCCAGCAATTATAGTTGGGCATGAAACCTTTCATAATCAGGTGGCCGCGAATGATTTTCGAGGAAGAGTACTCCTTGTTGTTCCGACATTGAACACATGGACAACGTATAAATCCATTCTCTTTGTTTTCCGTAGCCACATCGATAAATTTATCCACGCCTTTGATATACCCGGCTACGCGCCGGTCACCGTACATCCATTCCCGACCGTTCATCTGCATCATATAAGTAAGTTTATCAAAAAACAGGACATCATAAATAGTGAAATAACCAATTCACACCGACACATGAATTGTATCAATGACCTAGAAAAGATAAGATTGCTAACCTCGATCGAGGGAAATAAAGAGGAGAAAGCTCAAGTGCGTCTCGGACACCTTCTATATTTTTGTTCTATGAGAAATTCAACGGGATTTTTTACTCAAACATTTCATCAAACACCTTCAATGCATGCATAGAAGAGAAAAAATTAGCACACCCCTCACACCTTCCACCATTCGAAAAAACAGAGTGAAGACAGAGGGGGCTGGGGCGTTGCATTTATAGAGGGCAGGAGAATACGTCCCGGTTGGAGCCACCAACCGGGACTAAAGGTGCGTGCCACGCCACGTTGTTGTGGCCAAACCTTTAGTCCCGGTTGGTGGCTCCAACCAGGACGTATTCCCCCTTATCAACCGGGACGCATGCCCCCTGGCCCCGTGTCCGCTCCAACCGGGACGCGTGCCAGCATTAGTTCCGGTTGGTGGCGCAACCGAAACTAGTGGCGCCGAGGGGACGCGGACGGATGACATGTTTTCTACTAGTGGCGCCATGGATAGTCAGACATGACTTTTTCCCTAATAGTGGAGGCCAGTGCATATTCTTGATATGGGTCGACCGTGACCTCTAAAATTGGCCCTGGGGCCATAGGGCAGGGTCCTGCATTGTGCCTTGTTCCTTCTCGCCATTTGTCCACTTGAGAGGATCGGATCATTGAGAAGACGTACGGCTGATTATTTTCCACATATCAGCGTCCTCACGGCTAGCATTGGCCCTATTATAAACACAAAACTAAGTTACCACCTGATCATTATAGTAGTCGTACCAACCAATTAACTTGACTTGTAAGACATGTAAAATAGTCTCTACCTCTCACTGCTAAATAAGGAGTAGGCTTAACTAAATCTGTAGATTATTGCTTTTTTTCCATCCGAGCGAATATTTCTATTTAGTGATAAACCAGAAAAGGAAGTTGTTCTCACCTATCGAAGATGCCCAAGGAGCCCTATGGCTAGTGACGAGCCAAGTATAGTGCTTGCGTGCAGCTTGTTGCCGAAGCTGAACCGGGTTTAAGGGAGTAACTTTATCATCTTCCAGTCCTAGCAGGAGGCCTACATCGACAAGGCATATATGCCTCTATATAAGCTAGCACGCTATGTCTATCGTTCCCATAATTCAAGCCCCACTGTACAGACCAAGCTAGGACGATCAATGGCAGAGATGGAGAGCTCGCCGAGATCTCAGCTGAAGCCATTAGATCAAGAAGCGCAACCTAAGGGAGACAAGGAGAAAGGAGGATGGATCACTCTTCCCTTCATAGCTGGTTCGTGATCTCTCTCGCATAGACACACATACACATAGACACACACGCGCGCACGCCCTGACAAAAAAACATGCATGTGTCGTGTCTGGTGTGAGTATTCAGGGAGCATGCTTGCGATGGGGCTGGCCATCAACGGGACGACCACCAACCTGCAAATCTACCTGATCAAGGAGTACAGCATGGAGAGCATCGACGCGACCCAGATCGCCAGCATCGTCCGTGGCTCGCTCAACCTTGTGCCCGTCGCCGGAGCCATTCTCTCCGACTCCTACTTCGGCTGCTTCCCCGTCATCATCGCCGGCGCAGCCATCAACGTTCTGGTGCGTGTGCCGTGCTGCCTGCCTCTTTGGACCTTTTGTCTCTTCCAAACTAAAACTTACCTAACATATGGCTTATTGATATTTTTTTGAAACAATCATGGGGGGAGGGGGGCGAGTCTCAACCTGAATATATTCAAATGAGCAGCAATAGGCAGAGGTATTTTCTAGCGGTGCCGGTAGCTACCCATCCAGAATCAGCCATATAGGATGTCTACCCGTGATGCCTGCCCTGAGCTGGCTAAATTATTGTCTCGACGGGGTTACGTCGGACTAAGCTACAGGTTTTTTAAAAACTAAGTTACTCTGTTGTATAACCCTACGCAGTTTGCATATTTTTATCGTTTTTATATAAGAAAATGACACAAAACTATTATATTTGTGCCACTCTTGTTAAAAAAAACTATCACCATAGGGTTTTTTAACACATAAAACCTACTTTTAGGTTAGGGGATGTGACAGAAAACTCGAATTCAATGTGTTTAGTCGCTTAACGAACTTACTGACAGGTGGGGGCCGCCGTCAGTGCCGACGTGGCACAAGGTGTGACGTTTTGCGTCAAATTTATGAAAAACATCTGACTGGTGGGACCTAAGAGGAAAAATTCTTTTTCCAGGCATTGACTCATCCCCATGACCCGGCGCTCGAGCCAAGCAGACCGAGGCCGGCGGCCGGCGGGAACTAGGGATGGCACCCTCCGGGTTCGGGGCCGGGTCCGGTCCCCAATACCCGCTTTGTTTAAGTTGTCGGGTCTCATTTCTTAATATACATTTGACCCGGCCGGGTTTAGGGCCCGGCGGGTAGCCACGAGCGCATGAGACGGGAGCGATGCTAAGACATGCGAAAAGAAAACGATGAAATATTAAAATGGGTTTGGTGAAAATAGATGCATGTGTGCGTATGCTGCTTTTAGCACTCCATATTCCAGCCTGATCATACACATAGGATGCCGGTAGCTACCGATCCAGAATCAGCCACATAGGATGTTTACCCGTGATGATGTCTGCCGCTAAATTATTGTCTGGACCGGGCTACGTTACGGACTAAGCTACAGGTTTTTTTAACTAAGTTGTAACTTTTGCAACTTACCGATGCAGTATGCATAGTTTTGCCCTGTTTATACGGGTCACAAAAACTCACATTTAAGTTTCAAACTTCTATATGCACCCATTACCTACATGCAAAAAACTTTGTTTGGATTTTTCAAATTTCAGAAATACGATTTTGCGCAGTAAGAATACGTACCTTTTTATGCAGGTCCTGTCTCACGTGGCTTAGGTGGCAGCTCCTAGTTGGCTAGAGAGGACACTGGTAGCTACCGACGCCGCTAGAATTGCGTATTCAAAGCAATAGGTTTCACAAGAGTATCGCTTAGATCAAAGAGTAATGTCGTCAACGGTCTTGAAAAAATATATTTTATAAGGAACATATATTTATGTTATGAAGATACTAGTAATTATATTTGGCCTATGTAACGAAGCAGTGCTCTAAAGACATTACGGATGCATAAAGACAAAAAAAAACAGAAGAAGAGTAGAAAATAAAACTCTTGCTACATTGACCCATTTTTTACAACAGTAGTACTAACACCACCAAGATAACACGAGAAGAATACAATTGCTATTCGAGAAGATGGTACTTTCGTCCTTGATTGTCTTGTTTCTTCTGATTATTACAATGTCGTCGAGTCAGAACCTTGCGATTTGGGGAAACACAGTGCCATTTTGCAGTCCTTCGTGTTGTTCCCCCTAATTACTCAATAATTCCAATGTCATTCTGCAGTCCTTCGTGTTGTTCACGCTCTCTGCAGCGTTGCCGTCGCTGCGGCCGCCACACTGTCCGTCACCGTCTGCCGCGTGCCACAAAGGGACGCCGGGGCAGCTCGCCGCCCTGTACTGTGCCGTGTTTCTTCTCGCCATTGGCACCGGCGGGACGCGTTTTACTGTGGCGACAATGGGCGCGGACCAGTTCAGCAGCTCACGAGACCAGGACATCTTCTTTAACTGGTACTTCGTGTTCCTCTATGCTTCCTTCATGGTTGGCGACACGGCTATCGTCTATATCCAGGATGGCGTATCCTGGGCCCTGGGATTTGGTGTCTGCCTCGCCGCGACAACGTTCAGCTTGGCCATGCTCCTCATGGGCGCACGGTACTACCGGATGCTCGCGCCAAAGGGCAGCCCCTACTCGGAGCTGGCCCGGGTCGTTGTCGCCGCCGTTCGCAAGGGCCGCGTCGACGAGGGCCGCGCGCAGTACTACGTCGGAGACGGTGCCGTCGTGGACTCGGCCAGCGAGGGCGCTCCAAGCAAAAGACTAAGGTTCGTAGCATGCCTTCTGTCCCAAATGGGACACTATTCCTGAACCAGGATGCTCGCGTTCTTTAATCATACGTTCCTAAGTTCATTACATCTTGCAGATTTCTTAATCGTGCTGCCATGATCACCTCAAGCAAGAACTCCGTGCCAGAGACATCCGGTGGTGGTCATCGTACTAGCGGCTGGCGGCTGTGCAGGGTGCAGCAAGTGGAGGACCTCAAGTCCCTGCTCGCCGTCTTCCCGATATGGTCGTCTGGCGTAATGTTAAGCGTGTCGATCGGCGTGGTGATCGGCATGATCATCCTGCAGGCTCTCACCATGGATCGCTCAATCGGCGATCGCTTCAAGATCCCGGCAGGGTCCATCAGCGTCTGCGGACTCCTAGCTTTCATCGCAGCCACGCCGGTCCTTGACCGTGCCGTGTTCCCGCTCTGGCGTAGGATCACCGGCATGGCCCCGTCCCCCCTGCAGCGCGTGGGGCTCGGTCACGTGGTGAACATTGCAGGAATGGTGGTCGCGGCGCTGGTGGAGCGCCGAAGATTAAGCATCGTGCGCGTGTTCCATGGTGCCGACGAGGCGGCCGGGTGGGTAACCCCCATGTCAGTGTTTTGGCTGGTCTTCCCTCTTGCTTCAGTAGGCATCGGGGAGGCCCTCCACTTCCCAGGAACCATGGCCTTCTACTACCTGGAGTTCCCCAAGACGTTGAGGAGCTTGGCCACGGCTATGGCACCGCTGCTCGTCGCCATGGGGTTCTACCTCAGCACGGTGTTCGTCGACGTCGTGAGGCGAGTCACAGCGTGGCTTCCGGGGAACATAAACCAGGGGAGGCTGGACAACATGTACTGGACCTTGGCTGTGGCAGTGACCATCAACTTTGGCTATTTCTTGCTTTGCGCCAGCCGATACAAGTATCAGAACCAGTCGGCCACGATGGCAATGTAGATATGGATTGCTAACGCTCCGCCTTGCGTGTTTTTGTTGTTGTTAAAAAAAAGCTCGATCTTGTTAATTCTCGGTCGACCAAGTGTGTGATTATATTTGGTTTGTGCTCTCGCCCATTATATTGAGCATATTTTTCCTTTTTTGCAAAGAATAAGATACCAAAGAAGGCGCTTCTAGCCGTTGCGAGGAGATGCTTCCCACCATCCCTCCTTGACGTCGTGGCACGGTGGTGTATGTTGTCCCGGGCGGTCCTCAATATATTATGGCGATTTAGTACAGGGAGTAGGGTTGTATTTGGCACAAGGGAACCAGTGCTCCTTTTTTTTTTAAATATTAAAACTTTTAATTTTAGGTTTCCATTTTTTTTGAAAATAAACATATTACTAGATACATACATTTATAATGTATGACAGAAATTGTATTTAAAAACATGTTGTATTTTAAGCTACACAAAAATGACAATTTTTTATAAAATATACGTAAATTTGTTTTTTCTTATAGCCTAAAATAAAGCTATACTTTTACTGAAATTTCGTAGAAATATATGAACCATGTAATGAACCCATCATGTGGGACCCTCCCAATTTGTTGTATACCATATATTTTTCTTTTTTTAAAACTCAAAAGTTTTATTTTTGATTGTTTTCAAAACGGCGGGTCCACTGATGTCCACGTGCACGAATTCTCCACTTGTCGATTCCTAGAGAAAAAATGGAAAGAGAAAATTTCCATACTCACCGAACTTCACGAAGCTTCGGAAATATTTTAGAATATACTATGGATTTTCTTTATAAATAAAACACAACCGTGCGAATTTCATGCAAGTTTCAAATCAAAGAAAAAAAATAAAGGTAAGTCCGCTGAACCCAGCCCAAAGGGATAGAAAAAAATACTAGTAAGACGGGATACAAACTCCCACAAAGGAGCTCAACGGACCAGCGGCAAGAAGTACTAGTTTGCGATACCAATAGGGCCTGAAAGACGACGTCTAAATGTTCTTATGTCTCCCTGCCAAGAAAGCGTGTGTCATTGTTGTAAAAAAATAAGAAATTAAAATACGGAGTCGGAAGCATGTCGTGGCAATACTATCTCGATAACTATTTTGTTATGAATAGTCCATAAAATCAAGATCATCGTGCCAACCACTTACTAGAAGAGGTGGCGCCTCCTACTAGTACGGTTTGACTCGGTCTCGAGGAACTCTCCGAGGTATTGGGCATGCCAGGTAGGCCCTAGTGCTTGTCCTACAAAGCTCCATAGAAATTGGATAGCATGACATGTGAAGATTATGTTGGTCCCTGCTTCCGGGGTCCCACATGATGGGTTCGTTGTATGAAAAACAAAAAATTCCCACCAAATAGCAAGGAGAAAACCTAGCAAGATAGGATCTACGAAATATACATCACAAGAAGATAGATCTAAACTACTTACCCTCAAAGATCATGATTGGTTAACGATCGATATATCATGGATGATGTAGCCGTTTGCTTGCGTCGGTTCAAACTGATGAAGTCCTGCAACCCGGCGGCATCTCCGTGGTATCCACACGTTTAGGCTTGGTGGTGTCTCCTCCTTCTTGATCATGAGAGAGAGATACAAGAGCTCCCCGAGATCCTGGCAGCACAACGGCAGCACTTGGACTATGGTAGAGAATTGCTACAGGGCTTCGCCTAAGCTGCTGTAGCGTGAGAGGATGGAGGAGGGAGAGAGAGGCGGCTATAGGGGAGAGGGGATGCGCCTCCACCCCTTCCCCTATTTATATAGGCGTGGGGAGGAGGGATCCTTGCCCTCCTCCAGGCCCTAGGTGCCGACGACGGCTAAGGGGGGACTTGCCCCCAAATCCCTCCTTCTAGAAGGCGCCTAGGGTTTCCCCTTGTGCAGTGCATGGGCCTTGGTGGCACTGGCGCCCTGATCCATGTAGGCCGGGTGCCCCCACTTCAGGCTCATGTGTCCTTCCAGGCAGATGGGGCCCACTCCAGAATATTCTAGAACCTTCTAGATCATTTTGGAATGATTCTGAAATTATCTCGAATTAATCCCGAAATGGAAACCTGACAACCTTATACTTTTTCTCTACCCCTAGACCATTCTGAAGCTCCTTGTGATATCCCGGATCTCATCCTAGACTCCGAATCAACATTTGATAACACCATTAATTATCTCAATGAAACCTAGCGACATTGAAGCATTAAGTGTGTGACCCTATGGGTTCGAGAACATGCAAACATGACTGAGACACCTCTCTGATCAATAACCATTAGCGGGGCCAGGATGTACATAGTGGTTCCTAGATATCCAATGAAGTTATTTTATTTGTTGAACCACAATGTCAAATATTCAATCAATCCAGTATACGATTACTTTTGTCCCACAATATTTATTACTTGCCCAAGATTTGATCATCGGTATCGCCATACCTTTTGCGGATGTCATTGCTGTAACTGAGAGGATGGGGATGCACCATCTAATGAGCATCTAATGTGACTACGATATCAATCTTGTCCAGCAGTTCTTCTCCACACTTACTTTTATTGGTGATGAAGCTATCACTATTAAGTGGATGAAGGGGACTCACTACTGCTAGTCCAATTTCTATCATTTTCGTGAGGTTCTTTCTTACACTTTTGTTGGCCGAGATAACTCTATTGGGCATCATATTTGTGGTCCTAATATCCCTAACAAGGATGCTTTACTCTCAGATCTATATGGCCCTATGGGTGTGGTTGGGGAGGTCTCTGGTCTCCTTCCACTTTACAATCAGCTTGTCATCATTTTCCGTGACACCATTTGATATGTCGGAAAAGTATCTGTAATTTTTTGATGTTCCATGTTTGTTTAGTATCTAATTTTATTTGCTTTGTTCACACTTTGAGGTGCTTTTTATATGTTTTCTGGTACTAACCTATTAACAAGTTGCCACAGTGCCAGTTGCCTGTTTTCTTGTGTTTTTGGTTCCAGAAAGGCAGAAAATCAATATTCTCGGAATTGGACGGGACAAAAGCCAAAGACAATATTTTACCGTGGGGAACATGAAGCCGGAGCACGAGACAAAGGAGACCTAGCAAGGGGCCACACCCCTGGCCGCGCGTGTGGGCCTACCCCGTGCCTGGGGGGTGCGGCCGCCCTGGTGCCCCCCCTGCATCGCCTCTTTGCCTATAAAGTCCCCCCGATGCCAAAACCCTAAACACCCGATCAATATTCCACGAAACCGTCTGTAGCCGCCGCCACCATCGTCCCTAGACCGAGGGGATCTGAAGCTCTTCCCGGCACCCTGCCGGAGGGGAGATCATCCCGGAGGCCTTCTTCTTCATCATGCCAGCCTCCGGTATGAAGCGTGAGTAGTTCCACCTTAGACTACGGGTCCATGTAGTAGCTAGATGGTTGTATCTCCTCCTTGTGCTTTCATGTATAGATCTTGTGAGCTCCGTTCATGATCAATATCTAATCTATTTCTAATCATGCATGTTGTGTTTGCGGGGATCCGATGGATATTGAGATTACTATGTCAGATTGATTAATGGTTTTGTCTATTTGATTCTATTATGTCTGTGTTGTTTGTGATCTTGCATGCTCTCGGTTGTTAGTAGCTATCTTGGCCAAGTAGTTGCTAGTGACTCCAAGAGGGGGTATTTATGCTCGATAGTGGGTTCATGCCTCTAGTTTCCAAGGGAAGTGACAAAAATCTCTTCGGTTGTAGATGTGTTGTTGCCACTAGGGATAAAACAACGGTCTCTTGTTCATGGAACAAGTGGATTGTTTACCTTACACACTTTGCTTAAAGCAGTTGTCTGTTGCTTGCAACTTAATACTGGAGGGGGTTCGGATGATAACCCAAAGGTGGACTTCTAGTCATAGAGCAGTTGGATGGCGGTCTACGTATATTGTTGTATTGCCCAATCGAATCTCATAAGATCTTTGTGTCTAGTATTGCATTGTTATGTCTTGCTCAGTCCTGTCAATTGACCTGCTGTAATTTGTTTACCCAACATGCCATGATTGTTTATCTAAGGAGAGCATCTCTAGTGAACTATGGACCCCGGTCAAATCTTTACCATTGATACATCTTCCACTGTTACTGTTTACTTACTGCAAACCTTCATCACCTTCCACACCATATAGTTAATCCTTTGTTACAGCAACCAGTGAGATTGACAACCTCACTGTTCGTTGGGGCAAATTCTTGAGTTTGTGTTGTTCAGGTTTCCACGTTGCTTGCAACACCTTTGAGACGTTTCCTTCCTCCTACTGGTTCGATAACCTTGGTTTCTTACTGAGGGAAAACTTGCTGCTGTGCTGCTTCACACCTTGCTCTTGGGGTTTCCCGACGAAGTGCTCCCACAACACCATCAAGCTTTTCTGGCGTCGTTGCCGGGGAGGCTAAGGACGTCTTCACAAGGGGAGTCCTCCTCAACCTTTCTCTTTACTTTGTTTTTAGTTTGCTTAGTTTCTTTTGAATGGTTTTGTTTGCCTCTTTTTATCAAAAACTCCAAAAAATAGTCTAGTTTGGTTTGCTTTCTTTTATCAAAAACACAAAAAAATTAGTTCCTACTCTAGTTGCCACCTCGCTCAAGCTCACCATGTTGCTCCCCAAGTTTGCCCCGAAGGACCTTTCGATAGGTAGTGACTCTATAGTTGTAAAAGAAAATATTGAAGAATTCTTCAATCATGTTAGCAAACATGAGGATAGATCTATAGCAGAACTTGGCCCTAATTATGAAACTGATGCAGCTTATTTAGTTCATATGTTGGAGTTTAGGTTTGTTAGCCTTAAACCCATGATGCAAATTTTGTTCCTAAAACTAAAAGAAGAAAAGAATGCTGAAAAGAGAGAATTTATTCTTGATACTTTGCTCAAAGAGTTCCATGATGTTGTTAAGGAAGCCAAAAAGGTCTTTTAGCATTTTGATATGCTAGGCCCATGTGTAGATGTTGTGGGTACTTCTTATAAAACTAAGCCTAGAGAGGAATTTAAGATACCCATACACTTTAAGCTTGTTGGGATGCATGAGGCCTTTGAGAAGAATTTTGATTGGATTGTTCCAGAAAATCCTTTTGATGAAAGTAGTAAACCAAAGAGAGATGAGAAGGGATCCTCCAAAACTCATTTGGATGAGATACCTTTCATAGTTGAAGATTTTGCAAGTATTGATGTTAATGCTTCCTCATTTGAAAATACTTGATTTCTTTCTTCTTGTGCCTAACTTAAAGACGTTAAAGAAAAGTACTTGTTGGGAGATAACCCAAGAGTTTTCTCGAGTCTTGGAATATTACTTTAGTAATAACCTCTAATGAGAGGGAAGTAAGATTGGGGGAGTTGCTGTCCCGAAACAGATTTATGTCCTCCACCATAAAAAATCGTCAGGAGTCTTTGTAAGTCGGATTGAGCTGCAAATTTACGAATAAATCCCCCAGTATGTTAGATAACTTTCGTTAGTTTAACACGTTTTGATTTGAGCAACAGAAGATTTTCGAACAAAATAGGTTTCTACCTGTTGGTCTGTTTTGACAGATTTCTGCCATTATTTGCATTTGCTTCTTGTTGATTCCTTTTTTGAGTTCTCTTTTGGGGAATTGAGATTTTTGAAGGAGTTCCTAAAGTATCTTGTGGTTTTAGTGAAATTTTTTGCTGTTCCAAAGCTAAACCCAAAGGTCTATTTTCTTTTGAATACACTAATGTTGCTAATGAAGATTGTGTGAAGTTTTGAATGAAGGAAAAATTTCAGGTGTAGAGAAAAAATGATGTAATGAGATGAAGAATGGACAAAATCTCAAGCTTGGGGATGCCACCCCAGTGTCACACCAAGAAATATCCAAGAGGTACAAGCGTCAAAGCTTGGGGATGCCCAAGGCATCCCCTTCTTCATCAATAAAAAGCTCAGGTCTTTCTAGACACTTCGTTTTTATTGTTTCATGCACTGTTGTGTTGTTCTTGGAGCATATTAGTTTTCGTTTGGTTTGCTTAGTTTGTTTAGTTTGCTTGAATAAAGTAGTTCAGACCCCCTTTCTCGCTGTGTTGTTTCAAATAAGTTGATTGGTGTTGGAAAGGAGTAGAAAGTTCTTGCTTGAAAGTGCAAGAGGATCTTGCCTTGAATGTGACTTAGACTTTAGGATGACATGCTAGGTGTTATTTTGACCTTATGTTTAGTGACTATTGCTGTAGCATGTCTTGTTCCAAACAATTGGGATTGCTTAGTGTGCCTTGAAAGAATCATGCGTTGTTTTAGCATACAAAATCATAGTATTATGGTATTCTCCTTTGATACTTTGTTTGGGTTGACTTGGCACATGCTCACAGCATGTTATGACTATGAACAAGTCACCATAGCCTCTATGATCATTTAGTACTTGACTTGTAGTACCACTCTATGCTTTGATTAGTAATGTTTTGTCGCTCTGCATGATTATGACCATTACTGCTCTCTTAGGTTGTTGCTCCTAGTCTTTTGCTAGTCTCCACTTGTATGAGTAAGATCTAATCATGCTTCCAACTCCCAATAAATCAAGTTATTCTAAAGTGTCCACTATAAATTCATATGCATGGTGTGTTACACCCTTCCAAGTATATTCTTGTTTTCAGCTATCTTCCAATTAAAAAGTATTTTGTTATGTGAAAACTTAGTGATTAAAGCCCCACTAACTTGATGGCACACTTTATATTCCTTTGCCCTAATAAACTTGAACCATTGTGTCATCTATGTTGTATATGCTTGCACTTATACGTTGGAATTAGCAGAACCATGCTGTCATGGGAAACGTTTTCAACATTGCACTTGTACTTTGTATACAGTTGATATCATGCTCTTTTGTCTATGGATGTCGCCGGTGTGAAATAAATAGGAACCTTTTAAGTCCATGAAGTTATGTATTTTCTGTTAGAGAAGCGCCTAGGCCGCTAGCCTAAGCCATGCCTAATCATGGTGGAAACTTGTAGCATCACCAGAATGAGCATTCTGTGAAGCATTCTCAATAAAAATCTATGCACATAGTAAATAAAAATATCGCTGAGATGCTCATTGTCTGCTTGCCTTGTCATTTTGGTTATGGGATAGCGCATGTACCATGTGCAAGGGGTACCCCGTTGACGGTTCTCTATGATACACATGTACTTACTATGACAAGAACTTACAGGTGACTGAAGTTGAGTAGCATGAGATGTGGCCCTCGTATTCAAGGGACATGAGATTGCCAACTTATACTTTGTCAATCATATACTCCATCTTTGTTCACTTTAACCTTAATCACTTCAAGATTCTTATGATAGGGGCAATGAGGGCTGAAAGCTAACAAGTACCATAATTTTTGGAAGCTCTTTTTGAAACTTGAAATCCCTGCTTCCCTTTATGAAGGGCCTTTCTTCCACCATTATATTGAGTCTCCACCTTCTACCTTTAGGCACCATTAAGAGATCATATTTGCCATTCTTAGTTCTATGTGAAGTGTCCCAAAATTATTGATTGATGCATATTGTTGATATTGCTTGTTCTTGTGCTACCTGTATCTAGTCACTCTTATGAACTTTGAAGGTGTCCTATGCATCTATTTGCTACTCTATAAGGGACAAGCTAAATGCCACTATGCCATGTTTTTTGTATGTGAAACAAACAAACGTTTTTCAATGCATGTTATTCATGATCTTTGTTTGTAGCCTTTCATGTTGCATGCATAGTTACTTTGTCTTATTGTTAGAACTCCATCTTTCATGCACATGTTTAGAGTTCTTTGATCCCAGCTTTCATTTCTTGCAAATGGTTTGATCTTGGTTTTGATGATGCATGTCACCTAAAAAATTATTATTTTTAGCACTTACCTACTCGAGGACGAGCAGGAGTTAAGCTTGGGGATGCTTGATACGTCGGAAAGGTATCTGTAATTTTTGATGTTCCATGCTTGTTTAGTATCTACTTTGTTTTGATTTTTCCACACTCTGAGGTGCTTTTTATATGTTTTCTGGTACTAACCTATTAACAAGTTGCCACAGTGCCAGTTGCCTGTTTTCTTCTGTTTTTGGTTCTAGAAAGGCAGAAAATCAATATTCTTGGAATTGGACGGGACAAAAGCCAAAGACAATATTTTACCGTGGGGAACATGAAGCCAGAGTACGAGACGGAGGAGACCAACCAGGGGGCCACACCCCTGGCCGTGCGGGTGGTCCCACCCCGCGCCTGGGGGTTGCGGCCGCCTTGGTGGCCCCCTGCCTCGCCTCTTCGCCTATAAAGTCCCCCCAATGCCATAACCCTAAACACCCGATCAATATTCCACGAAACCGTCTGTAGCCGCCGCCACCATCATCCCTAGATCAGGGGGATCTGAACCTCTTCCCGGCACCCTGCCAGAGGGGAGATCATCCCGGAGGCCTTCTTCTTCATCATTCCAGCCTCTGGTATGAAGCGTGAGTAGTTCCACCTTGGACTACGGGTCCGTGTAGTAGCTAGATCTTGTAAGCTCTGTTCATGATCATGATCTAATCTATTTGTAATCATGCATGTTGTGTTTGCGGGGATCCGATGGATATTGAGATTACTATGTCAGATTGATTAATGGTTATGTCTATTTGATTCTATCATGTCTGTGTTGTTTGTGATCTTGCATGCTCTCGGTTGTTAGTAGCTATCTTGGCCAAGTAGTTGCTAGTGACTCCAAGGGGGGGTATTTATGCTCGATAGTGGGTTCATGCCTCTAGTTTCCAAGGGAAGTGACAGAAATCTCTTCGGTTGTAGATGTGTTGTTGCCACTAAGGAGAAAACAACGGTCTCTTGTTCATGGAACAAGTGGATTGTTTACCTTACACACTTTGTTTAAAGTACTTTTCTGTTGCTTGCAACTTAATACTGGAGGGGGTTCGGATGATAACCCAAAGGTGGACTTCTAGTCATAGATTCAGTTGGATGGCGGTCTATGTATATTGTTCTATTGCCCAATCGAATCATCGTTGTGTCTAGTATTGCATTGTTATGCCTTGATTAGTCCTTCAATTGCCCTGCTGTAATTTGTTTACCCAGCATGCCATGTTTGTTTATCTAAGGAGAGCACCTCTAGTGAACAATGGACCCCGGTCCAATGTTTACCATTGATACATCTTCCACTGTTACTGTTTACTTGCTGAAAACCTTCATCACCTTCCACACCATACAGTTAATACTTTGTTACAGCAACCAGTGAGATTGACAACCTCACTGTTCGTTGGGGAAAAGTCTTGAGTTTGTGTTGTGCAGGTTTCCACGTTGCTTGCAACACCTTTGAAACGTTTCCTTCCTCCTACTGGTTCGATAACCTTGGTTTCTTACTGAGGGAAAACTTGCTGATGTGCTGCTTCACACCTTGCTCTTGGGGTTTCCCGACAAAGTTCTCCCACAACACCATCACCATTTCACCAAGCGGAGGTAACAATGGCGATGTGGTTCTCTCGTCAATTTACTTGCCCTTGCTCATGAATGTGCCACTAGTGAAGACCATGGGAGATTCATGGTACAATGGTGAAACGACATTACATCCCATATGACGAGGTTCGATCTCGTCAATGCCCATCGTTATGGACTTGGGTTTTGGAGAATATGGGGATGCTGGAAGTCGTGGAACGGTTAATATACAAGCACCATAGGGACACGAGGTTTACCCAGGTTCAGGCCCCTCGGAGGGAAAACCCTACTCCTGCTTGTCTGCTCTTGATTACGGCGGAACCGAAAGTTACAAGGGGTGCGCAGATGCAATCTGGCATGAGGTGTGTACGAGATGAATTGAGGATAGGATATCGTAGATCTGTCTATTGCGTGCGTGTGTCGTCCTCGTTGGACCCTCCTAGCCTTTATATATGGGGAGGCTAGGTGTCAGGTACCGATACGAGCAGGTTACATGTTGTATTCAAACTCTAGTCTTGAGAGTTCCTTGTCTTGCACGCTTGGATTCTGTGTCCATATGGGCTTCATAGCAGCCAAAACGTCATAGGCGTCATGGACCCTGGCAGGTCGTCAAGTGGGCCTTCCGTCGGGCCGGACCACGTAGGCTAAGCTCGGGTACCCGTAGGGCATATCCATGTCAGTAGCCCCCGAGTGTCTATCCGAAACATAGATTCGGACGGAGACTTAGTTGTCTTGAACCTTGCATTTGGATGTCAGAGTCGAAAGTTGTGTCGAGTGTGAAGCATTTCTCTCGAAAGTTTATCGGGTCATCAGAATTTGTTCGGTTGTTGTAAAGGAGTCAACATTATGGACATAGTCAACACAATGGACTATAGGGTGCGTGACCAGCGCTCCCTATGGGAGTAGCCCCCAAGTGTCTGTTCGAGTCGTAGACTCGAGAAGAGACTTATAGTCGTCGGTTGCGTGTTACGGCGATCCAGAAGTTCTTCGGATGATCTTGCGAATTCCATCAACGTCGGCACTTTTTCGAATGCGCGACCAGCGCTCCCTATAGGAGTAGCCCCCGAGTCCTCAATCGAATGGTTGATTCGAGTGAGTAATCGAAGCGTGCCACTCGAAGATCTTCTGTGTGTGCGACCAGCGCTCCAGTTTGGAGCAGTCCCCGAGTGTCTGGCGGAGTCATAGACCCAGGCAGAGACTCGAGTCTTGTAACGCATAGTTGTAGTCGGCAATCTCGTGGGCGTATCGTTGACCGGAAGTCTTGTAAGATTCATGCAAGGCAATCTCGGCAATCTCGTTGGCGGAGTCATAGATTCAGGTAGAGACTCGAGTCTTGCCTCTTCAGGTTGAATGCTCCGTCTAGATGGATGTCGGCAAATCGTCAAGCAATATCGTGCAGTCCTCCCAAGAACCCTGCAATGTTCTCCGTCTTCAACTTGTAAGTCGGAGAAATGCTGAATCTTCCATTGTACTCTTCTCATAGCCAGACTGGATCCGTCCATGCCAGAATATTCCGATGTGATGGTTCACCTGCCCGTGTCAGCTAGAACGACATAGACATAGGTCAGTGGCGCCTCGTAACTCACACATGCAGAGAGCACAATCATGTCCGTTTTCCCCGCGTGAAGGATACGAACCGTTGGCGGTGGCGGTTGGGAACATGGCGAAATGTCCGCACACGTGCCCGCACACGTCGTCCACGCGCTGACCATTCGATCACCTTGCACGAATCTTGACGCTGGGGTTATAAATTTTAACCGTTGCATATTTTCATCTCTTCACCTCATTCTCCCCTTGCGTCATGATCTTCCTCCTGCGAGCACCTCCTCGAGCCCTCCGTGTGTACGCGAAAAACCCTAATCTCCCAATCTCCCCAGTCACCTCTCCTTCCATCCCAATGGCGAGCAACATCTCCAACCCTTCCATGGCGACAGTGGCTGATACCACGGTGAAGCCGGCGGGCACCGTCCACGTGCCCCCAGAGGGTCTGTTTCTTCCAAAGTCCACGGTGGTGGAATCCATTGGCGGCGACCATAACCCAGCGGGGCTAGAGATTTTGGAGGAAGAAGGCGATTCCCATAAGGGGGAGTGGTGTGGCTCGGATATCACCAACAATGATATCAAGGAGCTGCACATCGAAGGCTACCTACCCGCGATGGAGGGGATTGTCTGGCGGGCGGTGCCGTCCAGCGAGGTCACCCCTTCTCCCCAAGCCGGAGAGAATGTGTACCTCAAAGCTCAATTGGTATGCGGCGTCTCCCTCCCCATCTCCGACTTCTTCGTTGCTGTCCTCAAGCATTACCGGGTTCAACCTCAGAACCTTTCCTCCAATAGCATCCTCGCGCTTAGCAATTATGCGGCGCTTTGTGAGGGTTACCTAGGGATTAGGCCTAGTTTAGACTTGTTCATCTACTTCTTTACCGTCAAGAGGGAAGCCGGAGCGAACAAGGACGAGCTCAAGAATTGCGGAACGATTAGTTTTAAGATCCGACCTGGCCGGCGGTTCCCCGACACTGTCGGCCATGAATCTTGCAAGAACTGGCAACAGACGTACTTCTATGGCCCAGATATTCCTGTGGCCGACCGAGAAGAAACATATCCGGACTTCGTCGATGGAGCTGCCGCCGAAGCCCCGACATGGAGATCCTAGGACACCCTTCCCTCTAACAACGACACTTCCCGCGCTATAAGGCAGATAGAGTGGTTTGTAGACACGGGTCTGACCGAGTTGGACCTATCCATTTGCTGGTTCGTCAAGCGGATCCAGCCTCTGCAGCACTGCTCGAAGCTGATGCATGAATATACCAAGGAGATGAATGATAGCCTCCGCATCTCCGAGAACAACTTCTCGAGTGACTCCGTCAAGCTCCGCCTCAAGGACATCGTCAAGGTGAAGGACAGGAAGCGCGGCTTCACCATCACCTACGACATGTTCGAGGAGGGCACGTGCCCAGAGGTACCTGTTTATTTTCCGTGTATGACATATACTCCAGTTCTTCCGTCTAGATATTATCATCTCATCTAACACTTTGGGACTTCACTTAACAGATCAAAAGTCTAGAGGAGGACGACATGTCTGTCCAAATCTATGATCCCAAGATGAAGGAAGTCACCGTCGTGTCCGACGACAATGTCTCATTGGTGCGTAAGCAGAAGAGCTCCACCTCTGACGCTTCCGATGGAGGCAAGAAGAAGAAGACAGAGGGTGGAGCCTCCAAGAAGACTACCGCCGCCCTGGAGGCGGAGAAAAGAAAGATTACCGGGATCCCTTTTACCAAAGCACCCACTGTTGTGTAAGTCTCTTTTCCTCCGACATTGTTCATTGCTCATCTTATTCCTGTACTTATACTTTTGCACGTTTCATGAAGAAGGCCAGTATCAGTTTGAAGATGACCTCCAAAACATCGGGGGCTTCTAAAAACATTAGAGACATGCTGCACCGTGATGTGTCTCACCAAGCATCTCTCCCCATCGCCCCTGTCACTCCTAGCGCCCAGCCTGCTACCACTCCGACAAGCTCTCCGGCTAAGGATGCATTTGGCCCTTCCGCCATGGAAGTGGACTCAACTGCCTCCGCAGATCTCGTCGTTGCCGGCGAACAGGCGACACAAGAAAGCACCGCAACCAAAATGGCTGAAGCTCCGGCTAAGGATGGCATCGGTAGCAATAAGGCAATGGTGGTAGGCGGAACGTCTGTCAAAGGTGGCGCCTCTGCACCCAGGATAACCATAGAGCTTCCAAAGATAGTCTACCCGGCACTTACGCCGAGTAGCTCAACTCTGGCTCCTGGTGCGGCTCCAACATCTCCGACCTGTGGTCTTGAGGAGCTTCTCCGACAAGCAAATATCTTGCAAGGAAATATCCTTTCCTTCAGCAAGTTGTTTGCCGAGAGCGCTACCAACCTCAAGATCATCGCTCTTGTAAGTTTTATTTACCTTTTGCTTTTCATATGAGTATCCCACTGTAGCCCCCGAGGATTTAGACAAAAACCATATGTATTTGCATCTGAATTCTCTAAGAGTGACTAAGCCAGAAAACTTCGCACTGTAGCCCCCAAGTATTTAGTTTGAATGAATTATTCCGACTAGATACTTTTAGAGTTGCATACACAGTGTTTGTAAATTTCAATATTGTAGCCCCCAAGCCTCTAGTTGAAACTGAAATAGTTCTGACTAGATGCTTAAAGAAAGACTAAGCATATTGCTGAGTTAAAAACTCTTACTGTAGCCCCCGAGCTTCTAGTGGAAACAGAATTAGTTCTGACTAGATGCTTAAAGAATGACTAAGCATATTTGCCGAGTTAAAAACTCTCACCGTAGCCCCAAGCCTCTAGGTGGGTATTTATCCAGCTAGATGCTCCAAGTAGACTAAGTGACTTTAATCTTCTTTCCACATAATGAGAATGCTCGGAGAGGCGTCGCCAACGAGAAGTTCCATTAGATGCGCGCAGAGCTGGAAGCCGAAAAGGGTAAAACTGCCTTCTTGAAGGAACAAATCACCAAGAGCAAGAGTTTGTTTTTCCTTTCATTTTCGTACCCTGACTTGGTCTTTTGCCGTCACTCTCCGACTACTCACTATGTACCGTTCTTTCTCCGACTTTCAGTAACCATCGCTAAGGCCAAGGACATTGTTGAGCAGTCCATGCACATTCAGTTTTTGGATAGCAAAAACAAGATCCTTAAGCAGGAGAGGACTGATACCTTGAAGATGCACGAGGAGTCCATGGCGGTTGCAGTAGTCTGCCAACACTGAGATCAACCGCTTGAAGGAGGAGATTGCGATGCTGAAAGAGCAGAAGAAAGCTATCGATGAGCAAACTCAACGCAATCTTGAAGCATACAAGATCCTTTGACAAGAACGAGACTCGATGGCGGAGACGCTCCAGCAAGCCGAGGTGAGCATCTTTGGTAAGTGACTCTCCGTCTTGTGCTTCTATAAGCTAGATACTTTGAATTTGTGTTACTGAACTCATCTGCTCCTTTGTCAGAAATGCAGCTCCTATTGGTCTGACCAAGTCACCTCCTTCGCCAAAGGAATGCATGGTCCTCGCCGGCAACTTCATCAGCACCACCGTCAAGCAAGCCAAGGAGATCACCAAGCCCCTCAATATCAATATCAAGGCGGTGGACTCTATGATGAAGTTCTCGGAGATCTTGCACCAAGCCCCCGAGCGTATTGTAAGCTGGAAAGCTTCATGTATCCGGGCTGACGCGAGGATGTACCTGGCGATGGTCAAGGCGCACTATAAAATTCCGATCTCGACACGGTGACCTAGGGTCTTCCCAACGTAGATGATGAAGGCCAGAAGATTGACCACAAGGCTATCTGGGCATCGCTCACGGGTCTTAACACCAGGGTTGACAAGTTGGTCGATCCAAACGTCTTTGTGCCGCTGGAGATCATTGACAGCGACCACCAGAGCTCCTTCGAGTCCCTCAAGACCACCAACTTCAAAGATGATGGCTCTCCTGCTGCCGACGATGCTGCATCAAAGTCCCCTGTGCCAGAGGAATGAAAAAACACTTTGTAATATTTGTTTCCTCTGGTTTGGTGTATGCGGAAAAACTATGTTATGTTAAGGCGGAAAAACAATAGTTGTAATTTCCTGCTACTCAAGCTCTGGTTCCAGCATGTAATTATTTTTAAGCAAGTGATGGCTTATCCATTACTCTGGTTTTTATGCTTCACCTTTCACGAGTCAGAAGACTCGTAGTCAGAACCATAAGCTCAGGTGATGATGCCCAATGGCACCATCAAAAACCTAAGCACAAAATCACCGACAACAAGTGCCGAAAGTCACTACTCCAGAATCCACATAAAAACAACAAAGAACGTGTAGACCAGAAAACTTAAGCTAACGCCCGTAGGCAGAATTTTCACAAGTGCAAATGCAAAACTTGCGCATAAAGGTTTTATACGATCCAAAAATGAACACTAAAGGAGGTAAAAGACTCAGAAATATGAGTGAACCGGAGAGCTTTATTTCATTGATCATATAATAGGTACTCAGTAGATAAAAAATATGCTAAGTGTAAAAAGGACGTAGTTGTGCTATGTTCCATGGCCGATCAAGCTCCGGGTAGTCATCATCCGGGTCACGTTGCTTATGCTTATGATCTTCGCTGGGTCTATCCTCAAGTTCATGATTGTCAACGAGGTAGTAAGACCCATTGAGCAGCGCCTTGCTTATGATGAACGGTCCTTCCCATGGCGGGGATAATTTGTGTGACTTCTTCTGCTTAAGTCGGAGCACCAGATCCCCCTCTTTAAACGAGCGATGTTGAACGCGACAACTATGGTAGCTATGTAGCTTCAGTTGGTAGATGGCGGATCTTTGGCATGCCAAAACGCGCTCTTCCTCGAGAAGGTCCACATTTAGGCGTCTGGATTCTTCAGCGTCATCTTCGTCGTAGGCGGCAACTCTTGGTGAATCGTTAAGGATGTCGGAAGGCAGGATGACTTCTGCTCCATATACCATGAAGTAAGGGGTGTAGCCGGTTGTGACACCCCCGGGATCAGGGCTAAACAAATCCCAGACCTCCGTATGACATAAGCTTAACCTTGAGCTCGAGAATATCCAGTGAAGAATCGATAACACAATAGTGACCCTACGACACAAAAATTATTACAGCGAGCTCATAACTAAGCAGAGAACCAAATTATTACAAGCAGAGGTCACTGACCACAAACATCAAACAACGGAAGGCAAATTATGCTATCAAGTATAGCAAACTTAACAAATGGCCTAAGAGGCCTGAAGCATAATGATGATGTCCCAACCCATAGATTCCTGGCTATCGGCCGGGAACCCCAAGCTACTCTTCGGTGTCGATGTAGTACCAAACTGATCTTCAGGGAACACTTACTCTGCCAAAAGTATCAACAAAGCAAGGGTGAGTACAGGGTGTACTCCGCAAGACTTATGGCTGGTGGAGTTGTTTTGCATAAAGCCATCTTTGTTTATAAAACTAGAGAGGGAAGAAGAAGCTCGTCTATTCAGAGTATTTTAAAAGGGGATAAGAGAGCGACATCTCTAAAATATTGATCATCATCTTTTGATATCCACCGAATCATCATCCGAACCTTATCTAGGATCACCCCCTCGTACCCATGAGGAAGCATACTTAAGCACACATTGATATACCAAATTTTACGATTAGGTTAATGTTATCTATGATCTTGAGTCTGGTCGCCAAGTCGTTCATAACCGTGAACACGGATTTTCGAAAAGATTATTACCCTGCAAGGGTGTAAAACTTTACCCACACGTACTAACCTTCTCTTAATGCCACTAGATAAGCCCTCTTCCTTGGAAGGCCGACAGAGGGCGGTTAGACACGACCTTTGCCTTGCTTTCGCCGAGACCATGAGTCACGCAATAAGTATGGTTCCGCCGTAACGGGTCAAACCCCGAAGCCGGTACTTAAAGATGTGAGGCGAGGTTGGTTCACCAGGGGCTCCATCGACCCGAAGCAACCCGGTCCACGCTTCCCTACATGTTATGAATGCACCTCCTTCACCTCCTTCTTTCGAAAACGTTTTCAATGCATATCTTGAATGGAATGCCCGAACTCTGTGACTCATGGAATCTACTAGGAAAGTTAGTTGGTCATGAGGTTGTCCAGGCCCCGTGTGGCTGTACGCTCGTCTTGGTTCCAAAGGCAAGAACTCGGGTCCTAGTGGTGGCGAGCATGGTACTAGAAAAACCACATCCCACCGTGGCCTCCCATATAAGACTTAGCATGTTTGACTTATATCACCTTTGATATCATCTCATCACGTTCTCCTATCATACTGGATTATATGCATCTGATACATCATTTGGATGAACCAGCGCTGACAGCTATGCATGGCTAAGCATGACACAAATATAAGCTCTAGCGTTGCACACAAGCCAAGCCTAGTTATGCTAGGAGCAGTGGATCAGGTAATATAAGCTCAAAGGGAGTAATGCAATAGATAGGACACTCTATCTATCGATAAAAGACCACAGTAGAATCGTATGCATCATGGCAGAATTGAAATGCTTTCGAAATCATAGGATTATATCATGGTGGGGCTATGCTTGAATTTGCCTGTTGATAACCAGAAAGTAGAGCTTCGGACATCTGGTACTTGACTTGGTTACAGTTTGTCAAGTATTGCTCGTCAATCTTCGATCTTCAACGGTGTTGATCTCGGGCTTCGATCTTGATCTCGATATCATATTCTACCGGAAAGAACCAAACACCGGAAAGAGAGGGAAACAATCAACACATGGCATCGATGTAATGATCAAACAAGAATGATGATATGAAAAGTTAATTTGCATTGAAATGTAACCATAAGGCATGCTCGACCATTTAATCGGGGTTCCGAGGGGCACAAACCCTAACTCGAGGAAACTCCGAATGTATATGAGAGGGTTTAGTTTGTTCTTCTAATTAAACTTGTTATGAAAGTTGCTTAACAATGCATGATTATAGCTCTAATAGATACAGCTCATTTTTCTGAACATTTTGATATATTATTTGTATTTTTCTGATAAACAAATAATTAGTTATTGATTTTATAAGATTAAACTAATTTCTGGAATTATTAAAACTATTATTAAAAGCTTTTACTGCATCATGCTGATGTCATAACTCGACCCAGGACTTTTGTTACCACACATAACCCTACCCACACTCACCGATAGAGGGGCCCATGCCATGCTGGCTTGCCACCATGGCGGTCAACGGTCAGCGGGCCCGCAGGCCACGCCAGCCTGACGCGAGCATGACGACACATCATCGGCCACCGGCAGATGGTCGTCGGCACAGGCGCTAAGAGGCACACACGAGAGAACGAGGATGCGCGTTTGAATCAGCGCTTCGAAGCGAACGTAAAGAGGGCGGCGCCGCTACTCTAAGGTGATCGGAGCACGGCCGACGGCGAGCTCAAGCGGCAGCGCTTGCAGGGCAGCGAGGCGACGATGACACAGAGTGCGAGGGAGTGAGCGGAGGGGCCTGGGAGAACCAGTAGCTCACCCTGGTGCTCATGGTCGTGATGGGGAGGCGCGGGGAGGTCCAGGGCGACGGCAAGGGCGACGATGGCGCTCGTCGGGCTCGGGGAAGATGGAGTCGTGGGCAACGATTGCAAGCACCCGGGCTCGATTGCTTTGACGGGTCGAAGAAGGGGAACATGTCGGTGCCGGTGGCATGCTCGGACGAGCACAGGGATGGCCAGAACAACAGCGAGCCGGAGCTAGGGTTTCAGTTCGAGGTGGGGAACGAGGGAGAGAGAACTCCAGAGGGAGAGGGAGAGGATAAGGGAGAGGTAGGGCATCACAGGGGGTCTTATCCACGTCCAGGAGTGGCGGCGGGGATCGCGACGCGGCGGCGGCATCGGGCGGTGCCGACGATGACACGCAGGAGCTTGCCTCCTCGAGGAAGACGACGAAATAGAGAGCAAAGGGGTACTGGGCCATGGTTAGGCTGCGAAAGGGCCAGGTGGGCCTCTGCGGGATGTACACTGAGCGGCATGGAGAGAGGAGAGGGAGTTGGGCCGGCCAGGGCTGCGGCCTGGGAAGCTCTAGTTGCTGTTTTTATTTGCAGACTTGTTTTTATTTTTCTATTTTGTATTTCCTCTTTGTATTTTCATTTCAAAACTGTTTTAAGTATTCCAAAAATACCAGAGGGGTTTTGTGAAATATATAAAGTAATCAAGAGCCCTTATATTGGCTCCATTATTTTGTCTTTTCAAAATTCAAAACTATTTTGAATTGTTTTCAAAGAGAGAGGGAAAATCTAGGTTTAGGGTTTGAATTGTTTCTCTTTGCATGCATTTTTAAAATATGATGCTCATGAATGCGCAATCAAAACCCTAATTATAGATTTACTAAAACTAGGGTGTTACACCGGTGGATCTGTTGGGTGTAGTTGGTAAACTCCACAACACAGATGGTAGTTCCTCCGCCCAGGCTCCAGCTGCTCTATGTAGCAGTGCCTTAAGACGTTGCTTGATTCCCTGCAGAATTAATCCATTGGCTCGCTCAACTTGCCCATTGGACTGTGGGTGTGCCACAGACGCTAGGTCAAGTCGGATGCCCTTGTCCCAATAATAAGCTTCCACTTCTCCGAGTGACAAGTTGCTGTCGTTGTCGATGATAATGCTATGTGGGAGACCAAATCTCACAACTAGATCCCGGACAAACCTAAGGGCAGTTGCCCCATCGAGCTCTCTAATGGGTTTAGCTTCTATCCATTTGGTGAACTTATCAACTGCTACTAGCAGATGCGTAAACCCACATGGTGCCGTCTGTAATGGACCAACCATGTCTAGCCCCCAGACTGCAAATGGCCAAGTTATTGGTATTGTTCACAATTCTTCAGCTGGAACATGGGGTTGTCGGGCATAATACTGGAATCCCATGCACGTCTCAACCATCTTGTTGGCATCTAACTTCGCGGCCAGCCAGTAGAATCCTTGCCAGAAGGCTTTGGATACCAACGATCGAGGAGCAGCGTGTGCCCTCAATCTCCGAGATGGATCTCACGTAGGATTTCAATACCTTCTTGCTGGGAAACACACTTAAGGTATACACCAGTGGTACTTCATTTGTAGAGCTGCCATTAATTATGGTATAGCCCTTTGCTCGTCGTACTATTTTGTAGGGATTCGTAGCATGGAAAACAAAAAATTTCTATCGCATACAAACAAACAAGCCAAGATCTATCTACTAGATTGTAGCAACGAGTCGATGGAATAACTTACCCTCGAAGATTCCAAAGTGTTTAACGAGAGAGGATTCTCGTGGGTGATGTAGTCGTACTCTTCCCGATCTCAAGATCGTGTAGACGATCCTTCCGGCGCTGCGTTCCGGCAGCGCTCCCGCAGTCGGTCACATGTTCGGTACTCGACGAAGACCTTCCTCTCCCTTGTTCCAGCAGGCAGTGGAGGTTGTAGCACTCTCCTCGCGATTCCGGCAGCACAACGGCGTGGTACCGGAAGTAGAGGGGAGATCCCGCAGGGCTTCGCCTTAAGCCGGAGCGAGTATGGTGGAGTATGAGAGAGCTTTAGTGGTCTAGGGTTTAGACACACCAATTAGAAGTCTCTAATCCGAAGGCTAGTGCAATTAGAAGCTCTAAACCAAAGCGGCTCTAAACCGGGGTCTAGGGCTAGGGTTTAGATTTAGAGGATAGGAACTTGTGTGTCTAGAGGAGGAGGCCCTGCCTCTCCTTTTATAGGTGGAGGGGCCGGCCGCGCCATGGGGAGGGAGGGGAGTCCCTCCCCAACTCGGCTTGGAGGAGGCGCGCCGGTTGGAGGAGGGTCTCCCTCCCCAACTCGGTTTCCCTCTTTCCTCTTTCCCTCTCTTTCCTGTTTTAGCCGTTTGACTTTTCAAACTTGCTATTTGACTTTTCAATTAAGGATTCAATTTAATCCTTTATTTGGAACAGCGAGAACACTAAGTACATGATGCAATCATTCCAATATGCAATGACACATTCATGTACCCCTTCCCCTCCGGAGTGCCGGACATTCCGGAACCTTCTAGAACATTCCCGATGAAAACACCGGAATCATTCCCGAACTCCGAAACGGGACTTTCCTTATATGAATCTTATTCTCCGGACCATTCCGGATCACCTCGTGATATCCCGGATCCCATCCGAGACTCCGAACAACATTCGGTCTCTTTCTCATAATACCATAACTACTCAAACAACGTCGAATCCTTAAGTGTGTCTCCCTACGGTTCGTGAATTATGCGGACATGATCGAGACACTTCTCCGAACAATAACCAATAGAGGAATCTGGAAATTCATATGGCTCCCACATATTTCTATGATTACTTTGCGATCGAATGAACCACTTACATACGATACCAATTTCCCTTTGTCTCACGATAGTTTACTTATCCGAGGTTATGATCGTCGGTATCTCTGCATACCTAGTTCAACCTCGTTACCGATAAGTACTCTTTTCTCGTTCCCGTGATATGTGATCCCTTGTGATCCAGTCACATGCTTGCAAGCTAATTGGATGACATTCCACCGAGAGGTCCCAGAGTATATCTATCCGTCATATGGATGGACAAATCCCACTCTTGATCCATGTGTTTCAACCAATACTTTCCGAACACTCAATGCCACCTTTATAGCCACCCAGTTACGGTGTGGTGTTTGATGTCATCAAAGCATCCATCCGGTAAAGGTGATATGCATGATCTCATGGTCGAAGGAATTAGGTTACTATGTATCAGAAAGCATATAGCAATTGAACTATTGAAATGACTTGATCTTTATGCTACGCTTATCTATAGGAGTATGTCCACCATATCATTCTCCTAACGATATGATCTTGTTGTTGATAACATCTCAATGTTCATGATAGGGAAACCTCAATCATTTATCAACCAACAAGCTAGTGAAGTATATAGGCTATACTAGGGACTTCAAATTAAGTCTACAAATCACACAAGTATCAATGTTTCCTTGTTAATACTATTATAGCATGAATGTAAACATTTATCATAAACACAAAGATATAATAATAACTACATTTATTATTGCCTCTAGGGCATATCTCCAACAGTCTCCCACTTGCACTAGAGTCATCTAATCTAGATTACATGGTAATATACCGAACACCCATGGCAGTTTGGTGTTGGTCATGTTTTGCTCTCGGGAGAGGTTTAGTCAACGGATCCGCCACATTCAGATCTTTGTGTACTTTGCAAATCTTTATATCCCCATCTTGGATATGTTCTCGAATAGCGTGAAAACGTAGCTTGATGTGCTTCAGCTTCTTGTGTGACCTTGGTTCTTGCGCATTGGCTATGGCGCCCATGTTATCACAGTAGATAGACATTGGGTCCAGCGCACTAGGAACCACACCCAGCTCTGTAATGAACTCTTTCATCCATATCGCTTCTTGTGAAGCATCCGAAGCAGCCATGTATTCCGATTCAGTTGAAGATCTCGCCACAACGCTTTGCTTTGCACTCCTCCAGCTAACTGCTGCACCATTAAAAATAAATACGTATCCAGATTGTGATTTAGAATCATCCGGATCGGTGTTCCAACTAGCATCGGTGTAACCATTAACAATGAGCTGTTCATCACCTCCATAAGAAAGAACCATATCCTTAGTTCTTCTCAAGTACTTAAGGATGTTTTTGACCGCTGTCCAATGATCCACTCCTGGATCACTTTGATATCTGCTAGTTAAACTAACAGCATATGCAATGTCGGGTCTAGTACATAGCATGGCATACATTAGAGATCCTATGGCTGAGGCATAGGGAGTCTTACTCATCCTTTCTCTATCTTCTGCCGATGTTGGACTTTGAGTTTTACTCAAGGTCGTATTGGGCAACATGGGCAAGAACCCTTTCTTGCTATCTTCCATTCCAAACCTCTTTAGAACTTTGTCCAAATATGTACTCTGTGACAATGATATTTGGCGTTTCGATCTATCTCTATAAATCTTTATGCCTAATATGTAAGCTGCTTCGCCAAGATCCTTCATTGAAAAACTATTATTCAAATATTCCTTGACACTATTAAGAAGGTCTACATCATTCCCAATCAACAATATGTCATCCACATATAGTATTAAGAATGCTACAGAGCTCCCACTCACTTTCTTGTAAATACAAGCTTCTCCATAAGTTTGTATAAAACCAAAACTTTTGATCACCTTATCAAAACGTTGATTCCAACTTCGGGATGCTTGCTTCAATCCATAGATGGACCGTTGAAGTTTGCATACTTTGTTAGCATCTTTAGGATCGACAAAACCTTTGGGTTGCATCATATACAACTCTTCATAAATATCTCCATTGAGGAATGCTGTTTTGACATCCATCTGCCATATCTCATAATCATAATATGCAGCGATTGCTAACATAATCCTCACAGACTTTAGCTTCGCTACCGGTGAGAAAGTCTCATCGTAGTCAACTCCTTGAATTTGTCGAAACCCTTTTGCGACAAGTCGAGCTTTATAGACAGTAACATTACCATCAGCATGTGTTTTCTTCTTGAAAATCCATTTGTTCTCGACAGCCTTCAGTCCATCCGGTAAGTCCACCAAAGTCCATACTTGGTTTTCGTACATGGATCCAATCTCGGATTTCATGGCTTCTTGCCATTTATTGGAATCTGGGCTCATCATTGCTTACTCATATGTCTCGGGGTCATCGGTGTTGTCCACCAACATGACACTCATAACGGGATCGTACCAATCTGGAGTGGTACGAGTTCTCGTTGACCTCCGAGGCTCTGTAGCAACTTCAACCGAAGTTTCATGATCACCATCATTAGCTTCCTCTCTATTTGGTGCAGGCACCACAGGAACTTCTTCCGGTGCTGTGCTACTCGCAATTTCGAGAGAAGGTTCGACAACCTCGTCGAGTTCTACTTTCCTTCCAGTCACTTCTTTCGAGAGAAATTCCTTCTCTAGAAAGGATCCATTCTTGGCAACGAAGATTTTGCCTTCGGATCTATGATAGAAGGTATACCCAATAGTTTCCTTTGGGTATCCTATGAAGACGCATTTTTCCGCTTTGGGTTCAAGCTTGTCCGGCTGTAACTTCTTTACATAGGCTTCGCACCCCCAAACTTTAAGGAACGACAATCTAGGTTTCTTCCCAAACCATAATTCATACGGTGTCGTTTCAACGGACTTAGACGGTGCCCTATTTAAAGTGAATGCGGCTGTTTTTAATGCATAACCCCAAAATGATAGCGGTAAATCTGTAAGTGACATCATAGAACGAACCATATCTAAGAGAGTTCGATTACGACGTTCGGACACACCATTACGCTGTGGTGTTCCCGGCGGTGTCAACTGTGAAAGTATTCCGCATTTCTTCAAATGCTCGCCAAACTCGTAACTTAGATATTCACCTCCACGATCAGAACGTAGAAATTTAATCTTCTTGTTACGTTGATTCTCTACCTCACTTTGAAACTCCTTAAACTTCTCGAAAGTTTCGGACTTATGTTTCATGAAATAGATATACCCATATCTACTCAAGTCATCCGTGAAGGTAAGAACATAACGATAACCACCGCGCGATGCTAAACTCATTGGACCACAGACATCGGTATGTATGATTTCCAATAAGTCCGTAGCTCGCTCCATCATACCAGAAAATGGAGTTTTAGTCATTTTTCCCATCAGACATGCTTCGCATCTTTCAAGTGATTCAAAATCAAGTGATTCAAGAAGTCCATCGGAATGGAGTTTCTTCATACGTTTCACTCCAATGTGACCAAGACAACAGTGCCACATATAGGTCGAATTATCGCTTGATTTCAAACGTTTAGCCTCAATGTTGTTGATATGTGTATTTCCACTATCGAGATTCAATAAGAATAGACCATCTATCAAAGGTGCATGTGCATAAAACATATTACTCATATAAATCGAACAACCATTATTCTCGGACTTAAACAAGTAACCGTCTCGCAATAAACAAGATCCCGATATAATGTTCATGCTCAACACAGGCACTAAATAACAATTATTTAAGTATAAAACTAATCCCGATGGTAGATGAAGGGGTAGCGTGCCGACCGCGATCACATCAACCTTTGATCCGTTTCCCACGCGCATCGTCACCTCGTTCTTCGCTAGCTTCCGTTTATTCTGCAGCACCTGTTTCGAGTTACAAATATGAGCAACTGAACCAGTATCAAATACCCAGGCACTACTACGAGTACTAGTGAGATACACATCAATAACATGTATATCAGATATACCTTTCTTCTTGATGTTGCCGTTCTTCAGATCCGCCAAGTACTTTGGGCAATTCCGCTTCCAGTGACCTTCTCCCTTGTAGTAAAAGCACTCAGTATCAGGCTTGGGTCCAGCCTTGGTCTTCTTCGCCGGCATGGTAACTTTCTTACCACCCTTCTTGAAGTGTCCCTTTTGCTTAGACTTGACTTTCTTGAATTTGGTGGTCTTATTGACCAACAACACTTGGTGCTCTTTCTTTATCTCCACTTCTGCAGATTTCAACATGGCAAAGAGTTCTGGCAACGTCTTGTTCATGTTCTGCATGTTGTAGTTCATCACAAAGTTCTTGTAACTTGGTGGTAGTGATTGTAGGACACGGTAAATCCCCAAAGCATTAGGAATCACTATACCCAAGATTTGAAGTTTGTTTGCGTGCCCAGACATCTTAAGCACATGCTCACTGACGGAGCTGCCTTCTTCCATCTTGCAGTTAAAGAACTTTTCAGAAGCCTCATAGCTTTCAACTGCCGCATGAGTCTCAAAAATCAATTTGAGATCCTCGACAATATCATATGGGTCTGATTCTTCAAACCTTTTCTGAAGCTCCGATTCCAAACCATACAAGATAGCACACTGAACTATGGAGTACTGATTCTTCCGAGAGAGGTAAACATTCTTTACTTCATCGGGAGCATCAGCTGCAGGTGGGTCACCCAGCGGTGCATCCAGCACATAGGTCAAATTACCAGCTGTGAGGACAATCCTCAAATTGCGGAACCAATCCGCAAAGTGGCTTCCATTGTTTTTCAACTTTTCTTTCTCTAGGAACGCATTAAAATTGATGGTAGGGGCTGCCATTGATCTACAACATATTTGCAATAGTTTAGACTAAGTTTATGACAAATTGAGTTCAAATTAATGATGAAATTAAACTAGGTGAACTCCCACTCAAAACAATATCCCTCACATTGTTTTAGTGATCACACGAACCAAATCCACTACATCAACACTGATCATCACGAGAGTTGATATAGTTTCAATGGCGAACAATCATCATGTTCATCATATCTACTATATGATTCATGCTTTACCTTTCGGTGATCCGTGTTCCGAGACCATGTCTGTACATGCTAGGCTCGTCAAGATCAAACCTTAGTTTCCGCATGAGCAAATCTGGCTTGCTCACGTTGTATACACTTGCAGAATCTAACACACCCAATCATCACGTGGTGCTTCGAAACAACAAGCTTTAGCAACGGTGCTAACTAAGGGTGAACACTTTATGACTTGAAATTGATGTGCATGAGGGATCATCTTATAATGCTACCGTCGTCTACTAAGCAATACAATATGCATAAAGGATTAACATCACATGCAATTCAATAATATGTGATATGATATGGCCTTTCTTCTTTGTGCTTCCGATCTCCATCTTCAAGCACGAACATGATCTCCGTCATCACCGGCATTGCATCAAGGTCAATGACGCTTCTCCATGGTTGTCGTCCACCGGCTTCAACTATTACAACTACTTTGAATAGACACGCGGGTCTTAACATAAATTAAAGACAACCATATGGCTCCTGCCGGTTGCCAACTTACAATAAGGAACATTGCATACATCAAATATAATCACAATCATGGCCATATCACATCACTGCACACCCCTGCAAAACAAAGTTAGACGCCTCTACTTTCTTTGCATATTTTACATGGTTTGGGGCTTTCAATAAGTGTCGTTCTAACTTACGAACAAGAACCACAACATTGATACTAGCATTGTTGATCACCCGTTGTAAATTGGATCTTAACTATGCTAGGAGAAACAGGCACCCGCAAAGCCACTTATGCAATACAAGTTGCATGTCAAGCGTGGAGCAAGTCTCATGAACGATGCCATGTAAGGTTAGCCCGGGCCGCTTCATCCCAACATACCGCAAGATGCAAAGTACACAAGAAGCAATCGACAATAAAAGCATCAACGCCCACAATGACCATTGTGTTCTACTCGTGCAACAGATCTACATATAGACACGGCTCTGATACCACTGTAGGGATTCGTAGCATGGAAAACAAAAATTTTCTATCGCATACAAACAAACAAGCCAAGATCTATCTACTAGATTGTAGCAACGAGTCGATGGAATAACTTACCCTCGAAGATTCCAAAGTGTTTAACGAGAGCGGATTCTCGTGGGTGATGTAGTCGTACTCTTCCCGATCTCAAGATCGTGTAGACGATCCTTCCGGCGCTGCGTTCCGGCAGCGCTCCCGCAGTCGGTCACACGTTCGGTACTCGACGAAGACCTTCCTCTCCCTTGTTCCAGCAGGCAGCGGAGGTTGTAGCACTCTCCTCGCGATTCCGGCAGCACAACGGCGTGGTACCGGAAGTAGAGGGGAGATCCCGCAGGGCTTCGCCTTAAGCCGGAGCGAGTATGGTGGAGTATGAGAGAGCTTTAGTGGTCTAGGGTTTAGACACACCAATTAGAAGGCTCTAATCCGAAGGCTAGTGCAATTAGAAGCTCTAAACCAAAGCGGCTCTAAACCGGGGTCTAGGGCTAGGGTTTAGATTTAGAGGATAGGAACTTGTGTGTCTAGAGGAGGAGGCCCTGCCCCTCCTTTTATAGGTGGAGGGGCCGGCCGCGCCATGGGGAGGGAGGGGAGTCCCTCCCCAACTCGGCTTGGAGGAGGCGCGCCGGTTGGAGGAGGGTCTCCCTCCCCAACTCGGTTTCCCTCTTTCCTCTTTCCCTCTCTTTCCTGTTTTAGCCGTTTGACTTTTCAAACTTGCTATTTGACTTTTCAATTAAGGATTCAATTTAATCCTTTATTTGGAACAGCGAGAACACTAAGTACATGATGCAATCATTCCAATATGCAATGACACATTCATGTACCCCTTTCCCTCCGGAGTGCCGGACATTCCGGAACCTTCTAGAACATTCCCGATGAAAACACCGGAATCATTCCCGAACTCCAAAACGGGACTTTCCTTATATGAATCGTATGCTCCGAACCATTCCGGATCACCTCGTGATATCCCGGATCCCATCCGAGACTCCGAACAACATTCGGTCTCTTTCTCATAATACCATAACTACTCAAACAACGTCGAATCCTTAAGTGTGTCTCCCTACGGTTCGTGAATTATGCGGACATGATCGAGACACTTCTCCGAACAATAACCAATAGAGGAATCTGGAAATTCATATGGCTCCCACATATTTCTACGATTACTTTGCGATCGAATGAACCACTTATCATACGATACCAATTTCCCTTTGTCTCACGATAGTTTACTTATCCGAGGTTATGATCGTCGGTATCTCTGCATACCTAGTTCAACCTCGTTACCGATAAGTACTCTTTTCTCGTTCCCGTGATATGTGATCCCTTGTGATCCAGTCACATGCTTGCAAGCTAATTGGATGACATTCCACCGAGAGGGCCCAGAGTATATCTATCCGTCATATGGATGGACAAATCCCACTCTTGATCCATGTGTTTCAACCAATACTTTCCGAACACTCAATGCCACCTTTATAGCCACCCAGTTACAGTGTGGTGTTTGATGTCATCAAAGCATCCATCCGGTAAAGGTGATATGCATGATCTCATGGTCGAAGGAATTAGGTTACTATGTATCAGAAAGCATATAGCAATTGAACTATTGAAATGACTTGATCTTTATGCTACGCTTATCTATAGGAGTATGTCCACCATATCATTCTCCTAACGATATGATCTTGTTGTTGATAACATCTCAATGTTCATGATAGGGAAACCTCAATCATTTATCAACCAACAAGCTAGTGAAGTATAGAGGCTATACTAGGGACTTCAAATTAAGTCTACAAATCACACAAGTATCAATGTTTCCTTGTTAATACTATTATAGCATGAATGTAAACATTTATCATAAACACAAAGATATAATAATAAATACATTTGATATTGCCTCTAGGGCATATCTCCAGCATATTTGCCGTCTTTCGACCTCGTCGTCGGGCAAAGTTCCGTGTATGAGATATTCCATGAACGGTTGTGTCCAAGCCGGAGGGACCTTTGTCACTGTGTGAACGAAAGAGTCGAATCTATCCGGGTTGTCCCGCTCCCTTCACGTATGGTGTTCGTAGATGCTCCAGAAAAACGCCAGGCGGAATTCATTTGCGCCCTGATCCAAGCTTAGACAATAGATGAGCTGCCTCATTTTGCTCCCTAGGTACATACTTGACTTCGTAGCCCAAGAAGCTCTTGGCTATCTCGTCCACTTCGTCTCGATATGCAGCCATCATAGGGTTTCGCGTGTTCCAGGTGCCAGCCACTTGCTAGGCAACCAAGTTGGAATCTCCACAGCAAACTATGCGCTTGATGCCAACATCATTGGCTACGCATAGTCCGTGAGTGCTTCATACTCCGCCATGTTGTTTGTAGCATCGAAGTGGATCTGAAGAATGTAGTGTAGTTTCTCCCCAGTTGGTGACTGTAACAGTACACCAGCCCCCGAGCCATTGAGTAGCTTTGATCCGTCAAAGTGCATCACCTAGTATTCTGGCTCCGGCATAGGGGTAGCATCTGGCATCTCCGTCCAATCTGCAATAAAATCTGCCAAGATCTGTGATTTGATAGCGCCGCGTCATTTATAAGTGATCTCAAAGGCGGCAACTTCAATGCCCCACTTCGCGACCCTTCCTGTAGCATCGCTGTTGTTGATGATGTCGGACAGTGGAGTTTTGCTCACTACTGTGATAGGGTGCTCCTGGAAGTAGTGCCTTAGCTTCCGAGAAGCAAGGAACACTCCATAAGCTATCTTCTGGTAGTGCGGGTAACGCTGCTTGGACTCCATCAAGACCTCACTTACATAGTAAACTGGTCGCTGAACTCCGTACTCATAGCCTGGTTCTTTCCGCTCTACCACGACGACGATGCTAATTACCCGGTTAGTGGCCGCCATGTAAATTCATAGGCTCCATAGGCTCGGGGGCTGCAAGGATAGGCGCCGAGGATAGTATCTTCTTTAGCTGCTTCAATGCTGCATCTGCTTCGTCCGTCCACGTAAATTTGTCCGCCTTCTTCAGCAACTTGTATAGCGGCAGAGCCTTCTCTCCAAGTCGGCTGACGAACCGACTAACTGCTGCCATGCAACATGTCAGTTGTTGTATGTCCTTTAGGCATGTCAGACAGTTTATGTTTAAGATGGCCTTGATTTTCTCCGAGTTGACCTCGATTCCATGTTGGGAAACGAGGAAGACCAACAATTTGCCGGCTGGAACCCCGAAGACGCACTTCTTAGGGTTAAGCATCATGTTGTATTTCCAGAGATTACCAAAGGTTTCTTTTTAGTGGAGATTAAGTCGTTTGACTTTTTAGACATCACCGCTATATCGTCCACATAGGCGTGAACGTTCCGACCAATTTTATCGTGTAGGCAATGTTGCGTTGTCCGCTGGTATGTAGCACATGCGTTTTTCATCCCAAAGGGCATCGTGACATAGCAAAACATGCCGTAAGGTGTGGTGAACGAAGTGGCCAATTGGTTCGACTTCCTCATCTTAATTTGGTGTTATCCTAAGTATGCATCGAGAAAACACAAAAGCTCCGAGCCAACCATCGAGTCAATGACTTGGTCAATGCGAGGCAAAGCCAACGGATCTTTGGGACACGCTTTGTTCAAGCCGGTGTAATCAACGCACATTCTTAATTCTTTGGTTCCCTTTTTGGGGACAAGTACATGATTGGCCACCCATCGGGTGTGAAGGACTTCTCGGATAAAACTAGCCTTAAGTAACCTAGCTATCTCCTTCCCTATGACACGTTTCTTCTCGTCTCCGAAGCGTCATAGAGGTTGTTTTACCGGTTTGCTTTTTGGATCAATATTCAAGCTATGCTTGAAAATTTCCCTAGGTACACCTTTCATGTCGGCAGGTTGCCAGGCAAAGATGTCCCTATTCTCATGGAGGAACTCGACGAGCGCGCTTTCCTATTTGGGATCCAGGTTCGTCCCAATGGCGGTGATCTTGGAGGCATCTCCTACCACAAGTTCCACCGGCTTGGTTTTGATGGTGGCCTTGAATGCTGGGGCGGAGTCTGAAATCTGCTTATTCGATGCCGGCATCTCCGAGGCATCGACCTTGCTCTGGATCTCCTTGAATTCTTCGCTGTAGAGGACAGCTTCTGCAAAGGCTTCTTCTCCAATCTCGCAGTCTCTTGCCTTAGTAAAACTTCCGGATATGGTGATGACTCTGTTTGGTCCGGGTATCTTGAGCTTGTTGTAGACGAAGCATGGCTTGGCCATGAAGGCGTGGAAGATGTCGCGTCCAAATATGACGTGGTACACGCTCTTGAAGGGGACCACCTCAAAGTTCATGCGTTCTTGGCGGTAATTATTAACATCGCCAAAAGCGACCTGAAGTGTGATGCACCAAGGGACCGAGCCTCCCGACCAGGTACTACGCCGTGGAAGATAGTGCTGGTCCGCCTTAGGTTAGCCTCCGTCAAGTTCATCTTGTGCAGTGTATCCAGGTACATGATGTTGATGCTGCTTCCACTATCCACCATACACTTGGTGAACTCATTTCCGTCAATCAGGGGGTTGATGACCATGGCGTACTGGTTCTCCGTAGGGATGAGTTCTGGGTGATCCTTCCTGTCCCAAGTAATTGGAATCTCCGACCAGCGCAGGTACTAAGGAACTGGGGGTAGAGTGGCCATCAGTATCCTCATAGAGGTATTCTGCTATCGGACAGTGGGGGTCCCAAGGAAAGAGTGGAAAATGGCCACCTTCTTCTCGAAGGGGTTCTTGCCCTTGCCATCGCCCTTGGCGGCGTGATTGGGGTCAACATCGTAGTACATGTCACTTGAATCCTTGGACTCCTCGTCCTTCTTCTTCCCCTTGCCCTTGCCTCGCAGTCTGTTCTTCCAACTTTGCTTGTAGCCGGACTCCGGGTCCTCCTTGAGATCGTTGACGAACTTGCAATGGCGATTGGTGTGAGTGGCTTTGCCGTTGGCGTCGAGGTGTAAAAGGCATGGCATGTATACTCCTCGTATGTTTGGGGTACATGGAGCGCTGCCGGGGTAGTTTCACTACCGCGCTACTGCCCACGACCAGCCCCCATCCTTGGCCATGCTGTCTGCCATCACCTCATCCTGCAAACGTCATGGATACCATGTCGGAGGTTTGTTTTTCTTCTGGCAGGCTCTTCCGCTTTGTTCTGTTTTTCCTCCTAGCTTGAGTTGGAACGGCCGTTGCTGGCAGGGATCCGCGAGCATCGTCGTCGGCAGCCGCGAACTCACTAGCCAGCTGGATCATCTGATTGAGATCTAGCCGGTGATTGTCCTGCAAGAGCTTCAACCTATGTCAGAGAAACGTACCTTTATCCAACCCATCGATGAAGGAGGCCATGGCGGTTTGAGCGTGCACTCCTGCGCAGGAATTCTTCATATCCAGCGAACGAGAGAGGTAGGCATGAGATGATTCGTCTTTCTCCTACACGCATCGATGTAGATCGTCAACAGTAAATGGACGCTTATACGTACCCTCGAAGTTCTTGGTGAACGCTTCTTGCATGTCCAACCAGTTGCAGATGGATTTCTCTGGCAAGTCATCAATCCATTGCCGGGCCTTGCCCGCCAGCATCAGGGGGAGGTACTTGATGGCGATGTTGGGGTTACCCCCGGCGATCTCCACCGTGTTGCCGTAATCCTGCAACCACATAGATGGTTTGGCGGTTCCGTCATAGGGCTTGATGGTCTTGTCAATCCAGAAACCCTTGGGGTAAGTTGCAGTCCGTATTACAAGTCCAAAGCAACGTGGTCCCAAGTATTGTCCTTCCCGGGCCTCGTGAATCTTGTCCAGTCGTGAACGTGCGTCGTATGGCTCTGGGCATTCTTTCTTCTTCTTGCCACCAGGACATGGGTTGCGTGAATGACGTGGGCCTCCTCTGCCATGGTGGCTGCTAGGGGGCGACAGAGGCGGACGTGGCGGTGGGTTAGCTTTCTTGCTGTTACCCTCCTGCGACGCCTCACGCTTGTCACGGTGATCCTTGGGGTCTTCGCGATGTCAGGGGGATCGGAGCGGTGGAGATGGGCGACGAGGATGAGCCTTACTTCCATGGTCGGAGGATATGGGGATAGCGTCCTTCCTGTTACGTGCATCCCTCCGTCTTCGTTCTGATGAACCCATCTGGGACCCGACATCATGAGGAGATCGGTCCCTTGGCAGCTTGTGCTGGCTGGACTGGCAATATGCCGGGTCAGACTCGAGCCTCTGAGAGGTGGCCTTTTCCTGCTGTTTCACCGCCTTGGCCACGAGATCATAGACCTGCTCCACCGCTGCGGGTGATCTATCCTGTTCCAGAAGGGTCTTGGCGACGGTGAGGTTGAGGATAGGAGTGCGCATCACCTGCCTGCCTTCACTGTCAATGTATGGCTTGGCTTGTACCGGCTTCGAGGGAGCCCATCCTAGGTTTCGCCATACACCAGGATCGTTGATGACGCGAGTCGGAGCTTTCTTAGCCTTCTACTGTTTGAGCAGAGTCTTGTACCTCGCCTCCATTCCTCTAGCTTTCTCTATTGACTTCTGCGCGTTGGCCGGATCTCGATCTAGCTATGCGCCTTGCTCCATGATGGCCCGTGCTTCCTCCAGTAGATGTTAGCGCTTCTTGTCAAGCTGGACTACGTTTCGTATATGGTCCACGGTCATGGGATCGACGAGCAAATTGTCTTACATCACTCTATCAGCTGGAGTAATTTGGGCAGCAGCAGACGTAGATGCCGGAGGCGGCAGGTTTGCGGTGTTGTTGTTACTCGGACCGGTGTTGAGTTACTGCGGCTGCTGCACTGGGTTAGGCGGAGGGGGTATGACCTTTGCGCGATCGTTGTCAGCAGCAACAAGTGGTCCCTTCCCTTTGTCCAGCACCTTAGGCGGATCTTGTCCGGGTTGATCTTCATCCATCGCGGTCCCAATGGTGACGAACACATCTCGGGACATGACGGCGTTGTTGGCTTGCTCGTCGCGTTGAAAATTCTCCTCCATCTCCTACATAGCAGAGTCTAGCTCCTCCAGGATAAAATCTATCTCCTCCTAGTCAGCGCTGATGTCGGCGTAGAGCGCGTCAAGCACGAAGTCGGAGGGTTCCGGGGCTTCCTCGATGATGGGCGGTGGTGGTGCGACAGCAACATCGATGACTGGAGGTGGTGGTGCAGCTGCAGCGACGACAACCGGAGGCGGTGGCGGCGGTGGCTGAGGCGGAGGGGCACCGTCAAGGAGTGCGAGGGCTGTTTGAGCTACCTCCTTGGCCTCCGCGTAGTTGTTGACGGTGTTCACCATGCTTTCGAAAGTGATGTGTCCTAAAGCCTGCTGCCGCCTTAGCGTATGTCGGAGAAGCGTACCTTGGTCCAATCCTTCCACAAAGTGATACATGGCATCATCATTGGGGTAATGTGCCAGTTCGGCCCGTATACGGAGCTACCTGGCAAGGTAATCGCGGGGGTTTTCACCCTCTCTCTACACGCAACGCGCCAGATCGAAGATGGTTACCACTCCGACAAACTTGGATCTCTGCAGTCCAGATGCACAGACGAAGCTAGCGGACTTGTAGCGATCTTCCACCATTATATCCTGCACCGGGGCGGTTTGGGTGGGCCTTGAATTTTTCCGATCTTTGTAGGCAAACTCCGAAGAGATATCTGACATCGATCGTTCCACGAACGTATCCTGCCTGTAGGCATTCCGTGTGGGTCTTGACGCTCCTCCGACTTCCAGGGAACTAGTGCCAGAGTCGGTTTCGCCGATGAAGAGGTAGATGTCTCTAATGGGGACGATCGAGCAGTGGGTAGGGTTTGTCTTTGCCGAGATCCAGAACTCGTCGGGAGGGACGATCGGAACATTGCCGGAGAAGAGAATGCGACCGATGGCTACGGTTTTGCCGATTCCTGCGAAGATCTTGGTCCTCGCCCGCTGTAGAGCCTGAAGCGCCTCTTGCCCCACGGTGGGCGCCAACTGTCGTGGTATTGCCGACGAGTACGCCATGGAGGGGTTCTCACAGTGCGTGTTTAGAGACATGGGGTAAGGCGGATGGTTGACGGGTACGAGGTAACACAGCTTACCCAGGTTCAGATCCCACGACGGTGGCGGAATCCTACTCCTGCTATAAATCACTATAATGGCAATACGCCAAGTTACAGGGATTGGTTCAATGTGCGAGGTATGAGTTAATTGGTGCCCTAAAGGCTCCCATAGGGTCGGCTTATATAGTCGCCAGGACCTAGGGTCACAGGGAAAGTCCTAGCTGGACAGGTTATAGAGTCCTACACAGTATACAATCAGTCTAACGTGTCTTGCACTCGAAGGCTCCGGGCACGTCGGTGACTCCTCCGTAGCCTTCCTTTATCCAGCATGGGTCTCCCTTCTGGATCCATCTAACTGGGCCGCCCAGAAGGCCATGGGCCATGATACCAATTGTGTGCCACCTGGGCTATCCGGATAGGAGACATGCTATGAGGATACCCATATAGCATATCCCCAACAGGTGCGCGACCAGCGCTCCTGATAGGAGTATCCCAAGAGTGTCTAGTCGAGTCGCAGACTCGAGTAGAGACTCATGCGAGGAGAAACCACTAACCTGGAAGTGCATCGAGTCAGTGTCTCTCGCATAAGGAGACGGGAGTCAACGTAGCGGAGTGATGCGACATTCCAGCCGGAAGGAGTCGACGTTGCGGATGAAGTCGACGCAGTTGCTTCTGTCAGGTACGCGGCTAGTTGCATTGTGTAGCATCAAACGATGCAACCATCCGAGGAGGGATTCGACTCGGGTCTTGAGTTTATGGCGTAGCTAGTTGTTTCGTCGACTCCTGTTGGAGGACCTGATAGAATAGCTCGGCGCAGTCGACGTCCTTGTAAGCTGCAGAAAACATAAAAAATGTGAAGTACTTGTATCTTGTAAAGAATATTTGCCTGTATGCTTGTAAAGTAAAATTCTGGTGCCAATCGTGTCGACACTTTTGTACTGTATGCTAGGCCTTTTCGTTAGCCCGATTACCCTTAATCTCAGTACCTTGTAGAGGCACTCGGAGTTCAAGGATTCGACAATCAGGCAGAATCAGCTACTCGGGCTGTCGCGTTCGAGGTGCTCGAGTGCGTGGAGACGATAACACATTAGGTTACTCGAAGAGGGCGCAGCCTCCGAGTGTTTCGAGTGCTGAGTTAAAAAAATTAGCCATAAGTAGAGGGAAACTTAGCTTTATTAGTAGTTGTTGTGGACAAAGTTGATGCGATAGCGGGTCACACGGCGAACGTAGTTGACGTGGTGGACTGCACTCGTAGTAGCGATAGGTTCTTGGGGTCGATGGCGGAAGCGAGTTCCGTATCCGAAGATTTTTGCAATCGAAGACCACACTGGGTCGTATCACCCGAACAAAGCAGCGGTTCACCATATTCAAAGAATGCAGCGGGTCACCGCAGTCGAAGACCGCACAGTACGCTGGAGCTGAAGACCACAGCGGGTTGCTGGATCCAAAGGCCGTGGCTGGTCGCCGAAGTGGAAGGATCCCCCGAGCCCCCGCATCGTTGGAGGCGAAGATCGCAGAGGGTCGAGTGGCGAAACTAGCACAGCCCCTGGGCATAGAGTCAGCATAGTCGACGGAGTCCCCGAGGTGGATGTGTGGTCGAGGTGGCGTTCAAGAGCTGATGCGGCGGACCGGGGTCAACGCGGCAGCCGGTCGCCAAAACCGATGGCGGCGGTAGTTTGCCGCAACCGATGATTGCAGAGGGTTGACGTAGTCGAAGAGTGCAGTAGGCCGTCGGGGTCGAATACCGCAATGGATCGCACGGTGGCGCAGCCCCCGGGTGTAGCGGACGGAGTCGGCGGAACGGTGTTCACCGGAGGACGGGATTCGACGTAGCGGGTGCGTAAATTTTTGTATGAAGGGAGTCAACGCAGCGACGAGTGGTGGTGCGACGGACGTGTCGTGTGGCGTTTGGCCACACGAGTCGAGCAGCGGACTAGTTGTCTGCGCGGCTTCCATCTCTGTTTGTACTGGTATTTTTTTCCGATCGATTGATCCTGCCTGAATTTTCTCCCTCTTTTTCCTTTTCATGCCCGACGGGTTGCTACCCATATCCTTGTGAGGTACGCCCGTGGAGACGTAGCTTTCTAAGCTAGCTACTCTGCACGTCCTGTGGCATAGAAGAACTCCAGGCTATACTCTTGCATGTGATTTTTCTATTTCTTTTGCCTCAGGTTATCTTGGTTGATCGCATGTAGTGGATCATATGTGCGATGCTGCTTCTAATTCCAGCACCAGCTTTAATTGCTGTGTCATCGATTGTATGTTGTGTGTATTGTGTCGCACTCCAGATCGAACAAGGCCTATCCGCTAAATCATTGCTAGACTTGAAAAGTTACGACTTGGATCCGAAAGGCCTGTCTGCCGATTGATTGTAGCAGTAGTCCAGGCTACAGGAAAGCAGAGATTCTCCATCTCGATTAACTCGAAAGGCCAAAACTGTTGACGCAGAAATCCTCGCATGAGTTCGCTGCCATCGCTGCTGACGGTTTTCAGCATGCTAACTGTAGGTGAATCGACCAATTGTGATCTGGTCGTCGTTGACGGCGAGAGATCCAGCCCGGACAATGACGCGTGGGAGCTGAAGTAGATCTGTTTTCCCGGATGTCGGCGAGTCACAGATCACAGTGGATGCGACCGTTGCGATGCGACCTCACGATCAACGTCCCCGCTTCCCACAGACGGCGCCAATTGATGAGGTTCGATCTCGTCAATGTCCATTGTTATGGACTTGGGTTTTGGAGAAGATGGGGATGCTGGAAGTCACGGAAACAGACAAGCAACACTGGGACACGAGGTTTACCCAGGTTCAGGCCCCCGGAGGGAAAACCCTACTCCTGCTTGTCTGCCTAGAGGGGGGTGAATAGACGATTAAAACTTTTCCTAGAGTGGATCAACAAAGGCGGAATAAAACTAGTGTTTACTTTTTTAAGCACAACCTAGAACAAATAAGGTTCACCTATGTGCAACAACAACTTATTCTAAGCAATACAAGCAACAAAGTGATAGCAAGATATGTATTACTTGAAGCACGAAGGCTATCACAATGTAAAGTGCATAAGTAAAGAGCTCGGGTATAGAGATAACCGAGGCACACGAGGACGACGATATTTTACCGAGTTCCTCCCAACATGGAGCACGTCTCGTTTGGAGAGGGGGTGGTATCAAACCACCAAGGCCATAAAAGGCCCCCCTTATTCTCCGGTGAATCTCACCCCAACGGGATCGATCCACGCTTCCACTATCGGTGCACTTATCGGTGGCAACCAGAACCTCTCACAAGGTTGGCGCACTTCTCCACAACTTAATTGGAGGCTTCCAACAAACACCACCAAGGCCACAACCTGCAACACCAACAAACCGTTTAGGGTTCCAAGAACCCAAGAGTAAAAAGCTTCTCAACTTTCACTCACCAAATCCTCGAGGGAGAACTCAAACCGATGCACCAAATGCAATGGCAAGAACACAAGTAGTGCTCAAATCCTTCTCTCCAAAATTCCACCAAAGCTACAAAAGCTTGTGGGGGAATAAGAGAGGAAGAACAATGGAGGAAATCCACAAAATACTCCAAGATCTAGATCCCAAGATGTCCCCCTCACTTAGAGGAGAGATGGATAGGTGGGATTGTAGATCTAGATCTCCTCTTTCAAATCCCTAAACAATATGCAAGAATCAAGGGAGGGATTGAAGGGGGAGTAAGATCAAGAGGGTCAAGAATGGAGGAGAAAGCTTGTAAAACTCGAGCAGTGACATTGGGGAAGAAGAGCCCCTTTTTATAGGCCCACAGATTTCTGACAGTTTTCTGCCCGTTCGGGGAAAGTCAGACCGGAGACTCCGGTCTACACCGGAGATTCCGGCCCAACCTCCGGACTATTCTCCGGACCACCTATCAGACTGTCCTAGGCTGAATTCTGGAGCCCCCTCCGGGGACTCCAGGGGACACTCCGAACCACACCGGAGATTCCGGTCCATGCAGACCGGAGACTCCGGTCTGGACCAAATAAGAGGCAAACTTCAAATGACAATATCTAGAGTTTGGAAACTCCGATTGACCTGAAACCAATTTTGTTGGAAATATTGGATACCATCAAGAGAGAACATTTCATTTATTATAATGTGAGATACCTCTCTTGGTGAAAAACCAGAAAAACCTCAAAGATAAAAAACACAATATGATATAAAAGGGAAATCCGTTATAGGGGGTGCGCAGATGCAATCTGACGTGAGGTGTGTACGAGGTGAATTGAGGATAGGAAATTGTAGATCTATCTATTGCGTGTGTGTGTCGTCCTCGTTGGACCCTCCTAGCCTTTATATATGGGGAGGTTAGGTCTCAGGTACCAATACGACTACGTTACAAGTTGTATTCAAACTCTAGTCTTGAGCGTTCCTTGTCTTGCGCGCTTGGAGTCCTTGTCCATATGGGCTTCATAGCAGCCGAAACGTCATAGGCGTCATGGACCCTGGCTGGCTCGCATGGAGGTGTTGGGCGCTGCGAGGGATCATTGGCGACCTGGAGGTGTTGGGCAGTGGGCTTGTTGATTGTATGCATCAATTTTTTTGTTTTGATGTAATGTACGAGGAGTGATTGTTTGGTCATTTGAATTTCTGGTATGTTTATTTGAAAATTTGGTTAGTTCATTTTGAAATTCGGTCTGTATCATTTTTCAATGAAAATTGCTTCATTATTTATCCAGATATTTCTAGGCTTCAAACGTTGCTTCCATACAGCCTAAATGAATATAATATGAATTCTGTTGGGCTTTAAAAAGGCCAGCCCAATGACTAATTGTGGAACAAAGCATCTGATTGTAAATGGTAAAAGGTTGATGGCAGGCCTAAAATAATTGGACGTTGAATGCCAAGGCCCGAAGAACTGGATCGTAAATAGGCCAAGGACCAAAATGAAATGTACTATAAAATGCCTGAACCAAGAAAAAAAGGCCATAGTTATTGGGCTCAGCCCAAATAAGCGACCACATTGGATCGGGCTAAGTTTCACTACGACGATCTTATTTCGTCATAATTTTGCCACGTCGGATTGGCCACGTAGGATCTGACCTGGCCTGGCCAGATTCCCCGTGACGATATTGGATCGTCATAACAGTTATGACGATCCAAAATCGTCATAGACGGTAATGACTATTTCATAGAAAACGTCGTTGTATGCAATTACTGACGCTCAGTTTTTGATGATATGTTTTTCTTCATAAGATCGTCACATATTATAGACAATGACGATTCGGTGACGAAAATAGAGGGTCATGTATTAGCAGATTCCTTGTAGTGCAGGTAGTCTAAGATCGGGTACCCATAGGGCATATCCATGTCACCATATGCTCCATTTATAATGAAGCTCATCCAAGCCACTCTCCCACATGAATATTTCAGTGGACGTCTTGATGGGAAATAGAAAGTGAAGAAGCCATATACAAAGAAGAAGAAAACTGCATATGTGCATGTTGAGTGTGATACTTTTATGAGAGATGCTCATGGAGGCACACGTGGGAGGAGGCCTCCCATTTCGACCATTGCTAAAGAGTTCAAGTTGCTATCTTGGTTTCAGCGCAACATTCTTTGTATGTGAGTGGACACTCACAAGGGTCAGTATAAAGCTTACCATCAGCGCCATGGCATGGCCCATACTCAGAAGCTCATTATTCACCATGTCTCAAGGGCTCATGATAATCCCCCATAGTAGTCCGCTCCTACTCCGTACAATTAGTGGAACACCTTCGGGATAAACTATGGTGACATGGAGAGGCACTCTTTTCCTGCCCCGGTGAGGGTGTCTCCTCCTCCAGCTGATGTGATGATGAGGATGAGGACGACAACGAGGGCGATGATGCTGAGTATGATGGGTCCGAGTGATGTTCTCGGGATGCTAGCATCGCTCTTTTCCCTTTTTTCATTTCGATGCCAAAGGGGGAGAAGTGGTTCTATTAGGATCCGAGAGGATTTGCATGTTCCTATGCTTGTCTGCATTTATCTAGTGTTGAATCTTTCTTTGATTTATTGTTGAGACTATGTTTAAGTGTGCCTGTGAGACTATCATGGATTTATCTATGGATTCGTATTGGAATTATCTTATGAGGCTTATGGATTATATATGGATTCATCTATGGAGTTACTGGATTTATCTTATGAGACATATGAATGTATCTATCTTTGGTTGAGACTTTAATGGTTGGTAGGATCTCTATCTCAAGTCTTAATGTTAACTTTATTATATATCTTGGTTCGTTGCATCTTGCACATTGTATCCAATTCATAAAGGGACCTCGAACCTATATGTTGTGCATTTGTACTCCAATGCAAATTACTTTTATGCACACATTTAAGAGGAGTTTCTTTATATTTTGGGTATATGTTGATGTTTGTTTTAGTGCTTTATTCCAAATCCTAGTATTGTCATCTAACACCAAAAAGGGGGAGATTGAAAGAGCATTTCTTGATCCCTAGTGTTTTGCGTGTTAGATAACAATACTATGGATATTCTCAATGTGTGTTAAGTGTTGCAGATACAAAATACTATATATATGTGTGTCATCATCAACCTCACAAAAGAAAAGAAAAGAGCCCATGCTCCAACCAGCAAGTTCAAGTTTGCCAGGGCCGGATAATCCGCCCTTGGTGAGGGCTAGATAATTTGACCCCTAGGATTTTTGGCTAAGGACCTGACACGTAGCTCTCAGTTAAGGGCCGGAATTTTCCCCATATATTTGGGGCCTGGTTGGATGTTTGTAAAGGGAGGATAATCAAGCCCCACCTAGGCCTGGATAATCCGGCCCTCCCTAAAATTGACGAAGGAAAAGTTCGCGCGGCTCTTTATTATCAGGTGGAGATTTGGACCAGAGTTTTTTCTCCGGGGCCAGATTTTTGCCTAGGCCGGATTATCTGACCCCCACTTAGGCTGGATTATTGATGGCTCAGATATGTGGAGCTCGTTGGGAACTGCAAGAGGAAGGTATGATGAGCACAACAGTAAGTTTCCCTCAGTTATGAAACCAAGGTTATCAAACCAGTAGAAGTAAGGAAACAACTCCAAGGTGTTGCTAGCAACTTGGAATCCTATACAACACAAACTCAATAATTTGCCCCAACTTACAGTGAGGTTGTCAATCTCACCGGTTTGCTTAAAACAAAGGATTAAACGTACAGTGTGGAAGATAATGATTGCTTGAAGAAAGTAAACAGAAACGATAAACAGTAGATGGTATATCAATGATAAAGCATGGACCAGGGTCCACAGTTCACTAGAGGTGTTCTCCATAAGATAGATAACACGTTGGGTGAACAAATTACAGCGGGGCAATTGACAGATTGTGAAAGCATAACAATGCATATACTAGACATCTTGACTCCTACGAGATTTGATTGGGCATTACAACATAATACACAGACCGTAATCCAACTACATCTATGACTAATAATCCACCTTCAGGTTATCATCCGAACCCCTTCCAGTATTAAGTTGCAAGCAATAGATAAATTGCATTAAGAAAAGTGTGTAAAGTAAACAATAGAATTGCCCCATGGACAAAGGATTGTTGTTTTCTCCCTAGTAGTAACAGCACATCTACAACCTTAGATATTTCTGGCACTTCCCCACATTACTAGAGGCATGAACCTACTATTGAGCATAAATACTCCCTCTTGGATTTGCAAGCATCTACTTGGCCAAAGCATCTACGAACAACATAGAGCATGCAAGATCACAAATAACATAGACATGATAGAATCAATAATCAATTTGACATAGTATCTCAATATCCATCGGATCTCCACAAACAGAACATGTATGATTACAAATAGATGATCTTGATCATGAACGGAGCTCACAAGATCTAAACATGATAGCAGAAAGGAGGAGAAACAACCATCTAGCTACTGTATGGACCCATAGTCCAAGGATGAACTACTCACGCATCACTTCGAAGGCTGGCATGGTGATGAAGAAGGCCTCCGGGATGATCTCTCCTCTCCGGCAGGGTGCCGGGAAGAGCTTTAGATCCCCCCGATCTAGGAATGGAGGTGGCGGCGTCTACGGACTGTTTCGTGGAGATTTTATCAGGTGTTTAGGGTTTCTGCATCGGGGTGCTTTTATAGGCGAAGGGGCAAGGTCGGTGGGAACCTGAGGGGCCCACACCTAGGGCTGGTCCCCCTAGATGCGCCTCCACCAGGTGTGGCCACCTCGTGGCCCTACTTCGGCTGCCCTTCGGACTTCGTGTTCCTTCTGCTAAAATACTGACTTTGGCTTTTGTATCATCCATTCAGAGAATATTTCTTTACTAGCTTTTCTGAAACCAAAAACAGCAGAAAACGGGCAACTCGCACTGAGGTATCTTGTCAATAGGTTAGTTCCGGAAAATGTATAAAAATACCTCAAAGTGTAGACAAAACATAAGAAAGTTGATATAAAACAAGCATGGAGCATCAAAAATTATAGATACGTTTACGACGTATCAAGCATCCCCAAGCTTAATGATGACCCACAAGTATAGGGAGTGTATTGCAGTACTTTCGATAAATAGGAGTGTCGATCCCAACGAGGAGCAAAAGGTGTTGACTAGTGGTATGGAGTAGGAAATCTCTGTAAATACTTAGCAAACGGATTTTTAGGGGTTTTCTGATAAAGCAACAAAACAAAGTGCAAGTAATAAAGACAACAAACAACTGCAGCAAGTGGCCCAATCCTTTCTTAGCAAAGTACAAGCCGGTGGAAATACTTATAAGGACCAAACGTTCTCGAGGACACATGGGAATTCTGTCAAGTGCTTGTGATTCATATAGCTAAGTACTCTTCTTTGGTGTTGTAAGTGTTGTGTGGGTGAAACTATGCTAATGTACTGACCTTACTTGGACTAATACATACTTGTGATTAAACCCCCTGCAAGCATTCGCAACTATATGAAAGCAATTAAGATATAAACCTAACCACAACCTTAAACTCTGAGATCCTACGCTCCCTCGTGCAATGGTGTCCTAACGGGGGTTCAGGTTTCTGTCACTCCAGAAACACCACAATTAATAGACAAATACACAATGTATTCCCCTAGGCCCATAAATGGTGAAGTATCATGTAGTCGACGTTCACATGACACCACTAGAAGAATATCACCACAACTTAAATACTAAACCATTGAATAATAACTCAACACCAATCCACTACTAATAACATGACTTCTCCCATGTCCTCAAGAACTAAACGAACTACTCACAAGACATCATATGGATCAAGATCAAAGATGATATGGTGATGGATAACAATCTGAACATAAAAAATAATCGAATGGTCCACTCACAAGCATCAACTATAATAGTAATCAACACCGGGAAAGTTTCCCCTAAGAATTAATGCAAGATCCAACACAATTGTTATAGTGGGATGGAGTGGTGATGATGGTGCTGGTGGAAATGATGGTGTGGATGATGATGATGTTCCCGATGAAGCCTAGCTTGATGAAGTGTTGATGGCGATGATCTCCCCTCTCCGGGAAGGAATTTCCCTGACAGAAATCTGTCTGTCAGAGAGCTCTTTCTCTCTCGGTGTTTTCCGCCCCGTAGAGGTGGCGGAATCTTTCTGTGGTCGCTCCCCTGGTATTAGGGTTCCGAGAGGAAGTTATAGAAGAGAGGGCGGAGTCGGAGGCCGGCCAGGTGGGCCACACCTCCTCTAGTCGCGGGCAGGGGGAACCGCGCCTTGGGGAGGTGTGGGCCCCCTGTGGCCCAGATACGCCTCCCCTTCTGGCTTCCTTCGTCTTCTGGGAAAATATAATTTTCCAATATTTTTCTGGTATTTTTCCGATTTTTGGAAATTGCATCAAAACACCTCTTTTTCCATCAGATTCCTGACTCCGGCAGTTCATCCTCCAAGAATCATCCAACATGCAAAAACAAAGGAAAATACATAAGTAACACCTCATAAATAAGACACATATCAATGAATAGAGGCAAATTATGATATAGAATGGTGATGAAAATTGGACGTATCAACTCCCCACAAGCTTATACCTTCGCTTGTCCCCAAGCGAAAACTGAGCTCAGTAAAAATGTCCACAGGTTTATGAAGTGAGGTGTCGATAAAATAATACAGACAAGAAGCATCACACTTACCATTACACAACTCATAGAAGAAGGCAACTCACCATTATATAGCTTAACTTGAAAAAGTACAGGAGTCACAATAGAGATGCATAAAGATAAATCATAATTGGAATTGGCAAACTTTGTTCCTGGTCAGAGAATAGCTGGAAAACAGTTTTACAAAAAGCTTTTGAAGAATTTTTCCAACAGGAGTACTCTTTGCTCAAACAGGTTTTTCACAATGATGGCTTTCAAAGTAATACTCAATAGATAAGAGTCTTGTGCAAACAAGGATGATAAAGAACATGATTGAATGAATCATCATATGAATGCTTGAAACACCACAACTCAAATGCTTGCTGGCGATAGAGAGGAAGTAGGCTTACTGACTCAACTCAGAAATTGAAGAAAGGTCCCTTCATAGAGGGAAACAGGGATTTCAAGTCATAAAGAGATTCCAAAAGATTATGGTACTTACTAGCTTTGAGACCTCATTCCCCCTATCATGAGAATCTTGAGATGATTAAGGTTAAAGTGAACAAGGATGGAGTATATGCTTGACGAAATATAAGTTGGCAATCTCAAGTCCCTTGAGTACGAGGGCCGCTCCTCATGCTACTGAACTTTAGTTACCAGTAAGCTCTTGTCATTGTAAGTACATGTATATCATAAAGAATCGCCAACGGGGTACCCCTTGCACATGATACGGGAGCTATCCCATAATCAAAATGACAAGGCAAGCAGACAGTGAGCATCTCAGCAATCTTTTTATTTACTATTTGCATAGCTTTTTATTGAGGATGCTTCATAGATTGCTCACTATGGTGATGCTGCAAGTTTCCACCATGATTAGGCATGGCATAGGCTAGCGGCCCAGTCGTTTCTCTAACACACATACATCACTCCATGGACTTACAAGCTCCCTTTTTATTTCACACCGACGATATCCGCAAACAAAAGAGCATGATATCAAGTGGATAAGTATCCATAAGTGTTGAAAGTGTTCCCCGTGACAGCACGGTTCTGCTAATCCCAATGTATAGATGCAAGCCTATACAACTTCGATGACACAATGGTTCAAGTTTATTAGGGGCAAGGAAATAAGGTGTGCCATCAAGTTCGTGAGAGATTTACTAACTAGTTTTCTCATAACAAAATAGTTTTTAATTCGAAAGATAGATGAAGCTTGAGAATTTTCTTGGAATAGCAATAATGCTAATAGGTAGATATGGTGGACACAAATGGCACATGTTTTGGTTCAAAGGGGTTGGAAACATGAGAAGTATGCCTTCTCAAAACAGGTTCTTGGCTAGCAAGGCTGGGTAGCAAGCAAAAGAGTTGAAAGAAATAAGCAGACCTACAAGTGATAAATCTAAACATGCAATTTTCCTTGAAGACACAAAAGATCTTAAATAAAGAATACTAAGCTTATGAGCCAATCAAGAAAGAAAATAAATGATACAAAATACCTGTAAGCATTTTCTCTTTTCTTTTCAAACCTCAAAAAAATGTTGCTATTGACCAAAGCTCGGTTTGCCAAAACAAATTTAGATTTACTTGATGCTCCCAAAGTGATGCCAATACTGATCAACAAGATCAACCATATAGAGATTGCAATATAAAATAAGAAGTGCAAAAAGTAAAAGATGAAATTTCTCATTAATATTCCATAAAGGCACTCACACCAAGGGATACATAGAAACTAAAGGGGAGATACTTGCACTTGCAAACCAACCTATAAGATAACTTCTCTACCAAAGATATGAATCCACTAAAAAGGTAAAAGATAAAAGATAATGATGTGATACCGCGACACTCCCCCAAGCTTGGAACAAGCCAAGGGGATACCAAACCTGATGACGAATTACTCCTTCGGTTGTGGTGGTGTTCTCTTGATAAGCTCCTCAATCAGTTTCCTCAAATCCTCAATCTCGAAGGTCAGAGTACGAATCAACTCCGAATTTTGCTCAATGCGGTTCATGATCATATCGGACTGAGAGTCCCAGTCCTTGCTATTCTTTCCCCACTCTTCCTTCTTAGTGTGTTCCTTCCCTGCATGGGTAGAGCGAGGCAGATCCCAAACCGAGGGCAAGTTCCCTTTGGGCACATGTTGGTATTGATGCTCATGTATAAGAGTATGGAAGGAATTATTGGTACGTGGAGGAGATGACCGTGGAGAGAGGATATGACGCGGGGTTTTCCCTCCTGGAGACATCTGTGTTATCCTCTTAATCTTGATAGGTTTCACCACTCCAATACTTGCGATGGTAGCGCGGGTGTCCGGATGCTTGTCCTCCTCCATGTCTTCTTCATCCCCTACCAAAATATCCTTCTCCTTGGGATTGTGAGGATTGTCTTCCTCGGGCTTCTTGCCTTTGTCATTGGCGGAGACCATGGCGCACTAAACTTGAGAAGATTTCCTGACAGAAACAGATCGAAACGAAAACACGACGAGAACACGATGCACAAACCTCAGGGGATCCGAGGGGTTATATATTATGAAATTTCAATGCATAAGGAAGGTACTAGTACGAAAACGAGGCGAAGATGGATCTCGGGGGGCTCACACCCCCTCTAGGCGCGGCCAGCTGGGGGCCGCGCCTGGGGTGGGTGTGGCCACCCTGGCCTCCGTTTCCTCCTCAGTTCCATTTCGTAACCTTCTGTATGTAATAAAACATCAAAAATATAGAAATATTAGGCTTTAACGAACCTTCTGGTTTCACCACTTTTACCTATACAAAGACAAACTCTGCAGACTCTTTTTCTCCTTCTCCTAGAAATTCCTTTTCTCACAAGGCAATACACAAACTTCAAAGGCAACATTAGTGTAAGCCAAAACAATAAACCTTAAGGTTCACACTTCAACTAAAATCCATCAAAACAAAAACTACTATAGCAAATCTTTTCCAAAACCCCAAAAGAATCTGTAAGAGAATCGATTAAAGAGGCAAATGCAAATGATGGCAGAAATCTGTCAAAACAGACCAGCAGGTAAGATTGATTTTTTCAAAAACCTTCTGTTGCTCAAATCATAAAGTGGAAAACTAATGAAAGTTGGGTAACAACTTGGAGAACAATCACAGAAAAATACAGCTCCATAAGAAATACTAATCTTCCTCATGAATTTTTACACTGCAGCACAAAAATCTGTCCCAAGACAATCACTTTTTACAACTCCTCCACTTCTCAAAAGTTGTTGAACTTGACACAAAAAAAACAAAACAAAAAGGATAAGGAGAGGTTATTACTGAGGTAATAACTTCCAAGACTCAACCAAACTCTTGGGTTATCTCCCAAGAAGTACTTTTCTTCTAATGCCTTTAAGTTAGGCTTGAAAGTTTCAAAGATGCTCACATATGAGATATATATCTGGAGTGAAAGAGAGCATCAAGAAGCAAATAGCCAACACATTTGAGTCTAACCCACTTCCTATGCATGGGGGTATCATGAGAAAACAAATTGTTAAAACAAAAAGTCATTAGCATAGGAAGACAAAACAAATACAGCTTCAAAGCTTTCAACATAAAACGGGGAAACTTAACATTATTGAGATGCATAAAACCATGTTTCCCTCTCTCATAATAACTTTTAGTAGCACCTTGAATAAAGTTGACAATGTAACTATCAAAGGAAACAACTCTATCATTAGAATAAGCATACTTACAGTCATCAAAAAGAGGTCCATGGTCATAAACTGGATCAATAGAAGCAAGTTGTTCCATCCTGAAATCTTTATTAGGCAAGCTATTTTCACAAGGAGCTTTAGAAAATTTGGAAAAGTTAAACTCATAAGAATCTCCATCAAACTTAGTTAGAACTTTCTCCTTCTTACAATCTATAATAGATCCACAAGTGTTCAAGAAAGGTCTACCAAAAATGATAGGACAAGTTTTACTAGCTGCTGAATTAAGCACTAGAAAATCAGCAGGATACTTAATCTTACCACAAAGAACCTCCACATCTCTTACAATACCAATGGGGAAAATGGTTTCCTTATTAGCAAGGTGAATAACCACATCAATGTCCTCAAGCTCACAAGGACCAATCTCATGCATAACTTCCCTGTAAAGCTCATAAGGAATAGCACTAGAACTAGCACCAATATCACATAAACCATAATAGCAATGATCACCAATTTTAACAGAAAGCACAGGGACACTAGCTTTTATAGCTTTACTAGGATGAGAGATAATATTAGAAGCATCTTCACAGAAGACAATGTGCTCATCCTCTATATTTCTAGTGACAAGGTCTTTCACAATAGCTACCACAGGCTCCATATGAATTTGCTCATCAGGTTCCACAGTTTCCTTAATACCTTTATTATTCACACTAATCATCATAGAATACTCCTTTACCTTAGCTGGGAAAGTTATTTTCTCAACATAAGGTTCAGGCACAATATGATCAATAGTACAAACTTCGGTATTTCTATCAGGAACATGACTAACAACATCTTTATAAGGTGCATGGTACTTATTCCACTTCTTTTTGGGAATTTCTATGTAAGAGGCAAAGGCTTTAAAACAATTGGCAATACTTTGGGAGTCAAGACCCATAAAATATCACGGAAGTCATCAGTTCCCATAAAATATTTTATGCATTCATAATCATAATTTATACCTGACTTTCTTCCTTTGTCATTCTCCCAAGCTTCAGTGTTCTCTTGAATACGGTCTAGGAGATCCCATTTAGCTTCTTCCTTCATGCGTGTGAATGATCCAGCACAAGAAGCATCTAGTAAATCTTTATCATGAAGAGAAAGCCTGGCATAAAAGTTATTGATAATAATATTGTTAGGGATTTCATGAATAGGACATTTAAGAATTAGTAACTTCAATCTCCCCCAAGCTTTAGTTGTACTCTCTCCATCACGAGGCCAAAATTTATATATCAGATTCCTATCCTTATGAATCTCACTGGGAGGATAGAATTTAGAATAAAAGAGAGAAGCCATTTCCTACCATTCCATGGATTGTCCATTGTTCAGCAGCTTATACCATTCTTCAGCTCTCCCTTTCAAGGATATAGAGAGTAACTTCTTATTCACCTGTTCAGTTGTGATACCTGCACACTTAAACAACCTGCATAATTCATGGATAAAAAGCAAATGATCACCAGGATGGACAGTTCCATCAACCTAAATAATAATTATCCATAACACGATCAACAATACTTGTAGGTATCTTAAAAGGATCTATCTCAATAGGCGGTGGTTCATCTACTACCCTAACAGTGGTAGTAGTTTTCCCAAACATAAAACCAAGTGGGTTATCCATAATGTAAACAAAGTAACAAACAGAAACAAAAAGCAATACTCATAGTAGAAGTTTCCTTTACCAGTTCCACTCTTCAATAGAGCTTCACTCCCCAGCAACGGCGCCAGAAATAGTCTTGATGACCCAAAAGTATAGGGGGTGTATAACAGTACTTTCAATAAATAGGAGTGTCGATCCCAACGAGGAGCAGAATGTGTTGACTAGTGGTATGGAGCAGCAAATCTCTGTAAATACTTAGCAAACGGATTTTTAGGGGTTTTCTGATAAAGCAACAAAACAAAGTGCAAGTAATAAAGACAACGAACAACTGCAGCAAGTGGCCCAATCCTTTCTTAGCAAAGGACAAGCCGGTGGAAATACTTATAAGGACCAAACGTTCTCGAGGACACATGGGAATTCTGCCAAGTGCTTTCGCTTCATATAGCTAAGTACTCTTCTTTGGTGTTGTAAGTGATGTGTGGGTGATCCTGTGCTAATGTTCCAACCTTACTTGGACTAATACATACTTGTGATTAAACCCCTTGCAAGCATCCGCAACTACAGGAAAGGAATTAAGATATAAACCTAACCACAGCCTTAAACTCTAAGATCCTACGCTCCCTCGTGCAATGGTGTCCTAACGGGGGTTCAGGTTTGTGTCACTCCGGCAACCCCACAATTAGTAGACAAATACACAATGAATTCCCCTAGGCCCATAAATGGTCAAGTATCATGTAGTCGACGTTCACATGACACCACTAGAAGAATAGCACCACAAATTAAATACTAAACCATTGAATAATAAGTCAACACAAATCCACTACTAACAACATGACTTCTCCCATGTCCTCAAGAACTAAATGAACTACTCACAAGACATCATATGGATCAAGATCAAAGATGATATGGTGATGGATAACAATCTGAACATAAACAATAATCCAATGGTTCCACTCACAAGCATCAACTACAATAGTAATCAACACCAGGAAAGTTTCCCCTAAGAACTAATGCAAGATCCAACAAAATTGTTACAGCGGGATGGAGTGGTGATGATGGTGCTGGTGGAGATGATGGTGTGGATGATGATGATGATCCTAATGAAGCCTAGCTTGATGACGGTGTTGATGGCGACGATCTCCCCTCTCCGGGAAGGAATTTCCCCGGCATCTGTCTGCCGGAGAGCTCTTTCTCTCTCGGTGTTTTCCGTCCTACAGAGGCGGCGGAATCTTTCTGTGGTCGCTCCCCTGGTATTAGGGTTCCGATAGGAAGTTATAGGCAAGAGGGCGGAGTCGGAGGCGGGCCAAGTGGGCCACACCTCCTCCAGGCACGTGGCAGGGGGACCCGCGCCTGGGGGGTGTGGGCCCCCTGTGGCCCAGCTACGCCTCCCCTTCTGGCTTCCTTCGTCTTCTGGGAAAAATATAATTTTCCAATATTTTTATGGTATTTTTCTGATCTTCGCGAAATTGCATCAAAACACCTCTTTTTCCATCTGATTCCTGACTCTAGCAGTTCATCCTCCTAGAATCATCCCACATGCAAAAAAAGGAAAAGACATAAGTAACACCTCATAATAAGACACATATCAATGAATAGAGGCAAATTATGATATAGAGTGGTGATGCAAATTGGACGTATCACTTAACTCCTGCTCGTCCTCGAGTAGGTAAGTGATAAAAAGAATAAGTTTTGAGGTGACATGTTATCATAATTTATCAAGGTATTGCAAAGCATTGATAGCTGGGATCAAAGTACTCTAAACATGAGCATGAAAGATGTAGTTCTAACAATAAGACATGGCAACTATGTTGTATCATGAAAAGGTACAAACAAAATATAATGAATAACAATGCATTAAAAGACATCTGTTTGTTTCACATATAGAAAACATAGCATGTGTGGTATTCAGCTTGTCCCTCATGGTGTAGCAAAACATAAATGCATAGGACACCTGCAAAGTTCATAAGGGTGACTAGATACAAATAATTTAAGAACAAGCAATATCAACTTTATGAATCAATCAATAAGTTTTGGGACAATGCACATAAACCTAAGAATGACAACTATGCTCTCTTAATTGGTGCATAAATATAGAAGGTGGAGACTCAACATAAAATTAAAGAGAAAGGCCCTTCATAGAGGGAAGCATGGATTTCAAGTTTCATAAAGAGCTTCCAAAAATTATGGTACTTATTAGCTTTCAGCTCTCATTGCCCCTATCATAAGCATCTTGAAGTGATTAAGGTTAAAGTAAACCAAATATGAAGTATATTCTTGACAGATCATAAGTTGGCAATCTCATGTCCCTTGAGTATGAGGGTCATTCCTCATGCTACTCAACTTTAGTCACCAGCAAGTTCTTGTCATTGTAAGTATATGTTTATCATAGAGAACCTCCAACGGGGTACCCGTTGCACCATGACACAGGAGCTATCCCATATCAAAATGACAAGGAAACAGACAGTAAGCATCTCAGCGATCTTTTTATTTACCATGAGTATGGTGCTTTTTTTCTTTTTCTCTTCTCTTTTTTTGTATTTATTTTTTCTGAAGATGCTTCATAGATTTCTCACTATGGTGATGCTGCAAGTTTCCACCATGATTAGGCATGGCTTATGCTAGCCGCCCAGGCGTTTCTCTAACACATATATAATACTCCATGAACTTACAAGCTCCCCTTTTATTTCACACCGCCGACATCCATAAACAAAAGATCATGATATCAAATGGATAATATTTACAAGTGTTGAAAGCGTTCCCCATGACATCATGGTTCTTCTAATTTCCAGCTTATAAGTGCAAGCATATAAACAACATAGATGGCACAATGGTTCAAGTTTATTAGGTGCAAGAAAGTAAAGTGTGGCATCAAGTTTGTGAGAGGTTTAATCACTAATTTTCACATAACAAGTTTAATTTGGAAGATAGATAAAAACATGAATATACTTGGAATGGTGTAACACACCATGCATAGGAATTTATAGTGGACTCTTTGGAATAACTTGGTTTCTTGGGAGTTGGATGCACGAGTAGAGCTCATACTCAGTACAAGTGGAGGCTAGCAAAAGACTGGGAGCGACCAACTAAGAGAGCAATAATAGCCATAATCATGCAAAGCGATAAAACATTATTAATTAAAGCATAAAGTGGAATCACAAGTCAAAAACTAAATAATCATAGAGGCTAAGGTGACTGGTTCATGGTCTTAACATGGTGTAAGAATGTGCCAAGTCAACCCAAACAAAGCATCAAAGGAAAAAACCACAATATTATGCTTTTGTATGCTAAAACAACGCATGATTCTTTCAAGGGACATTAAACAATCTCAATTTTTTGTAACAAGTCATGCTACAACAATAATTACTAAGCATATGGTCAAAGAAACATCTAGCATGACATGATAAAGTCTAAGACACAGTCAAAACAAGCTCCTTTTGTACCACTTAAGCATGAAGCGCCTACTCTTCTCCAACACCAATCAACTTATTTGAAACAAAATACGAATGTGGGGGTCCAACTAATTTATTCAAGAAAACCAAACAAAATAAAACTAAAGACAAAACAAAGACGCTCCAAGAACAACACAAAAGTGTATGAAACAATAAAAGATGAAGTGTCTAGAAAGAGACCTGATATTTTTATTGATGAAAAAGGGGATGCCTTGGGCATACCCAAGATATGATGCTTGTACCTCTTGAATATTTCTTGGGGTGACAAGGGTGGAATCCCCAAGCTTGAGATTTTGTCTATTATTCATCTCATCACATCATTCTTTCCCTACACTTGAAAATTTCCTTCATACAAAAGTTCGCACAATCTTCATTAGCAACATTAGTGTATTCAAGATAATAAGACTTTGGGTATAGTTTCAACTCAAGTAAAACTTTAATTAGAACACAAGCTACTGTAGAAATTCCTTATAAAAGCTCAAGTGATCAAAGAGAACTCAAAAGAAACCGATTAAGAGGCAAATGCAAATGATGGCAAAAATCTGTCAAAACAAACTAGCAGGTAAAGACCGATTTTTTCGAAGACCTTCTGTTGCTCAAATCAAAAAATGCTAAACTAACGAAATTTAGATAATAACCTGGGGAATATTCATAGGAAATTAGAGAGCAATCCAACGTACTGGGATTTTTCACGATATTTTACAGTGAAGCACAAAAATTTGTTTCGGGACAGCAACTTCCCAAAACCTTACTTCTCTCTCATTAGAGGTTATTCTTGGCACAAAAACCATACAAAAAAGATAATAAGAGGTTCTTACAGAGGAAATAACTTCCAAGACTCAACAAAATAAAAACTTACTAAAATAAAAATAATTTGGGTTATCTCCCAATAGTGCTTTTCTGTAACGCCTTCCAGCTAGGCTTGATAGTTTGAAATGATGCTCACATAAGAAATATGAATTGAAGCAAAAGAGAGCGTCAAGAAGCAAATTCAAAACACATTTAAGTCTAACCCACTTCCTATGCATAGGAATCTTGTACACAAATAGATTCCCAAAGAACAAAGTGAGAGGCATAGAAAGATAAAACAAGAGTAACTTCGAAACTTTCAGCACATAGAGAGGTGTTTCAGTACCATGAAAACTTTTACAACCATATTTTCCTCTCTCATAATAATTTTTTGTAGCCTCATGAATAAACCCAAAAATATAACTATCACATAAAGTATGCTTTTCATGATTTACAAACACATAATTTTTATCAACCTCAAAAATAGTGGGATTAAAACCTTCAAACCCACTTTTAACAATTTATAACAGGATGACTGATCATTCTCAACAGGTATGGGGTTCCAAGAAAAAGTCAAGACCCCTCCAATCTCATTTTCCATAGTATTACAATTATTATTATCAACCAATATAGTACCATCATCTAGAGATTAATCATAAACATTTTCTAAGCAAAACTCTTTAGTACCATGCATTTCAAAGTTAGGAAGAAATAAAGGATTATCATAGATAATAGGAGCATAATTATTATCACAAGTTTTACCCATAGTAGATATTTCAAAAGAATCCACATGAACATAACATTCATCCTCATTTGGTAAGCATTGGGGACAATCAAATAATGTAAGGGATAAAGAGTTACTCTCATTAGAAGGTAGGCATGGGTAGCTAATGCATTCTTCCTCCTTTTGTTCATCACTCTCCTCCTCTTTTTCATCTAATGAGCTTTCAGGTTCAGCAATTTCTTCTTCCATAGGCTCCTGCAAGGCATTAGTATCTTCCATTGGTGGAAAGCATCTATTAAAATATTTAAGAATATAGCCATTTTCTTCCTTGTAATTATCAAAGCAAAATTTAAGTATATCATAAACCTCATATTTATAAGGTGCATCATCAACATTTTCAAGCAAATTAGAAAGTTCGAATGCACCCTTCCAAGCAATAAATTCTTCAATTTGTTCCACATCACAAAAGTCATAATTTCCCTTAACATAGGAAGATATGGTCACATTATCATTATACTCACATTGAAAAGGGAGGTGTTTATACCTCCTACAGCAACAAGATTTATCAAAGCAATAAGTAACATTATAAGTAGAGCACACGTTTCTAGCAATAGTATGAAATTTATTAATTTGTTCCCATAAGTGTTTCCCTTTTTGTGACAAGCGGTGTTCCTCATAATAATATTTTTGTTCTTTCGTGAACCCACCTTGCCAATAAGATATAGTGTCGTGGTTGTGGCACGGCAGATGCCATGGGTAGGCTAAAGTAGGGGGCCAATGGATGCTAGTGGGATCTGGGGAGGGAAGATGCAACTGTATCTACACTTAAGCTGCCAAAGTGATGATCTTTATTTCTCTCTTTCTCTATTACAAGTGCTCCTTGAGCTGTATACAGAGGGACAAGATGAATCTCCCCAGCGTAACGGTGCTCAAAGATTCGATCCCTCCCTCAGGGTCCAAGCCTCTCCTTATAAAGGAGCGCCTTGGGTGCCCTTAGGGCTGACGAGGCAAGCATATTCGTGGAATATGCTTGTCCCAAATTGGTAGTTCGGCGGCCTCCTTTCCCTGTCGCCCTTCTAATGACGGCAAAGTTCCAGTGGCCCCCTCCTGCGTGCCTCGGGCTCCAGGACTGTCATCTCCGTGACCTCCTTCTGCCCCTCTGACGCTGTGCATCCTTGTCTCTTGTGCTTGGCTCTGCTCTGATTCCTCCTAGCCTGCATCTATAGTTTGACCTTGGGCTTCTCCTTCTCCTGCAAGCTTCGTATCACTCGGCCTTATCTTGTGTTACTCGGCTCGTTCTTCACCTGCATCAAGATCACCTGGGTAACCCGGCCGATTCTCTCATCAGCTCGGCCGGGTAACTACTTGATACATATACATGGGCTTCTTGCCTCCGTTCATCGGCCGACATATCCATGATTCGGCCGACTTGGACCGTAACTCGGAAACTAGACGGGGATAGTACCTCTGTCTTTCCCCGTCTCTGACCTACCCGAGGTTAACCCCCCGACATTAGTCCCCGAAGCTGGTGTGGCCCTGTCAATAGCTTTGGCCGGGTTATATCAGCTTCATTATATTCTTCAGTCTTGTTTCCGAGTTATGGCCTCGTCCGAGGTTTCCTCGTTCCTTCCCTCATACGCCATGTCCTACGTGTCGTCCCATCATTGTTCTTCTAGTTTTTAGGTCCTTGTACAGTGCTTACTGACAAGCTACAGTGAACCCTGTACCTGCTGCGCTGCCGCTGCGGCGCCTCGTGTGCCGTTCCCCTTGGGGATCGTGACGACCCTTCTTCGTGTGCGGCCGTTGGTGTGGCTCCACTCACCATCGTGCGTTCGTGCTGCTCCCACGATCTACACGGGTAACTGCCACACCCACGATCCCATTTCCCTGTTCATGGCTTGACTATAAAGAGGGAAACTGCGCTCGTGGGATTCACCTTTCCCCTTATCGCTCGCCTCCGTTCTTCTTCCTCCTTTCGCCGGCGCGTTCTTCTGCAGTTCCTCCGTCGCTCGTCAGCCAGAGCCTCCGCCGGCGAGGATTCCGCCGCGTCGTTCTGCCTTTCTTGCCCGCGCTCCGCGGCTTTGGCTCTGCCGCCGGTGAGTCCTTTCCGGCCGTCTTGCCCCGATCTTTCCCTGGATTCATCTGCTTTGTTTTCGCGCTTAGGCAACGGTTCCTCCGTTTCTTCGCCATTGTTTTCGTGCAAAGTTCCGACGGGGCCTTGCAGTTCAAAACTCCCCTCCGCCGCCAGTTTTTCCTCCGGCGATCTTTCCGGCGCACATATGTCTAGTTCGTTTAGCGGCGCTCTTGTTGAGGACGACGACGCTGGCTCCGGGCCCGAGCAAGGCTCGTGGCAGGGCTCTTCAGTGACGCGCCGTGAGATTGAATGGCTCATCCGGACTCGACGGATTCCCGCCGAGGTTTCTTGCCGTTTACCCGGCAGCGAATCCTCTCCAGATATCAGAGAGGGCGAGTATGTGGTTTTCATGTCTCACTTCGCCCGCGGCTTCGGTCTCCCTCTTAGCGATTTCGCTAGAGAATTCCTCGATTACTTCGGCCTTCAGCCGCATCACCTTCCTGCGAACGCCATAGCTTCTCTTTCTGCTTTCATTTCCGCCTCGGAGGGTTACTTCGGCCTGTGGCCGTCAGTGCATGTCTGGTCGAAGTTCTTCCAGATCCGCTCCAACGTTGTTCCTGACAAATATCTGCACCCCTCCGAGAAGTTGCTCACCCAATGTGGGGCGGCGTCTATCACGCCTCGGAGGAAATCCGTGTTCCATCGCGTCACTGGGTTGGAGTCGTGCAAGAAGTGGCACAAGTCATTCTTCTATGTCAAGAACAGAGGGGCGGAAGATAAGATTCGGCTCCCCCCATTCTCAATTGGCCCACCCTCTAAAGTGAACTGGCTCTACAATCCGAGGAAAACTCACGCCTTGGCCGAGGCCTTCGAGATTCGGCTAAAAGAGTTGATCCGGGCCGGGTTATGCGGTGAAGATCTGATGGCAACCTTTATTTGTAGCCGGATCTTCCCCTTCCAGCAGCGGACCCACAAGCTGTGCTACATGAGTGGTCCCCTCGACCCTAACCGAGTCTCGACCGTGGAGCTGGATAATTATCTTATTCATAAGCGCGTCCGAGCTATCTTCAAGACTGAGATGCCTGAGGATTGGTCTTGGGGGTTAAAACCATTCACCCGCGATCGTCCGCCTCCCGAGGTAAGCTTGATCAGTATTGCTCTGTTATTCCACAGTTTTTTAAAAACTGGTTTACAAGATTTTCTTTCTCCTTGTCCTGCAGAGGTTCGTAGAGCAGAAGACCGAGGACGCCGAAGTTCTGCAGCTCCCTTGGCCCGCAGACAGGAGTACCCCGGATACTGGTGAGCCGGACTCCGAGGAGTTCGTCCCTAAGTCGGATCCTGCTCCGGCTCGAGCTCGCGGCAAAACTTCAGCGCATGAGGAGGAAGGTGATTCGGACGAGGTCCAAATTCTTGAGGTAGTTGCCGCCATGCCTATTTCTTATGCATTTCCGGCTTCTACTTTCCCAGCTAATCCGGCCGGTCAGGTTCACGACGCCGAGCCTATTGCTTCCCGGCCTCCCGTTACTTCGGGGAAGCGCGGGGCTCCTGCTAGTGCCTCGGAGGCGGTTCCTAAAAAGCGAATGAAGAAATCCGCTCTGAACCCTCCCAGGCGAAGGACTATGCCTGGGGTCGCTGGGTAAGTTCCTTTGCCTATATTTCTTGTTTCTCTCTTTCTGTTTCTCATACTGACAAACCCTTCCTTCTTATTTTTGCAGTGCTCCTCTTTCTGTTAAACCCGGCGGTCCTAGTATGACTAGCCGTCCGATTCGGCCGCCTTCTCCTCCTCCCGCTGATGATACCAGGATTCCTAGCCCTATTCGTCCTGCTTCTCCTCCAGCTCCGAATACGTCGCCTGTTCGTCGCGATGTCCCTGAGACCCCTTCCATTGACCTGGATCCGATCCGGCCCTCCGAAGTTTTCGTTGAGCCCGCCGTCCCTTCTATGGGCCCCAGCGCTACTACTGAGCCTCCATCTACTCCGGCAGTTTCTACGGCCATTCCGACCTCGGTCGAAAAGGTCGTTATCCCGGCGCCCTCTGCGACCCTATCTTCTGCTGCTCCTAAGGACTCCGTCCCCACTTCGGAGGCGCCACTTCCTGCTGATGCCTCTTCTAAGGCGAAAAAAGTTATTGCCGTCAAGACTCCTTCTCAGAAAAGTCTTGCCGGCCCTTCTCAGCCGAGTATTGCCGACGTGCTGCGCAAGGGAGCTGCGCCTACCAAAGTCCCCGTTACCTCGGCCACCGGCAGCCAGCTTGCTCTTCATAAGAGCCCTGCGACTGCCATGGTCGGACCGCCTGCCCGGGGTAAAGTTTTAACTCGGACAGCTAGTGGGAACAGCCTTGGAGCGCTGGTTGAGTATGCCAATAACTGGAATGCTGCTGATCAGTTTGGGGGTAATCCAACAAACCAGCCTTTTCAGCTTTCTGACATCAGCGGCCGTTTTGACCATGCTGCCCAGTTCATCATTGATACCAACAAGATGAATGAGGTAATTGTTTTTTCTCTGAGTCTTAAATTATTCTCCAGATGTTATCATATGCTCTAGTCCCCGAAACTTGCAAGGAAATAACTTGTTGTATACTTGGAAGTTTGACTTAAATTTATTTCTAAGGTTCGTTAGTCCGGCAATCTAGTTCAGAGTTTAGTTGTGTTTTATTCGGACTTGGTTTAGCTTTGAATATCCAGCCATCTAGATCCGAGTTAAGTCCTGCATGACTCGGATCTGGTTTAGCCTTTGAATATCCAGCCACCTAGAGCCGAATTAAGCTTTGCTTGATCCGGATTTAATTTGAGTTTTGACTATCCAGCCACCTAGTTCTGAATTAAGCTTCACTTGATTGGGATCTAATTTTAGCTTTGAATATCCGGCCACCTAGATCTGAGTTAAGTCCTTCATGACTCGGATCTGGTTTAGCTTTGAATATCCAGCCACCTAGAGCCGAATTAAGCTTTGCTTGATTCAGATTTAATTTGAGTTTTGACTATCCAGCCACCTAGTTCTGAATTAAGCTTCACTTGATTGGGATCTAATTTTAGCTTTGAATATCCGGCCACCTAGATCTGAGTTAAGTCCTTCATGACTCGGATCTGGTTTAGCTTTGAATATCCAGCCACCTAGAGCCGAATTAAGCTTTGCTTGATTCGGATCTAATTTAGCTTTTACTCGTTGATTTATCATTTTGCCTTATTACTCAGGTTGCACATGACCGGCGGACTGCCGAGTTCTAGAGGTTGCTTTTTTCTCACCGCAAGCTGGAAGAGAAGTACGAGAAAGTTCTGCCCGTGGCAAAGAAAGTTGGTATGTTGTTAGTTTCTTTTCCTTATTCCCAATTTTCTCATGTATTCGTCCACGGAATGCCGGCTTACTTCTTGTTGAATAGGTAATATTAATAACCTCAATATTTGCCTTGAAAAGAAGATCAAGAACTTGGAAGGTTAGCTTCCTTTCCATTTTACTCCTTCTTCTTCTTAATATATATGCTAAGGTTTCTTATTGCGTTTGGCTGTGGTAAAGCCGAGTTGCAAGACTTCGCAGTGTTGCATCAAGATTGCACGCCCATGCCTGACGTGATGCTGCATTTTTTAGAACAAAATGCGGTTCATTCGGCGCAACTACAAGAAAAAGACGATGAGATAGCTCGCCTGCGATCCGAGGTGGACACCCTTAAGCTCTCTCAAAAATCCGAACTAGAGAAGGTTGACCAAGAATTTTCCGAGGAAAAGAATCGGCTGACTCTGGATCTGCAGAAGAACAAAGAACTCCTTGAAGCTGCCGAACTTAAAAACCGGGGTTTGAGCGAGGAAATTGCTCGTTTTGAGAAGAGCAAGGCTGACTGGGCCAAAGATCTTCAGATAATGATGAGCTACATTCATCGTAAGCTACTTGCCATGGCCGAATTATACTTTTCTTTTCTGTCCCTGCTACCCTTTGACACGTTCGTGCTTTGCGCAGATCATTTCCCCGAGGCCAAGCCCGTGAGTTCTAAAGCAGTTCTTGCAGCTCGTGCGCGCCGAGGTGAACCTGTTACTGTTGATTCAGAATATTCCATGGAGGATTACTTGGTTGCCGTTGGTGCCGCAGTTGGTCCGATGAAAATTATGGGCCGGGACTTGGTGCAGGCCGCTATCCGAGCTTACCATGTACTCTGGCCGAATACCTCGGGGACTCCTGATATCAACGAAATCGAGTTATTGGTGACAAGGCTGATGGCATCTGAGAGGCAGTTGAGTCTTTGGAGAGAATCGGCTGGGCGTGCTGGTGCCGACATGGCCCTTAGTGTTATCATGTCATGGTACGAAGATATCTCTTTGGACATCCTGAGAAATTTGCGCACTGGCTCCCGCTGGGTTGAAGATCCCACTTTTGTTGCTCTACGGCAAGCTCGGGCGTTCCAACTCGTCGAGTACGCCGACGTGCACACTTGGAATGAAGGGCCGAGTTTCCTCCCAGACCCGGATCAGGAGGTTGTGGCTGAGGGTGCCTCGGATGATGATTCAGCGGAGCAGGGGGAAGGCGAAAATGATTCGGCCGCATCTGACAGCGCTAGCTCAAGCTCGGACAGCAACGGCGATGCGCGGTCCTCTTCCAAAGGTACCGGGCATTCTACTGCACGGACTGATGCTCCTGAACAACCTCGGACTCCCGCCGAAGTTGCCCCTGGGTCAGCGGATGGTGAGGCAACCTCAGTCGAGGTCCCTCCTACCTCGGAGTGCCCCGCACCTGAGCAAGTAGCTGCCTCTCCAAGGAACAACGCCTAAATTATTTCCGATCCCTGGTATGCCGGGCGTGTGATGTAGCCGAAAAAAATTTGTTAACTCGCTGTGTGGTCTGAATTTCTTTTGCCATGTATTGTTGAGATATTTGGTTAAGTGGATGCTCGTCCGAATTCTTGCTTCTCTGGTCCTTAATTTCTTGACCTTTTAGGGCTTAACTCTGCTGTTATTTTTTATGATCTTATCCAGGCACGAGCGCTGAATACCTATGATATTGATCTGTTGTGAACATAAGTTAACTACTTCGTTGTGGAAGTATATAGCGATCGCTGGATCGTTGTTTATTGTTCGAAACTTCCTTATGTAAATCAAATTTTAGAGGTAGTATAAAACTGATATGAGTGCGTTCAGCATAAGTTTGGGGTAGCATACGGTAGTCCCCGAGTCGTTGCTTTAGTTGCCGAAGTTTTAAGTATCAATACGAAATTGATATATCATATGATAGTCCCCGAGTCACTGCTCTGGGCACCAAGGTTCAAGCGCGTAACGCGAAAGAAATAAATATAACATATGGCAGTCCCCGAGTAACTGTTCTGGGTGCCGAGGTTAAAACATACAACACGAAATAACATAACATATGGCAGTCCCCGAGTAACTGCTCTGGGTGCCGAGGTTCAAACATGAAATAACATAACATATGGCAGTCCCCGAGTAACTGCTCTGGGTGCCGAGGTTCGAATACATAATACGAAATAAATATATCCTAAGGCAGTCCCTGAGTCATTGCTCTGGGTGCCGAGGTTCAGATACATCATTGGATTTTGACCTTGAGATATAATGCTACGAGTAGAATGGCCGAAGTAAAGCCACGTTCCAGGGGCGCTTCGTTTCTTCACCAGCTTTGTCTGCCTTGTTCTCTCTAGGGGATTGAGCATCGATCAGATAATATGCATCGTTATGCAATGCTTTGCTCACAATAAATGGTCCTTCCCGTGGGGGTGACAATTTGTGCATGCCGGCCGTGCGTTGCACTAGCCGGAGGACCAAATCTCCTTCTTTGAATACTCTTGGATTTACTTTCTTGCTGTGATACCGCCGTAAGTTTTGTTGGTAAATAGCCGATCGTGACAATGTCAACTCTCTGGCTTCTTCCAATAGGTCTACGGCATCTTGCCGAGCTATCTCATTTGTCTCTGAGGTTGTGTACTGAGCAACTCTTGGCGAGTCATATATTATGTCGGCTGGGAGTACGGCCTCTGCCCCGTACACCAGAAAGAATGGAGTGTAACCGGTTGATCTATTCGGAGTAGTCCGAAGGCTCCATAACACGGCTGGGATTTCTTCGATCCAACATCCTGCCGACCTTTGCAAAGGTTCAACAAGTCGTGGTTTTATTCCTGATAGCACCAGTCCATTAGACCTTTCCACTTGTCCATTGGATGCTGGGTGAGCCACCGAGGCAATATCTAGTCTTATGTGCTTCTCTTGGCAAAATCTAGCGAAAGCTCCTTCTGCAAAATTTGTGCCATTATCCGTAATAATACTATGTGGGTACCCATATCTCAAGATAATGTCCTTGAGAAATTTCACTGCTGTGAGCCCATCACACTTTTTAATCGGTTTTACTTCAATCCATTTTGTGAACTTGTCTACCATAACCAACATGTGGGTCATTCCTCCTCTCGCCGGCTTGAATGGTCCCACCATATCTAGACCCCATACAGAAAATGGCCAAGTGATGGGTATTGTTTTTAACTCGGCCGACGGCATATGTATTCTGGTTGCGTATCTCTGACATCCATTGCATTTTTTAACTAATTCTTTCGCCTCTTTTAACGCCGTTGGCCAGTAAAATCCATGCCTAAATGCCTTGGCTACTAAAGCGCGAGATGAAGCATGGTGCCCACATTCTCCTTGGTGTATGTCTAGAAGGATTTCCTGACCTTCTGTAGAACTCACGCACTTCTGCAATACGTTTGTGACGCTTCTCTTATATAACTCATTGTTTATGATTGTATAGGCTTTTGCTCTTCTTATGGTTTGTCTAGCTAATACCTCATTAACCGGAAATATCGCGTCTTTTAGGTAAGAAAATATGGGTTGCGCCCATATCGGTGTTACTTTTTCTGCAGTGATCTCACTGTCTATCTCCATGTTTTCTGCCGACGTATATACCTCGGCTCTCTCCATGATTGTTATTACCTCGGCTGTCCCCCTCTTTAGGGGTTCCGAATCTTTCTGCGGATCTACCTCCATTGGCGTGTGATTTTCTGCAGAACTTGCTGGAATAAAGATTGATTCGGATTCTGGTGATGGTTTTATTGATGGTTTCCTGAGGTGCTCTAAGGCAATACCTGGTGGAATTGACTGCCGAGTTGATCCTAATTTTGACAATGTGTCGGCAGCGTCATTTTCTGCTCGTGGTATGTGGTGGAATTCACATCCTTCAAAGTATCCACTGATCTTTTGCACATGGAATCTGTATAAAGCCATATTCGCATCTAATGCGTCCCAACTGCCCGATACTTGCTGTACTACTAGATCCGAGTCACCGTAACATAGGATTCGGCGTATACCAATTTCTTTTGCCACTTTGAATCCATGGACTAGTGCTTCATATTCAGCTACATTGTTGGACGCAGCAAAATGTATTTGCAGTACATATTTCAATTGATCTTTTTTAGGCGAGGTTAGCACTATTCCTGCTCCCAAACCATTCCTTAGTTTGGAACCATCAAAATGCATTGTCCAGTAATTTGGATCTGGCAATGGTGGCTCATACTGCACCTCGGCCCAGTCTACGAGGAAGTCGGCGACAGCCTGAGATTTGATTGCATCTCTTCTATCAAATTGTGGAGCATACGGTGATAACTCGATCGCCCATTTTGCTATTCGGCCACTTGCATCTTTGTTGTTCAATATGTCGGCTATGGGTGCCTCACAGATTACTTTGATGGGATGCTCTTCAAAGTAATGCTTAAGCTTTTTTGCCGACATATATACTCCATAAGCCATCTTCTGATAGTGCGGATAATTCTGCTTTGAAGTGGATAACACTTCACTTAGATAATACACTGGCCTCTGAACTGACTTACCATCTTCCAGTCGTTCCACTATAACCACAGTACTAACTACTCGATTGGTAGCCGCTACATAGAGTAGCATTGGTTCTTTCGATAATGGAGAAGCTAAAATGGGTGCCGTAACTAGCATCTTTTTCAACTCATGAAATGCCAGGTCCGCCTGCGGAGTCCAGCTGAATTTGTCCGACTTTCTCATCAGTTGATAAAGTGGCAGTGCCTTTTCTCCTAGCCGACATACAAATCGACTAAGCGAGGCCAGGCAGCCCGTGAAATTTTGTACATCGTTCAAACATCTCGGCAATTCCATTCTTTCTACTGCTCTTATCTTTGTTGGATTAGCCTCGATACCTCGGCTAGACACAAGGAAACCGAGTAGTTTTCCTGCCGGTACGCCAAATGTGCATTTCTCTGGATTAAGTTTCATTCGGAACCTCCTCAGGTTCGCGAAAGTTTGCCGTATATCTTCTAGCAAGGTTTTGCTCTCCTTAGTTTTGATGACTACGTCATCCACATACACTTGTACATTTTTTCCTATCTGATCATGTAGGCATTTTTGCATGCATCTTTGATATGTTGCTCCTGCATTTCGTTGGCCGAATGGCATTGTGCGATAACAATAAGCCCCGTACGAGGTAATAAATGCAGTTTTTATTTGATCGGCCGGATTTAACGGTATCTGGTGGAAACCAGAATACGCGTCTACAAATGATAACAGCTCACAGCCAGCGGTCGAGTCAATGACTTGGTCTATTCTAGGCAATGGAAAAGGATCTTTCGGACATGCCTTGTTTAGGTTAGTATAATCAATACACATTCGCCACACAATGGCTATATTAGGGTCATCTTTTTTCTTTTCTACTAGCACCGGATTTGATAACCAATCCGGATATAACACCTCCATGATGAACCCGGCTGCGAGGAGCCGAGCTATTCCACTCCCTATTACTTTTCTCCTGTCTTCGGCGAAGCGGCGGAGAGGTTGCTTCACCGGCCTCGCTCCTGGCCTGACGTTCAAAGAGTGCTCAGCCAACTCCCTCGGAACACCTTGCAGATCTTGAGTTGACCATGCAAATATGTCCCGATTCTCATGGAGGAAGTTGGTGAGCTCGCCTTCCTATTTAGCGTCAAGGCCTGCACCAATAGTAACTGTGCGTTCTGGGAATTGCTCATCAATCTGAAATTTCTTCGTCTCTTTGGTTGGCTGGAAAGAAACACTGCCATGAGGGTTGGCCAGTGCCGGCATGTTTAACTGTGCTGACTGAGCGAGGGCTGCCACCTCCTGAATTCTTTTCTTTTCTCTTGCTATAACCAATGACTCGGCCAAATTTGACCCGGCCGAAGCACACTCCATTGACTTCTTGTAATCACCTGCAACTGTTATCACCCCTTGTGGTCCGGGTAACTTCATCTTTAGATAACTTATATGACAGCTGCTCATGAATTTGGCCAGTGCGGGCCGTCCGAGTAGAGCATGATAACAACTTTCCAGATCCACCACTTCAAATTCTAAGTTTTCTGCTCTGCAGTTGTCTCTCGTACCGAATAACACATCCACTCGGACTTTACCGATGGGCTCACATGAAAGCCCCGGCACTATCCCATGGAAAGTTGTCCGTGTGGATTGCAGCATATTCTATGATATTCCGAGTTTATGCATGGTATCTTTGTACATGATGTTGATACTGCTCCCATTGTCGATGAGTACTTTTGAAAATTTTACATTGATACTTGGTCCAACAAATGTCGGATCCAACACAAGTGCATATGATCCTGGATTCGGCATTATTCTGGGGTGATCTTTCATGCTCCAGGTCACCTCCTAATCAGACCATGGCTGGTATCTTGGCACCGCCGGCACAACCGCATTCACTTCCATATGCCGGCGCTGCACACTTTGCTTGTCCTGCTGTTCTGTTGTGAACACACAATAAGACTGGTGATGCTCCCTGTAATCATTACGTCTAGTATTTGCCGGATTCATCCTTCCGTCCTGGCCCTGGTTCATTACTTGATGCACTGCATCCCTCCGATCCGAGTTATCATACCTAGGGGGAGGGGGCGGTAGCATCAGTTGCTGTGTATTTGCTCCAGTTAATTGCGGCTGATGCTGCTGTTGTACCTGATGGGGAGCCTGAACTCCTGCTGGGTTCCCCATCGCATTTTTCATCCAGGCACATTGGCGGGTTGTATGATTGGCTGGTCTGGATGGGTTTGATGTGTGAAATTTGCACGGCTGATCTAACATGGATTCGAATGTATACTTCGGCCTCTCTTGCCATTGCTTCTTTTGCTCTGGGGTCCATTGCCTTTTTCCCTCATTTCTTGATGTCCACTGTTGAGGTCCATTTTTCTGTCGTTGAGTTGCTCCGTGACTCGGCTGCTCTTGTGCTACCGCCGCCACTTGGGCCGAATTATATCTATAATCCGGCCTCTCTTCCCTTCTTCTTCCTCTGAAATCACGCCTGGATGACCCGGCCAATTCTCTCGCGTACTGGTCCTGTTGCTCATGATGATCTACCGACATTAATTCCGGTTGGGTTGGGTCGCCCAATGCATAGGAGTCTGCTATTCTGATAGTTTCTGCCAGTGTGGTCGGCATATCTCTTTGCAGGCGCTGCCACAACACACTGGCATAACGGCAGCCTTGCGCGAACCAAGCGATTGCTTGTGATTCGATAACTCCCTCACATGAGTTTCTCAGGTTACACCATCGAGTTAAAAACTCTCTATCCGTTTCATTTGGCCTCTGTTTGCACATGGCTAGCTGTTGTGGTCTATTTGGTCTCTTGTATGTGCTGGTAAAGTTGCTGACAAACATTTCTTCGAAATCTAACCAGCAGTTGATACTGCCAGCTGGTTGATTATTCAACCATACCCTGGCTGGTCCTTCCAGCATCTGCGGGACATACCGCACTGCCCATCTTAGGTTACCACCCGCTATCTTCACAGCGGTGGCATAATCAATCAGCCAGTCTTGTGGCTTGGTACTTCCATTGTACGTTTTTGTGCCCCTTGCCAACTGAAAATTCGGCACTGGTGGTTCGCCCATGATCCGTGGTCCAAAACATGTCGGACCCGGTGGACCTTGCTCTTCCAACAACTCGGACCGGTATAGCCGATCCAACTTTACTCTTGCATCATTTGCTGGCAGATCTCTGTACAGGATTCTGTCCTGCATCCCATAATGATTGTTTCCACCCTGGTTTGCGTATTCCATCTCGGAATATCCATCATTATACCTTTCATTCATCTGAGTGTGGCGAGCTGGCCTCACTTCTCTTTCCTGCCGAGGCTCATGTCTTGGTTGCGGGTTGGGCGGCACTTCTCTTCTTATTTCGGCCGGGGTTGGGTTTTCATGATTATCTCTTGCTGGTTCTCTCCTGCCGAGATCCCCATTGCCTCGGCCGCCGCCGTCTTTTTCCATACGGCCGTGGTTTCTCTCCCCACTGTTACCTCGGCTGGCATTGCCTCGGCCGGCATTGCCTCTGTTCTCATTTGCCTTTCCAGCTATTGCCGGGTCGTATGGAACAATTTGCTTGTTCCTCTTCCCTGAGGTTACTGCTCTCTCTTTCCGAGCGTTGTTTCCGGGTGAAGATGCCGCTGCCGCGGATAAAGCAGGTGCTGCCCCCGCCGAATGAACCATCCGCGAAGCCCCTGGTTTTGTCGGGTTAGTTCTGAGTATTTCCTCATTTTGCTGGTTCGCGATGCGCACCAGCTCATTCACTCTTTCTTGTTGTTTCTGCCGAGCTTCCCCGGTCAACCCCTCTAATTCCAATGCTGCGACATTTGCCGCTCTCAGGTTTTTCGCCAGGGTACTGTACCTCGGCAAACCCAAATCACCTGACTCTGCTCTGTGAGCTTCATGCTATTTGTTAATGTCATTCATGAGGTTCTTCCCTCTTAACCTTAGTTCGTCCACCCGTTCAGGCGCGATATCAAGCTTATTAGCTTTTGCATATTCTCTCAGGGTCCTGTTCAAGGATTCCCGCAAAGCTGATACTTTTTTGGCCTCTACCAGCACCTTTTGCCTGGTTTCTTCTAACTCTGCCTGAGCATTTTCCGGATCCAGTATCGGCGCTACAGGTGTGGTCAAGTTTTCTATAGTCGCCTGAAGAATGTTCTCTGGTCTTTCCAGAGGTGGCCCTCTCACCCTTGGTGCCTTTGGGGTGGTGTCATGCATCTCGGCCTGGTTTGTTACTGGCGGAATTACCTCGGCGGTTTGCAGTGTGATCTGTTTGGGCGGACCCTGTGCGCCTGCGGCGGGTTCTCTGCTTGACCCGGCTAACGCTGCTCCCGCTTGAGCTCCTGCTGCGACCATCACCTCGACGCTGCCTGCAAGATGCTCTCCTGATGGACAGCTCGCCGCGCTTCGAGGTGGTTCTCCTGCAATAACAACCTGGTGAGGATAAATGCCGGTGATGTCGACGCCGACATAGACCCTGTGCTCGCCCAGGCCGATGAAGATCCCGTTGCGCGGGGGGGTTTTCCCCCTGAAGCTCCCTGCATTGTCTCTGACATAGTCGCAGAGACCAAATCTCTGGACCAAGCCAGAAACAACGCGCTCGCCGGTGTTGATGAAGTTTCCCGTCCGGATCACAACTCCAGCTAGCACCGCTGCTAGCCCCACGGTGGGCGCCAACTGTCGTGGTTGTGGCACGGCAGATGCCATGGGTAGGCTAAAGTAGGGGGCCAATGGATGCTAGTGGGATCTGGGGAGGGAAGATGCAACTGTCTCTACACTCAAGCTGCCAAAGTGATGATCTTTATTTCTCTCTTTCTCTATTACAAGTGCTCCTTGAGCTGTATACAGGGGGACAAGATGAATCTCCCCAGCGTAACGGTGCTCAAAGATTCGATCCCTCCCTCAGGGTCCAAGCCTCTCCTTATAAAGGAGCGCCTTGGGTGCCCTTAGGGCTGACGAGGCAAGCATATTCGTGGAATATGCTTGTCCCAAATTGGTAGTTCGGCGGCCTCCTTTCCCTGTCGCCCTTCTAACGACGGCAAAGTTCCAGTGGCCCCCTCCTGCGTGCCTCGGGCTCCAGGACTGTCATCTCCGTGACCTCCTTCTGCCCCTCTGACGCTGTGCATCCTTGTCTCTTGTGCTTGGCTCTGCTCTGATTCCTCCTAGCCTGCATCTATAGTTTGACCTTGGGCTTCTCCTTCTCCTGCAAGCTTCGTATCACTCGGCCTTACCTTGTGTTACTCGGCTCGTTCTTCACCTGCATCAAGATCACCTGGGTAACCCGGCCGATTCTCTCATCAGCTCGGCCGGGTAACTACTTGATACATATACATGGGCTTCTTGCCTCCATTCATCGGCCGACATATCCATGATTCGGCCGACTTGGACCGTAACTCGGAAACTAGACGGGGATAGTACCTCTGTCTTTCCCCGTCTCTGACCTACCCGAGGTTAACCCCCCGACATATAGTTTCAAAGAAACCAACCATTGATAGAAAGCATGATAAAGCAAGACAATAACAGACCAACAAAAATAACAACTATAGTAGGAACTATTTTTTTGTATTTTTGATAAAAAGACACAAGCAAAACAAAGCAAAATAAACTAAGCAAAACAAAAACAAAGTAAAGAGATTGGTTGTGAGAGACTCTGATATGTTGGAAACGTATCTATAATTTTTGATGCTCCATGCTTGTTTAGTATCTACTTTGCTTTACTTGTCCACACTTTGAGGTGCTTTTTACATGTTTTTTGGTACTAACCTATTAACAAGTTGCAACAGTGCCAGATACCTGTTTTCTGCTGTTTTTGGTTTCAGAAAAATTAGTAAAGAAATATTCTCGGAATTAGACGGGACAAACGACAAAGTCAATTACTTTCCGTGGGGAACAAGAAGTCCAGAGGGGAGCCGGAGGGGCCAGCCAGGAGGGCCAGACCCACCCCAGGCGTGGGTGGGCCCTGCCCCACGCCTGGCTAGGGTTTGGCCACCCTGGGCGCCGCCTCGGCCTCCCCCTTCGCCTATAAGTGTTGGGAATATGCCCTAGAGGCAATCATGTATGATGAGATTTCCCATTGTATGCATAAAGATATAAAGTTGTCCTTGTATAAACATCTGATGTGTATCATTGAATATGTGATTCGGTTGTGGAACTATGCATTCATGTTGTTTGTACTAAATGTCCTTGGTCATTGAGGTTGCGCTGGACACACAACTTAGACCAATGTGAAAGTCGGCTTGATGACTCGGTTCCACTTGTCATGGGCATGGTGATGCCATTCCGACTTACACAGACTCGGCTAAAGAGTTTAGCGAGTCGGATTGACCCATACTGAGGTACAACAAACAAGTAGTCATTTGTATATCTCAATCAATGTAATCCTTAGAACTGAGGTTGTTGCATAGTCCGAGTTGAGGATCACCGAATTAGCTTCTGTCAAACGCTGATCCGTAACTGGGCAGCTATAAAGGCAGAGTTCGGGTCGACTGAGAATCAAGATGCGTGATGTGAATAACCAAGATGAGATTTTGCCCCTCCACTTGGAGAGATATTCTGGGACCTCTCGGAAGATATGATGCGGAAAGCATGGCCATGCACGACTCGGTTAAGTGTTAACCGAGGCGGTCGACTAAGAGTTAGTCGGGCGAATCACTTATCTCGGATCGAGAAGAGAGTCGGACTATTTAAGGGATGACGAATATTCGCCTATAGTCTGACAAGGTATGTCGTGAGGCAAAAGGGACTCGGACGTAAGTCACATTGGAAAGGCAAGTCGTCATGACTCATTGGTACTTGGGAGTCGACACGTTCTGCTAGGAGTCGCTGCCGAATGATCGATTGTGAGTCGGACTCCAATCGTGTCCGAGTAGCCATGTGCCTACCGGGTCACACACTTAAGAGCGGGAGCAAGTTCGGATTGGATCTGAACCGGAAATCTGGTCGGGTTGGACCCGAGCTGGATTAGGACTGAGTCAGTGAGTCGGAATCACGGTGACTAGTGTTATATGGGCTTTAGTGAATGGGCCACGAGAGTGGAGCCCACGTTCACTCCCTATAATTAGTGGAGCACCGTAACCCAGAAAGGTTAATCGTTGATCGGTTAGGTCATTCCATGTGTTGGAAACCCTAGCTCCACAGCAGTCCTGCAGTCGTATCGAACCTAGCAGTTCGCCGCCGGTGCTCCTCCTTGTACGTGTGGATACCAGCAGAGGTGTTGTACGATCAGCACCAGGATGATCGTATCGTGAGGACTTCACTGCATCAACTGACGCGCTTCATCAGTAATCCTCAACTGTGCGTCTAGTGGTAAACCTCGTGGCCTTCTACCTTAGCTAGATCTTGGGATCACCACGTTAGAGGAAAAAGTTTTGTTTTATCTCTCTGTGGCCCTACAATAAGAAGCCCCCGATGCAGAAAACCTAAGCACCCGATCAAATCTCCACGAAACCGTCTGTAGCAGCCGCCACCATCGTCCCTAGATCGGGGGTATCTGAAGTTCTTCCCGGCACCCTGCCGGAGGGGAGATCATCCCGGAGGCCTTCTCTCTGATATGATGCGTGAGTATTTCCACCTTGGACTATGGGTCCATGTAGTATCTAGATGGTTGTATCTCCTCCTTTGTGCTTTCATGTATAGATCTTGTGAGCTCTGTTCATGATCAAGATCTAATCTATTTGTAATCATGCATGTTGTGTTTGCGGGGATCTGATGGATATTGAGATTATTATGTTGGTTTGATTAATGGTTTTGTCTTTATGATTCTATCATGTCTGTGTTGTTTGTGATCTTGCATGCTCTCTGTTGTTAGTAGCTATCTTGGCCAAGTAGTTGCTAGTGACTCCAAGAGGGGGTATTTATGCTAGATAGTGGGTTCATGCCTCTAGTTTCCAAGGGAAGTGACAGAAATCTCTTCGGTTGTAGATGTGTTGTTGCCACTAGGGAGAAAACAACGGTCTCTTGTTCATGGAACATGTGGACTGTTTACCTTACACACTTTGCTTAAAGCAGTTGTCTGTTGCTTGCAACTTAATACTGGAAGGGGTTCGGATGATAACCTGAAGGTGGACTTCTAGTCATAGATATAGTTGGATGGCGGTCTATGTATATTGTTGTATTACCCAATCTAATCTCATAGGATCTTTCTGACTAGTAATTGCATTGTTATGCCTTGCTCAGTTCTTGTCAATTGCCTTGCTGTAATTTTTTTACCCTTCATGCCATGTTGTTTATGTAAGGAGAGCACCTCTAGTGAAATATGGACCCCGGTCCAATCTTTACCATTGAAATATCTTCCAATGTTACTTTTTTTACTTTCTGCAAACCATTACCTTCCACACCATATGTTTAATCCTTTGTTACAGCAAACCGGTGAGCTTGACAACCTCACTGATTTGTTGGGGCAAAGTCTTGACTTTGTGTTGTGTAGGTCTCTGCGTTGCTTGCAACACATGTGTGACGTTTCCTTCCTCCTTCTGGTTCGATAACTTCGGTCTCTACTGAGGGAAGACTTACTGCTGTGCTCATCACACCTTGCTCTTGGGGTTTCCAACGAAGTGCTCCACGTCAGCACCATCAACAAGTTTTCTGGCGTAGTTGCCGGGGAGGCTAAGGACGTCTTCACAAGGGGAGTCCTTCACTTCCTTTCTCTTTACTTTGTTTTCAGTTTGCTTTGTTTATTTTGCTTGGTTTTGTTTGCCTCTTTTCAAAAAAACCGCAAAAATTAGTCTAGTTTGGTTTGCTTGCTTTATTCAAAAACACAAAAAAAATAGTTCCTGCTCTAGCTGTTGTTGCTGTTTTTGGCTTGCCCACCTTTGCCAAAATGAACTCTGCTGAGAACACCAAGTTGTGTGACTTCACTAGCACCAACAAAAATGATTTCCTTAGCACACCTATTGCTCCACCTTCTCCTGATGCTACCTTTTATGAAATTAAGCCTGCTTTGTTGAATCCTGTGATGAGAGAGCAATTTTCTGGTGCTGGTTCTGATGATCTTGCTGATGGGTTTCGCGGCATAGTAAATCAAAATTTTCTATGGATGCGAACAGAGGGAAGCCAAGATCTAATCTAGGAGATGCAAACAACAAGAGAGATTGGATTAGATCTTGATACCTTGAAGATTCGCACAGCGGAACGTTCGTCGGAACGTGGGTGATGTAGTCGTACTCACTTCTCCTCCTCGCGATCCGATCCGATCTAGCACCGCAAGTGGCGATGCCTCCGTGAGATGCACACGTGCAGCACCTCAACATCTCCTCCTTCCTTGGTCTAGCAAGTATGGTGGAGAGATGGGTTGGATCTACAACGCGACGACGCGGTGCAATTGGTGGAGTGTTTCTGCAGCAGGGCTTCGCCTACACGCAGTCGGGAGGGAGAGAGAGAGGAGGGCAACAGGGCGACTAGGCTTGAGGGGAAGGTGTGGGGGGTGGTGCGCCCCAGCCCTCTATATATATAGGGGTGGGCGCCAGCCCTAACCCCTCCCCCAAGCCCAAAACCGGCGGCCAAGGAGGGAGGAGTGGGGGGCAAGGAAACCCCCCCTTCTAGAAGCTCCAACTAGGGTTTAACCCTAGTTTGGCCGGCTGGGCCCTATGGGGCCTTGTGCCCCTGGCCCAATGTGACCAGGGCACTCCCTCATAGGCCCATGCCCCCTCCCGGAAGGTGGGGCCACGTTGGTCCCCTTCCGGAAGGTTCTAGAAGCTTCCGGTACAATACCGATTAACCCGGAACAATTCCGAACTCCAAAAACTGCACTGCTTTATATGAATCTTATTCTCCGGACGATTCTGGAACTTCTCGTGATGTCCCGGATCCCATCCGAGACTCCGAACAAAAACTCATAAAACAATTATCCAATCTATCCTAGCGTCGAGACACGTTAAGTGTGTGACCCTTCGGGTTCGAGAATATGCGGACATGATCTTCTATCAATAATCAACAGCGGGGTCTGGAAACCCATATTGACTCCCACACATTCATCGATGATCATATCGGATGAACCACGATGCCAGGATTCAATCAATCCCATATTTATATTCCCTTCGTCTCGCGATATTTTACTTGCCCGAGATTTGATCGTCGGTACCGTCATACCTAGTTCAATCTCGTTCACAGCAAGTACTTTACTCATTCCGTAATCCGATATCACTTTGTGATTAACTCCTTAACCACATGCTTGCAAGCAGTGTTGACATTGATTACCGAGTGGGCCCGAAGTATATCTCTCTGACTTGGGAGGGACAAATCCCATCTCGATACATACAACCCAACAGATACTTTCCGATCACCTGAGAGACACCTTTATGATCACCCTCTCATAGGATGACGTTTGATGACCTCAAAGTTTTCTTCCGATACCAGGGAGTTGTATTATCTCATGGTCTAAGGAATACAATATTTGACATAAGAAAAGCTTCGCAAAGATGAACACTATGACACGATCTAATTGCTTCACTTAGTTTGGGTCTGTCCATCATATCATTCTCCCAATGATATGATCTCATTATTAATCGACAACTCATGTCCATGGTTAGGAAACCTTAACCATCATTAATCAATGAGCTAGTCCATAGAGGCGTACTAGGGACACGGTGTTGTTCACAAACCACACAAGTATTAAAGTTTCCGCTTAATACAATTCTAGCATGGAATATAAACATTATCATGAACAAGAATTATAATAATAACATCTTTATTATTGCCTCTAGGGCATAATTCCAACAGTCTCCCACTTGCACTAGAGTCAATAATCTAGTTTACATTTGGCAACAATCTCACACCCATGGCACTGAGGTGCTGATCATGTTTTACACGTGGAAGAGGTTTAGTCAATGGATATGCGACATTCAGATCTGTATGTACTTTGCTAATCTTCAGATCTCCATCTGCTATATAATCTCGGATTATATGAAACTTGCGGTTGATATGCTTGGTCTTTGGATGATATCTTGGTTCCTTAGCGAGTGCTATGGCGCCAGTGTTGTCACACAATATCTCCAGTGGGTCCAATGCACTTGGAACCACGCCAAGCTCAGTGATGAAGTTCCTGATCCAAACTCCTTCACCTGACGCTTCTGCAGCAGCCATGTATTCCGCTTCTACTGTAGATCCCGCGATCACGCTTTGCTTGCAGCTTCTCCAGCTCACAGCTCCTCCATTCAAAATATACACGTATCCTGTCTGAGATTTAGAATCATCCTTGTCGGTGTCGAAACTAGCGTCGACGTAACCTTTTACGACAAGCTGTTCATCACCCCCATAGACTAAGAACATTTCTTTAGTCCTATTTAGGTACTTTAGGATGTTCTTCACGGCTGTCCAGTGTTCCACTCCTGGATCACATTGATACCTGCTCGTCAAACTAAGAGCATTGGACACATCCGGTCTAGTACACAGCATGGCATACATGATAGAACCTATGGCCGAGGCATAAGGCACTTTGCTCATAGCTTCCCTATCATTTACCGTAGCTGGACACTGAGCCTTGCTCAATATCTTACCTGACAACATAGGCACTGAACCTTTCTTTGCCTTATCCATTCTGAACCTTTTCAGAACTTTGTCTAGGTATATACTCTGGCTTAAAGCTATCAGGCGTCTTTGTCTATCTCTATAGATTTTGATGCCCAATATATAAGCAGCTTCACCTAGGTCTTTCATTGAAAAACACTTGTTCAAATAACTCTTCACATCGTTAAGCATGTTAATGTCATTTCCAATAATCAATATGTCCACATATAGTACCAGAAATGTCACCGAGCTCCCACTCACTTTCTTGTAGATACAAGCTTCATAGCAATTTGGAACAAATCCAAAGCTCTTGATCACTTGGTAAAAACGAAGGTTCCAACTCCGAGATGCTTGCTTCAGTCCATAAATGGAACGCTGAAGTTTGCATACTTTATCAGCATCCTTAGGATCGACAAAACCTTCGGGTTGCATCATATACAACTCTTCATCAATGTTGCCATTGAGGAACGCTGTCTTGACATCCATCTGCCATATTTCATAATCATGAAACGCAACAATTGTTAATAAAATCCGAATGGACTTAAACATCGCTACGGGAGAGAAAGTCTCATCGTAGTCAACACCTTGAACTTGTCGAAAACCTTTCGCGACAAGCCGTGCTTTATAGACGTTAACATTACCATCCGCGTCCGTTTTTTTCTTGAAAATCCATTTGCACTCAACGGCCTTTCGGTTGCTAGGAGGGTCCACCAAAGTCCATACTTGGTTTTCGCTCATGGATCCCAATTCGGATTTCATGGCTTCTAGCCATTTCTCAGAGTCTGGGCTCATCATCGCTTCCTCATAGTTCGTAGGTTCACTATCTTCTACCAACAAGACAGTCAAGACAGGGTTGCCGTACCACTCAGGAGGGGCACGCGACCTTGTCGACCTGCGATAGTAGCAGCATCGTCCGAAGCTTCATGATCCTTGTCATTAGCTTCCTCTATTGTTGGTGCAGGCGGCACTGGAACAATTTCAGGTGTTGCGCTACTCTCCAATTCAAGAGAAGGTTCAATAACCTCGTCTAGCTCTACTTTCCTCCCACTCACTTCTTTCGAGAGAAACTCATTCTCAAGAAAGGAACCGTTCTTTGCGACAAACACTTTGCCTTCGGTTCTGTGATAGAAGGTATACCCAATAGTTTCCTTAGGGTATCCTATGAAGACGCATTTCTCCGCTTTGGGTTCGAGCTTGTCCGGCATCAACTTCTTGACGTAAGCTTCGCATCCCCAAACTTTATGAAACGACAACTTAGGTTTAGCACCAAACCACAGTTCATACGGTGTCGTCTCTACGGATTTAGATGGAGCCCTATTTAAAGTGAATGCAGCGGTTTCTAATGCATAACCCCAAAATGATAACGGCAAATCAGTAAGAGACATCATCGATCGGACCATATCTAATAGGGTTCGGTTCCGGCGTTCAGACACACCATTGCGCTGTGGTGTTCCGGGTGGCGTGAGTTGCGAAACGATTCCGCTTGCTTTAAGATGCGTGAGAAAATCATAACTCAAATATTCACCTCCACGATCGGATCGTAGAAACTTAATCTTTCTGTTACGATGGTTCTCCACTTCATTCTGAAATTCTTTGAACTTTTCAAATGTTTCAGATTTATGTTTCATTAAATAGGTATACCCATATCTACTTAAGTCATCGGTAAAAGTGAGAAAATAGCGATATCCACCGCGCGTCGGAACACTCATCGGTCCGCATACATCGGTATGTATGATTTCCAACAAGTCCGTTGCTCGCTCCATCATACCGGAGAACGGGGTTTTGATCATCTTGCCCATGAGGCATGGTTCGCATGTGTCAAATGATTCAAAATCAAGAGACTTAAAAAGTACATCAGAATGGAGTTTCTTCATGCGTTTTACACCAATATGACCTAGACGACAGTGCCACAAATAAGTAGTATTATCACTATCTACTTTGCATCTCTTAGCCTCAATGTTATGGATGTGGGTTTCATCCTTTTCGAGATTTAGAAGAAATAAACCATTCACAATAGGTGCATGACCATAAAAGATGTTACTCATATAAATAGAACAACCATTATTCTCCGATTTAAATGAATAACTGTCTTGCAATAAACAAGATCCAGAAATAATGTTCATGCTCAACGCAGGCACACAATAACACTTATTAAGGTTTAAAACTAATCCCGAAGGTAAAACTAAGGAGAGCGTGCCGACGGCCATCACATCAACTCTTGATCCGTTGCCAACGCGCATCGTCACCTCATCCCTCGCAAGACGCCGTCTATTCCGTAGCTCCTGTTTCGAGTTACAAATATTAGCAACTGAACCAGTATCAAATACCCAGGCAGTACAACGAGGGCTAGTAAGGAAAACATCAATAACATGTATATCAAATATACCTTTGATGGTGCCAGCCTTCTTGTTCGCTAAGTACTTTGGATAGTTGCGCTTCCAGTGACCCTTGTCCTTGCAATAGAAGCACTCAGTGTCCGGCTTAGGACCAGACCTGAGCTTCTTCTCAGCAGGAGCAACGCGCTTGCCGCCGCCCTTCTTGAAGGGCTTCTTTGCACCCTTACCTTTCTTGAAGGTGGGGGGCTTGTTGACCATCAACACATGATTATCCTTTTTGATGTCCACCTCCGCAGCCTTCAGCTTTACGAAGAGCTCGGTGATCGTATCAGTGGAACCAATCTGATTATGAGTCACTACAAAACTTTTGTAGCTGGGAGGGAGTGATTGCAGAACCCTGTCAATCTTGAGCTCCTCTGGAATCTTGCTGTCCAGTTGCTCAACGCGTTGAGTGTAGCCCGACATCTTAATGGCGTGCTCACTAACGGAACTCCCTTCCTCCATCTTGCAGTTAAAGAACTTCTCAGAGATCTCATATCTCTCAGAACGGGCTTGAGTCTGAAACATGGTTTTCAGCTCCTCGAGAATCTCAAAGGGCCCAGGATAGTCTTCAAAACGATTTTGAAGGTCCGATTCCATAGCAAACAACATGGTGCTCTTAATCACACCATAATCATCTTTGCGCGACTAATAGATAGCTTTCTCATCAGCCGGCGCAGTAGCAGCAGGGGCGTCACCTAACGCATTCTCAAGGACATAGTCCTTTTGACCGCCAGAGAGAATGATTCTCAGATTGCGGAACCAGTTGGTGAAGTTAGACCCATTGTTTTTAAGTTTTTCCTTCTCAGCAAAAACGTTGAAGTTGAAGTTGGACTTAGCCATTTGATCTACAATATTTGCAAGTACAAATTAGACTATGTTCATGATAACTAGTTCAACATTTAATCATATTACTATATGAACTCCCACTAAATTCAACATCCCTCAAGTTGTTTAGTGAACACGATCCAAATTCACCACACCTAATCCGATCTTCACGAGAAGAGATGTGGTTTCAATGGTGGACAACGAAGTGTCGATCATATCATTCATATGACTCATGCTTAACCTTTCGGTTCATGTGTTCCGAGGCCATGTCTGTACATGCTAGGCTCGTCAAGTTAGACCCAAGTACTTCCGCGTGTGCAAAACTGGCTTGCACCCGTTGTATGTGAACGTAGAGTCTATAGCACCCGATCATCACGTGATGCTTGGACACGACAAACTTTCGCAACGGTGCATTCTTGGGGAGAACACAGTTTTTATCTTGATCTTTAAGTGAGGAATCATCTTATAATGCTACCGTCGCGATCTAAGCATAATAAGATACATAAAAGGATAAACATCACATGCATATAACTTTATGTGACATGGTATAGCCAATCTTCGCGCAATGATCTCCATCTTGTGCGTGCCGGCATGATCTCCATCACTCCACCATGATTGCCTCCACCATGAATAGCAACTACAACTATTGCTAACTACTTAGCGATAAAGTGAAACTATTACATGGCGTATAAGAAGTTGACACACAGGTCATACACAATTATAAAGACAACCATATGGCTCCTGCCGGTTGTGTACTCATCGACATGCAAGTCATGAAACATTACAAAACATGATCATCGCATACATTATACACATCACATCTTGGGCCATACCATATCACAGAAAACACTCCCTTCAAAAACAAGTTAGACGCCTCTACTTTGTTGTTGCATGTTTTACGTGGCTTATGGGAGTAGAAGCTAAGAACGATTCTTACCTACGGAAAGCCACAACGGTGATATTATGGTTTCCAAACTCCGGTGTAAATCCCATGACAACTATAGTGAGAGAAACTGGCATCCACCAGCCGCATGTGTGGAACAAGCCACACGTCAAGTGCGGAGCCGGTCTCGCGAACGACGTCGCGTAAGGTTGGCCTGGATCGCTTCAATCTCACTATCCCGCGTCATAAGAAGAACACAAACAAGATTCTCGCAATAGAAAACATCAATGCCCGAAACAACCATGTTGCGTTCTACTCGTGAAATACATCTACGCATAGATCTAGCTCTGATACCACTGATGTGTTTCGCGGCATAGTAAATCAAAATTTTCTACGGATGCGAACAGAGGGAAGCCAAGATCTAATCTAGGAGATGCAAACAAAGAGAGAGATTGGATTAGATCTTCATACCCTTGAAGATTCGCACAGCGGAATGTTCGTCGGAACGTGGGTGATGTAGTCGTACTCGCTTCTCCTCCTCGCGATCCGATCCGATCTAGCACCGCAAGTGGCGATGCCTCCGTGAGATGCACACGTGCAGCACCTCGACATCTCCTCCTTCCTTGGTCCAGCAAGTATGGTGGAGAGATGGGTTGGATCTACAACGCGACGGCGCGGTGCAATTGGTGGAGAGTTTCTGCAGCAGGGCTTCGCCTACACGCAGTCGGGAGGGAGAGAGAGAGGAGGGCAACAGGGCGACTAGGCTTGAGGGGAAGGTGTGGGGGGTGGTGCGCCCTATCCCTCTATATATAGAGGGGTGGGTGCCAGCCCTAACCCCTCCCCCAAGCCCAAAACCGGCGGCCAAGGAGGGAGGAGTGGGGGGCAAGGAAACCCCCCCTTCTAGAAGCTCCAACTAGGGTTTAACCCTAGTTTGGCCGGCTGGGCCCTATGGGGCCTTGTGCCCCTGGCCCAATGCGGCCAGGGCACTCCCTCATAGTCCCATGCCCCCTCCCGGAAGGTGGGGCCATGTTGGTCCCCTTCCGGAAGGTTCTAGAAGCTTCCGGTACAATACCGATTAACCCGGAACAATTCCGAACTCCAAAAACTGCACTGCTTTATATGAATCTTATTCTCCGGACGATTCCGGAACCTCTCGTGATGTCCCGGATCCCATCCGAGACTCCGAACAAAAACTCATAAACCAATTATCCAATCTATCTTAGCGTCGAGACACGTTAAGTGTGTGACCCTTCGGGTTCGAGAATATGCGGACATGATCTTCTATCAATAATCAACAGCAGGGTCTGGAAACCCATATTGACTCCCACACATTCATTGATGATCATATCGGATGAACCACGATGCCAGGATTCAATCAATCCCATATTTATATTCCCTTCGTCTCGCGATATTTTACTTGCCCGAGATTTGATCGTCGGTACCGTCATACCTAGTTCAATCTCGTTCACAGCAAGTACTTTACTCGTTCCATAATCCGATATCACTTTGTGATTAACTCCTTAACCACATGCTTGCAAGCGGTGTTGACATTGATTACCGAGTGGGCCCGAAGTATATCTCTCTGACTTGGGAGGGACAAATCCCATCTCGATACATACAACCCAACAGATACTTTCCGATCACCTGAGAGACACCTTTATGATCACCCTCTCATAGGATGACGTTTGATGACCTCAAAGTTTTCTTCCGATACCAGGGAGTTGTATTATCTCATGGTCTAAGGAATACAATATTTGACATAAGAAAAGCTTCGCAAAGATGAACACTATGACACGATCTAATTGCTTCGCTTAGTTTGGGTCTGTCCATCATATCATTCTCCCAATGATATGATCTCATTATTAATCGACAACTCATGTCCATGGTTAGAAAACCTTAACCATCATTAATCAATGAGCTAGTCCATAGAGGCGTACTAGGGACACGGTGTTGTTCACAAACCACACAAGTATTAAAGTTTCCGCTTAATACAATTCTAGCATGGAATATAAACATTATCATGAACAAGAATTATAATAATAACATCTTTATTATTGCCTCTAGGGCATAATTCCAACAGTCTCCCACTTGCACTAGAGTCAATAATCTAGTTTACATTTGGCAACAATCTCACACCCATGGCACTGAGGTGCTGATCATGTTTTACACGTGGAAGAGGTTTAGTCAATGGATCTGCGACATTCAGATCTGTATGTACTTTGCTAATCTTCAAATCTCCATCTTCTATATAATCTCGGATTATATGAAACTTGCGGTTGATATGCTTGGTCTTTGGATGATATCTTGGTTCCTTAGGGAGTGCTATGGCGCCAGTGTTGTCACACAATATCTCCAGTGGGTCCAATGCACTTGGAACCACGCCAAGCTCAGTGATGAAGTTCCTGATCCAAACTCCTTCACTTGACGCTTCTGCAGCAGCCATGTATTCCGCTTCTACTGTAGATCCCGCGATCACGCTTTGCTTGCAGCTTCTCCAGCTCACAGCTCCTCCATTCAAAATATACACGTATCCTGTCTGAGATTTAGAATCATCCTTGTCGGTGTCGAAACTAGCGTCGACGTAACCTTTTACGACAAGCTGTTCATCACCCCCATAGACTAAGAACATTTCTTTAGTCCTATTTAGGTACTTTAGGATGTTCTTCACGGTTGTCCAGTGTTCCACTACTGGATCACTTTGATACCTGCTCGTCAAACTAAGAGCATTGGACACATCTGGTCTAGTACACAGCATGGCATACATGATAGAACCTATGGCCGAGGCATAAGGCACTTTGCTCATAGCTTCCCTATCATTTACCGTAGCTGGACACTGAGCCTTGCTCAATATCTTACCTGACAACATAGGCACTGAACCTTTCTTTGCCTTATCCATTCTGAACCTTTTCAGAACTTTGTCTAGGTATATACTCTGGCTTAAAGCTATCAGGCGTCTTTGTCTATCTCTATAGATTTTGATGCACAATATATAAGCAGCTTCACCTAGGTATTTCATTGAAAAACACTTGTTCAAATAACTCTTCACATCGTTAAGCATGTTAATGTCATTTCCAATAATCAATATGTCATCCACATATAGTACCAGAAATGTCACCGAGCTCCCACTCACTTTCTTGTAGATACAAGCTTCATAGCAATTTGGAACAAATCCAAAGCTCTTGATCACTTGGTCAAAACGAAGGTTCCAACTCCGAGATGCTTGCTTCAGTCCATAAATGGAACGGTGAAGTTTGCATACTTTATCAGCATCCTTAGGATCGACAAAACCTTCGGGTTGCATCATATACAACTCTTCATCAATGTTGCCATTGAGGAACGCAGTCTTGACATCCATCTGCCATATTTCATAATCATGAAACGCAGCAATTGCTAATAAAATCCGAATGGACTTAAACATCGCTACAGGAGAGAAAGTCTCATCGTAGTCAACACCTTGAACTTGTCGAAAACCTTTCACGACAAGCCGTGCTTTATAGACTGTAACATTACCATCCGCGTCCGTTTTCTTCTTGAAAATCCATTTGCACTCAACGGCCTTTCGGTCGCTAGGAGGGTCCACCAAAGTCCATACTTGGTTTTCGCTCATGGATCCCAATTCGGATTTCATGGCTTCTAGCCATTTCTCAGAGTCTGGGCTCATCATCGCTTCCTCATAGTTCGTAGGTTCACTGTCTTCTACCAACAAGACAGTCAAGACAGGGTTTCCGTACCACTCAGGAGGGGCACGCGACCTTGTCGACCTGCGACGTTCAGTAGCAGCATCGTCCGAAGCTTCATGATCCTTGTCATTAGCTTCCTCTATTGTTGGTGCAGGCGGCACTGGAACAATTTCAGGTGCTGCGCTACTCTCCAATTCAAGAGAAGGTTCAATAACCTCGTCTAGCTCTACTTTCCTCCCACTCACTTCTTTCGAGAGAAACTCATTCTCAAGAAAGGAACCGTTCTTTGCGACAAACACTTTGCCTTCGGTTCTGTGATAGAAGGTATACCCAATAGTTTCCTTAGGGTATCCTATGAAGACGCATTTCTCCGCTTTGGGTTCGAGCTTGTCCGGCATCAACTTCTTGACGTAAGCTTCGCATCCCCAAACTTTATGAAACGACAACTTAGGTTTAGCACCAAACCACAGTTCATACGGTGTCGTCTCTACGGATTTAGATGGAGCCCTATTTAAAGTGAATGCAGCGGTTTCTAATGCATAACCCCAAAATGATAATGGCAAATCAGTAAGAGACATCATCGATCGGACCATATCTAATAGGGTTCGGTTCCGGCGTTCAGACACACCATTGCGCTGTGGTGTTCCGGGTGGCGTGAGTTGCGAAACGATTCCGCTTGCTTTAATATGCGTGAGAAAATCATAACTCAAATATTCACCTCCACGATCGGATCGTAGAAACTTAATCTTTCTGTTACGATGGTTCTCCACTTCATTCTGAAATTCTTTGAACTTTTCAAATGTTTCAGATTTATGTTTCATTAAATAGGTATACCCATATCTACTTAAGTCATCGGTAAAAGTGAGAAAATAGCGATATCCACCGCGCGTCGGAACACTCATCGGTCCGCATACATCGGTATGTATGATTTCCAACAAGTCCGTTGCTCGCTCCATCATACCGGAGAACGGGGTTTTGATCATCTTGCCCATGAGGCATGGTTCGCATGTGTCAAATGATTCAAAATCAAGAGACTACAAAAGTGCATCAGAATGGAGTTTCTTCATGCGTTTTACACCAATATGACCTAGACGACAGTGCCACAAATAAGTAGTATTATCACTATCTACTTTGCATCTCTTAGCCTCAATGTTATGGATGTGGGTTTCATCCTTTTCGAGATTTAGAAGAAATAAACCATTCACAATAGGTGCATGACCATAAAAGATGTTACTCATATAAATAGAACAACCATTATTCTCCGATTTAAATGAATAACTGTCTTGCAATAAACAAGATCCAGAAATAATGTTCATGCTCAACGCAGGCACACAATAACACTTATTAAGGTTTAAAACTAATCCCGAAGGTAAAACTAAGGAGAGTGTGCCGACGGCCATCACATCAACTCTTGATCTGTTGCCAACGCGCATCGTCACCTCATCCCTCGCAAGACGCCGTCTATTCCGTAGCTCCTGTTTCGAGTTACAAATATTAGCAACTGAACCAGTATCAAATACCCAGGCAGTACAACGAGGGCTAGTAAGGAAAACATCAATAACATGTATATCAAATATACCTTTGATGGTGCCAGCCTTCTTGTTCGCTAAGTACTTCGGACAGTTGCGCTTCCAGTGACCCTTGTCCTTGCAATAGAAGCACTCAGTGTCCGGCTTAGGACCAGACCTGAGCTTCTTCTCATCAGGAGCAACGCGCTTGCCGCCGCCCTTCTTGAAGGGCTTCTTTGCACCCTTACCTTTCTTGAAGGTGGGGGGCTTGTTGACCATCAACACATGATTATCCTTTTTGATGTCCACCTCCGCAGCCTTCAGCTTTACGAAGAGCTCGGTGATCGTATCAGTGGAACCAATCTGATTATGAGTCACTACAAAACTTTTGTAGCTAGGAGGGAGTGATTGCAGAACCCTGTCAATCTTGAGCTCCTCTGGAATCTTGCTATCCAGTTGCTCAACGCGTTGAGTGTAGCCCGACATCTTAATGGCGTTCTCACTAACGGAACTCCCTTCCTCCATCTTGCAGTTAAAGAACTTCTCAGAGATCTCATATCTCTCAGAACGGGCTTGAGTCTGAAACATGGTTTTCAGCTCCTCGAGAATCTCAAAGGGCCCGGGATAGTCTTCAAAACGATTTTGAAGGTCCGATTCCATAGCAAACAACATGGTGCTCTTAATCACACCATAATCATCTTTGCGCGACTGATAGACAGCTTTCTCATCAGCCGGCGCAGTAGCAGCAGGGGCGTCACCTAACGCATTCTCAAGGACATAGTCCTTTTGACCGCCAGAGAGAATGATTCTCAGATTGCGGAACCAGATGGTGAAGTTAGACCCATTGTTTTTAAGTTTTTCCTTCTCAGCAAAAACGTTGAAGTTGAAGTTGGACTTAGCCATTTGATCTACAATATTTGCAAGTACAAATTAGACTATGTTCATGATAACTAGTTCAACTTTTAATCATATTACTATATGAACTCCCACTAAATTCAACATCCCTCAAGTTGTTTAGTGAACACGATCCAAATTCACCACACCTAATCCGATCTTCACGAGAAGAGATGTGGTTTCAATGGTGGACAACGAAGTGTCGATCATATCATTCATATGACTCATGCTTAACCTTTCGGTTCATGTGTTCCGAGGCCATGTCTGTAAATGCTAGGCTCGTCAAGTTAGACCCAAGTACTTCCGCGTGTGCAAAACTGGCTTGCACCCGTTGTATGTGAACGTAGAGTCTATAGCACCCGATCATCACGTGATGCTTGGACACGACAAACTTTCGCAACGGTGCATTCTTGGGGAGAACATAGTTTTTATCTTGATATTTAAGTGAGGAATCATCTTATAATGCTACCGTCGCGATCTAAGCATAATAAGATACATAAAAGGATAAACATCACATGCATATAACTTTATGTGACATGGTATAGCCAATCTTCGCGCAATGATCTCCATCTTGTGCGTGAACGTAGAGTCTATAGCACCCGATCATCACGTGATGCTTGGACACGACGAACTTTCGCAACGGTGCATACTTGGGGAGAACACAGTTTTTATCTTGATCTTTAAGTGAGGAATCATCTTATAATGCTACCGTCGCGATCTAAGCATAATAAGATTCATAAAAGGATAAACATCACATGCATATAACTTTATGTGACATGGTATAGCCAATCTTCGCGCAATGATCTCCATCCAAATCTTGTTATGTGAAAATAAATGAATAAAATAAAACTTTGTTTGATTTTCAAGGCCAGAAGAAACTTTTTGAATTCAATTGGAACTTCAAACCCATTTGAATCAAATAAAATCCTAAAGGGATTTAAAAAGATAAACATTTTAAATAAAAGAAAACAAAATATTTTGGAAATACTATTTTGGATCATTAAAATAAAAGGATTTGGTTTTCAATTGAAATAAAAGTTTTATAGATAAAAGTTTATTTTATAAAGCCAAATTAAACCTTGGCTAAGCTTTGGGAATTAAAACATTTTATTTTTAATAAAAATTAGCAAAGGTTTATCTAAATAAAATAATAAGGAAATAATATCCAAACTTTATTTAAATAAAAGATTTTGTTTTCAAATGAAAAGGTGGATTTATAAATAAAGATTATTTTATAAAGCCAAATTAAAACATTGGCCAAGCTTTTAATTAAAACATTTTGTTTTGAATAAAAAAATAGCAAGGGTATATTTAAATAAATTAATAAGGATTTAATATCCAACTTTATTTAATAGAAGGTTTTACCAATTTAATTGAAACATCAAAAATTATTAAAATTATTTAAAATAAGCTTTCTAAATATTTGATATTCACAAATAAAACCTACTAGAGAGTTTTGGCTTTATTTTAGATTTCAAAATAAATATCTCAATAAAGCAAATCCTATTTGATTTAATAATGTGGTCTATTGTATTTAATTAATAATGGACCCCTAAATAAAAGGTTAATTTGTTTTAAACAAGTTTCCAAGTATTCAATATTTTCAAATAAAACCTACTGATTTGGTTTTGAAAATATTTGGATTTCAAATGAGGAGTTTATTAAATAAATCAAACCATATTTGATTAAATAACTATGGTCTATTTTATTTAATTATTAAATAGATCCTAAAATGAATAAAAATATTATTTTATTTTGAGATTTGGTTTATGTTGATAGACAGAACCAAAAACTCATTACAATTGTTGAATTGTTTGAATTATTTGAATGCTTGAATAGTTGGATGAAATTCAAATCAGAAAATAGAAAATAGAAAAGACAAAACAAAGCAAACAGAAAAAAATAGGAGTAAAACGACCAGCCCAGCTAAAGCCCACCCCAGCCCAGTCCAGCCCATCTGCCCTCTCCCCCGAACCGTTTTTCCTCACCACAGAAGCAACCCGTTAAGTCAATGACCAGTGGACCCTCCCCCTCGCTCCTCCTCCACTGACCAGCCGACCCCACTCTTCCCTGTTCATCGTCCACACCCCCCACGACCTGTTCTTCACCGTTGCAGGCTTTGATTCGTGGCTTGAATTCGCCTTAACACGACCACCTTAACTCGCAGCGATCAAGCACCTTTAAACGCCAGCGCATCCTCTCTCATTCCCCTCTGTCTTCTCCCCAAATCACGCCCCCAGGCCGTCCCAATTTCTCCCCGAGCACCCTCTGTTCCGCGAAGTCCAGAGCCGATTCCGGCGACTCGACACCATCTCCTGCCTCCCCGAGCACACGAGCACGCTCACCACACCCTGGCGCATCTTTCTGTGCCATTCATTCATCCGCGGGTACCCTACAGCGTCGGCAACGTCGACGACCTGCAGCACCGCCGTCTGCCCTCTTCTCCGACGACGCCCACAGGTTGTATCCGACCACCCCTCCTCTTCTCTTTCATGCACGCGTCACCGCACTGACCTTGCGCAGCTAACCTTGCCCTCCGTTTGCCTTGGCGTGATCTGTAGCGTCGTCCTCGACCTCGACCGCGCGCGTCCGTCGCCAGAACCAACTCCGGCGAAGAATCCTTCCCGTCCCCGTGCGCCCCTCCACCAACCAAGAGCACGTTGAGTATCAGTGCTGCATTGCGATCACGGTGAGCTTACACCCTCCCTGTTTCGCTTCCTGCCTCGCCAGCGCCGCCGCCAACTGGCCGCTCCGCCGCTCGCCGTTATCCTAGCGCCGCCAACTTCTGGCAAGCTAGTAGGAGCCGTTCGATCTAGTTTGAACGAGCAGGATTAGATCACTTAGTCGTGAATAGGTACGTTCTCTGGACCGCGCGATTTGACTTGATCCAACGCACCACGATGCCGATCCGGCCGAACCGGTATCAGCCAGTGAGATAGCGACGCGTGGCCAGTGTTTGAGTGAAAACAGATTTTTGAATCAGATTTATTTGCAAACTTCAAACCTTTGTAACTTTCAAACCACACGTCCAAAAATTACAAATTTTATATCAATGAATTCAGGAGAACAAGACCTAGACAACCATGCCCTTAGTTTAGTAAATAGTATCTGTTATCTTGTTTGAATTTGCAGAAACTTTTGTGTGCTTGTTTAGATTAGAAAAATTGTTTAAAAATGTTTTTAGGGTTAAAACCTTTGCAAAATGGTTTTTTGTGACCTTACTGACCCTAGGAACCAACCCTTGGTGTTAAAAATGATTTTGGTAAGATTTAGGTTGGATTACTTGACTTAGTCATTTTCTAGCCAAATAAAAAGAATGGTTTTTGTTATGAAAAATATTATGGAAAGAAAACTTTAAGAAAATGGTTTGATCAAACCCACTGAACCAAAACACCAAGTTTTGCAAATTAGAAACTCATTTGGTGAACAACTTAAGAGTTTTTCCTTAATAAAAACATTTTTCACCACATGAAATGATGAATGGATTTAAAAATAGTTTTTGGACAAAACCCTCTTGCTAATGACTTTGCCACTTTGGTAAATGACCAATTTGGATCTTACAAAGTTTAGAAACCCCATAGAGACCCCCTTTGCAAAATAAAACTATCTTGTGCATGCTCCCATGCATGAATTGGTTTCCATTGTCTTGTGTGTGTGAATTTGTTTGAATGATTATTGGTTTGGAATGTAAATTGAATTGGTGTTTGCTTGATTGACTTGTAGTGAAGTGTGAGACTAGCAAGATCAAGGAGTGAACTACCATTCCCTTCCAAAAGGCAAGTGATGCTTCATACTTTCTATCCCATTACTTTCACTATGCATTAGTGATTTTTGCTAAGTAAACTTGCATGGATTTTGCTAAGTATAGACCTTGCTATAGTAAAACCTAGTAGATGAATCCTTAGTAGGATTTTCCTAAGTTAATATTCCTACTACTATCAAGCTTAGCCTAGCTAATAGAAAACATGGGTGGAATATATATTCACACTATGGAAAAATATTCTAAGTCTGAGGACTTATGATTTTGTCTAATAAAACAATTAAGTTAATGAATCACCTGGGTGGAATGGGCTTGCTTGGTGGTGGTTGGTTGAGTGGTTCACAAGGCCATGGACTTGGATTGTGTATCTCACTTGTGGTATGCCACCCAGGAACAAAGAGATTTGAGATGTCAAATGTTGAGAAGCTTCAAGTGCAACCACTTGGCAATATGGGCTCTGCCATGATCATATAGGTTGCAAGAACTTAGCCATATGGACAGTGGGTGGAAGTGTTTGATAGGTTGGAGCGCGTCCATTTTGGTCTAAGGGAAGGCTTCTGAAAGATCTTGTCTTGGGAAACCAAGTCTTGTGGGGAAAGTGCACCACCTCTGCAGAGTGTAAAACCTAAGTACTTAGCCATGTCCCTGGTAAAGGACAATTTGAGCATCAAGACATGGAAGCAATCAAGGATCTCATCATTCAAATTTCTAAGTTAAAATCTTGTGGTTTGAACAAGGGTTGTTTGAAATCTTCAATCTTTGATTGAGAGATGCCTTGTAAAGGATCTTCAATCTTTGGTTGAGAAAAATGATTTTGTCAAAGCAAAAACTTAGTATTTTCAAATGTTAAGGAAAAATCTATTTTGAGCAATGCAAGCCTCAACTCCACTTAGCCAAATGCATATAGATGATAGACTCCACTATATTATCATAGTACCACTTGCCAATACAATTCAAATGTATTGACCCTTTGTGGCTGTAACTTGTAATGTTGCAGGTTTGATTGATTTTAGTGAAGATTGATTGATTAGGATTACAAAGTCTACAACCAACATCTGCCTGTGGCACTTTGAAGATGATGGACCCATACTTATAGTTATTCCGCTGCAAATGTAATGTAATAGCCAAATGAGCTATGTTTGATGTAATAAACTTATGTTATTCCTGGTTATAAAGTTATATTATGACCTTTGTTTCTTGATATTACATCTTAACTGTGGGTGCTAGCTATTGATCCAGGGACTAGCATTGTAAACACAGGAGGAATCTACCTTATTAGGTTGAGACCTCTACAGATGGTATCAGAGCATTGTGTTGCCTGTAGGATTTGTAAACCTAGGATTGGACAAAAAACCCTTAGAAAAATAGGAGTTGTATTTTGTTCCAAAAACTTATTTACAAACAATCTTGTAAACTCTTTCCTCAACCATTTTGGTTTCAACTCTACATCTCATCTATTTCAACTTGATGGAAAAACCAACCCCATGGCCAAAGACTACACCATGTGCAAAGGACTTCTTCAACTTCTTCAACTCTAATGACTTCAACATCTTCAGCATATTCACCAAGGACTTCCAACTTGGAAACCACTAAGGACTACAAGTGAAACAAGGAAATCTTACTCAAGATTTAGAGACTGAGGGAATGCAAAATAAGAAGGAGCCATCAACAACCTTGAAGTATTGTAACCAAGAGTTTTTCTTAAGGAAACCATGATCTCATACAAGAAGAATCATGAAGGAAGGAAAGATGACAAGTGAACCATATAGATGGACCACCATATTTTAGATAAGTCAAAACACACCAACTTATGTGGTGTAACAAAAATATTTTGTTGCCTAAGTATGTGCTTGAACCTTGTCTGAGTGGAATGTTTGTTTGTGATTGCTTGTACACTGCTTGTGTGATTTGTGATGTGTGTGAATAGAATTTATTCCTTAGAAATATCTTGCCTATTCTAAACTCCCTTCAACCCAAACAGATGACTACTCCAAAAGATTCCAAGGTTGATGACACCAACACCAACCAAGAGGACAACATGAGAGAACTTATAGCAACCCAAAACCAGTTGAGCCAAGAGACAACTCAGCTTTTAGCCAACAACAATGGACTAGACCCAGCAATACAAAGGATTTTGAAACTTCAATCCCAATTGTTGCAAGGACTCATTACTCAAATGATCAACATGAGAGAAAACTTTCTCCCAAGAGCCAATGACAACAAGGATGACAAGGATGTTAATCTAGAAGGAACCCAAGCTAGCAATACTCATGGATACAAGGACCATGCATCCAAGGAGCATGAAGATCAATTCCCCAAGAAGAGAGAAAGATCTCCCACCTATGAAGAACATGAACTAGAAGAACTCTTAGCTTTGGAGAGACCCAAAAAGAAAAAGAAAGACATAAGCCAGTTGCAATGCTACAATTGCAAAGAGAAGGGACACTATGCCAGTGAATGCCCAGAAAAGAAGAAGAACCAAAGAAACAAACAAAAGGAAATGATACCAAAGGAAAAGAAAGATATCAGCCAAGTGATGTGTTCCAAATGCAAGGAACTAGGCCACTATGCAAACAATTGTCCAAGAAAGATGAAGAACAAGTTAAACAAGTCTATGGAGAAACTCAACCTTGGCCCATGAGCTTCATGAGTCAAGAATGGAAACCAAGGACTCAATGCAAAAGTTTGTTTAGAGAAGTTTTCCCAGGATCCCAAGAAGGACAATGTGTAATTTTTGTTTGAAAATTTTTAAGGGTGGTAGTACCCTAGTTGTTTTGAAACTGCTTGTAACCCTAACCTTCCCAAATCTCGGGACGAGATTTATTTTAAGGGTGGTAGCCTGTCACATCCCAAGATTTTCCAAATCTTGTTATGTGAAAATAAATGAATAAAATAAAACTTTGTTTGATTTTCAAGGACAGAAGAAACTTTTTGAATTCAATTGGAACTTCAAACCCATTTGAATCAAATAAAATCCTAAAGGGATTTAAAAAGATAAACATTTTAAATAAAAGAAAACAAAATATTTTGGAAATACTATTTTGGATCATTAAAATAAAAGGATTTGGTTTTCAATTGAAATAAAAGTTTTATAGATAAAAGTTTATTTTATAAAGCCAAATTAAACCTTGGCTAAGCTTTGGGAATTAAAACATTTTATTTTTAATAAAAATTAGCAAAGGTTTATCTAAATAAAATAATAAGGAAATAATATCCAAACTTTATTTAAATAAAAGATTTTGTTTTCAAATGAAAAGGTGGATTTATAAATAAAGATTATTTTATAAAGCCAAATTAAAACATTGGCCAAGCTTTTAATTAAAACATTTTGTTTTGAATAAAAAAATAGCAAGGGTATATTTAAATAAATTAATAAGGATTTAACCAAATTTATTTAATAGAAGGTTTTACCAATTTAATTGAAACATCAAAACTTATTAAAATTATTTAAAATAAGCTTTCTAAATATTTGATATTCACAAATAAAACCTACTAGAGAGTTTTGGCTTTATTTTAGATTTCAAAATAAATATCTCAATAAAGCAAATCCTATTTGATTTAATAATGAAGGTCTATTGTATTTAATTAATAATGGACCCCTAAATAAAAGGTTAATTTGTTTTAAACAAGTTTCCAAGTATTCAATATTTTCAAATAAAACCTACTGATTTGGTTTTGAAAATATTTGGATTTCAAATGAGGAGTTTATTAAATAAATCAAACCATATTTGATTAAATAACTATGGTCTATTTTATTTAATTATTAAATAGATCCTAAAATGAATAAAAATATTATTTTATTTTTAGATTTGGTTTATGTTGATAGACAGAACCAAAAACTCATTACAATTGTTGATTGTTTGAATTATTTGAATGCTTGAATAGTTGGATGAAATTCAAATTAGAAAATAGAAAATAGAAAAGACAAAACAAAGCAAACCGAAAAAAAATAGGAGTAAAACGACCAGCCCAGCTAAAGCCCACCCCAGCCCAGTCCAGCCCATCTGCCCTCTCCCCCGAACCGTTTTTCCTCACCACAGAAGCAACCCGTTAAGTCAATGACCAGTGGACCCTCCCCCTCGCTCCTCCTCCACTGACCAGCCGACCCCACTCTTCCCTGTTCATCGTCCACACCCCCCACGACCTGTTCTTCACCGTTGCAGGCTTTGATTCGTGGCTTGAATTCGCCTTAACACGACCACCTTAACTCGCAGCGATCAAGCACCTTTAAACGCCAGCGCATCCTCTCTCATTCCCCTCTGTCTTCTCCCCAAATCACGCCCCCAGGCCGTCCCAATTTCTCCCCGAGCACCCTCTGTTCCGACGAAGTCCAGAGCCGATTCCGGCGACTCGACACCATCTCCTGCCTCCCCGAGCACACGAGCACGCTCACCACACCCTGGCGCATCTTTCTGTGCCATTCATTCATCCGCGGGTACCCTACAGCGTCGGCAACGTCGACGACCTGCAGCACCGCCGTCTGCCCTCTTCTCCGACGACGCCCACAGGTTGTATCCGACCACCCCTCCTCTTCTCTTTCATGCACGCGTCACCGCACTGACCTTGCGCAGCTAACCTTGCCCTCCGTTTGCCTTGGCGTGATCTGTAGCGTCGTCCTCGACCTCGACCGCGCGCGTCCGTCGCCAGAACCAACTCCGGCGAAGAATCCTGCCCGTCCCCGTGCGCCCCTCCACCAACCAAGAGCACGTTGAGTATCAGTGCTGCATTGCGATCACGGTGAGCTTACACCCTCCCTGTTTCGCTTCCTGCCTCGCCAGCGCCGCCGCCAACTGGCCGCTCCGCCGCTCGCCGTTATCCTAGCGCCGCCAACTTCTGGCAAGCTAGTAGGAGCCGTTCGATCTAGTTTGAACGAGCGGGATTAGATCACTTAGTCGTGAATAGGTACGTTCTCTGGACCGCGCGATTTGACTTGATCCAACGCACCACGATGCCGATCCGGCCGAACCGGTATCAGCCAGTGAGATAGCGACGCGTGGCCAGTGTTTGAGTGAAAACAGATTTTTGAATCAGATTTATTTGCAAACTTCAAACCTTTGTAACTTTCAAACCACACGTCCAAAAATTACAAATTTTATATCAATGAATTCAGGAGAACAAGACCTAGCCAACCATGCCCTTAGTTTAGTAAATAGTATCTGTTATCTTGTTTGAATTTGCAAAAACTTTTGTGTGCTTGTTTAGATTAGAAAAATTGTTTAAAAATGTTTTTAGGGTTAAAACCTTTGCAAAATGGTTTGTTGTGACCTTACTGACCCTAGGAACCAACCCTTGGTGTTAAAAATGATTTTGGTAAGATTTAGGTTGGATTACTTGACTTAGTCATTTTCTAGCCAAATAAAAAGAATGGTTTTTGTTATGAAAAATATTGTGGAAAGAAATCTTTAAGAAAATGGTTTGATCAAACCCACTGAACCAAAACACCAAGTTTTGCAAATTAGCAACTCATTTGGTGAACAACTTAAGAGTTTTGCCTTAATAAAAACATTTTTCACCACATGAAATGATGAATGGATTTAAAAATAGTTTTTGGACAAAACCCTCTTGCTAATGACTTTGCCACTTTGGTAAATGACCAATTTGGATCTTACAAAGTTTAGAAACCCCATAGAGACCCCCTTTGCAAAATAAAACTATCTTGTGCATGCTCCCATGCATGAATTGGTTTCCATTGTCTTGTGTGTGTGAATTTGTTTGAATGATTATTGGTTTGGAATGTAAATTGAATTGGTGTTTGCTTGATTGACTTGTAGTGAAGTGTGAGACTAGCAAGATCAAGGAGTGAACTACCATTCCCTTCCAAAAGGCAAGTGATGCTTCATACTTTCTATCCCATTACTTTCACTATGCATTAGTGATTTTTGCTAAGTAAACTTGCATGGATTTTGCTAAGTATAGACCTTGCTATAGTAAAACCTAGTAGATGAATCCTTAGTAGGATTTTCCTAAGTTAATATTCCTACTACTATCAAGCTTAGCCTAGCTAATAGAAAACATGGGTGGAATATATATTCACACTATGGAAAAATATTCTAAGTCTGAGGACTTATGATTTTGTCTAATAAAACAATTAAGTTAATGAATCACCTGGGTGGAATGGGCTTGCTTGGTGGTGGTTGGTTGAGTGGTTCACAAGGCCATGGACTTGGATTGTGTATCTCACTTGTGGTATGCCACCCAGGAACAAAGAGATTTGAGATGTCAAATGTTGAGAAGCTTCAAGTGCAACCACTTGGCAATATGGGCTCTGCCATGATCATATAGGTTGCAAGAACTTAGCCATATGGACAGTGGGTGGAAGTGTTTGATAGGTTGGAGCGCGTCCATTTTGGTCTAAGGGAAGGCTTCTGAAAGATCTTGTCTTGAGAAACCAAGTCTTGTGGGGAAAGTGCACCACCTCTGCAGAGTGTAAAACCTAAGTACTTAGCCATGTCCCTGGTAAAGGACAATTTGAGCATCAAGACATGGAAGCAATCAAGGATCTCATCATTCAAATTTCTAAGTTAAAATCTTGTGGTTTGAACAAGGGTTGTTTGAAATCTTCAATCTTTGATTGAGAGATGCCTTGTAAAGGATCTTCAATCTTTGGTTGAGAAAAATGATTTTGTCAAAGCAAAAACTTAGTATTTTCAAATGTTAAGGAAAAATCTATTTTGAGCAATGCAAGCCTCAACTCCACTTAGCCAAATGCATATAGATGATAGACTCCACTATATTATCATAGTACCACTTGCCAATACAATTCAAATGTATTGACCCTTTGTGGCTGTAACTTGTAATGTTGCAGGTTTGATTGATTTTAGTGAAGATTGATTGATTAGGATTACAAAGTCTACAACCAACATCTGCCTGTGGCACTTTGAAGATGATGGACCCATACTTATAGTTATTCCGCTGCAAATGTAATGTAATAGCCAAATGAGCTATGTTTGATGTAATAAACTTATGTTATTCCTGGTTATAAAGTTATATTATGACCTTTGTTTCTTGATATTACATCTTAACTGTGGGTGCTAGCTATTGATCCAGGGACTAGCATTGTAAACACAGGAGGAATCTACCTTATTAGGTTGAGACCTCTACAGATGGTATCAGAGCATTGTGTTGCCTGTAGGATTTGTAAACCTAGGATTGGACAAAAAACCCTTAGAAAAATAGGAGTTGTATTTTGTTCCAAAAACTTATTTACAAACAATCTTGTAAACTCTTTCCTCAACCATTTTGGTTTCAACTCTACATCTCATCTATTTCAACTTGATGGAAAAACCAACCCCATGGCCAAAGACTACACCATGTGCAAAGGACTTCTTCAACTTCTTCAACTCTAATGACTTCAACATCTTCAGCATATTCACCAAGGACTTCCAACTTGGAAACCACTAAGGACTACAAGTGAAACAAGGAAATCTTACTCAAGATTTAGAGACTGAGGGAATGCAAAATAAGAAGGAGCCATCAACAACCTTGAAGTATTGTAACCAAGAGTTTTTCTTAAGGAAACCATGATCTCATACAAGAAGAATCATGAAGGAAGGAAAGATGACAAGTGAACCATATAGATGGACCACCATATTTTAGATAAGTCAAAACACACCAACTTATGTGGTGTAACAAAAATATTTTGTTGCCTAAGTATGTGCTTGAACCTTGTCTGAGTGGAATGTTTGTTTGTGATTGCTTGTACACTGCTTGTGTGATTTGTGATGTGTGTGAATAGAATTGATTCCTTAGAAATATCTTGCCTATTCTAAACTCCCTTCAACCCAAACAGATGACTACTCCAAAAGATTCCAAGGTTGATGACACCAACACCAACCAAGAGGACAACATGAGAGAACTTATAGCAACCCAAAACCAGTTGAGCCAAGAGACAACTCAGCTTTTAGCCAACAACAATGGACTAGACCCAGCAATACAAAGGATTTTGAAACTTCAATCCCAATTGTTGCAAGGACTCATTACTCAAATGATCAACATGAGAGAAAACTTTCTCCCAAGAGCCAATGACAACAAGGATGACAAGGATGTTAATCTAGAAGGAACCCAAGCTAGCAATACTCATGGATACAAGGACCATGCATCCAAGGAGCATGAAGATCAATTCCCCAAGAAGAGAGAAAGATCTCCCACCTATGAAGAACATGAACTAGAAGAACTCTTAGCTTTGGAGAGACCCAAAAAGAAAAAGAAAGACATAAGCCAGTTGCAATGCTACAATTGCAAAGAGAAGGGACACTATGCCAGTGAATGCCCAGAAAAGAAGAAGAACCAAAGAAACAAACAAAAGGAAATGATACCAAAGGAAAAGAAAGATATCAGCCAAGTGATGTGTTCCAAATGCAAGGAACTAGGCCACTATGCAAACAATTGTCCAAGAAAGATGAAGAACAAGTTAAACAAGTCTATGGAGAAACTCAACCTTGGCCCATGAGCTTCATGAGTCAAGAATGGAAACCAAGGACTCAATGCAAAAGTTTGTTTAGAGAAGTTTTCCCAGGATCCCAAGAAGGACAATGTGTAATTTTTGTTTGAAAATTTTTAAGGGTGGTAGTACCCTAGTTGTTTTGAAACTGCTTGTAACCCTAACCTTCCCAAATCTCGGGACGAGATTTATTTTAAGGGTGGTAGCCTGTCACATCCCAAGATTTTCCAAATCTTGTTATGTGAAAATAAATGAATAAAATAAAACTTTGTTTGATTTTCAAGGACAGAAGAAACTTTTTGAATTCAATTGGAACTTCAAACCCATTTGAATCAAATAAAATCCTAAAGGGATTTAAAAAGATAAACATTTTAAATAAAAGAAAACAAAATATTTTGGAAATACTATTTTGGATCATTAAAATAAAAGGATTTGGTTTTCAATTGAAATAAAAGTTTTATAGATAAAAGTTTATTTTATAAAGCCAAATTAAACCTTGGCTAAGCTTTGGGAATTAAAACATTTTATTTTTAATAAAAATTAGCAAAGGTTTATCTAAATAAAATAATAAGGAAATAATATCCAAACTTTATTTAAATAAAAGATTTTGTTTTCAAATGAAAAGGTGGATTTATAAATAAAGATTATTTTATAAAGCCAAATTAAAACATTGGCCAAGCTTTTAATTAAAACATTTTGTTTTGAATAAAAAAATAGCAAGGGTATATTTAAATAAATTAATAAGGATTTAACCAACTTTATTTAATAGAAGGTTTTACCAATTTAATTGAAACATCAAAACTTATTAAAATTATTTAAAATAAGCTTTCTAAATATTTGATATTCACAAATAAAACCTACTAGAGAGTTTTGGCTTTATTTTAGATTTCAAAATAAATATCTCAATAAAGCAAATCCTATTTGATTTAATAATGAAGGTCTATTGTATTTAATTAATAATGGACCCCTAAATAAAAGGTTAATTTGTTTTAAACAAGTTTCCAAGTATTCAATATTTTCAAATAAAACCTACTGATTTGGTTTTGAAAATATTTGGATTTCAAATGAGGAGTTTATTAAATAAATCAAACCATATTTGATTAAATAACTATGGTCTATTTTATTTAATTATTAAATAGATCCTAAAATGAATAAAAATATTATTTTATTTTTAGATTTGGTTTATGTTGATAGACAGAACCAAAAACTCATTACAATTGTTGATTGTTTGAATTATTTGAATGCTTGAATAGTTGGATGAAATTCAAATTAGAAAATAGAAAATAGAAAAGACAAAACAAAGCAAACCGAAAAAAAATAGGAGTAAAACGACCAGCCCAGCTAAAGCCCACCCCAGCCCAGTCCAGCCCATCTGCCCTCTCCCCCGAACCGTTTTTCCTCACCACAGAAGCAACCCGTTAAGTCAATGACCAGTGGACCCTCCCCCTCGCTCCTCCTCCACTGACCAGCCGACCCCACTCTTCCCTGTTCATCGTCCACACCCCCCACGACCTGTTCTTCACCGTTGCAGGCTTTGATTCGTGGCTTGAATTCGCCTTAACACGACCACCTTAACTCGCAGCGATCAAGCACCTTTAAACGCCAGCGCATCCTCTCTCATTCCCCTCTGTCTTCTCCCCAAATCACGCCCCCAGGCCGTCCCAATTTCTCCCCGAGCACCCTCTGTTCCGACGAAGTCCAGAGCCGATTCCGGCGACTCGACACCATCTCCTGCCTCCCCGAGCACACGAGCACGCTCACCACACCCTGGCGCATCTTTCTGTGCCATTCATTCATCCGCGGGTACCCTACAGCGTCGGCAACGTCGACGACCTGCAGCACCGCCGTCTGCCCTCTTCTCCGACGACGCCCACAGGTTGTATCCGACCACCCCTCCTCTTCTCTTTCATGCACGCGTCACCGCACTGACCTTGCGCAGCTAACCTTGCCCTCCGTTTGCCTTGGCGTGATCTGTAGCGTCGTCCTCGACCTCGACCGCGCGCGTCCGTCGCCAGAACCAACTCCGGCGAAGAATCCTGCCCGTCCCCGTGCGCCCCTCCACCAACCAAGAGCACGTTGAGTATCAGTGCTGCATTGCGATCACGGTGAGCTTACACCCTCCCTGTTTCGCTTCCTGCCTCGCCAGCGCCGCCGCCAACTGGCCGCTCCGCCGCTCGCCGTTATCCTAGCGCCGCCAACTTCTGGCAAGCTAGTAGGAGCCGTTCGATCTAGTTTGAACGAGCGGGATTAGATCACTTAGTCGTGAATAGGTACGTTCTCTGGACCGCGCGATTTGACTTGATCCAACGCACCACGATGCCGATCCGGCCGAACCGGTATCAGCCAGTGAGATAGCGACGCGTGGCCAGTGTTTGAGTGAAAACAGATTTTTGAATCAGATTTATTTGCAAACTTCAAACCTTTGTAACTTTCAAACCACACGTCCAAAAATTACAAATTTTATATCAATGAATTCAGGAGAACAAGACCTAGCCAACCATGCCCTTAGTTTAGTAAATAGTATCTGTTATCTTGTTTGAATTTGCAAAAACTTTTGTGTGCTTGTTTAGATTAGAAAAATTGTTTAAAAATGTTTTTAGGGTTAAAACCTTTGCAAAATGGTTTGTTGTGACCTTACTGACCCTAGGAACCAACCCTTGGTGTTAAAAATGATTTTGGTAAGATTTAGGTTGGATTACTTGACTTAGTCATTTTCTAGCCAAATAAAAAGAATGGTTTTTGTTATGAAAAATATTGTGGAAAGAAATCTTTAAGAAAATGGTTTGATCAAACCCACTGAACCAAAACACCAAGTTTTGCAAATTAGCAACTCATTTGGTGAACAACTTAAGAGTTTTGCCTTAATAAAAACATTTTTCACCACATGAAATGATGAATGGATTTAAAAATAGTTTTTGGACAAAACCCTCTTGCTAATGACTTTGCCACTTTGGTAAATGACCAATTTGGATCTTACAAAGTTTAGAAACCCCATAGAGACCCCCTTTGCAAAATAAAACTATCTTGTGCATGCTCCCATGCATGAATTGGTTTCCATTGTCTTGTGTGTGTGAATTTGTTTGAATGATTATTGGTTTGGAATGTAAATTGAATTGGTGTTTGCTTGATTGACTTGTAGTGAAGTGTGAGACTAGCAAGATCAAGGAGTGAACTACCATTCCCTTCCAAAAGGCAAGTGATGCTTCATACTTTCTATCCCATTACTTTCACTATGCATTAGTGATTTTTGCTAAGTAAACTTGCATGGATTTTGCTAAGTATAGACCTTGCTATAGTAAAACCTAGTAGATGAATCCTTAGTAGGATTTTCCTAAGTTAATATTCCTACTACTATCAAGCTTAGCCTAGCTAATAGAAAACATGGGTGGAATATATATTCACACTATGGAAAAATATTCTAAGTCTGAGGACTTATGATTTTGTCTAATAAAACAATTAAGTTAATGAATCACCTGGGTGGAATGGGCTTGCTTGGTGGTGGTTGGTTGAGTGGTTCACAAGGCCATGGACTTGGATTGTGTATCTCACTTGTGGTATGCCACCCAGGAACAAAGAGATTTGAGATGTCAAATGTTGAGAAGCTTCAAGTGCAACCACTTGGCAATATGGGCTCTGCCATGATCATATAGGTTGCAAGAACTTAGCCATATGGACAGTGGGTGGAAGTGTTTGATAGGTTGGAGCGCGTCCATTTTGGTCTAAGGGAAGGCTTCTGAAAGATCTTGTCTTGGGAAACCAAGTCTTGTGGGGAAAGTGCACCACCTCTGCAGAGTGTAAAACCTAAGTACTTAGCCATGTCCCTGGTAAAGGACAATTTGAGCATCAAGACATGGAAGCAATCAAGGATCTCATCATTCAAATTTCTAAGTTAAAATCTTGTGGTTTGAACAAGGGTTGTTTGAAATCTTCAATCTTTGATTGAGAGATGCCTTGTAAAGGATCTTCAATCTTTGGTTGAGAAAAATGATTTTGTCAAAGCAAAAACTTAGTATTTTCAAATGTTAAGGAAAAATCTATTTTGAGCAATGCAAGCCTCAACTCCACTTAGCCAAATGCATATAGATGATAGACTCCACTATATTATCATAGTACCACTTGCCAATACAATTCAAATGTATTGACCCTTTGTGGCTGTAACTTGTAATGTTGCAGGTTTGATTGATTTTAGTGAAGATTGATTGATTAGGATTACAAAGTCTACAACCAACATCTGCCTGTGGCACTTTGAAGATGATGGACCCATACTTATAGTTATTCTGCTGCAAATGTAATGTAATAGCCAAATGAGCTATGTTTGATGTAATAAACTTATGTTATTCCTGGTTATAAAGTTATATTATGACCTTTGTTTCTTGATATTACATCTTAACTGTGGGTGCTAGCTATTGATCCAGGGACTAGCATTGTAAACACAGGAGGAATCTACCTTATTAGGTTGAGACCTCTACAGTGCCGGCATGATCTCCATCACTCCACCATGATTGCCTCCACCACGAATAGCAACTACAACTATTGCTAAATACTTAGCGATAAAGTGAAACTATTACATGGCGTATAAGAAGTTGACACACAGGTCATACACAATTATAAAGACAACCATATGGCTCCTGCCGGTTGTGTACTCATCGACATGCAAGTCGTGAAACATTACAAAACATGATCATCGCATACATTATACACATCACATCTTGGGCCATACCATATCACAGAAAACACTCCCTGCAAAAACAAGTTAGACGCCTCTACTTTGTTGTTGCATGTTTTACGTGGCTTATGGGAGTAGAAGCTAAGAACGATTCTTACCTACGGAAAGCCACAACGGTGATATTATGGTTGCCAAACTCCGGTGTAAATCCCATGACAACTATAGTGAGAGAAACTGGCATCCACCAGCCGCATGTGTGGAACAAGCCACACGTCAAGTGCGGAGCCGGTCTCGCGAACGACGTCGCGTAAGGTTGGCCTGGACCGCTTCAATCTCACTATCCCGCGTCATAAGAAGAACACAAACAAGAGGCTTGCAATAGAAAACATCAACGCCCGCAACAACCATGTTGCGTTCTACTCGTGAAATACATCTACGCATAGATCTAGCTCTGATACCACTGATGGGTTTCGCGGCATAGTAAATCAAAATTTTCTACGGATGCGAACAGAGGGAAGCCAAGATCTAATCTAGGAGATGCAAACAACAAGAGAGATTGGATTAGATCTTCATACCCTTGAAGATTCGCACAGCGGAACGTTCGTCGGAACATGGGTGATGTAGTCGTACTCGCTTCTCCTCCTCGCGATCCGATCCGATCTAGCACCGCAAGTGGCGATGCCACCGTGAGATGCACACGTGCAGCACCTCGACGTCTCCTCCTTCCTTGGTCCAGCAAGTATGGTGGAGAGATGGGTTGGATCTACAACGCGACGACGCGGTGCAATTGGTGGAGAGTTTCTGCAGCAGGGCTTCGCCTACACGCAGTCGGGAGGGAGAGAGAGAGGAGGGCAACAGGGCGACTAGGCTTGAGGGGAAGGTGTGGGGGGTGGTGCGCCCCAGCCCTCTATATATAGAGGGGTGGGTTCCACCCCTAACCCCTCCCCCAAGCCCAAAACCAGCGGCCAAGGAGGGAGGAGTGGGGGGCAAGGAAACCCCCCCCCCCCTTTTAGAAGCTCCAACTAGGGTTTAACCCTAGTTTGGCCGGCTGGGCCCTATGGGGCCTTGTGCCCCTGGCCCAATGCGGCCAGGGCACTCCCTCATAGGCCCATGCCCCCTCCCGGAAGGTGGGGCCACGTTGGTCCCCTTCCGGAAGGTTCTAGAAGCTTCCGGTACAATACCGATTAACCCGGAACAATTCCGAACTCCAAAAACTGCACTGCTTTATATGAATCTTATTCTCCGGACGATTCCAGAACCTCTCATGATGTCCTGGATCCCATCCGAGACTCCGAACAAAAACTCATAAACCAATTATCCAATCTATCCTAGCGTCGAGACACGTTAAGTGTGTGACCCTTCGGGTTCGAGAATATGCGGACATGATCTTCTATCAATAATCAACAGTGGGGTGTGGAAACCCATATTGACTCCCACACATTCATCGATGATCATATCGGATGAACCACGATGCCAGGATTCAATCAATCCCATATTTATATTCCCTTCGTCTCGCGATATTTTACTTGCCCGAGATTTGATCATCGGTACCGTCATACCTAGTTCAATCTTGTTCACAGCAAGTACTTTACTCGTTCCGTAATCCGATATCACTTTTTGATTAACTCCTTAACCACATGCTTGCAAGCGGTGTTGACATTGATTACCGAGTGGGCCCGAAGTATATCTCTCCGACTTGGGAGGGACAAATCCCATCTCGATACATACAACCCAACAGATACTTTCCGATCACCTGAGAGACACCTTTATGATCACCCTCTCATAGGATGACGTTTGATGACCTCAAAGTTTTCTTCCGATACCAGGGAGTTGTATTATCTCATGGTCTAAGGAATACAATATTTGACATAAGAAAAGCTTCGCAAAGATGAACACTATGACACGATCTAATTGCTTCGCTTAGTTTGGGTCTGTCCATCATATCATTCTCCCAATGATATGATCTCATTATTAATCGACAACTCATGTCCATGGTTAGGAAACCTTAACCATCATTAATCAATGAGCTAGTCCATAGAGGCGTACTAGGGACACGGTGTTGTTCACAAACCACACAAGTATTAAAGTTTCCGCTTAATACAATTCTAGCATGGAATATAAACATTATCATGAACAAGAATTATAATAATAACATCTTTATTATTGCCTCTAGGGCATAATTCCAACACTTGCTGCTCATCTCAATAGCTTTGTTGAACTTTGTGAGATGCAAAAGTATAAGTATGTAGATGGAGATATTATTAAGCTCAAGCTTTTTCCTTTCTCCTTAAGGGGAAAAGCAAAAGAATGGTTGCTTTCTTTGCCTAAAAATAGTATTGATTCTTGGACTAAGTGCAAAGATGCTGTTATTGAAAAGTACTATCCTCCTGCTAAGATTATATCTATGAGAAGTGATATTATGAAATTTAAACAACTTGATAGTGAACATGTTGCTCCATCTTGGGAAATAATGAAATCTTTGGTTAAAAATTTCCCTACTCATGGACTCATTGCTTGGATGATTATCCAGACTTTTTATGCAGGTTTGAACTTCTCCTCAAGAAATCGGTTGGATTCATCTGCTGGAGGTACCTTTATGGGCCTCACTTTGGGTGCTGCAACAAGGCTCCTTGATAATATGATGGTTAACTACTCTGAATGGCATGTTGAGAGAGCTCCACATGGTAAGAAGGTAAATTCTATTGAGGAAACTTCCTCTTTGAGTGAAAAGATTGATGTTATTATGGCTATGCTTGTTAATGGGAAAGCTCCTTTAGATCCTAATAGTGTTCCCTTAGCCTCTTTGGTTGCTCAAGAAGAGCAAGTTGATGTGAAATTCATTAGAAACAACAATTTCAATAACAATGCTTATAGGAACAATTTTGGTAGCAACAACAATTATAGGCTTTATCCTCCTACTAATTGCAATTCCTATGGAAACTCTTACAATAATACTAGAAGTGCCCCCTCTGAACTTGAAGTCATGCTCAATGACTTTATTAGTAAACAAACCACTTTCAATAAGACTATAGAGGAAAAGTTTTTAACTGTTGATAAAAATATATCCTCTTTGTCTGAAGCTCAGTCTTCCTTGGTTAATAAAATGGCTGCTAAACCTGAAACTATGGAAAATACCTTTGCTACTGCTCATGCCATACAAGTTACTATAGATGAAAATGTTAGGCTGTTAGCTCAACTTCATGCTAAGTGGGAAAGGGGAGCTGAAATTGATAGAAACAATAGTGTGTGCACCATCACCACTAAACCATAAGTAGTCCCTATCCCTCCTCCTACTATGCCTAAGCCTATTGAGCCTACTACTAGTGATGCCAAGTTTGACTTTGATATTGATGGTTGCAATATTTCTGAAGTGATTATGTTCTTGCAAAAGCTTGCTAGAAGTCCTGATGCTAGTGATATGCATGTTGCTTTCACTAAACATATTACAGATGCTGTTGTTAAGATTAAGGAAGAGAAGCTAAAACACAAAGCTTCTATTCCTAGGAAAGTAGAATATAGTTGGGAACCCATTATTAATATGCAAGTGAATGACTTTGATCTCAAAGCTTCATGTGATCTTGGTTCTAGTGTCTCTATTATGCCTACGAAGATTTATGAAATGCTTGATTTGCACCTTTGGAAGATTGTTATTTAGATGTCCCACTCAATGATAATGCTAAGAAGAAACTCATGGGGAGTATTAATGATGTTTTCATTATGGTTAATAATGCTTATGTCCCTATGGATTTCTATGTTTTGGATGTTGAATACAATGCTTCTTGTCATATTACTTTGGGAAGACCTTTTCTTAGAATAGTTGGTGCCATCATTGATATGAAAGAAGGCACCATTAAATATCATTTTCCATTCAAGAAAGTATTGAACACTTCCCAATGAGAAGAGATAAGTTGCTTTTTGCTCCTATTTTGAAAGCAAGATTTGATGTTAATTCTTCTTGCTTCTTGTGCCTAACTTAAAGGCGTTAAAGAAAAATACTTGTTGGGAGATAACCCATGAGTTTCCTTGAGTCTTGGAAGTTATTACTTCAGTAATGACCACTCCTTATCCTTTTTGTTTGCTTTTTGTGCCAAGAATGACCTCTAATGAGAGGGAAGTAAGATTTGGGGAGTTGCTGTCCCGAAACAGATTTTTGTCCTCCACCAAAAAATTTAGTGAGGAGGCTCCATAACTCGGATTGATCTCAATATTTACGAATAAATCCCCCAGTATGTTATATAACTTTCGTTAGTTCAACACTTTTTTATTTGAGCAACATAAGATGTTCGAAAAAATCGGTTTCTACCTGCTGGTCTGTTTTGATAGATTTCTGCCATTATTTGCATTTGCTTCTTATTGATTCCTTTTTGAGTTCTCTTTAGGTGAATTGAGATTTTTGAAGGAGTTACTACAGCAGCTTGTGTTTTTAGTAAAAAGCCTTGCCGTTCCAAAGCTTTGCTAGAGGTCTAATATCTTTTGAATACACTAATGTTGCTAATGAAGATTGTGTGAAGTTTTGTATGAAGGAAAAATTTCAGGTGTAGAGAGAGAATGATGCAATGAGATGAAGAATGGACAAAATCTCAAGCTTGGGGATGCCACCATGGTGTCACCCCGAGAAATATCCAAGAGGTACAAGTGTCAAATCTTGGGGATTCCCAAGGCATCCCCTTCTTCATCAATAAAAAGCTCAGGTCCGTCTAGACACTTCGTTTTTATTGTTTCATGCACAGTTGTGGTGTTATTGGAGTGTCTTAGTTTTTGTTTGCTTTGCTTATGTTGTTTAGTTTTCTTGAATAAAGTAGTTTGGACCCCTGATCTCGCTGTGTTGTTTTGCAAATAAGTTTGCTTGGTGTTTGGAAAGGAGTAGTAAGTTCTTGCTTGAAGTGCAAGAGGATCTTGCATTGACTGTGACTTAGACTTTAGCATGAAATGCTAGGTGTTGTTTTTGACCTTATGCTTAGTGATATTGTTGTAGCATGTCTTGTTCCAAACAATTGGGATTGCTTAGTGTGCCTTGAAGAAATTATGCGTTGTTTTAGCATGCAAAAGCATAGTATTGTGGTATTCTCCAGTGATGCTTTGCTTGGGTTGACTTGGCACATGCTCACACCATGTTATGACTATGAAAATTCACCAGTAGCCTCTATGATCATTTAGTCCTTGACTTGTAGTACCACTCTTTGCTTTGATTAGTATGCTTTGTTGCACTGCATGATTTTGGCCATTATTTCTCTCTTAGTTGGTTGCTCCCAGTCTTTTGCTAGCCTCCACTTGTACGAGTAAGTTCTACTCATGCTTACAACTCCCAAGAAACCAAGTTATTCCAAAGTGTCCACTATAAACTCCTATGCATGGTGTTTTACACCATTCCAAGTATATTTTTGTTTTCATCTATCTTCCAATTAAAAACTATTTTGTTATGTGAAAACTTAGTGATTAAAGCCCCTGCGAACTTGATGGCACACTTTATTCTTTGCCCCTAATAAACTTGAACCATTGTGGCAACCTTGTTGTATATGCTTGAACTTATAAGTTGGAATTAGCGGAACCGTGCTGTCACGGGAAACATTTTCAACATTGCACTTGTACTTTGTACTCAGTTGATATCATGTTCTTTTGTCTATGGATGTCACCGGTGTGAAATAAAGAGCGAACTTGTATGTCCATGGAGTTTGTATCCTTGGTTAGAGAAACGCATGGGCCGCTAGCCTAAGCCATGCCTAATCATGGTGGAAACTTGCAGGATCACCATAATGAGCTATCTATGAAGCATCCTCAATAAAAAGCTATGCATATGGTAAATAAAAAGATTACTAAGATGCTCATTGTCTGTTTGCCTTGTCATTTTGGTTATGGGAAAGCTCTTGTACCATGTGCAAGGGGTATCCCGTTGGCGGTTCTCAATGATATGCAAATACTTACAATGACAAGAACTTACCTGGACCCAAAGTTGAGTATGCATGATGTGTGGCCCTCGTATTCAAGGGACTTGAGATTGCCAACTTATACTTCGTCAAGAATATACCCCAGCTTTGCCACTTTAACCTTAACCACTTCAAGATTCTTATGATAGGGGCAATGAGGGTTCAAAGCTAACAAGTACCATAATTTTTGGAAGCTCTTTTTGAAACTTGTAATCCCTGATTCCTTTACAAAAAGGCCTTTCTTCCATCATTATTTGAGTCTCCACCTTCTACCTTTAGGCACCATTAAGAGAGCATAGTTGTCATTTTGTGTGTAGTGTTCCAAAGCTTATTAATTGATGCATATTGTGATATTGCTTGTTCTTGTGCTATTTTTTTCTAGTCACCCTTGTGAACTTTGCAGGTGTCCTATGCATCTATTTGCTACTCTATGAGGGACAAGCTGATTGCCACTATGCTATGTTTTCTGTATGTGAAACAAATAAACTTTTTCAATGCATGTTATTCGTGATCTTTGTTTGTAGCTTGACATGGTGCATGCATAGTTAGAATGCCCTATTGTTAGAACTCCATCTTTCATGCAAATGTTTCGAGTTCTTTGATCCTAGCTTTCAATGCTTGCAAATGGTTGGATATTTATTGTGAGGGTGCATGTCACCTCAAAAATTATTCTTTTTACCACTTACCTACTCGAGGACGAGCAGGAGTTAAGCTTGGGGATGCTGATACGTTGGAAACGTATCTATAATTCTTTATGCTCCATGCTTGTTTAGTATCTACTTTGCTTTACTTGTCCACACTTTGAGGTGCATTTTACATGTTTTCTGGTACTAACCTATGAACAAGTTGCAACAGTGCCAGATGCCTGTTTTCTGCTATTTTTGGTTTCAGAAAAGTTAGTAAATAAATCTCGGAATTGGAAGGGACAAACGTCAAAGTCAATTACTTTCCGTGGGGAACAAGAAGTCCAGTGGGGAGCCGGAAGGGACATCCAGGAGGGCCAAACCCACCCCAGGTGCGGGTGGGCCCTTCCCCGTGCCTAGCTAGGGTTTGGCCACCCTGGCCGCCGCCTCGGCCTCCACCTTCGCCTATAAGAAGCCCCCGATGCATAAACCCTAAGCACCTGATCAAATCTCCATGAAATTGTTTGTAGCCACAGCCACCATCGTCCCTAGATCGGGGGATCTGAAGTTCTTCCCGGCACCCTGCCGGAGGGGAGATCATCCCGAAGGCCTTCTCTCCGGTATGATGCGTGAGTAGTTCCAGCTTGGACTATGGGTCCATGTAGTAGCTAGATGTTTGTATCTCCTCCTTTGTGCTTTCATGTATAGATCTTGTGAGCTCCGTTCATGATCAAGATCTAATCTATTTGTAATCATGCTTGTTGTGTTTGTGGGGATCCAATGGATATGTTTTGTCTTTAGGATTCTATCATGTCTGTTGTGTTTGTGATCTTGCATGCTCTCCGTTGTTAGTAGCTATCTTGGCTAAGTAGTTGCTAGTGACTCCAAGAGGGGGTATTTATGCTCGATAGTGGGTTCATGCCTCTAGTTTCCAAGGGAAGTGACAAAAATCTCTTCGGTTGTAGATGTGTTGTTGCCACTAGGGAGAAAACAACAGTCTCTTATTCATGGAACATGTGGACTGTTTACCTTACACACTTTTCTTAAAGAAGTTGTCTGTTGCTTGCAACTTAATACTGGAAGGGGTTCGGATGATAACCTGAAGGTGGACTTCTAGTCATAGATGCAGTTGGATGGAGGTCTATGTATATTGTTGTATTGCCCAATCGAATCTCATAGGATATTTCTGACTAGTAATTGCATTGTTATGCCTTGCTCAGTTCTTGTCAATTGCCTTGCTGTAATTTGTTTACCCTTCATGCCATGTTGTTTATGTAAGGAGAGCACCTCTAGTGAACTATGGACCCCGGTCCAATCTTTACCATTGATATATCTTCCAATGTTACTTTTTTACTTTCTGCAAACCATTACCTTCCACACCATATGTTTAATCCTTTGTTACATCAAACCGGTGAGCTTGACAACCTCACTGATTCGTTGGGGCAAAGTCTTGAGTTTGTGTTGTGTAGGTCTCCGCGTTGCTTGAACCACCCGTGTGACGTTTCCTTCCTCCTTCTGGTTCGATAACCTCGGTCTCTACTGAGGGAAGACTTGCTGTTGTGCTCATCACACCTTGCTCTTGGGGTTTCCAACAAAGTGATCCACGTCAGCACCATCAGACTCCCCTTGCAAGAATCTTCTTTCTCCCTGGAAAGTGATTGACGAGGACAAAAAGATTGAAGTTGTCCTTAACTCCCCAGCAACGGCGCCAAAAAAGTGCTTGATGGCTCAAATATGTAGAGCACGTTGGGAACCCCAAGAGGAAGGTATGATGAGCACAGCAGCAAATTTCTCCCAGTTATGAAACCAAGGTTATCAAACTAGTAGGAGTAAGGAAACAACTCCAAGGTGTTGCTAGCAACTTGGAATCCTATACAACACAAACTCAATAATTTGCCCCAACTTACAGTGAGGTTGTCAATCTCACTGGTTTGCTGAAAACAAAGGATTAAACATATAGTGTGGAAGATAATGATTTATTGAAGAAAGTAAATAGTAACAGTAAACAGTAGATGGTATATCACTGGTAAATGATGGACCGGGGTCCACAGTTCACTAGAGGTGTTCTCCATAAGATAGATAGCACGTTGGGTGAACAAATTACAGTGGGGCAATTGACAGATTGAGAAAGCATAATAATGCATATACTAGACATCTTGATTCCTACGAGATTACATTCGGCATAACAACATAATACATAGACCGTAATCCAACTGCATCTATTTTTGTTTTCATCTATCTTCCAATTAAAAACTATTTTGTTATGTGAAAACTTAGTGATTAAAGCCCCTACGAACTTGATGGCACACTTTATTCTTTGCCCCTAATAAACTTGAACCATTGTGGCAACCTTGTTGTATATGATTGAACTTATAAGTTGGAATTAGCGGAACCGTGCTGTCACGGGAAAAATTTTCAACATTTCACTTGTACTTTGTACTCAGTTGATATCATGTTCTTTTGTCTATGGATGTCACCGGTGTGAAATAAAGAGTGAACTTGTATGTCCATGGAGTTTGTATCCTTGGTTAGAGAAACGCATGGGCCTCTAGCCTAAGCCATGCCTAATCATGGTGGAAACTTGCAGCATCACCATAATGAGCTATCTATGAAGCATCCTCAATAAAAAAGCTATGCATATGGTAAATAAAAAGATTACTGAGATGCTCATTGTCCGCTTGCCTTGTCATTTTGGTTGTGGGAAAGCTCCTGTACCATGTGCAAGGGGTACCCCGTTGGCGGTTCTCAATGATATGCAAATACTTACAATGACAAGAACTTACCTGGACCCAAAGTTGAGTATGCATGATGTGTGTCCCTCGTATTCAAGGGACTTGAGATTGCCAACTTATACTTCGTCAAGAATATACCCCAGCTTTGCCACTTTAACCTTAACCACTTCAAGATGCTTATGATAGGGGCAATGAGGGTTCAAAGCTAACAAGTACCATAATTTTTGGAAGCTCTTTTTGAAACTTGTAATCCCTGATTCCTTTACAAAAAGGCCTTTCTTCCATCATTATTTGAGTCTCCACCTTCTACCTTTAGGCACCATTAAGAGAGCATAGTTGTCATTTTGTGTGTAGTGTTCCAAAGCTTATTAATTGATGCATATTGTGATATTGCTTGTTCTTGTGCTATTTTTTTCTAGTCACCCTTGTGAACTTTGCAGGTGTCCTATGCATCTATTTGCTACTCTATGAGGGACAAGCTGATTGCCACTATGCTATGTTTTCTGTATGTGAAACAAATAAACGTTTTTCAATGCATGTTATTCGTGATCTTTCTTTGTAGCTTGACATGGTGCATGCATAGTTACGATGCCCTATTGTTAGAACTCCATCTTTCATGCAAATGTTTCGAGTTCTTTGATCCTAGCTTTCAATGCTTGCAAATGGTTGGATATTTATTGTGATGGTGCAGGTCACCTCAAAAATTATTCTTTTTACCACTTACCTACTCGAGGACGAGCAGGAGTTAAGCTTGGGGATGCTGATACATTGGAAACGTATCTATAATTTTTTATGCTCCATGCTTGTTTAGTATCTACTTTGCTTTACTTGTCCACACTTTGAGGTGCATTTTACATGTTTTCTGGTACTAACCTATTAACAAGTTGCAACAGTGCCAGATGCCTGTTTTCTGCTATTTTTGGTTTCAGAAAAGTTAGTAAAAAAATTTCGGAATTGGAATGGACAAACGTCAAAGTCAATTACTATCCGTGGGGAACAAGAAGTCCAGAGGGGAGCCGGAAGGGCCATCCAGGAGGGCCAAACCCACCCCAGGCGCGGGTAGGCCCTGTCCCGTGCCTAGCTAGGGTTTGGCCACCCTGGCCGCCGCCTCGGCCTCCCCCTTCGCCTATAAGAAGCCCCCGATGCATAAACCCTAAGCACCTGATCAAATCTCCATGAAATTGTTTGTAGCCACAGCCACCATCGTCCCTAGATCGGGGGATCTGAAGTTCTTCCCGGCACCCTGCCGGAGGGGAGATCATCCCGAAGGCCTTCTCTCCGGTATGATGCGTGAGTAGTTCCAGCTTGGACTATGGGTCCATGTAGTAGCTAGATGTTTGTATCTCCTCCTTTGTGCTTTCATGTATAGATCTTGTGAGCTCTGTTCATGATCAAGATCTAATATATTTGTAATCATGCTTGTTGTGTTTGTGGGTATCCAATGGATAGGTTTTGTCTTTAGGATTCTATCATGTCTGTTGTGTTTGTGATCTTGCATGCTCTCCGTTGTTAGTAGCTATCTTGGCTAAGTAGTTGCTAGTGACTCCAAGAGGGGGTATTCATGCTCGATAGTGGGTTCATGCCTCTAGTTTCCAAGGGAAGTGACAAAAATCTCTTCGGTTGTAGATGTGTTGTTGCCACTAGGGAGAAAACAACGGTCTCTTGTTCATGGAACATGTGGACTATTTACCTTACACACTTTTCTTAAAGAAGTTGTCTGTTGCTTGCAACTTAATACTGGAAGGGGTTCGGATGATAACCTGAAGGTGGACTTCTAGTCATAGATGCAGTTGGATGGCGGTCTATGTATATTGTTGTATTGCCCAATCGAATCTCATAGGATCTTTCTGACTAGTAATTGCATTGTTATGCCTTGCTCAGTTCTTGTCAATTGCCTTGCTGTAATTTGTTTACCCTTCATGCCATGTTGTTTATGTAAGGAGAGCACCTCTAGTGAACTATGGACCCCGGTCCAATCTTTACCATTGATATATCTTCCAATGTTACTTTTTTACTTTCTGCAAACCATTACCTTCCACACCATATGTTTAATCCTTTGTTACATCAAACCGGTGAGCTTGACAACCTCACTGATTCGTTGGGGCAAAGTCTTGAGTTTGTGTTGTGTAGGTCTCCGCGTTGCTTGCAACACCCGTGTGACGTTTCCTTCCTCCTTATGGTTCGATAACCTCGGTCTCTACTGAGGGAAGACTTGCTGTTGTGCTCATCACACCTTGCTCTTGGGGTTTCTAACAAAGTGATCCACGTCAGCACCATCAGACTCCCCTTGTAAGAATCTTGTTTCTCCCTGGAAAGTGATTGACGAGGACGAAAAGATTGAAGTTGTCCTTAACTCCCCAACAAAGGTGCCAGAAAAGTGCTTGATGGCTCAAATATGTAGAGCACGTTGGGAACCCCAAGAGGAAGGTATGATGAGCACAGCAGCAAATTTCTCCCAGTTATGAAACCAAGGTTATCAAACTAGTAGGAGTAAGGAAACAACTCCAAGGTGTTGCTAGCAACTTGGAATCCTATACAACACAAACTCAATAATTTGCCCCAACTTACATTGAGGTTGTCAATCTCACTGGTTTGCTGAAAACAAAGGATTAAACATATAGTGTGGAAGATAATGATTTCTTGAAGAAAGTAAACAGTAACGGTAAACAGTAGATGGTATATCACTGATAAATTATGGACCGGGGTCCACAGTTCACTAGAGGTGTTCTCCATACGATAGATAGCACGTTGGGTGAACAAATTACAGTGGGGCAATTGACAGATTGAGAAAGCATAATAATGCATATACTAGACATCTTGATTCCTACGAGATTACATTCGGCATTACAACATAATACATAGACCGTTATCCAAGTGCATCTATGACTAATATTACACCTTTAGGTTATCATCCGAACCCCTTCCAGTATTAAGTTGCAAGCAACAGATAATTGCATTAAGCAAAGTGTGTAATGTAAACAATACAATTGCCCCATGGACAAATGATTGTTGTTTTCTCCCTAGTAGCAACAACACATCTACATCCTTAGAGATTTATGTCACTTCCCCAGATTACTAGAGGCATGAACCTACTATCGAGCATAAATACTCCCTCTTGGAGTTGCAAGCATCTACTTGGCCAAAGCATCTACGAACAACGGAGAGCATGCAAGATCACAAATAACATAGACATGATAGAATCAATAATCAATCTGACATAGTATCTCAATATCCATCGGATCCCTGCAAATACATCATGTATGATTACAAATAGATGATCTTGATCATGAACGGAGCTCACAAGATCTAAACATGACAGCACAAAGGAGGAGAAACAACCATCCAACTACTGTATGGACCCATAGTCCAAGGATGAACTACTCACGCATCACTCCGGAGGCTGGCATGGTGATGAAGAAGGCCTCCGGGATGATCTCTCCCCTCCGGCAGGGTGCCGGTGTAAGATCCCTCCTTTGTAAAGGAAAAGGATCCCTGTGATTGCCATGCTAGTCCCTGGATCATTGCTAGCATCCACAGTTTAAGATGAAGTACTGTAGAGGTCCTAACCCAATAAGGTAGGTTCCTCCTGTGTTTTACAATGCTAGTCCCTGGATCAATAGCTAGCATCCACAATTAAGATGTAATATCAAGATACAAAGGTCATAATATAAATTTTTAACCAGGAATGACATAAGTTTATTACATCAAACATAGCTCATTTGGCTATTACATTACATTTGCAGCGGAATAACTATAAGTATGGGTCCATCATCTTCAAAGTGCCACAGGCAGATGTTGGTTGTATACTTTGTAGTCCTAGTCAATCAAACAATATTCATTTAAAATCAATCAACCTGCAACATTTCAAGTTACATCCACAAGGGTCAATACATTTTGAATTGTATTGGCAAGCTTCACTTTTATGTATAATAAGAGTGGATCCTATCATTATATGCATATTTGGCTAAGTAGAGTTTAAGGTTTATTTGCATAAAGCAACATTTTATCCTATCTTTTCAAAAGGGTTTTAAAATCCTTTGCCAAATTTCTTTTCCAAGTTCATTGAACTCCTTGGTAGAAACTCAAGTGTTCAAATCCTTGTCAAAATCTCTTGAGCACCTTGGTAACCCCAAGTGCAACAAGTTTTATCAAAACTCATGAGTTCCTTGGTAACCCCAAGTACATCATGCTCTTGAGCACCTTGGTAACCCCAAGTGCAACAAGTTTAACAAAAATCTCTTTGAATTCCTTGGTAGACACACAAGGGCATCAAGTTTTTATATTAGAAGTTGGAATGTCGAGATCTCCCATAGTTCAAACTTTAGTTGCTCAGTATTGTCCATAACCGGGGACACGGCTAAGTACTTAGATTTTATTTACTTCTGCAGATGGAGTACACTTTACCCACATGTCACAATCCCATCCTTTTGCCACCAGTGGCCTACTGGATTAGTGCTCACCAAGATGGAGTACTGGCAGATTGAGAATGTGACGAAGTCTTTCCAAAAGGTCCTCCCATACATCATTGCTAGCTTTGTCTTCAGCCCCCATGAAGCATTCCAGATCCCCATGTCCAGTAACTAAAGACAATGTATGGGTCTTCCTAATGTAATTGACTAAGCCAGAGCCATAATAGCATGTGGTTGCACACGAAAGCCACAATTGGAGAAGCATGTTTGATCTCTAAGTTTCCTAGGTGGTTTTCTTTTGGAGCACAACACAAAGTGATTGACATAGACATGGTTCCCTTTTGTTGCCACCTTCTCCAAAACTTAAAGTATCCTCCACCTAGGTGGTTCATTGAGTCCTTGTTTTATTATGTAAAACACAAGTCCTTTTCTCAATCTTTGTAAAATCTCAACATGTATCTCCTTTTCAAATTATAGCATATAGCATGGCTAAGCATGTACAACTTTAATATTTTCTCTAAGGAGTGTTTAGGGAATCCTATTAGGATTTAGCATAGCATAAGTACAGAAATATCTTTTCATGCATATTTTCAAAATCCACTAAGTATAACAAAAATAGTAGGACTTTTGTATGATAGTGTAACTTGCCTTTTTGGTAGGGAATGGGGGTTCACTCCTTGATCTTGCTAGTTTCACACTTTGCTAGTTTCACTACAAGTCAATCAAGCAAATCACCAAATCAACTAACATTCCAAACCAAGGTTAAACAAACAATTCACACACATAGCAATGGAGTCTAAGTCATGCAAAGGTGGGTTCTTTTTTGCAAGGTTGGTCTCTACTAGGTTTATAAACTTTGTATGATCCAAATTGGTCATTTACCAAAATGGCAAAGTCATTAGTTAGAGGGTTTTGCTCAAAGTATATTTTAAAGTCCATTCAACATTTTATGTGGTGAAAATTATTATTTTCAAATCAAAACTTTATGTTTTTCACCAAGTAAGTTGCCTTTGGCAAGGCTTGGTGTTTTGGATCAGTAAGTTTGGTCCATAACCTTTCCCCAAAGTTTTCTTTGCAAAAAAAACATTTCCATAATAAAATCAATGAGTTTATTTGGCTAGAAAATGGCTAGGTTAAATAATTCAACTTAAATCTCACCAAAATCATTTTTAACACTATGGGTTGGTTCCTAGGGTCAGTATGGTCACATAATTCCATTTTGCAAAGGTTTTAATCTTAAAATCAATTTTAAACAATTTTTATACTCTAAACAAGTACACAAATGTTTCTGCAAATTCAATCAAGCTAACAGATACTATTTTAAAAACTAAGGCCATGGTTAGCTAGGGCTTGTTCTCCTGATTTCATTGATATAAAATTTGTAATTTTTGGACGTGTGGTTTGAAAATTACAAGGGTTTGAAGTTTGCAATTTATTCTGTTTTCAAAACTGGTTTTTAGATCTAATACAGGCCACGCGTCGAGCCGTGATTGGCCGGTACCGATTCGTCTGGATTGCGTGCTGCGGCGCGTTGGATAAAATGTGAATCGTGCGGCTCAGATGCTCCTATACCGTTTCACTTAAAACGTTTTGTCTACGCCGCAGGATGGTGATCTAACGGCTCTCGCTTGCTTGACCAGAAGCTGGCGGCGCTGCGCGGCGACGGACGGCGGCGACGGTCAGGCGAGATGTTCGCGGTGGTTCTAGGAAGCGAGACAGGAGGAGAAGAAGCTCACCGGGTTCAGGAGGTCACGGTGGTGCTCGAGGAGGTGTTGGTCTGGCGAGGGGCGCTCTGGTCTTGGCAGGATTTCTCGCCGGAGTTGCTGCGGGCGGCGGTGCTCTCGGGTTGCTGTCGAGGACGATGCTGCAGATCACCAGGAGGTAAACAAAACACATAGTCAGGAGCACAAGGACGCGGCGAAGATGTGTGCGTGAACGAGAAGGCGCGGGGCGGTCTGGTTCACCTGGGAGACGTCGCCGGAGAAGAAACAGACACGGCGGCGCTCTGTGCTTGACGATGGCGAGGATTGGGGGCGCCCTAAGACAAACGGGAAGTGTCGTTAGGTTCTTATGAGCTTGGAGATCATCATCGTGTTCTCGGGGAGGAGAGGGGCGACCAGAATCTACCTGTGGGGCTCGTCGGAGGAAGAGGCAGACGGTGGCGACGGTGGTCGTCGTGGTTGTCGACGCTCTGGATCGCTCGGGGGCAAGCTGGTGCTACGGGGATGATCGCCAGGAGGTGGGGATCACGAGAGGATGGTCGAGGAGGCAAGGGGCGGCGAGGCTTCGTCTGAATTGCTCGAGGAGGGTCGTCGGAGTAGCAGTGGTACAGAGGGAAATTGGGGCGGCCTGGAGGCGAGCTTTGGGGAGGAGACAGAGGGGAAAGACGGAGAAGGCGCTGGCGTTTAAATGGGCTTGATCGCAGGGGCGTTTAATCACAGCATTAACGAGAATTTACTCCGCGGAATCACAGGCAGAAACGGGAGAGAGGAGGAAGAAGGGGTCGTGCGGGGAAGAAGGAGAACAGTGGAAAAGGGGGTCCAGCGGTCAGTGGGAAAGGAAAAGGGAACGGGGTCCACTTGCCAGTCTCTTAGCGGGTTCCTTTCGCAGTGAAGAAAACGGTTCGGGGAAAAGAGGAGGTGGCTGCGAGTTGGGCTGTTGGGCCAAATTGGGCTAGATGGTTGGGCTGCTCTATTTCTCTTTTTTTTTCTGTCTGCTTTATTTTCCTTTTCTATTTTTATTTTCTGTTTTGAATTGTAAACAATTATTCACACATTCAAACAAACAACAAACTTTTCATTTGAATTTGGTTCTGTTTATCAACATAATCCAAATCCAAAATAAAATAATATTTTTATATTTAATTTAGGATCCATTTAATAATTAAATAAAATGGACCATGGTTTATTAATAAAATAGGGTTTGGTTCATTTAATAAAATCTTCATTGAAATCCAAATATTTTCAAAACCAAATCAGTAGGTTTTATTTGAAAATATAAGATACTTGAAATACTTGTTTAAAATACAAAATAACATTTTATTTTAGAGTCCATTATTAATTAAATAACATAGACTTTCATTATTAAATCAACTTGGGTTTGTTTTATTGAGAAAATTTATTTTAAAATCTAAAATAAAGTCAAAACACTTTAGTAGGTTTTATCTGAGAATATAAAGTACTTGGAAAACTTTATTAAATTAAACAAATAAGTTTTTGATGGTTTATAACTGATAGAACCTTTATTAATAAACCTTGGATATTAAATCCTTATTAATTTATTTTTAAATAACCTTTGCTAATTTTATTTAGAATAAAATGTTTTTTTAATTCCAAAGCTTGGCCAAGGTTTAATTTGGCTTTATAAAATAATCTTTATTTATAAATCCATCTTTTCTTTTGAATACCAAATCTTTTTATTTTAAAAGATCCAAAATATTATTTCCAAAATATTTTGTTTTCCTTTATTTAAAATGTTTATCTTTTTAAATCCTTTTAGGATTTTATTTAATTCAAAGGGGTTTGATGTTCCAATTGAATTCAAAAGTTTCTTCTGGCTATGAAAAATCAAACAGAGTTTTATTTTATTAATTTATTTTCACATTACAAGATTTGGAAAATCTTGGGATGTGACAGGCTACCACCCTTAAAATAAATCTCGTCCCGAGATTTGGGGAGGCTAGGGTTTACAAGCAAGTTCAAACAACTAGGGTACTACCACCCTTAAAAATTTTCAAACAGAAATTACACATTGGCCTTCTTGGGTCCTGGAAAAAACTTCTCTAAGCAAACTTTTGCTTTATTTCTATACTTGACTCATGGGCCAAGGTTGAGTTTCTCCATAGGCTTGTTCAACTTGTTTTTCATCCTTTCTGGACAGTTGCTTGCATAATGTCCTGGATTCTTGCAGTTGAAGCAATGAATGTCCTTGAGTTCTTTGCGTTGTTCTTGTGGGCAAGTTGCTACATAGTGGCCTGGTTCTTTGCAGTTGTTGCACCACACTTGGTCAATCTCTTTATTCTTCTTGTTCTCTGGGCATCCACTGGAGTAGTGTCCCATTTCTTTACATTTACGACATTGCACAAGGCTCATGTCTTGCTTGGGCTTCTTGATTTTCCTTGATCCTTTGAATTGGATTGTCTTGTTTGGATGTAGAAGTGGTCCTTTTCCTTTGGTAGACTTGGATCCTTCTTGTTTCCTTTGTTCCACCATGGCATAGATAGGACATAGACCAGGAGTATGATCACTTCCTTCACAAAGGTAGCAAGTAGCTTGAGAGGTAGGACATTGTCCAACTGGATGATCTTCTTCACAATTGGGGCATTGTCCTTCATGCTCCTTGGAAGTATGATCCTTGTCTCCACAAATAATACAAGCTGGGGCTCCATCTAGAACAATATTCTTTTCATCCTTGTTATCATACATTCTCTTTGGATAGTTTTCTTCCATGCTAATCATTTGATTAGTCACCTTAAGCATCAGTTGAGACTGCTCTTCCAAAAACCTTTGCAGTGCTGGGTCCTTATCTCTATTGTTGACTAGGAACTGAGCTGTTAGTTGGTTCAACTGGTGTTGGGTTGCTATGAGCTCTTTCATGCTATCAGCTTGGTTGGTGTTGATGTCATCAACCTTGGAGTCTTTTGGAGTAGTCATCTGTTTGGGTTTGAAGGGAGTTTAGAATAGGCAAGATATTTCTAAGGAATTATTTCTATTCACACACATCACAATTCACACAACAAGGTGCATGCAATCACAAACAATCATTTCACTCAAACAACAAAGTTCAAGCACATACTTAGGAAACAAAACATTTTTGTTACACCACATAAGTTGGTGTGTTTGACTTAACTATAAATGGTGGTCCATCTACATGGTTTACTTGTGATCTTTCCTTTCCTTCATGATTCTTCTTGTATGAGATCTTGGTTTCCTTGAGAAAAACTCTTGGTCACAGTACTTCAAAGTTGTTGATGGTTCCTTCTTATTTTGCATTCCCTCAGTCTCTAAATCTTGAGCAAGATTTCCTTGTTTCACTTGTAGTCCTTAGTGGTTTCCAAGTTGGAAGTCCTTGGTGATTATGCTGAAGATGTTGAAGTCATTAGAGCTGAAGATGTTGTAGTCATTAGTAGTTGAAGATGTTGAAGTCATTAGAGTTGAAGAAGTTTGAAGAAGTCCTTTGCACATGGTGTAGTCTTTGGCCATGTGTAGGTTTTCCATCAAGTTGAAGTAGAAGAGATGTAGAGTTAAACCAAAATGGTTGAGGAAAGAGTTTACAAGTATTTTGTAAATAAGTTTTGGAATAAGACAACTCCTATTTTTCTAAGGGTTTTTGTCCAATCCTAGGTTTACAAATCCTACAGGCAACACAATGCTCTGATACCATCTGTAGAGGTCCTAACCCAATAAGGTAGGTTCCTCCTGTGTTTTACAATGCTAGTCCCTGGATCAATAGCTAGCATCCACAGTTAAGATGTAATATCAAGATACAAAGGTCATAATATAAATTTTTAACCAGGAATGACATAAGTTTATTACATCAAACATAGCTCATTTGGCTATTACATTACATTTGCAGCGGAATAACTATAAGTATGGGTCCATCATCTTCAAAGTGCCACAGGCAGATGTTGGTTGTAGACTTTGTAGTCCTAGTCAATCAAACAATCTTCATTTAAAATCAATCAACCTGCAACATTTCAAGTTACAGCCACAAGGGTCAATACATTTTGAATTGTATTGGCAAGCTTCACTTTTATGTATAATAAGAGTGGATCCTATCATTATATGCATATTTGGCTAAGTAGAGTTTAAGGTTTATTTGCATAAAGCAACATTTTATCCTATCTTTTCAAAAGGGTTTTAAAATCCTTTGCCAAATTTCTTTTCCAAGTTCATTGAACTCCTTGGTAGAAACTCAAGTGTTCAAATCCTTGTCAAAATCTCTTGAGCACCTTGGTAACCCCAAGTGCAACAAGTTTTATCAAAACTCATGAGTTCCTTGGTAACCCCAAGTACATCATGCTCTTGAGCACCTTGGTAACCCCAAGTGCAACAAGTTTAACAAAAATCTCTTTGAATTCCTTGGTAGACACACAAGGGCATCAAGTTTTTATATTAGAAGTTGGAATGTCGAGATCTCCCATAGTTCAAACTTTAGTTGCTCAGTATTGTCCATAACCGGGGACACGGCTAAGTACTTAGATTTTATTTACTTCTGCAGAAGGAGTACACTTTACCCACATGTCACAATCCCATCCTTTTGCCACCAGTGGCCTACTGGATTAGTGCTCACCAAGATGGAGTACTGGCAGATTGAGAATGTGACGAAGTCTTTCCAAAAGGTCCTCCCATACATCATTGCTAGCTTTGTCTTCAGCCCCCATGAAGCATTCCAGATCCCCATGTCCAGTAACTAAAGACAATGTATGGGTCTTCCTAATGTAATTGACTAAGCCAGAGCCATAATAGCATGTGGTTGCACACGAAAGCCACAATTGGAGAAGCATGTTTGATCTCTAAGTTTCCTAGGTGGTTTTCTTTTGGAGCACAACACAAAGTGATTGCCATAGACATGGAACCATTTTGTTGCCACCTTCTCCAAAACTTAAAGTATCCTCCACCTAGGTGGTTCATTGAGTCCTTGTTTTATTATGTAAAACACAAGTCCTTTTCTCAATCTTTGTAAAATCTCAACATGTATCTCCTTTTCAAATTATAGCATATAGCATGGCTAAGCATGTACAACTTTAATATTTTCTCTAAGGAGTGTTTAGGGAATCCTATTAGGATTTAGCATAGCATAAGTACAGAAATATCTTTTCATGCATATTTTCAAAATCCACTAAGTATAACAAAAATAGTAGGACTTTTGTATGATAGTGTAACTTGCCTTTTTGGTAGGGAATGGGGGTTCACTCCTTGATCTTGCTAGTTTCACACTTTGCTAGTTTCACTACAAGTCAATCAAGCAAATCACCAAATCAACTAACATTCCAAACCAAGGTTAAACAAACAATTCACACACATAGCAATGGAGTTTAAGTCATGCAAAGGTGGGTTCTTTTTTGCAAGGTTGGTCTCTACTAGGTTTATAAACTTTGTATGATCCAAATTGGTCGTTTACCAAAATGGCAAAGTCATTAGTTAGAGGGTTTTGCTCAAAGTATATTTTAAAGTCCATTCAACATTTTATGTGGTGAAAATTATTATTTTCAAATCAAAACTTTATGTTTTTCACCAAGTAAGTTGCCTTTGGCAAGGCTTGGTGTTTTGGATCAGTAAGTTTGGTCCATAACCTTTCCCCAAAGTTTTCTTTGCAAAAAAAAACATTTCCATAATAAAATCAATGAGTTTATTTGGCTAGAAAATGGCTAGGTTAAATAATTCAACTTAAATCTCACCAAAATCATTTTTAACACTATGGGTTGGTTCCTAGGGTCAGTATGGTCACATAATTCCATTTTGCAAAGGTTTTAATCTTAAAATCAATTTTAAACAATTTTTATACTCTAAACAAGTACACAAATGTTTCTGCAAATTCAATCAAGCTAACAGATACTATTTTAAAAACTAAGGCCATGTTTAGCTAGGGCTTGTTCTCCTGATTTCATTGATATAAAATTTGTAATTTTTGGACGTGTGGTTTGAAAATTACAAGGGTTTGAAGTTTGCAATTTATTCTGTTTTCAAAACTGGTTTTTAGATCTAATACAGGCCACGCGTCGAGCCGTGATTGGCCGGTACCGATTCGTCTGGATCGCGTGCTGCGGCGCGTTGGATAAAATGTGAATCGTGCGGCTCAGATGCTCCTATACCGTTTCACTTAAAACGTTCTGTCTACGCCGCAGGATGGTGATCTAACGGCTCTCGCTTGCTTGACCAGAAGCTGGCGGCGCTGCGCGGCGACGGACGGCGGCGACGGTCAGGCGAGATGTTCGCGGTGGTTCTAGGAAGCGAGACAGGAGGAGAAGAAGCTCACCGGGTTCAGGAGGTCACGGTGGTGCTCGAGGAGGTGTTGGTCTGGCGAGGGGCGCTCTGGTCTTGGCAGGATTTCTCGCCGGAGTTGCTGCGGGCGGCGGTGCTCTCGGGTTGCTGTCGAGGACGATGCTGCAGATCACCAGGAGGTAAACAAAACACATAGTCAGGAGCGCAAGGACGCGGCGAAGATGTGTGCGTGAACGAGAAGGCGCGGGGCGGTCTGGTTCACCTGGGAGACGTCGCCGGAGAAGAAACAGACACGGCGGCGCTCTGTGCTTGACGATGGCGAGGATTGGGGGCGCCCTAAGACAAACGGGAAGTGTCGTTAGGTTCGTATGAGCTTGGAGATCATCATCGTGTTCTCGGGGAGGAGAGGGGCGACCAGAATCTACCTGTGGGGCTCGTCGGAGGAAGAGGCAGACGGTGGCGACGGTGGTCGTCGTGGTTGTCGACGCTCTAGATCGCTCGGGGGCAAGCTGGTGCTACGGGGATGATCGCCAGGAGGTGAGGATCACGAGAGGATGGTCGAGGAGGCAAGGGGCGGCGAGGCTTCGTCTGAATTGCTCGAGGAGGGTCGTCGGAGTAGCAGTGGTACAGAGGGAAATTGGGGCGGCCTGGAGGCGAGCTTTGGGGAGGAGACAGAGGGGAAAGATGGAGAAGGCGCTGGCGTTTAAATGGGCTTGATCGCAGGGGCGTTTAATCACAGCATTAACGAGAATTTACTCCGCGGAATCACAGGCAGAAACGGGAGAGAGGAGGAAGAAGGGGTCGTGCGGGGAAGAAGGAGAACAGTGGAAAAGGGGGTCCAGCGGTCAGTGGGAAAGGAAAAGGGAACGGGGTCCACTTGCCAGTCTCTTAGCGGGTTCCTTTCGCAGTGAAGAAAAACGGTTCGGGGAAAAGAGGAGGTGGCTGCGAGTTGGGCTGTTGGGCCAAATTGGGCTAGATGGTTGGGCTGCTCTATTTCTCTTATTTTTTTTTCTGTCTGCTTTATTTTCCTTTTCTATTTTTATTTTCTGTTTTGAATTGTAAACAATTATTCACACATTCAAACAAACAACAAACTTTTCATTTGAATTTGGTTCTGTTTATCAACATAATCCAAATCCAAAATAAAATAATATTTTTATATTTAATTTAGGATCCATTTAATAATTAAATAAAATGGACCATGGTTTATTAATAAAATAGGGTTTGGTACATTTAATAAAATCTTCATTGAAATCCAAATATTTTCAAAACCAAATCAGTAGGTTTTATTTGAAAATATAAGATACTTGAAATACTTGTTTAAAATACAAAATAACATTTTATTTTAGAGTCCATTATTAATTAAATAACATAGACTTTCATTATTAAATCAACTTGGGTTTGTTTTATTGAGAAAATTTATTTTAAAATCTAAAATAAAGTCAAAACACTTTAGTAGGTTTTATCTGAGAATATAAAGTACTTGGAAAACTTTATTAAATTAAACAAATAAGTTTTTGATGGTTTATAACTGATAGAACCTTTATTAATAAACCTTGGATATTAAATCCTTATTAATTTATTTTTAAATAACCTTTGCTAATTTTATTTAGAATAAAATGTTTTTTTTTAATTCCAAAGCTTGGCCAAGGTTTAATTTGGCTTTATAAAATAATCTTTATTTATAAATCCATCTTTTCTTTTGAATACCAAATCTTTTTATTTTAAAAGATCCAAAATATTATTTCCAAAATATTTTGTTTTCCTTTATTTAAAATGTTTATCTTTTTAAATCCTTTTAGGATTTTATTTAATTCAAAGGGGTTTGATGTTCCAATTGAATTCAAAAGTTTCTTCTGGCTCTGAAAAATCAAACAGAGTTTTATTTTATTAATTTATTTTCACATTACAAGATTTGGAAAATCTTGGGATGTGAAAAGTACACAGATACAAAGGTCATTTATTACATCCATTCCAGAGTTAAACATAGTCTTTAAAACTCAAGGCCACAGGCCTAATACAAGAGTTTGATTAAGTAAATAAATATAAGTCTTCATCTTCATGTGCCACAGGCAAACATGTTGAGTGTAGACTCACGACACCTAATCCTCATCAGAGTAATCTGCAACATCACAAGTTACAGCCACAGTGGGTCAATACTTTGGAATAGTATTGGCAAGTGATACCTTAGTAAAATTTAGGTGGACTACATTACTATATGCATTTTGTCTAAGTGTAGCTTGGTTTAGTTTGCTCAAAATAGGTTTTTCCTATTAGTTGAAATCACTAAGTTTTTCTTTGTCAAAACTTTTCCCAAGAAACCATCAATAGACATTGAGGTCCTTCACCCTTGTTCACCCACAAGTTTTTACTTAGAAGTTGGAGTGATGAGATTCTTGATGGCTTCCATGGACTTGGCTAAGTACTTAGATTTTTCCATCTGCAGAGGTTGTGCACTTTCCCCACCAGACTTGGTTTCCCAAGACAGGACCTTTCAGAAGCCTTTCCTTAGACCAAATGGACGCGCTCCAACCTATCATTCTCACTACCACCAACTGTCCAAATGGCTAAATTCTAGCAACCTATGTGATCCAGGCAGAGCCCATATTGCCAAGTGGCTGCACTAGAAGCTTCTCAACACTTGGCCTCTAAAATCCCTTTGTTCCCGGGTGGCAATTCACAAGTGTGATACACAAGGTAAACCATAGCCATGGGCCTTGTGTAACCACTCAACCAAAAACCACCAAGCAATTACCATTCCACCCAGGTGATTCATTGACTTAGTTGTTTTATTAAGAAAAACATAAGTCCAAAGACTTAGAAATATTTTCACCATACCATGTATATTTTACCAACCCTTGTTTGCTACTAGCTAGGCTAAGCATGGCATAGATAGTAACTTAACTTAGAAATTTCCTAGCAATTCTACAACTACTTAGGATTTCCCAACATGGCATTTGGCAAAATAGTAACATGCAAGACTTAGCAAAATATTTCTAATGCTTGAATAAAAATATAGGGATAGAATTATTCATGACGTACCACTTGCCTTGGTAGTTGGGAGAGTAGCACTCTTCACAATCACAATCACTAGCACCAAAGTCTACACAAGAATGGTAGCATAAAATTACACACAATTCATATACAAACATAAATATATGCATGCATGCAAAATGCTAAGTGATGATTTTTAAAACCCAACCAAGCAAGTGCATAGTACTGAATCATAACCAAGTTAAAAACTTGCTAAACCAAGTTTATTTTACACTAAAACAATTTCCTAAACAATTCCTATACTCAAAATAGTCCTAAACAAGTTTCTGCAAATAAAGTCATTTTAACAGAAGCTAAACACTAAACACATTGCATGAACAGAAAGGGCTTGTCTCCCTGATTCCAACGGTATAAAATTTGCTAAAATCTAACGTGGGAATCAAAAATTACAAGCAAATCAAATTTGGATACAAATCTGATTTCAAATTCTGTTTTAATTCAAACCCTAGCCACGCGTCTTAATCTTACTGGCGCGTACCGGTTCGCGTTGGATCACGCACGCGAGCCGTAGGATCTAAGTGGCGATGCATGGTTCAGATCAAAACGTAACGCTTCGCTAAGTGGTTCTATCGCACGCGTTGGATCTAGATCCAACGGCTCTTGATCAAACGACCAAGGTCTGGCGGCGCGCGGCGCGCGGCGACGGTGAGCGGCGGAGCGCTCTGTCCGTGGCGGTGTCGGCGTTCTAGGTCGCCCGGGGAGGAAAGAGTGTGCTCACCAGAATCGCAGGGTCGAGGCGAAGCTCAACGTGGAGGTGGCTTGGCAAGGGGTGCACGGCAGGGGCTGCTGGAGCTCGTCGGAGTCGTGCACGGCGTCGAGAGGTTGCAGACGATGTAGTTGCCGAGGTTTCGCGTCGCCCTAGCACGAACCAGATGGATTAGGAGACGTGCAAAACAGTGGCGAACATCCTCGTATGCATGAGGGGGCAAGGGGCGCGCTCTGCTTACCGTAATTGGTCGTCGGAGTTGAGCGGCGGCTCGGTCAGTTGCGGGCACGAACGGGGACGGCGTCCTGGGTCACGAGCAGGCAAGCGAAAAGTATCAGGAGATGCACAAGATCACGCTGGGCACGATAGTTTGAACCAGAGAAAGGGGGGCGGTCGAAGCTCACCGGAATCAGTCGCTGGAGGTCGTCGGTGCTGCGGGGTTTCGAGGTCAAATGCGCGCAGCCTGGTGGCAGAGTGAGCGAGGAAAGTGGGGGGAAATGACCGCGGCGGCGAGGGGTTTAAGTAGCCAGAAGCGGGGCGAGGATTGTGCGCTGAATCAATGGAATTTAAGCGAGTTTTAATCACGGCGTCACTGCACGGTGGTAACGGCAGAGCGGTGTCTACGCGCGAGAAATTGGGGAAGACGACGCTGACGTGGAGAGGGCCCGCTCGTCAGCGAACAGAACAGAGGGGAGTGGGGTCTGGGTGTCAGCGGCTTGATGGGTGCGTCCGCGGGTGCGAGAGAGAGAGAGAGAGAGGGGAGCCGGGTGGGCTAGCTGGGCCGGTTTTGCTGTTGGGCTAGAATAGGAGCGTCAGCCTTTTTCTTTTTTTTATTCCTTTTCTATTTCTGAATTGATTTTCAGGAATGTTTTCAAATGATTTCAAAAGCTATTTGAATTCAAGTCTTTTTGGGATTTTTGTAGTGTGCAACAGTCACAAAACTTGGCATAAAACCATGTGGTCACTTTGAGTTGGCTTGGTCATTTTTGGAAAAAACAAAATAACAGGGACATTGCACTTGGTTTGCAAATGTTTGAAAATGGTTTTTGAAACCACTTCTATTTGGTAAAATTTTGTTCTAACTCCACACTCAAACCAATCAACAAGGGAGACAAACAATCTAGGTTTAAAACATTCAAGCTCTCAAATGGGGATGGGCATTTGATTCAAGTTTGCTCACATAAAATGATAGCACTATGTGCTTCTATTTTCTTGAAATGAGTTTGAAATTGATCTTAATTGTATATGCATGCATGAATGATATGCAATCTTTGAAATCATGATTTTTAGGGATGTTACAAATCTAACCCCCTTAAGGTGAATCTCGCCCTCGAGATTCGGATTGGCTAGCAAATAGGTGAGGGTGGTCTTTCCGAAGATCATCTTCTCTTTCCCATGTTGCTTCCTCTTCGGAATGATGATTTCACTGCACTTTGCAAAACTTGATAGTCTTAGTCCTTGTGACTCTTTCTGCAGTCTCAAGAATTTTGATAGGTTTCTCTTCATAAGTGAGATCACTTTCTAGCTGAACCTCCTCCAAAGGTATAGTATCCTTCAAAGAAGTTTCTTCCATTTCTGGATGACATTTCTTAAGCTGACTCACATGAAACACATTATGGACAGCTGATAGAGATTCTGGCAGTTCAATTTCATAGGCAACTTCTCCTTTGCGACTCAGAATCTTGAACGGTCCAACATATCTGGGTGCCAATTTTCCTTTGACTCCGAATCTTTTCACTGCACGAAGTGGTGACACTCTAAGATAGGCTCTATCACCAACTTCGTAGGTGAATTCTCTACGCTTAGGATCTGCGTAGCTTTTCTGTCGGGACTATGCTATCTTCAACCTGTCCTTAACCAACTTGACCTTCTCTTCGGCTTCTTTGATAAGATCCGGCCCGAATGAACTTCTTTCTCCCACACCATTCCATAACAATGGGGTGGTACACTTTCTTCTGTAGAGAAACTCAAATGGTGCCATCTCAATGCTGGCTTGATAGTTGTTGTTATAAGAAAATTCTGCGTAAGGCAGACTTTCGTCCCAACTAGCTCCATAGTCTAAGGCACACGCCCTCAACATGTCTTCAAGAATTTGATTAGTTCTTCCTGTTTGTCCATCGGTTTGAGGATGAAAAGCGGAACTGAATTCCAACCTCGTTCCCAATGACTCATGTAGCTGTCTCCAAAAATGGGAAGTGAATTGAGTTCCCCTATCAGACACAATACTCTTGGGCGCTCCATGTAGACATACAATTCTACTAATGTAGATTTTGGCTAACTTAGCACTTGTATAGGTTGTCTTTACGGGTATGAAATGAGCCACTTTAGTTAGGCGATCCACTACTACCCATATGGAATCATATCATGACCTGGTCTTTGGTAATCCGGTAATGAAATCCATACCAATCTTGTCCCACTTCCAATCAGGAATAGGTAATGGTTGAAGCAAACCTGCTGGTTTTTGATGCTCCGCTTTCACTCTACTACACACATCACACAAAGCAATATGTTCGGCGATGTCCTTCTTGAGATTATTCCACCAAAATCTTTCTTTCATGTCCATGTACATTTTGGTGTTACCCGGATGAATGGAATACGGAGAGTTATGTGCTTCTTGCAAAATCAGTTTCCGTAGTTCCGGATCTTGTGGAACACAGATACGTTTCCCATGCCATAAAGTACCCTGTTCGTCTTCATGGAACCCTTTGGCTTTTCCTTTGCCAATCTTTTCTTTAATCTCTTCGATTTCTTTATCAATCTTCTGGGCTTCTTTGATCTTGTCCAACAAAGTGGGTTGAACATCCAAAGACATGAGATGTCCTTTAGGCACAATCTCCAATCTGAGTTTTCTAAACTGAGTGCACAGATCATCTGGCAATTCTCCTTTGGTAAGGCCATTGTAAGATCCCTCCTTTGTAAAGGAAAAGGATCCCTGTGATTGCAATGCTAGTCCCTGGATCATTGCTAGCATCCACAGTTTAAGATGAAGTACACAGATACAAAGGTCATTTATTACATTCATTCCAGAGATAAAACATAGTCTTTTACAACTCAGGGCCATAGGCCTAATACAAGAGTTTTTGGAATAAGTAAATAAACATAAGTCTTCATCTTCATGTGCCATAGGCAAGCATGTTGAGTGTAGACTCATGACTCCTAATCATCATCGGAGTAACCTGCAACATCACAAGTTACAGCCACAGTGGGTCAATACTTTGGAATAGTATTGGCAAGTGATACCTTAGTAAATTTTATGTGGACTATATTACTATATGCATTTTGGCTAAGTGTAGCTTGGCTTGCTTTGCTCAAAATAGGTTTTTCCTATTAGTTGAAATCTCTAAGTTTTTCTTTGTCAAAAACTTTCCCAAGAAACCACCAATAGACATTGGGGTCTTTCACCCTTGTTCACCCACAAGTTTTACTTAGAAGTTAGAGTGATGAGATTCTTGTAGCTTCCATGTCTTGATGCTCAAGTTGTCCATTGCCATGGACTTGGCTAAGTACTTAGATTTTCCATCTGTAGAGGTTGTGCACTTTCCCCACCAGACTTGGTTTCCCAAGACAGGACCTTTCAGAAGCCTTTCCTTAGCCAAATGGACGCGCTCCAACCTATCATTCCCACTACCACCAACTATCCAAAAGGCTAAGTTCTAGCAACCTATATGATCAAGGCAGAGCCCATATTGCCAAGTGGTTGCACTAGAAGCTTCTCAACACTTGGCCTCCAAATCCCTTTGTGCCTGGGTGGCATACCACAAGTGTGATACACAAGGTAAACCATGTCCATGGGCCTCGTGTAACCACTCAACCAAAAACCACCATTCAAGTCCCATTCCACCCAGGAAGTTCATTGACTTAGTTGTTTTATTAAGAAAAAGATAAGTCCAAAAGACTTAGAAATATTTTCATCATAGCATGTATATACTTTACCAACCCTTGTTTGCTACTAGCTAGGCTAAGCATGGCATAGTATCTTAACTTAGGAAATTTCCTAGCAATTCTACTATTCTACAACTACTTAGGATTTCCCAACATAGCATTTGGCAAAATAGTAACAACATGCAAGACTAGCAAAATATTTCTAATGCTTGAAAACATAGGGATGGAAATATCATGAAGTACCACTTGCCTTGGTAATGGGGAGAGCAGCACTCTTCACAATCACAGTCACTAGCAAAATCTACACAAAATTTGTAGCACACAATTACATACAATTCATATACAACCAAAAATATGAATGCATGCATGCAAGAAAATGCTAAGTGATGATTTTGAAAACTCCACCAAGCAAGTGCATGAAACAGAAACATAACCAAGTCAAAAAGTTTGCTAACTAAACTTATTTAGCACCAAAACAATTTACTAAACAAATCCTATACTCAAAATGGTCCTAAATATGTTTCTGCATACAAAGTCATTTTAACAGAAACTTTTTGTTAAACACATTGCAGATTCAGAAAGGGCTTGTTTCACTGATTCCAACGGTATAAAATTTGCAAAAATCTAACGTGGGAATCAAAAGTTATAGCCATTTGAAATTTGGATCTAAATCTGATTTGAATTCTGTTTTTGAATCTAACCCTAGCCACGCGTCGTGTTTCTATTGGCGCGTACCAGTTCGGCCGGATCAAGCTCTGCTGGCCGTAGGATCTAAGTGAGATCTGGCGGCTCAGATGCGCGCTTACCTCTTCGCTCACTTCTAATCTCAACCGCGGGATCTGCATCTAACGCTCCTAATCAATCTGACCAAACACGAGCGGCGCTAGCGGCGGCAACTGGCGGCGGCGCGTCTGACAGCGGCGGTGCTGGCGCTCTAGGTCGTGCGGGAGTGGCGGAAGTAGCTTACCAGATCCACGGTGGCGTGCTGAAGCTCGACGTGGCGTTGGTTTGCGAAGGGGCGCGCTGGCACGGTCTCAGGGGCTCGTCGGAGTTGCGGGTGGCGTCGGTCGCTTGCAGACGTGGTCACTGGCGAGGTTTGGCGTCGCCCTACCACGAACCAGAGGGGTCAGAGGGTGCACAAGACGCAGGAGGACAAACTCACGTGAAGGAGGGGGCAAGGGGCGCTCGGGTTTTACCTTAATTGGTCGCCGGAGGTTTCGGTCGAGGACGGAGACGACGACCTGGGTCACGAGCAGGCAAAAGTAAGGCGTCAGCGTATGCGCAAGATCAAGCTGGGCATCCTCGTTTGAACCAGAGAGAGGGGGACGGTCGAGGCTCACCGGAATTGGACGCCGGAGTCGTCGGTACCGCGGGGCTTCGAGAGCAAATGCGCGCAGCCTGGTGGCGGAGTGAGCGAGGGGAGTGGGGGGAAATGCTCGCGGTGCAGAGGGGATTTTATAGGCCCAGGCGCGACAGGAAACGCCTGCGGCATAATGGCTAATTACGCCGCGCCATTACCGGCCTTGACAGCAGCGGCGACGTGGTCGCGGGCGCGGTTTGGGGAAGACGGGGTGACGCGGAGAGGGCCCGCTCGTCAGCGAAACGCGCGAAGAGGAGGTGGGGTCTGGTCGTCAGCGGCTGTGTGGGTGCGTTGGCGCGTGCGAGAGAGAGAGAAATGGCCCGGGTGGGCTAGTTGGGCCTGTTCTGAAGCTGGGCTGGAATCCTGGCGCCGACCCTTTTCTATTTTTTTCTCCTTTTTCTTTTTCTGATTCAATTTTCTGAATTGATTTTCAAATGAATTCAAGTTCCATTTGAATTCAAAACTTCTTGGGATTTTTGCAGTGAGCAGTAGTCTCAAATATAGGCATAAAATCATGTGGTTGCTTTGCAAAGGCTTGGTCAAGCTTGGAGATCAAAATAACAGAGACTTGGCACTTGGTTTGCAAAATTTGAGAAATGGTTTTTGAAATTATTTCCAATTTGTAAAATTTGGTTCAAACCACACTTAATCCTTTCTATGAGGAAGACAAACAAGCTAGGTTTAAAATCATTTCATACTTTCAAATGGTGATGGCCATTTGATTTAAATCTGCTCACATAAAATCATAGCACTATGTGCTTCTGTTTTCCTGAAATGAGTTTGAAATTGATCTCAAATCTATATGCATGCATGAATGATATGTAACTTTGAAATTATGATTTTTTGAAATTCTCAATGAACCTTCTGTAGTAACCTGCTAAGCCAAGGAAACTACGAACTTCTTTCACGGACTTGGGAGATTCCCATTCAGTCACAGCTGAAACCTTAGCAGGATCAACTGCTACACCATCCTTCGTCATAACGTGACCAAGAAAACCAACTTCCTCCAACCAGAACTCACACTTTCTGAATTTGGCATAAAGTTTATGCTCTCTCAACTTCTCAAGTATCAAACGCAAGTGTCCTTCATGTTCTTCTTTGCTCTTGGAGTAGACTAAGATGTCATCGATGAAAACGACAACAAACTTGTCAAGAAATTCCATGAACACCTTGTTCATCATATTGATGAAGTATGTTGGAGCATTGGTCAAGCCAAAAGGCATTACGGTATACTCATACAATCCATACCTTGTGGTGAACGCTGTTTTAGGTATGTCTTGTTCTCTTATCTTGAGTTGAAAATAGCCTGACCTTAGATCAATCTTTGAGAACACACATGCTCCTTCAAGCTGATCAAACAAGTCATTGATTCTAGGCAAAGGATATTTGTTCTTGATAGTTACCTCATTGAGTGAACGGTAATCTATGCATAACCTTTGGCTTCTATCTTTCTTCTCCACGAACAACACTGGGACTCCCCAAGATGAAGAACTTGGTTGAATAAATCCTTTCTGCAACTGTTCTCCAAGTTGTTTCTTGAGTTCTTTCAGTTCATCCACTAACATTTTATAAGGTCTTTTTGCTATTGGTCCAGACCCTGGTACCAAATCTATCAGAAACTCCACATCTCTATCTGGTGGCATTCCCGGTAGTTCTTCCGGAAACACATCCGGATACTCACTCACAATTGGCACACTGTCCATGCTAACCCCCTTAAGAGAATTTAGCTTACTTCCTTTAGATTCAAAGTTGGACTTGAATTTAATCCGCTTTCTTTCCGGGGTTGTGAGTGCAACAGTACAATTAGCACAATCTAATACTCCTTCATACTTAGCCATCCAATCCATTCCCAATATTACGTCCAGTCCTTGGGAATCTAGGATTATCAGACTCACTGGAAACTTATGTTTTCCAAACTCTATTACTAGATCCCGGTATCCAAGACTTACTATCATATCTCCACCCGGAGAACTAACTTTTATTGGACACCCAATGTTTTCAGTTGGAAACCCATTTCTATCAACAAATGCTTTTGATATGAATGAATGCGATGCTCCAGTATCAAAAAGAACAAATGCTGGAATAGAATTGAGTCTAAACTTACCAGCAACAGCATCAGGCTCCTCATAGACCTCCTCCACACTGATGTGGTTCACCTGTCCTTTCTGGAAAGGATTGGGCTTGATAGGTCCTTCAACTTTCTTTTCAGGGCACTCATTTGCATAGTGCCCCATCTTCTTGCATTTGAAGCATTCAACAGGCTGAATTCCACTTCCACTTCCATTACCACTGTGGTGGCTCTTATGTCCACTCTTGTGGTTCTTGTACTTGTCATTGTCATGACTGCGATGGTGCTTGTTGTCATGACGGTTGTGGTTGTGGTGCTTGTTGAATTTCCCATGCTTGTGGGATCCTGAGCTTCCGCTGTCATCATAGTGAGATCGTTTGTGAGACGACCCCGAGTTGTGCTTGTCGGAGTGCTTTATCTTTCTACTCTCGACTTGTTTCATTTTGTTCTCCAATATTGCAGCTTTGTCACAGAGCGACTGATAAGTGGGAACATATGCCACAGCCAATTGCAGATTCAGCTCATCATTCAAGCCTTCAAGAAATTTTTCCTTTCTCTTGGCATCAGTGTCAACTTCATTCGGTGCATAACGCGCCAGATTGTTGAACTCCTCAATGTATTCAGCCACGCTGCGGTGGCGCTGCTTCAGATTGTGGAACTCTTTCTTTTTCAGACTCATCACTCCTGATGAGATATGAGCAGTGCGAAAGCCATCCTCAAAGATAGCCCATGTCACTTCATCTATGGGAGTGGTGATCTGGAAGTTGTCCCACCAAGTGGCGGCTGGCCCTTCCAGCAGATGTGCTGCAAATCTGACTTTTTCAGCATCCGTACAGCCCACGGTTACTAAGTCCTTGATTACAAAACGTAGCCAATCGTTGGCCACCATGGGATCAGTCGTCCCTGAGAACTTAGCTGGCCTCAATCTCAAGAACCTGGTGAGCATATCAAAGCCCGGAGGGTTGTTGTTGTTGTTGTTATTGTTGTTGTTGTTATTGTTTTGGTTCTGGATGAATGTTGTCATCATCTGCATCAGTTGTGTTTGAGCAGTCATCATTTGCTGCATTTCTGGAGTGATGTTGTTGTTGTTGTTGGGGTTGGGGTTTGCACGACGGGGAGGCATCTCTGGTTTGTTCAAATAGAGGTAAGAATGAGATACCCATAGATGCTTTCATGCACATTACATCACATAAGCAAACACATAGCATGCAACACAAAGATAAAAGTTCAACAACAAGATAACAAGTTCACAAAGTCAAACACACAAGTAGCAAGCCATCCACATGTCGGATGGTCCAATAACAAGTTCTCAAATAACAAGTATGATAACAAAAGATAAACGAGTAGTCAAGTCTACTCATCGCATCTATCTCCTCCTCGAAAAAGGTAAGACCTGCGTTCTCCATCGCGGCCTTGTTCTCCTCGATAGTAGTGGTCAAGGACTCTATCTTGGCCTTGAGAGCCCTCTTCTGGGAACGAAGCCTCTCTATCACCGACTGCTGCTGCTCTAGCTCGAAGTCCTTGGACTGCAGTTCTTCAGTCATGTCCCAGATCTTCTTGTTCCTATCCTGTGTTGGAGATATGCCCAAGAAGCAATAATAAAGTGGTTATTATCATATCTTCATACTTATGATAAATGTTTACATACCATGCTATAATTGTATTAACCGGAAACATTAATACTTGTGTGATTTGTAAACATAAAAGAGTCCCTAGTAAAGCCTCTTGTTAAACTAGCTTGTTGGTTAATATATGATCATGGTTTCCTGATCATGAACATAGAGATGTTATTAACAACAGGGTCATATCATTAGGAGAATGATGTGATGGACATACTCCTATAGTTAAGCGTAGCATAAAGATCAAGTCATTTAATATAGTTCATTTGCTATAAGCTTTCTGATACATAGTAACCTAATTCCTTCGACCATGAGATCATGCATATCACCTTTACCGGAAGGATGCTTTGATGACATCAAACACCACACCGTAACAGGGTGGCTATAAAGGTGGCATTAAGTGTTCGGAAAGTATTGGTTGAGACACATGGATCAAGAGTGGGATTTGTCCATCCATATGACGGATAGATATACTCTGGGCCCTCTCGGTGGAATGTCATCCAATTATCTTGCAAGCATGTGACTAGCTCACAAGGGATCACATACCACGGGAACGAGAAAAGAGTACTTATCAGTAACGAGGTTGAACTAGGTATGCAGAGATACCGACGATCATAACCTCGGATAAGTAAACTATCGTGAGACAAAGGGAAATTGGTATCGTATGTAAGTGGTTCATTCGATCGCAAAGTAATCGTAGAAATATGTGGGAGCCATATGAATTTCCAGATTCCTCTATTGGTTATTGTTCAGAGAAGTGTCTCGATCATGTCCGCATAATTCACGAACCGTAGGGAGACACACTTAAGGATTCGATGTTGTTGAGTAGTTATGGAATGATGAGTAAGAGACCGAATGTTGTTCGGAGTCTCGGATGGGATCCGGGATATCACGAGGAGATCCGGAATGGTCCGGAGAATAAGATTCATATAAGGAATGTCCTGTTTCGGAGTTGGGGAATGATTCCGGTGTTTTCATCGGGAATGTTCTAGAAGGTTCCGGAATGTCCGGCACTCCGGAGGGGAAGGGTACATGAATGTGCCATTGCAAGTTGGAATGATTACATCATGTACTAGGTGTCATCGCTGTACAAAATAAAGGGTTTAATCAAATCCTAGTTTGAAAAGTCAAACGCCAATTTGAAAAGTCAAACGGCTATTTTGGAAAGTGGAGAAGAAGTGGGAAACCGAGTTGAGTTCCTCCTCCACCATCGGCCCACTAGGGATCCGAGTTGGGGAGGGACTCCCTCCCCTTGGCCGGCGCCTCCCTCCACCTATATAAGGAGGGGCAGGGCTCCCCTCCTAGACACACAAGTTGCCTCCCTCTAAACCTAAACCCTAGCCACAGCCCAGGGATTTCTCCCAAGCCGCCGAGTTAGAGCTTCTAATTGCCCTAGCCGTTGGTTTGGCCCCTTCTAATTGGTGTGTCTAAACCCTAGATCACCAAGGCTCTCTCATAGTCCACCATACTCGCTCCGGCTTAAGGCGAAGCCCTGCGAGATCTCCCCTCTACTTCCGGTACCACGCCGTCGTGCTGCCGGAATCACGAGGAGAGTGCTACAACCTTTGCTGCCTGCTTGAACAAGGGAGAGGAAGGTCTTCGTCGAGTACCGAACGTGTGACCGACTGCGGAAGCGCTGCCGGAACGCAGCGCCGGAAGGATCGTCTACGCGATCTTGAGATCGGCAAGTGTACGACTACATCACCCACGAGAATCTGCTCTCGTTAACCGCTTTGGAATCTTCGAGGGTGAGTTCCTCTATCGACTCGTTGCTACAATCTAGTAGATAGATCTTGGCTTGTTTGTGTGCATGCGGTAGAAATTTTTTGTTTTCCATGCTACGAACCCCTACAGTGGTATCAGAGCCGTGTCTATATGTAGATCTGTTGCACGAGTAGAACACAATGGTCATTGTGGGCGTTGATGCTTTTGTTATCGATTGCTTATTGTGTACTTTGCATCTTGCGGGATGGTGGGATGAAGCGGCCCGGGCTAACATTACATGGCATCGTTCATGAGACTTGCTCCACGCTTGACATGCAACTTGTATTGCATAAGTGGCTTTGCGGGTGCCTGTTTCTCCCAACATAGTTAAGATTCAATTTACAACGGGTGATTGACAATACTAGTATCAATGTTGTGGTTCTTGTTCGTAAGTTAAAACGACACTTATTGAAAGCCCCAAACCACGTAAAACATGCAAAGAAAATTAGAGGCGTCTAACTTTGTTTTGCAGGGGTGTGCTGTGATGTGATATGGCCATGATTGTGATTATATATGATGTATGCAATGTTCCTTATTGTAAGTTGGCAACCGGCAGGAGCCATATGGTTGTCTTTAAATTCTGTTAAGACCCGCTTGTCTGTTCAAAGTAGTTGTAATAGTTGAAGCTGGTGGACGACAACCATGGAGCGGCGTCATTGACCTTGATGCAATGCCGGTGATGATGGAGATCATGTTCGTGCTTGAAGATGGAGATCGGAAGCACAAGAAGAAAGGCCATATCATATCACATATTATGAATTGCATGTGATGTTAATCCTTTTATGCATCTTTTATTGCTTAGTTCACGACGGTAGCATTATAAGATGATCCCTCAAGCACACAATTTCAAGTTTTAAAGTGTTCATCCTTAGTAAGCACCGTTGCTAAAGCTCGTTGTTTTGAAGCACCACGTGATGATCGGGTGTGTTAGATTCTGCGAGTGTATACAACGTGAGCAAGCCAGATTTGCTCATGCGGAAGCTAAGGTTGATCTTGACGAGCCTAGCATGTACAGACATGGTCTCGGAACACGGATCACCGAAAGGTAAAGCATGAGTCATATAGTAGATATGATGAACATGTTGATTGTTCGCCATTGAAGCTACATCAACTCTCGTGATGATCGGTTTTGATGTGGTGGATTTGGTTCGTGTGATCACTAAAACAATGTGAGGGATATTGTTTTGAGTGGGAGTTCAACGGCAATATGATTAAAAGTTTAACACTATTTATCATAAATTAAATCAAAGTGAATTTGCATAGTTGTTGTAGTCATTGGCATCCGTTTACCACCTTACGCTTAGTTATAATTGAGATGATAGAACTATAGAATTCTGGTTCGTTACTTTACGAATTGGTATCGTATTGTTTTGAAGTGTTAATCTAAAGTTTAAAAGTCCTATTGCAAACTTTCAGTAAGTTCCGGTTACTCCATGAAGTTTAATAATTGGTATTAAAACAAGAGTGAAAATTCCAAGAGTTAGTGTATGAGTATCATGTTTGTTTCCATGATTCTTGATATTCAAAGGATTGTCTTAATATCAAGGTTATCTAGGATCTGAAAGAGTTGTTTCAGAAACCATGATGTGTGGAAGATATTGTAACACCCTCATGGATCGACCCTATGCAAGTTTCAGCGCTTCCCGCCAAAACCCGCATAGAAACGATTCAAAGGTGCCCACCAGGCACTTTCGTGCGGGTGGAAAACGAAGTAATAACGTTACACAACAGTCCTCGATGGGACCCACAGAACAGATATATATACAACAGCGACTCAATGAGTCAAGAATACAGATATACAGTACAAAGATCCAAATCACCTTGAAAATGATAGAGCGTCCGACTATGGACAAGATGCAAATGGGGCTAAGAGCCCTGAAGAATAACCAATGGCGTCCATAACCCTGCCCAGGCCAAGCCGGAAGGGTAACCCTGCTAACGACGTCGATCTCAAACCTGCTTAAACAAAAGGGGTGCCGACAAAGGGCAAAGGGAAAAGAGGAGCGTCAGTACTGAGGCCAGTACACGGCGAGGCTAGAATTCGGCGGTCCTCGCCTACATAGGTATGGTGGACTGGAGCGGCAGCGCAGCATGCACTAAACAACCTATAGAGACTCGATACAACTAGCGGCTATTAGAGAGGGGTAAGAAATACCTATTCGGATCCAACCTGAAACTATCACCAAGCACACCCATCCTGGTATTTCCCCCTCGAGACCAAACGAGGAAGTCAACCGAGGAACTCACCCAGTTGGCCGTTTTATTTATTCAGTTATCGTTGCAGCAATTACTAGTCAGGTATAGATAATCATCCTGATAAAATAAGCAGTGGGTCGTTTTAGTTAATCATTCCGTTGTAGTTGCAACACTTACTAGTCAGATACAATTAGCATGAGATATCCCAAACCCAGCAGTTGTTGGTACTTTTATTTAGCCATTCCGTTGTAGTTGCAATACTTACTAGTCAGGTGCAATGGTCGCAAGTGACAACCCAAACAAGCAATTGTTGGCAGTTTTATTTAGCCATTCCATTATAGTGAAGCTGATTACTAGTCATTATAAAGTCAAGTTTATAGCACTACTTTAGTTATAGTTGTCTATGATCGAGATACTGTGCTCCAAGTCGTCCATAACCGCGGACACGGCTTTCAGAAAGTTTTACCCTGTAGGGGTGCACAAATAGCAACACACACTCGATCAACCTCGGAAAAACCAAATCAAAACCCAACGAGGCTTTCACGACAAAGCAATCACAGGATTCAGAAATATTTCAGGGGGCCACCCCATTGAGTACACCTGCAACGAAGCTAGCTGACTTCGAGACGGACTCAAGGTTTGCGTCAATGGCTGTAAACGACTGGGAACCCAAAACTGGGCTTGTCGATACCGCGAAAACACTCCGCTTTCCTAAACAGTACAGTGTGCTCCTCGCACAATCGTAATAAAGCAGTAAACCATGGCATAAGTACAGGATAGTAAATAAAACCTCAAACTAGTTTGTGGCCCCAAGAAATAAGAATGAATCAAGCTCTGGCTCAGGGGGGTCCCATAATCCTCCCGGATGTGGATAGCGCGAATATTCAAGGAACAGGTATCAAGTACTCGGGGTCCTACGGGACACAAGTGGACGGTTAACAACCAAATAACATCTATTGCCCACCTGTGCCTCTGCTTACCTACTTCGATTTTAGTTGTTAAACAGTAATTGAATTAAACGATAATTAAAGCCATGATCATCTCCAACAATAAACACACGGCAATACTCCAACAACTGTGGTTCTTGACGACACGCAACAGCACTTGAGCAAGCGACTACGACGCGCAAGTCCAACTATCTACCAAACAACAGGTAATAGGATGTGTCCAAGGCAATATAAGGCTGCAAGGGATAACACGGGTACGAAAACTAGAGCAACGCAACACAGATAGCAATAGATCAACAGGAGGGAATAAATACTATAAAAGTAAGATAGGTAGAAAGGGGGAGATGCTCGCCTGAAAACATTGTCGAAGGTTCACCCGAAGATCGAGGCGAAGCTCACATCAACTCAACGGCCTTATCCGCGAAGAAGCAAAACACTAGCACAAACACCGGATGCACTATTTAATACTACGGCAAAAGATCGGGCATGATGCATGTATGATGTATGACATGGCAAAGGTGCGATGCAATTAGGCCAGATTAAGCGGAACCGGGGTCCCGACAATTAATTAAACGGTTCAAGTTATTTTGAACCCCCGCAATTTAAATGTTGTCTTAACATGGCAAGATATATCATCGGTTCGCTACACAAATTTAAATGGGGCCAACATAAGACTAGATTTGCCCGCATATGGGCCCCGTATTTAATTATGAGGTGAATCGGCATAAGACCCCCAACCCACATGACAATATGTATGCAAGCATGGCAATTTAATATGCAACAATTTATATAGCTGGCATTTATAAAATAGGGGCTCGGGAAAAGGGGTCACACATTGGGGTTCGGCGAACTTGGTTCCGGGGTTCGGGGTTCGGCAGGGTTCGGGGTTCGGTCTCAGGGTTCAGGGTTCGACGGGATCGGATACAAGATGGAGAACTTGTCGTGACGTGCCGGAGATCTTGGGTCCAAGCGGTCGATCTTGCCGTCGCGAAGATCTTGTCGGGCCCGTGTATCGGGTTGGTCTTGGCGTCCGGGGTGAAGAACTTGGCGTCCCCGAGGAAGTACTTGGCTTATCCGCGTGGACGACCTTGGCGTCCGAGAGACGATCTTGTCGCATCCGCGGCCTTCGGGTACGGGTTCTCCGGGCTCCCATGTAGGAGATCTTGTCGTCGCGTCGAAGAACTCGGGTTCGGGGTCGGTTGTCGGTGGACTACTTGATGTTTCCCTTAGAAGATCTTCGGGTTCGGGTAGCAGATCTCGGTGTTCCGTGACGAAGGTCTCGATGGTTCCGTCTTCGTTTGTCGATGTCGGACTTGGGTGAATCGGTTACCGGGGTCTCGAGGTTCGACGAGTTCGGACTTGTCGGGGAGCATCCGTGTACAAGGCACTTGTCAGGGTGAAGTCAGACTTGCTGGTTATGTTCTGCAGGGGCATGTCCCAAGCGTATATTTACCAAAACCTTGCGGGACCGGCGGTGTCCGCGGAGAGGCCGACGGAGAGGCGGCGTGCAGGGGCCGGCGGAGGAGACAGGGGCACGCGGGGCATGCTGCTGCATAGGGACGAGGCCGAGCGGACGGTGGCGGGGCACGAGCGGCAGCAGCTCGCGGAGGGAGGGGCGCCGGCGACGAGGAGCTCGGGGTGGCGCCCGGCGCGTTGGCGGCGAGGCAGAGGGGCGTGCCGGCGCAAAAGTGGGGGAGGCCGGCGGCTCGGCGGACAGAGGTCGGGGAGGCCGGCGGCGCGACCAGGCCGGAGCAGGGCGAGAGGGGCGGCGACCGGGGCAGGACGGCGGCGAGGCCGGGCAACGGGAAGAGGGTCGGGGGCGGCTCGATGGGCGACGGCGGTAGAGGCCGGGGCCGGCGGAGGAGAGAGAGGGAGGGGAGAGCGGGCAGGGCGCGGCGGCGGGGAACTCGACGGCCGGAGCTCGGGCGGCGGCGGTCGTCAGGGTGGAGGTGGCGTGCATGCGGAGCCAGGGGGTGGCGGCGGCGGCAGTTGCCGAAGGGGAGGAAGGAGGAGGCGAGGCGATGGTGAGGGAGCGGGGCACGGCGCGGCTCGGTGCGGAGATCGGCGGGAGGAGGCGCAGCCGGAGTCGGGGGATCCTGGGCGGCGGCGAGGTCGGCCCTGGGCGGAGCGGCCATAGAGAAGAACGGGGGAGGGAGAACGCGGGGGTTGGGGACGCGGGCCGCGCGGGCGGGTCAGGGAAGTGGGACCAGGGGGTGGGGTCGGCTGGGGAGTGGGGTCAGGGTGGCCATGTGTGTGTGTGCTGCGTGTGTGTGAGGCAGGTGGAGAGAGGGAGAGAGTTGGGGGGAGGAGGTGAGGTGGCAGAGTTTGGTTGGATGGGGGTTGGGGCAGGGTGACGTGGCATTCAGTGATTGGAGGGGGTGAGGTGGAGGGGCTGGGTAGATTAGGATTAGGTAGTTTTAGGATTTTGGGCAGGCTGATTGGTGAGGTGGCTGAGCTGAGGATGAGGTGGAGGGACGGTGAGGTGGCGAGCTGGGGTTGGTGGGTAGACTAGGCTTGGGTAGATTAGAGATTTTTGGGTCGGCTGATTTATTCTGGGGGTGGCCGACTGGGTCGGTTCGGCCCGGTTCGGCTGCCCCCTAAAAATAATTAAATATTTTACTTATTTAAAACAGGGCTTTTTCAAACCGCTGGCCGACAAAACAAAATAATCCGGAGACCCGGGTTTTGCGTTTGAACAAAGATGGGGCGTTTAGAAAACAAAAATAGGTTTTGCGAAAATAGTTTTATGCAAGCAAATACAAGATGATGACGATGCTCAAATGCAATGTGGCCTGATGACATGAGCATGCGGTCATGACGATGCAATGCACAAAAACAACGCGAATTTCTAGTAGTGGTTTTGCGGGGCGCCACAGATATTGTGATATCTGAAACGAAGTTTTGGTTGCAACATGATAGAGTATAATATGGCAAAAGTCATGTTCTCATATTTGATGAGAATTTTCAAAAGGTTGGAGACACTAGTTGTCCTAATCCTCCAAAAGGTTTTGGAGAGCAAATTATACTCGCGATTCATCGTTACAAGATAAAAGTAGCTTGATCATGGATAAATCCATGATGAGGGTGAATATTTGATGTAGGTAAAATGTTTACTACACCAAGAGATTACTAAAGAAAGGAATTTGAAAGAACACCAAACATTTGATAATGGTGATCTACTTCAAAGTGCAAGTCCAAAGACATTGGTATTTAACTATACACGCTTTGGACTATGTGTCATATGTATGACTCCACTATTGATGTTGATAGATTCTGTGGCATCCCGCAAAACCACTACTAGAAAATCGCGTTGTTTTTGTGCATTGCATCATCATGACCGCATGCTCATGTCATCATGCCACATTGCATTTGAGCATCGTCATCATCTTGCATTTGATCGCATAAAACTATTTTTGAAAAGCCTGGTTTTGTTTTCTAAACACCCCGTCTTTTATTCAAACGCCAAACCCGGGTCTCCGGATTATTTTGTTTTGGCTGCTATCGGTTTGCAAACGGCCCGTTTAAAACAAATAAAATGTTTAACGGGCCGAACCGACCCGAACGACCACCCCCAGAACCAAAAACGGTTCACCTAACTAGCCCCCTCCAAATCCTAAAGCTACCAACCTATCTACCCACCCCTCTGGCCACCTCACCCCACCCAATCCCCACCTGACACCTCACCCTCTCCCTCTCCCTAACCAACCCCATGCCGCCACTTGGCCTCTCTCCCTCTCTCTCCTCTCAACCCTGCCCAACACACTCTCACACACACACGCGGCCACACACACACCACACCACACGCGGCCACCACCCAGCCTCACCCCTCTCCCCACCCCACCAGCCGACAGTCCCCACCTCCCCGCCTGGGCCCCACCTGTCCTCTGGCCCACCCCCACCAGCCACCATCCCCGCGCCTCCCTCTCTCTCTCCCTTCCCCCGCGCGCGACGCCCCACCCCTGTCTTCTTCCTCCCGTCTGCCCCGCCCCGCCTCTGCGCTCTCCGCGCGCAACCTCCCTCCGCCGGCGCGCGCCCCGCTCCCTCTGCAGCGGCACCGCCGGTCGCCTCGCCTCCTCCCGCGCCCGGCACCCCGACGAGCTCCCCGCCTCCGTCCGCCGCCGCCAGGGCTGGGCCCTCCCTCCCCGAGCCGCCTCCGCCTCGTCGGTCCCCGCCAGCGACCGCGGCCCCCGCGTGTACGCCACCGCCGGCCCGCGCTCCGGCCGCCGCCCTTCCTCCTTCCCGGCGCCGTCCTCCTCTGCCCCGCCGAGCTCCACCCTCCGCGTGCGCCGCCCTTCCTCCCTCCGGCGCCACCAGCGACCTCCGCGTCGACCGCCGCAAGCCCGCCCTCGCCCCGAGGCAGAGCCGCCGGCGTTGCGCCCCCGCCGCGGCCTTCCTCCGTCGGTCAACCCCGCCGCCCCACCTCCGTCCCTCCTCCTCCGCCCGTTGCCCTGCACCACCGCCCTCTGCCGTGCTCGCCGGCCCGCCTCCGCGGCCCCCTCGCCGCCTCCCGTCGCCCCCCTCAAGCTCCCCCGGCCCCGCCGCGTCTCCCTCCTCCTCGAAGCTCCGCCCCGCCGGCCTCGCGTGCGAGCTCAGGCCGCCCTCCCCGTCGCCAGGGAGCCGCCTGACTCCTCCCTCTTTCTGTGTCCTCCTCCCTGCTGCGTTTCCCCGAGTTCGTCGCCTCCCGCGCCGGCCTCGGCCCTTCCTCCCGCGCACGTGTTTGCGTCCCCGCTGTAAGATGCCGTGAGAAGATGTGGTGAGGTTTATTCAGCTGCTCAAGACCCTCCCGTTGGACAAGATCTACCTCACGAAACCCGTAAGACCCCGGTGTCGAACCCGAAGACTCGCCAACAAGGGCCGTCCCTACCCCAAGATCTACCACACGGACGCGGAGAAAACCTCGAACGCCAAGATCTTCACCTCGGGACACCGGGAACTTCCCCTAAACGCCAAGATCGCCATGGAACGACAAGTACTTCGCCTCGGACATCGAGACCCTGAACGACGAGTACTCCATCCCGGATGCGATGCTCGAGAACACGGACGGTAAGGACGCCGACGCCGAACGCCAAGTTCTTCGCCCGAACGCCAAGACCGACCCGACTCGAGGACTCGACAAGATCTGCGCAACGACAAGATCGGCACCGACCAGGGCGGACCCGCTACGCCCCGACGCCGAACCAAGTCCTGCTTCCGGAACGCCAAGTTCTACCTCAGTTGCCCGAGAACGTTCCGTCGAACCCTGAGCCCCTGTCGAACCCCGAGACCCGACCCCGAACCCCTCGGAGCCAAGTCCGTCGAGACCCCTCAATGTGTGACCTCTTATCCGAGAACCCTATTTTATAATATATAATAACAACTTGTTGCATATTGAATTGTCATACTCGCATGCATATCGTGTGGTTTGGGGGCCTTATGCCGATTCACCTAATAATTAAATATGGGGCCCATATGCGGGCAAACCTAGCCTTATATTGGCCTCATTTAAATTTGTGTAGCGAACCCGGTGCTATCTCCTGCCATGTTAAGACAACATTTAATTGCGGGGTAGCTAAAACAACATGAACCACCTAATTAAATGTTGGGACCCTGGTTCCGCTTAACATGACCTAATCGCATTGCATCGCATTTTTGCCTTGCCATACATCATACATGCATCATGCCCGATCTTTTGCCGTAGTATTAAATATTGCATCCGGTGTTTCTTCTAGTGGTTTGCTTCTTCGCGGATAAGGCCGTTGAGTTGATGTGAGCTTCGCCCCGATCTTCGGTTGAACCTTCGACAATGTTTTCAGGCGAGCATCCCCCCCTTTCTACCTATTACTTTTATAGTATTTATTTCCCTCCTGTTGATCTTTGCTATCTGTGTTGCGATGCTCTAGTTTTCGTACCCGTGATATCCCTTGCAGCCATATATAGCCTTGGACACATCCTATTACCTGTTGTTTGGTAGATAGTTGGACCCGCGCGTCGTAGTCGCTTGTTCAAGTGTTGTGGCGTGTCGTCAAGTACCACAGTTGTTGGAGAAGTGCCGCATGTCCAATGCTGGAGATGATCATGGTCTTACTTATTGTTCACTTTAATTCCTGTTTAACAACTAAAATTGAATTAAGCAGAGGCATCGGTGGGTGATAGATAATATTTGGTTTCCGACCGCCCACTTGTGTCCCGTAGGACCCCGAGTTCTTGACACCTGTTCCGAGTTCGAGCGCGCTAACCACAGGTGGGGAGATATGGGCCCCCCATTGATTATTACCTGATTTCAAAGTATTGTACTGGGGGCCACAAACTAGTTTGAGGTTTTATTACTACCCTGTACCTATGCCATGCTTTACTTCTTTTTTTACGATTGTGCGACAGATAGCACCTGTACTGTTTAGGATCGGGACACGTTTTCGCGGTGTCGACAGTCCCCGTTTGGGGATTTGCTGTCGTTCACAGCCGTCTACCCAAACCCTAAGTCCGTCTCGGAGACCGGCCGACTTCGTTGCGGGTGTCGACTTGGTGGGGTGGCCCCCATGTACTTGCTTTGGGTCTGGGAACGTCGTGACTTAGGCCCCGTCGACATACCGATGGGTGTATGTTAACTGATCTGGCAAAATGGGTCGAAGTGCCTGTGGATACTTTGGTGCACCCCTGCAGGGTTAAATATTTTCGAGAAGCCGTGTCCGCGGTTATGGACGACTTGGAGCACAGTGCTTGATCATAGACAACTATAACTAAAGTTTACTGTTATAAATTGACTTGTATCCGATTTGACTAGTAATTAGCTTCACTACAACGGAATGGCTAAATAAAAGTACCAACAACTGCTGGGTTTTGGGTTATCTCATGCTAATTGTATTTGACTAGTAAGTGTCGCAACTACAACGGAATGGTTAACTAAAATGGCCCACTGCTTATTTTATCAGAATGATTATCTATACCTGACTAGTAATTGCTGCAACGATAACTGAATAAATAAAAATGCCAACGGTGTGAGTTCCTCGGTTGACTTCCTCGATTGGTCTCGAGGGGGAAACGCCAGGATGGGTTTGTTTGGTGGTAGTATCAGGTTGGTTCCGAATAGGTATTTCTTCTCCCTCTCTGATTGCCGCCAGTTGTATCGAGTCTCTATAGGTTGTTTAGTGCATGCTGCCGCTGCCGCTTCAGTCCACCATACCTGTGTAGGCGAGGACCGCCGAATTCTAGTCTCGCCGTGTACTGGCCTCAGTACTGACGCTCCTCTTTTTCCTTTGCCCTTTGTCGGCACCCCTTTTGTTTAAGCAGGTTTTGAGATCAACGTCGTTAGCAGGGTTACCCTTCCGGCTTGGCCTGGGCAGGGTTATGGACGCCATTGGTTATTCTTCAGGGCTCTTAGCCCCATTTGCATCTTGTCCGTAGTCGGACGCTGTATCATTTTCAAGGTGATTTGGATCTTTGTACATTATATCTGTATTCTTGACTCATGGAGTCGTGTTGTATATATCTGTTCTGTGGGTCCCATCGAGGACTGTTGTGTAATGTTATTACTTCGTTTTCCACCCGCACGAAAGTGCCTGGTGGGCACCTTTGAATCGTTTCTATGCGGGTTTGGCGGGTTTCGCTAAAACTTGCATAGGGCCGATTCTGAGGGTGTTACAGATTCTTTCAAACTGAAAAGGAAATACTGAAAGAGAATCTCATAAGTATGTGGCAGAAAAGAAAAGACTAGAATTGTTCAGCTTAAGTATATAGATGATATACATGTTATGGCTATATTATTTGCTTCTTAAACAAGGTGGTTCTTAAGTATTTGATACTGAATTTTTTGGTGTGAATCGTCATACGAAACAACAGAATTCATGAACTACAATGGCCTAAGTAACTAGCAAAAGAATATGTGATGATGTTCATCGAGAACAAATAAAGGGTTATTGTGTTGCTCGTTAAACATCAAAGCTTGCCTTCAAGATTTGTTTTATCAGGTATTATGAGAACAAAAGGGTTGTTCAAATAATTGACGTAATCCATAAAAGACGGATGATTTACAAATCTCATTGGATAAATCACATCCATAAAACTAGTACTAAAAATGTCGAAAGACAAATTGATTGGAAGATCACTTAGGAAGTGACATCGCCGTTTAAATTATAATGGAAAGAAAACATGAAGAAACTCCATGTGTATGGAATTTTGGAGTCTTTTGATTTTTGATCAAATGACGCTTGTGAAGCTTTCCTAGAGATAATTAAAACTTCGTTCATAGGCCAAAAGGTAACGAAAGACTAGCTTATTGGAACTTGTACATATTGTTGTACAAAGTCCATTATGTGTAGTCAACAGCGATGGATTTCAACTTCATATGCTTTCTCCGAAAATTTGAGTGAATATATGAATATTTACTTAATAAGGATGAAGTATGAAACATTTGAAAAAAGTTCAAAGTCTTTCAAGATGAAGTGCAAAATCATTGTAATAAGAATATAAATAGTTTATGATAAAGATCATAAAGGAAGATATTTGAGTTACAAGTCTAGCATAATACCTAAGATTTAAGGAATCGTTCTGTGGATTTGCATTTCCCGAAACACCATAAGAGTATGGAGCGTTCGAGATATAAAATTAAAACCTTGTTTGACATGGTAAGATCAAAGGTGTAATTCATAAAACTGCCATTATATTTTAAAGATTAAAAGCTTTAGAGACTACCGTTTTCAACTGAAAAGAGCTCCATCATAATCCGCTGAAATGACACCATATAAAGTTATGGTTTGGGATAAAAACCCAAGTAGTCCTTTCTTAAACATTGGTATGCTATGCATAAGAAAGATGTTTGCAACCAAAGTCGGATGAACTTGTCTTTGTATTACTGTTAAGTATTCCTCCATAAACACCGGAGACAAAAGTGTTTGTCGCATAGAACGTCAAGTTTCTTTGAGAATGAATTTTTCGTGAAAAGATAAGTGGGAGGACAATAGAACTTTGATAAGGTTAAAGGAACCTTAGCTATATGTGCAAAGTTGCGCAGCGCCGAAAAGTGTTCCGGAGGCAGCAACAATGCTCATGGCTCACGTGCCTCAAAGGTTGTGGTTACGAAGGTCAAAGTTTCTATTGAAACAAGTAGGTCGGGTAAACAATCAAATACCAAGATTTGAGAGTTAAATCATTATTTGACAATAATGATCTGACTACATACAAAGAAGCGATGATGGGCCCTGACTCCGTCAAATGGCTTGAAGCCATAAAATCCTTGATAGTTCCATATACGAGAGATCAAGCTTTGAACTTGAAAGACCCTCTGAAAAGGTACAAGACCTTACAGTCGTATTTGGATCTATAAAAGAAATAAGACATGGATGTTTCACATCTATGAAATAGTCGACATGTTGGGAAAGTATTCACAACAATGTTCAAAGGTTGTATATGACAAGATTTGATCTTTCATAGCGATATTTAGTCTAGACGGATTAATGTAGCAACCACTACATATAATTTTGTTATATGGTAGTTGAATAAATAAAACAAGTTCTTCTAATATAATTGTTACCTAGGACGTGTGCATGACACGGTCCATAGGGTTTTGTTAATTCAAAGGATGCTAGATGCATATGCAAACTTCAATGGTTGAAGTAAGCATCGCGGAGTTGGAATCTTCACAATGATGAAATTGTTAAAAGAGTTTAAATTCATCAGAGACAATGAAGATGCTTGCGTTTGCAAGAAATTAAGTGGGAGCGCTAAGACATATTTCTAATACATTATGTGGAAGACATATTGTTGATTGGAAATGATGTATCTTTTATTAACACATATTAAGAATTTCATCTCGATGAAAGGCTTAGGCAAAACCCAAATATTTGGCATCAATAGACGCTAATATGGTTGTGCCAAAAGTACATAGATGATATATTGAATGAGTTCAATATAGAAACTACAAGAAAGGTTCTTGTTGCATAGAAAGGATTGAATGAGTTCAATATTGATGATATATTCAAGTGTATTGACACTTGGTAAGTGAAACAAAGATTCAAGTATAGATTGATACTTGATGTATGAGATCACAAAGAGTATTTATATGAATCATACTGTGATATGTACAAATCCAGATATGTCCTATGCTCTAAATGTTATGAGCATATACCAGAATGATTCATAAGATGATCATTGGAAATAGTAAGGATATTCTTATGATCTTTTGGAAGAACTAAGAGTATATTATTTGTAGAAGTGACAAATAGATGGTTAGTTCATTGTAAAAGTACTACATTGATACTGGTTTTGTCACAGAGTACAAATTAAGTTTATCTCAATCTAAACTAAGGGTGGCACAATATAATGGAAAGTGAGTTCCATAATGGATTTGGACGAGTTCCAAAGTTAAGACATTGTGACAGATACTACAACAAAAGGCTAAGTATATGACTGCTATTATACAGCAAAAGAGGGCATTTGAGTCAAGTAGTTTGTTATCAAACTAGGTATAGTTCACAGAAGGGATAATACTATGAAGATATATTGTACGACAATATTATCAACATGTTTTAGCCCCAAAGAACTAAAGGTCTCACCAAAGGACCAAATTTATACAAAGCCATCTCATTAGAGAATGAGTGATGCGTAGGGACGCAAAGACATGCAATTACACACGGACCTAGAAGTGTCAGATCCGGAGATCAGTTGACCACTAGCAATCGTGTACATACAACACCGTAAAGCCATAGGTGTTGAATACACAAAGGTTTGAAACTAGATTATTGACTCTAGTGCAAGTGGGAGACTGTTGGAGATATGCCCAAGAGGCAATAATAAAGTGGTTATTATCATATCTTCATACTTATTTTAAATGTTTACATACCATGCTATATTTGTATTAACCGGAAACATTAATACTTGTGTGATTTGTAAACATAAAAGAGTCCCTAGTAAAGCCTCTTGTTAAACTAGCTTGTTGGTTAATATATGATCATGGTTTCCTGATCATGAACATAGAGATGTTATTAACAACAGGGTCATATCATTAGGAGAATGATGTGATGGACATACTCCTATAGTTAAGCGTAGAATAAAGATCAAGTCATTTAATATAGTTCATTTGCTATAAGCTTTCTGATACATAGTAACCTAATTCATTCGACCATAAGATCATGCATATCACCTTTACCGGAAGGATTCTTTGATGACATCAAACACCACACCGTAACAGGGTGGCTATAAAGGTGGCATTAAGTGTTCGGAAAGTATTGGTTGAGACACATGGATCAAGAGTGGGATTTGTCCATCCATATGACGGATAGATATACTCTGGGCCCTTTTGGTGGAATGTCATCCAATTAGCTTGCAAGCATGTGGCTAGCTCACAAGGGATCACATACCACGGGAACGAGAAAAGAGTACTTATCAGTAACGAGGTTGAACTAGGTATGCAGAGATACCGACGATCATAACCTCGGATAAGTAAACTATCGTGAGACAAAGGGAAATTGGTATCGTATGTAAGTGGTTCATTCGATCGCAAAGTAATCGTAGAAATATGTGGGAGCCATATGAATTTCCAGATTCCTCTATTGGTTATTGTTCAGAGAAGTGTCTCGATCATGTCCGCATAATTCACGAACCGTAGGGAGACACACTTAAGGATTCGATGTTGTTGAGTAGTTATGGAATGATGAGTAAGAGACCGAATGTTGTTCGGAGTCTCGGATGGGATCCGGGATATCACGAGGATATCCGGAATGGTCCGGAGAATAAGATTCATATAAGGAAAGTCCTGTTTCAGAGTTGGGGAATGATTCCGGTGTTTTCATCGGGAATGTTCTAGAAGGTTCCAGAATGTCCGGCACTCCGGAGGGGAAGGGTACATGAATGTGTCATTGCAAGTTGGAATGATTACATCATGTACTAGGTGTCATCGCTGTACAAAATAAAGGGTTTAATCAAATCCTAGTTTGAAAAGTCAAACGCCAATTTGAAAAGTCAAACGGCTATTTTGGAAAGTGGAGAAGAAGTGGGAAACCGAGTTGGGGAGGAGTTCCTCCTCCACCACCGGCCCACTAGGGATCCGATTTGGGGAGGGACTCCCTCCCCTTGGCCGGCACCTCCCTCCACCTATATAAGGAGGGGCAGGGCTCCCCTCCTAGACACACAAGTTGCCTCCCTCTAAACCTAAACCCTAGCCACAGCCCAGGGATTTCTCCCAAGCCGCTGAGTTAGAGCTTATAATTGCCCTAGCCGCTGGTTTAGCCCCTTCTAATTGGTGTGTCTAAACCCTAGATCACCAAGGCTCTCTCATAGTCCACCATACTCGCTCCGGCTTAAGGCGAAGCCCTGCAAGATCTCCCCTCTACTTCCAGTACCACGCCGTTGTGCTGCCGGAATCGCGAGGAGAGTGCTACAACCTCCGCTGCCTGCTGGAACAAGGGAGAGGAAGGTCTTCGTCGAGTACCGAACGTGTGACCGACTGCGGAAGCGCTGCCGGAACGCAGCGCCGGAAGGATCGTCTACGCGATCTTGAGATCGGCAAGTGTACGACTACATCACCCACGAGAATCTGCTCTCGTTAACCGCTTTGGAATCTTCGAGGGTGAGTTCCTCTATCAACTCGTTGCTACAATCTAGTAGATAGATCTTGGCTTGTTTGTGTGCATGCGGTAGAAAATTTTTGTTTTCCATGCTACGAACCCCTACATCCTGGACACGCTTCTCCTGATTCTTGAAATTCCTGTCCTGGGTCTCGAACTTCGCCTCCATTTCCTTGACTATCTCGTCCTGCTGCGCGAAGAGCTTGTCCTTCTCGCGAAGCTGCACCTGGAGCTCATCGTTGCTGAGCATGACATTGGTCCTGTCCGTGTCCACGTGCCTAATGAGAGACTCTAAGTCCTGGAGGTACAAGCGTATCGGCTCTGCTGCGTCCCTCGAATCGTCCTCGAAGTCGATGGACTCTCCATCCTCATCACGTCTTCCGAAGACGTGTAAGTGGGTGCCTCTAACCTGTCGGGAGTGTCGCCCTAGCAGACGTCCTATCAGATCCTGCATCACTACCTCAAGGCCTCTCTCCTTGTCATCGTGCATAAGCTTGAATACGATGGCCTCCGTAGTAGGCTCTGTCTGGCGTCCGGGCTGGTTCACCTTGAAGCCCTAGAGGTCCTTCCTCTCGAACTTGGTGAGGGGATGCACCATGATGGTGGGAAGAGGGAGATTGAGCAAAGTGGTAAGCTCAACGATACGAGGACCAAAGCGGGTAACCTGGAACTCCTCAACAGTGCTGATGGTAATAGGCATCTATTTATAAGATAGAAAAGTTAGAACAACACAAATCAAGATAAAACAAACAACATAACATCACATACACATCTTTGGGAAACAAAACACACAAGTCATGCATACATGAAACCATTACATCAACCAAGGTTCAATCTTATTTTAAAGCAACATTTTGGAAAATAGGGCGATAGGTGGTGGTCCAACTAACGAAGTACGTTTACAATCCTATCTCATTGGATCTGTTGGTTAACACAATGTTTCTAGAAGCAATTAGCCTATCATGCTCACATGATTCCATCACTAAGTCTATAATGTCTCCTCTTAAGGTTTGGTTGGTAGCTTCCAACTCTTGGGTATGTTCCTTCTCTTTCCTTAGTTCATTTTGGAGGTTGAGCATTCTGCACTTGACTCTATCACCAAGTTCTTTGATGGTCTTCCAAGCTGCATCCCTTGCTGATTCAAAGAATGTAGGGTGCACCACTAAATTGGTGAACATGCAGAATCCTTTTTCCTGATGGTTGTCTTCCTTGTTTTTATACAATTGAAGTTGCACCCACCAGTATTCCACTCCTTCATCCATCACTGGAAAACCTTTGTACACAGCTGCACCTTGTATCTCTAATGAAACCATGAGGTCCTTGAGAGCCTTGGGAAATTCTGTCTCACACTCCAAAGTCATTGTCATGAGTGGTCCTTTCCTCACGGCTTCGTTGATGGAGTTCATCTACAAATAGAGATGAGAGAGAAGATTAGAAAAGTTTACGAGAAGAATAGACAAGTGTAGAAGTTGAAATTTTTTCCTTAGTGGTTTCCAATCCTAGGGTCATAATCCTACAGGCAACACAGTGCTCTGATACCATCTGTAAGATCCCTCCTTTGTAAAGGAAAAGGATCCCTGTGATTGCCATGCTAGTCCCTGGATCATTGCTAGCATCCACAGTTTAAGATGAAGTACACAGATACAAAGGTCATTTATTACATCCATTCCAGAGTTAAACATAGTCTTTACAACTCAAGGCCACAGGCCTTATACAAGAGTTTGATTAAGTAAATAAATATAAGTCTTCATATTCATGTGCCACAGGCAAACATGTTGAGTGTAGACTCATGACACCTAATCCTCATCAGAGTAACCTGCAACATCACAAGTTACAGCCACAGTGGGTCAATACTTTGGAATAGTATTGGCAAGTGATACCTTAGTAAAATTTAGGTGGACTACATTACTATATGCATTTTGGCTAAGTGTAGCTTGGTTTACTTTGCTCAAAATAGGTTTTTCCTATTAGTTGAAATCACTAAGTTTTTCTTTGTCAAAACTTTTCCCAAGAAACCATCAATAGACATTGAGGTCCTTCACCCTTGTTCGCCCACAAGTTTTTACTTAGAAGTTGGAGTGATGAGATTCTTGATGGCTTCCATGTCTTGATGCTCAAGTTGTCCATTGCCATGGACTTGGCTAAGTACTTAGATTTTTCCATCTGCAGAGGTTGTGCACTTTCCCCCACCAGACTTGGTTTCCCAAGACAGGACCTTTCAGAAGCCTTTCCTTAGACCAAATGGACGCGCTCCAACCTATCATTCCCACTACCACCAACTGTCCAAATGGCTAAGTTCTAGCAACCTATGTGATCCAGGCAGAGCCCATATTGCCAAGTGGCTGCACTAGAAGCTTCTGAACACTTGGCCTCTAAAATCCCTTTGTTCCTGGGTGGCAATCCACAAGTGTGATACACAAGGTAAACCATAGCCATGGGCCTTGTGTAACCACTCAACCAAAAACCACCAAGCAATTACCATTCCACCCAGGTGATTCATTGACTTAGTTGTTTTATTAAGAAAAACATAAGTCCAAAGACTTAGAAATATTTTCGCCATAGCATGTATATTTTACCAACCCTTGTTTGCTACTAGCTAGGCTAAGCATGGCATAGATAGTAACTTAACTTAGAAATTTCCTAGCAATTCTACAACTACTTAGGATTTCCCAACATGGCATTTGGCAAAATAGTAACATGCAAGACTTAGCAAAATATTTCTAATGCTTGTATAAAAATATACGGATAGACATACTCATGAAGTACCACTTGCCTTGGTAGTTGGGAGAGTAGCACTCTTCACAATCACAATCACTAGCACCAAAGTCTACACAAGAATGGTAGCATAAAATTACACACAATTCATATACAAACATAAATATATGCATGCATGCAAAATGCTAAGTGATGATTTTTAAAACCCAACCAAGCAAGTGCATAGTACTGAATCATAACCAAGTTAAAAACTTGCTAAACCAAGTTTATTTTACACTAAAACAATTTCCTAAACAATTCCTATACTCAAAATAGTCCTAAACAAGTTTCTGCAAATAAAGTCATTTTAACAGAAGCTAAACACTAAACACATTGCATAAACAGAAAGGGCTTGTCTCCCTGATTCCAACGGTATAAAATTTGCTAAAATCTAATGTGGGAATCAAAAGTTACAAGCAAATCAAATTTGGATACAAATCTGATTTCAAATTCTGTTTTAATTCAAACCCTAGCCACGCGTCTTAATCTTACTGGCGCGTACCGGTTCGCGTTGGATCACGCACGCGAGCCGTAGGATCTAAGTGGTGATGCACGGTTCATATAAAAACGTAACGCTTCGCTAAGTGGTTCTATCGCACGCGTTGGATCTAGATCCAACGGCTCTTGATCAAACGACCAAGGTCTGGCGGCACGCGGCGACGGCGAGCGGCGGAGCGCTCTGTCCGTGGAGGTGCCGGCGTTCTAGGTCGCCCGGGGAGGAAAGAGTGTGCTCACCAGAATCGCAGGGTCGAGGCGAAGCTCAACGTGGAGGTGGCTTGGCAAGGGGCGCACGACAGGGGCTGCTGGAGCTCGTCGGAGTCGTGCACGGCGTCGGGAGGTTGTAGACGATGTAGTTGCCGAGGTTTCGCGTCGCCCTAGCACGAACCAGATGGATTAGGAGACGCGCAAAACAGTGGCGAACATCCTCGTATGCATGAGGGGGCAAGGGGCGCGCTCTGCTTACCGTAATTGGTCGCCGGAGTTGAGCGGCGGCTCGGTCAGTTGCGGGCACGAACGGGGACGGCGTCCTGGGTCACGAGCAGGCAAGCGGAAAGTATCAGGAGATGCACGAGATCACGCTGGGCACGATAGTTTGAACCAGAGAAATGGAGGCGGTCGAAGCTCACCGGAATCAGTCATCGGTGCTGCGGGGTTTCGAGGTCGAATGCGCGCAGCCTGGTGGCGGAGTGAGCGAGGAAAGTGGGGGGAAATGACCACGGCGGCGAGGGGTTTAAGTAGCCAGAAGCGGGGCGAGGATTGCGCGCTGAATCAATGGAATTTAAGCGAGTTTTAATCGCGGCATCACTGCACGGTGGTAACGGCGGAGCGGTGTCTGCACGCGAGAAATTGGGGAAGACGACGCTGACGTGGAGAGGGCCCGCTCGTCAGCGAACAGAACAGAGGGGAGTGGGGTCTGGGTGTCAGCGACTTGCTGGGTGCGTCCGCTGGTGCGAGAGAGAGAGAGAGAGAGAGAGAGAGAGAGAGAGAGAGAGAGAGAGAGAGAGAGAGAGAGAGAGAGAGAGAGAGAGAGAGGGGAGCCGGGTGGGCTAGCTGGGCCGGTTTTGCTGTTGGGCTAGAATAGGAGCGCCGGCCTTTTTCTTTTTCTTTATTCCTTTTCTATTTCTGAATTGATTTTCAGGAATGGTTTTTAAATGATTTCAAAAGCTATTTGAATTCAAATCTTTTTGGGATTTTTGTAGTGTGCAACAGTCACAAAACTTGGCATAAAACCATGTGGTCACTTTGAGTTGGCTTGGTCATTTTTGGAAAAAAACAAAATAACAGGGACATTGCACTTGGTTTGCAAATGTTTGAAAATGGTTTTTGAAACCACTTCTATTTGGTAAAATTTTGTTCTAACTCCACACTCAAACCAATCAACAAGGGAGACAAACAATCTAGGTTTAAAACATTCAAGCTCTCAAATGGGGATGGGCATTTGATTCAAGTTTGCTCACATAAAATGATAGCACTATGTGCTTCTGTTTTCTTGAAATGAGTTTGAAATTGATCTTAATTCTATATGCATGCATGAACGATATGCAATCTTTGAAATCATGATTTTTAGGGATGTTACAGCCGGGAAGAGCTTCAGATCCCCTCGATCTAGGGATGGAGATGGCGGTGGCTACAGACTGTTTCGTGGATATTTTATCAGGTGTTTAGGGTTTCTGCATCGGGGTGCTTTTATAGGCAAAGGGGCAAGGTCGGTGGGCGCCCCTGGCTCCATAGCCACCAGGTGTGGCCACCTCGTGGCCCCACTTCGGCTGCCCTTCGGACTCTGTGTTCCTTCTGGTAAAATATTGACTTTGTCTTTTGTCCCGTCCAATTCTAGTAATATTTCTTTACTAGCTTTTCTGAAACAAAAAACAATAGAAAATAGGAAACTGGCACTGCGGCATCTTGTCAATAGGTTAGTTCCGGAAAATGTATAAAAATACCTCAAAGTGTAGACAAAACATAAGAAATTTGATATAAAACAAGCATGGAGCATAAAAAATTATAGATACATTTACGACGTATCAATTATCTAGCCCCAGTTGACTCCAACGGCTTCATCTTGGGAGGGGCTACAAATACCCCTCCCTATCTTCAACCTGCATTCTCGCGAGTCTTCGAAAAAGCATAGTACTTTGTGATCCCCAAATTTGCAAGATCTACTTGTTCATCCATCGGAAGGCCTTGCTTTGGAGAATTGAAGGAGAAGGCCTTGATTTATATCATCATCAAAGCGATCTTCAATTCTTTCTCATTATCTTGACGGTCCCTTTTATCTAGAGTTTCTTTTAAATTTCTAGATCTCGATTTCAATATTTGATAAACTTGATTTGTTGTGGCAGATTGTTGTCCTTTCGGGAGCTGCCTCCAATTCAGTTGTGGTTGTGTGTCCCGATCTCGTTGTAAAGGCGTTGCTTTCCGCCTCAAAGGGTATCGTATAATGGAAAGGTGGATTAGGCCACTTGTGGCGATATCCATCAGAGAACAAGGTGATGCCTTTCGTGGTGTGGTGGTCTTAGTACCGCCCACCCTCCAACGTAGATGTACTTCCCCTAAAAATTAAGGAACTGCGATAAAACAAATCTTGTGTCTCTACGTGCTCCACTCTCGATTACCTCTACCCTTTTACCGCTCTTTACTCGTTTAGTAGTTACGTTGTCGTATAGTTAAATTCACCATAGCCACATATCTAAATAATTTACCTTTGTCTCAGTCCTAATTTGAAAATAATTAAAATTTGGAGTAGCACCTATTCAGCCTCCCCCTCTAGGTGTCCATACAATCCCATTTCAAGCGCCTCGTTCCATCCTGCAACTCTTTAGCAGAGGGGTCTTATTTTCAAACAAAACAAGAGTAAGAATCAAATACTTAGAAAACTGCATAAGTGTTTCATGGAAACATTTATAACTTGTATATCAAATATACATACCTTATCCATTGAAGACATTCCCTGCGATGGGCTCGACCTTAGTGGTCCTTAGGTTGGCTATGAAATCATGAAAGGTATACGATATCCCTCTCACGATATAGCCAGTGACGACATCTTTTTAACTGGGAGGAAGCAAGCACAACACCCCATGTATTGTGTAACATCCCAAAAATACTAAACTTGGATCATCAATCTCTAATCTTCAAAATTAGGGTTAACAAAAACTTTTCTAAATAAAAATATGAAAGCATGCATGTGTGTATGCATTCCAATTTGGATTATTTTGAATTGCCTTGTTTATGTGTTTCTTTGCTTGTAAAAGGATTCTTAGGTGAAATAAACATCATCTAAACAATTCCCAAACTTTTCCCAAAGGCAAATAAATCAAAACAAACAAAATGAGTGAATGGTCATTTTGACCAATTTAACTCCCATGCCTACTTTGGTTGTCTCAAACTTTCAGAACTTAATAGAAACTTGTTTGGATCTTTGCACCCCTTGATAGTACTCATAACAAAGTATCAAGGCCCACTTTGTGATCATCCAGAAACATTCAAATGCATAGTTTAAAGGACAGTTTAAAATTGAATCTATATCATATGGGAAGATACCACTTTTTCAAAAAACCACTCAAACAAGCTCAACTTTCAAAACCCAAGCATCTGCAGACTCACCAGCACCAACCTAGCACACACACCAAAAATCTTTTCAAAATTCAAAACTTGACTTCATGCGGCCATTTCATCAAACACCTTACAGATACAAATCAAACAAAATCTAAACACTATTTGGAGCGGTGATTTGAGCCTAACTTGTTCCCTCTCTGGACACCACTAGCCTTAGTAGATCATCTAACAACCTAAACTAATCTCTAGCACTACTGTAAGCTAGCCATTGTCATCAATAGTGAGCAGGCCGAGTGCACCCCTGCCACCCACATATCGACAGCAAGCTAGGAGAAGCACCAAGCCTAGCCAACATGTCTGGGAGCAAGCTAACACCCCACCGCCACTCCCTGTCCAGCGCTTGAACCTTGCCAGCCCCTGGACCACACGCACAGACCATGCCAAACTCGCCAGCAACCATGCCGAGAGCGTGCCCCGTGACGCCCACAGAACACACGCCGCCCTCACTGCGTGCATACGTGATCACCACCGTCCCAGCAACCCCGCAGACACGCTCGTTCGCCGCCGCGCGGACCACACACGATCTGCGCCATAAAAACTTCCGTCGGGCACGCGCAGAGCACCGCCGCGTTCCGACCAATCCGCACTGCCCCACGCCTCGCCACCATGTCGTTGAGCTTCGCCAGGGATCACAACACCGCCCCCTACCGTCGCCCACGCCGATAGCCCTCTGTGCCGTCGACCACGACGATCTCACCTTGCGCCCGTCGGTCCCCTCTCACCACTATAAATAGAGGCTTCCCCTGCTCGATTTCTTCACACCATTCCACTCCCCTCTCACCCAGAACCACCCCGCCTTAGTCCCGGAGCAAGGCGAGAAGCTCATCGCCAGAATTTCACCGGAGCAGGCCGCCTCTGGAGAAGAAGGGAGCCAGCGATTGGAGCCGCCCCAGGAGAAGCTTCCGGTACCAGGAGGTTCGCCGTCATCGACTTCATCGTTCGCCCGCATCGTCGACCCTCGCCTGAGCCCCGGTGATCCCCCGACGACCCCCACCTGCCGCGTTAGGTTTCTGTCTCGCTGGCGCGGCCCGACGTGGATGATGAACCAGGGTCGTTAGATTAGAACAAGATCCCACGGCTCACATTGCCCCGTACTGCTTCGCACCCCCTCGTATCACTGACAAGTGGGGACAGAAACTTAACCAGCCCGCGTCAGCGCTGTGCTTAGCAGGCCGGCGCATTAGCAGTTCCCGCGCAGCCCAGTCATTTGAATTTGGATTTTTCCATTTTCATTCAAACATAGTTCTATACCTAGTTTAAAAAATCAACCCAGCTCGATTCACTGAACCAAATTGACTGAAACAAATTTTGTTAGAAAGGTCTGGAAATGCTGAATCCAAGCCCGTTGGATTCGAATCATTTGAATCTATAGATTAACCTTGGTAAAAATAACAAAGCAGAAGCTTTTCTGCATTCAAACATTTTTCGAATTTAAACTATAATAGCTTTTGAGTTGATTCCAACTCTCAAAAATCACATTTGATCATACCTTTCAGAATATATAAAAACATTTGGGTTTACTTACAGAAATAATGTTCAATTAATGAAAGAATGCCACATAGGCATTTCTAGTCACTTTATTTAAGTAGAATAAAAGGTTAAACCTTATTAAACGGTGACACCACTTTAAATCACATTCCCATGGACTAAAATATGTGGTGATGACATGTGTCAACATGATCCCATGTTTGGTTTGGAGAATATTAAATCTTAAGTAGTTTTTCAATGAGTAGAAATTACTTTTCTAAAAATAAAAGGATTTAAACCAAGCTTTAATCTTGTAATGTTAGTGATGATGCTAGATCATCTATAGGACCCTTTTGTGTGATGATTGAAATTATTTAAGTATTGTTTGGTGATTGTGTACCTCGTATTTATTCATAGACGCTAGTAACGACAAAGGATATGAGGAGGAAGGAGGATACTACGAAGAACAAGCCAAGGAGAACTTCAACCACTGCTCTACACAAGGAAAGCTGATACTATACCTATGCAAGCCAATACTTGCAAGCTAACACTTGCAATTTAGCAAGCCTATACTGATAATGATGCAAGCCTAATACCACTAGTTGATTGTGCAAGCACATACCTGCTTGTTACCATGCCAACTATATGCCTTAAGCATATATGATCTTAACCACTTGATAAACCAATCCTAGTTTTACTTACAAGCTTTATACTTTATTTTCTTTATCAAAACTATTACTTAGAGCTTACTTAAGTGAATTGTAGATACTAGAAAGATAATTGAAGGTTGCATAAAGAGCACAAAATGTGGCCTAAGCTAGATCATCTTTATGTCATCCTAAGGCATGAGATGGAACTTAGTTAAACTCCACTAGTTTACCACCCCTCATTAGTACTTACCCCCACTTGTAGATGTTAGTGCTAAGCATAAAACTTGATCAACTTAGATGGGAATACTTGGTGGAAAAATGGTTATGAAAACCTTGGAATGATGGATCATTCTATTGAGATGTTTTGGACATGTGTTTCCGAACACCAGAGGATTTATGGTGATGAAAATGTTGAGGCATGATCCTTAGCCCTTTATAAAACTGATGGTTGTCTGGATGCGATACCAGTCCAATTTTACCGTACAACCACAATACCCGAGAATTGGGTAGGGCTTGACTGGAAACTTATATACCTTAGTATTAGTTTCCTCACGGCCAAGGTCTGAGCTGAGGCTACCTTGTGAAGATTGCCCACCTGTGCAGTACCCAAGATGACAGTTGGCCATGGTTGGGAGGCCAAACTCACAGAATAGGTGCTTATACTAGGGTGTGTAATTGAAAAGTTAGGATTGATTATCCGCATACTGAGTATGGTGAATTTAGGATTTGTTACTGACGGATGTATCGAATGTTGTGGTGAAAGTGTACAATCTCTGCAGAGTGTCAAACTATTCGAATAGCCGTGTCCGCGGTTATGGATAGTTGGAGTGGCCATACTGTTCCCCCGTCAGATGTTTTCAAAATGACTTGTGAAATGGATTGAGAATTTTGACTTGACCACAACAGAATTGTGATATGAGACACAAGTTCCCACTTAGGTGTTATAAAACTTCAACTAGCTTTCTTCATTTCTAAACTTAGTAGAGGTAAATCTGGATTTTGCAAAACAACCCTAGAGCTTAGTGTCCTATTCCAAAAAAAACCCTTCACTTGTTAGTATTAGTTTGCGAGTACTTAAAGAGTACTCATGGCTTTGTCCCTGGCTATTCCCGTGGCCAGACTATGAAGAGGAGTACCTGGAAGATGGACCTAGGAAGGTTATGACAACTAGGATCATCTCCCATCGTCAGCATTGCCTGTTACCCCGAAGCTGGAGCTTCGCCTATGCTACCGTTATTATTATGTATTTCCGCTGCTTGAGTTGTATTAAGAACTGGATCATGAGATCCTTATTTGTGTAAGACCTTATGTATGGCTTGTAATGGATGATGTACTGTGGTATCCAATTCTGTTATGTCTCGCAAAAATGGTAATCCTGGGATTGTGATGTATGGCATAACAGGCATCTGGGATTAAAAATCTGGGTGTTGACAAGTTTGTATCAGATCCATCCTGACCATAGGAGACCCTAGTTAGACTGGACGTTTGGAATCAAAAACTTAGTTTCATTACCAAAGAAAGCAAATATTTACAAAAACTTATTCCCATTCTTATCACTTTGATTCTTTCATAAAAATTCATGTCCCTCAAAAACTCTTGCAAAATACATAAAATTTGACACACTTGATCACTCTACTAACTTACTCATCTTATATACTTTTTGATGGACGTGAAGTACAGAAAGTTATACCAGTTGGGGAATGGAGGAGACCTTATCTTTGAGAGGGATTTGGACCAGCTTTTGGAACTTCTGGAGCGTCCGCACCCCGAGTTCTTCGCAGCTCAGCTCAATGATCAAGGAGGAGGAGATCTGCAGTGGCTAATTGTTGCAAGTCTCCGAGGAAAGATTGAACCTCCCACCACTGAGGGAATGCAGTTTACCTTAAGAGAGAACAACTGGCTCGATGGACTTGCCAGGGCCATGCAGGAAGCTCTTGCCCGTCTGTGTGGGCAGAGTATCAATCAGATCAAGGGTACCCACTTTGAGTTTTGCCCAAGGCGTGATGCTAATGGACAACCACTGGAAGCCCCATACCACCACGAACTGAAGACCCAATTGGACCACCTTAGCTTCATGTTGTACGATCGTCAGCAGGAGTTGCATAATTGTCGTGACTACTCCAACCACAAGTCCTCCATCATCAAGACGAAGAATCAGACCATTGCCATGTTAGCAAAGGATCGCAAGTCTCGCCGCCATCAGCTCGACAAGAAGGAGCGCATCATTGCCCGTCTTCGCCACCGTATCTCGTCTTTGGAGGAGACCATCCACGAGAGAGACATGTAGTTCGAAGAAAGGGAGAATGCTGGAGAGGATCTTCATGGAGACCCCTACTCCTATCTCAGCGATGATGATGATTTTCTGGAGGATCAGGCTATGGATTTCTTCACCGATGAGGATGATTACGCCTTCATCAATGACGATGAGGATGATGAGGATGACGACTACACCGACTCCGAGGAGTAGTAGCACTTGAGCACTAGCGTAGTGAGTAGTATTCGGTCCCACTGTATCGTAGTTTCCAGAATGGTTCTTAAACCCATCTGTTTACCTTGTTGTGGTGTGTGTTTGTATCGGGTGCTATGAATGAATGAATGAAAAGCAAGTTGCTAGAAAAATATGAGTCAAACTTTAAAAACTTTTCAAAGTCCCAAAACGTTAGAAATTTCCCTCTTTTCTCATGATCTATCTCAATCTTCAGATGCCACGCGGAGGAAGTGGTTCATCCCCGGACCCAATGTTGCAGATCCTGCGAATGTTGGTTTCTGACCACGAAGCTGAAAGAGCGGAACGTCAAGCCAACCTAGACACCCTTCAACAGATAGCTCAGCTAGCCCACAACAATCAAGGCCACGGAAACCAGGACAACCATGGATCTAAGCTCAAGAATTTCCAGAACACCAACCCACCTATTTTCACTAAGTCGGAAGAGCCCTTAGACGCTGATGATTGGCTGCAAACCATGGAAAATAACCTAGAAGTCGCCAGAGTGGAAGCCAACGAGAAAGTTCTGTTCGCCACCCACTATCTAGCCGGAGATGCCAGAGCATGGTGGAACAATGTTCGTGCCATGACCCACTAGACGATAGGGGCATCACTAGACAGGACAGATGATGACCTGGGAGGAATTCAAGGTCAAGTTCAGCAGAACCCATGTGCCACCAGGTTTGATCAAGAGGATGAGAGGTGAATTCAGAGAACTGAAGCAAGGAAGGATGACCGTAGTAGAATACCGTGACAAATTCTTGTCATTAGCTAGGTATGCCCCAGGTGAGATCGACACTGAAGCCAAGAAGAAAGAAAGATTCTTGAATGGTCTGCACGATGAGATGCAGACGGTGTTAGTCAATATCCCCTTTGCTGATATTGAAGCCCTTGTCGACTCTGCTATCCAGATGGAAGGAAAGATCAACCAAGCCAATGAGAACCGCAAGCATCGCATGATGAATCAACCAGGAACCCATCAGACCCCAAAGTATCGCCCAAACCCATCTCCAGGATTTGTCCCGAGAACCAACAGACCTCCAATGAACCGTCCGACCTATCCCAACCGTGGAAACCCAAGGCCCGGAGGAAATCACAACAACCCCGGCAACTCTAGCAATGTCAACAGTGCCCCACCTAAGTTCAACAAGAACAATGCTACCGCCAACACCAACACTGCCCCGAGGACTGGAAGCAATGATGTGCCTGTTGCAGCAAAGGACAAGTCGCAAGTGACTTGTTATGACCATGGAAATAAGGGTCACCACTCCAACGAGTGCCCCAACAAGAAGAATGCCGCAGCCCCCAATGAAAATGCCCCAGCTTAGCAGCAGCGTCGTGTTCAACCAGGAAGAAGGTTTGCCCCAGGGAATTCACTCAACCGCAACGGCCGTCTTTTTCTCATGCATGCTGAAGAAGCGCAGGAAGCGCCAGACGTCGTGCTGGGTATGTTTTCTGTTAATTCAGTACTTGCAAGAGTGTTGTTTGATTCGGGTGCATCGCATTCATTTGTCACCGAATAATTTGCCTGCACTAGTAAGATTCAACCCACAAAACTGAAGCATGTTATGATCGTCCAAATTCCTGGTTCAACCACCAAAGCTAGGCAAATTTGCAAAGCCGTCCCTATCTGAATCCATGGCATAGATTTTTATGCTAACCTGATAGTACTCGGAACTAAAGGTTTGGAAGTAGTACTAGGAATGGATTGGATGTCCAAACATAAAGGATTGATTGACTATGCCAAGAAAGCCATAACCATGACCAGTACAGCCGGAATATCAGTCGAGCATATATCTGAAACCTTACCTCGTCAATTCAAGTGCAACAAGAGTATAACCCAACCTACCATTGACCAAGTCCGGATAGTCTGTGAATACCCCGATGTATTTCCAGATGTTTTGCCCGGTATGCCCCCAGATCGGGATATCGAGTTTATCATCGAACTAATCCCCAGAACAGGACCCATAGCCCAGAGACCCAATAGTATGAACCCGTCGAAACTAGCAGAACTGAAGAAGAAACTGGATTCCATGTTGGAAATTGGATTGATTCAACCAAGTGCATCACCATGGAGATCACCTGTTTTGTTTGTGGACAAGAAGGATGGAGGTAACCGTTTGTGTACGGATTATCGGAAGTTGAATGATGTCACCATCAAGAAAAAATACCCGTTGCCCAAGATAGAAGATTTGTTTGATCAGTTGACCGGTGCCAAAGTGTTTTATAAGATTGATCTTAGGACTGGCTATCATCAACTCAAAATTCGTGCAGAGGATATTCCAAAGACTGCCTTTACCACCAGATATGGATTATACGAGTATACCGTTATGTCTTTTGGATTAACCAATGCCCCCGCTTATTTCATAAATCTCATGAATAAGATTTTTATGGACTTCCTGGATAGGTTTGTCGTTGTTTTTATCGATGACATTCTGATTTATTCCAAATCGGAAGAAGAACATGAGCTACACCTAAGGACCATTCTTGGAACCCTTAGAGAGCATCAGCTGTATGCCAAGTTTAGCAAATCTGAATTCTGGTTACAGGAGGTAGGATTCCTCGGTCACATTGTATCAGCCAGAGGAATTGCCGTTGACCCTACAAAGGTGAAAGATGTCGAAGATTGGCAAGCCCCAACCACCCAAACCCAAGTTCGTGCATTTATCGGATTGGCGGGATATTACCGCAAGTTCGTAGAAGGATTGTAACATCCCTAAATTCATATTCCAAAACTCATTCATATCATCCATGCATTCATCATCATTTAGGGTTTCAAAATCAAAACCATTTCAGAAAAACAGAAACTTGATGCTATGAGCAAATTTAATTCGAATGGCCCTCACCCTTTGAAACTTGAATGTTTAGGAACTTGTTTGCTTGCCTCCATTGTTGGAAAGTTTAGGTGTAAAAGTTTGACCAAAGTTTTCAACTTGGAAATAAATTCAAAACCCTATTTTTAAACATTTGCAAACCAGAGGTAAAGTCTCTGATTGTTTTAAGTCCAAGCTTGACCAAGCCCTTGCAGGGTAACCACATGGTCAAATAACTGATTTTTGAAACCACAGTACCCTGCAAAAATTCCCAGAATTGTTTGAATTCAAAAAGGATTTGAATTCATATCTAAATCATTCTTGAAAACCAAAATAGAAAAAGGAAAGGAATAAACAAAATAAAAAGGCCGCGCGCCAGGTTTCTGGCCCAGCATCGAATCGAGCCCAACTAGCCCACCCGGGGGTTTTCCTTTTCTCTCTCATGCGCGAGCGCACGCACTCAGTCGCTGACAGCCAGACCCCACGCTCCCTCCGATTATTTCGCTGACCAGCGGGCCCCGTCCACGTAGCCCTCGTCCTCCCCAAACCGCGCCCGCGACCACGTCGCTGCTGCAGTCAAGTCCGGTAATGGCGCGGTGTAATTGACCATTAATCAGCAGGCGTTTCCTGTCACACCTGAGCCTATTTAACCCTCTCTGCCTCGCGAGCATTCTCCCCATTCACCTCGCTCACTCCGCTGCCAGGCTGCGCGCAATTGCCTTCGAAGCTCCGCAGAACCGAGAACTCCGGCGACCAAATACGGTGAGCCTCGACCACCCCTCCCTCTCTGGTTCAAACGAGGATGATCAGAATGTTCTTGCGCACCCTCTAATACTTTTATTTTGGCCGCTATGACCTAGGTTGTCATCTCCGTCCACAGCCGAAACCACCTGCGCCGCCGACAAACTTCGGCGACCAATTAAGGTAAATCCAGACCGCCCCTTGCCTCCTCCCTCACACGAGCCTGTTCGCCGGTGTCTTGCGCATGTACTGATGCCAGTCGTTCGTGCTAGGGCGACGCCAAACCTCGGCAAGGACCACGTCTGCAAGCTACTGTCCCCGCCCGTAACTCCGACGAGCTCCAGAGACCGTCTCCGCGCGCCCCTTCGCAAGCCAGCACCACGTCGAGCTTCAGCACGCCACTGCGATTCCGGTAAGCATCTCCCTTCCTCCCCGGGCGACCTAGAATGCCGGCGCCACCGTAGTCAGACGCGCCACCGCCAGTCAACGCCGCTAGCGCCGCCAGTTTGTGGCTTGATGGTTGTGTCCGTTGGATCCAGATCGTAGGGCTAGGATAGATTGTAAATGAAGGGGTAAGCGCGCATCCAGATCCCACTTAGATCCTGCGGTCCGCAGAGCGCGATCCAACCGAAACGGTATGCGCCAGTGAGACTGCGACACGTGGCTAGAGTTTAAATCAAAAACAGAATTTAAACCAGATTTAGATCCAAACTTCAAACAGATATAACTTTTGATTGCCACGTTGGAATTTTGCAAACTTTATACCGTTGGATTCAGTGAATCAAGGCCTTTCTGATTATGCAAAGTGTTTAACAAATAGTAACCATTAAAATGACTTTGTTTGTAGAAACAAGTTTAGGCCCCTTTTGATTATAGTTTTTGTTTAGCAATTTGTTTTAGGGTTAAATAAGTTTAGTTGGCAAACTTGTGACTTGTTAAGTTTCTGTAAACATGTTCATGCTTGGTAGAGTTTTCAAAATCACCACTTAGTAAATTCTTGCATGCATGCATTCATATTATTTTTGATTGTATATAAAATTGTGTGTAATTGTATGCCACAAATCTTTGTGTAGATTTTGCTAGTGACTGTGACTGTGAGGAGTGCTACTCTCGACATTACCAAGGCAAGTGATATTTTTCATGAATATTTCCATCCTATGTTTTGAACTAGCATTAGATATTTTGCTAAGTCTTGCATGCTACTTTTGTCAAATGATATGTTGGGAAATCCTATGTAGTTTAGAATGGTAGAATTGCTAGGGATTTTTCCTAAGTTAAATTGCCATGCCATGCTTAGCCTAGCTATTAGCAAACAAAGGGTTGGTATAATCTATTCATGCTATATTGGCTATATATTTCTAAGTCATGAGACTTAAGTTTTCTTAATAAAACCACTAAGTCAATGAATCTCCTGGGTGGAATGGAAATATTGGGTTATGTTGAGTGGTTACACAAGGCCATGGACTTGGCTTGTGTATCTCACTTGTGGTATGCCACCCAGGCACAAAGGGATTTGGAGGCCAAGTGTTGAGAAAGCTTACAGTGCAACCACTTGGCAATATGGGCTCTGCCATGATCATATAGGATGCTAGAACTTAGTCACTTGGACAGTTGGTGGTAGTGGGAATGATAGGTTGGAACGCGTCCATTTGACTAAGGAAAGGCTTCTGAAAGGTCCTGTCTTGGGAAACCAAGTCAGGTGGGGAAAGTGCACAACCTCTGCAGATGGAAAAACCTAAGTACTTAGCCATGTCCATGGCAATGGACAACTTGAGCATCAAGACATGGAAGCTACAAGAATCTCATCAGTCCAACTTCTAAGTAAAACTTGTGGGTGAACAAGGGTGAAGGACCCCAATGTCTATTGGTGGTTTCTTGGGAAGTTTTTGACAAAGAAAAACTTAGTGATTTCAACTAATAGGGAAAACCTATTTTCAAGCAAAGCAAGCCAAGCTACACTTAGCCAAAATGCATATAGTAATATAGTCCACTTAAAATTTACTAAGGTATCACTTGCCAATACTATTCCAAAGTATTGACCCACTGTGGCTATAACTTGTGATGTTGCAGGTTACTCCGATGATGAGTAGGAGTCATGAGTCTACACTCAACATGCTTGCCTGTGGCACATGAAGATGAGGACTTGTGTTTATTTACTTATTCCATAAACTCTTGTATTAGGCCTTTGGCCCTGAGTTGTAAAAGACTATGTTTTATCTCTGGAATGAATGTAATAAACGACCTTTGTATCTGTGTACTTCATCTTAAACTGTGGATGCTAGCATTGATCCAGGGACTAGCATTGCAATCACAGGGATCCTTTCCTTTACAAAGGAGGGGTCTAACAGATGGTATCAGAGCACTGTGTTGCCTGTAGGATTATGACCCCTAGGATTGGAAAACCACTAATGAAAAAGTTTCAACTACTTCTACACTTGTCTATTCTTCTCGTAAAACTTTTCTAATCTTCTCATTCTCATCTCTATTTGCAGATGAACTCCATCAACGAAGCCGTGAAGAAAGGACCACTCATGACCATGACCTTGGAGTGTGAAACTGAGTTTCCCAAAATTCTCAAGGACCTCATGGTGGCAATGGAAGCACATGGTGCAGCTGTGTACAAGGGATTTCCAGTGATGGATGAAGGAGTGGAGTATTGGTGGGTGCAACTTCACTTGTACAAAAACAAGGAAGACAACCACAAAGAAAGGGGATTCTGCATGTACACCAACACTGTGATGCACACCACATTCTTTGAGTCAGCCAGAGAAGCAGCTTGGAGGACTATCAAAGAACTAAGTGCTAGAGTCAAGTGCAGAATGCTCAACCTCCAAAAAGACTTAGAGAAAGAGAAGGAACTTACCCAAGAGTTGGAAGCTACCAACCAAGAATTAAGGGGAGATATTATAGACTTAGTGATGGAATCATGTGAACAAGATAGGTGGATTGCCTCTAGGAACATTGTGTTAGCCACTAGATCCAGTGAGATAGGATTGTGAGCACACTTCGTTAGTTGGACCACCACCTATCACCTTATTTTCCAAAATGATACCTTGAATAAGTTTGGACCTTGATTGATGTAATGGATTTATGTATGCATGACTTGTGTGATTTTTGTTTTCCATGGGTATATATGAAATGTTTGTCTTGTTTTATCTTAAATTGTGTTGTTCTAACTTTTCAATCTTATAAATAGATGCCTATTACCATCAGCATTGTTGAGGAGTTCCAGGTTACCCGTTTCGGTCCTCGTATCGTTGAGCTTACCACTTTGCTCGATCCCCTCTTCCCACCATCATGGTGCACCCACTCACCAAGTTCGAGAGGAAGGACCTCTGGGGCTTCAAGGTGAACCAGCCCGGACGCCAGACGGAGCCTACTACGGAGGCCATCGTCTTTAAGCTGATGCACGACGACAGGGACAGAGGCATGGAGGTAGTCATGCAGGACCTGATAGGACGTCTGTTAGGCCGTCACTCCCGACAGATTAGGGGCACTCACTTCCACGTCTTCGGAAGACGTGATGTTGATGGAGAGTCCATCGACTTTGAGGACGACTCGAGGGACATAGCAGAGCCGATACGTCTCTATCTCCAGGACTTAGAGTCTCTCATCAGGCACGTGGACACGGACAGGACGAACGTCATGCTCAGCAATGACGAGCTCCAGGTGCAGCTTCGCGAGAAGGACAAGCTTTTCGCACAGCAGGATGAGATAGTCAAGGAAATGGAGACGAAGTTCGAGGCCCAGGACCGCAAGTTCAAGAGTCAGGAGAAACGCGTCCAGGATAGGAACAAGAAGATCCGGGACATGACCGAGGAACTGAAGTCCAAGGATTTCGAGCTAGAGCAGCAGCAAATGGTGATCGAGAGGCTTCGCTCCCAGAAGAGGGCTCTCAAGGCCAAGATCGATTCCTTGACCACTACGATTGAGGAGAACAAGACCGCGATGGAGAACGCAGGTCTTACCTTTGTCGAGGAGGAGATTGATGCTGATGAGTAGACTTGACTACTCGTTTATCTTTCATTATCATACTTGTTATTCTTGAACTTGTTATTGGACCATCCGACATGTGGATGGCTTGCCACTTGTGTGTTTGATTTCGAGAACTTTGTTATTCTGTTGATGAGCTTTTATCCTTGAGTTGCATGCTATGTGTTTGCTTGTGATGTATTGTGCATAAAACATTTATGGGTATCTCATTCTTAACTCTATTTGAATAAACCACAGATGCCTCCCCGTCGCGCAAACCCCAACCCCAACAACATTACCCCGGAAATGCAACAAATGATGAATGCGCAAACACAGCTTATGCAGATGATGACAACGTTCATCCAAAACCAGAATAACAACAACAACAACCCCAACAACAACAACAACAACAACAACCCCAACAACAACAACAACAACAACAACCCTCCGGGTTTTGATATGCTCACCAGATTTCTGCGTTTGAGGCCAGCTAAGTTCTCGGGGACAACTGATCCCATGGTAGCCAATGATTGGCTACGTTCCGTGAACAAGGATTTAGTGACCGTGGGCTGCACGGATGCTGAAAAGGTTAGGTTCGCAGCGCATCTGTTGGAAGGACCAGCCGCCACATGGTGGGACAACTTCCAGATTACCACTCCTATTGATGAGGTGACTTGGGCTATCTTTGAAGATGGCTTTCGCACTGCTCACATATCATCAGGAATGATGAGCCTGAAAAAGAAGGATTTTCACAACCTGAAGCAGCGCCACCGCAGCGTGGCTGAATATATAGAAGAGTTCAACAATCTGGCGCGCTATGCACCGGATGAGGTTGACACAGATGCCAAAAGAAAGGAAAAGTTTCTGGAAGGCTTGAATGATGAACTAAACTTGCAGTTGTCTGTGGCATATGTTCCAACTTATTAGTCTCTGTGTGACAAGGCTGCTATTTTGGAGAGTAAAATGAAGCAAGTCGAGAGTAGGAAGAGGAAACACTCCGACAAGCACAGCTCGGGGTCGTCTCACAAACGATCTCACTATGATGACAGTGGAAGCTCAGGATCCCATAAACATGGGAAATTCAACAAGCACCACAACTGCAACCGTCATGACAACAAGCATCACCGCAGTCATGACAATGACAAGTACAAGAACCACAAGAGTGGACATAAGAGCCACCACAGTGGGAATGGTAGTGGAAGTGGAAGTCAGCCTGCTAAAAAGGACATCAGTCAGGTTGAGTGCTTCAAATGCAAGAAACTGGGGCATTATGCTAATGAGTGCCCTGAGAAGAAGGTTGAAGGACCTAACAAGCCCAATCCTTTTCAGAAAGGACAGGTTAACCACATCAATGTGGAAGAGGTCTATGAGGAGCCTGACGCTGTTGCTGGTAAGTTCAGACTCAATTCCATTCCAGCATTTGTACTCTTTGATACTGGTGCATCTCATTCATTCATATCAAGAGAATTTGTTGAAAGAAATGAACTACCGGTAGAAACTATTGGGTGTCCAATAAAAGTAAGTTCTCCTAGTGGAGAAATGATAGTGAATTCAGGATGCCATGACCTAGTCATAGAGTTCGGGAAGTATAAGTTTCCCGTTAACTTGATTATATTAAACTCCCAAGGTTTGGATGTCATTCTGGGAATGGACTGGATGACTAGGTACAAAGGAGTGATAGATTGTGCCAGCCATACTGTCTCACTCACCACTCCGGAAAATAAAAGGATCAGATTTAAGACCAGCTTTGGAGCAAAGAGGAGTATGCTAAATTCTCTTAAGGGGGTTAGCATGGACAGTGTGCCAATTGTGTGTGAGTATCCGGATGTGTTCCCGGAAGAATTACCAGGAATGCCACCAGATAGAGATGTGGAGTTTATAATAGATTTGGTACCAGGTTCTGGACCAAGAGCAAAGAGACCTTATAAAATGTCAGTTGACGAATTAAAGGAACTCAAGAAACAACTCGGAGAACAATTGCAGAAAGGATTCATCCAGCCAAGTTCTTCATCTTGGGGAGCTCCAGTTTTATTTGTGGAAAAGAAGGATAGAACACAAAGGTTATGCATAGATTACCGTTCTCTCAACGAGGTAACTATCAAAAACAAATATCCTTTGCCAAGAATCAACGACTTGTTTGACCAGCTAGAAGGAGCATGCGTGTTCTCAAAGATTGATCTTCGGTCACGCTATTTTCAACTCAAGATAAGAGAGCAAGACATACCTAAAACAGCATTCACCACAAGGTATGGATTGTATGAGTACACTGTGATGCCTTTTGGTTTAACCAACGCTCCAGCATACTTCATGAATATGATGAACAAGGTGTTCATGGAATTTCTTGACAAGTTTGTTGTCGTTTTTATCGATGATATCTTAGTCTACTCTAAGAGCAAGGAAGAACATGAAAGACACTTACGCTTGATACTTGAGAAACTGAGGGAACATAAGCTTTATGCCAAATTCAGCAAGTGCGAGTTCTGGTTAGAGGAAGTTGGTTTTCTTGGTCACGTTATGACAAAGGATGGTGTAGCAGTTGATCCTGCTAAAGTTTCAGCTGTGACTGAATGGGAATCTCCTAAGAACGTAAAAGAGATTCGTAGTTTCCTTGGCTTAGCAGGTTACTACAGAAGGTTTATTGAAAATTTCTCAAAGGTTGCTAAGCCAATGACAGAATTGTTAAAGAAGGACAAGAAATTTGTTTGGTCTGAAGGTTGTGAACTCAGCTTTCAAGAATTGAAGAAGAGACTTGTGACAGCACCAGTTCTATGTCTGCCAGATTTGGAAAAGGATTTCCAAGTATATTGTGATGCGTCTCATCAAGGTTTGGGTGCCGTACTTATGCAAGGTGGAAAAGTAGTGGCTTATGCCTCGAGACAACTCAAAACTCATGAGGTAAACTATCCTACCCATGATTTGGAGTTAGCCTCTGTTGTCCATGCACTCAAAACATGGAGACACTACCTTTTGGGAAAGCGTTGTGAAGTGTTCATCGATCACAAGAGTTTGAAATATATCTTCACCCAGAAGGAAATCAATATGAGACAAAGAAGATGGTTAGAACTTATCAAAGATTACGACTTAAGTTTGCAGTACCATCCCGGTAAAGCAAATGTAGTAGCAGATGCTCTAAGTCGTAAGGCGTTTGTAAATGGTCTTACCAAAGGTGAATTGCCAGATGACTTGTGTAAGCAATTCAAAGAACTCAGATTGGAGATTGTGCCAGAAGGGCATCTTATGTCTTTGGATGTTCAACCCACTTTGTTGGACAAGATCCGAGAAGCTCAGAAGACCGATAAGGAAATTGAAAGGATTAAGGAAAATATTGGTCTAGGGAAAGCTAAGAATTTCCATGAAGACGAACAGGGTACGTTATGGCATGGGAAACGTATCTGTGTTCCACAAGATCCGGAGTTGCGGAAACTGATTCTGCAAGAAGCCCACAACTCTCCGTATTCTATTCATCCGGGTAACACCAAAATGTACATGGACATGAAAGAAAGATTTTGGTGGAACAATCTCAAGAGAGACATCGCCGAACATATTGCTTTGTGTGATGTGTGTAGTAGAGTAAAGGCGGAACATCAGAAACCAGCAGGTTTGCTTCAACCACTACCTATTCCTGACTGGAAATGGGACAAAATTGGTATGGACTTCATCACCGGATTACCAAGGACCAGATCAGGATATGACTCCATATGGGTAGTAGTGGATCACCTAACTAAAGTGGCACATTTCATACCCGTGAAGACAACCTATACAAGTGCCAAGTTAGCTAAAATCTACATGAGTAGAATTGTATGCCTTCACGGTGTGCCTAAGAGTATTGTGTCTGATAGAGGAACTCAGTTCACTTCTCACTTTTGGAGACAGCTCCATGAATCTTTGGGAACGAGATTGGAATTCAGCACTGCTTTTCATCCTCAAACTGATGGACAAACAGAAAGGATTAACCAAATTCTTGAAGACATGTTGAGGGCATGTGCTCTAGACTATGGAGCAAGTTGGGATGAAAGTCTGCCTTACGCAGAATTTTCTTATAATAACAGCTATCAATCTAGTATTGGGATGGCACCATTTGAGTTTCTCTACGGAAGGAAGTGTACCACCCCATTGTTATGGAATGGTGTGGGAGAAAGAAGTTTATTCGGGCCAGATCTTATCAAAGAAGCCGAAGAGAAGGTCAAATTGGTTAAGGACAGATTGAAGATAGCACAGTCCCGACAGAAAAGCTACGCAGATCCTAAGCGTAGAGAAGTCACCTACGAGGTTGGTGATAGGGCTTATCTTAGAGTATCACCACTCCGTGGAGTGAAAAGATTCGGAGTCAAAGGAAAGTTGGCACCAAGATATGTTGGGCCATTCAAAATTCTAAGTCGCAAGGGAGAAGTTGCATATGAAGTTGAATTGCCAGAATCTCTGTCAGCTGTCCATAATGTGTTCCATGTGAGTCAGCTTAAGAAATGTCACCCAGATATGGAAGAATCTTCTTTGAAGGATACCATACCTTTGGAAGAAGTTCAACTAGAAAGTGACCCCACCTATGAAGAAAAGCCTGTCAAGATTCTTGAGACTGCAGAAAGAGTCACAAGGACAAAAACTATCAAGTTTTGCAAAGTACAATGGAATCATCATTCCGAAGAGGAAGCAACATGGGAAAGAGAAGATGATCTTCGGAAAGACCACCCTCACCTATTTGCTAGCTAATCCGAATCTCGAGGGCGAGATTCACCTTAAGGGGGTTAGAATTGTAACATCCCTAAATTCATATTCCAAAACTCATTCATATCATCCATGCATTCATCATCATTTAGGGTTTCAAAATCAAAACCATTTCAGAAAAACAGAAACTTGATGCTATGATTTCATGTGAGCAAATTTAATTCGAATGGCCCTCACCCTTTGAAACTTGAATGTTTAGGAACTTGTTTGCTTGCCTCCATTGTTGGAAAGTTTAGGTGTAAAAGTTTGACCAAAGTTTTCAACTTGGAAATAAATTCAAAACCCTATTTTTAAACATTTGCAAACCAGAGGTAAAGTCTCTGATTGTTTTAAGTCCAAGCTTGACCAAGCCCTTGCAGGGTAACCACATGGTTAAATAACTGATTTTTGAAACCACAGTACCCTGCAAAAATTCCCATAATTGTTTGAATTCAAAAAGGATTTGAATTCATATCTAAATCATTCCTGAAAACCAAAATAGAAAAAGGAAAGGAATAAACAAAATAAAAAGGCCGCGCGCCAGGTTTCTGGCCCAGCATCGAATCGAGCCCAACTAGCCCACCCGGGGTTTTTCCTTTTCTCTCTCACGTGCGAGCGCACGCACTCAGTCGCTGACAGCCAGACCCCACGCTCCCTCCGATTATTTCGCTGACCAACGGGCCCCTTCCACGTAGCCCTCGTCCTCCCCAAACCGCGCCCGCGACCACGTCGCTGCTGCAGTCAAGTCCGGTAATGGTGCGGTGTAATTGACCATTAATCAGCAGGCGTTTCCTGTCGCACCTGAGCCTATTTAACCCTCTCTGCCTCGCGAGCATTCTCCCCATTCACCTCTCTCACTCCGCCGCCAGGCTGCGCGCAATTGCCTTCGAAGCTCCGCAGAACCGAGAACTCCGGCGACCAAATACGGTGAGCCTCGACCACCCCTCCCTCTCTGGTTCAAACGAGGATGATTAGAATGTTCTTGCGCACCCTCTGATACTTTTATTTTGGCCGCTAGTGACCCAGGTTGTCATCTCCGTCCACAGCCGAAACCACCTGCGCCGCCGACAAACTTCGGCGACCAATTAAGGTAAATCCAGACCGCCCCTTGCCTCCTCCCTCACACGAGCCTGTTCGCCGGTGTCTTGCGGATGTACTGATTCCACTCATTCGTGCTAGGGCGACACCAAACCTCGGCAAGGACCACGTCTGCAAGCTACTGTCGCCGCCCGTAACTCCGACGAGCTCCAGAGACCGTCTCCGCGCGCCCCTTCGCAAGCCAGCACCACGTCGAGCTTCAGCACGCCACTGCGATTCCGGTAAGCATCTCCCTTCCTCCCCGGGCGACCTAGAACGCCGGCACCACCGTAGTCAGACGCGCCGCCGCCAGTCAACGCCGCTAGCGCCGCCAGTTTGTGGCCTGATGGTTGTGTCCGTTGGATCCAGATCATAGGGCTAGGATAGATTGTAAATGAAGGGGTAAGCGCGCATCTGAGCCGCCAGATCCCACTTAGATCCTGCGGTCCGCAGAGCGCGGTCCAACCGAAACGGTATGCGCCAGTGAGACTGCGACACGTGGCTAGAGTTTAAATGAAAAACAGAATTTAAACCAGATTTAGATCCAAACTTCAAACAGCTATAACTTTTGATTGCCACGTTGGAATTTTGCAAACTTTATACCGTTGGATTCAGTGAATCAAGGCCTTTCTGATTATGCAAAGTGTTTAACAAATAGTAACCATTAAAATGACTTTGTTTGTAGAAACAAGTTTAGGCCCCTTTTGATTATAGTTTTTGTTTAGCAATTTGTTTTAGGGTTAAATAAGTTTAGTTGGCAAACTTGTGACTTGTTAAGTTTCTGTAAACATGTTCATGCTTGGTAGAGTTTTCAAAATCACCACTTAGTAAATTCTTGCATGCATGCATTCATATTATTTTTGATTGTATATAAAATTGTGTGTAATTGTATGCCAAAAATCTTTGTGTAGATTTTGCTAGTGACTGTGACTGTGAGGAGTGCTACTCTCCACATTACCAAGGCAAGTGATATTTTTCATGAATATTTCCATCCTATGTTTTGAACTAGCATTAGATATTTTGCTAAGTCTTGCATGCTACTTTTGTCAAATGATATGTTGGGAAATCCTATGTAGTTTAGAATGGTAGAATTGCTAGGGATTTTTCCTAAGTTAAATTGCCATGCCATGCTTAGCCTAGCTATTAGCAAACAAAGGGTTGGTATAATCTATTCATGCTATATTGGCTATATATTTCTCACTCATGAGACTTAAGTTTTCTTAATAAAACCACTAAGTCAATGAATCTCCTGGGTGGAATGGAAAGATTGGGTTATGTTGAGTGGTTACACAAGGCCATGGACTTGGCTTGTGTATCTCACTTGTGGTATGCCACCCAGGCACAAAGGGATTTGGAGGCCAAGTGTTGAGAAAGCTTACAGTGCAACCACTTGGCAATATGGGCTCTACCATGATCATATAGGATGCTAGAACTTAGTCACTTGGACAGTTGGTGGTAGTGGGAATGATAGGTTGGAACGCGTCCATTTGACTAAGGAAAGGCTTCTGAAAGGTCCTGTCTTGGGAAACCAAGTCAGGTGGGGAAAGTGCACAACCTCTGCAGATGGAAAAACCTAAGTACTTAGCCATGTCCATGGCAATGGACAACTTGAGCATCAAGACATGGAAGCTATAAGAATCTCATCAGTCCAACTTCTAAGTAAAACTTGTGGGTGAACAAGGGTGAAGGACCCCAATGTCTATTGGTGGTTTCTTGGGAAGTTTTTGACAAAGAAAAACTTAGTGATTTCAACTAATAGGGAAAACCTATTTTCAAGCAAAGCAAGCCAAGCTACACTTAGCCAAAATGCATATAGTAATATAGTCCACTTAAAATTTACTAAGGTATCACTTGCCAATACTATTCCAAAGTATTGACCCACTGTGGCTGTAACTTGTGATGTTGCAGGTTACTCCGATGATGAGTAGGAGTCATGAGTCTACACTCAACATGCTTGCCTGTGGCACATGAAGATGAGGACTTGTGTTTATTTACTTATTCCATAAACTCTTGTATTAGGCCTTTGGCCCTGAGTTGTAAAAGACTATGTTTTATCTCTGGAATGAATGTAATAAACGACCTTTGTATCTGTGTACTTCATCTTAAACTGTGGATGCTAGCATTGATCCAGGGACTAGCATTGCAATCACAGGGATCCTTTCCTTTACAAAGGAGGGGTCTAACAAGGATTCTCGAGTATCGCCAGACCCATGACCCAATTGCTAAAGAAGGACAAGAAGTTTGAATGGACGGACAAATGCGAAGCGAGTTTTCAAGAACTCAAGAGAAGATTGATTTCAGCCCCAATCTTAATCATGCCGAATATCACGAAGCCCTTCGACGTGTATTGTGATGCATCCAAGATCGGTCTTGGATGTGTGCTAATGCAAGAAGGCAAAGTTATATCTTATCTATCTCGACAACTGAAACAACATGAGCAAAATTACCCAACCCATGACCTCGAACTCGCAGTCGTAGTTCTAGCCCTGAGGACATGGAGGCATTACCTGATGGGAAATCGTTGTGAGATTTACTCGGATCACAAGAGCCTGAAGTATATATTCACTCAGAAGGAGTTGAATATGAGGCAGAGTGTCACATCCCAAGATTTTCCAAATCTTGTAATGTGAAAATAAATGAATAAAATAAAACTTTGTTTGATTTTCAGGGCCAGAAGAAACTTTTTGAATTTAAATGGTACTTCAAACCCAATTGAATTAAATAAAATCCTAAAGGGATTTAAAAATATAAACATTTATTAAAGGAAATTAAAAATGTTTTGGAATTATTATTTTGGATCTTTTAATAAAAGATTTTGTTTCCAAATGAAAAGGTGGATTTATAAATAAAGATTATTTTATAAAGCCAAATTAAAACTTGGCCAAGCTTTTGAATTAAAACATTTTATTTTAAATAAAATAGTAAAGGTTTATTTAAATAAATTAATAAGGATTTAATATCCAAGTTTTATTAAAGTAAAGACTTATTCCATTTTAAATAAAACACTAAAACATATTTATTTATTTTAAAATAAGTTTTCCAAGTATTTATATTCTCAAATAAAACCTATTAAAGTGTTTTGACTTTACTTTAGATTTTAAAATAAATATTCTCAATAAAACAATCCCTAGTTGATTTAATAATGAAAGTCTATTATATTTAATTAATAATGGACTCTAAAATAAAATGTTATTTTGTTTTAAAACAAGTTTCCAAATATTTAATATTTCCAAATAAAACCTATTAATTTGGTTTTGAAAATATTTAGGTTTCAAATAAAGATTTTTTTTTATAAAATCAAATTCTATTTTATTTAATAACTAAGTTCCATTTTATTTAAATATTAATGGACCCTAAAGTAAAAGGATTATTTTATTTTAAACAAGTTTTCCAAATATTCTTTATTTCCAAATAAAACCTACTGTTTGGGTTTTGAAAGCATTTTGGATTTTAAATGAAGATTTTATTAAATAAAACAAACCCTATTTTATTAAATAACTAATGATCCATTTATTTAATTAATAAATGGACCCTAAAAAGATTTAAAATAATATTTTATTTTAGAATGTGAATTATGATGTTAAGCAGAACCAACTTCATATTTGAAAAGCTTGATGATTGTTTGAATCATTTTGAATGTGTTTGGTTGTTTGAATTTCAAAACAGGAAAATAGAATTAGAAAAAGAAAAAGGAATCAGACAGAAAAAAAATAAGAAAACAGACCCAACCCACTACCCCGGCCCAAACAGCCCACCTAGCCCAACTCCTCTTTCCTGAACCGTTTTCTTTTCCACTCAGAACCGCACCCACACCGACGCTGACAAGTGGACCCCTCCCCTTCTTCCTTTCTTTCACTGCCAGCGGACCCCACCCCTCCTGTTCTTCTTCCTCCCTGCGACTCCTTCTTCCCCTCACCTCGCGACCGTTTCTGTCGTTAAATTTCTCGCGGTCAATACACTTTACTGCAGCGATTACTCCTCACCGTGACCACTCAACGTTAAACGCCAGGCTTTCCTCTCCTTTCTCCCCAGACGCCCCTCCTCGACACGCCTCCAGGCCGCCACAATCTCTCCTCGACTCCCTCTGCCTCCGACGACCCCTCTCGCCAAATTCCGGCCAGCACACGCTCCCTTCCGCCCCCCTGAGCACACGAGCACACTCACCATACACTGGCGCATCCGCCTGTGCCCTTTGTACGACCGCGGGCGCTCCAGAGTGTCGGCAACGACAACCTCCAGCACCGCCGCCGTCTGCCTCCGCTCCGACGAGTCCCACCGGTGAGACCAGACCACTCCTTCACCTCTCGTTCAAGCACACAGATTTGCCTTGATCCCGCGCACCTAACCGTGCCTCTCCTTTGCCTTAGCGCGGTCCTAAGCGACGCCAACAACGACAACCCGAGAGCACCGCCGCCCGCAGCAACTCCGGCGAGGAATCACGGCTGAACCAGTGCACCCCCTGACAAACCGCAAGCGAGTTGAGCATCAGCGTCACTTCACGAACTCGGTGAGCATCCCCTTTTCCTCTCCCGCTTCCTGCATCGCCGGCAACATCACCGCCAGGTCGCTCCGCCGCCAGCAGCCGCCGCAGCGCCGCTAGCTTTTGGTCGAGCATGCGTCAACCGTTCGATCCCGATCTAGTGGCTAGGATAGAGGCTAGGTGAAACGGTAAGTAGCATCTGCACGCCGCACGATCTGACTTGATCCAACGGCTGCAGCTGTGCAATCCGAGTGAAGCGGTACCGACGAATGATATTAGGACGTGTGGCACCAGATGAACTGAATTAGATTTAGAAACCAGATTTAAATGCCATTTTCAAACCCTTATAACTTTTGATCCATACGTCCAAATTTGACAAATTTTATATCAATGGATTCAGGAGAACAAGCCCTAGCCAACCATGGCCTTGGTTTAGCAAATAGTATCTGTTAGCTTGTTTGAATTTGCAGAAAGATTTGTGTACTTGTTTAAGGTATAAAAATTGTTTAAAAATGATTTTTGAATTAAAACCTTTGCAAAATGGATTGTTGAGACCCTACTGACCCTAGGAACCAACCCATGATTTGCAAAATGGATTTGGAAAAGTTTAGAATGGATTTATTGGTTTAGTCCATTTCTAGCTAAATAAAACTATTAATTTGTTTATGAAAATGATTTTGAGTAAAAACTTTGGAGGAAATGGTTTGGACCAAACCTAGTGACCCCAAAACACCAAGTTTTGCAATAGCAACTCATTTGGTGAACAACTTAAGAGTTTTGCCTTAATAAAAACATTTTTCACCACATGAAATGATGAATGGAATTAAAGATAGTTTTTGTACAAAATCCTCTTGCTAATGACTTTGCCACTTTGGTAAATGACCAATTTGGATCTTACAAAGTTTAGAAACCCTATAGAGACCCCTTTGCAAAATAAAACTATCTTGTGCATGCTCCCATGCATGACTTAGATTCCATTACTTTGTGTGTGTGAAGAATTGTTTGTTTGACTTTGGTTTGGAATGTGAATTGAATTTGTGTTGCTTGATTGACTTGTAGTGAAGTGTGAGACTAACAAGATCAAGGAGTGAACCATCATTCCCTACCAAAAAGGCAAGTGATGCTTCATTCTTTTGTCCCATTACTTTCACTATGCATTAGTGATTTTGCTAAGTAAAACTTGCATGGATTTTGCTAAGTATAGATCTTTCTATAGGGAAACCTAGTAGATGAATCCTTAGCAGGATTTTCCTAAGTTAGAGATTCCTACTACTACCAAGCTTAGCCTAGCTAATAGAAAACATGGGTGGAATATATATTCACACTATGGAAAAATGTTCTAAGTCTAAGGACTTGTGATTTTGTCTAATAAAACAACTAAGTTAATGAATCACCTGGGTGGAATGGAATAGCTTGGTGGAGAATGGTTGAGTGGTTCACAATGCCATGGACTTGGATTGTGTATCTCACTTGTGGTATGCCACCCAGGAAACAAAGAGATTTGAGATGTCAAATGTTGAGAAGCTTCAAGTGCAACCACTTGGCAATATGGGCTCTGCCATGATCACATAGGTTGCAAGAACTTAGCCATATGGATAGTGGGTGGTAGTGTTTGATAGGATGGAACGCGTCCATATTGGTCTAAGGGAAGGCTTCTGAAAGATTTTGTCTTGGGAAACCAAGTCTTGTGGGTAAAGTGCACCACCTCTGCAGAGTGTAAAATCTAAGTACTTAGCCATGTCCCTGGTAAAGGACAATTTGAGCATCAAGACATGGAAGCAATCAAGAATCTCATCACTCCAATTTCTAAATTAAAATCTTGTGGTTTGAACAAGGGTTGTTTGAATTCTTCAATCATTGATGGAGAGATGGCTTGGTACAAGGATCTTGAAATCTTTGATTGAGAAAAATGAATTTGTCAAACAAAAACTTAGTATTTTCAAAATGATAAGAAAAATCTATTTTGAGCAATGCAAGCCTCAACTCCACTTAGCCAAATGCATATAGATGATAGCCTCCACTATACAAATATAGTATCACTTGCCAATACAATTCAAATGTATTGACCCTTTGCGGCTGTAACTTGTATGTTGCAGGTTTGATTGTTTTAGTGAAGATTGTTTGATTAGGATTACAAAGTCTACAACCAACATCTGCCTGTGGCACTTTGAAGATGAAGGACCCATGACTATATTTATTCCGCTGCAATGTAATGTAATAGCCATATGAGCTATGTATGATGTAATAAAAATTATGTTATTCCTGGTTATAAATTTATATTATGACCTTTGTATCTTGATATTACATCTTAACTGTGGATGCTAGCTAATGATCCAGGGACTAGCATTGTAAACACAGGAGGAACCTACCTTATTGGGTTGGGACCTCTACAGATGGTATCAGAGCAATGTGTTGCCTGTAGGATTTGTAAACCCTAGGATTGGACAAAAACCCTTAGAAAAATAGGAGTTGTATTTGTTCCAAAACTTATTTACAAAAAAAAAATCTTGTAAACTCTTTCCTCAACCATTTTGGTTTCAACTCTACCTCTCTTCTACTTCAACTTGATGGAAAAGCCTACCCCATGACCAAAAGACTACACCATGTGCCAAAGACTACTTCAACATCTTCAACTCTAATGACTTCAACATCTTCAGCATATTCACCAAGGAATTATAACTTGGAAACTACTAAGGACTACAAGTGAAACAAAGAAATCCTACTCAAGATTTAGAGACTGAGGGAATGCAAAATAAGAAGGAGCCATCAACAACTTTGAAGTATTGCAACCAAGAGTTTTTCTCAATGAAACCATGATCTCAAGTAAGAAGAGTCATGAAGGAAGGAAAGATCACAAGTAAACCATGTAGATGGACCACCATTTATAGTCAAGTCAAACACACCAACTTATGTAGTATAACAAAAATATTTTGTTGCCTAAGTTTGTGCTTGAACCTTGTTGTTTGAGTGCAAAGTTGTTTGTGAAATGTTTGTTTGATTGCTTGAACATTGCTTGTGTGAATTGTGATGAGTGTGATTAGAAATAATTTCTTAGAAATATCTTGCCTATTCTAAACTCCCTTCGAACCCAAACAGATGACTACTCCAAGAGACACCAACACCAACCAAGAAGACAACATGAGAGAACTTATAGCAACCCAAAACCAGTGGAGCCAAGAGACAACTCAGCTTTTAGCCAACAACAATGGACTAGACCCAGCTATACAAAGGATTTTGAAACTTCAATCCCAATTGTTGCAAGGACTTATTACTCAAATGATCAACATGAGAGAAAACTTTCTCCCAAGAGCCAATGACAACAAGGATGACAAGGATGTTATTCTAGAAGGAACCCAAGCCAACAATATTTTTAGAGACAAGAATCATGCATCCAAGGAACATGAAGATCAATGCCCCAAGAAGAGAGAAAGATCTTCCACCTATGAAGAACATGAACTAGAAGAACTCCTAGCTTTGGAGAGACCCAAGAAGAAGAAGAAATTCCCCAACACTAGCAAGAAGGATATTACACAAGTGCAATGTTTCAAATGCAAAGAGATGGGACACTATGCCAATGAATGCCCAGAAAGGGAGAAGAACCAAGAAAACAAACAAAGGCTAGTGAAACCCAAGATAAGGAAGGATGTTAGCCAAGTGATGTGCAAATACTGCAAAGAGTTAGGACATTATGCAAACTACTATCCAGAAAAGATGAAGCATAAGATAAACCAACCCATGAGGGATCTCAGCCTTGTCACATGTTTCAAATGCAAGGAACTAGGTCACTATGCAAACAATTGTCCAGAAAGGATGGAGAACAAGTTAAACAAGTCTATGAAGGATCTCAACCTTGGCCCATGAGTCAAGTAAAGAAACCAAGGACACATGCAACTGTTTGCTTAGAGAAATTTTTCCAGAACCCAAGAAGGCCAATATGTAATTTTTGTTTGAAAATTTTTAAGGATGGTAGTACCCTAGTTGTTTTGAACTTGCTTGCAACCCTATCCTCCCCAAATCTCGGGACGAGATTTATTTTAAGGGTGGTAGCCTGTCACATCCCAAGATTTTCCAAATCTTGTAATGTGAAAATAAATGAATAAAATAAAACTTTGTTTGATTTTCAGGGCCAGAAGAAACTTTTTGAATTTAAATGGTACTTCAAACCCAATTGAATTAAATAAAATCCTAAAGGGATTTAAAAATATAAACATTTATTAAAGGAAATTAAAAATGTTTTGGAATTATTATTTTGGATCTTTTAATAAAAGATTTTGTTTCCAAATGAAAAGGTGGATTTATAAATAAAGATTATTTTATAAAGCCAAATTAAAACTTGGCCAAGCTTTTGAATTAAAACATTTTATTTTAAATAAAATAGTAAAGGTTTATTTAAATAAATTAATAAGGATTTAATATCCAAGTTTTATTAAAGTAAAGACTTATTCCATTTTAAATAAAACACTAAAACATATTTATTTATTTTAAAATAAGTTTTCCAAGTATTTATATTCTCAAATAAAACCTATTAAAGTGTTTTGACTTTACTTTAGATTTTAAAATAAATATTCTCAATAAAACAATCCCTAGTTGATTTAATAATGAAAGTCTATTATATTTAATTAATAATGGACTCTAAAATAAAATGTTATTTTGTTTTAAAACAAGTTTCCAAATATTTAATATTTCCAAATAAAACCTATTAATTTGGTTTTGAAAATATTTAGGTTTCAAATAAAGATTTTTTTTTATAAAATCAAATTCTATTTTATTTAATAACTAAGTTCCATTTTATTTAAATATTAATGGACCCTAAAGTAAAAGGATTATTTTATTTTAAACAAGTTTTCCAAATATTCTTTATTTCCAAATAAAACCTACTGTTTGGGTTTTGAAAGCATTTTGGATTTTAAATGAAGATTTTATTAAATAAAACAAACCCTATTTTATTAAATAACTAATGATCCATTTATTTAATTAATAAATGGACCCTAAAAAGATTTAAAATAATATTTTATTTTAGAATGTGAATTATGATGTTAAGCAGAACCAACTTCATATTTGAAAAGCTTGATGATTGTTTGAATCATTTTGAATGTGTTTGGTTGTTTGAATTTCAAAACAGGAAAATAGAATTAGAAAAAGAAAAAGGAATCAGACAGAAAAAAAATAAGAAAACAGACCCAACCCACTACCCCGGCCCAAACAGCCCACCTAGCCCAACTCCTCTTTCCTGAACCGTTTTCTTTTCCACTCAGAACCGCACCCACACCGACGCTGACAAGTGGACCCCTCCCCTTCTTCCTTTCTTTCACTGCCAGCGGACCCCACCCCTCCTGTTCTTCTTCCTCCCTGCGACTCCTTCTTCCCCTCACCTCGCGACCGTTTCTGTCGTTAAATTTCTCGCGGTCAATACACTTTACTGCAGCGATTACTCCTCACCGTGACCACTCAACGTTAAACGCCAGGCTTTCCTCTCCTTTCTCCCCAGACGCCCCTCCTCGACACGCCTCCAGGCCGCCACAATCTCTCCTCGACTCCCTCTGCCTCCGACGACCCCTCTCGCCAAATTCCGGCCAGCACACGCTCCCTTCCGCCCCCCTGAGCACACGAGCACGCTCACCATACACTGGCGCATCCGCCTGTGCCCTTTGTACGACCGCGGGCGCTCCAGAGTGTCGGCAACGACAACCTCCAGCATCGCCGCCGTCTGCCTCCGCTCCGACGAGTCCCACCGGTGAGACCAGACCACTCCTTCACCTCTCGTTCAAGCACATAGATTTGCCTTGATCCCGCGCACCTAACCGTGCCTCTCCTTTGCCTTAGCGCGGTCCTAAGCGACGCCAACAACGACAACCCGAGAGCACCGCCGCCCGCAGCAACTCCGGCGAGGAATCACGGCTGAACCAGTGCACCCCCTGACAAACCGCAAGCGAGTTGAGCATCAGCGTCACTTCACGAACTCGGTGAGCATCCCCTTTTCCTCTCCCGCTTCCTGCATCACCGGCAACATCACCGCCAGGTCGCTCCGCCGCCAGCAGCCGCCGCAGCGCCGCTAGCTTTTGGTCGAGCATGCGTCAACCGTTCGATCCCGATCTAGTGGCTAGGATAGAAGCTAGGTGAAACGGTAAGTAGCATCTGCGCGCCGCACGATCTGACTTGATCCAACGGCTGCAGCTGTGCAATCCGAGTGAAGCGGTACCGACGAATGATATTAGGACGCGTGGCACCAGATGAACTGAATTAGATTTAGAAACCAGATTTAAATGCCATTTTCAAACCCTTATAACTTTTGATCCATACGTCCAAATTTGACAAATTTTATATCAATGGATTCAGGAGAACAAGCCCTAGCCAACCATGGCCTTGGTTTAGCAAATAGTATCTGTTAGCTTGTTTGAATTTGCAGAAAGATTTGTGTACTTGTTTAAGGTATAAAAATTGTTTAAAAATGATTTTTGAATTAAAACCTTTGCAAAATGGATTGTTGAGACCCTACTGACCCTAGGAACCAACCCATGATTTGAAAAATGGATTTGGAAAAGTTTAGAATGGATTTATTGGTTTAGTCCATTTCTAGCTAAATAAAACTATTAATTTGTTTATGAAAATGATTTTGAGTAAAAACTTTGGAGGAAATGGTTTGGACCAAACCTACTGACCCCAAAACACCAAGTTTTGCAATAGCAACTCATTTGGTGCACAACTTAAGAGTTTTGCCTTAATAAAAACATTTTTCACCACATGAAATGATGAATGGAATTAAAGATAGTTTTTGTACACAATCCTCTTGCTAATGACTTTGCCACTTTGGTAAATGACCAATTTGGATCTTACAAAGTTTAGAAACCCTATAGAGACCCCTTTGCAAAATAAAACTATCTTGTGCATGCTCCCATGCATGACTTAGATTCCATTACTTTGTGTGTGTGAAGAATTGTTTGTTTGACTTTGGTTTGGAATGTGAATTGAATTTGTGTTGCTTGATTGACTTGTAGTGAAGTGTGAGACTAACAATATCAAGGAGTGAACCATCATTCCCTACCAAAAAGGCAAGTGATGCTTCATTCTTTTGTCCCATTACTTTCACTATGCATTAGTGATTTTGCTAAGTAAAACTTGCATGGATTTTGCTAAGTATAGATCTTTCTATAGGGAAACCTAGTAGATGAATCCTTAGCAGGATTTTCCTAAGTTAGAGATTCCTACTACTACCAAGCTTAGCCTAGCTAATAGAAAACATGGGTGGAATATATATTCACACTATGGAAAAATGTTCTAAGTCTAAGGACTTGTGATTTTGTCTAATAAAACAACTAAGTTAATGAATCACCTGGGTGGAATGGAATAGCTTGGTGGAGAATGGTTGAGTGGTTCACAATGCCATGGACTTGGATTGTGTATCTCACTTGTGGTATGCCACCCAGGAAACAAAGAGATTTGAGATGTCAAATGTTGAGAAGCTTCAAGTGCAACCACTTGGCAATATGGGCTCTGCCATGATCACATAGGTTGCAAGAACTTAGCCATATGGATAGTGGGTGGTAGTGTTTGATAGGATGGAACGCGTCCATATTGGTCTAAGGGAAGGCTTCTGAAAGATTTTGTCTTGGGAAACCAAGTCTTGTGGGTAAAGTGCACCACCTCTGCAGAGTGTAAAATCTAAGTACTTAGCCATGTCCCTGGTAAAGGACAATTTGAGCATCAAGACATGGAAGCAATCAAGAATCTCATCACTCCAATTTCTAAATTAAAATCTTGTGGTTTGAACAAGGGTTGTTTGAATTCTTCAATCATTGATGGAGAGATGGCTTGGTACAAGGATCTTGAAATCTTTGATTGAGAAAAATGAATTTGTCAAACAAAAACTTAGTATTTTCAAAATGATAAGAAAAATCTATTTTGAGCAATGCAAGCCTCAACTCCACTTAGCCAAATGCATATAGATGATAGCCTCCACTATACAAATATAGTATCACTTGCCAATACAATTCAAATGTATTGACCCTTTGCGGCTGTAACTTGTATGTTGCAGGTTTGATTGTTTTAGTGAAGATTGTTTGATTAGGATTACAAAGTCTACAACCAACATCTGCCTGTGGCACTTTGAAGATGAAGGACCCATGACTATATTTATTCCGCTACAATGTAATGTAATAGCCATATGAGCTATGTATGATGTAATAAAAATTATGTTATTCCTGGTTATAAATTTATATTATGACCTTTGTATCTTGATATTACATCTTAACTGTGGATGCTAGCTAATGATCCAGGGACTAGCATTGTAAACACAGGAGGAACCTACCTTATTGGGTTGGGACCTCTACAGATGGTATCAGAGCAATGTGTTGCCTGTAGGATTTGTAAACCCTAGGATTGGACAAAAACCCTTAGAAAAATAGGAGTTGTATTTGTTCCAAAACTTATTTACAAAAAAAAAAACTTGTAAACTCTTTCCTCAACCATTTTGGTTTCAACTCTACCTCTCTTCTACTTCAACTTGATGGAAAAGCCTACCCCATGACCAAAAGACTACACCATGTGCCAAAGACTACTTCAACATCTTCAACTCTAATGACTTCAACATCTTCAGCATATTCACCAAGGAATTATAACTTGGAAACTACTAAGGACTACAAGTGAAACAAAGAAATCCTACTCAAGATTTAGAGACTGAGGGAATGCAAAATAAGAAGGAGCCATCAACAACTTTGAAGTATTGCAACCAAGAGTTTTTCTCAATGAAACCATGATCTCAAGTAAGAAGAGTCATGAAGGAAGGAAAGATCACAAGTAAACCATGTAGATGGACCACCATTTATAGTCAAGTCAAACACACCAACTTATGTAGTATAACAAAAATATTTTGTTGCCTAAGTTTGTGCTTGAACCTTGTTGTTTGAGTGCAAAGTTGTTTGTGAAATGTTTGTTTGATTGCTTGAACATTGCTTGTGTGAATTGTGATGAGTGTGATTAGAAATAATTTCTTAGAAATATCTTGCCTATTCTAAACTCCCTTCGAACCCAAACAGATGACTACTCCAAGAGACACCAACACCAACCAAGAAGACAACATGAGAGAACTTATAGCAACCCAAAACCAGTGGAGCCAAGAGACAACTCAGCTTTTAGCCAACAACAATGGACTAGACCCAGCTATACAAAGGATTTTGAAACTTCAATCCCAATTGTTGCAAGGACTTATTACTCAAATGATCAACATGAGAGAAAACTTTCTCCCAAGAGCCAATGACAACAAGGATGACAAGGATGTTATTCTAGAAGGAACCCAAGCCAACAATATTTTTAGAGACAAGAATCATGCATCCAAGGAACATGAAGATCAATGCCCCAAGAAGAGAGAAAGATCTTCCACCTATGAAGAACATGAACTAGAAGAACTCCTAGCTTTGGAGAGACCCAAGAAGAAGAAGAAATTCCCCAACACTAGCAAGAAGGATATTACACAAGTGCAATGTTTCAAATGCAAAGAGATGGGACACTATGCCAATGAATGCCCAGAAAGGGAGAAGAACCAAGAAAACAAACAAAGGCTAGTGAAACCCAAGATAAGGAAGGATGTTAGCCAAGTGATGTGCAAATACTGCAAAGAGTTAGGACATTATGCAAACTACTATCCAGAAAAGATGAAGCATAAGATAAACCAACCCATGAGGGATCTCAGCCTTGTCACATGTTTCAAATGCAAGGAACTAGGTCACTATGCAAACAATTGTCCAGAAAGGATGGAGAACAAGTTAAACAAGTCTATGAAGGATCTCAACCTTGGCCCATGAGTCAAGTAAAGAAACCAAGGACACATGCAACTGTTTGCTTAGAGAAATTTTTCCAGAACCCAAGAAGGCCAATATGTAATTTTTGTTTGAAAATTTTTAAGGATGGTAGTACCCTAGTTGTTTTGAACTTGCTTGCAACCCTATCCTCCCCAAATCTCGGGACGAGATTTATTTTAAGGGTGGTAGCCTGTCACATCCCAAGATTTTCCAAATCTTGTAATGTGAAAATAAATGAATAAAATAAAACTTTGTTTGATTTTCAGGGCCAGAAGAAACTTTTTGAATTTAAATGGTACTTCAAACCCAATTGAATTAAATAAAATCCTAAAGGGATTTAAAAATATAAACATTTATTAAAGGAAATTAAAAATGTTTTGGAATTATTATTTTGGATCTTTTAATAAAAGATTTTGTTTCCAAATGAAAAGGTGGATTTATAAATAAAGATTATTTTATAAAGCCAAATTAAAACTTGGCCAAGCTTTTGAATTAAAACATTTTATTTTAAATAAAATAGTAAAGGTTTATTTAAATAAATTAATAAGGATTTAATATCCAAGTTTTATTAAAGTAAAGACTTATTCCATTTTAAATAAAACACTAAAACATATTTATTTATTTTAAAATAAGTTTTCCAAGTATTTATATTCTCAAATAAAACCTATTAAAGTGTTTTGACTTTACTTTAGATTTTAAAATAAATATTCTCAATAAAACAATCCCTAGTTGATTTAATAATGAAAGTCTATTATATTTAATTAATAATGGACTCTAAAATAAAATGTTATTTTGTTTTAAAACAAGTTTCCAAATATTTAATATTTCCAAATAAAACCTATTAATTTGGTTTTGAAAATATTTAGGTTTCAAATAAAGATTTTTTTTTATAAAATCAAATTCTATTTTATTTAATAACTAAGTTCCATTTTATTTAAATATTAATGGACCCTAAAGTAAAAGGATTATTTTATTTTAAACAAGTTTTCCAAATATTCTTTATTTCCAAATAAAACCTACTGTTTGGGTTTTGAAAGCATTTTGGATTTTAAATGAAGATTTTATTAAATAAAACAAACCCTATTTTATTAAATAACTAATGATCCATTTATTTAATTAATAAATGGACCCTAAAAAGATTTAAAATAATATTTTATTTTAGAATGTGAATTATGATGTTAAGCAGAACCAACTTCATATTTGAAAAGCTTGATGATTGTTTGAATCATTTTGAATGTGTTTGGTTGTTTGAATTTCAAAATAGGAAAATAGAATTAGAAAAAGAAAAAGGAATCAGACAGAAAAAAAATAAGAAAACAGACCCAACCCACTACCCCGGCCCAAACAGCCCACCTAGCCCAACTCCTCTTTCCTGAACCGTTTTCTTTTCCACTCAGAACCGCACCCACACCGACGCTGACAAGTGGACCCCTCCCCTTCTTCCTTTCTTTCACTGCCAGCGGACCCCACCCCTCCTGTTCTTCTTCCTCCCTGCGACTCCTTCTTCCCCTCACCTCGCGACCGTTTCTGTCGTTAAATTTCTCGCGGTCAATACACTTTACTGCAGCGATTACTCCTCACCGTGACCACTCAACGTTAAACGCCAGGCTTTCCTCTCCTTTCTCCCCAGACGCCCCTCCTCGACACGCCTCCAGGCCGCCACAATCTCTCCTCGACTCCCTCTGCCTCCGACGACCCCTCTCGCCAAATTCCGGCCAGCACACGCTCCCTTCCGCCCCCCTGAGCACACGAGCACACTCACCATACACTGGCTCATCCGCCTGTGCCCTTTGTACGACCGCGGGCGCTCCAGAGTGTCGGCAACGACAACCTCCAGCACCGCCGCCGTCTGCCTCCGCTCCGACGAGTCCCACCGGTGAGACCAGACCACTCCTTCACCTCTCGTTCAAGCACACAGATTTGCCTTGATCCCGCGCACCTAACCGTGCCTCTCCTTTGCCTTAGCGCGGTCCTAAGCGACGCCAACAACGACAACCCGAGAGCACCGCCGCCCGCAGCAACTCCGGCGAGGAATCACGGCTGAACCAGTGCACCCCCTGACAAACCGCAAGCGAGTTGAGCATCAGCGTCACTTCACGAACTCGGTGAGCATCCCCTTTTCCTCTCCCGCTTCCTGCATCGCCGGCAACATCACCGCCAGGTCGCTCCGCCGCCAGCAGCCGCCGCAGCGCCGCTAGCTTTTGGTCGAGCATGCGTCAACCGTTCGATCCCGATCTAGTGGCTCGGATAGAGGCTAGGTGAAACAGTAAGTAGCATCTGCACGCCGCACGATCTGACTTGATCCAACGGCTGCAGCTGTGCAATCCGAGTGAAGCGGTACCGACGAATGATATTAGGACGTGTGGCACCAGATGAACTGAATTAGATTTAGAAACCAGATTTAAATGCCATTTTCAAACCCTTATAACTTTTGATCCATACGTCCAAATTTGACAAATTTTATATCAATGGATTCAGGAGAACAAGCCCTAGCCAACCATGGCCTTGGTTTAGCAAATAGTATCTGTTAGCTTGTTTGAATTTGCAGAAAGATTTGTGTACTTGTTTAAGGTATAAAAATTGTTTAAAAATGATTTTTGAATTAAAACCTTTGCAAAATGGATTGTTGAGACCCTACTGACCCTAGGAACCAACCCATGATTTGCAAAATGGATTTGGAAAAGTTTAGAATGGATTTATTGGTTTAGTCCATTTCTAGCTAAATAAAACTATTAATTTGTTTATGAAAATGATTTTGAGTAAAAACTTTGGAGGAAATGGTTTGGACCAAACCTAGTGACCCCAAAACACCAAGTTTTGCAATAGCAACTCATTTGGTGAACAACTTAAGAGTTTTGCCTTAATAAAAACATTTTTCACCACATGAAATGATGAATGGAATTAAAGATAGTTTTTGTACAAAATCCTCTTGCTAATGACTTTGCCACTTTGGTAAATGACCAATTTGGATCTTACAAAGTTTAGAAACCCTATAGAGACCCCTTTGCAAAATAAAACTATCTTGTGCATGCTCCCATGCATGACTTAGATTCCATTACTTTGTGTGTGTGAAGAATTGTTTGTTTGACTTTGGTTTGGAATGTGAATTGAATTTGTGTTGCTTGATTGACTTGTAGTGAAGTGTGAGACTAACAAGATCAAGGAGTGAACCATCATTCCCTACCAAAAAGGCAAGTGATGCTTCATTCTTTTGTCCCATTACTTTCACTATGCATTAGTGATTTTGCTAAGTAAAACTTGCATGGATTTTGCTAAGTATAGATCTTTCTATAGGGAAACCTAGTAGATGAATCCTTAGCAGGATTTTCCTAAGTTAGAGATTCCTACTACTACCAAGCTTAGCCTAGCTAATAGAAAACATGGGTGGAATATATATTCACACTATGGAAAAATGTTCTAAGTCTAAGGACTTGTGATTTTGTCTAATAAAACAACTAAGTTAATGAATCACCTGGGTGGAATGGAATAGCTTGGTGGAGAATGGTTGAGTGGTTCACAATGCCATGGACTTGGATTGTGTATCTCACTTGTGGTATGCCACCCAGGAAACAAAGAGATTTGAGATGTCAAATGTTGAGAAGCTTCAAGTGCAACCACTTGGCAATATGGGCTCTGCCATGATCACATAGGTTGCAAGAACTTAGCCATATGGACAGTGGGTGGTAGTGTTTGATAGGATGGAACGCGTCCATATTGGTCTAAGGGAAGGCTTCTGAAAGATTTTGTCTTGGGAAACCAAGTCTTGTGGGTAAAGTGCACCACCTCTGCAGAGTGTAAAATCTAAGTACTTAGCCATGTCCCTGGTAAAGGACAATTTGAGCATCAAGACATGGAAGCAATCAAGAATCTCATCACTCCAATTTCTAAATTAAAATCTTGTGGTTTGAACAAGGGTTGTTTGAATTCTTCAATCATTGATGGAGAGATGGCTTGGTACAAGGATCTTGAAATCTTTGATTGAGAAAAATGAATTTGTCAAACAAAAACTTAGTATTTTCAAAATGATAAGAAAAATCTATTTTGAGCAATGCAAGCCTCAACTCCACTTAGCCAAATGCATATAGATGATAGCCTCCACTATACAAATATAGTATCACTTGCCAATACAATTCAAATGTATTGACCCTTTGCGGCTGTAACTTGTATGTTGCAGGTTTGATTGTTTTAGTGAAGATTGTTTGATTAGGATTACAAAGTCTACAACCAACATCTGCCTGTGGCACTTTGAAGATGAAGGACCCATGACTATATTTATTCCGCTACAATGTAATGTAATAGCCATATGAGCTATGTATGATGTAATAAAAATTATGTTATTCTTGGTTATAAATTTATATTATGACCTTTGTATCTTGATATTACATCTTAACTGTGGATGCTAGCTAATGATCCAGGGACTAGCATTGTAAACACAGGAGGAACCTACCTTATTGGGTTGGGACCTCTACACAGAGAAGATGGATTGAGTTAATCAAGGATTACGATCTGGACATTCACTATCACCCTGGTAAAGCCAACGTGGTAGCAGATGCCCTTAGTAGATTGCTGTGCCGCTTGAACTCCATGATTTTGAAGGAGCAACCAAGTTTGCACAAAGAGATGGAAGATTTTCGAATGGAATTAGTGAGTGAAGGATTTTTGGCTAGCATAGAACTTCAACCCACTTTGATCAGCCAGATCAAAGAGGCGCAAAAAGGAAATGCTAGTATTGACGGAATCAAGCGTCGTATCGGTACAGGCAAAGTACCCGGATTCACCAAAGACAAAGAAGGAGTTCTGTGGTACAAAGGACGCCTTTGTGTACCAGCAGATTCTGAGTTGAAAGAAGTAATTCTGAAGGAATCTCATGATACTCTTTATTCTATCCACCCTGGAGGAACTAAGATGTATCAAGATTTGAAAGAGCAATTTTGGTGGCATAAGATGAAGAGAGAAATCGGAAGCTATATCGCCAAGTGTGATATATGTCAGCGAGTCAAGGCAGGACATCAAAGACCCGCTGGATTATTGCAACCATTACAGATTCCGGAATGGAAATGGGATTCCGTTGGAATGGACTTTATCACCGGATTGCCTACTTCTAGTAGGGGAAATGACTCTATCTGGGTCATAGTTGACCGATTGTCCAAAGTAGCCCATTTCTTACCTGTCAAGACCACATATCAGAGTTCGAAGCTAGCGGAGTTATACATCCCTAGAATCGTTAGTTTGCATGGAGTCCCCAAGAACATTGTATCGGATCGAGGAACTCAATTTACCTCGAGATTCTGGAAGAAAGTTCAAGAAGGTTTAGGAACCCGCCTAGATTTCAGCACCGCTTATCACCCTCAGACCGATGGACAAACGGAGCGAGTAAATCAAATACTCGAAGATATGCTGAGAGCATGTGTGTTAGAATATGGATCTAAGTGGGAAGACTGTCTGCCGTTCATAGAATTTCATACAACAACAGCTATCAAGCTAGTTTGCAAATGGCCCCATTTGAATTCATGTACGGAAGGAAGTGTCGCACCCCTTTGAACTGGTCGGAAGTAGGAGAGAGTCAGATTTTTGGACCCGATATCTTACGAGAAGCAGAAGTGAAGGTTCACAAGATTCGTGAGCACCTCAAGACAGCCCAGTCCAGAAAGAAGAGTTACGCCGACAAGAGACGTCGAGACCTCGCCTTCAACATAGGAGATTTTGTATATCTAAAAGTGTCGCCATTGAAGGGAATGCAGCGTTTCCAACTCAAAGGAAAGTTAGCCCCCAGTTATATCGGACCCTTCAAGATTCTGAACCGTCGAGGAGAAGTGTCGTATCAATTGGAACTACCCGAAGAGATGCCAGCCGTGCACAAGGTGTTCCATATCTCATTACTTCGCAAGTGTCTCGAAGTCCCGGAGAAGACTGAAGTATTCAAGAATATTGATCACCGGACCATAGAGATCAACGATTACCTGACCTATCCCGAAGTACCCATTCGTATTTTGAAAGAAGCTTTCCGAACCACCAGAACCCGAAGCATCAAGTTTCTCAAAATTCAGTGGAGCAACCACACAGAAGAGGAAGCTACCTAGGAGCGCGAAGATCACACCAGGACGGAGTTTCTCGATCTCTTCAAATCCTAGGTAATCTTTTCATCCTTTTTTCAAATCTCGGGACGAGATTTTGTTTAAGGGGGGAAGGTTTGTAACATACCAAAAATACTAAACTTGGATCATCAAACTCTAACCTTCAAAATTAGGGTTAACAAAAACTTTTCTAAATAAAAATATGAAAGCATGCATGTGTGTATGCATTCCAATTTGGATTATTTTGAATTGCCTTGTTTATGTGTTTCTTTGCTTGTAAAAGGATTCTTAGGTGAAATAAACATCATCTAAACAATTCCCAAACTTTTCCCAAAGACAAATAAATCAAAACAAACAAAATGAGTGAATGGTCATTTTGACCAATTTAACTCCCATGCCTACTTTGGCTGTCTCAAACTTTCAGAACTTAACAGAAACTTGTTTGGATATTTGCACCCCTTGATAGTACTCATAACAAAGTATCAAGGCCCACTTTGTGATCATCCAGAAACATTCAAATGCATAGTTTAAAGGACAGTTTAAAATTGAATCTATATCATATGGGAAGATCCCACTTTTTCAAAAAACCACTCAAACAAGCTCAACTTTCAAAACCCAAGCATCTGCAGACTCACCAGCACCAACCTAGCACACACACCAAAAATCTTTTCAAAATTCAAAACTTGACTTCATGCGGCCATTTCATCAAACACCTTGTAGATACAAATCAAACAAAATCTAAACACTATTTGGAGCAGTGATTTGAGCCTAACTTGTTCCCTCTCTGGACACCACTAGCCTTAGTAGATCATCTAACAACCTAAACTAATCTCTAGCACTACTGTAAGCTAGCCATTGTCATCAATGGTGAGCAGGCTGAGTGCACCCCTGCCACCCACATGTCGACAGCAAGCTAGGAGAAGCACCAAGCCTAGCCAACATGTCTGGGAGCAAGCTAACACCCCACCGCCACTCCCTGTCCAGCGCTCGAACCTTGCCAGCCCCTGGACCACACGCACAGACCATGCCAAGCTCGCCAGCAACCATGCCGAGAGCGTGCCCCGTGCGCAACGCTCGACAGACGCCCACAGAACGCGCGCCGCCCTCTCCGCGTGCATACGTGATCACCACCGTCCTAGCAACCCCGCAGACACGCTCGTTCGCCGCCGCGCGGACCACGCGCGTTGTGCGCCATAAAAACTTCCGTCGGGGACGCGCAGAGCACCGCCGCGTTCTGACCAATCCGGACCGCCCCATGCCTCGCCACCACGTCGTTGAGCTTCGCCAGGGAGCACAGCACCGCCCCTGCCATCGCCCACGCCGATAGCCCTCTGTGCCGTCGACCACGACGAGCTCACCTTGCACCCGTCGGTCCCCTCTCGCCACTATAAATAGAGGCTTCCCCCGCTTGATTTCTTCACACCATTCCACTCCTCTCTCACCCAGAACCACCCCGCCTCAGTCCCGGAGCAAGGCGAGCAGCGCATCGCCAGAATTTCACCGGAGCATGCCGCCTCTGGAGAAGAAGGGAGCCAGCGATTGGAGCCACCCCAGGAGAAGCTGCTGATACCAGGAGGTTCCCCGTCGTCGACTTTGTTGTTCGCCCGCATCGCCGACCCTCGCCTGAGCCCCGGTGAGCCCCCGACGACCCCCACCTGCCGCGTTAGGTTTCTGTCTCACCGGCGCTGCCCGACGTGGACGATGAACCAGGGCCGTTAGATTAGAACAAGATCCCACGGCTCACATTGCCCCGTACCGCTTCGCACCCCCTCGTCTCACTGACGCGTGGGGATAGCGACATAACCAGCCCGCGTAAGCGCTGCGCTTAGCAGGCCGGCCCATTAGCAGTTCCCGCGCAGTCTAGTCATTTGAATTTGGATTTTTCCATTTTCATTCAAACATAGTTCTGTACCTAGTTTCAAAAATCAACCCAGCTCGATTTCAGTGAACCAAATTGAATGAAACCAATTTTGTTAGAAAGGTCTGGAAATACTGAATCCAAGCTCGTTGGATTTGAATCATTTGAATCTATAGATCAACCTTGGTAAAAATAACAAGGCAGAAGCTTTTCTGCATTCAAACATTTTTCAAATTTAAACTATAATAGATTTTGAGTTGATTCCAACTCTCAAAAATCACATTTGATCATAGCTTTCAGAATATATAAAAACATTTGGGTTTACTTACAGAAATAATGTTCAAGTAATGAAAGAATGCCACATAGGCAATTCTAGTCACTTTATTTAAGTAGAATAAAAGGTTAAACCTTATTAAATTGTGACACCACTTTAAATCACATTCCCATGAACTAAAATATGTGGTGATGACATGTTTCGACATGATCCCATGTTTGGTTTGGAGAATATTAAATCTTAAGTAGTTTTTCAATGAGTAGAAATTACTTTTCTAAAAATAAAAGGATTTAAACCAAGCTTTAATCTTGTAATGTTATTTATGATTCTAGATCATCTATAGGACCCTTTTGTGTGATGATTGAAATTAGTTAAGTAGTGTTTGGTGATTGTGTACCTCGTATTTATTCATAGACGCTAGTACCGACCAAGGATACGAGGAGGAAGGAGGATACTACGAAGAAGAAGCCGAGGAGAACTTCAACCACTGCTCTGCACAAGGCAAGCTGATACTATACCTATGCAAGACAATACTTTCAAGCTAACACTTGCAATTTAGCAAGCCTATACTGATAATGATGCAAGCCTAATACCACTAGTTGATTGTGCAAGCACATACCTGCTTGTTACCATGCCAACTATATGCCTTAAGCATATATGATCTTAACCACTTGATAAACCAATCCTAGTTTTACTTACAAGCTTTATACTTTATTTTATTTATCAAAACTATTACTTAGAGCTTACTTAAGTGAATTGTAGATACTAGAAAGATAATTGAAGGTTGCATAAAGAGCATAAAATGTGGCCTAAGCTAGATCATCTTTATGTCATCCTAAGGCATGAGATGGAACTTAGTTAAACTCCACTAGTTTACCACCCCTCATTAGTACTTACCCCCACTTGTAGATGCTAGTGCTAAGCATAAAACTTGATCAACTTAGATGGGAATACTTGGTGGAAAAATGGTTATGAAAACCTTGGAATGATGGATCATTCTATTGAGATGTTTTGGACATGTGTTTCCGAACACCAGAGGATTTATGGTGATGAAAATGTTGAGGCATGAGCCTTAGCCCTTTATAAAACTGATGGTTGTCTGGATGCGATACCATTCCAATTTTACCGTACAACCGCAATACCCGAGAATTGGGTAGGGCTTGACTGGAAACTTATATACCTTAGTATTAGTTCCCTCACGGCCAAGGTCTGAGATGATGCTACCTTGTGAAGATTGTCCACCTGTGCAGTACCCAAGATGACAGTTGGTCATGGTTGGGAGGCCAAACTCACAAGAGAGGTGCTTATACTAGGGCGTGTAATTGAAAAGTTAGGATTGATTATCCTCATACTGAGTATGGTGAATTCAGGATTTGTTCCTGACGGATGTATCGAATGTTCTGGTGAAAGTGTACAATCTCTGCACAGTGTCAAACTATTCGAATAGCCGTGTCCGCGGTTATGGACAGTTGGAGTGGCCATACTGTTCCCCCGTCAGATGTTTTCAAAATGACTTGTGAAATGGATTGAGAATTTTGACTTAACCACAACAGAGTTGTGATATGAGACACAAGTTCCCACTTAGGTGTTATAAAACTTCAACTAGCTTTCTTCGTTTCTAAACTTAGTAGAGGTAAATCTGGAGTTTGCAAAACAACCCTAGAGCTTAGTGTCCTATCCCAAAAACCCCCTTCACTTGTTAGTATTAGTTTGCGAGTACTTAATGAGTACTCATGGCTTTGTCCCTGGATATTCCCGTGGCCAGACTATGAAGAGGAGTACCTGGAAGATGGACCCCAGGAAGGTTACGACAACTAGGATCATCTCCCATCGTCAGCATTGCCTGTGACCCCGAAGATGGAGCTTCGCCTACGCTACCGTTATTATTACGTATTTCCACTGCTTGAGTTGTATTAAGAACTGGATCATGAGATCCTTATTTGTGTAAGACCTTATGTATGGTTTGTAATGGATGATGTACTTTGGTATCCAATTCGGTTATGTATCGCAAAAATGGTAATCCTGGGATTGAGATGTATGGCATAACAGGCATCTGGGATTAAAAATCCAGGTGTTGACATATTGCAAAGTCGTCAGTCACCTAGTTGCCCATAGCATCCACGAGGTGTTCATGGATCTTTTCCATGATATCGAGGTGGCTCTCCAAGTAGGAGTTTTCTTCCATTTTGGCGGAAGTAAACCCATCCATGTTCTCATGCCTCATTAGCCGAACCTAACTCTAAGGTCAACACATCACCCTCTGGAAAATACCTCGCCTTCAGGATCTTCACACTTAGTGACTCGGGATCTTGCATCAAACTCCAGCCCTACCGAGCTAGCAGCTCTAGGTCCAATAACTCAATGTCTCGGAAACCTAGAACTCCCATGTTCTTGGGTTTGCACATTTCCTTCCAAGACACCCTACTCGGTTTCATTTCCCCCTGATGACTGCCCCACTAGAATTTCCTGATCATGGCATTAATATGTAGGCATAGTCACATCAAGAGTTTGAAACAAGCCATAGAGTAAATCGGTATAGATTGAATAACCCACTTTATGAACACATTCTTACCTCCTGCCGAGAGCAATCTCTTTAGCCAACCCTGAATTTTGCTCCAAATTCTATCCTTGATGTACTTAAAAGCAGCCCTCTTGGATCTACCAACATCAGAAGACATCCACCGTCCATCGTGCAGATGCACCACGGCCGCACCATGGAACAGTTCATGGCATCAGGCCCGCCCGTCCAAGGCCTAGTACAAGCTGGGCGATTGTACAGGACCTCCAAATTTCTAGCACCAATCCAACCCTGTAATAGTACATCTCTCAATTGGCGAACTTGTCAGGCATTGTCTCAATTCTCCAACTCTCGTGGCCCATAAACAACCCAGACTAGCGTCGTACTCGTAAGTCTACAGATATTTCGATCTGGCAGATATCGCGTTCTAGTCCAGATAGTAGCCCAGATCGTTTTGCTAAAAAAAGGAGAGCAACTAGGCAGTTCCGATCAAATTGATCGATTATCAATCTAATTCACTAGCCCACATCACCTGGAACAACAACGTTGCCAGCGCCCAGCTAGAAACAGGCATACACCCAGCTTTATAAATAAAGCAACATCCATACAATATCCAGAGCACTCGAACAACACAAACCGACACAGAGTGCATGTTGGAGATATGCCCAAGAGGCAATAATAAAGTGGTTATTATCATATCTTCATACTTATGATAAATGTTTGCATACCATGCTATAATTGTATTAACAGGAAACATTAATACTTGTGTGATTTGTAAACATAAAAGAGTCCCTAGTAAAGCCTCTTGTTAAACTAGCTTGTTGGTTCATATATGATCATGGTTTCCTGATCATGAACATAGAGATGTTATTGACAACAGGGTCATATCATTAGGAGAATGATGTGATGGACATACTCCTATAGATAAGCGTAGCATAAAGATCAAGTCATTTAATATAGTTCATTTGCTATAAGCTTTCTGATACATAGTAACCTAAATCCTTCGACCATGAGATCATGCATATCACCTTCACCGGAAGGATGCTTTGATGACATCAAACACCACACTGTAACTGGGTGGCTATAAAGGTGGCATTAAGTATTCGGAAAGTGTCGGTTGAGACACATGGATCAAGAGTGGGATTTGTCCATCCATATGACGGATAGATATACTCTGGGCCCTCTCGGTGGAATGTCATCCAATTAACTTGCAAGCATGTGACTGGCTCACAAGGGATCACATATCACGGGAACGAGAAAAGAGTATTTATCAGTAACGAGGTTGAACTAGGTATGCAGAGATACCGACGATCAAAACCTCGGATAAGTAAACTATCGTGAGACAAAGGGAAATTGGTATCGTATGTAAGTGGTTCATTCGATCGCAAAGTAATCGTAGAAATATGTGGGAGCCATATGAATTTCCAGATTCCTCTATTGGTTATTGATCGGAGAAGTGTCTCGATCATGTCCGCATAATTCACGAACCGTAGGGAGACACACTTAAGGATTCGACGCTGTTTGAGTAGTTATGGAATGATGAGAAAGAGACCGAATGTTGTTCAGAGTCTTGAATGGGATCCGGGATATCACGAGGAGATCCGGAATGGTCCGGAGAATAAGATTCATATAAGGAAAGTCCTGTTTCGGAGTTAGGGAATGGTTCCGGTGTTTTCATCGGGAATGTTCTAGAAGGTTCCGGAATGTCCGGCACTCCGGAGGGGAAGGGTACATGAATGTGTTATATCAAGTTGGTATGATTGCATCATGTACTCGGTGTCATCGCTGAACAAAATAGAGGGTTTATTCAAATCCTAGTTTGAAAAGTCAAACGGCTAGTTTGAAAGTCAAACGACTAGTTTTGGGAAAGAGGAGAAGGAGGTTTGAAACCGACTTGGGGGAGGAGTTCCTCCTCCCACCGCCGTCCCACCTTGGGTCCGAGTTGGGGAGGGACTCCCCTCCCCAGGCGCGCCTCCCTCCACCTATAAGAGGAGGGGCAGGGCTCCCCTCCTAGACACAAGTTGCCTCCCTCTAAACCTAAACCCTAGCCACAGCCTAGGGATTTCTCCCAAGCCGCCGAGTTAGAGCTTCTAATTGCCCTAGCCGCCGGTTTAGTCCCTTCTAATTGGTGTGTCTAAACCCTAGATCACCAAGGCTCTCTCATAGTCCACCATACTCGCTCCGGCTTAAGGCGAAGCCCTGCGAGATCTCCCCTCTACTTCTGGTACCACGCCGTCATGCTGCCGGAATCGCGAGGAGAGTGCTACAACCTCCGCTGCCTGCTGGAACAAGGGAGAGGAAGGTCTTCGACGAGTACCGAACGTGTGACCGACTGCGAAAGCGCTGCCGAAACGCAGCGCCGGAAGGATCGTCTACGCGATCTTGAGATCGGCAAGTGTACGACTACATCACCCACGAGAATCTTCGAGGGTGAGTTCCTCTATCGACTCGTTTCTACAATCTAGTAGATAGATCTTGTCTTGTTTGTGTGCATGCAGTAGAAAATTTTTGTTTTCCATGCTACGAACCCCTACAGTGGTATCAGAGCCGTGTCTATATGTAGATCTGTTGCACGAGTAGAACACAATGGTCATTGTGGGCGTTGATGCTTTTGTTGTTGATTGCTTCTTGTGTACTTTGCATCTTGCGGGATGGTGGGATGAAGCGGGCCGGGCTAACCTTACATGACATCGTTCATGAGACTTGCTCCACGCTTGACATGCAACTTGTATTGCATAAGTGGATTTGCGGGTGCCTGTTTCTCCCAACATAGTTAAGATTCAATTTACAACGGGTGATTGACAATACTAGTATCAATGTTGTGGTTCTTGTTCGTAGGTTAGAACGACACTTATTGAAAGCCCCAAACCACGTATAATATGCAAAGAAAATTAGAGGCGTCTAACTTTGTTTTGCAGGGGTGTGCTGTGATGTGATATGGCCATGACTGTGATTATATTTGGTGTATGCAATGTTCCTTATTGTAAGTTGGCAACCGGCAGGATCCACATGGTTGTCTTTAATTTCTGTTAAGACCCGCGTGTCTATTCAAAGTAGTTGTAATAATTGAAGCTGGTGGACGACAACCATGGAGAAGCATCATTGACCTTGATGCAATGTCGGTGATGATGGAGATCATGTTCGTGCTAGAAGATGGAGATCGGAAGCACAAAGACGAAAGGCCATATCATATCACATATTATGAATTGCATGTGATGTTAATCCTTTATGCATCTTGTATTGCTTAGTAGACGACGGTAGCATTATAAGATGATCCCTCATGCACATGAATTTCAAGTCATAAAGTGTTCACCCTTAGTTAGCACCGTTGCTAAAGCTCGTTGTTTCGAAGCACCACGTGATGATCGGGTGTGTTAGATTCTGCGAGTGTATACAACGTGAGCAAGCCAGATTTGCTCATGCGGAAGCTAAGGTTTGATCTTGACGAGCCTAACATGTACAGACATGGTCTCGGAACACGGATCACCGAAAGGTAAAGCATGAGTCATATAGTAGATATGATGAACATGTTGATTGTTCTCCATTGAAGCTACATCAACTCTCGTGATGATCGGTTTTGATGTGGTGGATTTGGTTCGTGTGATCACTAAAAACAATGTGAGGGATATTGTTTTGAGTGGGAGTTCAACGGCAATATGATTAAAAGTTGAACACTATTTATCATAAATTAAATCAAAGTGAATTTGCATAATTGTTGTAGTCATTGGCATCCATTTACCACCTTGCGCTTAGTTATAATTGAGATGATAGAACTATAGAATTCTGGTTAGTTACTTTACGAACTGGTATCGTATTGTTTTGAAGTGTTAATCTAAAGTTTAAAAGTCCTATTGCAAACTTTCAGTAAGTTCCCGTTACTCCATGAAGTTTAATAATTGGTATTAAAATCAAGAGTGAAAATTCCAAGAGTTAGTGTATGAGTATCATGTTTGTCTCCATGATTCTTGATATTCAAAGAATTATCTTAATATCAAGGTTATCTAGGATCTGAAAGAGTTGTTTCAGAAACCATGATGTGTGGAAGATATTGTGATATCTGAAACGAAGTTTTGGTTACAACATGATAGAGTATAATATGGCAAAAGTCATGTTCTCATATTTGATGAGAATTTGCAAAAGGTTGGAGACACTAGTTGTCCTAATCCTCCAAAAGGTTTTGGAGAGCAACATTATACTCGCGATTCACCGGTACAAGCTAAAAGTAGCTTGATCATAGATAATTCCATGATGAGGGTGAATATTTGATGTAGGTAAAATGTTTACTACACCAAGAGATTACTAAAGAAAGGAATTTGAAAGAACACTAAACATTTGATAATGGTGATCTACTTCAAAGTGCAAGTCCAAAGACATTGGTATTTTACTATACACGCTTTGGACTATGTGTCATATGTATGACTCCACTATTGATGTTGATAGATTCTTTCAAACAGAAAGGAAATACTGAAAGAGAATCTCATAAATATATGGCAGAAAAGAAAAGACTAGAATTGTTCAGTTTAAGTATATAGATGATATACATGTTATGGCTATATCCTTCGCTTATTAAACAATGTGGTTCTTAAGTATTTGATACTGAATTTGTTGGTGTGAATCGTCATACGAAACAACACAATTCATGAACTACAATGGCCTAAGTAACTAGCAAAAAAAATATGTGATGATGTTCATCGAGAACAAATAAAGGGTTATTATGTTGCTCGTTAAAACATCAAAGCTTGCCTTCAAGATTTGTTTTATCAGGTATTATGAGAACAAAAGGGTTGTTCAAATAATTGCCGTAATCCATAAAAGATGGATGATTCACAAATCTCGTTGGAGAAATCACATCCATAAAACTAGTGCTAAAAATGTCAAAAGACAAATTGATTAAAAGATCACTTAGGAAGTGACATCGCCGTTTAAATTATATTGGAAAGAAAACATGAAGAAACTCCATATGGATGGAATTTTGGAGTCTATTTGATTTTGATCAAATGACGCTTGTGAAACTTTCCTAGAGATAATTAAAACTTCATTCATAGGCCAAAAGGGAACGAATGACTAGCTTATTGGAACTTGTACATATTGTTGTACGAAATCCATTATGTGTAGTCAAGAGCGATGGATTTCAACTTCATATGCTTTCTCCGAAAATTTGAGTGAATATATGAATATTTACTTAATAAGGTTGAAGTGTGAAATATTTGAAAAGTTCAAAGATTTTCAAGATGAAGTGCAAAATCATTGTAACAAGAATATAAATAGTTTATGATAAGATCATAAAGGAAGATATTTGAGTTACAAGTTTAGCATAATACCTAAGATTTAAGGAATCGTTCTATGGATTTGCATTTTTTCCGAAACACCATAAGAGTATGGAGCGTTCGAGATATGTAATTAAACCTTGTTTGACATGGTAAGATCGAAGGTGTAATTCATAAAACTGCCATTGTATTTTAAAGATTAAAAGCTTTAGAGATTACCGTTTTCCACTGAAAAGAGCTCCATCATAATCCGCTGAAATGACACCATATAAAGTTATGGTTTGGGATTAAACCCAAGTAGTCCTTTCTTAAACATTGGTATGTTATGCATAAGAAAGATGTTTTGCAACCAAAGTCGGATGAACCTGTCTTTGTATAACAGTTAAGTATTCCTCCATAACACCGGAGACAAAAGTGTTTGTCGCTTAGAACGTCAAGTTTCTTTGAGAAGGAATTTTTCGTGAAAAGATAAGTGGGAGGACAATAGAACTTTGATAAGGTTAAAGGAACCTTAGCTATATGTGCAAAGTTGCGCAGTGCCGAAAAGTGTTCCGGAGGCAGCAACAATGCTCATGGCTCACGTGCCTCAAAGGTTGTGGTTACGAAGATCAAAGTTTCTATTGAAACAAGTAGGTCGGGTAAACAATCAAATACCAAGATTTGAGAGTTAAATCATTATTTGGCAATAATGATCTGACTACATACAAAGAAGCGATGATGGGCCCTGACTCCGTCAAATGGCTTGAAGCCATAAAATCCGTGATAGTTCCATATACGAGAGATCAAGCTTTGAACTTGAAAGACCCTCTGAAAAGGTACAAGACCTTACAGTCGTATTTGGATCTATAAAAGAAATAAGACATGGATGTTTCACATCTATGAAATAGTCGACATGTTGGGAAAGTATTCACAACAATGTTCAAAGGTTGTATATGACAAGATTTGATCTTTCATAGCGATATTTAGTCTACACGGATTAATGTAGCAACCACTACATATAATTTTGTTATATGGTAGTTGAATAAACAAAACAAGTTCTTCTAATAGAATTGTTACCTAGGACGTGTGCATGACACGGTCCATAGGGTTTTGTTAAATCAAAGGATGCTAAATGCATATGCAAACTTCAATGGTTGAAGTAAGCATCGCGGAGATGGAATCTTCACAAATGATGAAATTGTTAAAAGAGTTTAAATTCATCAGAGACAATGAAGATGCTTGCGTTTGCAAGAAATTAAGTGGGAGCGCTAAGACATGTTTCTAATACATTATGTGGAAGACATATTGTTGATTGGAAATGATGTATCTTTTTATTAACACAAAATTAAGAAATTCATCTCGATGAAAGGCTTAGGCAAAACCCAAATATTTGGCATCAATAGACGCTAATATGGTTGTGCCAAAAGTACATAGATGATATATTGAATAAAGTTCAATATAGAAACTACAAGAAAGGTTCTTGTCGCACAGAAAGGATTGAATGAGTTCAATATTGATGATATATTCAAGTGTATTGACACTTGGTAAGTGAAACAAAGATTCAAGTATAGATTGATACTTGATGTATGAGATCACAAAGAGTATTTATATCAATCATACTATGATATGTACAAATCCAGATATGTCCTATGCTCTAAATGTTATGAGCATATACCAGAATGATTCATAAGATGATCATTGGACAATAGTAAGGATATTCTTATGGTCTTTTGGAAGAACTAAGAGTATATTATTTGTAGTAGTGACAAATAGATGGTTAGTTCATTGTAAAAGTACTACATTGATACTAGTTTTGTCACAAAGTACAAATTGAGTTTATCTCAATCTAAACTAAGGGTGGCACAATATAATGGAAAGTAAGTTCCATAATGGATTTGGATGAGTTCCAAAATTAAGACATTGTGACAGATACTACAACAAAAGGCTAAGTATATGACTGCTATAATAGCAGGTAAAGAGGGCATTTGTGTCAAGTAGTTTGTTATCAAACTAGGTGTAGTTCACAGCGGGATAATACTATGAAGATATATTGTACGACAATATTATCAACATGTTTTAACCCCAAAGAACTAAAGGTCTCACCAAAGGACCAAAATTATACAAAGCCATCTCATTAGAGAATGAGTGATGCGTAGAGACGCAAAGACATGCAATTACACACGGACCTAGAAGTGTCAGATCCGGAGATCAGTTGACCACTAGCAATCGTGTACATACAACACAAGAAAGCCATAGGCGTTGAATACACAAAGGTTTGAGACTAGATTATTGACTCTAGTGCAAGTGGGAGACTGTTGGAGATATGCCCAAGAGGCAATAATAAAGTGGTTATTATCATATCTTCATACTTATGATAAATGTTTGCATACCATGCTATAATTGTATTAACAGGAAACATTAATACTTGTGTGATTTGTAAACATAAAAGAGTCCCTAGTAAAGCCTCTTGTAAAACTAGCTTGTTGGTTAATATATGATCATGGTTTCCTGATCATGAACATAGAGATGTTATTGACAACAGGGTCATATCATTAGGAGAATGATGTGATGGACATACTCCTATAGATAAGCGTAGCATAAAGATCAAGTCATTTAATATAGTTCATTTGCTATAAGCTTTCTGATACATAGTAACCTAAATCCTTCGACCATGAGATCATGCATATCACCTTCACCGGAAGGATGCTTTGATGACATCAAACACCACACCATAACTGGGTGGCTATAAAGGTGGCATTGAGTATTCGGAAAGTGTCGGTTGAGACACATGGATCAAGAGTGGGATTTGTCCATCCATATGACGGATAGATATACTCTGGGCCCTCTCGGTGGAATGTCATCCAATTAGCTTGCAAGCATGTGACTGGCTCACAAGGGATCACATATCACGGGAACGAGAAAAGAGTACTTATTAGTAACGAGGTTGAACTAGGTATGCAGAGATACCGACGATCAAAACCACGGATAAGTAAACTATCGTGAGACAAAGGGAAATTGGTATCGTATGTAAGTGGTTCATTCGATCGCAAAGTAATCGTAGAAATATGTGGGAGCCACATGAATTTCCAGATTCCTCTATTGGTTATTGATCGGAGAAGTGTCTCGATCATGTCCGCATAATTCACGAACCGTAGGGAGACACACTTAAGGATTCGACGTTGTTTGAGTAGTTATGGAATGATGAGAAAGAGACCGAATGTTGTTCGGAGTCTCGGATGGGATCCGGGATATCACGAGAAGATCCGGAATGGTCCGGAGAATAAGATTCATATAAGGAAAGTCCTGTTTCGGAGTTAGGGAATGGTTCCGGTGTTTTCATCGGGAATGTTCTAGAAGGTTCCGGAATGTCCGGCACTCCGGAGGGGAAGGGTACATGAATGTGTTATATCAAGTTGGTATGATTGCATCATGTACTCGGTGTCATCGCTGAACAAAATAGAGGGTTTATTCAAATCCTAGTTTGAAAAGTCAAACGGCTAGTTTGAAAGTCAAACGGCTAGTTTTGGGAAAGAGGAGAAGGAGGTTTGAAACCGACTTGGGGGAGGAGTTCCTCCTCCCACCGCTGGCCCACCTTGGGTCCGAGTTGGGGAGGGACTCCCCTCCCCAGGCGCGCCTCCCTCCACCTATAAGAGGAGGGGCAGGGCTCCCCTCCTAGACACAAGTTGCCTCCCTCTAAACCTAAACCCTAGCCACAGCCTAGGGATTTCTCCCAAGCCGCCGAGTTAGAGCTTCTAATTGCCCTAGCCGCTGGTTTAGTCCCTTCTAATTGGTGTGTCTAAACCCTAGATCACCAAGGCTCTCTCATAGTCCACCATACTCGCTCCGGCTTAAGGCGAAGCCCTACGAGATCTCCCCTCTACTTCCGGTACCACGCCGTCATGCTGCCGGAATCGCGAGGAGAGTGCTACAACCTCCGCTGCCTGCTGGAACAAGGGAGAGGAAGGTCTTCGTCGAGTACCGAACGTGTGACCGACTGTGGAAGCGCTGCCGGAACGCAGCGCCGGAAGGATCGTCTACGCGATCTTGAGATCGGCAAGTGTACGACTACATCACCCACGAGAATCTGCTCTCGTTAACCGCTTTGGAATCTTCGAGGGCGAGTTCCTCTATGGACTCGTTGCTACAATCTAGTAGATAGATCTTGGCTTGTTTGTGTGCATGCGGTAGAAATTTTTTGTTTTCCATGCTACGAACCCCTACAGTGCACACATCACAAAGAGCACAACACACATGCCAGAACACACGGATACAAACACGACCCGAAGACACGCTCAAGGGCCGGAGGGAGAAGCAAGTTGGCGCGCCGCCACAATAAGTTGCTCAATCATCCTGTCCAGCCGCGCCCTGTCCTGCTGCCTACTCAATGGGTACCACTACTGCAAAAAAGCAAGAAATTTAAAGATCGAGTCAGAGGCACGACGAAGAAAGACACGCTCAATGACCATCCTATTACGGATATTCCATAAAGTCCAGGTCATCCCTGCAAACATGAACCAGAAGAGGCGCCTCCTCCTGCTGGTCTGGTTTGCATTGGCTTTCAGGAATTCCCCCAGGTCTAGGGCCTACCACGAGGGCCCCAAAGCCTCACGGGTGAAGTTCCAAAGGAAACGAGCTGCAGGACAGGAGAAGAAAATGTGGTGCCCCGTCTCCGGGACCACACAAAGAGGGCAAAGGCCATCGCCAGGGCCGTGACGCTTGGCTACCTCTACCCCCGAGGGAAGCCGATTGCGCAGCAGTTGCCAAAGGAAGATCTTAATCTTCAAGGGAAGGGGGGCCTTCCAAAGGGGGGACGTCCAGGGGATGGACAGCCCGCTAAACAAGGCCCGATACATGGACCCCACCGAAAACACGCCCGAGGGCGAAAGGTGCCAAGACAAACTATCTAGGGATTGGGACTGGGACATCGGTAAGCTGTCCCGAAGTCCCTCCCAATCAGCTCGCTCGGCGGCCCCAAGGTTCCTGCGGAACGCGACTTGCCAGACCCCGTCTTGGCAGGCGTCAGCCACCAAGAGCAGGGGTTCCTTGCAGATCGCGAACAGCTCAGGTGCCTCAAGGAGCAAGATGCTCCCACCCACCCAAGGGTCGAGCCAGAAGATGGTGCTTCTTCCATTTCCAATGGAAATAGAAAGCCCCTTATGGATAGCCGGCTTGATGTCCTGGATAGATCTCCAAAACTGAGATCCCTCCCGACGATCACACGCAGAAGTGGGCGCCCACGCAAATATTTCGCTTTGATCAGCTGCAGCCACAAGCCACCATCCTCTATCAAGATCCGCCAGACCCACCGTAACATCAGCGCCACATTCATATGGCGAGAGGAAATGATCCCAATGCCCCCCAGCTCCTTGGGGTTGCAGATGTCTGCCCACTTAACCATATGGAACTTTTGGTGGCCGTCATTCGCCATCCAAAAGAACCGAGAAAGTTCCTTGTCAAAGTTGGCGTGCACGCCTTCCTGAAGGATATACATCCCCATGATATACATGGGAAGGATAGACAGGCAGGCGTCAATGAGGATGGTCTTGCTCCCTTTGGAGGTAAACCTGCCTTTCCATGGTTCGGATTTCTCCTTAACCCGATCCATAAGGGGCTCCAAGTCTCTAGAGAGAATCCTAGTGTCCCTGACTGGCATCCCCAGATAATTCATGGGGAAGGTTGCCAGTCGGCAATTTAGGTTGTCCGCAATCCTTTGTTGTGATTCCAAAGGGTATCCAAGAATCATCACCTCACTCTTGTCAAAGTTAATTTTGAGTCCAGACATGGCCTCAAAGCAAAGGAGCGGGAATTTCAGGTTAATGATATCATGTTCCGACCCCTCCACCATAATCATGGTTTCATCCGCATATTGGAGGTGGGTAACTCCCCCTCCCGAGATAAGATGCCCCATCACACCTGAAATGTGGCCGGAAATCTTGGCTCTCTCCATGATTTCCGCAAGGGCATCCACCGCGGCATTAAACAAGATTGGGGAGATCGGGTCCCCTTGTCGAACCCCATACATGGGTTTGAAGTAGGGACCGACCTCCCCGTTTATGTTTATTGCCGTGTTCCCACTCATGACGATCTGCATGATCCATCCTATCATGCGGTCATCAAGGCCCCTACGCTGGAGGACTTGGCGAAGAAAGGCCCAATCTAGCCTATCATACGCCTTTTGGAAGTCCAGCTTCAGGAAAACGCCCCGCTGGCGCCTCACCTTCACCTCGTGAATAATCTCATGGAGCGCCAGGATCCCATCGTGGATGTATCTGCCTTTAAGAAAGGCAAACTGGTATGGGTGCGTCAGGCGCTCCATAATAGGTGCCAACCTACGCGCACAAACCTTGGACATAATCCGTTGGATTACATTGATTACTGTGATCGGCCTAAACTGCCGAATATCCGTGGCTCCCACCACCTTGGGAATCAGGGTAATCACGCCAAAATTTAGACGCGACATCACAAGGGTACCGACGTATAGCTCATGAAACATGGGCATAACGACCCCCTGTATACACTCCCAGAATTTCTGGAAGAACACTACAGGAAGGCCATCCGGGCTCGGGGCCGAGTTAGCCTTCATTTCCATGATGGCCCGCTCAACCTCAGCTGGCAAGAACGGGAGCGTGAGCTCCAGGTTCTCCGCGACGGATACCCTGGCCCCCTCTGGCCAGAATTCTCTGACTAACGCTACCCTGGACCGGGGGCCAGCAGAGAAAAGCTCCTTATAGAAGGAGTAAATATGGGTGGTGACATCATTGGCCTCCTCCAAGAGACGTCCACCATCCCACAGGCAGGGGATGGAACATTTCCTACGCCTGCCATTAGCAATGCCATGGAAGTAGGCAGTGTTCGCGTCCCCTTTGAGGAGCCAGTTTTGGTGGCTTTGCTGCCGCCAGAACGTCTCCTCCCCGCGAAAAATCTCGCGCCGACGTGGATGCACATGTGGATGATGCGCTGAGATGGAATGTGAATCCCACATGCCCCTCTCTCTCTCTGTGGGCAAAGCTAGGGCCAGCGCCCTTGGCTTTTGCGTCTTTTGCTGTTACCTAGCTCCGCCATTGGAAATTCATGGTCCGATAGAAGTTCTGCCCCGATGCCCCAACTACAAGATCCGGTAATTTCTTGATTTCATCTATTCCCTCAATTCAAGAATAGATGTCTTAGGTTTTTCAAATGTTAAATGAATCTATATAATAAATAGTGTCTAAATTCATCTAAATTTTAACAAATTTGGGACATCTATTTTGGGACGGAGGGAGTTGATTTATCTAGCTACCTTTACGAGCCTAAGTTCATGTGGATGTATGAATTAAATATTATTTTTATTTTTCCTTATAAAGCATGAATAATCATTTCTTCTACAAACAAAAACTATGACTCTAGTGCTACAAATAGTAATAAGAAAAGAAAGAACAATTAGGCTAGAAACTATGACCCTACCGATGATTCTTTGTTGATTTGATATTGGCACGCAATGAAGGGTGATGATCCTAATATTGACAGTGAAGGTGTTGATTCTAATATCGACGATGAAGGTAATAATCCTAACATTGCCTATGACATCAATAGTGCTTTAGTTATGCTAAAACAAAATTAGGACGCTGTTTGAAATTTTGCACCGGGGCCCCTAATTTCTGAAAACGGCCCATCGGTGATCAACGCAGCATGGTTCAGGAAGCTACTTGTGATGAAAGTGGATGTCATTGTTAGTGAATTATTATCATACAATATCCCAACTATCAGGGACGGAGCTAGAACTATTCATGGGTATGCAATGAATACCCAATATTATTTTGCAAAAAAAATTATTCTATAAGCTCCTTTATGCATGTATATACATGTAAGAGTTATTTTGTACGTGTTAAACTCGTGAAAATTGGAAAATCGCGACCTCCAGAGCCCCTCCCGTGTTCAGCCATCCAACCTGGGCCAAATCAAGAATATGGGCTTTAGTTGGGCTACCGACCCACCATACTTCAGCAAGCGACAATGAGTCAGCGACCGAATAGATCAGAGGATCACCCTGACGTGAACCGCCTGCCTCTCGCGCTCGCCTCCTGCTCGGCGCTCGCCGCCGGCCGCCCGCTCGTCGGTGCTCCGGCCATCGCCTGATCAGTGATCCCCATGATCCCGCGGTCCCGCCCTGCACAACACTCAACAGCACACGCTGCAGTCTGCAAATGATCATCACCACGGTGAGAAGAGAAGGGCTTTAATTCTAATTTCTGTTTTTCTTATCTTGAATTTAGAATCAGAATTGATCCTTTTTAGCTTAGATACTTTTAGAAAAACTGGCTCCATACTGCAGCGTCTAATTATATTGCAAAAACCATACTACTATTGTGAACCTACATATATTATATTGGTGTGATGAACTATTTTTTTGAGGACTTTTGTGGTACCCTTAAATAAATATTATCAATCCATTTTCGTTAATCTAATGGTCCATAAGCCTTCATACCGGTGTCAAAAACTCGACCAGTATGAATCCTACTTGTACCTAGCGACCACAAGTATGCAAAAGAGGCATGGCCCAATATAGCCCATCGAGGCATCGTCGTCTACCAGACCGGTGTTTCCCCCAAAAAAAACAAAAAATCCTTCTCTCCCTAACTCTGTGGCTGGCAGCCCTCCCGATCCCCTTCGCGTCGTCGTTGTCACCGGCCGATTCCGGGCGGCTCCGGCGAGTCCTCGCGCCGCTGACTACCGCCCCGAAGCCACCCTCTCCTCCTCTATCCATTCCAAGATGTGGAGCTAGCCGCCCATCCGCTGCCCCACGACGAACCTTAGCCGCCATGGATCACGGTTGGTCGGCACTGCCTCGGACGCCTGCCGCGTGGCTGCAACACCACCCTGTGCGGTGGCCGTCACGCCGCCCCAACGCCAGCGCTTGTGTGCCTGCACCGGTCAGACTGCTGCTAGTGTTAGGTCGCGGGTGTCACCTCCGCTGAGATGAACGTCGCCTCCATGACAACCAAGGCTACAACGTTCTAGTTCCTTGAGTCGTGTAATCAGCTTTGCTTTGCTTGGAGTTTCCCGTTCCATGGAGTTACGGCCGTTATTATTTTTTCCGATGAACTATAATTGCTGGGCTAATTGGGCCTAATCTGGCAAGAACGTATCTGAGCCATTAGATGCAATCATACTGGTCCCTTGTCCAACACCAGTAAAAGGTACTATAAAACTGGCCATTTTTTACCCTGAATACTCAATATAAAAATCCTAGCTCCGCCACTGCCAACTATACACAGCAGTGCCATCAATTAGTTGCGAGGGTTTCATCTATTTTAACATGATCCCTTTTTGTGTTTATCCGAAAGCAGTGCCATCAATTAGTACCATATACAGTGTCATCCGTATATTATAAAATGAAGGGAGTCTACATGTACTTAAGGCCACCTTAATTTCATTCGCAAAAAAAGGCCAATTTAACAAGAAAAATGATATCCATCGTCCGGACGATGCCATCGTCCGGGTCTCGACCGCGCCCTCCCCTCCACGCGCCCCATCTCCGGACCCACACCACCCATCCTCCTTATCCTCCTTTCTCTCGCATTCTCCCGCTGCCATGAGAGAACGGAGTGTCGCCATCCTCGTCCAGCGCCACCGCTACCCAAGCCCCTTGCCGCCGCTGCGACCTCACCGGATCCCAGCACCGCCCTAACCTCGCTCATCCTCGCCATCCCGCCAGGAACCGCAGCTGCCCAAGCCCTGTCGCAGCGACCTCGCCAGATCCCAGCACCATCCTGACCTCGCTCGTCCTCGCCATCCCCGCTCGGAACCGCAGCTGCCCAAGCCATGCTGCCGCCGCCGCGACTTCACCCGTTCGCCATCCCCACCCGGCGCCACGGCTTCCCAAGCCACGCTGCCGCCTCCACGACCTCGCTCGTCCAAGCCACGCCATCACCACGACCTCATATGCCCCCGTCCTACTCCTCTGTCGGCGCGTGCCGACGTGCTGCCCCATCTAGTCTGCAGGCCGGCACTGGGGTTTCACCGGATGCTGCCCCACTGCTCCCCGCAGCCATAGGTGGCCGTTGCTGCAATAAAAGACGGCGCTTCTCCCTGCCACGTTGGCAATTTTTTCTACCTGCGGTGGTCAAATTTGCTATATACGGTAGTCAGCGTTGCTACATATGACGGACTATTTTGCTACATAGCATGTTTTTGCGACAATATCTTCGGCGAATTCGGTTTTTGCTACATTTTTGTTACTTTTTTGCTACATTTGTTTTCTGATTTTGCTACAATGTCGTAATTTTTTTGCTACGCGACATCCCCGTGAGGTCTCCGACAAGGTGTCTAGAAAAGTCTCCGACGAAGTAGGTTTTTTTGCTACATTAGAAAAACTTTGTTGCTACAACCGTCTTATGGTTTTGCTACAAGGTCTTCGGCGAGAGTCACCGGCGAGTTTTTCCGACGATGTCTCCGACAAAGTCGGTTTTGCTACATTAGCATATTTTTTTGTTGCATGATCTCTGGCGAGGTCTCTGGCGGGACGTTCTATTTTCTAAAATGATTTTTTTTTACTTCGGAAACAAAAACGGAAACATTTATAACAAAACGGATGTTTTGCAGCAAAAGCGAAAATTAGAGGCGACTTTAAAAACACGTGGCGCGCGGAAGCAGGAGGCCTCTCATCCTCCGGGGGACGCCTAGCAGTCGCCATTTAACAAAGGCATATTTCTTCTTGCCTTCGTCAACCGTCTTCAGATGTGTCGCAGATCGATGTAAGCTGTTAAGATTTAGACAACTTGAAGGAAGGAACACAGAGCAAAGCATGGCCATCCTCACTCGATCCCCTTATTCGTCATGTTAACATACAAGAGGCATGCGTTCACCCATCAGCACACTACAAGCAGCGCAACAAGTACGTGTTGTCTCCCGAGCTACTTCCCAATGTTCTGATACCTGTACAACTTGGCGCATGTAAGGAAGTACCCGAAGTTGACAGCGACCATCGCAGTGAGCAGCCAGTAGAGGTTCTCCAACCTGGACGCGTTCATGTTGTCCGGCAGCCACGTCGTGGCGCGCTGGACAATATTGATGAGGGCGGTGCTGAGGTAGAAGCCGAGCGCGACGATCATGGCCATCATGCCCGTGGCGGTGTTCTTTAGCGGTGGAGGGAACTCCTGGTAGTACAGCGTCACCTGCGCCGGGAAATGGAACGCCTCGCCCGCCCCGGACACGGCGAACGGCAGGACAAGCCACATCGCGGACAGCGGCGACACCCACGTCGGGTTGCCCTCCTCTCCGTGCGCGCGTACGGTGGCGGTGCGTTGGCGTTCGACGATGGCGGACGCGGCCATGCTCAGCACGGTGAGGAAGTGGCCCACGCCGACTTGCTGCAGCGGCGTCGGGGTGTGCCCGGTGAGCCGCTTCCAGATCGGGAGGAGGATGCGGTCGAGGAGGCCGAGGAAGATGACGACGGAGAGTAGGCTGGCGACGATCATGGAGCCCGCCGGCACGATGAAGCGGCCGGCGGCGCGGTCCATCACGAACGCCTGAAGGACGGTGAAGCTGATCTGCACCCCGATGGAGATACTGAGGACGATGGCCGCGCTCCAGAGCGGCAGGATCCGCAGCACCGTCTTCAAGTCCTCCACCTGCTCCACCGTGCAGATGCGCCACGGCCGCACCACGGAACAGTCCGTGGTGTCCACGTCACCGTCGGTGATCAACGCAGCACGGTTCAGGAAGCTGCACGCGATGAAAGTGGATGTCGTGGATGTCATTGTTAGTGAATTAAGTATCATACAATATCCCAATTACTCCGCACAACAGTGCCATTAATTAGGTGCCAAGATTCGTCTCTTCATCCTTTTTCATTAGTATAGTAGTACCAGTAGTACAATATGATCCCCGGAGGCCAAAGGGTCGTGTGATGTGATCCTTCCATTTTAAAATGCTTTAACATGCTATCCCTGATTTTCTGGGAACAATATATTGTGACGTCACATACTAGTTGGTCTGTAGGTGCGACTAATTTGCACGTAACATGTTTGTTCTTTTTTTTTTCATACGACTCATAGTAACATCATGTTTGTTCTGGAATGCACGTTTCTTAAAATTCATTCATTCATTCAAGCTCTCCCGGTTCTGTCCTTTTATTTTACTCACCAGAACATGCACACCTATAAATATACAACTATTTTAAGCCTAAGCTTCGAATAACCATCCCCCCTCCTCCTCCTAGTAAAACAATAAGTATAAATAAATAGTGACATGGAAAAGGACCAATAGCAAACACATTTATTCTTACTAGACGTGGTAGTCCTGGAAACATTATTAATTACTCCCTCCGTCACAGTTTGGAGGGCGTCTTACAAAAAACTATGCGTTTTCAAAACTCCTCTCCTCCTAGTCGCGTTAGAATTAATCACATAATTGATGCCTTTTTTTCTCCTCATTTCCTACTCCATGCAGCTAAGAAATTAATTCTTGCATGCAACTCCACCAATGCATACACCTAAACTCATCGTCTCGTTGAGTGTTACATTTAATAGGACGCCGAATAATTAATAAGTCTATTTTCTCCTAGCAAAATTTGCATGTTTTTGGTTTAAATCTGGCTTTAATTAGCGTCCACCTAGATTTTAACAATCACTCTAAAACGCTCTTCAAAACGTAATGGAGAAAGTAGTAAGGTCCAGCGTTTTGCGACAAGACGCGCGCGCGGCTGTATAGGATCGGTGGTCCGGCATCGGGCGTGATCATCTAAGATCACGGGAACATGATACGTGGGGAAAGATGGCGAAACTGTGGTAACCAAACGGCAGGCATATATGCTTTCTTCCCTTTATTCTGAATAGACCGTGGTACAAAGCAAAGATATATAATCCCTACGTCCCAAAATAAGTAAGATAAGTTTGTTTAGATTCACACTTATCTAAATATGTTTTAGTATATAGATACATATAAATCTAAATGAAACCAATTAGTAACTTATTTTGGAAGAGTATACTACTCCGAAACCATTAGTAAGGTCCAGCGTTGCCGGTGGTCTGGCCTCGGCCGCGATCATCTAAGATCACGGGAACATGATACGTGGGGTCGTGGGGAAACAGGGCGACTGTTGTAAGCAAATGACAGGAATATATGCTAGCTCCACCGAAAAGCCATGCATGCACTCTATGATTTTACTCATATATATAGGCTCACACCTTGAACCGTGTACCCCATGATGTAAACCTATTAAGGGCTGCTTGGAAAGAATATATACTTTGTGCGGCCACCGGCCGTACATAGCTGAAGACGACGGTACCTTTACAACATTCCAAACGGCCTAAAGGAAATTTCAAGAAAAATGGGAGTAATATAAGGTTGAATTTTAGTTGTATAAGATCTGGACCGACCGAGTGCGTACATCATCTAGCAATGGTGTAGCTTTCTTCCCTTTCCTCTCTAGGCAGATGCACCTCATTAGTTGACCTAATGTACGTAGTTTGATAGTACTCTTGGGTACTAACTGTAGTGATTTTGGAAGTAAAACAGTGACTTGGGCAGATGCATATGAACTCTTTGAAAAGAGTACAGTCCTTTCAAAATAATACCCCTCCCGTACCAAAATATAAGAGTCTAAGGATTTGTCAAAAATATATGTAGGATTTTAGCACCGGCTCTGTTGCTAAAAACAGAATCGGTTTATTCACATACTAAGCTCGGAGTATGATTGAGGATATATACTAATAATTAACTCAGCATATATTTATATACTACTATATAAATATAAGCGAACGAACATTTTCCTTACCTAAAGCTGTCGCTCGGAGTTGGAGCCAGGACGCCGTCACGAGTCTTGCTGTCTGCATCACTCGGACTTGGCCCGTTGTAATATTTGCACTCCTGTGACGCCACGGTGTTGACCTTTCTCTTTCGCACAGCCGCGACGACCACCCTGGCGAGCCCCGTGAAGGGGCTGCCCTGAGCGGCGTGCTGCCGGTAGTATCGTGCGCCAAGGAGCAACGCCGCGAGACCGACGACGCTTGCGGCACACGAGATGCCGAAGCCCAGAGTCCAGGACACGGTGTCCTGGACGTAGACGATGACGGTGGCGCCAAGCACGGAGGACGCGTAGAGGAAGATGAAGTACCAGTTGAAGAAGACGTCTCGGTCGGCGGTGGCGTCGAACTGGTTGGCGCCCATGGTGGCCTGGTTGAACCGCGCGCCCGCCGAGCTCAGGCAGAGCAGGAACACGCCGGCGTAGAGAGCCGCCATCTGGCCGCCCGAGGCCTGCTCGCACGGAGGGCCGGCGGCGCCAAGCTGGCATGCCGCAGGCCGCAGGCCCCGAAGGCTCGCCGTGAGCGTGAACATGACCATGGACTGCACGCGTGAGTGGATATAGTCGTCAGAACCGAGATATACATGTGGACGCGCTCAGATCATCCTATGCGTGCATATACACGAGCAATGAGGCAAACCTTTAGACTTACCAGGACGGACATGGCCATCGCAATCGCGACTACGGGGTAGGATCCGAAGAAAGCGTCAGCGACGATGGCGCCGAGCACTGGGGCGACGCTGATGGAGCCGGAGATGATGGTGGAGATCTGCGCGGCGTCGACGCTCGGCACGTTGTACTCCGTTACCAGGTAGACCACCATGTTGGACAGCGCGCCTCCAGACGCCAACCCGAGACACACGATCGCCACTGCATACATCACACAGGAACACAAACATGTAGACATGCCTCATTCTTCACAGCCCACGCACGTAAAAGAAGTAGACGAACCTGCGAGGAAAGGGAAGGTGATCCATCCCCCCTTGCTGTTCTTGGGATCTCTCGGTTCCTTGAGGGACTCGTGATCAAAGCTGAGCGGGGAGTGATGCCGAGGCTTCTCCTGAGACCCGTGTGCCTCCATACCGTCTCTCTTGGTGTTTCTTTCGTACTTGCAATAATTGAGCTAGCTGCTGATCATACAACTTCCCCAATACAGTCACATATAAGCATGCGGGCGTAAGTGAGTGTGTGCACTAAAGTGAGACACTTGCAACTTGCAAGGTTTCTATATGGTCACACACTCGCAGTCACACTATCAGTAAGCAGACGCAGACAGGACATAGTAGACGGAGTAGTATACAGCAAGGGAAAAAATAGCGCGCTATTTATTTTAGCGTGGTCCTTCGCTGTTTTTTAAAATAGCGTGTGTAAAAAAATTAAAAAAATAAAGTATAGCATGTATTTCTAGGGATTTCAGCAGCTATATTTTTTTGGAGTATATGCATAACTAATTAACTAATAGTAGCCAGACGACAAAGTTTTCTTGACATCGGGTGCAGGACAAGTTGGATGAGAAGACCTACAACGTGCCGAGCCGACCGGCTAGACCTGGAGGAGACGGGTGTTGCAGTCTGTCAGCAGCCGCCACTGTTATGTGGGGAGGGAGAATTGGGGAATAGGGTTGAGTTGAGCTAGATTTAGATGCAGAGTGTTGACCGTCGTGCTGAATGGGCTTATGGGTTGGTGCTATATTCATAAATTTTTTAGCGCCGCTATTGCGTTGTAACATTATAGCGTATTTTAGCGCCGCTATTGCGTTGTAACATTAAAGCGTGATTAGCGTCACAGCGAGAAGATTTTGCATTGCGTAGCGTTCACCTTCCAAATATGCTATAGCGTCGCTATAACGAAGAAATAGCACGCTATTTTGTTCCATGGTATACAGTGGAGTTGGGCAGCCATCTCTTTGGTTAAGAGCTAGTACAATAAATGTAAGTCAGCTAGCTATAAGAACTAATATTGTATTTGTGTTGAATTCACAGAAAAAATAGGAGAGAGAAAGCAAGTGGCTCTCATGCAAGAGTCGTGCTTCTAGATACTATGTGAGATTGAAAGATTGGTCTATGTTAGAGCGGATTCAATAATACAGCCAGATGATGGCTAGTGGCGGAGCTAGCTGCTCGCTGGAGCCTGGGCAGAGCCTTGCTGCTATTGCATCGGTGAATGTTTTCTCGATAAAATAATAACATGTGACATTCTAGGATAGCTCAGTTTTTCTAGTGGAGGATAAGCAGCCAAGCCCAGGCAGGCAGGCGCCTGGATCGCCGGGAGGTGGCTCTGCCGCGGCTATAAGGCTAGCTTTAGTGATAATATCATAAGGAGTATCATGCATGCTAACTTGATAAAAATTCTAATATGGCATCATAATTAATAAAGAGAGAGGTGATGGTGGTATTATAATATGTTATCATAATCATATCATAGCACGTGGAACTATTTAATTTAATGGAAAATATATCTCATACACATAATTGCATTGAGATTGTAGAAAAAGTTAAATATGATGATACTATAATACTAATAGATAATACTAACCACTATAGGGATAGTATCATATACTTGCGACATCATCTATAGCCATCATATACACCCACTCACATTAGCTATAAGGTGGGCTATTAGATTTTTGTTTTACAACTTTCTCTATCTCTCTTTTTTGGCATTTATTGTATTTATCTAGGAGCATGCTTACATGCGGAATTTTGCATGAAAGCCCACTCCTCTCATTTTTGCATGTCTCTCTCCTTCACGTAGGAAAAAGTGCCACGTAGACAGGCTATAAGCCCTTTATTGTACTTGCTTTTAATAAAGTAATATATTTTTGTAACTAGCTATTATATATGTTTGCTATAGTTGACATGACAGTGTCTTATAGCTAGCAGTCGACTATACTATTGAATGCTTTAAGAGGAAAAAGCAGGTAAGAGGATAACCCCATAGTAAGTAATACCGTTGATCTATGCACATAATAATCTTATTTATAGTACGGTGACATTTTTTTTGAATGAGAACATAGTTCCAGCCTCTGAATAGGTTGATGCATGCAACCTGTTATTGCATTATTTTAACATTATTGTAGTGTCGTTTCTTACAAAATCATGGATAGTTCAGTTTCCATATGTATCGGCCAACAAAAAAATTAAGACAATATGAAGTGGCACTACATCAACATGCTACCCTAAGATCCGAATACCACATGCACTGGCTGTACATATCACGTGCAACCGTCTCCAATCGGTTGCACTCAATATCTAAAGCATGTCACCCTTCAGTTGGCTGCAGGTAAGACCACATACGGGTCCAGTGAGTAGTGAGAGATGACCTGCATAAAACATTAAGGATTTGTATTGTTAAAGGACATTCCACATATCCCAAAGTAAAGCACAAGTTCCTACTCGAATTTGTACTTTACCTTCCTTGCTAACTCCCATAAGCCAATTCCCAAACAAATTACTAATATTCTTAGGTGGAGATAAATTCATTTCCATATGAATAATGCGCCAGATGATCTTTGCAAAAGGGCATGTTATAAATAAATGTTGTATTGATTAATGTTGATTACAAAAGCAATATTTTTTACTACCATGCCAAAAAAAATTAGGAAGAATATCTCTTCGGAGCAACACTTTTTGATATAAGAACCACATAAAAATCTTAATCTTTAGTGGTACCCTTATTTCCCAAATATGTTTACGGAGGAATACTATGCGGCAATTCATGTAATCTAAATACATGGACTTGGCCGAAAATGTTCCTCATTTTTTGAGATTCCACACAAAAATATTTGTTTGCAGCATTAGCTGGACATACATTTGCCTGCGAACTAAGTGCACCATCTTGTCCATTTATTACCCATCAAAGCCCTTCTAAAAGCTATATTTAGAGGAGTGTGGGACATAGCATTTGCTACTAAAACTTTTTTCTTTCATCAGTGTTATATAAATAAGTGTATTGGTGTGCTAAAGGTGTACTTTCTAACCAAGTATTCTCCCAAAAAGATTTCTCTCACCATTACCCACTTTGAAGAAACCTCTATAATGACTCTGGGTTAACGATGCGTGGAGCTAGCATTGGTTCCGTGTTGATTATATAGGCTGATGCCCGACACAAATACATGAGAGGTTACAACGATCATAAATCTGATCAAGAGAGAGAGAGAGATAAAGAGATATCGATCTAATCTTTATAAAGAGATTAGATCGTTTACAATACAAATCGGAACAACTTCTATCTCTAACTTGTACGCCTATTAACTTGACAACCTGGCTTGCTAACATCCCTCCTCAATCACAACCTTTTCTTAGTTTGAGATTGTGCTTGAATTCTTCAAGTTGCCGAGATGGTAGTGCCTTGGTAAATCCATCTGCTACCTGATCTTTAGAGGGAATAAATCTTATCTCTAGTTCTTTGCTTCCTACTCTTTCTCTTACAAAATGAAAGTACATTTCAATATGTCTAGTTCTCACATAGGATTAGCTGAAAGGTAAGTTGCACCCATATTATCACACCACAAGAACGAAGTTTGGTGCCTTTTGATTCCGAGTTCTCCTAACAAGGATTCAATCCAAATGATTTCCACAGTAGCATTGGCTAGAGATTTATATGTTGCCTCTATACTTCATCTTGACACTGTTGCCTGTTTTCTAGCACTCCAAGAAATCAGGTTAGGTCCAAAATAAACACAACAACCTCTTGTGGATTTCCTGTCATCTACATATCCTTCCCAGTCAGCGTCTGAGAAGGCACTTACAAGAGTGGAAGATGATCTTCTAAAAGCCAGACCAAGGCTTACTATTCCACTGACATACCTCAGAATTCTTTTTACGGCTGTCTAGTGTGCATTAGTATGTGCATGAAGAAACTAGCATACCTTTTTGACAGAAAAGACAATATCTGGTCTGGTTAGCATCAGGTATTGGAGAGCTCCAACTATGCTTCTATACCTGGTACCATCTTCTGGTCCTAGGGGTTCTCCTTCTATGACTGAAAGCTTTTCAGAAGCTGATAAGGGCGTTGGTAGAGATTTGCATCCCTTCAGTCCAACTCTGTTAAGTAAATCTAAAGCATATTTCTCTTGGGTTAGTACAATACCTTGACTGAATTGTTTTATCTCGATTCCCATGAAGAATCTTAAGTCACCATGATCTTTTAAGGCAAAAGATGAACTGAGATCTTGGAGGAGTGAAGTGATTGCCTTGTTGGAGGAGCTAGTGACAATGATATCATCAACATATACTAGCACATAAATAGTTATACCTGACTGATTGTATATAAATAGTGAAGTGTATGCCTTGGATGCCAGAAAAACAAGTTGTTGCAGTTTTGAGATTAGCCTGGAGAACCATTCCCTTGGTGCATGTTTAAGTCCATATAATGACTTATCAAGTTTGCACACATGGAAAGGTGCATTGGGATCCTCGTACCCAGGTGGCTGTTTCATGTAGACCTCTTCTTCCAGAACACCATGGAGAAACACGTTCTTCACATCTAGTTGCCTCAAACTCCAGCCTTTTGACACTGAAACAGCTAGAACAAGTCTGATAGTAGCATCTTTAACAACTGGACTAAAGGTATCTTCATAATCTATTCCGTAACTTTGTTTAAATCTTTCTAATAGTCTAGCTTTATACCTATCAATAGTGCCATCGACTTTTCTTTTAATTCTATAAACCCATTTACAATCTATGAGATTACTACCTTGCTTGTGTGGTACTAGGTGCCATGTTTTATTTTCCATTATGGCCCTATACTCATCATCCATAGCAAGTTTCCAATTTTTATCCTTTAATGCTAGTTGAAAATTTTCAAGTTCACTAGTTAAACATGACAAACCGTAACGAACAGTACCGTATTTGTAAATTTTTGGTTTTGAGTTACCAGTTGATGCCTTTGTCTTGTGTGCTGGTGGTGCAGATTCAACGGAGACAGACGATCCATCTGATATGTATCCTCTGACGCGTCTGTGGCAGGCGATCCCACGCTGCTTCTCTCCACCGATTGGTGCGTGCGAGAGGTGGACACACTGCGTGAGCTAGAGACCGTGCCGCTGGGTCCACACGGGGGGACAGCTCCGGACGACACACTCGTGCGCTCCTGGTGATCATTGGCGCTGGGACCACCTGAGGGCACGCCTGATGCCATGTGGCGCGACATGGCCGCGCGTGACGGGCGCGTATCCACCCGAGGCGAGTGCCCTGACTCGTTCAGCAATCCCGATGAAGATCTCCTGCTGAAGTTCGGCGATCCCGATGCAGATCTAGTGTTGCTGGCGATCGAATCTTCCTGGGAGTCCGTGCCGCTCCCGCCTAAACTCGTGTGCGACGCGGTAGGGTGCAAATTTGACCGTTTTGCGTCATGTCACCACCGTTTTTGCATCAGGTTTTCTCATGTAGCCTACTATACCTAAGTAGCACTTAAAATACCAGGAATTACAAAGCCATTAGGTGTTAGATCATTACAATTATTTTCCCCTCATGAGATAATACCAGCGGATTCTGAAGGGATTCAGGTAATAGAAGGATTTCTTGGCGGAGCAAAGAACCAGCATTGGGATGAAGTTTGGCAAAGGGAAAAACTTTTTCATCAAACACAACGTCTCGGGATATATAGACTCTACCAGATTGAATATCAAGACATTTTACACCTTTGTGCATGTGACTATAGCCAAGAAATACACATTGCTTAGAGCAAAAAGCAAGTTTTTGCTTATGATACGTCCAAAACGTATCTACTTTTCCGAACACTTTTGCTATTGTTTCTCCTCTAAACTTGTGTGATTTGGATACAACTAACACAGACTGACGCTGTTTTCAGCAGAATTACCTTGGTGTCTAGTTTTTGTGCAGAAAATCAACTACCAGGAAAAATCCCGAAAAATATGCCAAAAATTATATTTCATCAGAAGACCCACGGAGCGAGAAGACGAGACGGGGAAGGGGCATAGTGGGCCCACACCCCTACCAGGCGCGGGCCCACCTCTAGTCGTGCCTAGGGGGGTGCAGCCATCCCAGGCACCCTCTCGGCCTCCCTCTACGCCTATAAGTTGCCTCTCAACCTAAAAACCGAGGGGGGTTTGATAGTTTTCCAGAAAGAGTTCTGCTCTACCGCCGCCACCAGAAACCAAGATTCGGATCCAGAAACTTCGTTCTGGCACCCTGCTGGGACAGGGAATTTGGAGAGTATCATCGCCATCGTCATCACCAACACCTCTCCATCAACCATCGATGTTTCCCTCATCCATGAGTGAATAATCCCCCACTATAGGCTTAGGGATGGTAGGGATTGGATGAGTTCTATCATGTAATCGAATAAGATCTGTTAGGGCATAGTGCCTAGTATCTCTATTAGTGCTATTTGACTTTGTTGCAACTTGTTGTGCTTAATGCTTGTCACTAGGGCCCGAGTGCCATGATCTCAGATCTGAACTTATTATTGAATCATTATGATAGTATTGTTTGTGATCTTATCTGCAAGTTGTGTACACATATCATTGTCCGGATCCAAAGTCCCCAAAGTGACAATAATTGGGACAACTGGAGGGGATGGCTGTGGTGTGAGGATCACATGTGTTCATGGAGTGTAATGCTTTGCTCCGGTGCTCTATTAAATGGAGCGCCTTAATTTCTTGTAGTTCCCTAGAGGCCCCGCTACCACGGGTTGGCCGGACAGAAGATGTTGTGAAAGTTTTCATTGCGAGCACGTATAACTATATTTGGAGCACATGCCTAGGATTGTTTAGTACTTGGGTGCTTATTATTATTTATCTGCAATGCCCTAGATCTTGAAGTTACATGTTTAGACTCGTCCATGCAACGCCCGTCCATCCATCCCTATGCCTACCACACTCGAATCCCACTGTTACCGTTACTGTTACTATTGCTCCTTTTTTACTACTGCTGTTGCTTTGCTATTGCTACTACCAAACTGTTGCTACTGATAAACTTCTGTGAGCAAGAACTATTTCCAGGTGCAGCTGAATTGGCAACTCAGTTGTTAAGGCTTGCAAGTATTCTTTGGCTCCCCTTGTGTCAAATCAATAAATTGGGTAATACTACCCGCGAAGACTGTTGCGATCCCCTACACTTGTGGGTCATCAAGACTATTTTCTGGCACCGTTGCCGGGGAGCATAGCTTTATTTGTAAGTTTGCTTGGATCTATTATTGTTCACTGCTACTCCTTTCATCATGGGTAAGTCTCATTATGGAAAGTTTCTTATTTTACCATCCACTACAAGAAGAGGTATGGTCCTGAACACCTCGGTTGCTCTTGATTCACCGTCTATTATAAGTAAGCTTGTCACACCACCACCACCACATAATCATGCTACACACACTACTACTACTGCTGAATCTGAAACTTCTTTTGATGCTAATGATGTTACTTCTACTATGATTGATGTGAGTGGTTCATTAGGTACTTTTCTAGATGCAACTATGGCTAGTCTAGGAAATACCGAAACTCCAAGTGAAGACACTGTTACACCTGTTAGCTCACCTGAGTCTAGTGAGAGTTATGATATTAATGATGATTACATTGAGTTCACTGGTGAATTTGTTGAAGAGTGCCGAAACACACATGGTACTAGTGCTATTAAGAGTCTCCTTGATAGACGTACTATTATGCCTAAACTGTCCTCTGATCCTAAGTTTGCCACCTCTCCCATAGATATTAAAGATAAAGATTATGATTTCTCCCTTAATTTGTCCTATTTAGATATTGTTGAGAAAGAAACTTTCTGTGGGACTAAAAATGAGAGTGTTGTGGCTCATATGAATAAGCTTTCTACTATGAGCGCTTTATTCTCTGATGATTTTAAGATGCGTAAGTACTTTGTTACTAAGATATTCCCCTTTTCACTAAAAGGAGAAGCTAGGGCTTGGTTTAATAGATTACCTCGTGGTTCCATTGATAGCCCCGATTGCTTGATTGCTTCTTTCTTCCAGAAATATTTTCCTCCTAGTGCTAGACATGCTGCTTTGCAGAGACTTTTTGATTTTAAACAGGGAGAAGAAGATAAATTGCCTGAGTCATGGACAAGGTTTTGTGCCTTGATTCATGCACATCCTGTATATCCATTGCCTAAAAATGAGCTTCTTGATATTTATTATAATGGACTAACTGATGATTCTAGGACATACCTAGATAGCTTTGCTGATTGTGTTTTCAGGAAAAGAACTCCTACAGATGCTGAAGAATTAATGGCTAAGATAAGCAATAATTATGATGATTGGACTTCAACTGAGCTAAATACACCTAAGCCTATTACTCCTGAACCAGTTGTGCCTGAACCAGTTCCAACACCAACACCAAAGAAGAGGGGAGTTATTGCATTAAATGATGAAGTGATGAAGGAATCTAAGAAGTGTTTAAAGGAGAAAGGTATTAGAGCTGAAGATGTGAAGAATCTACCTCCTATAGAAGAATTATGTCAGCCAATTCCCCACTCATCTACTATTGAGGTACACTCTCTCCAACACTTTGATGAAGGTGATATTCCTTATAGCCTCCTGATCAATGTTTAGAGGAACTTGACATTTTTATTGTTAAACAACGTAATTTTAATAAACAAGTTCAAAATTATTTATTGGAAAACACTAGAGCTATTAATGATTTGAAATATATTTTGGAAAGAACTGCTAATGATGTTAAAATGCTTTGTAAACACTTTCAAATGGTTCAAACCCAAATTGATCAACTTGCTAAGGTACAAAAGAATATGCTAGTTAATGCCTCAAAAGATAAACATGCTTATGGAATTAAACTAGGAGTGGTATAGCTACTCAAGATCCTTTATATCCTGGAGGAAACCCTATAAGAATTAAGCAATATTCTCAACAAGATGAAAGTAGTGGTAGTCCTCATAAGAGAAAGAGAAAGAAACACAAAATAGTTAAGGAACCACCTGAACCTGCTGTAGATCCTAATAGTATATCAGTCTGTGATGCTGAAACTAAGAGTGGTAATAATAAAAATGATGCTCCTGATAAGGAGGAAGTTGAGGAAGAATCTGAGAAGGACACTAAGAATACTAGGTACACTAAGGAAGATTTTATTGCTAAAAAACATGGTAGTGAGAGAGAACCTTGGGTGCAGAAACCTATGCCTTTTCCTAATAAGAAACACAAGTCAAAGGAGGAAGAACACTATAACAAGTTTTTTGAGTGGATGAAACCTTTATTTTTGCAAATTCCTTTGACTGATGATATTAAGTTGCCTCCTTATTCAAAGTATATGAAGGATATTGTCTCTAATAAAAGGAATATTCCTAATGAGGAAATTTCTACTTTGCTTGCTAATTATTCCTTCAATGGTAAGGTTCCAAAGAAACTTGGTGATCCAGGTATACCAACTATTCCTTGCTCTATTAAGAACAATTATGTTAGAACTGCTTTATGTGATTTGGGAGCTGGAGTTAGTGTTATGCCTTTTTCTCTCTACAAGAGACTCCAGCTAGAAAAGTTGATACCAACTGATATATCTTTGTAAATGGCTGATAAGTTAACTACTATTCCTGTTGGTATATGTGAGGATATTCCTGTTCAAGTGCCTCATAATTGCTTGGTTTTAACTGATTTTGTTGTCCTTGAAATGCCTGAAGATGATAATATATCTATTATTATTGGGAGACCTTTTCTTAATACTGCAGGTGCTGTCATCAATTGTAATCAAGGAAAAGTGACATTCAATATTAATGACAAAGAGCATACTGTCTATTTCCCCAAAAAGGTTGCTAAAAGATATTGCCTGAATTCCATTGAAAATATTGAGAGTATCAAGGTTGGAGAAATATATTGTCCCATTCCACAAGAAAATTTTGAAACTATTATGATTGGGACCATTGCTATCAAGTATGAGATAACATAATCACCTTGTGGAATACAAAGTTTTGTTTCATATAAGATTGTTTTGGTAACAAGACTTGATCAACCTTGTTAACAAAAGGATTTTAATGAACAAAATAATTTTTCCACTATGGTTATACTTGCTTTATTTTATTTTTCTTCTTTCCAATCTTTTTTTTATTTTTCTTCTTTCCAATCTTTGCTCTTCGTCGTGCCTAACTTAAAGGCATTAAATAAAGTACTTGTTGTGAGATAACCCAAGAGTTGTATTGAGTCTTGAAAGTTATTAATTCAGTAATGACCTCTCCTTATCATTTTTGTTTGCTTTTTGTGCCAAGAATGACCTCTAATGAGAGGGAAGTAAGATTTGGCGAGTTGCTGTCATGAAACAGATTTCTGTCCTCCACCATAAAAATTCGTGAGGAGTCTTTGTAGGTCGGATTGAGCTAAAAATTTACGAATAAATCCCCCAGTTTGTTAGCTAACTGTCTTTAGTTTAGAACTTTTTGATTTGAGCAATAGAAGATTTTCTAAAAAATCGGTTTCTACCTGCTGGTCTGTTTTGACAGATTTCTGTCATTATTTGCATTTGCTTCTTATTGATTCCTTTTTGGGTTCTTTTTGGAAAATTGAGCTTTTTGAAGGAGTTGCTACAGTATATTGTGTTTTTAGTGAAAGTTTTGTTGTTCTAAAGCTAAACCCAAGGGTCTATTATCTTTTGAATACACTTATATTGCTAATGAAGATTGTGTGAAGTTTTGTATGAAGGAAAAAAATTAGGTGTAGAGAGAGAATAATGTAATAAGATGAAGAATGGACAAAAGATCAAGCTTGGGGGCAAGCCACGCCGTGTCATCCAAATAAATATTCAAGATTTACAAGCGTCAAAGCTTGGGGGTGCCCAAGACATCCCCTTCTTCATCAATAAAAATCTCACGTCTTTCCAGACACTTAGTTTTTATTGTTTCGTGCACAGTTATGTTGTTCTTGGAGCGTCTTAGTATTTGCTTTGTTTGTTTTTGCTTTTTTTGGCTTGTTTGAAAAATCGAAAACACCAAAAATATTTTTTGTTCTTTTTTGGTTTTGTGAGTTCTTTGCAGGGTTCAGCCGTCCTTAGTGGATTTTTGGTTTCATGTTATTATTCAAGTCACACAAGTGAAGGGCAATAATGAAGATTAAGACAACTTGTGGTGTGGTAAGAGGCTGATAATGAGCTCTATTTATTTTCATTTTTGTACATATACTCATCATTGTGATCATGCTTAGTTTGTTCATTGTAAGGCGTATGTTACTGATGGATGCTTAGTAGTTCTTGCTTTTCTATGATTAGCTCCAGCTTGCTAATAGTTTGTAGCATGTCATATGAATGATTACTTGCATTGTTTTATTCATATTTTGGTATGATATTGTGGTATCTTCCTCTGGAAGTTTCATGTGAATCGACTTGGCACATGCTCACGCATGCATATGACTAAACAATAGTCAGTAAGCCTCGATGATTTATTTTGCCTCAGAGTTCTAGTATCACTTTCATACCATAGTTAGTCATGTTTTGTTGCAAGCATGATTATGACAATTATTGCTCTCTCGGTTGTCGCTCCCTCTCTTTTGCTAGCCTTCACTTGCACTGAGTATGCGCTATACCTGTGCTTCCAACTCCCAAAACCAATATTGCCAACTGTGCCCACCATACCTACCTATTAGCATTGTTTGCTATTTCAGTGCATATTCCATATGCCCTGTTTTCTTCTAAATAAAATGTTTGCCCGTTCTGAGAAAGTTAGTTAGTAAAGCTCTCACGAACTTGATGGCACACTTTATTCCTTGCACTTAATAATCTTGAACCTTTGTGATTTGTCCATGAAAGTTATATGCTTGAAAATTATATGCTGGGAGTCAGCAGAACCGTGCTGTCACGGGGAACGCTTTCAACATGTTTTGGACATCCTATCCAGTTGATACTTTGCTCTTTTGTTTACGGATGTCGACAATGTGAAATAAAAGGGGAGCTTGTGAGTTCATGGAGTCTATACATTATGTTGGAGAAACGCTTGTGCCGCTATCCTAAGCCATGCCTAATCATGGTGGAAACTTGCACCATCACCATAATGAGCATTCTGTGAAGAATCCTCAATAAAAAGCTATGCATATAGTAAATAAAAAGATCGCTGAGATGCTCATTGTCTGCTTGCCTTGTCATTTCGATCACGGGATAGCTCTTGTATCATGTGCAAGGGGTACCCCGTTGGCGGTTCTCTATGATATGCATGTATGAACAATGACAAGAACTTGCAGGTAACCAAAGTTGAGTAGCATACGGAGCGGCCCTCGTACTCAAGGGACTTGGGATTTCTAGTTTATGGTCTGTCAAGCATATAACTCATATTGGACCTCACTTTCACCTTAACCATATGAAGATGCCTATGATAGGGGCAATGAGAGCTCAAAGCTAATGAGTACCTTCCTTTCAGCATTGGGAAGCCTTTCAAACTTTTCAAAACCATTTTCACTCCCTTGTTGAGTCACCATTTATTCTATGAGCACCTTCTTGAGAGCATAGTTGTCATTCTTGTGTCTGTTCCAAAACTTGGTTAATTATGTCATGAATTTGATTCTTGTATCTCTGATATCTTTACTTCTAGTCTTCACTTGAACTTCAGAGGTGCCTTGGCATTCATATTGTGCTCTACAAACAAAGTCAAGCGAGATACCTCTCTATCATACCTTACTATGAGAATTGCAATGTTGCTTATGTTTATGTTTCATGCTACTTATTATTATTGAGTTGGTTTCTCTTCGTAGCTTGCAATGACTATTGAGTAGACTTAGTTGCATACTTTTTATTATGAATGGTTTAAGCATCTACGCCTGTGCTGAGAATATATACATCATATGAAGCAAATGTGTTCGTGAAAGTTCTTTTATCGCACTCAGTTTTCAACTGAATTTCTTGAGGACAAGCAATAAGCTAATCTTGGGGGAGTTGATACGTCCAAAACATATCTACTTTCCCGAACACTTTTGCTATTGTTTCTCCTCTAAACTTGTGTGATTTGGATACAACTAACACGGAATGATGCTGCTTTCAGCAGAATTACCTTGGTGTCTAGTTTTTATGCAGAAAATCAACTATCAGGAAAAACCCCGGAAAATATGCCAAAAATTATATTTTACCAGAAGACCCACGGAGCCAGAAGACGAGACGGAGAAGGGGCCTGGGGGGCCCACACCCCTGCCAGGCGCGGGCCCACCTCTGCCCGTGCCTAGGGGATGCAGCCATCCCATGCACCCCCTCAGCCTACCTCTGCGCCTATAAGTTTCCTCTCGACCTAAAAACCGAGGGGGGTTTGATAGTTTTCCAGAAAGAGTTCCGCTCCACCGCCGCCACCAGAAACCAAGATTCGGATCCAGAAACTTTGTTCTGGCACCCTACCGGGATGGGGAATTTGGAGAGGATCATTGCCATCGTCATCACCAACGCCTCTCCATCAACCATCGATGTTTCCCTCATCCATGAGTGAGTAATCCCCCGCTATAGGCTTGGGGATGGTAGGGATTGAATGATTTCTATCATGTAATCGAATAAGATCTGTTAGGGCATAGTGCCTAGTATCTCTATTAGTGCTATTTGACTTTGTTGCAACTTGTTGTGCTTAATGCTTGTCACTAGGGCCCGAGTGCCATGATCTCAAATCTGAACTTATTATTGAATCATTATGATAGTATTGTTTGTGATCTTATCTACAAGTTGTGTAAACATATCATTGTCTGGATCCAAAGGCCCCAAAGTGACAATAATTGGGACAACTGGAGGGGATGGCTATGGTGTGAGGATCACATATGTTCATGGAGTGTTAATGCTTTGCTCCGGTGCTCTATTAAAAGTAGCACCTTAATTGCCAGTAGTTCCCTAGAGGCCCCGCTGCCACTGGCTGGCTGGACAGAAAATGTTGTGCAAGTTCTCATTGCGAGCACGTATAACTATATTTGGAGCACATGCCTAGGATTGTTTAGTACTTGGATGCTTGTTATTATTTATCTGCAATGTCCTAGATCTTGAAGTTATATGTTTAGACTCGTCCATGCAATGCCCGTCCATCTATCCCTATGCCTACCGCACTCGAATCCCACTGTTACCGTTACTATTACTATTGCTCATGTTTTACTGCTGCTATTGCTTTGCTGTTGCTACTACCAAATTGTTGCTACTGATAAACTTCTGTGAGCAAGAGCTATTTCCAGGTGCAGCTGAATTGACAACTCAGTTGTTAAGGCTTGGAAGTATTCTTTGGCTCCCCTTGTGTCGAATAAATAAATTGGGTAATACTACCCGCGAAGACTGTTGTGATTCCCTACACTTGTGGGTCATCAGCTTATTGTATGGTCGAATATTAGGCCAACAAGCACAACCAAAAATACGAAGAGATGCATAATCTAGTGTTTTTTAAGGAGAATTTCCATAGGAGTTTCATGATGAATGACCTTGGAAGGTTGCATATTAATTAGGTATGTGGCAGTCAAGAAATCTTCAACCCAAAATTTTAATGGCATGGATGTATTTGTAAGGAGAGCAAGCCCCACTTCTACAATGTGTCGGTGCTTGCGTTCGGCTGACCCATTTTGCGGGTGTTCATGAGGACAAGAAGCATGATGATCAATGCCAATTTTATTGAAGAAGGAATTAAGTTTCTCATATTCTCCTCTCTAGTCAGATTGAAGAGCAAGAATATTTTTATCAAACTGGCGTTCAACAAGTTTTTGGAAATTATGAAAGATTTGGAAGACATCAGACTTTTTCTTGACAAGATAAATCCAAACAAACTTTACTAAAATCATCAATAAAACTTACATAATATGTGTATCGCCATACGGAAATTGGCACAGGGCCCCAAACATCAGAGAACACAAGTTGCAATGGGGCAGTGGATACACTAGTGGATCTTACATAAGGCAATTGATGACTTTTGGCTCTTTACAAGAATCACAAATAGAGTCACTACTAGATTTATTTGAGAAAGGAAGATGATGTCTACTAAGAACTTGTTGCACAATGCGAGAGGAGGGATGTCCTAAACGACCGTGCCATCTCGAAGCAAAAGGCTTGGTGACACTAAAGACTTGTTTATTCGTGGTTGATGACGAAGAAATCAAAGGGTAGAGGCCTCGGGTGCATCTACCTTTGAGAAGTACCTTCTTCATGGCCTGATCCTTAACATAAAAAAATCCACAGGTGAAATTCGAGAAAAAAACATCATTATCTTTAGTGAAACCATGGATGGAAACGAGATTTTTTGTGGCATGTGGAATATGTAGGACATTGTTTAGATGAATTTTTTTAGAAGGGGTATTAATAATTGCATGACCAACATGGCTAATGGTCATACCTTGTCCATTGACCGTGTGAACTTGTTCGTGGCCATGGTACTTTTCCTTCATGGTGAGCTTGTTGAGCTCACCGGTGATGTGGTCAGTGGCATCGGTATAGCCGTACCAGCTTGTGTCTACTCCATAGGACACCGCATTGGCGCCCTTCTCCTCTTCATCTTCTTCCTCACCGTTGGAATAACGGTGCCAGCACCTCCAGGACTCATGGCCTTGTTTCCCGCATATCTGGAAGGTGACGTCACGGTTTCCACCGCCACCACGGCCACCTCCATGGAAACCATTGCCGCCACCTCTGCTCTGCTGGGGGCATCCTTGTCCGCAGCCGTTGCCACGTCCTCCTCGTCGCCCGCCACGGTAGCCTCGTCCACGTGGTCCACCACGCCCGCGCGCTGCCATGTTGATGGAGGAGCCACCGTCGTCATGGATGAGTTCCATGCGGTTGTCATAGGAGGTGACTTAGGTGTAGAGGTCGCTCACGGTGAGGTCCTTCCCCTGTTGACGCCGATGGAGATGAAGAGCGGGTTGTAGGTGTCGCCGAGGCCGGCAAGGAGGTACTCCACGAACTCCCCATCATCAATGGGGTGGTCTGCTGTCGCAAGTTCATCGGTGAGCCCCTTCATCTTTAGGAAGTAGGTTGTGGTCGTCATGTTCTCCTTCCTCGTCTTGGCGAGGGAGACGCGCAGGTTCGAGACACACGTCTTGGACTAGGTGGCGAACATGGCCTTGATCTCTCCCCAGACTGCCGCGGAGGTGTGCATGCTGATGGTGGAGACGAGGATTTCCCTTGAGAGGGTTTGCAGCAGGAACGATAGGACGTACTAGTCCATAGATACCCACACATCGTAGGCGGGGTTGGGTTCCTTGATCTGCTTTCCATCCTTCTCGGCGACAATCTCGGCCGGGACGGCTTTCTCTGCATCGAGGTAGTCCAGGAGCCGAGCGCCCCAGATCGGCAGGAGAACTTGTGAGAGCCAGATGAGGTAGTTCTCCTTCGTGAGCTTATCGGTCATGCCTTGCCCGGTGAGAGGATTGGCCATCATCTGGGAGCTGGATGTTGCGAGGCACAAAGATGGGTTTATGGAAGTTTTGGCTCTAATACCATATAATGACTCTAGGTTAACAATGCGTGGAGCTAGCATCGGTTCCGTGTTGATTATATAGGCTGATGCCATGCACAAATACATGAGAGGTTACAACGATCGTAAATTTGATCGGGGGAGAGAGAGATAAAGAGATATCGATCTAATCTTTATAAATATATTAGATCGTTTACAATACAAAGCAGGACAACTTATATCTCTAACTTGTACGCATGTTAACGTGACAACCTGGCTCGCTAACAACCTCTACCGAAGAAGTCCTCCTTCGCTTTCATAATACCCTTCCAGAAGGGAGAATATGTTGGGTTTGATGTTACTCCGGGAAAGACCATTTGGATGCAAGTATTTGATGATGGCTCAGTTGATTACAGAGCTTCGTTGGGACCCCAAGAGGAAGGTGTGATGAGCACAACAACAAGATTTATCTCAGTAAGAAACCAAGGTTATCGAACCAGTACAAGGAAGGAAACGACTCAAAGGTGTTGCTAGCAACTTGGAAACCTGCACAACACAAACTCAAGACTTTGCCCCAACGAACAGTGAGGTTGTCAATCTCACCAGTTTGCTTAAAACAAAGGATTAACTGTATGGTGTGGAAGGTAATGGTGGTTTGCAGAAAGTAAACAGTAAAAATGGAAGATGTATCAATGGTAAAGATTGGACCGGGGTCCATAGTTCACTAGAGGTGTTCTCCTTAAGATAAACAAACATGGCATGTTGGGTAAACAAATTACAGCAGGGCAATTGACAGGACTGAGCAAGGCATAACAATGCAATACTAGACATTCATGATCCTATGAGATTCGACTGGGCAATACAACAAGATACATAGACCTCCATCTAACTTCATCTATGACTAGTAATCCACCTTCAGGTTATCATCCGAACCCCCTCTAGTATTAAGTTGCAAGCAACGGAGAACTGCTTTAAGCAAAGTGTGTAAGGTAAACAATCTATTTGTTCCATGAACAAGAGGCCGTTGTTTTCTCCCTAGTAGAAACAGCACATCTACAACCTTAGAGATTTCTGTCACTTCCCTAAGATTAAATAGAGGCATGAACCCACTATCGAGCATAAATACCCCCTCTTGGAGTCACTAGCATCTACTTGCCTAAGATAGCTACTAGAAACGGAGAGCATGCAAGATCTCAAACAACACAGACATGATAGAATCAATAAGACAAAACCATTAATCAATCTTACATAGTAATCTCAATATCCATCGGATCCCCACAAACACAACATGCATGATTACAAATAGATGATCTCGATCATGAACGGGGCTCACAAGATCTAAACATGGTAGCACAAAGGAGGAGATACAACCATCTAGCTACTACATGGACCCGTAGTTCGAGGTATAACTACTCACACTTCATACCGGAGGCTGGCATGATGAAGAAGAAGGCCTCCAGGATGATCTCCCCTTCGGCAGGATGCTGGGAAGAGCTTAAGATCCCCCCGATCTAGGGACGATGGTGGCAGCGGCTACCGACAGTTTCATCGAATATTGATCGGATACTTAGGGTTTTGGTATAGGGGGTCTTTATAGGCGAAGAGGCGTGGCAGGGGGCAGCCAGGGCGGACGCACCCTTCCCAAGCGCGGGCTAGGGTTATCCGCGCGGCCAGGGGTGTCGCCCCCTCGTGGCTCCCCTCCGTCTCGTACTCTAGCTTCGTGTTCCCTATGGCAAAATATTGACTTTGGCTTTTGTCCCGTCCAATTCCGAGAATATTGATTTTCTGCCTTTTCTGGAACCAAAAACAGAAGAAAACATGCAAGTGGCACTGTGGCATCTTGTTAATAGGTTAGTCCAGAAAACATATAAAAACACCTCAAAGTGTAGACAAAGCAAAGCAAAGTAGATACTAAACAAGCATGAAACATAAAAAAATATAGATATGTTTCCGACCTAATAGTATTTTTTGTGTATAAGTTCTTGCCATACACCTTTTTCATTTAGTAATTTGTAAAACCACTTACAAAGTAAGCATTAGTTATTTAGTTCTAGAACCTCTATGCCAAGTCCTCCTTGATCTTTTGGCCTACATATTATGTTCAATTTCAAAAGTCTACACTTTCTCTTATGGGCAGGTTGTACTTTTTACTTAGGTTGTTCTTTTAAATGTACTTTTTAATGTAATTTTTACCTAGGTTGTTCTTTTAAACTGCAGGTTGCACTTTTTATGAACTTACAATTATAGTTTTCTCAATGGGCCGATCAATCAAAAAATATCAATAAACTAGGACTTTGCAAACCATTAAGGGCATGGCTGGTGCTATAAGATGGAGTGTTTCCCTAGCTTGCCACTTTGGCTCTAATGGTCTCGAACGACAAAAGGTAGAAACAACCTCTTGTGGAGGAGGCCCAATCCTCATTGAAGTAACCAAAAAAGGAGAAAGGTGAGCAGAAGAGGATGAGCTAAACCTCGATCATTATGAAAATTCAGCCTTTTTTGGAAACTTCAACACACACACAAAATATCTCAGGAAGTTAATCGGATCTGACCCTTTCTACAACCCCACACACTCTAGTGGTTAAGTTGAATGGGAAACTGCCAAGGGCTTTGGCCTTTAGCTGTTGGGTCGTGGAATTTCCATGAAGGTTGCCTCTTCAACTCAACCATCGGAGTTTGTGTCTTAGATCTCTCGAAACAGGATAATGGTGATGAGGAAATTTCTTACAAAGCAAATCAGGTATAAATGAAAAACCAGGAGAGGACGCACCCTCCACGACACACACAAGACAACCAATTAGAAGTGCACTCATGTCGCCTTGGAAAAATGCCAGACATCATCACCCTGAACCCAACAAGCTACCACCTAAGAACTTCATCAACCGACATGGTTCCGCCTTTCAGGTAATCCAGGTAAGGCGTCGTCCAAATTGGCGTGACCACCATAACAGTGTTAAAAGGAGAGTGCATACAATTTGGGTCCTCTAGTTCATCTCCATTTCTTGAAAGAACGTGCAGGTGCTCGAGGAAGACGTTATGTAGAAGCGGTGCCTGCAAGGCCTTCTGACAAAAAGTATGTGTTTGTGCGATGGCCGCAGGGGATTGATCCATTTCCAAGATCGTTGGTGGAAATGAAAATGTTCTCAACAAGGTGTTGAATACCTTGTTGCCTTGCTTGTCAACATAAAAGTTTCCTATCATGATTGGTTTCATCGCAAGTTCTTTAGGTTGACACAAAGTGCAATGCCTTCCGGATAATCAAATTGTTGGTGACGTAATGGAAAAGGGCAGCTGCGGTCTCCTGAATCATTCTTGTGTACTTAGTTTCCAGCCTCTTTACCCTAGCAATTTCTTCCTCCATGCAAGAAAGATCTTGGTCTAGCTTCTCACGGTGTTGAGTGATATACTTAGCCTTGTACAACAATGCCTTGTGCTTGGATTCAACCTAGTTGACTTTCTTTAGAGTATCCAGTGTTATCAGATCTGCGAGGAGTGAACCAAAGGAAGTACGATTGGATGGGGTCAGGAAGGCATCGTCCACCTTGCCGGTAGTAGTCGGAGGTGGAGAAAGATCCTTGTTATATGAGTTAGCTCCATCGTTGTTGGATTGTGGACTTTGCTATTGGAAAGGAGTTGTGCTCGGTGGTGGTAAGTTCCCACTGGACTTATCTGCCTGGTTTGCTGCCTCTGCGTCGTCTACCTTGCTTGTGGCCTCCTTGGTAGTCGATGTTGCGTTAGCATCCTAGACCCGAGTGCCTAAACCCGAGTTGGTTGTGAAGACCTGCTGGACGGTGCATGCTTGATCTATGTGGAGATATGTCCCATCCGTCTTCATATTCCTTAAGCAGTTCCTCGATTTCAGTACAGTTGGTGATGGATTCACCATCGGAATCACCATCACCAAACTCCTCGGCAAGTGACTATATGATAGATTTGGTTTCATTGAGCGACTTTAAACGAGTCGAAACTAGAATCGACAAAGCATAAGAAGTTCCTCTGACCAGGATATAACACCTCAATCCTAAAGGTAGATCCAGATCTATCATCCACCACTGCTTCGATCTCAAGAGTGGTTAGGGTGGGCCTTGTTTCCTCACGATCTAAGACGGATATCTTAATAGGGAGATCCAACTCAACTCGATCTCCCACCTCTGCCTCTATCCCGAGGGTAGATAGGGTGGTGGACCTTGTCTACAAGTTAGCCTCCGAGTAGCCTGATTCCATGCCAGTGAAGCCGATGAAGACGTGGATACCAACGAAGGGGACGATGGTGTAGCCGATGAAACAATGCTTAATCAGAACCCAAGTATCATAATTGGAAATGGAGCCGGCATAGAGGACATGTCTAAAGGAAAAAGTGTCGTTGATTCATGTGAAGGATTATCCCACCCGGATCCGCGCTCTAGGTGCCTCTAGCCCCACTATGGGCGCCAAAAGTTTTTGGTATTACTGACGAGTATGGTATGAGGGAATCTCGTGGGAGCGAGAGAGAGATGGGGGCATGCAAGGTGGGTAGCATCCGGGACGGCGAGACACAAGTTATCCATGTTCATATCTCACGACTGTGGCGAGATCCTACTTCTGTTACAAATCACTGTAAGGAAAACAAGTGCACTGATTACATTGACCCTATTATCGTGCCCTAAGGGCTCCCGCTGGCTTACATAGGCGGTCGGGCCGTGGGTTACAAGGTAAGCCCTTGCCGTAAAGGTTATAGAGTTCTAGACTAATACATAACCTACTATGTCTTGACCTCCAAGGCTCCGGCTTCCTCTTGAGGTGGCAATCTATGACCTTCCATGCTCCGGCTAGGCTTCCTTCTAGATTATCAATAACTAGGCCGCTCGGCAGGCTATGAGCCTTAACACATTCTATGGGCAACTCAGGCTTGCCAGAATATACGAATGTTGGCTATATACCCATTTGGTATGTCTCCAACACCGTGAAGCATTGATCTGGGGACAACTAAGTCGCGTGTTGATGATAGGAGACCGTCAATGATGCCCCACACCGGGGCTGAAGTGCAATGAGATAGGACTCAAGCATGCCCACCAATGGCAGCGCGATGGGACCGAAAAGGACCCGAGGCTCTACGAAGACGCCCCTAAGAAGGTGACGACACAACAAACAAGGCTTTCAATACATAGTCTAGGTGTCGTAACTACCGGACCACCGCCAACACATGGCCGAAGAGAAGAGCCACCACCACCGCCACGTCGCTTGCCGGAGAGACATCCACGTGGTAGCTTAGGTCATGTTAATCTTTCCAAAAAAGTTTATCTTGTGTTCAAGTTTACAAAAGGATCACATTCGTCAGAGAAGCAGCTAAACCTCTGCATCGGCGTGGTAGAAGAAAAGGTAAAAGAGAGATATTAGAAGTAAAAAAAACAGAGAGGAGGCCCGGCTTGCTAAAACTATTGTAGCATGGGTACGTATATACTCCTTTCGTTTTAAAATATAAGATGTTTTAGTTTTATAAAATAAATGTATTTAGACTATTTTTAGTACGAAGATTCACTCATGTTTGAAGTGAATCTACATACTAAAAGTCTAGATACACTTTTTTTATAAACCTAAACTATCTTATATTTTGAAACAGAAGGGGTAGTATGTTTGAGACGGTGGCCTGAATCATTTTTGCAGCCGTGGCATCATACATGGAGCAGCACCGTACAAGCAAATCGTAGAAGTACTAGAAGAAAGCGTCTGCTAGGACATCACGTCACGGTCTGGTAGCTATATATATGTCCTGGGCGCGCATTAGCGTTGATCATGCAGCAGGTACGTAGCTGTTGGTGCTGGTGGGCAATTAAGCAAGGATGACTGGATGATTGAGCAATGAGCACTACTCCACATATCACCCAGATCGATATCTGTTTTTTTCTTCTCTTGAAACAAATCGATATCTGTTTGGATGCGGATAAAGCTAGCAATGTGGCAGGCAGATAAGTAGCGCTCAGCGGTCAGAAAGGTTGGTGCGCAACGCATGCGCATGTATGCCGCCCATGCCCAGGTACTGTCGTTGTCGCGAAGTGCGAGCTAGTGCGATCCTACCATACATACCATAGCAGTAGTATGCATAAAAGCAGACGGAAATTTAGCAGGAGTATATAATATCCCATTAGAGCTTTATCGGACCTTACATTTATATATGCACGCACGCGACACGCGACAAGAGTAATAGTTGAACTTTTATATATATACTACTGTCACTGTGCATACAAGTGGAAGGTACTACTCCATAACAACATGTCCCCGGCACGCACCTATTGATGCCACCTGTAGAATGAACGTTTGATAGGTACGGCTTTGTTAAGGTTTGTGCGTGGCCTGAAATCGACAGATTGATTTGTGCCTTTCGAACAGGAGTACAACACGTATCGCGTAGCCACTCCATTTTGTCACGGAATTTTCACTCTACTAGTTGATTTATGATCATGGTCCAAACACGAGTGGTCAACTTAAAACACGAAATTAAAACGTCGAAACTTTATCAGGCTCAGTCCACATTAGTCAACGGGCCAGCCCAGCATTTTAGCTCAATCGTTTGCTTTAGTTTCTTTCGGGAGCTCCTATTACCCCGCTGCTAGGCGAACTGCTCGGTAGCGTCCGAGCGTTTCGTACGCTCGTTTCGCTGAAGGATTTGAGTTGTGGGTTCGGCCCAGTAACGATGTGTGTTGGCTTTTCTCTTCTTTTTTTGGTAAGTTGCGAACAGAACGACACTTAGAACATGTATACACCGTGAGGGGAAGCTAACAAAATTACTAGACTCATGTCCAAGAATAGCAGAACTTCCCCAGTACTAGCCACGATGATGAGCTCCACCAGCTAGAGAAAATAATGTATTTTACTTGCCACAACTCACCAGGTGCTCTTATTGTTGGGAAACTGGGCCGGTAGAGGCCTACTCGGTGTGACCTCTACCAGGCTAGGGTTGGCCCATGTGGGTATCGTATCCCCATTAGTTTATAAATAGAGGAACAATCTTTGTACGTAAGTTTACCGAGAAAAAGTTAATAAAAGTTCTCCTTTGTTCCCTGTGTCATCTAGTTGTGTAATCTATGTGCCTTCTACTAGTCTTCTTCTCGGGTGTGGAACAGCCTCGAGACCGGCCAGTCGGCAGGGGGTGTTCCAACACGTTATCAGCACGTGTCTCTCCGTCGAGCCTCCGTCAAGCCACCGTCGAGCCTGCATCACGCATGCTTTCGTTGAAGGTAACCCAAATCTGACCGCAAAAATGAATTCGTCTCGCGTTTTTCTTTTAAGATTTGCGTTTAGATCTTAGATCAGATCCCATATGGGGTATGAATTTTTCTTCCCGAGAGTCGAGCTGACCTGCTGTCGCCGACCAATGTCGATTTAGTCACTCCCGGATCAGAAACTTGTTGACTGTACCAGTGCACCTGTTGTGCCGATCTATTTTTTTTAACAAATCGGTCTGATCTTGGCCGTTTTAGTTAGTAGATCGATTAGATCTACAGTTTTTTTACATGTACTTTTCTTTGAACTGCCATGAACACGACGGCTACTGCGCGCATGGCCCTGCTGGCCGACCGCGTACGCGTGCATGCCGGCCGCTATCGCGCACCGCGCCGCCGGCCACCGCGCCCGCTGGCCACGCCCTCTGGCCCCGCTGGCCTGCGCCGCCCGCCCGCCGCCGCGCGCGCCCTGCCAGCCGCCGTGCCACTGGCCTGCGCCGCCCGCTGTGCCGCCGCGCCTCTGGCCCAGCTGCACACGCACGCACTGGCCGACGCGCGCGCTGCCCCGCTGGCAGCTGCACCCGCCGTCGCGCCTGGCCCCGCTGGCCATCGCGCGCTGGGCCACGCAGTCATGCCCACGCTGCCGCTGGCATGTCCGCCGCCGCGTGCTGGCCAAGCCGCGCCCACGCTCCGCCGCGCGCTGGCCAAGCCGCGCCCGCGCGCCGCCGCGCACTATGCCACCGCTGCGTGCTGGCTAACGCCGCGCGCTACGCCGCTGGTTGCGCGCCGCTGGCCGCTGCTCGCGCAGACGCCGCCACAGGCCGCGCGCTGCTGGCTGAGCTCGCCGCGCCGCCGCAAGCCGCCCGCGCGCCGCCTCCGCTAGCCGCTGGTTGCGCGCCGCCGGCCGCTGCTCGCGCAGACGCCGCCTCGCGCCGCGCGCTGCTGGCTGCGCTCGCCGCGCCGCTGCGTGCTGCGTGCCGCCGACGCGTGCTTTGTGTGCCGGCCGACCGGGGCCTGGTGCGCCCTGCGCGCCGCCGCCGGGCCACCCCCTCCCCCCCCCGCCTCCTGCCCGCCGTCGCCGGTGAGGCCTACTGCTGCCGCCCCCCGCTCAGTCGGGAGCACTTGATCCGTCCCTCCCGCTTGCGGGCTAGGACAGTCTGGGTGGGCCGGCCCAGTTCAGTCCTTTTTGGCCCAGGCGGTAAACTGAAAAAAAGGGGGAGGGTGTGGACGCCCTGCCCACACACAGTTACTGGGCTGTTGGACCGTTTTGGCTCTGTTTTCGGTCCGATTTTGCACAAGCTTTTGTAATATGTTTTACTACAGTCATTAATTATCGCATGATTTTAATACTTTGTATCTCATAGTTAGCTTGTACCGTTTTTTTACATTAAATTTTGGAAGGCCGTCATATTTAAATTATTGTATCGATTATTGCATTTATGCAACCGATTACCTGCTGTAATCTTACACACTTTGCATAAATTGCAGATGACCGGAATCGTCAGTCGCGAGTTCCCGAAGTTGACCCAGGATGGGCTTAACTATCTGACTTGGGCCTCGGACGTTGAGATCGTCCTCGAGGGCTGATGCATCAAGGATGCGTTAATTGAGGGGACCCCGACAGCCCCCAGCAAAACCATCCCGGCGGATAACGCCAAAGCCCTGCACTTCCTCCGCCATCAGATGTGTGAGACTCTCAAGAACGAGTACATGGCAGAACGGAGTGCTTCTGCCCTCTGGACCGCCCTCAACAAGCGGTTCTCTAGGCTGAAGTACACCATTCGGCCACAGGCGGAGGCAGATTGGATTCGTCTGAGGTTTGCGGACTTCAAGACGGTGGGAGAGTACAACTCCAGGTTGCACCGGATTTGTACTATTCTTCAGCTGTGTGGGACCAGTACCACCGATCAGCAGAAGATAGACAAAACTCTCTCCACATTCCATCCGGACAACATCCAGTCCTCGCGAAACTTTCGCCAGGAAGGATTCACGGAATATGCAGCGCTTATTGATGCTCTCCAGGTGGCCGAGGCGCAGGATAATGTTCTGAAAAAGAACTTCTCCGCGCAACCCTTCGCGGGGGGCCCAAGTCATGAGGCCAATGCCGGTGCCTACAAGGTGCGCAAGCCCATCCACAAGAAGAGAGGCAAGAAGGGCAAGAAGGGCCCCAACTCCTCCAACCCGGCCAAGCAACGCAAGGCGGGCAAGGGGGAGGCGAGGCCCCAGGACTGCTTCCGTTGTGGCTCCAAGACTCACTTCTCCAGGCAGTGTTTGGCCCCTAAACACGTCGTGGACGCGTTCAAGGCCAACAAGAAGGCGCGCGAGGCGCACCTTGTCCAGGTTGAGGCACCACTGGTGCCCGGAGCGGCGCCTGTGCAGAACGTCGCGCCCGTAGTGGCGCAGGACGTAGCACAAGTGGCAGCACCCTCGGCGGTTCCCACGAACGCCGCTGTGCCCATGGAGGTTGAGCACGTTGTGCCCCCCCCCCCCCCCGCCTCAGCTAGACATCTCCGCTGCCTCGATGATGATGGCCAACGAAGAGAAGCTCACTGACCTTGAGATACAGGCTAAGCTTGATGGTTTCTTTGCAGAATCCACATGAGCTCCTTTTTGTTGTGATGATTTATTTTCCGCAAATAATCAGATACAATTTTTCGATATGGTTGTAAGCTCTACGAGAGCATAACATTTATTTGTTTCAGCGATTGGATGACATTTATTTCATTCATTTATTCCATTATTTGGTTGTGTGATGTTCTGAAATGTTTATGTGTTTTACTTACTTGATGTAGCATCTTCCTCGCTCCATTATATTAATTAGGCATTATATTTTAGAACGCGTGTGACGCCCAAATGGAGGAAACGTGCCTTGCTGATAGCGGCACCACAAATACCATCTTGAGAGAAACAAAGTATTTTGAGTCCATTACCAAAAACCCTGGTAACATAATGACAATCGCCGGCTGCGGTCCGAATGTAGTTGGCTCCGAAAGAGCAACTATCATACTCCCAAATGGAACAACTCTGATCATTGAAGAGGCATTGTTGTATCCAGAGTCGACTTGTACTCTCTTAAGTTTTAGAGACATCCGTGCAAATGGTTTCCATGTCGAAACCGATGATGATGAGAATGGAAAGGAGTTCCTACTCATTACCAAGCGCAACGAAAATGGTAAACATGTTGTCGAAAGACTCCCTTCATTAGCTACTGGGCTGTACTACACTAAGATAGTAGCACCACCTATTTACACTACCTTTAAGACTGTCTTTAGAAGCTCCGAACTATTCTGCCTTTGGCATGATAGGTTAGGCCACCCCAGTCTTAGGATGATGAGAAATATAATTAACAACTCGAACGGTCATAATGTTAATGTGAAAAATTTCCCGAATCCCGATGATTTCGTGTGCTCCGCATGCGCTACGGGGAAATTGATCATTAGACCGTCCCCCCTAAAGGTGAAGGATGAAATCCCCGCGTTCTTGGAACGCATTCAAGGGGATATATTTGGTCCAATCCAGCCCCTCTCAGGGCCGTTTCGGTACTTCATGGTGCTCATCGATGCTTCCTCTAAATGGTCCAATGTTTGCCTGCTGTCAACAAGGAACCATGCTTTTGCAAAGTTGACCTCCCAGATCATACAAATAAGGAATAAATTCCCTGATTATCGTTTAAAGTCTATTCGAATGGACAATGCCGGAGAATTTACTTCAAAGGCATTCGATGATTATTGCATGGCAACTGGAATCAAACTCGAGCACTCTGTACCGCATGTCCACACTCAAAATGGACTTGTGGAGGCATTGATTAAAAGGATTAAATTCATTGCCAGACCACTCCTTCGGGGTTGTAATTTACCAACTACATGTTGGGGACACGCGGTGTTACACGCAGCTAATCTCATCAACTTTCGAACATCGGCCTACAACATCCACTCTCCCATCCAACTTGCGCAAGGGCCGGCACCGAAAATTTCCCACCTACATAGGTTCGGCTGCCAGGTATATGTACCTATACCACCACCCCAGCGATCAGCAATGGGACCGCTCCTTAAGTCGGGGATATACGTTGGTTATGAGAATGTGTCCATAATCAGGTTCTTGGACCCCTTGACAGGTGACTGTCACACGGCCCGCTTTGCTGACTGCATTTTTGACGAGGATCTTTTTCCGACTTTGGGGGGAGGTAATCAACCCCTTGATGACAAAAGTAGAGAAATCACGTGGAAAGCCACGGGGATCCACGCTCATGACCCGCGCACTGTTGAGACTAATAGAGAAGTCCAAAAGATACTAGATTTGCACTCCCTAGCGAAGCAACTGCCCGATCATTTTAGTGATTTAAAGACTGTGATAAAGTCGCATGTGCATGCACGCAATGCACCGGAAAGGGTTGAAATACCAAATAAAAATGATGGTATACCCGCTCCTGCTCCAAGGCCTAAGAGGACGCGGATTCCGGTTTCTCAAATCCCAAGTACCCGGGGACGCCCGAAGAAAAAGGATAAGAGAGATTTATTATAGTCTGCCCCTGTTGAGGGGAGCCAATTGAGACCTGGCACAAGTACGGATATTTCAGTGCACGAAATTCCGGACTTGAACTTTCCTATATCGGAAATACCCAGCGAAGTTGTGTGCGCACACATCGGAGCGGGAAAGCTAAAGGACCTAGCTCCTGGATTGGGAAATCCGGTGGAGCAAGAGGATGTGCCTGATGCACTCCATGACGAAATGGCCATTAACTATGTTAATTCGGACGAGTCATACAACCGAGCCATGGCAAATGTCGACGTTAATTTTGCCAAGAAAATTGCCTCAATCATAGATCTTGACCCTGAGCCTAACACACTCGCTGATTGCAAGAAAAGGTCGGATTGGAAAGATTGGCAGAAGGCAATTACTGCTGAATTATTATCGTTAAACAAAAGAGAGGTATTTGGACCTGTTTTTCTAACTCCTCCCCACATTCGCCCCGTTGGCCATAAGTGGGTTTTTGTTCGAAAGAGAAACGAGAATAATGAAGTAGTAAGGTACAAAGCAAGGCTCGTTGCTCAAGATTTCACTCAGCGACCAGGTGTCGACTTTGAGGAAACTTACTCCCCAGTCATTGATGGAATTACCTTTAGATACTTGATCTCAATGGCAGTAAACATGGACTTAAAAATGAAACTATGGATGTTGTCACCGCTTACCTATATGGTAACTTGGATTCGGACATATACATGAAAGTACCAGAAGGTATCCCTGTCCCGAACCAGGATAGAGCAAACAGGAGCTTATACAGTGTTCAGCTTAAGAAGTCATTGTATGGACTAAAACAGTCAGGTAGGATGTGGTATAATCGTTTAAGCGATTTCCTTCATCAGAAGGGCTACGCGAGCAATGAAGATTGCCCATGTGTTTTTATACGGAGATCCCAGGATGGTTTCTGTATTATCTCGGTATACGTGGACGATTTGAATATAATCGGTACACCTGACGATATTGAGGAAGCAATTTCCTACCTGATGTCAGAATTCAAGATGAAAGACTTAGGCAAAACCAAGTTCTGCCTCGGTCTGCAACTTGAGCATTCCCCTGCTGGGATTCTAGTTCACCAGTCGGCCTACACCCAGAAGGTGTTGGAATGATTTGGGTTTGAAAAGGCATATCCTTCTAAGACCCCGATAGTCGGAAGATCTTTGCAGCAAGACAAGGACCCGTTCAGGCTAAAGAAGAGGGGGAGGAAATTCTGGGACCGGAATTCCCCTACTTAAGTGCAGTTGGCGCACTTATGTACCTCGCAAATTGTACACGGCCGGATATTGCATTCGCCGTCAATTTGCTTGCAAGGTACAGTTCTGAGCCTACCAAGAGGCATTGGAAAGGCGTTACGGACATCTTTAGGTACATACAAGGGACAAAGGACCTTGGCTTGTTTTACCAAAAGAACCAAGACCTATCTGTTGTAGGCTATGCAGATGCTGGGTACCTTTCGGACCCGCATACATCCAAGTCGCAGACTGGATATGTTTTCCTTTGTGGTGGAACGGCAATTTCCTGGAAATCGTCTAAGCAAACTCTTGTGTCAACTTCGACGAACCACTCGGAAATCATAGCATTATATGAAGCATCATGAGAATGTGTATGGCTTCGACGAGTAGTCATCCACATCCAGATGTCATGTGGACTGAACACCGTACAAACCCTAATAATTATCTATGAAGATAATGCCGCTTGTGTTGCACAAGTCCAGACGGGTTATGTGAAGATAAATCTCACAAAGCATATAAACCCCAAGTTCTTTTATGCACATGAACTACAAAAGATGAACGAAGTGAAAGTCTTGCATACTAAGTCGTGTGAAAATCCCGTTGATTTGTTCACTAAATCATTGCCGGCATCTTCTTTCGAGAGATGTGTCCGTGGGATCGGCATGATGAGACTTAGGGAGATGCAAGGTTCAGGGGGAGAATCTTCACAAACTCATCGCTGAAATCATGATCCCGATGATTGAGTGCTTAACTTTATAGTTAAGTGAATTGTACTCTTTTTCCCTTAGTGAGTTTTTATGAAGTTTCTCACATGAGGTTTTTAACGAGGCAATTCATGCAACATAGCAAGAAGTATACCGTGTGCATTTCTCCATATTTTTCCCACTGGGTTTTTCGGAGTTTTAAGCCATGGTTATACAGATAAGATACCCAGGGGGAGTGTTGGGAAACTGGGCCGGTAGAGGCCCACTCGGTGTGGCCTCTAAAGGGTTTCGCGGCATAGTAAATCAAAATTTTCTACGGATGCGAACAGAGGGAAAGCCAAGATCTAATCTAGGAGATGCAAACAACGAGAGAGATTGGATTAGATCTTCATACCCTTGAAGATTCGCACAGCGGAACGTTCGTCGGAACGTGGGTGATGTAGTCGTACTCGCTTCTCCTCCTCGCGATCCGATCCGATCTAGCACCACAAGTGGCGGCGCCTCCGTGAGATGCACACGTGCAGCACCTCGACGTCTCCTCCTTCCTTGGTCCAGCAAGTATGGTGGAGAGATGGGTTGGATCTACAACGCGACGGCGCGGTGCAATTGGTGGAGAATTTCTGCAGCAGGGCTTCGCCTACAAGCAGTCGGGAGGGAGAGAGGAGGGCAGCAGGGCGGCTAGGGTTGGAGGGGAAGGTGTAGGGGGTTGGTGCGCCCCCACCCCTCTTTATATAGAGGGGGGGCGCAGCCCTAGCCCCTCCCCCAAGCCCAAACCGGTGGCCCCAAGGAGAAGGAGTGGGGGGCAAGGAAACCCCCCCTTCTAGAAGGTCTATCTCGAGTTTAAAACCCCCTTGGCCGGTTGGGCCCTATGGGGCCTTGTGCCCCTGGCCCAATGCGGCCAGAGCACTCCCTCATAGGCCCATGCCCCCTCCCGGAAGGTGGGGCCACGTTGGTCCCCTTCCGGAAGGTTCTAGAAGCTTCCGGTACAATACCGATTAACCCGGAACAATTCCGAACTCCCAAAACTGCACTGCCTTATATGAATCTTATTCTCCGGATCATTCCGGAACCTCTCGTGATGTCCCGGATCCCATCCGAGACTCCGAACAAAAACTCATAAACCAATTATCCAATCTATCCTAGCGTCGAGACACGTTAAGTGTGTGACCCTGTGGGTTCGAGAATATGCAGACATGATCTTCTATCAATAATCAACAGCGGGGTCTGGAAACCCATATTGACTCCCACACATTCATCGATGATCATATCAGATGAACCACGATGCCAGGATTCAATCAATACCATATATATATTCCCTTCGTCTCGCGATATTTTACTTGCCCGAGATTCGATCGTCGGTACCGTCATACCTAGTTCAATCTCGTTCACAGCAAGTACTTTACTCGTTCCGTAATCCGATATCACTTTGTGATTAACTCCTTAACCACATGCTTGCAAGCGGTGTTGATACCGATTACCGAGTGGGCCCGAAGTATATCTCTCCGACTTGGGAGGGACAAATCCCATCTCGATACATACAACCCAACAGATACTTTCCGATCACCTGAGAGACACCTTTATGATCACCCTCTCATAGGATGACGTTTGATGACCTCAAAGCTTTCTTCCGATACCAGGGAGTTGTATTATCTCATGGTCTAAGGAATACAATATTCGACATAAGAAAAGCTTCACAAAGACGAACACGATGACACGATCTAATTGCTTCGCTTAGTTTGGGTCTGTCCACCATATCATTCTCCCAATGATATGATCTCATTATTAATCGACAACTCATGTCCATGGTTAGGAAACCTTAACCATCATTAATCAATGAGCTAGTCCTTAGAGGCGTACTAGGGACACGGTGTTGTTCACAAACCACAAAAGTAGTAAAGTTTCTGCTTAATACAATTCTAGCATGGAATATAAACATTATCATGAATAAGAATTATAATAATAACATCTTTATTATTGCCTCTAGGGCATAATTCCAACAGTCTCCCACTTGCACTAGAGTCAATAATCTAGTTTACATCTGGCAACAATCTCACACCCATGTCACTGAGGTGCTGATCATGTTTTGCACGCGGAAGAGGTTTAGTCAACGGATCTGCGACATTCAGATCTGTATGTACTTTGCTAATCTTCAGATCTCCATCTGCTATATAATCTCAGATTATATGAAACTTGCGGTTGATATGCTTGGTCTTTGGATGATATCTTGGTTCCTTAGCGAGTGCTATGGCGCCAGTGTTGTCACACAATATCTCCAGTGGGTCCAATGCACTTGGAACCACGCCAAGCTCAGTGATGAAGTTCCTGATCCAAACTCCTTCACTTGACGCTTCTGCAGCAGCCATGTATTCCGCTTCTACTATAGATCCCGCGATCACGCTTTGCTTGCAGCTTCTCCAGCTCACAGCTCCTCCATTCAAAATATACATGTATCCTGTCTGAGATTTAGAATCATCCTTGTCGGTGTCAAAACTAGCGTCGACGTAACCTTTTACGACAAGCTGTTCATCACCGCCATAGACTAAGAACATTTCTTTAGTCCTATTTAGGTACTTTAGGATGTTCTTCACGGCTGTCCAGTGTTCCACTCCTGGATCACTTTGATATCTGCTCGTCAAACTAAGAGCATTGGACACATCCGATCTAGTACACAGCATGGCATACATGATGGAACCTATGGCCGAGGCATAAGGCACTTTGCTCATAGCTTCCCTATCATTTACCGTAGCTGGACACTGAGCCTTGCTCAATATCTTACCTGACAACATAGGCACCAAACCTTTCTTTGCCTTATCCATTCTGAACCTTTTCAGAACTTTGTCTAGGTATGTACTCTGGCTTAAAGCTATCAGGCGTCTTTGTCTATCTCTATAGATTTTGATACCCAATATATAAGCAGCTTCACCTAGGTCTTTCATTGAAAAACACTTGTTCAAATAACTCTTCACATCGTTAAGCATGTTGATGTCATTTCCGATAATCAATATGTCATCCACATATAGTACCAAAAACGTCACCGAGCTCCCACTCACTTTCTTGTAGATACAAGCTTTGTAGCAATTTGGAACAAATCCAAAGCTCTTGATTACTTGATCAAAACGAAGGTTCCAACTCCGAGATGCTTGCTTCAGTCCATAAATGGAACGCTGAAGTTTGCATACTTTATCAGCATCCTTAGGATCGACAAAACCTTCGGGTTGCATCATATACAACTCTTCATCAATGTTGCCATTGAGGAAAGCAGTCTTGACATCCATCTGCCATATTTCATAATCATGAAACGCAGCAATTGCTAATAAAATCCGAATGGACTTAAACATCGCTACGGGAGAGAAAGTCTCATCGTAGTCAACACCTTGAACTTGTCGAAAACCTTTCGCGACAAGCCGTGATTTATAGACAGTATCATTACCATCCACGTCCGTTTTCTTCTTGAAAATCCATTTGCACTCAATGGCCTTTCGGTCGCTAGGAGGGTCCACCAAAGTCCATACTTGGTTTTCGCTCATGGATCCCAATTCGGATTTCATGGCTTCTAGCCATTTCTCAGAGTCTGGGCTCATCATCGCTTCCTCATAGTTCGTAGGTTCACTGTCTTCTACTAACAAGATAGTCAAGACAGGGTTGTCGTACCACTCAGGAGGGGCACGCGACCTTGTCGACCTGTGACGTTCAGTAGCAGCATCGTCCGAAGCTTCATGATCCTTATCATTAGCTTCCTCTATTGTTGGTGCAGGCGGCACTGGAACAATTTCAGGTGCTGCGCTACTCTCCAATTCAATAGAAGGTTCAATAACCTCGTCTAGCTCTACTTTCCTCCCACTCACTTCTTTCGAGAGAAACTCCTTCTCAAGAAAGGAACCGTTCTTTGCGACAAACACTTTGCCTTCGGTTCTGTGATAGAAGGTATACCCAATAGTTTCCTTAGGGTATCCTATGAAGACACATTTCTCCGCTTTGGGTTCGAGCTTGTCCGGCATCAACTTCTTGACGTAAGCTTCGCATCCCCAAATTTTAAGAAACGACAACTTAGGTTTAGCACCAAACCACAGTTCATACGGTGTCGTCTCAACGGATTTAGATGGTGCCCTATTTAAAGTGAATGCAGCGGTTTCTAATGCATAACCCCAAAATGATAACGGCAAATCAGTAAGAGACATCATTGATCGGACCATATCTACTAGGGTTCGATTCCGGCGTTCAGACACACCATTGCGCTGTGGTGTTCCGGGTGGCGTGAGTTGTGAAACGATTCCACTTGATTTAAGATGCGTGAGAAAATCATAACTCAAATATTCACCTCCACGATCGGATCGTAGAAACTTAATCTTTCTTTTACGATGGTTCTCCACTTCATTCTGAAATTCTTTGAACTTTTCAAACGTTTTAGATTTATGTTTCATTAAATAGATATACCCATATCTACTTAAGTCATCGGTAAAAGTGAGAAAATAGCGATATCCACCGCGCGTCGAAACACTCATCGGTCTGCATACATCGGTATGTATGATTTACAACAAGTCCGTTGCTCGCTCCATCATACCGGAGAACGGGGTTTTGATCATCTTGCCCATGAGGCATGGTTCGCATGTGTCAAATGATTCAAAATCAAGAGACTCCAAAAGTCCATCAGAATGGAGTTTCTTCATGCGCTTTACACCAATATGACCTAGACGACAGTGCCACAAATAAGTAGTATTATCACTATCTACTTTGCATCTCTTAGCCTCAATGTTATGGATGTGTGTTTCATCCCTTTCGAGATTTAGAAGAAATAAACCATTCACAATAGGTGCATGACCATAAAAGATGTTACTCATATAAATAGAACAACCATTATTCTCCGATTTATATGAATAACCGTCTTGCAATAAACAAGATCCAGAAATAATGTTCATGCTCAACGCAGGCACATAATAACACTTATTAAGGTTTAAAACTAATCCTGAAGGTAAAACTAAGGAGAGCGTGCCGACGGCCATCACATCAACTCTTGATTCGTTGCCAACGCGCATTGTCACCTCATCCCTCGCAAGCCGCCGTCTATTCCGTAGCTCCTGTTTCGAGTTACAAATATTAGCAACTGAACCAGTATTAAATACCCAGGCACTACAATGAGGGCTAGTAAGGAAAAAATCAATAACATGTATATCAAATATACCTTTGATGGTTTCAGCCTTCTTGTCCGCTAAGTACTTCGGACAGTTGCGCTTCTAGTGACCCTTGTCCTTGCAATAGAAGCACTCAGTGTCCGGCTTAGGACCAGACTTGAGCTTCTTCTCAGCAGGGGCAACGCGCTTGCCGCCGCCTTTCTTGAAGGGCTTCTTTGCATCCCTACCTTTCTTGAAGGTGGGGGGCTTGTTGACCATCAACACATGATTATTCTTTTTGATGTTCACCTCCGCTACTTTCATCTTAGCAAAGAGCTCAGTGATCATATCAGTGGAACCAATCTGATTATGATCAACTACAAAACTTTTGTAGCTAGGAGTGTCAATCTTGAGCTCCTCAGGAATCTTGCAGTCCAGTTGCTCAAGGCGTTGAGTGTAGCCCGTCATCTCAATGGCGTGCTCACTAACGGAACTCCCTTCCTCCATCTTGTAGTTAAATAATTTCTTAGAGATCTCATATCTCTCAGAACGGGCTTGACTCTGAAACATGTTTTTCAGCTCCTCGAGAATCTCAAAGGGCCCGTCGAACTCCTCAAAACGATTTTGAAGATCCGATTCCATAGCATACAACATGGCGATCTTAATCAAATCATAATCATCCTTGCGCGACTGATAAACAACTTTTTCATCAGCCGGCGCATCTATAGCAGGGGCGTCACCTAGCGCTTTCTCAAGGACATAGTCCTTTTGTCCGCCAGCGAGAATGATTCTCAGAATGCGGAACCATTTGGTGAAGTTAGACCCATTGTTTCTAAGCTTTTCTATCTCAGCAAAAACGTTGAAGTTGAAGTTGGACTTGGCCATGTGATCTACAGTATTTGCAAGTACAATTTAGACTATGTTCATGATAAATAGTTCAACTTAATCAAATTACTAGATGAACTCCCACTAAATTCAACATCCCTCAAGTTGTTTAGTGAACACGATCCAAATTCACCACACCTAATCCGATCATCACGAGAAGAGATGTGGTTTCAATGGTGGACAACGAAGTGTCGATCATATCATTCATATGACTCATGCTTAACCTTTCGGTTCTTGTGTTCCGAGGCCATGTCTGTACATGCTAGGCTCGTCAAGTTAGACCCAAGTATTTCCGCGTGTGCAAAACTGGCTTGCACCCATTGTATGTGAGCGTAGAGTCTATAGCACCCGATCATCACGTGATGCTTGGACACGACGAACTTTCGCAACGGTGCATACTTGGGGAGAACACAGTTTTTATCTTGATCTTTAAGTGAGGAATCATCTTATAATGCTACCGTCGCGATCTAAGCATAATAAGATACATAAAAGGGATAAACATCACATGCATATAACTTTATGTGACATGGTATAGCCAATCTTTGCGCAATGATCTCCATCTTGTGCGTGCCGGCATGATCTCTATCACTCCACCATGATTGCCTCCACCACGAATAGCAACTACAACTATTGCTAACTACTTAGCGATAAAGTGAAACTATTACATGGCGTATAAGAAGTTGACACACAGGTCATACACAATTATAAAGACAACCATATGGCTCCTGCCGGTTGTGTACTCATCGACATGCAAGTCGTGAAACATTACAAAACATGATCATCGCATACATTATACACATCACATCTTGGGCCATACCATATCACAGAAAACACTCCCTGCAAAAACAAGTTAGACGCCTCTACTTTGTTGTTGCATGTTTTACGTGGCTTATGGGAGTAGATGCTAAGAACGATTCTTACCTACGGAAAGCCACAACGGTGATATTATGGTTGCCAAACTCCGGTGTTAATCCCATGACAACTATAGTGAGAGAAACTGGCATCCACCAGCCGCATGTGTGGAACAAGCCACACGTCAAGTGCGGAGCCGGTCTCACGAACGACGTCGCGTAAGGTTGGCCTGGACCGCTTCAATCTCACTATCCCGCGTCATAAGAAGAACACAAACAAGAGGCTTGCAACAGAAAACATCAACGTCCGCAGCAACCATGTTGCGTTCTACTCGTGAAACACATCTACGCATAGATCTAGCTCTGATACCACTGAAGGATTTCGCGGCATAGTAAATCAAAATTTTCTATGGATGTGAACAGAGGGAAAGCCAAGATCTAATCTAGGAGATGCAAACAACGAGAGAGATTGGATTAGATCTTCATACCCTTGAAGATTCGCACAGCGGAACGTTCGTCGGAACGTGGGTGATGTAGTCGTACTCGCTTCTCCTCCTCGCGATCCGATCCGATCTAGCACCACAAGTGGCGGTGCCTCCGTGAGATGCACACGTGCAGTACCTCGACGTCTCCTCCTTCCTTGGTCCAGCAAGTATGGTGGAGAGATGGGTTGGATCTACAACGCGACGACGCGGTGCAATTGGTGGAGAATTTCTGCAGTAGGGCTTCGCCTACAAGCAGTCGGGAGGGAGAGAGGAGGGCAGCAGGGCGGCTAGGGTTGGAGGGGAAGGTGTAGGGGGTTGGTGCGCCCCCACCCCTCTTTATATAGAGGGGGGGCGCAGCCCTAGCCCCTCCCCCAAGCCCAAACCGGCGGCCCCAAGGAGAAGGAGTGGGGGGCAAGGAAACCCCCCCTTCTAGAAGGTCTATCTCGAGTTTAAAACCCCCTTGGCCGGTTGGGACCTATGGGGCCTTGTGCCCCTGGCCCAATGCGGCCAGAGCACTCCCTCATAGGCCCATGCCCCCTCCCGGAAGGTGGGGCCACGTTGGTCCCCTTCCGGAAGGTTCTAGAAGCTTCCGGTACAATACCGATTAACCCGGAACAATTCCGAACTCCCAAAACTGCACTGCCTTATATGAATCTTATTCTCTGGACCATTCCGGAACCTCTCGTGATGTCCCGGATCCCATCCGAGACTCCGAACAAAAACTCATAAACCAATTATCCAATCTATCCTAGCGTCAAGACACGTTAAGTGTGTGACCCTGCGGGTTCGAGAATATGCAGACATGATCTTCTATCAATAATCAACAGCGGGGTCTGGAAACCCATATTGACTCCCACACATTCATCGATGATCATATCGGATGAACCACGATGCCAGGATTCAATCAATCCCATATATATATTCCCTTCGTCTCGCGATATTTTACTTGCCCGAGATTCGATCGTCGGTACCGTCATACCTAGTCCAATCTCGTTCACAGCAAGTACTTTACTCGTTCCGTAATCCGATATCACTTTGTGATTAACTCCTTAACCACATGCTTGCAAGCGGTGTTGATATCGATTACCGAGTGGGCCCAAAGTATATCTCTCCGACTTGGGAGGGACAAATCCCATCTCGATACATACAACCCAATAGATACTTTCCGATCACCTGAGAGACACCTTTATGATCACCCTCTCATAGGATGACGTTTGATGACCTCAAAGCTTTCTTCCGATACCAGGGAGTTGTATTATCTCATGGTCTAAGGAATACAATATTTGACATAAGAAAAGCTTCGCAAAGACGAACACGATGACACGATCTAATTGCTTCGCTTAGTTTGGGTCTGTCCACCATATCATTCTCCCAATGATATGATCTCATTATTAATCGACAACTCATGTCCATGGTTAGGAAACCTTAACCATCATTAATCAATGAGCTAGTCCTTAGAGGCGTACTAGGGACACGGTGTTGTTCACAAACCACACAAGTATTAAAGTTTCCGCTTAATACAATTCTAGCATAGAATATAAACATTATCATGAACAAGAATTATAATAATAACATCTTTATTATTGCCTCTAAGGCATAATTTCAACAGCCTCTACCAGGCTAGGGTTGGCCCATGTGGGTATCGTATTCCCCTTAGTCTATAAATAGAGGAACAATCTTTGTACGTGAGTTTACCGAGAGAAAGTTAATAAAAGTTTACCTTTGTTCCCTGTGTCATCTATTTGTGTAATCGGTGTGCCTTCTACTAGTCTTCTTCTCGGGTGTGAAACAACCTCGGACCGGCCAGTCGGCAGAGGATGTTCCAACACTTATTTCTTCCTTTTCTAGCTAGAGTAGGGGTCAACTCTATCTTAGACCTTAAGTCTAGTACTGGACGCCCATCTAGCAATTCTGAGTTTAACTACAATCAGTCCAGCGTTTAGTCGTATGTCTAAGACCTCTTAGACACTACATTTGACCAAGCGTTGTGCATGCCCTTACGCCTAGGCAGATGCTTCAGGTCGAGGTCAAAGTAGACCCGACATGCACGGCACTAAAACGTAAGTTTTTTATTGAGCTAGTATAGCAGGGGTAAAAGCAGGCCGCGATACATGACACGCTGGTCCAAGACATTAAATAAAGAGAACTAATTCCTGGTACGTAGCTAGCGCAGGATCTAGTTTATATTTCTTTTGTTTTCTTTTTTTCTTCATATGTTTCTTTCTATTTTGTATTTTTTTCCTTTTTAAATTTTAAGCACCTCTTTCACGTTTCTCCTCCTTTTTCTCGTTTTTCTTATTTTTTTCGTTTTTTCTTTGTGGTATATTTCTTCACACTTTTTCTTTATATTTTTTCTTTTACAATATTATAAATCATGTTTTCTAATGATTTTTATTTTTTGTATATGATTTTGTTCCTTTGTTAGTTTGAATTTGTTAGCGCATATCATATTTTTTTGTTTCTATAGTACTCATGTTTTGTTCCATGAGTTCTTAATTTCATTCCGCTTTGTTGACTTTTTTGTTTTCTCCCATTTCCAATATTCCTTTCATGAGTGTTAAAATTTATTTCACTTAGTCTAGTTCCCTTTTGCACTTATCATTTGTTCCACAATTATTACTTTTTTGTTCCCCACATTTTACTCTTTTTTGTTCCATGTGTGGATTAGATTTTCTTCCTTCGTGCCATTATTTTGCCTCAATTGTAGCGTGATTTTATTCCTTGTAGTCTAACATTTTGTTCCCTAAAGCGAGATATGTTCTTGCGATGCTAAAGTTTTGTTCCACATGTAGATGTGTTCCGTTCTAAGAGATTTGTTCTTGCGATGCTAAATTTCTATTGTTCTAGAAATTTAGTTCCACAAATGTTTTGTTCCTGGTTATATTTTTCTTGTTCTGCTGGTTGCGGAAATTTAATTCCATGATTTTTTTTGTTCGTGACTATTTTTGTTCAGGTTGTTCTAAATGATTTATTTCTCTTATTTCAGAACATTGGTTCCACAAATTTCCGTTCCTAGATTTTTCTTTTAAATCCCCAGTGTATAATTATTTTTGTTTCCCATCGTTTAATTATTTGTTTCTTTTCAGAAAGATTTTGTTCCATATACTCTTCAAAATTAGCCGCCCACAAATATTTTTGTTCCTACATATTTGTTTTGTTCCATGTTATTTCATGTTTTGTTCCTGCGTATAAGAATTGTTTGTTCCTCAGTTCAAAAGCTTTGTTCCACATACTCTACAAAATTAGTTTAATTAAAATTTGTTTCCTAAATGCATTTTTCCTCTTAGGTGCATTAGTATTTTGTTCTCACGTGTATGTCGTACATGCATGTTGTTTTTTCCCATGTGCACAACCGTGAGCTAGCAACGAGGAGAAAAACACAAAGGAAAGTGCTAGGCGTCCCCCAGACGATGGGGAGCTCCCATCGTCCTGCTTCCTGTGCTGACACATGTCAATTTACTGCAAAACATCCCGCGTTTGCTACATATATTCCCGCTTTTGCTTCCGAAGCAAAAAAATGGTTCATTTCAGAAATAGAACGTCCCGCCGGAGACCATGCAGCAAAAAAAAATTGTGCTAATGCAGCAAAACCGACTTTGCCGGAGACATCGTCGGAAAAAACTCGCTGGTGACTCTCGCCGGAGACCTTGTAGCAAAAAGTTGACATTGTTGTAGCAAAACCACAAGACGGTTATAGCAACAAAGTTCTCCTAATGTAGCAAAAATCCTACTTCACCGGAGACATCGCTGGAGAATTTAGCCGAAAAACCTCGTCGGAGAAATTGTAGCAAAAAATTTATGGTATTGTAGCAAAACAAAAAAACAGAGATATAAAAAAATGTATCAATGTAGCAAAAATACAGAAGCTTTTTAGCAAAAATAAATTTTGCTATTGTGGCATCCTAGCAAAATCCGGGATCTCGTAGCACCACCGCCGACGCATGTAGCAAACTCCGATGCCGCATGTAGCAGACATCGATGCCTTTTGCAGCCCAACAAATCGATCTCACGTGGCAAAAACAACTTCGACGCCTGTAGCAAACGCCGGCGCCGCTCGTAGCAAACACCCTTGTAGCTTCAGGGCGGCGCGAGCGTGCTCATGGAGATGGAGGCATGCGGCGGACTCAAGGAGGTGGGCGGCCTCAAGGAGGTGGAGGTTGACGTCGGAGCTAACAGAGGTAGAGGAGAGGTCCCTGTGGGCGGCCTCAAGGAGGTGGAGGTCGGCGGCGGAGCTGATGGAGGTAGAGGAGAGGTCCTGCGCAGGTGGCTCATGGAGGTGGAGGACCACCGGCTGACGAGGTTTAATCTTGTCAATGCCCATTGTTATGGACTTGGGTTTTGGAGAAGATGGGGATGCTGGAGATTGCGGAACGGTTAACAAACAAGCAACACGGGACACGAGGTTTACCCAGGTTCAGGCCCCCGGAGGGAAAACCCTACTCCTGCTTGTCTGCTCTTGATTACGGCGGAACCGAAGATTATAGGGGTGCGTAGATGCAATCTGGCGTGGAGGTGTCTATGCGAAAATATGAGGTCAGAGATCTAGGTCGTGCCCTCCTAGCCTTTATATAGAGTTAGGCAGGTCCCAGGCACAGACCGAGTCGGTTACAGGTTTTAGGGTTTACCCCTTTGAATTTTCTATCTACTCTAGTCTTGCTCTCCAAGGATCCGAAGGCGTCATGGGCCTTGGCCACCCGAAAGTCTTCATGGGCCGGCGTATACTTGCCGTGGGCCTTTCTTGGACTGGACCAGGTATGCTGATATCATGTACCCGCGGGGTATAACCATGTCAGTAGCCCCGAGTATTCAGTCGAATCGTAGATTCGGCTGAGGACTCTTCAATCCTTCGGGTACAACTCTGTCTTTCAAGAGAATGTGTAGGGATTGTTGATGCGTGTGCCTGACTCTCCCGACGGATCAGGGTTAGTTAACTGTCTTAGGACAAAACAACACGATCTTCTTCAGGTTCGAGTCCGAACATATGCTGGCGTAATTCGACTCAGGCCGCGGAGGACTTACAGGAGTGGACTTCCAGTGAATTTAAATGATGTACCCAACGCGTCCGTCAAGATTTTTCATCGCGCCTGCTGGCACGGATTCTTACTAGCAGAGCGCAGTCATGTGCGTTACCAGGCCATCAGATGATATCTGTAGGTCTTATCTTTGTGTCGCAGACACAACATCCGAATGTTTATCACCACGGAGGTGTTTCGGGTGGCCAAGGAGGACGTTTCTCACTTAGCGTTAAATGGGGCAGAGTTGCCGAAATTTTTTGCACGCTGATCCAAAAGATCGCAGTCGAAGAATTCATAGGGTGCGCGACCAGCGCTCCCTATGGGAGTAGCCCCCGAGTCTCTGTTCGAGTCGTAGACTCGAGCAGAGACTTTAATTCAGCCGTTGTCCAGCTTCAGGTCCGTAGGACACAAATTTTTAGGATGCTTAAATCCATGATCCCTATGGGAGTAGCCCCCGAGTCCGTAGTGGAGTCACAGACTCGATGTAGGACTCGAAGAAGTGGTTCAGTGCTGTAGTTTTTGTTCATTTTCAGGTGCGCGGCCAGCGCTCCTGATAGGAGTAGCCCCCGAGTAGTTAGTCGAATCGTAGATTCGAGTGAGTACTCTTAACTTTGCAGCCGAAGAATTGTGGCTTTTGCTAGTATAGCTTTTGATGACGTCAGTGCTGACGATCGGTGACCTCAAGCGCCTGCTGCGCTAGAGATGACGTGACTGGACGAACATGGGTCCCACCTTCTGACCTTGAATTGACCGGTCACGCGCGGCGTGGAGATAATTACAGTGTCGCCTTGATTTCCGCGCGTAGTGGATGGCGCGTTAGCGACGGTTCGCTGCTATGCTGACACGTGTATGGTCAGATCTTGCCATTGGCGTTAGGTCTTCTTGATGGACGGTTGTCGTGCGTCGTCTTTGTCCTTATAATCATTGGGGAAAATTAGTCTGTTTTCACCGCAGCCATTCTTGCTTCACTGCTCCAATCTTATCTGAGATTTCTTGCTGCGCGCTGGAATATCCTCGGACATTTCCTTCTTTGATCCTACGTTCTCACCGCCAGCGCCGCCGCACCGCAATGGGGAAGCCTAAGAAGTCTTCTTCTGTGGTAGGTACCAGCGCTGCTGGAGGCAAGAAGAGTGTTGCCGCTACCCGTGTCACCGACGGTGGCTGGCGGCGATCGGAGACGCGGGAGAGCGATCTCCGCAAGCTTCGTGAGCAGGGCTTAATCCCGCAAGATAGGGATGCCGTCAAACTCCCTGGCAACGAGGTAATTCCCCGTCCCCCCGCTGTGTTTCGGGTTATGTTCCTCGCATTTGTCCTTCGGGGCTTTTCCTTCCCAGTCCACAATTTCCTTCGTGGACTGCTTTTTCTTTATGGCATCTAGTTGCATCATCTTTCCCCCAACTCTCTTCTTCACATTGCTTGTTTTATTACTTTCTGCGAGTGCTGGCTCGGTATCGAGCCGCATTTTGGCCTCTTCCGGAAACTCTATTCCGTGAAGAGGCAATCTGGTTTTGATGGTGTTTATCCCATTGGGGGTTGCATCATCTCCCTTCGATCCAATCTTCTTGTATTCTCCTTTTCCATGTGCGAATCTGTCCAGTACTGGCGGAGGCGATGGTTTTACATCCGCGACTCCACGGTAGCTGGGCAGGATTTTGGTCTTGCTCCTTTCGACCCCTCCTAGAAAATCGAGCCGAAAAGGTCTTGGAAAAACCAGATCTTGGATGGCGAGGTAGCGGAGATAGAGGAGCTCTATCGTCGGGTGGAGGATCTCCATTGACTCCGGAGAAGGAGGTGAATGGTGTGGATATCATCCGCACCTTTCTCAAACGTCGGGTGCAGCCGCTCTAGGCTAGGGCGCACCCGATGTTCCTTTACGCTGGTCGTCGTGATCCGACTAGGGTTTCGACCGAAGAATTCTCCAAGGGGGATCTCGACGGGTTCCTTCGTCCGCTGCTGAAGTTCAAGGCTGGGGAGGATATCCGGGGAAGTCGCTGACTTCTCCGTTCTCTGCTTCACGTCCTGTTCCACAGGTGTAGATCCGGGACGTGCGCATAGCGCTATTTTCGACTGCATTGTACTTGCATTTGTTTGCTAACAAAATTTCTTCTTTTGTGCAGGAGTTCAAGGTGCCGGGAATGTCGCCACCGCTTCCCAAATTGTTTCCGGCTGCGCCGGACAATGAAGTGGTGGATTCCATGTCTGAGCTGCCATCGGCGCGGTCTCCGGCTGAAGAGGCCAACGAGTCGAGCGAGGACCACACTCGCAAGCAGACACGGAGCTCCAGCGAGTCTTCGGATGCCTCGACTCCGCCGACTCCTAGGAACCCGCTGTGGCTTGAACGTCACAGTGATGGGCATGAGGGCTCTTCCTCTCCGATTCCTGCCGTTCCCGTGCGGGCTATGGCACCGCACCCGCCAGAGAAGCGGAAGAAGGAAGAAAAGAAGGAAGATAAGAAAGAGGAGAAGAAGGTCCGGAGGACCCCTCCCGTCTTCGACTTGAGCGAGCTTGACTCGTAAGTTTCCTTAGCCCTGCATTGTGTTTTCTTGTCTGTTTACCTTGCGCTTAGCTTAATTTGTCCTTGTGTAGCCACTCCTCCAACGACTCCTCTAGTGATGGTGCTCGGGCGATGATGGGGGAGTCGAAGGTCGTGCTTCCTCCTCCTCAGACGGTGGCCACCTCTGAAGGCGCTGCTCCAGACCCTTCTCCGCAGGAGGTTCGGGTGGTTGCGCCTCAGAAGGCTGCAAGCGGACCTTCGGAGTCGCCGTCGAATCATGTAAGTAATTCTGCTTTTTGCCACGGGGGGAGCCCCCGATCCTTTTTGGATGATAGATTGATTATTTCTTTTCTTCCCACCTTGGGGGGAGCCCCCGGGCATCTGTAGGGTAGTTTGTTGTTTGTTTTTCCTTCGAGTCACGGGGGGAGCCCCCGTGCATTTTTGTGTGTGTGACTTGCTTCTGCTCGTTCTTTTGGGCGTAGCCACCGAGCCATTCTTTTGACTGGTGGTTCTTGTTTGCAGCCTTTTGTGCAAGGTGCCAACCAACTGGTGCAGCAGCACCTGGTGTTGGAGGCCAACCTCAAACAACTTCAAGGTATTTTTATGCCTTGGTCTTTGTTTTTTCTTGCATTGTGTCCTTCGATCCGTAATTTGTATTGCCTGTTGCAGAGGATCACAACGCCTCTCTTCGTGAGATTGATGCTCTCAAAAAGAGCCTTGGTCAAGCGGAGAAAAAGGCCGAGGTCGCCATTGGTGCAAAGGAGCGCCTCGAGATGGAGTTGTCCAATGCGGCCGAGGCTAAGGAGCGCCTGCAGCAGGAGGCTACGGACCGCGAGGAGCAGCTCGCCACCGCAACGGCTTCGCGTGAGAAAGAGGTGGCCGGCAAACTTATGGCGGCTGCCAAGGCTGTTTCGGGTGAGTATCTCCATCTTCATCTTTTTGATTTCCTTGTCTTTCTTTTGCAGTGTGTTTGTTCATGCTGCCTCCTTTTTTTTCTTAGATGCCGCGGGCATTGAGTTTGATCACGATGCTCTGGAGCACGGGAGTGCTCTGGATGATGCTACTACGGCGGTTGAAGACCGCTGCAGTACCGTTGTCAACTCGCTTGCCAAGGCCAAGGAGGTCCTTGGGCGCTTCTATAAGGAGCTTATCCCCAAGGGTGTGGCCCTCGGAGATGTTGATGCCCTGGCGGAGGCGCTGTTAGCCGAAGCACCTGCGGCGTACAAGCGCAAGCAGAAGGGCATCGGCGCATCCGTCGGGCTGGCAATGGCCTTGGCGGTTGGAGCAGAGCTGGACCTTCCCCAGGTCACTTCCTGGATGCCGACGACTGCTGATGGATCCGGTAGCCTTCCCTACCTATGCTGCTCGCTGTAAGCGTTATGGGCCGAAGCTGATTGATCTGCTGGCCGAGTACGCGCTAAGGCAGCAGGGGAAGCCAAGGCGAGGCAATCCGGATCCGAGGCTACTCAGGGTGCAGCTTTGTAGGCGCTGTAGTTATAGGATAGTTGTAGCTTCTTTTGTTGTAATTATTTTGATGAACAATCATGTTGCCACGTAGTGGCTTTTGCTGCACTTAATGAATTTATGGAGTTCTATGATCCTTCACCTGCGTGTTCATGTCTTTGTCTTTCTATTAATATAGGGTCCTTCGGGTGATGATCTCGTTGACACTTCGTCCGCAACGCAACTGCGGCCATCCCTGGATGATGCGTCGCAGCTTGTGTTTCTTCGAGACCGTATCCGTATCCTCAAGAAGGAGTTGCTAGTGGTGCGTGGCCATGCTGACGTTTGGAAGTCCAAAGCAGATCGAGGCGCTGCCAGAGAGGAGTACTTGATGGCGGAGTTGCTTCGCTTGTCTGAGCAGCTTCAGTGTGAGTTTTTCGAGCTGTTGCCCGTTACTTCGGATGCGCCTGTTGGCATGTCATCTTACTCTTTTGCGAGTACTGCAGGTGCTAACATTGCTCCGAGGGAGGAGAAGGAGCGTGTTGCTGTTCGGATCAACTGCTTAACTCAGTAGGACATGGAAACTGGCGGGTTCTTCTAGATGGACCGTGACCGTGACATGGTCCTTGCGACGGTGCAAGATCATGTTCACCAAGTATCGCGGGTGCTTCATCAGGTGAAGACTTCACTCGCGTTGGTCCTGCATGTGATGTTTCCGCTGGATGATGCGCCGTCAACTCTCTCTGGTCAGCTGACAAAGTTTCGGAATATGCATCATGTCAAGGAATTGGTGCGGCATCAGCTCGTCGCAGGGGTGAAGGCTGCGCTCTCTCTTGTGCGGCTACATCGTCCTGATTTAGATCTATCTGTTGTGGCGGCTGGGCCGCCTCTTTGGCCAGATGGTGGCGAGTGGGATATGCATCCGCATTACGCGGCTGTAAGGCAGTATGCCGAACAGATCGTAGATCTGTTTGAGCAGCGTGCTCAGGATATTCTTCAGAGTAGGTAGTACCTGAAAAAAAAGATAGATATAAAATTTGTATACATTTGACTGGGTGTATTTTGCCCTTTGTTATAAAGGTTTGGTTGTTGTTTTAGCACGTAGTGCTTTGTTCGTATGCGTGCCCTTTTCGTTAGCCTGACGTGGTCAGCTACTCAGGTGTACACGCGTTATCCTCAGTCGACGAAGTCGTGAAGTGGGGGGAGCCCCCGAGTGCGTTTGTAGCGTGGAGTAAAAAATGCGAGTAATAAACAAAATTTTGGGGCGAGACACTTAGCTTCATTCATATCGTAATGGAGGAGGTACATTGTTCGGCTGAGTAGCGTTGGCTGAATAGCCTTACTGAAAGTAAAGAGGGAGGTAGCTAGGGGTAGAACCGTCATAGCCGTGCGACGTTCCATGGGTTGGAGTATGCGACTCCAGACTCCACGTGCTTGAGGCGATAGGCGCCACCTGGGATGACCTCGGTAACGATGTAGGGTCCTTCCCATGGCGACTCGAACTTCTTCGGTCGCTCTTGCTTGAGTCGCAAGACTAGGTCTCCTTCGACGAAGGACCTTGGGCGCAGCCGTCGGCTGTGGTAGTTGCGGAGATTCTGCTGATACACCGCTGATCGAGCTGCTGCTATGTCTCGTGCTTCGTCGAGTGTGTCGACGGCGTCTTCGAGTGCAGCCGTGGATTCGGCTTCGCTATAAGCGACAACCCGGGGGGGGGGGGGGGCTGGTGGCGTACTTCGGCTGGTAGTACGGCTTCGGCTCCGTGCAGCATGAAAACCGGCGTGTAGCCGGTTGAGCTGTTTGGCGTGGTACGCAGGCTCCATAGGACGGAGGGTAGCTCTTTCGTCCAGGCTCCGGTGCCAATTGACGAGGTTTAATCTCATCAATGCCCATTGTTATGGACTTGGGTTTTGGAGAAGATGGGGATGCTGGAGATCGCGGAACGGTTAGCAAACAAGCAACTCGGGACACAAGGTTTACCCAGGTTCAGGCCCCCGGAGGGAAAACCCTACTCCTGCTTGTCTGCTCTTGATTACGGCGGAACCTAAGATTATAGGGGTGCGCAGATGCAATCTGGCGTGGAGGTGTCTATGCGAAAATATGAGGTCAGAGATCTAGGTCGTGCCCTCCTAGCCTTTATATAGAGTTAGGAAGGTCCCATGCACAGACCGAGTCGGTTACAGGTTTTAGGGTTTACCCCTTTGAATTTTCTATTTACTCTAGTCTTGCTCTCCAAGGATCCGAAGGCGTCATGGGCCTTGGCCACCCGAAAGTCTTCATGGGACGGCGTATACTTGTCGTGGGCCTTCCTTGGACTGGACCAGGTATGCTGATATCGTGTACCCGCGGGGTATAACCATGTCACCAGCGGGTGGCAAGGCATGGGATCGATGGCGAGGCGAGCAGGACATGGCGGCGGCGCTCGTCGTACTCCCGTGTTGATTTGGGAAAAAACAGAAAGATACGGGAGGAAGGATAAGGCAAGGTGGGAGTGGGCCTGCAGGGAACACACGTCCGTACGTGCAAAACCAAACCGATGCGTATCGCTAACCTGACCCGGACAATGATCGTCCGGGGGAAGGTAATCATTTTCCAAACACAAACCAATCAGCCCAGTTTTATAGTGCGTTCTATTCACCACTAGCTGGATCAAAACAGGACGTACCCTTTTTTTCATAGAGCTGCGTCTAATACAAATAGTGAGCGAGCGGGAACGATACCTACCGCTAGCAGCATGCGGGAGCAGCGCACAACGCTGGTCACCAACAGTATGCAGGAGCAGCGTCTGACATGAATATGCGAAGCAGCGTCGGTACATCAAGAGTAATTTAGTCCCACCTTGCTGAGCAAGAAAGATACCAACCAGTTTAAATAGCTTCCTGGCTCCTGCCTATTATGAGGAATCTGAGCAAAAGGCAAGAGCCCGGAAAAGAGCATCTCGCAACTCCTCCACTCGAGAAATGCCCATGTCTCTAGATATGCTCGCCATAGTTGTCGCCCACTTCACCGCCCGTCCCGCCGCCGCTTTCACCGACCGAACTTCGCCGTAGCTCTGCTTCGCTGCGTGCTCCCACCACCGCGCCCGCCAAGTGTTTGGCATTTGGCCGGTTCGGCCATAGACTCCGACGACGACGAGATACTCATCATGGGCTCAAACGACGAGGAGATGCTCTCCATACTGCTGGAGGAGGAGAGAGCCGCGGTCGCCGAAGGTGAAGAGAACTTGGAGATCCTCGCCTCGCTCGCCCAACTGTACATGCAAATGGCGAAGCCGAAGCGCGGTGGTTCGGCGCCAGGTTGCCGGAAGTGCAAGGCAAAGGATAGAGGGCTACTGCTTCTTGCCGACTACTTCGCCGACCAGCCACTCCATGTAGAGGACGTGTTTCACCGCCATTTCAGGATGAGCCGGAAGCTCTTCCTCAAGATCGTGCATGCCATTCGGGAGTTCAACCCCTATTTCATTTTCAAGAAGGACTGCACCGGCTTGGTTGGAATTCCTCACTTCGGAAGTGCACCGTGGCGATGAGGTTGCTTGCATATGGAGCGCCGACTGACAGTGCCGATGAATATCTCCGCATCGCCGAGTCCACCTCCATTGATTGCTTGTACAGGTTCTATAGGGCAGTGATTTCAGTGTTCGGGGAACAGTACTTGAGATCACCTACCGCTGAAGACACTACTCGGATCCTCGTAGTCATTGAAAGTAGATGATTTCCTGGTATGCTTGGAAGCATAGATTGCATGCATTGCGAGTGGAAGAACTGTCCATTTGCATGGCAATGAATGTACAAAGGCCACAAAGGAGGTTGCACTGTGATACTTGAGGCAGTTTCTACACATGATCTTTGGATCTGGCACTGACATGGATATGCCCTATGGGTACCCGATGTTAGCCTACCTGGTCCAACCCGATGGAAGGCCCACTCGACGACCTGCCAGGTTCCATGACACCTATGACGTTCTGGCTGTTATGAAGCACATATGGACACGGACTCCCAAGCGCACAAGACAAGGAAAGCTCCAGAGTAGAGTTTGAATACAACTTGTAACCAAATCGTATTGGCACCCGAGACCTACTCTCCCCATATATAAAGGCTAGGAGGGTCCAACAAGGAGGACAGATTACGACCTAGATCTCTCTCTCTCCACCGCCACAATAGATAGACAGATCTACAATCTCCACCTCCACAATAGATCTACAGATCTAGGAGCACCTCTCACCGCATACACACCTTCACGCCAGATTGCATATGCGCACCCCTGTAACTTTCGGTTCCGCCATAATTAAGAGCATACAACCAGGAGTAGGGTTTTCCCTCCGGGGGCCTGAACCTGGGTAAACCTCGTGTCCCTGTGTTGCTTATTTACTAACCGTTTCGCGATCTCCAGCATCCCACCTTCTTCAAAACGCAAGCTCATAATAATGGGCATGGACGAGATCGAACCACGTCAATGGCGCCGTCTGTGGGAACTGGGGACGCTGATCATGCGGTCGTGACGGTCCCATCACCTGCAATCTTTAATTCGTCAGCATCGAAAAAACAGATCTGCATCGAATCCTTCACCGTCGACTACGCATAGGCTCGAGGGCTGTAAGTCAGCTCTGCCCTCTCGTTTTTCTGATCGGATCTATGGGATCTAAGTTTTCTCAGCAGATTATCATATGCCGAAGGTCAAGTGCTGCAAAAATCTTCATGGAAGTAACGAGAAATCAGCCTACCGGTGGACTAATTCCTGATGAGACACGTACATAGGAAAATCGATCTGGCACAAATCATGTGGCCACTGCGGCAGCTGGCCTGATCGCTGTCAAACACGCGCACTAGCGTGGTCAAAGAAAAAAAAGGAGCCATGAGCAATCCACTACATGCGATCTGATTGATACAATTCCAATTATTATATTCAATTTTATCATACTAACTGTTTATATGTGCAAACATGCAAATACGATGGGAACCTGGCGATCTAGAGAACAACAATCGGGTGCATGGTCAACTCGTTCTACTCGCCGCATTGTCTCGACTCGCAGCGTCTCCTGATGACAAAAATCCAACGACTCCACTGCCGACTCCGCCGGGAGACCTGCTATGGTCTTCAGCTACGCCAAATCCACGGCGCGACCCGCTGCGGTCTTCAGCTCAAGCGACCTCGGGGTTCTTTCGGCCCCGACGGCCTACTGCGCTCTTCGACTACGTCAACCTTCCGCGGTCTTCGATTGCAGGAAACTGCCGCCACCATCGGCCTCGGCGACCTGCTGCCGCATTGACTCCGGTCCGCCGCATCAGCTCTCGGACGCCGCCTCGACCACATAAACTCCACGCTCGGGGGCTGCACCCACTTGTCCACACGACTCGCGACCATTAACGTGTTGCGGTTTTCGACGACGACCTGATGCGATCTTCGATTGTGGCGACCGGTCGCATCGGCTTCAGCGACCGTGAATCGGGGGCTCCTTCGACTCCAGTCATCCTCTACGATCTTTGGCTCCAATGACTCGGTGGCTCCCTCCGCTTCGGCGACCAGCCGTGGCGTTTGGCTCCAGCAACCCGCTGCAGTCTTCGGCTCCGACGAACTGTGTGGCCTTCGGCTGCGGTGACCCGCTGTATTCTTCGAATGTGGTGACCCGCTGCATTGTTCGGATGAGGCGACCCAATGTGGTCTTCGATTGCGACAATCTTTAGACGCGGAACTCGCTGCCGCCATCGACCACAGGAACCCGTCGCTACTATGAGTGCGGTCCACTGTGTCGACTACGTCCGTTGTGTGACCCGCTACCGCGCCGACTACGTCTGCGACAACTACCACTAAAGCTAAGTTTCCCTCTACTCAGAGTTGATTCTTTTATTTTTAACTCGCACTCGAAACACTCGGGGGCTGCGTCCTCTTCGAGTAACCTAATATGCCATCGGCTCCACGCACTCGAGCACCTCGAACGCGACAACCCGAGTAGCTGATTCTGCCTGATCGTTGAATCCTTGAACTCTGAGTGCCTCGGCAAGGTACTGAGACTAAGGGTAATCAGGCTAACAAAAAGTCCTAGCATACAATGCAACAGTATCGACTCGATCGGCACCAGAATCTTACTATACAAGCCGAGAGGCAAATATTTGTTACAAGATACAAGTACTTCACAATTCTTTATATTTTCTGTAGCTTACAAGGACGTTGACTGCACGAAGCTATTCTATTAGGTCCTCCAACAGGAGTCGATAAAACAACTGGTTACGCCATAAACTCAAGACCCGAGTCGACGCATTCCTCGGATGACCACATCAATCAACGACAACTGCGGACCTGTCCGCGCACCCGAAAGAAGCAACAACGTCGACTTCATCCGCAACGTCGAGTCCTTCCGGCTAAACGTCGCGCAACTCCGCTACGTCGACTCCTGGCTCCTTATGCATGAGACGCTGACTCGATGAACTTCCGGGTCAGTGGTCTCTCCTTGTATGAGTCTCCACTCGAGTCCACGACTCGACTAGACACTCGGGGCTACTCCTATAAGGAACGTTGGCTGCGGACCTGAGAAATGAGTGAGGAATTTTAACTCTCAACTATCTTCGAGTCCCATGTCGTGTCTACGACTCCACTACGGACTTGGGGGCTACTCCCATAGGGAGGATTGCCCAAGCATCCGAAAAAATTGTGTCCTTCGGACCTGAAGCCAAAAACAACTGAACTAAAGTCTCTGCTTGAGTCTATGACTCGAACAGACAGTCGGGGGCAACTCCTATCAGGAGCACTGGTCGCGCACCCGATGTACTTCCGGGTCAGCAGTACACCCACAAGATTGCCGACTACAACTGCACAATACAAGACTCGAGTCTCTGCCTGAGTCTACGACTCCGCCAGACACTCGGGGGCTACTCCAAACTAGAGCGCTGGTCGCGCACACAGATGATCTTCGAGTGGCATGCTTCAATTCCCCACTCGAATCAACGATTCAACTCAGGACTCGAGGGCTACTCCCATAGGGAGCGCGGGTCGCACATTTTAAAAAATGAAGGCATTCAGGGCATCTACAAGGTCATCCAAAGAACTTCCGGATCACCGTATCACGCAACCGACGATTATAAGTCTCTGCTCGAGTCTACGACTCGAACAGACACTCGGGGGCAACTCCTAGAGGGAGCGCTGGTCGCACACCCTATAGTCCATTGTGTTGACTACGTCCATAATGATGAGTCCTTTACTGTTGGATATATGCCCTAGAGGCAATTATAAAAGTGGTTATTATTATATCTTTGTGTTTATGATAAATGTTTACATTCATGCTATAATAGTATTAACCAAAAACATTAATAGTTATGTGATTTGTAAACTAAATTAGAGTCCCTAGTAAAGCCTCTTTGTAATACTAGCTTGTTGGTTAATAGATGATCGTGGTTTCTCGATCATGAACATTGAGATGTTGTTAACAACAAGATCATATCATTAGGAGAATGGTGTGATGGACATACTCCTATAGATAAGCGTAGCATTAAGATCAAGTCATTTCAATAGTTCGTTTGCTATAAGCTTTCTGATACATAGTAACCTAATTCCTTCCACCATGAGATCATGCTAATCACCATTACCATAAGAATGCTTTGATGACATCAAACACCACACCATAACTGGGTGGCTATAAAGGTGGCATTGAGTGTTCGGAAAATATGTGTTGAGGCACATGGATCAAGAGTGGGATTTGTCCATCCATATGATGGATAGATATACTTTGGGCCCTCTCGATGGAATGTCATCCAATTAGCTTGCAAGCATGTGACTAGCTCACAAGGGATCACATATCACGGGAACGAGAAAAGAGTACTTATCGGTAACGAGGTTGAACTAGGTATACAGAGATACCGACGATCAAACCTCGGATAAGTAAACTATCACGAGACTAAGGGAAATTGGTATCGTATGTAAGTGGTTCATTCGATCAAAAAGTAATCATAGAAATATGTGGGAGCCATATGAATTTCCAGATTCCTCTATTGGTTATTGATCGGAGAAGTGTCTCGGTCATGTCCGCATAATTCACGAACCGTAGGGAGACACACTTAAGGATTCGATGTTGTTTAGTAGATATGGAATGTAAGTAGGGATACCGAATGTTGTTCGGAGTCTTAGATGTGATCCGGGATATAACGAAGAGATTCAGAATGGTCCAGAGAATAAGATTCATATAAGGAAAGTCCGATTCCAGAGTTCGGGAATGATTTCGATGTTTTCATCGAAGAGGTTCTAGAAGGTTCACCGGAACGGAAGGGGAATGGTCCATGAATGTGTCATGGGTAAGTGGAATGATTGGATCATATCCTAGGTCACTTGGTTTGGGCATTTGCGAGAGAGAATTAAAGCTCTAAATTGAAAGTCAAAAGGGAGGTTTGAAAAGTCAAACTGGAACAATAGTTTCCTAGTGGAAGAAGGAAAGAGTCCTTCCTTCTATCCAACTTGGGTTTGGGTTTGTATTTAAACTCTCCCCTCCCAAGGCTGACCCCTCTCATAAATAGAGGGTGATGGCTGCCCCAAAGACCACAAGCCCTAGCCCCCCCCCCACCGTGCGCTGCCGCCGACACCTCCTCCTCCTCTCCGGCCTTCTAAACCTAGATCGTCGGAAAAAACCTAGATCCACCATAACTCGCATCGGCTTAGGAGAAGCCCTGCGGGATCTTCTCTCTACTTCCGACACCACGCCGTCGTGCTGCCAGAATTGCGAGGGGAGAACTACAACCTCCACTGCCTACTGGAACAAGGGAGAGGAAGGTGTTCATCGAGTACCGAACGTGTGACCGACTGCGGAAGCACTGCCGGAACGCAGCGCCGGAAGGATCGTCTACACGATCTTGAGATCGGCAAGTGTACGACTACATCACCCACGAGAATCTGCTCTCGTTAACCGCTTTGGAATCTTCGAGGGTAATTACTCTAATCGACTTGTTGCTACAATCTAGTAGATAGATCTTGGCTTATTTGTGTGCATGCGGTAGAATTTTTTGTTTTCCATGCTACGAATCCCTACATTTACAACAACCGGAAAACTTTAGCTAACCCGACGAACTTTCGGGTGAAGTACTTCGCACTCGACAAAACTTTCTACTTTGACATCCAAATGCAAGGTTCAAGACAACTAAGTCTCCACCCGAATCTGCGTTTCGGATAGAGACTCGGGGTGATACTGACATGGATATGCCCTACGGGTACCCGATGTTAGCCTACCTGGTCCAACCCAACGGAAGGCCCACTCGACGACCTGCCAGGGTCCATGACACCTATGACGTTTCGGCTGTTATGAAGCCCATTTGGACATGGACTCCCAAGCGCACAAGACAAGGAAAGCTCAAGAGTAGAGTTTGAATATAACTTGTAACCAAATCGTATTGGCACCCGAGACCTAGCCTCCCCATATATAAAGGCTAGAAGGGTCCAACAAGGAGGATAGATTATGACCTAGATCTCTCTCTCTCTCCACCGCCACAATAGATAGACAGATCTACGATCTCCACCTCCACAATAGATCTACAGATCTAGGAGCACCTCTCACCGCATACACACCTTCACGCCAGATTGCATCTGTGCACCCCTGTAACTTTCGGTTCCACCGTAATCAAGATCAGACAAGCAGGAGTAGGGTTTTCCCTCCGGGGGCCTGAACTTGGGTAAACCTCGTGTCCCCGTGTTGCTTGTTTGCTAACCGTTCCGCGATCTCCAGCATCCCCACCTTCTCCAAAACCCAAGCTCATAACAATGGGAATTGACGAAATCGAACCTCGCCAGGCACTCCTTCTTTGGCATAGCAGGATCGAACAACGACATCAACGTCCTCAACTCCTCAACTGTCTTTTCCAAGCTTGTTGAGGGTCATGTTCCCCCTCTGGAATTTGAGATCAGAGGGCACCACTACAACAAGGGATACTATCTAGCAGATGACATCTATCCAAGATGGCCAACATTTGTGAAGACTATCTGAAACCCAATGCTCCCCAAGCATTCTCACTTTTCCAAGGAGCAGGAAGCTTGCAGGAAGGACGTGGAGCGGGCATTCGATATGCTCCAGCAGAGGTTTGTAGTTGTCCGGTTCCCTGCTATGACCTGGTCGAAAGATCATATGTGGAAAGTGATGAACTGTTGTGTGGCCTTGCACAACATGATCATTGAGTATGAGAGGTAGGATCCAGTGAGTTTGCTCGAGGAGAACAAGCCATACTATAGACAGGGTCCTCTTGCCGAGCCTGATCATCAGGTGCCTTCAACCTGGGCTGCATTCATCGCCATGCGTCAGGAGATCCGAGATCCGGCGATGCATCAACATCTGCAGGATGATCTTGTTGAGCACCAATGGATAGGCAAGGGCAACACGTCGTAGATGCCCAGCATGAACTGGCCGAACTTGGCCAAAATATGTTTATTTTTACTGCAGGCCGAACTATGTTTACATTTACGTCAAACTATGTTTAAAATTTCGCCGAACTTTGGTCATAAAATGTTCTGTATTCATTGCATGTCGAACTATGCCGAAATCTGGACGAATTTGAGCCGAAACGGCCGTCCCGGGAACTCGGGTTGAGTACGCTAGTGGAAAGTTGGACATATCCAGGCCGAAATCAAGTTCCGTCTAATCAAAAAAAGATCTGAATTTTGGTCTAATTTCGCCCAACAAATGAAGATGCTCTAAATATAAATGGACCGAAGATTAAAGCGACCCGATCGATCCTTCAGCGAAACGAAAACAGGACAACGCCCGGGCACTAAGTGAGGAGTACCCACTACGGCACACAGGCTCTTTGCCGTGTGGGAAAAAGACACGGCAAAGGCCTCCCGGAACACGGCAAAGCCTTTGCCATGTGTATGCACACGGCAAAAGCCACACGGCAACGATAGCCACGGCAAAGGCTCTTTGCCGTGTGTCTTTGCGCCCAGAACACGGCAGAGCCTTTGCCGTGTGTTTACTTCATCGACACGGCAAAGTAAAGGACTTGACGGTTCCGTCCGTATGACGGAGCCGACACATCTTTGCCGTGTTCATCCTTTGTCGTGTGTTATGGCTCTTTACCGTGTACTCGTTCTTTGCCGTGTGCCTTATCTTTGTCGTGTCCTCTCTCTTTGCCGTGTGCCTAACCTTTGCCGTGTTGATCATCGTTGCCGTGTGCATTCTTGTTGCCGTGTCTGTGCTCTTTGCCGTGTGCCCGTCTGGTGGGACACACGACAAAGTTCACTCCTTTGCCGTGTGTCTGCTACGCACTGCACACGGCAAAGGCCCTGTGACATTGCCCAGCGGCGCACAGGTGGCTCACACGTGGCTCCGGCAAAGTGACCATTTGGCACTTTGCCGTGTGTATGTATACACACACACGGCAAAGGAGCTGTCATTTTTCAAAAAAAATCTGTTTCCATTCATTTCCTGCAATTCAAAACATAATATATATATATATATGATCTACAGATCATCAACAACAATAATATACTCATGAACAACAATAATATACTCATCAACAACAACAATATAATCATCACCAACACCAAAATGCATCACCAGCACTAGCAAACATCATCACCACGAAAGCAAGAGATTTCACCAATATTACAAGTGTCAAATGCTAGTGTTTATTCTTGCCACAAGTGTCAAATACTACCAAGTGCATAACCAACAAGTTATAATACCTAAACTAGACAATATTACAAGATCGTCAACTCCGAGTGCTCCACAAGCTCATGCTCCATCGTGAGATCCTACAAGTTCAAGACAAGTACATAAATATGACAAGTAAAATCATCAATATGTACAAGTTTCTAGGCAAGTTGATGGAAATGGCAATAACATGGGATTTTGACGAGTCTCATGGCAAATTACATCAATATGACAAGTAAAATCACGAATATCTACAAGTCCCATGGCAAGGCTAGAATTTCTATAAGTGTCATGGCAAGGCTAAAATTTCTACAAGTGTCATAGCATGGCTAAAATTTTGACAATGGCATAGAATTATCTACAAGTGTCATGGAATTGCTAAATTTGCTATAAGTATCATGGCAAGGCTAAATTTCCTACAAGTGTCATGGAATTGCTAAATTTTCTATAAGTATCATGCCAAGGCTAAAATTTCTACAAGTGTCATATCATGGCTAAAATTTCTACAAATGCGATGGCATGGCTAAATTTGACAAGTATAAGAAAACAAACCTGGAGGACTCTGATTCAGCCTTCGGACGACCGACGGATTGTTGACGGTGAAAGACGGCGGTTGTAACACCCTCAGAATGGGACCTATGCAAGTTTGAGCAAAATTCGCCAAACCCGCATAGAAACGATTCAAAGGTGCCCACCAGGCACTTTCGTGCGGGTGGAAAACGAAGTAATAACATTACACAACAGTCCTCGAGGGGACCCCCAGAACAGGTATATATAACAGCGACTCAAAGAGTCAAGAATACAGATGTAATATACAAAGATCCAAATCACCTTGAAAATGAAAGAGCGTCCGACTACGGACAAGATGCAAATGGGGCTAAGAGCCCTGAAGAATAACCAATGGCGTCCATAACCCTGCCCAGGCCAAGCCGGAAGGGTAACCCTGCTAACGACGTCGATCTCAAAACCTGCTTAAACAAAAGGGGTGCCGACAAAGGGCAAAGGAAAAAGAAGGAGCGTCAGTACTGAGGCCAGTACACGGCGAGACTAGAATTCGGCGGTCCTCGCCTACACAGGTATGATGGACTGAGCGGCAGCGGCAGCATGCACTGACAACCTATAGAGACTCGATACAACTGGCGGTTATCAGAGAGGGGTAAGAATTACCTATACGGATCCAACCTGATTCTATCGTCAAACAAACCCATCCTGGCGTTTCCCCCTCGAAACCAAACGAGGAAGTCAACCGAGGAACTCACACCGTTGGCAGTTTTATTTATTCAGTTATCGTTGCAGTAATTACTAGTCAGGTATAGATAATCATCCTGATAAAATAAGCAGTGGGCCGTTTTAGTTAACCATTCCGTTGTAGTTGCGGCACTTACTAGTCAGATACAAATAGCATGAGATATCCCAAAAACCCAGCAGTTGTTGGTACTTTTATTTAGCCATTCCGTTGTAGTTGCAATACTTACTAGTCAAGTACAATGGTCGCAAGCGACACACCAAACAAGCAATTGTGGGCAGTATTAATTAGCCATTCCATTATAGTGAAGCTGATTACTAGTCATTATAAAGTCAAATTTATAGCAATAAACTTTAGTTATGCTTGTCTATGGTCGAGATACTGTGCTCCAAGTCGTCCATAACCGCGGACACGGCTTTCAGAAAGTTTTAACCCGGCCGGGGTGCACAAATAGCAACACACACACGATCAACCTCGGAAAAACCAAAACAAAACCCAACGAGGTCTTCACGACGGAGCAATCACAAGATTCAGAAATATTTCAGGGGGCCACCCCATTGAGTAGACCCGCAACGAAGTAAGCAAGCTCCGAGACGGTCTCAAGGTTAGCGCCAATGGCTGTAAGCGACTGGGAACCCGAAAACTCGGGGTGTCGATACCGCGTAATCACTCCGCTTACCTAAACAGTACAGTGTGCTATCTGTCGCACAATTTAAATAAAGCAGTAGCATGGCATAAGTACAGGATCGTAAATAAAACCTCAAACTAGTTGTGGCCCCAAGAAATAAGACGGACTCAAGCTCTGGCTAAGGGGGGCCCATACTCCCCGTATGTGGATAGCGCGATAAATCAAGGAACAGGTATCAAGTACTCGGGGTCCTACGGGACACAAGTGGGCGTTCGGAAACCAAATGTTATCTATCACCCACCGATGCCTCTGCTTACTTCAATTTTAGTTGTTAAACAGGAATTAAAGTGAACGAAAAGTAAAGCTATGATCATCTCCAACATCAACATGCGGCAATACATCAACAACTGTGGCACTTGACGACACGCAACAGCACTTGAGCAAGCGACTATGACGCGCAAGTCCCACTATCTACCAAACAGTAGGTAATAGGATGTGTCCGAGGCAATATAGGGCTGCAAGGGATATCCCGGGTACGGGAAACTAGAGCATCGCAACACAGATAGCAATAGATCAACAGGAGGGAAGTAAATACTATAAAAGTAAGATAGGTAGAAAGGGGGAGATGCTCGCCTGAAAACATTGTCGAAGGTTCATCCGAAGATCGGGGCGAAGCTCACATCAACTCAACGGCCTTATCCGCGAAGAAGCAAACCACTAGAAGAAACACCGGATGCAATATTTAATACTACGGCAGAAGATCGGCATGAGGCATGAATGATGCATGACACGGCCAAGGTGCAATGCAATTAGGTCATATTAAGCGGAACCGGGGTCCCGACAATTAGTTAGATGGTTCAAGTTGTTTATCTACCCCGCAAATTAAATGTTCTTTAGCAAAACAACAGATGGAACCGGTTCGCTACACATGTTTAAATGAGGCCAATATAAGGCTAGATTTGCCCGCATATGGGCCCCATATTTAATTATAAGGTGAATCGGCATAAGGCCCCCAAACCACATGACAAGATGCATGCAAGTATGACAATTTAATATGCAACAGGTTTTATTTCATTTATAAAATAAGGCTCGAGAAAAGGGGTCACACATTAGAGGGGGTCTCGACGAACTTGGGGTTCCGGGGTTCCGGGGTTCGACAGGGTCCGGGGTCGGTCTCAGGGTCCAGGGTTCGACGGTTCCGTATCGACGGGATCGTTCTCGGATATCGGGGCAGTTCTTATCGTGCTATGTCGGTGACCTCGGCATCCGGGAAGCAGGACTTGGGTCGATGTCGTTCTTGTCGGGTTCTCGTGTCGGTTCGGTCTTGGCATTCGGGATGAAGTTCTTGACGTTCCTTGTCTCGGTGTCCTCGGATCCGATTGACGATCTTGGCGTCCGGCGGTAGGTCTTGTTGGTTTCACTCCGGGGGCTTGCTGTTCTGTAGCGTAGATCATGGTTCATCGGGGTCCGGGGTTCGCCGCTCCTTGAGGTAGATCTTGTCGACTTGGCGTCATCGCCCCTAGTTTCCGCGACGAAGTACTCGGGGTGCCACTCGTTTGTCGGTGTCGAGCTCGTTGTCGCAATTAACTTGAAGTGATCATGGCCTTTACAGGATGGGTCCTCAAACTCTGGGAAGGCGTCCTTGCCGCTCGGGCTTCGAGGAACGGTGAAGGGGCATCGGGTCGGCCCTGTCGTCGGGATGATCCTGTCGACCCCGACATTGGGCAAAGGTCCTCTGCGGGCGAGCTTGTCGAACCAACGGGGCGTCGGGGCTGCTGCGGACGGCGGCGGGCTGCTGCAGAGTGTGGCCTGCGACGGAAGGCTCGGGGACGGCCTGCTGCTGCCGGTGCGCTGGTGGCGGGGCCGCGGTAGGCGCACGGAGGAGCTCGGAGGGAGTCGCGCGGGCGTCGGTGGGGCTCGGGTGGCCGGAGAAGGTGGCCGCGGGGCGCGCTGCCGCGCCGGGGAGGCGGGCAGAAGCGGTACTGGCGGCGCAGGGTGGCGGAGGAGCACCGCGGGGCCGGGCGGCGAGAACCGGGGAGCGGCGAGGAGGAGCTCGGCGGACGAGGGCGAGGTCGCGGTGGGAGGTGAGCTTGTGGTCGGGGACGTGGGAGTCCGGGCCGGAGGCGGTGGGTCGCCGGAGCACGGAGAGGGGCGAGCGCGTCGGTCCGGGGAGGGGCGGGACCGCGGAAGGAGGCGGCGGAGCGAGGGAGGCCGGAGAGGATGTTGCAGGGACCGCGCGCGAGGCGGTGGGTGCGCTCGCCGGCGCGGGAAGCAGGTGGCCAGGGGGAGGCGAACGGGGTCAGCTCGGTCTCTGGGCGAGGCGGCGCTCGACCGCGAACGGGGCGGAGGCGAGGAGAGACGGCCGAGGAGGAGGCTGCGCGGCCGGCGGAGCTCTGGTGGTGGGTGCGCGCGGGGGTCGAGGCCGGGGAGGGGGAAGACGGGCGGACGGCGGGGAAGCTCGGGCTCGGGCGGTGGCGGTGGAGCGAGCCGGCGGCGCCGGAGAGGGAGGAGCGGGGCCGGCGCTGGGCGGGTCGCAGGCGGCACGCGGGCGTCGGGGTGGATGGCGTGTGGGAGGAAGAAGACGGGGAAGGAGAGAGGCGTGGGTGGAGGGGCCGACAGGGTGGGACCCGCGTGGGGTCAGCGCGTGGGGGAAGGCAGGCGCGCGGTGCGTGGCCAGGGTGGGGGCGGGGCGGTCTGGGGGAGGGTGGACCGGTCCAGGCTGGCCAGGGTGGGTCGGGTGTAGGGCCCACGCGGGGTGGGGCCCGGTGGCAGGGAGGGGGAGCGTGTGTAGCTGAGTGGGCTGTGTGTGTGGGTTGGGGAGAGAGAGGGAGTGGGGTAGGATTAGGTGGCAGTTTCTGGTTGGTGGGGGGAGAGGAGAGGGTGAGGTGGCGCGACGGGGTTGGCCGGGGTGATGTGGAGGGGGTGGGCTGGGTAGGTAATTTGGTAGGTTTAGAAATTAGGTGGACCGTTTTAATTTCTGGGGCGGTCGTTCGGGTCATTCGGCCTGTTCGACTGCCCCGCTAAAAATAACTTAATATTTTATTTACTTTATTTGGAACGTTTGCAAACCGAAAGCGGACACCAAATAATCCGATGACCCGGGGTTTGATATTTGATTAAAGTTGGGGCGTTTTAGAAAACAAAACGGGCTTTGCGAAAATAGTTTTCGACAAACAACATATGATGATGACGATGCAATGCACAAATTCAACGCGATTTTCTAGTAGTGGTTTTGCGGGATGCCACAGCGGTGCCTGGTTGTTCGATCCACCCGCGGACCCACCAGGCGGCAGTATCGCATTGTCCATCTGCAGCATTGGAAATTGTGAGCATTAGACAATAAGCCAAGATTGAAAATTGCGAGCATTAGACAATAAGACACTTGATCACTTACCCACGAGAAGGCAAAAGGAGGAGTGGGAAGAGTCCATGGTTGAGAATTGATGAGCATTTGATGTGTCATCCACCGCATCATCTGCCCCTGTTGCTCCAGCAACCCCTGCTGATGGGCCATCTGCTGCTCCAACTGCTGCTGCCACTGCTCGGCCGCCTCTCTGCATGCCCTATCAGAGGCCATCTCCTCCTACGTCGTGTCGCCACGATTAGATGAACATTGCAACACAAAACATGTAGTAAAACATAGATGACCGAGGAAGAACATACCCGTAACTGCTCGAGAGCTACAATCGAAGGCCGTGGGCGGGTCTCTATAGCAGGCTGGTCGCTCGTCCTACCACGCCGGACCTGGCGCATAGATGGAACGGTCTTAGGGTCGACGGACCCGTGACCGATCCATAGGCGACCATTCTTCTGGCCTTATCCCGCCAGCACGGCGACCTCGGGGTCGAAGAGGGCGGTCTCAGGGTTAGAATCTTCTCCATGCACCTCCTTGAACTTCTCAGGGTACTTCTCACCCCGGAGCCTGGCTCCCTCGTTCATCCATAGGCTCCCGTTCCTAGGCTCGTCCAACGTGCGTGTCTTCTTCCAAACGGCAAACACGGACGACTCTTGACCTATCTTTATTTTCTGCACAAAAGAGCACGAAGTTAAGTGAAGGGGGGCTCCAAAGGGCGAAGTAAAGAATAACATTACAAGCAAGAACAAATAAAGAATTTTCTCACCTCTTTTTGCCTAAGAAGGGCGAGGGGGATGCTGCCTTGGCGGTGTGATCCACCCCCATATCCTCCCCCCGCTTTTTTGCATCGGCGTGTTTCTGGAGGTAATTGGGGTGTGTCCACCACGCTACCATTGCCGTGAAGCACCGCTCGTCATTACCCACGAACTGAGGAGGGTTCTACATCCACAAGACACACGTATTAGTACAATAGAAAATAGAATAAGGTCAAGAAATCAATAAAACAAAAATGCAACTACCTGCAGGTACTGCCACGGCTCGAAGAGCATCTTCCGGGCTTGGCTCTTGTTCATCCAAATCTTGCGATCGCCGAACCAGTTGCGGACGCAGTTCACGCGTGCCTCGTAGTGCATGTCTTGCACCTTCTTCTTGGCAAGCTCGTGAACAATCATCAAATACTCCCTTTTGCACGCCCTGTCCATGTCGAAGAACTTCTACAAGTATGCACATAGAGAAAAAAGGGGGGTCAAAGCCACGAGTTCACGGCGAGGGCACACGAAAAAGATTCTGCCGCCAGCCCCTGCTGGCGGGTGACCCTGCGAGGCCACGGGGCCCACTTATTTGCCGTGAATATATCTTTGCCGTGTGTCTTCAATGACTTTGCCGTGATTCTTTTCTTTGCCGTGTGTTCTCGTCAGTCCATTGCCGTGTTTATTTCTTTGACGTGTTCTTTTTCTGTAGTTTGCCGTGCACCTGTGCTTTGTCGTGTTCTTCTCTTTGCCGTGTCCTGGGCCTTTTGACACACGGCAAAGGAGAGGGGAGACGGCAGCGACATTTTTTTCCGCAGTGACCCGCTACTAGCGGCACGTCCGGCTCGCGCCGCATGCAGCGGATGAAGATGAGCTGGGCCATTAATGTTGTTCGCTCGCGAGGTGAAGCAATTTCTTGGTCTGCCTTAGTATTGGCACATGGTTTTTTTTTTCTAATAAAGTTTCATGCCGCACGACACTAGAGAGTTGGACTATTTTTTTATCTTGGCCGAACATATTCACATCCGTTATGGAGCTATGCTGTAACTAAAAAAACCCAAACGCTAAAAAGTACTCGGGAGCTGGTTAGCTCTATCGAGCCCTGGATTCTCGTCCGTCCGATGTAGCCTGATTGAGCGTGCTACATTTCGACAGCCTCTCGCTCGCGCACACACATCTCTCACATCGATCCCATTTCTCTTCTCCGCTAGCCTGCGCCGGTGGCTGGCGCTCCCTTTCTCTCGGACCGCCGGGGGCTCTCCCTGCGGATGATTCCCTCATTGACGCCGCATCACTGCAGCCCCAATCACGCTAACCCTAGCTGCCCGCGTCGCCTGCTAGACGGACGATTCACCAGCCGTCCCCGGTCAGATCCAAGGCCACTATGGACGGCTTCTACCGGTCAAGGGAGCTGCTGCATGCCGAGGGGGGGCGTACATGGGGCGCAAAGAGCGGAGAGGCTGTGCCACATGCGCGTGGTGGAGGTCGGAGCACGGCGGCGGAGACGGGTAGGACGCAGTTCTCGTTGGCGCAGAGTTCGGTGGCAGATTGTGCGCGCCTCGCCATGTCTCCGGTGTCCTCTCGCGGGAAGCAGCATAGGATATGGTCGGCGTGTAGAAGCAGGAAGGGCGCCGGAGTGGACCCTTGCTTTGGCTCCCGCATCTTTCCTGCATCCAGCACATCTACTTCAATCTGGTACCACACTGAATCGCTGGTTCCTTTCTTAGTACAACTATAGCTATGAGTAATAGGAGTATCGAATTAAGTGCGTTGCTTTGCCTTTTGCACTATGAGAATTTGGAAAATGTTAGAAATCAGACCTCTGTGCATTTCCCCATTTTTTCTAATGCTAATTTGGGGCGTGTCTACTACTTGTTTTGATGCACAGGCATAGTCGTCAAGCAGCGGCACCCGTGAACCTGTTTCTGCATGAGTTTTTACAGCAGCTCAAGCAATTTAGGTCCATGTCGTGGTACATACAGAGTGCTAATGCATGCCTATTTTTTCCCTTTTGTAGTGTCAATTTTATATCCACATCAGATTCCCGTCAAAATTTTGTTTGTGAAGCACGCTTAGTAGGACCGCGGCAAAATCAGACGGGGGTAGAGAATAGACACTCCAGAGGTTTCTAGGTACCTCAGGCACTCATTTTTCATCGTGTGATTTGTTTGCCGGTTAAGTTCAGTTGCAGCGATTACCCAATTAAGTTAGGGGGGGGAGGTTTATTGTCCCTTTGTTCCCAATTAAGTTAGGGATGTGGGCCGTTAGTCCGGCAGACAAGATGGACGTCCGTTAATAACTTGATATATACCTAACTGAAAAGCAGATTAATCTTGGCTGCATGGTTTATGGTACGATTTTAGCCTTTGGCGGACAGGCCTAGGTGTCTATACGGAGGTCCGTCTACATGCCTAAATTAAGTTGTCTTGTCATCTTAGTTAAGTTGATTTTTAGCATAGAACTAAGTTGATGGGCTAGCTTAGCCTAAGTTGCATTCTAATTTTTTTGATGGAATTATTTTACTTAGGTTCACCGCCCCTTTTCCCAGCTAAGTTATCTTGTCACAATATTTAAGTTGCTTTCATTATAGAACTAAATTGTTTGGCCAGATTATCCTAAGTTGCATTCTAATATTTGCTAGGTTGTATATCTACCGATAATAAGTTGTATAACCACCGATTCTAAGTTGTATATCTACTGATACTAAGTTGTATAGCCACCGATTCTAAGTTGTATATATAATAACGCTAAGTTTCACACGCATACTATTGTTAATATGTATACCCACTATTGCTAATTTGCATACCAGCTATTTTTTCTAGAATGTGTGGAGGGTTGGGCACTGCCGGTCTCAAAACTGCATCCTCTTCGGCTTCTTTCTAGAATGTGTTGTGCCTTGGGTTGTGACCGGCGGCACCGGCCACATCTATGTTGATGGAGGCAGATGTTGTCGTTTTTAGTGTTAATTGTATAATCCACTGGCGATAAGTTTGTATACATGTCAGTGCTAAGTTGTATACCCATCGGTGCTAAGTTGTATACTTACAAGTGCTAAGTTGCACACACACACCGTTGTTAGGTTGTATACGTAGTGCTAATTTATATTTTTCAATTAGTGCTAAGTTGCATACCCACTATTTGCTAAGTTGTATACCAACTAGGGTTAAGTCGCATCCATTGTCCAATATACCCACTTAGTAAATTGTTGCTTCAGCTTCTCCTTCATTTAGGCATCGCCTGTCTCAAAGCAGCATCCTCTTTGTCTTTTTGCACCTCGTGTTGCATCTTGTGTCGTGTTTGTGGTATCGAAATGAACTTAGTTGCAGCAACAGGAGCTGTCCAGCGCCTCTTTCACAAACTGATCAGTGGTACATGCATAAGGATGAGCGTCAATATTTGGGAAATCATAACTGTTGGATCTTGTAACAACCTTTGTTCTAAATGGTTTCTTTTCCCTTTAATCAACTGCATAAGTTAGATACTAGTTTAATAATTAAGTTTTATTTTAGAAGCATGTCTAAGTTGGCTACTGAAAGTTATTAAGTTGCTTTTTGGAACATGCTTTCAGTTTGTACTACACATCCTACCTAGGTTTTCTTTTCCCTTTGAACAACCTACATAAGTTGGATAATGGTTAAACTAAATTGCATTTAGATGCTTTAGTTGGGTAGTGAAAGTTATTAAGTTGTTTTCTTCTGTTCATCATGCTTTTAGTTTGTACTACCCAACCTACCTAGGTGTTCTTTTTTCCTTCAACATTATGCATGTTGTGTACTTGTGTAATTAAGTTGCCTTTGACAGCGCCTCAAGTTGGATACTTAATGTAATTAAGTTTTATTCCAGATTTCAACATGAGAAGCGAAGAAGCAGTGCGTGGATGGAATCCACATAATCAACAAAGAAAATGTTGACCTCCTGTATTAAGTTACTTACTATTCCTTCATTATGTTGTTTTCTACATATCCATAGTCTACTTTTATGTTTTTTGACAAGGCAATCATCCAACTAGATAAGTTGCTTCTACCATCAACTAAGTTACTCTGTGTCCCCTTATTAACTTGATTTTTGTATGTATATGGGGGACAAGGTTTGTTAAGTGCTGGTTGTATTACCATGCAATCATCCATAAGATTAAGTTGATGAGCCATTTTAATTAGGTTGCTTACTGTTCTATAATTAGTTGGGTTGGATGGGTGTCTAGTTTTTTTTTGTTTTTTACCCCTTGACCCAAAGTTTTTATACACATATTAAGTTACTTTTTTGCAAGAACTTAAGTTCATTGCATGTTCATACTAAGTTGTTGCATATTTGTTAGGGGAGTAGGTCTTGAGGTTTTTGGTCCCCTCCTCTTAGACATATTCGTCATCTGATTGAGTTGTTTTTTATACTATGGTTTTGTATATCCTTATTTAGTTGTAGATCTACCTTTTTCTCATGTCATGGTGAAATTCTTTTTCAGACATGCGACATTGCAAACAAGTGGAGATCAAGGACAAAATGCACGAACACTCAATTTGCACCAAACCAGCAGCGACGGCCTTTTCTTATGCCTTGTTCTTATCACTTGGAACAAAACCAGAAAAGAGATCACCCCATGATGACCACAAAACCTAAGTTGCAACACACTAGTTGTAGTATTTTGGATATATGCTCAACTCAAGCAAGACACTTCATGTATATTTTGTGTTTACATGCCACTGTATATTCCTTAATTTCACGTAGTTGCGGCAGTTTTATTGGTAAGTTGAGCGCCTGATGCTTTTCGGGTTGAGTAAGTTGCTGGTGTGCTTCCACTATTGTTGCAAGAAACTAGTGAGTGTTTTAAGATCACCCTGTTGTACATAGTTGTTGTTTGTTGTTTGTGTGTTTGAAGGTTATTAGGTTTGTGGGTTTAACTAAGTTGTAATTATTAGATCACAATAGTTGCTTTTCGGGTGCAGGTAAGCTGCAGTTACTTGGTTGTATTGCTATTGCCCTTAAGATAGAAGCGTTTGGTTTTTTCTATTCCGTTCAAATACTGCTGGATTTTGGATGTATGATTTTTTTCTACTAGTACTATGTAAAGGTGAACGATTGGAAATCATGTTCTTTTATGCTGCAAGCAGTCAAGCAGGTGATGGGTGTTGTCTACAACCTAATCTCACTCAACCTCTCGTGCGTGAACTGGATGAACTAGGAACAGAGAAAGGAGATGAACACTCTGACGCGTCGTGCAACAACTGAAAACCAAAATATCTGTCGCTAAAACTGAACCAAGACAGAGACACTACTCTGAAACTGAAAGACAGTGAAGCTAAAACCCCTTTCGATCAGCGAGGATTATTCCAACAAACTCCCCCTAAGACTTGCTGATCCTACTTGATGTCCACCATGCCAATGCGTGTGCGGAGCTCCTGGAAGCGTACGCGCGCCAAGGGCTTGGTGAGGATGTCGGCCAGCTGCTCGCTGGTACTGATGTGCTCGACGTTGATCTTCCCGTCGTCGATGCAGTGGCGGATGTAGTGGTAGCGCACTTCAATGTGCTTGCTCCGATCGTGAAAGACAGGATTCTTGCACAACTGAATGGCTGACTTGTTGTCGGTGAAGATAGTGGTGGCGCCGCTCTGCTTGCCGGTGATGTCGTCCAGCAGTCGACACAGCCACACGGCCTGACATGCCGCGGTGGTGGCAGCAACGTACTCCGCCTCGCACGACGACAGGGACACCACCTTCTGTTTTCTGGGACTGCCATGCGACAGGACTGTCCCCAAACAAGAAGAGGGTGCCGGTGGTGCTCTTGCGGTCGTCGACGTAGCCGGCCATGTCGGAATCACTGAAGCCGCTCGGTTCGCGATCACCACCGCGAGTGTATCTGCAGCCAAAAGACTGCGTGCCCGCGATGTACCGCAGTAGATGCTTGACGGCGGCGAGATGCTCCGTCGTCGGTGACTCCATGAAATGGCTCACATAGCCCACCGCGAAGCTGATGTCGGGGCGGGTGTGAACCAAGTAGCGCAGGCAACCCACGATACTTCTGTAGAACGTACCGTCCGTCGGTGGGTGCTTTCTATCCTTGCTTAGCTTCGTGCGGGGCTCCATGGGCACTAGTGCTGGATTGCACCCCTCCATGCCCACACGCTCGAGCAGCTTCCCGGCGTAGCTGGACTGCGCCAGCGTGATGCCATCCTTGCCCTGGCTTACCTCGATCCCGAGGTAGAAGTGCAGAAGCCCAAGGTCGCTCATGCGGAACTGCTTCATCATCTCCAGCTTGAACCGCTTGATCTCGTCTGCGTCGGCGCCGGTGACGATCAGGTCGTCCACGTAGACTCCAAGAAGAAGACGAGAGTGTCCGTGACCACACGTGTACATGGCGTGCTCTGACGGGCTGCTGGTGAAGCCAAGCTTCTTGAGTGTATCGTCCAGCTTCTTGTTCCACGCGCGAGGAGCTTGGCGAAGGCCGTAGAGCGCCTTGTGAAGCTTGAAGACCTTGTGCTCACCTGCAGCTTGTGCGAAGCCCGGCGGCTGCCCAACGTACACCTCCTCCTGCAGGTCCCCGTTGAGAAATGCGGACTTGACGTCGAGATGGTGCAGCTGCTAGCCCTGGTGTGCTGCAACAGCAACCAGAAGCCGCACGGAGTCCAGACGAGCTACAGGCACGAACACGTCGTCGAAGTCGACTCCCTCGCGCTGCACGTAACCCTTGGCCACCAAGCGCGCCTTGTGCTTCACCACGACACCTGCGGCGTCCTTCTTTGTTTTGAACACCCACTTGAGCCCGATGGGGCGGTGCCCGGGAGGAAGATCGGTGAGTGTCCACGAGTCGTTTTCCTCAATTGATGCCAGCTCGTCCAGCATCGCTTGGCGCCAGCACTCGTGAGGGACCGCGTCGTCAAAGGACTCTGGCTCGTCCATGAGGAAGAGACGCCTCCCTTGTGGTGCTGCTGCTCCCTTGTCCATCAGTTCCGCCACCATGCGGATTCTCCGGATCATCACCATCATCAAGAGTGTCGGTGAAGCTATCCGGCAGTGTGACGAACTCGACGCCGGTGGTCGATGTAGGCACGGACGGCGCAAGCCTTGAGCCTGAGCTTTCACCCACCTCAGTGTACGCCCCCGCGGGAGTGAGTGCTGCACTTGCTGCGGGTGGGCCGTTGCTTGGTGGTGTAGGAGGCGAGGCTGTCGTGGACGACGTCGCTGGCTCACCGCCCGGATCGCGTCGTGCGGGTGCTCCCCCGTGCACCATGTACTCCACAACAAGCTCATCGTGCTCGCCCTGCTCCTCGTTGCTCCAGTCCCAGCTGGAGCCCTCGTCAAACACCACGTCCCTGGACACGATGATGCGCTTGTCCACAGGTTCGTATAGCCTGTAGCCTTTGGAGCCTGGTTCATAGCCTAGGAAGACAGTCTTGATGCTGCGATCTTCCAGTTTCTTCAAGCCTGGACGCGTGACCTTCGCGTACGCGACGCATCCAAATGTGCGCAGGTGCTCCACGTCCGGTTTCCGGCCGTACCACGCCTCGAAGGGTGTCTGGCCGTCGACAGCGCGTGTGTACGATCTGTTGAGCACATACACAGCGGTGTACACTGCCTCTCCCCAGAACCGGAGTGGCACGCGCTTGGCCTTCAGCATACTGCGAGCCATCCCAACGACAGTCTGGTTGCGCCTCTCCATGACGCCATTCTGCTGCGGCGAGTAGGGCGCAGTTAGGTGCCGCTGGACACCAAGGCCGGCGAAGTAGGAGCCCAGCGCAGTGGAGGTGAATTATCCCCCACGATCCGTACGGAAGGTGCGGAGAGTATGGCCACATTCACGCTCCGCGGCGGCCGTGAAGCGCATGATGCTGTCGGCGGCGCCGTCCTTCGATGGCAACACCTTGAGCCACATGTAGCGGCTGTGACCGTCCACAAGAAGAAAGTACCTCCCTCCTCCCGGCGTTGGCGGCGTGATGGGGCCGCACAGATCGGCGTGGACAAGCTCGAGCGACGTCGTGGCGCGGAAGTTGGCGATCCGGGGAAAAGGCGAGCGCCTCTGCTTGCCTGCGAGACATGCCTCGCAGATTTGGTCTGCGTGAGCCACCACCGGAAGACCACACACCATTCCAGTGCGTGACATCTTCTGGAGCGCGCCAAAGTTCTGGTGCCCAAACCTCTCGTGCCAGCGCCACGCTGCCTCGGAGCTGCGTGCGGAGAGGCACACAGGCTACGTGATCTGCAGCGTGACCTTGTACAGACGGTTCGGCGAGTGAGGAACTCTGGCGAGGAGGCGATCGTTCCGATCCCAAGCGACATGAAGCCGTTGCGGATGGACGATGGGCAGCCATGCTCGTCTAGCTGCCCGAGGCTCACAATGCTGGTCTTGAGTCGAGGGATGTGGTACACGTCGGTGAGGGCACGGTGTTCGTCCCCACGCACGGCGATCAGCACGGTGCCGCGGCCGGTGATCTCGACGACGGAGTTGTCCCCGAAGCGTACCGTGCCCTTGACGCTCTCGTCTAGCTCCGAGAAGACGGCGCGGTTGCCCGTCATGTGGTTGGAGGCGCCCGTGTCGAGGTACCATGGCACCTCCACGGGTTCTTCGAGCTCGCCAAGGCGGACCTTGGCTCGTTCTTCGTTGAGGAAGACATGGCCGCCCACGCGCTTCGGCTCGTCGCCGGCCGGACACAGCTCCGCCATCAGCATCGCTGCTTGCACGTCCTCGTCATCGCCCTTCTTGATCAGGTGAGCCTCCTCCCTTTTCTTCTTGCAGCAGTCTCGGGCCCAATGACCCAGTTTACCGCAGTAGCTGCACTCGTCGTCCTTCTGGGCGCCGCCGCCGGTGCTCTTGCCCTTGTCACGAGCGCCGTCGCGTCCGCGTCCCTTGTTCCGGCCTTGCTTGCCGGACGCAGTCCCTCCGCTGCTGCCGGAGGAACCGTCGTGCTTCATGCGAGCGCGCCACTGCTCCTCAGTGAGTAGCAGCTTGCCTCCGCTCGCGCCATCCGCGACGTCGTCGTCCTCATCTTCTTCGCAGACCTTGAGGCGCCCCGTGAGTTCCTCGATCGACATCTTGGAGAGGTCGAGGAGGCTCTCGATCGAGCGGGCCATCTGCTTGAACTGCTTGGGCACGACGCCTAGGTACTTGAGGATGACCTTCTTGTCATCCACCGGATCGCCGAGGACCTCCATCCGATGAACTAGATCCTGCAAACGCATCCCGAATTCATCAACGGTCTCACCGGGCTTGAAGCGGATCGCTTCGTACTCCTTGCGCAGGTTCTGCGCCTTGGACTCGCGCACCCGATCGGCGCCGACGCGGATCGTCACGATCGCGTCCCACGCCTCCTTCGCCGTCTTCTTGACGGCAAGCAGAGGGATCATCTCTGGCGGAACCGCGTGGAGGATCGCCTCCATAGCCGAACGATCGTCGTGGTAGTCTCCTACCCCGGTCTCAATCACATCCCACAGGTGCCGAACCTGCAGGATCACGCGCATGAGGAGAGACCGGGAGTTGTAGTTCGTCCGCGTGAGGACTGGCCACGCCGTGCTCGATCCGCCGCCCACATCGCGCCCAGAGCGCGGGACGGCGAGCACGCGTTCCTGCGATGCCGCTGGCGATCCGAACTCGCCCTTCCCCGCGTCCTTAGCCGACTGCTCGTCGGACTTCTTGGACGGGTCGCCGGCGTTCATCGGCATCCCACCTTTGGGCATGGAGCAACGAGGCTCTGATACCACGTGTTGTCTACAACCTAATCTCACTCAACCTCTCGTGCGTGAACTGGATGAACTAGGAACAGAAAAAGGAGATGAACACTCGGACGATTTTGTGCAGCGTGCAACTTGCCGCTTTTCCGTTTCTATTCCTTCTTATTCAGCGAGAATAACAAACTTTTGCCGAGAAGATCGGCCACGCCCCCGACTAAATCGTGCCATCCTACGATTCGGAACGAGCCCACGGCTGTCCTACAAACTAGGACACGAACGCACAAACCGCGTCGTGCAACAACTGAAAACCAAAATCTCTGTCGCTAAAACTGAACCTAGACAGAGACACTACTCTGAAACTGAAAGACAGTGAAGCTAAAACCCCTTTCGATCAGCGAGGATTATTCCAACAATGGGGATCGTGTAGGAGGATACACCCTGTAGTGCTCCTGCGTACGAGCTGGTTGGAATGCCAGCCACAGTGATCATGACGGACTTTTTTTACTAAACATAGAATCAGGCGGTAGTAAGGCGTGTGTACTTTCCTTTTTGGACTGAGGGCCGGATCGGACTAACCAGCCACCGGGGCTAGCTAGCTAGGGATGTAAATGGTACGGATAATTTCCGCTTCGAATCCGCATCCGCGTCCGTTTTTGAGGATATGATATGCCTTTTTAGATATCCGGTGGATATGGATGCGGATGCGGATATTTGTCGAGCGGATATCCGACGAATATGGTAGCGGATATGGTATTGATGATATCCGACGGATAAGGATAATCCGACATTTTATGCGGATTATCCGAGGTATTCAAAGAGGATATCCGATATATTTAGCATAACCATAATATCTACACAATCTAACATGCTACATATGCATGTTATACTATGCTATTACCAATTTTGCAATTTTATACTGCTGATATTTAGTCTTGCACACTTTCTTGTCATTTTTTTTGCATAAAGTAAATATTTTTTATTTTTCTATCTGTATTTATTCAATTATCCTTTTCCGATCCGAGTCCGCTCCGAATCCGCTCCATATCCGCAATCCGATATAATCCGCATTCGAATCCGCATCCGGCTATTATCTGCTCCGATCCGAATCCGCAAAAAAAATATGATAAAGGATATGGTAATAGCAATATCCGATCCGATCCGATCCGTTTACACCCCTATAGCTAGCCACGTCCCTAAAAAAATATTTCTACTACCTATATTGACATGATTTTCCTACTCGTACTGACTTCCCATAAAAAAAATATACATAAGCTTAATGCGAAGAACGCATGCGGATTTTTCTTTTTCCGAACCCGGGCCATGTGTGCGTGTGGCGTTGGGCTTGGCCCATGTGTGCGTGCGAGTGTGTTAGAGTACAAGTAGCATTGGTCGTCCCCAAGCGTAGCCTCAATGCGCAACCTCAAATGTTCTGTTTTAGAATGAACGCGAGCTTATGGTGTTCTTATCGGTTCTCTTCAACTATAATCGGTGTGATGTTGGAGTGAGTCTGACTAAAGTGAAGTTGCAAACTGATTCATACAAATATGGAGTTGCTATAAGCAAAATTAATTGAAGTTGTCAAAAACAAAGCAACTAACTTTCACATATACATGTCACAATTGTTATTTTTTTGCATATTACGCCTATGTAGTCTTGGCGGAAGGCACTTTGCGAGCTTATTCTCATAATAAAAAATAATCAAATGATTGCCTTTTTCAGTTGTCTTTTTCAGGATGTTGAGACAACGGCTGCGTTCTGAAGTCAAAATAAGATCCTCTTCACTCTATTCTCGCTCCGATGGTGCGTCGAGCGCTGACGGAAGGCGCGTGGAATCGTGTGCCAGACGGATCTCTTCGGATCCCATCGTTTTCCATATTCGTCGGTGTGATTTGAGGTCAGTCTTTTTCGATCTATGATTGTCATCCTGGACGATGGTTGCTGCTCTGGTGCACTGGTTCTATAGGGTCTTAGCAGGATGACTTCCCGTCTGTCTACTACAACAAGCTCAACTACGATAAGTTTTTTTTGGCTCCGGTGATGGAGGGGCGAGGACAAAGGCGCGTCTTCGGCTCGTGCTAGTGCGTAGTCGTAGCTAGGTGGCCCACTGACCTATAATTTCTATTACTTTTAAGATTATTTGTACTACTATTGATGATTACTAATAGATCGGTGGATTTTCGCAAAAAACAAATAAACTTGACCAAAATCCACTTGGTGATCAGTATCACCAAAAGCAAACTTCACACAATGACCTCACAAACCATGAAACTTCTTCACACCATAACCCACAATGCAGAAATAAGGATTGGCAAATGAAAAGGCAAATAAAATCACAGCCAAATGCTGAAACCATCTCAATAAAAAATCAAGACCGACATGTTTGGGAACAAGGCAACACTTGCCAAACAAAATTAAAATCTGAATAAATTTTATTGAACAAAATCGAAATGTAAACATTTTATAATTTGAACAAATTCTAAATCTGAATAAATTTCAAATTTGAAAAATACAAAATCTATATATCTATAAAATTGCTTTTATCTAAACTTTTTCAAAAAATCATAAAAATAAAGTAAAAAACCAGAAAGAAAACATAAGAAGAAAGAAAAAAGAGAGGGAGCGACTACCTTGGCCCGACCCAAAACATGAACATTAAAGCAAAACAGTCTTTGAGAGGGGGTACGTCCCGCGGGGTAAACTTGTTAGGAAACTAGACCAATGACGCGTGAGCCTTTTGGTGAGACAGTTAGGTTAAGTCTATCCTAAGTTAAGTGGATCTTATCTTTTTATTCCTGATAGTCTGTTTAGAACTCCACCATTATACGTACTGTTTCAGATTTCAGATATATATCAATAAAGAGCTATTCCCTAATTCTTTTATATCAATCTACTTTGTGCAATTGGTGTGTGGCTTTGATTTTAGTCTTCTTCCTCTACATAGTGCATCCTTGGACCAGCGAGCCGACAGAGGTTGCACAACACGTTATCAACACGAGCAGTTCTCCCCGTCGAGCCTCCGTCAAACCTGCATCAAGCAGGCTTTATTGAATGTACGATCGCAAAAATGGATTTGTTGTTTGTTTTCCTATTAATTTCTATGATTTGCACATAATTTAGACCTTACCTATAGTACGGATTTTCCCCGAGAGTCGAGTTAACTCACTATCGTTGATTAATGTCGATGTATTCACTCTCGGATCAGAAACTTGTTGCCACGCGGTTCTGCTGATCGCGGTACCACCGCTAGCGCACTATATGTGCCAACTGCGATGTCTTATTTCCTTAAGAAAAGACGAATTTTTTGTTTTTTTGTTTTTCCGATCAACGCCATGGAACATGCGCTCGGCAGTTGCTGCGAGTACGGTGTTGGCCTAGATGGACGGCCGCTGGCCCAGATGGCCGGTCGCCCACTGCGTGCGCGCCCGCCGCCAGGCTGCTGCAGTGTCGCCACGCAGGCGCCCGCCTGCCGACTCCGCGCTCAACCTTCGCGCCGCCGCATGGCCGCGCCCGTCTCCCCGTGATGTCGTTCAAGTTCTGTCGCTCGAGGCCTGCTGGTCGCCCGCGTGCTGGCGCGATGTCGCTCGCATTCCCGACGCCCGACCGCTGCTGCGAGCCCCGCCGCCGGCCATGCTTGCTGCGTGCCTGCCCATGCCCTGTCGCACCTGCCTGCATTCCCTCGCTACGCCACCCGGACAGTGTTGGGTGGGCGGCCCACATGGCACCCGAGCAGTTGGGCTGTATTTGGCCCGTTAGGCAGGCACCTAAAAGAGGATGTGCGGTGGACTGGTTAGTTGGGTTGCTGGCACATTTCGACCTGTTTCTCGGCCTGCTACCTTTTCAGACGGAAAAAAGAGGCAGCCCGGAGAGATTATTGAAAATAGCCTTAGAAAGTCATTTTTAGGGCCATTTTTCGCGTTTCAGTCGCACTTAGCATAACATCTCAATATATATGCTTTTGTACTATGTTTTACTGTAGTAATTAAATTTTGTATGTTTTTAATACTTAGTATTTTATAGTTAGCATGCATTTTTCTATTTAAATTTTGAAACATCGTCATATTGAAATCTTGTATCAATCACCGCATTTATGCAATCGATTATCTGTTGTAATCTTACACACTTTGTATAAATTGTAGATGACTAGAATTATGACCCATGAGTTCCCGGAGTTGACCCAGGATGGGATAAACTACCTAACTTGGGCCTTGGACGTGGAGATCGTCCTCAAGGGCTGGAGCATCAAGGGTGTGCTGAGTGTGGGGACCCCAAAGGCCCCACAACACCACTAACCTAGCGGACAACGCCAAAGCAGTGCATTTCCCCCGCTACTACATGTGTGAAACTCTGGAAAATAAGTACATGGCTGAACGGAGTGCTTCTTCCCTTTAGGCTGCCCGCAAAGCGTGGTTCTCTAGGCTTAAGTACACCATTAAGCCATAGGCGGAGGTTAATTGAATTCGTCTGAGGTTCGCGGACTTCAAGACTATGGGGAATACAACTCCGCGTTACACTGGATTTGTACTGTTCTTTAGCTATGTGGTAATACTACCACATATGAGCAGAAGATTGAGAAAACTCTCTCCACATTCCACCCTTCCACTATCGAGTCCTTGTGGAACATGCAACCCTTTTTGATGCTCTCCAAGTAGTCGAGGCGCAAGACAATGTTCTCAAAAAGAACTTTTTCACGCAATCCTTCGTAGGATGGCCAAGTCACGAAGTTAATGCTGGTGCCTATAAGGTGCACACTTTCATTCACAAGAAGCAAGGCAAGAAGAGACCTAACTCCTCTAACCCGTCCAATCATCGAAAGGCGGGAAAGGGGGAGGCAGGGCCCCATCATTGCTTTAGCTGTGGCTCCAAGACTCACTTCTCCAGGTAGTGCCTTGACCCCAAGCATGTCGTGGATGCGTTCAGGACCAACAAGTGACAGAAATATGCCCTAGAGGTAAATAATAAATGGTCATTATTGTCATATTTTAATAAGTTCGTAATAGTTTTATATTATGCTATAACTGGATCAAGTGGAAACATTGATACATATGATATGAAACAGAAGTCCTAAGTAGCCTCTATTCATACTAGTTCGTTGGGCAATCAGTGATCAAGGTTTCCTGCTCATGTTGGTGCTTCAGAGCCGGTTGACAATGAGGTCATATCATTGATGAATGATGTGATGTACATTACCCAAAGATTGAAAAACGATCAGGTTACGAAGTTCACCGTTGGAATAATTATAAATGTAGTCTCCTTCTCCTTAGACCATGAGATTATATTAATCACTGTCTCCTGGGGATACTTTGACTGCATCAAACGTCACTCGGTGAAACAGTGATTATAAAGGTGTGTGTTGGGTATTCCGGAGGAATAGGTAGAGGCCTATGAATCAAGACTGGGATTTGTTCACCCGCGTGATGAGTAAGATACTTAAGGACGACTTGGTGAGATTACATCTATGATGTTGCAACATGTGACTAGGTCACGGGGATGTAATATCACGGTAACAAGTGAAATAGTACTTGTCGGTAACGAGATTGAACAAGGTATGTGATACCAAATAATCGGATCTCGGACAAGTCGTATCAAAGAAACAAAGGGAATTGGGCTCGACGTTTATGGTTCAAACGACATTGTCATCATGGAATGCACATGGATCAATATGGCATCCCAGTCCCGCTATTGATCAGTGATGGAGATCATGTCTGTGCTATTCCCGAGCCATGGGGAAATAAACTTAAGAGTACGATGAGCTAGAAATAATCTATAAGTTGGAATCACAGTAGAGACGAGAAAGCCAGAATTGTTCCACGGAGAGAGATCCGAAGTTGTTCGGAGAAAGAAAAGAAAACGGGAAAAGTTCCGCGAGAATTGTTTCAGGAAGTTCCGAAGTCGTTCGGAGGAAATCGAAAGGGAACTGAAAGGTGTTTCGGGCCAAATTGGATTTTGTAATATATATTTACATATTAATTAATGTAATTAATATTAAATATAATATTAAAATCTAATTTGAAAGGGTATTCCACTAATGGGCCAAACTTCCTATGGAAAAAGGGCCCATGAGGGAAACCACAAGAGGGTAGGGCTCCCAGATGGGCCCTAAGGGCCCATGCGCCTAGGGAAACCCTAGGGTTTGGGTTTTGGGCTCCCTAGGGATGATCCCTCCCTCCCTTGGATGCCGGCTAGGTTCCTTGGGGAGGAGGCAAAGCCTGCCCCCATACCCTATATAAAGAGCCCCCTTGGAGGAGAAGGACACACCAAGGCCACGAGTTGGGAGCTCTCCCCCCTCCTCTATGTGCCTCCTTCCTCCCCCTCCTCTCTCTCTAGTTGTCTCCTTGCGCTAGTATGGTCCCATTAGGACTATTCATGCAAGAGACAACACACATGCATCACGTCGTTGCGCTACGGAGATTCCAAGTCAGAGATCTACTTCCACACTCCCGGCAGGGATCAAGCAGCTGGAGGTCGTCATCATACACCGTATATGTACGAAACCACGAGGAGCCACACTTGGGGCATATCGGATGTCGTGAGCCAGACTACTGCACGATGGAGCTGGAGGTGACTTGCAAGGAGCTTCGTGACCTTGAGGTCGGCTATGAGAACGACTACATCAGCCACGTTTCACTCAGAATGTTAACCGCTTTCGGACTACAAAGGTATGTATGCGAAACCTTGTTCATTACTGCTTTACTCCTAGGTAGATCTTGGGCAGTTAGGGTGTTTCAACGTAGGAATTTTTTTGTTTTCTGCCCCGGAACCCCAACAGTTGTATTAGAGCCGATCTATGCGTGGTGATGCTGTACAACCAGTACACACATAGTTTGTGCGGGCATTGATCCTATAGTTGTTACCCTCTAATGTGTACTTATTTATATTGTGGTATTATTTGATGAAGCGGCCCAGACCGACCTTATGCGTATAGGTACGCGAAACTAGTTCCACGCTCGGCATACAACTTGTTCTGTATAAGTGGCTAGCGGGTGTCTGTCTCTCATTCAATAGTTGATATAGCATTTATGATAGAGGGCCCCGAAAGGGGTGTAGTAGAGACAAAATTTGGATCCATGTTGCGGTTGGAAAGTTTATATATTAGAAATGGTTCTATTGCAAATGTCTTAACATCCACGTAAAACTTGCAAAAGATAAAGTAGAGACGTCTAACTTTATTTTACAGGGGGGATTGTGTTATGATATGGTTTTGGTCGTTACGAAGGTAAAGTAGTTTACTTTTATGTTACTAAGTTGTGTAATAATAGTCATCATTCTGATGGATGGCCTACTGGTGGCGCCGTGGACTTGGCGTCAAACCGGTGGCAAGATGGAGATCATGCCAGAGCGCTCGATGGAGATCATGGTGCAAGAAAGACCATATCATATCACAAATATACATGTGATGTTGATACATGTTTTACATCTTATTGTGTGCTTATATTATATACACAACGGTAGCATAAAATATAAGATGATCCCTAATATTAATTCGAATGATAGTGTTCCCCTTTGTGCACCACTAAGAAAGTTGTCTGTTATGAGGCACGCCATGATGATCGGGTGTCAAACATATCTGTGTTTGCATATGGTGGGTGTAAGCCATGTTGCACTATGTAACACCCTCAGATCGGCCCTAAGCAACTTTTAGCGATTCCTACCAAACCCGTATAGAAATGATTCAAAGATGCCCACCAGGCGCTTTCGTGCGGGTGGAAAACGAAGTAATACCATTACACATTACTCCACGATGGAACCCACATAACAGATATATACAACAACTCCATAGGTCAAGAATACAAATATACATTATAAAGATCCAAATCACCTTGAAAACGATACATCGTCCGAGTACGGACAAGATGCAAATTGGGCTAAGAGCCCTAAAGTATAACCAATGGCGTCCATAACCATGCCTAGGCCAAGCCGGAAGGGTAACCCTGCTAACGACGTCGAACTCAAACATGCTAAACAAAAGGGGTGCTGACAAAGGGCAAAGGAAAAAGAGAGCGGTCAGTTTTAAGGCCAGCACATGACGAGACTTAGAATTCGGCGGCTCTCGCCTACATAGGTATGGTGGGATGAAGCGACTGTGCATCAAGCACTAAACAACCTACAGAGACTCGATACAACTGTCGACTATCATAGAGAGGTAAGAAAGACCTATCCGGAACCAACCTGATACTATCACCAAACATATCCATCCTGGTATTTCCCCCTTGAGACCAAATGAGGAAGTCATGCCAAGGAAACTCACACTATTGGCATTTTTATTCATTCTTCCCATGGTGGTTATCCAACTTACTAGTCATATCAGATACAAGTCAAATTTATAGCAGTAAACTTTAGTTATAGTTTTCTTTGATCGATATACTGTTCTCCACGTCGTCCATAACCGCGGACATAGCCTTTTGAAAATATTTAACCCTGCAGGGGTGCACCAAACTTTACACACACACACTTCGACCCTTGTTGCCATATCAATTATCATACACCCATCAGTATGTCGGCGGGGCCTAGGACACCACGCTTTCCCAGACCCAGAGCAAGTATATGGGGGCCACCCGAAATAGCTACCCGTACGAGGTATGGCTAATCCTCCTCGTATGGACCCTAAGGTTGCATGCACTTGTCACGCGAGCAGATGCCATGGACAATATATTCCCGTGATAGAGTGCCGCACCTACGCAACAGTAATAAACGCTCATCGAGCAACAAGTAACAAACATCTCATACATGGCATACATGGAATAAGTATAATAGTAACACATAAAGCCCGAACTAGTGTGTGTCTCCTAGAATAGTACTTTGAAATCAGGTACTAAGCCGATAGGGGTCTTTATACACCCCACATGTGGTTAGCACGCTCAGTATCGGAACAGGTGTTAAGAACTAGGGTCCTAGGTGGACACAAGGAGCGGGATAATAACCAGATCTCAACTATTACCCCTCTGTGCCTCTGCATTTATTATACCTACTTCCAATATTAATTATTAAATTGTATTTAAAGCCATGATCATCTCCACCATTAAGAATATGCCAACCCTCAGCATCGGGGGAACATCGACAATGCGAAGCAGGACCTAAGCAAGCAACTACGACTCGCATGTCCGACTATCCACCAAAACAACAGGCAATATGAGGTTTCCAAGGCAATATATGGGCTGCAAGGGATATAAAGGGTACGCAAATACTAAAGCATCGCAACACAGGTAGCAATAGATCAATAGGAGGAAATAAATAATATAAATGTAAGATAGGTAGAAAGGGGGAGAGTGCTCGCTTGAGATACACGGATGAAGGTTCATCGGAAAATTGGGTCGATACTCGCATCAACTCATCGCCCGAATCCATGGAGAAGCAAGGCACTAAAATAAACACCATATGCACTAATTAATACTACGAAAAAAGATCGGGCATGATGCATGTATGATGTATGACATGGCAAAGATGTGCTGCAATTACGCAATATTAAGCGGAACTGGGGTCCCGACAGTTATTTAATAGGTTCATGTTGTTTAGATACCCCGCAATTTAAATGTTGACTAAACAAGGCAAAACATGGAACCAGTTCACTACACAAATTTAAATGGAGCCAATATAAGTCTAGAAAAGCCCACATATAATATCCATATTTAATTATGAGGTGTGTCGATAAAATACCCTCAAATGACAAGGTATGTATGCAAGCATGTATAATTTGATATGCAACAAGTTTGTATTACATTTTGTAAAAATAGGGCTCGGAAAAGAGGGTCACACATTGGGGTTCGGCGAACTTGGGGGCGCGGAGGGGGTTCGAGGATCTCTGGATCGGTCTTTAGGGTCTTCAGACTCCGGCAAGGAGAGCTTGGCGTGCCTATGGTTTGGTCTTCGAGGTTGATCTCCGGGTACCACGGGTTCTCTGTGATCCAGGGGTTCAGGGTACGACAGAGCTTGGTTCAGCAACAATGGTTGAGGTGACTTGTTTGGTGCCGGTGTCAGTTCTCGCCTCAACTGTCGATGGCGTACTTGGATCAGCGCCTTAGTTCATCGGGATTATCTGGTTCACTATCGATCTTGTCGTCGGGAGGTAGCACTCAACACCACATCAACACCACCACACCATCTTCCAATCCACAGCATCACCCGATAGAACTTGACAAACTTTCGATAGCTTCTATCATCTGTTACAACCATCCTTGCCACAAGTGGTTGTCACACACGGCCTAGGTTCACTACAAAAAAAACAACGAACGAGGCCAATGAGCGGACCTATAGAGGCCACGGTAGTAGCACATCAGGGAGACGGCCGCGGTGCTCGGAGGCGGGGCTTCCTACGGGAGCTGCGAGGTGTGGGGGGTACAACGAGGTGGCGGCATGGGGCCCAGAGGCAGGGCGCCGGTGGTAGTGCGATAAAGGAGCACGACTAGACGCAGGAGGCAGAGCTTGCCGAGGAGGGAAGACCAGCGAGGAGAAACCGCAGGCGCGACGGCAGGGCGGAGGCCGACGCGAAGCTCCAGGAGGTTGGGCCGTTGGCCGCAAGGAATAGGAGGGGCGTGGCGCTGCCCGCAGCAGAGGTGAACACAGAGGGGATCCGAGGGACGCCGGCGGTTGGAGCGGGTCCGATGGCACCGGGAAGGAGAGTGGCGGTAGGGAGTGCAGAGGCGGGGTAGAGGTCGAGGGAGGAGGCTGCAGCACTGAGCGGTGAGAGGGAGGCGGTGGGGTTGGGCGATGGGATTTAGGAAAGGAGACAGAAGAGGACGCGAGGTGGGGCCACACACGGGTCGCGGGTTTGGTGTGTGCGTGATGCAGCGAGGCTTGGGTAGCATGTCGACGCATTGTGTGTGTGCGTGCAACAGGTTGGGTGCGGATCTAGGCTTGGTTAGTGGGTGGAGGCGGTGGGGATTTAGCCTAGGATGGTTTGGGTAGTTTAGGGTTAGGGTTTTGGGGTGTTTTAGGACTAGGGTTTGATCTAGGGGCTAGGGTTTTGTTGGGCCGGGGTTGTAGGTGGCCTGGCCTAATGGCTAGGCTGCTGATGGCGCTACGTCAATGTGGTTGCGCTTCGTCGAGAAACCCCAAGAGCAAGGTGTGATGCAGCACATCATCAAGTCTTCCTTCAGTATTTAACCGAGGTTATAGAACCAGTAGGAGGAAGGAAACGTCTCAAAGGTGTTGCAAGCAACATGGAAACCTGCACAACACAAACTCAAGACTTTGCCCCAACGAATAGTGAGGTTGTCAATCTCACCGGTTGCTGTAACAAAAGATTAACTGTATGGTGTGGAAGGTGATGGTGGTTTGTAGAAAGTAAATAGTAACAGTGGAAGATGTATCAATGGTAAAGATTGGACCGGGGTCCATAGTTCACTAGAGGTGTTCTCCTTAGATAAACAAACTACAGCAGGGCAATTGACAGGACTGAGCAAGGCATAACAATGCAATACTAGACATAAAGATCCTTTGAGATTTGATTGGGCAATACAACAAGATACATAGACCGCCATCCAACTGCATCTATGACTAGAAGTCCACCTTTGGGTTATCATCCGAACCCCCTCCAGTATTAAGTTGCAAGCAAAAGACAAATGCTTTAAGCAAAGTGTGTAAGGTAAACAATCCACTTGTTCCATGAACAAGAGACCATTGTTTTCTCCCTAGTGGCAACATCACATCTACAACCTTAGAGATTTTTGTCACTTCCCTTGATTAAATAGAGGCATGAACCCACTATCGAGCATAAATACCCCCTGTTGGAGTCACTAGCAACTACTTGGCCAAGATAGCTACTAAAAACGGAGATCATGCAAGATCACAAACAACACAGACATGATAGAATCAATAAGACAAAACCATTAATCAATCTGACATAGTAATCTCAATATCCATCGGATCCCTGCAAATACAACATGCATGATTACAAATAGATGAGATATTGATGATGAACGGAGATCACAAGATTTAGACATGAAAGCACAAAGGAGGAAATACAACCATCTAGCTACTACATGGACCCGTAGTCCAAGGTGGATCTACTCACGCTTCATACCGGAGGCTGGCATGCTGAAGAAGAAGGCCTCTGGGATGATCTCCCCTATGGTAGGGTGCTGGGAAGAGCTTCAGATCCCCCCGATCAAGGGACGATGGTGACGGCGGCTACAGACGGTTTCGTGAAATATTGATTGGGTACTTAGGGTTTAGGCATCGGGGGCTTCTTATAGGCGAAGAGGCAAGGCTAGGAGGCGGCCAGGGGGCCCACACCCTGCCGAGGCACGGCCTAGGGTGGGCCCGCGCCTAGGGGTTCGGCCGCCTTGTGGCTCCCCTCCGTATCTCCTCTGGACTCCGTGTTCTCATCGATGAAATATTGACTTTGGCTTTTGTCCCGTCCAATTCCGAGGATATTTCCTTACTAGCTTTTCAGGAACCAAAAACAGCAAAAAACAGGCAACTGGCACTGTTGCAACTTGTTAATAGGTTAGTACCAGAAAACATATAAAAGCACCTCAAAGTGTGGACAAAGCAAAGCAAAGTAGATACTAAACAAGCATGGAATATCAAAAACTATAGATACGTTTCTGACGTATCAAGCATCCCCAAGCTTAACTCCTGCTCATCCTCGAGTAGGTAAGTGATAAAAGAATAATTTTTGAGGTGACATGCACCATCAAAACCAAGATCAAACCATTTGCAAGCATTGAAAGCTGGTATCAAAGAACTCTAAACATGAGCATGAAAGATGGAGTTCTAACAGTAAGACAAAGTAACTATGCATGCAACATGAAAGGCCATAAACAAAGATCATGAATAACATGCATTAAAAAACATTTGTTTGTTTCACATACAGAAAACATGGCATAGTGGCATTTAGCTTGTCCCTCATGGATTAGCAAATAGACGCATAGGACACCTTCAAAGTTCATAAGAGTGACTAGATACAAATAGCACAAGAACAAGTAATATCAACTATATGCATCAATCAATAAGTTTTGGGACAATGCACATAGAACTAAGAATGGCAACTATGCTCTCTTAACTGGTGCCTAAATGTAGAAGGTGGAGACTCAATATAATAGTGGAAGAAAGGCCCTTCATAAAGGGAAGCAGGGATTTCAAGTTTCAAAAAGAGCTTCCAAAAATTATGGTACTTGTTAGCTTTCAGCCCTCATTGCCCCTATCATAAGCATCTTGAAGTGATTAAGGTTAAAGTGAACAAACTATGGAGTGTATGCTTGACACAGTATAAGTTGGCAATCTCATGTCCCTTGAATACGAGGGCCGCATCGCATGCTACTCAACTTTAGTCACCTATAAGTTCTTGTCATAGTAAGTACATGTGTATCATAGAGAACCGCCAACGGGGTACCCGTTGCATATGGTACAGGAGCTATCCCATAACCAAAATGACAAGGCAAACAGACAATGAGCATCTCAACGATCTTTTTTATTTTCTATTTGCATAGGTTTTTATTGAGGATGCTTCACAGATTGCTCATTATGGTGATGCTGCAAGTTTGCACCATGATTAGGCACGGCTTAGGCTAGCGGCCCAGCCGTTTCTCTAACACAAAATACACAACTCCATGGACTTACAAGCTTCCTTTTTATTTCACACCGGCTACATCCATAGACAAAAGAGCATGATATCAACTGTGTACAAAGTACAAGTGCAATGTTGAAAACGTTCCCCATGGAAGCATGGTTCTGCTAATTCAAACATATAAGTCCAAGCATATACAACATAGATGACACAATGGTTCAAGTTTATTAGGGGCAAGAAATATAAAGTGTGCCATCAAGTTCATGAGAGCTTTAATAACTAAGTTTTCACATAACAAAATACTTTTTAATTGGAAGATAAATGAAAACAAGAATATACTTGGAATGGTGTAACACACCATGCATAGGAATTTATAGTGGAAACTTTGGAATAACTTGGTTTCTTGGGAGTTGGAAGCATGAGTAGAGCTTACTCATACAAGTGGAGGCTAGCAAAAGACTGGGAGCAACCAACTAAGAGAGCAATAATGGCCATAATCATGCAGAGCGACAAAACATTACTAATCAAAGCATAGAGTGGTACTACAAGTCAAGGACTAAATGGTCATAAAGGCTATGGTGACTTATTCATAGTCATAACATGGTGTGAGCATGTGCCAAGTCAACCCAAACAAAGCATCAAAGGAGAATACCATAATACTATGATTTTGTATGCTAAAACAACGCATGATTCCTTCAAGGCACACTAAGCAATCCCAATTGTTTGGAACAAGTCACGCTACAACAATAATCACTAAGCATAAGGTCAAACAATACCTAGCATGACATGCTAAAGTCTAAGCCACAGTCAAAGCAAGCTCATCTTGCACTGTTCAAGCAAGAACTTTCTACTCCTTTCCAACACCAATCAACTTATTTGAAACAACACAACGAGAGCGGGGGTCCAAACTACTTTATTCAATCAAACTAAAAAAACTAAGCAAAGAAAACGAACGAAAACTAATACGCTCCAAGAACAACACAACGGTGCATGAAACAATAAAAACGAAGTGTCTATAAAGACCTGAGTTTTTTATTGATGAAGAAGGGGATGCCTTGGGCATCCCCAAGCTTTGACGCTTGTACCTCTTGGATATTTCTTGCGGTGACACCGGGGTGGCATCCCCAAGATTGAGCTTTTGTCCATTCTTCATCTCATTACATCATTCTCTCTGTACACCTGAAATTTTTCCTTCATACAAAACTTCACACAATCTTCATTAGCAACATTAGTGTATTCAAAAGATAATAGACCCTTGGGTTTATCTTTAGAACAGTAAAACTTTCACTAAAAACACAAGATACTGTAGCAACTCCTTCACAAAGCTCAATTTCCCAAAAAGAACCCCAAAAGGAATCAATAAGAAGCAAATGCAAATAATGGTAGAAATCTGTCAAAACAGACCAGTGGGTAGAAATCGATTTTTTAGAAGACCTTCTGTTGCTCAAATAATAAATTGTTGAACTAACAAAAGTTATCTAACATACTGGGGGATTTATTCTTATATTTTCAGCTCAATCCGACTTACAGAGACTCCTCACAAATTTTTATGCTGGAGGTCAGAAATCTGTTCCAGGACAGCAACTCCCCAAATCTTACTTCCCTCTCATTAGAGGTCATTCTTGGCACAAAAAGCAAACAAAAAGGATAAGGAGAGGTCATTACTGAAGTAATAACTTCCAAGACTCAATACAACTCTTGGGTTATCTCCCAACAAGTACTTTTCTTTAATGCCTTTAAGTTAGGCACAAGAAGCAAGAAATCAAGTATTTTCAAATGAAGAAGCATTAACATCAAACCTTGCTTTCAAAGGAGGAGAAAAAAGGCAACTTCTCTCTCCTCATAGGGAAGTGTTCAATACCTTTCTTGAATGGAAATTGATATTTAATGGTGCCTTCTTATATATCAATGATGGCACCAACAGTTCTAAGAAAAGGTCTTCCCAAAGTAATAGGACAAGAAGCATTGTATTCAACATCCAAAACATAGAAATCAACAGGGACATAGGCATTATTAACCATAATGAGAACATCATTAATACTCCCCATGAGTTTCTTCTTAGCATTATCATTAAGTGGAACATCCAAATAACAATCTTCCAAAGGTGGCAAATCAAGCATTTCATAAATCTTCCTAGGCATAATAGAGACACTAGAACCAAGATCACATGAAGCTTTGAGATCAAAGTCATTCACTTGCATATTAATAATGGGTTCCCAACTATCTTCTACTTTCCTAGGAATAGAAGCTTTGTGTTTTAACTTATCTTCCTTAATTTTAAAAAGAACATCTGTAATGTGTTTGGTGAAAGCAACATGCATATCACTAGCATCAGGACTTCTAGCAAGTTTTTGCAGGGGACACTTCAGAAATATTGCAACCATCAAGATCAAAATCAAACTTAGCATCACTAGTAGCAGACTCATTAGGCTTAGGCATTGTAGGAGGAGGAATAGGGACTTCTTATGGTTTAGTGGTATCCATATTGGTGGTGATGGTGCACACACTATTGTTTCTATCAATTTCAGCTTCCCTTTCCCACTTAGCATGAAGTTGGGCTAACAGTCTAACATTTTCATCAATAGTAACTTGTAAGGCATGAGTAGCAGCAAAAGTACTTTCCATGGTTTCAGGTTTAGCAGCCATTTTATTAATCAAAGAGGACTGTGCTTCAGACAAAGAGGAAATATTTTCTCAACATTTAAAAGCTTTTCCTCCATAGTCTTGTTGAAAGTGGTTTGTTTACTAATAAAGTCTTTGAGCATGACTTCAAGTTCAGAGGGGGCACTTATAGCATTGTTGTAGGAGTTTCCATAGGTATTACCATTATTAGGAGGATAAGTCCTATAATTGTTGTTACCACCAAAATTATTCCTACATGCGTTGTTGTTGAAATTGTTGTTTCTAATGAAGTTCACATCAACTTGATCTTCTTGAGCAACCAAAGAGTCTAAGGGAACATTATTTGGATCTAAAGCAGCTTTCCCATTAACAAGCATAGCCATGATAACATCTATCTTATCACTCAAAGAGGAGGTTTCTTCAACAGAATTTACCTTGTTACCATGTGGAGCTCTCTCAGTGTGACATTCAAAATAATTAACCATCATATTATCAAGGAGTTTTGTTGCAGCACCCAAGGTGATGGTCATAAAGGTACCTCCAGCAGCTGAATCCAACTGATTTCTTGAAGATAAGTTCAAACCTGCATAAAAATTCTGGATAATCATCCAAGCAGTAAGTCTATGAGTGGGACAATTCTTAACCAAAGATTTCATTCTTTCCTAAGCTTGAGCAACATGTTCATTATCAAGTTGTTTAAATTTCATAATATCACTTCTCATAGATATAATCTTAGCAGGAGGGTAGTACTTTCCAATAAAAGCATCTTTGCACTTAATCCAAGAATCAATACTATTTCTAGGCAAGGATAGCAACCAATCTTTAGCTTTTCCTCTCAAGGAGAAAGGAAACAACTTGAGATTAATAATATCTCCATCTACATCCTTATTCTTTTGCATCTCACAAAGTTCAACAAAGTTATTGAGATGGGCAGAAGCATCATCAGAACTAGCACCAACAAATTGCTCTCTCATCACAAGATTCAACAAAGGAGGCTTAATTTCATAAAAGGTAGCATCAGGAGCAGGTGGAGCAATAGGAGTTCTTAGGAAATCATTGTTGTTTGTGCTAGTGAAGTCACACAACTTGGTGTTCTTGATAGAGTTCATTTTGGCAAAAGTGGAGCAAGCCAACAGCAACAACAACTAGAGCAGGAACAAATTTTTGTGTGTTTTTGATAAGAGAAAGCAAACCAAACTAAACTATTTTTTTGGAGTTTTTGATAAAAAGAGGCCAACAAAACCAAGCAAGAGAAACTAAGCAAACCAAAAACAAAGTAAAGAGAAAGGTTGAAGAGGGCCCCCCTTGTGAAGACGTCCTTAGCCTCCCCGGCAACGGTGCCAGAAAATCTTGATGGCGCTCCATCAACGTGGGAGAGCGCTTCGTCAGGAAACCCCAAGAGCAAGGTGTGATGCACCACATCAGCAAGTCTTCCCTTAGCAAGAAACCGAGGTTATCGAACCAGTAGGAGGAAGGAAACATCTCAATGGTGTTGCAAGCAATGTGGAAACCTGCACAACACAAACTCAAGACTTTTTCCCAACGAACAGTGAGGTTGTCAATCTCACCGGTTGCTGTAACAAAGGATTAATTGTATGGTGTGGAAGGTGATGGTGGTTTGTAGAAAGTAAATAGTAATAGTGGAAGATGTATCAATGGTAAAGATTGGACCGGGGTCTATTGTTCACTAGAGGTGTTCTCCTTAGATAAACAAACATGGCATGCGGGGTAAACAAATTACAGCAGGGCAATTGACAGGACTGAGCAAGGCATAACAATGCAATACTAGACATACAGATCCTATGAGATTTTGATTGGGCAATACAACAAGATACATAGACCGCCATCCAACTGCATCTATGACTAGAAGTCCACCTTTGGGTTATCATCCGAACCCCCTCCAGTATTAAGTTGCAAGCAACAGACAAATGCTTTAAGCAAAGTGTGTAAGGTAAACAATCCACTTGTTCCATGAACAAGAGACCGTTGTTTTCTCCCTAGTGGCAACAACACATCTACAATCTTAGAGATTTCTGTCACTTCCCTTGATTAAATAGAGACATGAACCCACTATCGAGCATAAATACCCCCTCTTGGAGTCACTAGCAACTACTTGGCCAAGATAGCTACTAACAACGGAGAGCATGCAAGATCACAAACAACACAGACATGATAGAATCAATAAGGCAAAACCATTAATCAATCTGACATAGTAATCTCAATATCCATCGGATCCCCGCAAACACAACATGCATGATTACAAATAGATGAGATATTGATCCTGAATGGAGATCACAAGATCTAGACATGAAAGCACAAAGGAGGAGATACAACCATCTAGCTACTACATGGACCCGTAGTCCAAGGTGGAACTACTCACGCTTCATACCGGAGGCTGGCATGATGAAGAAGAAGGCCTCTAGGATGATCTCCCCTCCGGCAGGGTGCCGGGAAGAGCTTCAGATCCCCCCGATCTAGGGACGATGGTGGCGGCGGCTACAGACGGTTTCGTGGAATATTGATCGGGTACTTAGGGTTTAGGCATCGGGGGCTTCTTATAGGCGAAGAGGCAAGGCTGGGAGGCGGCCAGGGGGCCCACACCCTGCCCAGGAACGCCTAGGGTGGGCTCGTGCCTGGGGGGGGGGGGGTGCGGCCGCCCTGTGGCTCCCATCCATCTCTCCTCTGGACTCCGTGTTATCCTCGATGAAATATTTAATTTGGATTTTGTCCCGTCCAATTCCGAGAATATTTCCTTACTATCTTTTCTGGAACCAAAAACAGCAGAAAACAGGCAACTGACACTGTGGCAACTTGTTAAATAGGTTAGTACCAAAAAACATATAAAAAGCACCTCAAAGTGCGGACAAAGCAAAGCAAAGTAGATACTAAACCAGCATGGAACATCAAAAATTTTAGACATGTTTCTGACGTATCAGCTACCTCTCTCCCGGTTTCACAAAATAGTTTTAATACTTATTTTATTTCTTAAAAAAACAATTTGTAATTAGGTTTTACACACATAAAAGATCCAGGCGGACCTAGGTTTTTTATTTGAATTAGAGAGAGGACTACCTGGAAAACAAAATAGGTTTTAGGAAATAGTTTTAGGCAAATCATATGCATGCGGACATAAATATGCTCAAATGCAATGTGGCATGATGACATGAGAATGCAGTCATGATGATGCACAAAAAAACGCGATTTTATGGTAGTGGTTTTATCCGGGGTGCTACAATTCGACACCACTAACAATGGATCTCTCCCTCGAGATCTGCCTATTGGTACTGGGAAGAAGGCTGGCAATCTGAATCTTCTCCCTTCGTGTAGATCATTGCGACACCACTAACAATGATTCTTTTTCCGTCTTGAAATCGGAAACACCACCAACAAGGGGTCGTTGCTCACGTTCATCGAGAGAGCACTGTAGAACAAAGGATGAAGGTAAAGGTGTCGAAAAGATAAGGCCATCTCTAACTTCAATAAAAGGATAGAAAAAGGTTCCACCTAATATACTCCAATGTACAAGAGCCAATAGAATGAGTAGTCGGCATGGAGACCAATCCATCATGCACCCAAACTATTACTCCACACATGCAGTAGAAAAGCGTGCAACCCATTATCGGAATTAGACTGAAGATCTTGACAAGCGATGTTCGGAACAAAGGAATGATGCAAGGTCTTCATCAGATCTGATGCAAAAGATATCATCGTGTCGGACAAACACTGGAAGATATAAAGAAAACTTTTTGTGAATTTTGGTCCACTAGAAGGTACAACAGAGGAAAATTCCTTAGATAGCAGGAAGACTAGATGTCGAAGGACCATTACAAGAGGAGAGAAGCGAAACCCTAAAGGTACGATGGAAACCCAACCACGAGAAAAAATCATGGACTTGAACAAGGTAAGAAGGAAGATTCAGAACACGCGAAGGTAAGAGGGGAATACCATAAAGGTAAGGAGTAAAAACAGACCTAGTCAGATTTATCCAACCGATTTTTCAAAATAGTTTTGACACTCTAAATCGTCCATTAGCTAGGTTATCCTATAGGATGGACCAGTGGGGTATCGCAACTGATGAGCTCTGATACCACTTTGTAACACCCTCGGATCGGTCCTAAGTAAGTTTTAGCGATTCCCGCCAAACCCGCATAGAAACGATCCAAAGGTGCCCACCAGGCACTTTTGTGCGGGTGTAAAACAAAGTAATACCATTAAACATTAGTCCATGATGGAACCCACAGAACAGACATATACAACAACGATTCCATGAGTCAAGAATATAGATATACATTATAAAGATCCAAATCACCTTGAAAATGATAAGCGTCCGAGTACGGACAAGATGCAAATTGGGCTAAGAGCACTAAAGTATAACCAATGACGTCCATAACCCTGCCCAGGCCAAGCTGGAAGGGTAACCCTACTAACAATGTCGAACTCAAACCTGCTAAACAAAAGGGGTGCCGACAAAGGGAAAAGGAAAAATAGAGCAGTCAGTACTAGTGCTAGTACACGATAAGACTTAGAATTCAGAGGCTCTCGCCTACATAGGTATGGTGGGCTGAATCAGCAGCACAGCAAGCACTAAACAACCTATAGAGACTCGATACAACTTTCGACTATCAGGGAGAGGTAAGAAATACCTATTCGGAACCAACCTGCTACTATCACCAAACATACCCATCATGGTATTTCCCCCTCGAGACCATACAAGGAAGTCATGCCAAGGAAACTCACAGTATTGGCATTTTTATTCATTCTTACCATGGTGGTTATCCAACTTACTAGTCATATCATATACAAGTCAAATTTATAACAGTAAACTTTAGTTATAGTTTTCTATGATCGATATACTGTTCTCCATGTCGTCCATAACCGCGGACACAGCCTTTTGAAAATATTTAACCCTGCAGGGTGCACCAAAATTTACACACGCACTTCGACCCTTGTTGCCATATCAATTAACATACACCCATCGGTATGTCGGTGGGGTCTAGGACACGATGCTTTCCCAGACCCAAAGCAAGTACATGGGGGCCTCCCGAAAGAGCTACCCATACGAGGTATAGCTAATCCTCCTCGTACGGACCCTGAGGTTGCGTGCACTTGTCACACGAGCAGAGGTCATGGACAATATATTACCGTGACAGAGCGTCGCACCTATGAAACAATAATAAACGCTCATCGAGAAACATGTAATAAACATCTCATACATGGCATAAGTACAATAGTAACTCATAAATCCAGAACTAGTGTGTGGCCCCAGAACAATACTTTGAAATCAGGTACTAAGCCGATAAGAGTGTTTATAGACCCCACATGTGGTTAGCACGCCTAGTCTCGGAACAGGTGTCAATAACGCAGGTCCTAGGTGGAGACAGGGGCATGATAATAACCAGATCTCAACTATTACCCCTCTGTGCCTCTGCATTTATTATACCTACTTCCAATATTAATTATTAAACTGTATTTAAAGCCATGATCATCTCCACCATCAAAAATATGCCAACCCTCAGCATCGGTGGAACATCGACAATGCGAAGCAGCACCTGAGCAAGCAACTACTACTCGCAAGGCCGACTATCCACCAAACAACAAGCAATAGGAGGTGTCCAAGTCAATATATGGGCTGCAAGGGATATAACATGCACGAAAATACTAAAGCAGCGCAACACATCTCATCCGAAAATAGGGTCGACACTCGCATCATCTAATCGCCCTAATCCGTGAAGAAGCAAGGCACTAAAATAAACATCATATGCACTATTTAATACTATGACAGAAGATTGGGAATGATGCATGTTTGATGTATGACATGTAAAAGATGTGATGCAATTAGGAAATATTAAGCAGAACCTGATGAGTGCATATTTGTATCATGTTTTATATTATTATTTTGCATCGTAGTGGTAGGATCTTGGTATTTTATGGCATTCACACGCACCATTTATGTTTATTTTCACTAGGATCAGGGCAGATGATGGATACAATGGACACAACTCTTGGAACAGTTGTACTGGAGCGAAAGGAGTCAAAAAACAACATAAATCGCTAAATTGGGAAATATCAATAACACCAGAAGAAAACCCGAAGTGATTGGAAGACACAAAAGGTTTAACGACCAACTATACGGCGGGAGGAACTTTTTCGGCCATATAGTTACCGCCGTATAGTTCGCGCCGACACCGCCTCCTCAAATAGTTTCACCCCGTCCAACTGGATCGGGGAGACGACATACAGAACACCCAGAAATCGCTAAAAACATCACCTCCGGAAGGGATCTGGAGGGGGAACTTGCCCAAGGGATTCATCTTCGCCCTAAGAAGATCTGGGAGGCCCAGGCATGAATCTCCATCTTCATCAACCGCTACATCACTATCATCTCCATCCATACCATCTAGATATTGATGTAATTCTAGCACTAGTTCTGGATTTATACAAGAACTATTCATCTATAATTATTTCCATTACCATTGCCATGATGCTGTTTGCCTTAATGTCTGAGTAGATCATTATTTCTCGAGGAGATAGAGAAACCCTAGTATATGATTGAGATGAAATAGATATTATTATGTTATACATCATTATGTGTATGTGTTAATTGTCTTCATCTTGATGTTGGGAGTTGTGCACCTCCTTAATATTTGCCTCTTACGGGGACTTGATGGAGGGGATTACTTGTTGGTAGACGGAGGGATGATAACACTTAATGTGACTATAAAGTTGTTGTCATCCTTTACGTACTAACTTGGGGAAGCAAGGAGAACTCACTAAGCCATGTCCATGCCGTGGGAGAAATCCCTTTGTAGCGGGGTAATATGATTGATGTCATTTATCTGTCAGCTGTGGTTATGAAGGATGATGCGAGCAGTGGTCGTTTCCTATTCATCCATATATGGAGCTCCTCCCACATACATGCATGTGATGAGAATATTGATTATGATAATCTTGATTATTCAGTCTAAATTGCTAGCGGTGTATCCACCACTCCCTAAGAACTCCCTTTTTCCTATTGTAGTTCCAAGCTTTCTTACACACGCGATTCCCATTTTCTGCATTAAGTTTACTTTACTTTACTTTCAATCAAAAACCCAAAAAAAATTCTACTTTTCTTGCATCTTATAATTATTTCTTAAGTACTTCATTTAGTTTTAGTTAAAAGCATTTCAGTCTTTTGCCTACTGCTCCCTGTGAGATCGATATATTTATTTCGAAACTAGCTACAAACGATCTATGCACTTGCAATCATCAAGCTATTTTCTGGCGCTGTTGCCGGGAAGCTTAGCGCTATAAGTCACTTTACTTTTAGTTATTTACTTTCATTGTACTAACTTTTTATTTGAGTTGCAGGACCATAACAATGGACAACACTCAGCACTTAATCCAGCTTGAGGCAGTGAGGAAAATGGGTTCGCCCATGGACGCTTTTATAACTGTCAATAAAATCATAAACCCTGATGGTATTGAGATCCATCCCTTATTATTTGAACTACTCAACTCTAAGAAATTTGCGAACCGATGAAGAGAGTCCATATGGACACTTACAATTATTTTAAGATGTTTTTGGTTCCTTTATATTCGATGACTGTGATCTTGATAAGATTAAAATCTAGTTGTTTAGACAAACTCTCTCTAATAATGTTTGCAACTGGTATAGATATTTTTGTGCAGAAGCACCAAGGACTTGGACAGAATTGACAACCAATTTCCTATCGAACTATTACTCAGAAAGCAAAGCTTACAGGATGAGAGGTATTATTATCAGTTTTAAAAATAGTCCTGATGAGAGTTTATATGAAGGCAATCTAAGGTATAAAACTTATCTAGATAATTTCCCCATCATTATTTACCTGATTGGTTAATCACTCATACTTTTTATGGAGGGTTTAATAATAAAAATAGAACGAGCCTATATACTGCTTCTAATGGTAGTTTTCTATCTTATACCTATGATGAAGCCTGGAAATTAATAACGAAAACGAGGGAGACAATAGAAAATCTTAAAGATGAGTAGAACATTATGAATAGTTCTTTTGGATATGCTTGTGTTAACGATTTTCTTGCATATGAAAGGACTTGTGTGATGATTAAAACCCTCGGTATTGATTCTTACTCAGTAAAGAAAATTATTGAGAATTATGCAGGGCATCTATAGGTACCTATAGAATGGAAACCCTCTAAACCCCTCGAAGAAAAGAAGCGTGCAAGAGAGAGCGCATCAATGGTAGAGTTTTCCTCCGAACCTATTCAGGAGAATATCAAGAAAAAGTGCAGGGAGGAAGAACACATAAGGAGAAGGTTAAAGAAACTAGAAAAGAACCCCGAAGCTACCATTGAAAATATTGTTATATTTAAGGATCTTATGGCAGCACGAATCGTGTATAATGAAGTGGTTATGCTAGACTTTGAAACTTCAGAATTTATCACAGGTAAGGTACGAGGTAATGAAACTTCTAAGCCTATAACTCCTATATATTGTGGAGAAACTTTCTTATACGGAATCTGTGAGCCGATTTCCACTATAAATATTATGCCTTCATCACTTTATGAGGAACTTCGCTACAATCTAAATAATCCAGATGTGGAACCGGTAGACACTACTATTAAATTGTCTACTAGAACTAATATAAAACCGAAAGGTGTTATTAAAAATATTTATGTATTTATTGGATCACTCATGTACCCCCTTTATTTTCATATTGTTGATATGCCTCGAGATGCTTTTTGTCCTATTCCTTTATGTAGGCCTTTTGTATATATAACCAAAGATCGAATTGATAATAAGAAGGATACTATTTCAATGATGTTTGGAGAAGAGGAAATGACATTCCACTTTTCTAAACTAAAGAAGAGGCCATATGAAGTGGAAGATATCAAGGAAGGGAAAACGATTGCCGAGCTAGCCGCAATTCATTTTAGCACTCCGCAAGATGAATTAGAAAGAAGCCTAATTAATTGGGAAGAGGCACCAGATCATGAGGAAAGATAAGACATGGATGATTACCTTGATTCCATTCCAGAAGCACAAAATCCACATGACTATGAAGAACTGGTAAGAAAAGGAGACGAAGAACCTCCTCTAATTGAATTGAAACGACTTCTAGATGATATGATGTATGCGTTTTTAGATAATGAAAATAAATGTCCTGTTATTATTAGTAAAAATTTATCAGAGAATGAAACAAATAAACTCATTTCGGTCTTGATCAAGCAGCATGAAGCATTTGGATATACTCTAAGTGATATTAAAGGAATATATCCATCTATTGTAACACATAAGATTACCACGCTTGAAGATGTTGTACCCGTAATTGACCCATAGAGAAGGCTTAATCCGAAAATGAAGGAAGTAGTAAGAAAAGAAGTTATATGCTTATTAGATGCCGACATAATATATCATATTTCTGATAGTAAATGGGTTAGCCCAACTCATTGCATACCAATACAAGGGGGTCTTGATGCTGCCATGAATGAGGATGGTGAGCTAGTTCCTATAAGACCTATTATTGGATATCGCATGTGCATTGATTTTAGAAAACTAAACCGTGAGACACAGGAAAATCATAAACCTATACCGTTCATGGTTACATTTTTAGAAATACTTAGCAATAATTCTTATTTTTGTTTTCTTGATGGTTATTCCGGTTATTCTCCAATCGCTATACAACCTGAAGATCAAGAGAAAACAACTTTCACATGTACTTATGGCACATATGCTTATAGATTAATTCCGTTTGGCTTATGTAATGCAGCTGCAACTTTTCAAGAATGTGTTTTAAAAATGTTTGATGATCTTGTTGAGAAGACTATGGAAGTTCTAACAAATGATTTCGTTGTTTGTGGAACAACATTTGATAATTGTCTCTACAATTTAACCAAAGTTTTGCAGAGATGTAGATAATCAAATTTAGTTTTGAATTGGGAGCAATGTTGATTCATGGAAAGAGAAGGTAAAGTTTTTGGACATAAGGTTTCAGAAAAGGGTATAAAAATAGATAAGACTAACATAAATGCTATAAAAAAATCTTCCAATACCTCAGGACATAAAAAACTTAAAAATGTTTCTAGGGCATGCAGGGTTTTACAAGCGTTTTATAAAAGATTTTGCAAAAATAGCTATGCCTCTCGGTAACCTTCTTGAGAAAGAAACTCTGTTATATTTAGATCATGATTGCATTGCGGCTTTTGAAAATCTTAAAAACAAATTAGTTTCAGCACCTATCATGCAATCTCCAAAAGGGGATGAACCTTTCAAAATCATGTGTGATGCTAGTTACTATGCTTTAGGAGCTGTGTTAGGACAGCGGGATGGAAAGAATTTAAATTTTATTCATTATGCTAGTAGAACTCTTAATAAGATACAGAAAATTATGCTACTATAGAAAAGGAATTCCTAGATATAATTTTTGCTTGTGAAAAATTTAGATCTTACATCATTAATTCTAAGGTAATAGTTCATACAGATCACCAAGCTTTGCGTCACCTCCTTGTGAAAAAGGATGCAAATCCCAGGTTGATTAGGTGGGTTTTATTACTACAAGAATATGATTTGCAAATAGTAGATAGGAGGGGTAAGGATAATTCGGTAGCAGATCATCTCTCTAGGATGGAGGGAATAATTACTGACCCCGTACCTATAAATGAGTCATTTTCGAGAGAATATTTAGCAAGTGTTGAAATCGCTGATCCCTGGTTTGCAGATTATGCCAACTGTTGGGGATATACTTTCCAGGTATACCCATAGGACTCACTGACTAGGGTGGCCCACCAACGGGTTAGAGCTTTGCTTCATGGGCGGCCCAGTCATAGAAAGAGGAGGAGCCACTTCCAGCTATGACAAGGCCTAAAAGAGTTACCGACTTAGACTTGTAGTAGTACTTGTAGTCCAAGCTGTATCTAGTTACCGACTCTGTAACGTAGCCGGATAGATCTCTCCTGTAACCCTAGGTCTCGGTGACTATATAAACCGGAACTATGGGAGCCTTTAGGGCACCAGATCATAGATCAACCACAACCTACTCGCACAGGCGAACCTCTCTTGTGATCCATTGTAACATCTGGCTCTCGCCAATATATTACTGGGTTGCTAGCAGGAGTAGGATCCAATCACCGCAGTCGGATCTGAACCTGGATAAACTTGTGCTCACTGTTCCCGGAACATCCGACATCTCACACCCCATCTTCTCAACGTCGTAGGACCCCCTATGGCTTACTTGTCGACAATCCGACGACATTTGGCACCCACCGTGGGGCGGGTGACTTTTGGAGCTTCATTCCAGGCGGAATCTGCACGTGCAGGAATCGGCGAAACAATTGATATGGGTCGTGTGGTCTATGCCAGTGATGTCCCTATCGTTCTTCTCGATGAGACTTGGATTCTGGCTAGCAAGCCCATGACAACCTACACAATCATGTCCATCGGCGAGATCGATATCTACCTCGGTTTTACTAAACCCTCCCAACCCACCCTTGAGGTGATGACCATGGCGGAAGAACAATCTGGATCTGCTCTGTCCACAGAGGCGGAAGAGTTCAATATCCCGAAAAAACCTGAACCCACCCAGCCCGCTCCTGAAGTGGAAGACGTGGTGGAAGAAGAATCCGGATCTGATCTCCTCGTTGAGATCAGATACACGGACGAGGAATATATCCGCTTCAGATCTGGTCCTACCGATGCCGGGGCAGAAAAAACACTCTTGAGGCACATGATAAATAAGATGACGAAGCGCCCCTACATCAATTACGAAGCAATCACCCATATTAAGGAAAGCTTTGAGATGGCAGAGGCGGAAACCAGCTGTGTCGCTACCTTCAAAACATGAACAAGAAGAAGCACCAATTTGTATACCACGTGAGATCTGGATCCTACTCTGTCGATGCTAGAGCCGTAAACGATTCAGTTCTCGACGCAATCGAGGAAAGCGCTGACTTACCCGATTCCCCTCAGGAGTCAATAATGTCGCAGGAACTTCGAGACTTCGAGAAGGATATGGAGGCATATGAAGAAGAATACGCCTCAAAACCATCGCAAGGTGAGCCGAAGACCCCTCCGTGTCCGTACGATAGCATGTATGAAGACTACACCTTGCAAGATGACATGGACACCGGAGATTCATCAGAGGTCTAGAAGCCAACTACTATGGAAAGTACCGACGGAAGTTTATCTCCGGGTACCGGACCGAAACCCGTCTTTGCCACCGGTACACACGTTAAGGCTACTGGGCGGTCAAAGAAGAAGAACAAGAACAATAATCCAACATCGATAGAGCCGGACGTCGAGGAAACCAACAAAGAAAAAGTTGACGAAGAGATCTAGATGGAGAATCAGGACGGAAATACGATTAATACCACACCGATCGATTCTCCTGTGGATGGACACGTTGTCACCAAGGGTGCACGTGAAATTTACGAAGATGCTCTCACGATACCAATCCCAACTGCATTGGATCTCACTCCGGATGCGCTGGAGAAAAGGCTGAGGACCTAGAAAAGCACCGCTTGTTTTTTCTCGAGGAGGCTGCACACATCGTCAAGCTCAAATAACAGTTAGACAGTGATCCTGCCAAATACCAGTCAGATTTCAAGAGACTACCAAACAAGACAAGCGGAGGTCTGGTTCTTGCTAACAGGAACCCGGATATCCATAGCGATCTATTCAATGGTAAATCTGGAGAGAAGATCCGAGTCTACAGCACGCCATTGGAAAACGTTGCAGCGGCTCGGGATATCCTCGCCAAAAATCCGTCTCCAGAGCAGGTCCAAGAATGCGTAGCGTTGTTGGACAAGGATTAAAACAGTAGAAGACGGCCGCGTCATTCAGTGGCAAGCTGGCCTCAAAGTCGGAATTTTTCCACACTGGCGCTAACCAAAGCGCTAATGAAAGACCCAGCAGGGATACAGACCAGTGTTATCGTCCCTAGGGAGAAGAAGATAATTCAAGGAGCGGATCAAACGGTCATCATCACAGGCTCGTACGTGACTAGTCGAGAGTTATTCCGGCTGCGTCAGAAGATGCCATCAGCGCAACGGTGCCTCATCGGGGCCATTGTAGGTAGAACAACCACCACATAGAAGACCCGGAAGTGCGTCGCCAACGAGAACATGATCGTCTAAGAATGCCACCCCCAAGCCATCCGGCTCGTAACGATGGGAGAAGAGATGATCCGGACCGTCCTAAATCTAGTAGGAGGGCCCGAAGAAACCAACCTTGGAGTTAGCATAATGACGCTCCACCACCACCACCACCGCGTAACCCAGCCAGAAAGAGCCCACCAGGGCCACCATCACCTCCAGATAGTGACCATGAAGGATCTCATTGCAGCCATGGAAGCCGAAGAGGCGGAGGCGGCAATGGTGAAAGGAGACGCAGAAATCCGACTCCATTGTGCATAAGCTGCGAGCCTCCAAGACGCATATCTCTCTCGCCAAACGACGCTCGCCACCGCATTGAGTCGAACATAGAGGCGCGACAGTATGTGAAGGGATACAGGTAGGATACACTAGCGCAAATCAAAAATTTCTACCGCGTAAACCAGGATTACTGTTGTCATAGATCACAAGATTACCACTAGACGCGCAGTTGCGGAAGTTGATGAAGCGCGTCGAGGTAGTGTAGACATTTTACATCTCCTCCTTGTCCTTGTCCCACGAGCAGCTCCCCTGGCGCGACTCGTCCAAGTGCTACAGCTGCAGCACCTCTGAGGTATCCACACGTACAGGGTGGAAGCGTCAGACGCCGGACTGCTAGGTCCGCACGTGTAACACAGGCGTGAGGAGTGGCGGCTAGGTGAAAAATAGTCTCCCCTTGGTCAGCTTGCCCCACCCTTTCTTATATAGGCGTCCCTAGTGGGCTTCTACATTAGCAGCCCATTAGTAGCCTAAGCCTGGTCTAATTCGGATCTAATCCTCATTAGGCTTCCAACCCCTTAAGTGTGTGACCCTATAGGTTCATATACGTATAGACATGACACGAATACACTTATTCTGTCAATATTTGGTAGCGGCCTCTAGCAAGACGTTCCAACTCCTAAACGCATACAAAGATCATATTGGACGACCATCACAAGGTTTAGTACATGTCTTTACCTTTGCCTCACGATATTTGGTCTAGCTCCAAGCTGACCTCGCTTTCTCGATACTGTGATTTGGAATCCCTTTACTAGGTTAACTCTTAACCTTATGTAGCACGACCATGCATTTCTGGATCCGATCACTCGAGGGGCCTAGAGATATCTCTCTCAAGTAGAGAGGGGAAAATCCCATCTTGATTGACCATGCCTTGCAGCATGCTTCAGGACAAACCCGAAAGTTACCTTTATAACTACCCAGTTACGGAGTAGCGTCTGATAGCCCCAAAGTAGGTCGATCCACATCACAAGTACATGCGACAATCTCAGGTCCAAGGACAAAATGTACATGATGTGTAGAGAGAGCTACAAGTCTAATTGCCAGTCTCAAGTTGGGTCAGTCCAACCCCATGTTCATAACATGTGTCCATATCATTGGTTTGACATCTCCATGTCTATGACTTGCGAAACATAGTCATCAACCAATCGATGTGCTAGTCTAATATTCACGTGTGTCCTCACATGAACTCCGACTAGGAACAACTATTAGATAACCATACAAGTAAAGAGTTTCACAAACAATTCACATAATTGCCAATCAATACAAGTTGCCTGATATGGATATTCAAGGAAAATTACAATAACTCATGGATATATAATAAATATAATCATCTCTATGATTGCCTCTAGGGCATATTTCCTTCAGTCTCCCACTTACACTAGAGTCAATCTAGATTGTATCTAATACCTATTGCTCTTGCGTGCGCCTCATGCGCAAGCTGCGGGAGTGGCTTTGTAAAGGGATCAACAACATTTGAGTATGTATGTATTTTGCATATCATGACACTACCATCCTCAACGAACTCTCGAATCTGATGGTAATGCATGCGAATATGTTTGTTCTTATGGTGCTGTCTAGGCTCCTTGGCTTGTGCAATAGCACCATTTTTTGTCACAATAAACATCCATGGGATTGGACGCGCCCTGAACCACACCAAGAGCGATCAGGAAATTCCTAATCCAAACAGCTTCCTTTGCAGCCTCCGAGGCGGCAATATATTCAGCTTCTGTTGAAGAGGAGGCCACCGTATATTGCTTGGAATTTTTCCAACTCACAGCACCACCATTCATGACAAACACATAACCAGATTGCGATCTGGAGTCATCTGAGTTGTTAAGGTAACTCACATCTGTGTAACCCCTTACAATGAGTTCATCCTCACCTCCATAAACTAGGAACACATCCTTAGTCCTTTTCAAGTACTTAAGAATGTTCTTTACCGCTGTCTAGTGACCTTCACCTGGATCAGCCTGGTATCTGCTCGTAACATATAGAGCATAGGAAACATCTGGGCGAGTATATATCATTGCATACATGATGGATCCAATAGCCAAAGCATATGGAACCCTACTCATGTGCTCACGCTCATCAGTAGTCGATGGACACTGAGTCTTGCTGAGTTTAATGCCGTGAGACATGGGCAAGAACCCCTTCTTAGCCTCTTCCATGCTGAACCATTTCAACACTTTGTCAATGTATGTACTATGGCTTAATCGAATTAGCCTTCTTGATCTATCTCTATAGATCTTGATGCCCAGAATATATGCCGCTTCTCCTAAGTCCTTGATTGAAAAACTATTTTTCAATGAGGTCTTAACAAACTCGAGCATAGGAACACTACTAGGAAATCCTTCATCAGTGGCGCATCCATATTGGTCTGCTGTGGCGCATGGCAGGGACGCCACTGTTACGTCGCCACTGATGAATATTTCCATGACAGTAGTCTCGTCATCGGCGAAGGACATCATAGTAACTCCTGAGTTTTGATATTCGCTATTCATGTCCTTTTCCTCGGTGTAGAATCTGTAACCGTTGATGTCGTATGACTGATAGGTCTTTGCGTTATGCGCTGGGCCCTGTGACAAGGAGAATATGAGTTGTTGATCTTCCGTAGAAGGCGTCTGCGGGGGATTGTCCAGCAGCCTTTTCTTGAAGGTGGAGTTATATTCTCTTGTTACGTCTCCTTTTTTCCTCGGGCGGGCCCGGTCCACATACTCCTGCTCGATCAAGCTTTTGTGCTCTTCGACCCAAGGGCTGACCAATTCAATGTGTTGTAGTGTGACTCCGTGTGCCCTGGAAAAGTCGGCGCATCGATTAGCAATGCCGACATGCAGTGAGCGGTGGCCCTCGCGGTGACCATACCCAGCGAGCCTGCCGAGGTGCTTCTTGGTGGGTATTCCAACATCCTCGTTCTCGATGGTTAGATAGTTCTGGCAGAAAGAGATGCACTCGTAGATCAGAAAGCCCTTGGCTATGCTTCCATCTGGACGGGACCTGTTGCGAACGCACCCTTTGATTACACCGTCCAGCCTTTCAAACGGCATCATGTTATGCAGGAATGTCGGCCCGAGCTGGATGATGTCATCCACGACATGGACAAGTAGATGCACCATGATGTCAAATAATGCGGGCGGAAAGTAAATCCCGAGCTCGCATAGTATCACCACGATCTCTTCCTGTAGCCTGTCGAGCTGCTTCATGCTGATCGACTTCCAAGAGATGACGTCAAGTTGCACAAGCCAAACAACGTCTCACGGACATGCTCGTCTATTATCCCTCGTATGGCAACTGGAAGTATCTGTGTCATCATCATGTGACAGTCGTGGGACTTCATACCGCTAAACCTCTTCTTCTCTACGTCGAGATACCTGCTTATCTTGCCCGAGTAACCATGAGGAACTTTGACTCCTAGGAGGCACCTAAAAAACTGCTCGATCTCCTCCTGACACAGAGTGAAGCAGGCAGCGCGAAGCACAACCACCTCATTCTTCTTAACCCTTTTGCGGTGACCCTGAGTCCCTTCCGTTTGATCGTCATCATCATCACTATCAGGGTACTGAAGCTCCTTCTTGATGCCAAGCAATTTCAGGTCATTTCTTGCTTTCGGCCCATCCTTTGTCCTCTCCGGCATGTTGAGGAGAGTGCCAAGCAGACTCTCGGTTACGTTCTTCGTGATGTGCGGCTATGGGGCGTGTGGAGGACCTTCCAGTACGACAGGTCCTAGAAAACAGACCTCGCTTTCCATACAACCAGAAGCGGCTTTGTCCTTGGTCGCTTCTTCCCTGGCGCTGGGCACTCATCCCAATTATTAAGAAGCTCCTTGATTTCTTCGCCGCTCCTCGTACGCGGGGCTCTTTCGAGCTCGTATTTACCATTGAACAGGTCACCGCATTTTCTCCACGGGTGGTCCATGCGAAGCCACTTTCGAGTCCCTTGGAACACGGTTTTCGAAGACCCGGGATCCTTGGGTAGCTGGAGATGCGGGGTCTTATCCATGCACTTGACACATGCATTGTGTCCGTGGTTCACCTGGGCCGATACATATGCGTATCCAGGATAGTCCTGCACCGTCGTGAGCAACGCGACTCTCAGAGGGAAATATTCTTTAGTGTAGGCGTCCCACGTATGGGCCGGCGTCTCCCACAACGTGGCTAACTCCTCTTTCAACAGCCCGAGATAAAGATGCATATCGACACCTGGCTGCTTCGGCCCCTGAATAAAAATGCTCATGTGTACGTACCTTTGCTTTGTGCAGAGCCACGGGGGGATGTTGTACGACCATACAAACACAGGCCAGGTGCTATGCATGCTACTCTGGTTGCCAAAAGGATTGAGTCCATCGATTCTCATACCCAGCCTGACGTTCCTTGCATCGCCCCCGAACTCTTCGAACTCGATGTCCAATGCATTCCACTGGCTAGCGTCTGAAGGGTGTGTTAGGATCTTGCCCTTCTGTTGCCTGCCAAAACCCACCGGCGAGCAGCGACGGGCAACACGGAGAGCCGGGAGGCTCCCAGAACTGCTGGTGGGCCCTGGTCCCTCGGGCAACGGCCCGCAAAACTCCGGCACACGTCCTGGCTGGTGCAAGGGCGTGCCACCTGACCTATACCTGGTCAGGAAGGTGATGGATTGCTTCGATTGGTTTCCTGCATGGCAAACAAACATACGTAAAATTCAAGCCGCGACCGGCTCCCAGGTTTCCCTGTGAATCGGCTCCTGGAGCCGATTATCCCATGGTTCTGCATTAGATCTATGATAACATGGGGTTTTGCTTCATCAATACAAGTTAAATCGATCTACGACAGTTTAACGTTTTCACCACGTAATTGGAACATCCTACACGTAATTGAGCCTGGTAAATACAAAAGATGATAGAAAACTAACCCTAGAGAAGGCCTAACAACCGACATAAAGTCAATTCCCGGAACAACTCCTCTCGAATTAGCAAACCATATCCTCACGTACTACTGGATCGTTCAACCCGTTTGCAAGGCCTGACTACGTGGATATCAAACTAAACCTTGGAAAACAAGGCAAAACTATAACGGATCGAATCGACTGAATAAAGATCAAGCAAGATGCTACCCTTACACCCGGGAAAAGGTGCAAAGGCAGCGAGATAACTAGAGGCAGCATCACTAAACAATCATAGCAAAAAGTACCGATGCTAGCCTAAACAAATCTATGATAATAGTATTACTCGCCATCAACAAGGCTTCAGTACGAGTAACACCAAATAACGCATAAGCAGATACTGCCTAGATCGCAATATGCGATCTAGGCAGCATGACACTTACCCGAGAAAAACCCTAGAAACAAGGGGTGGCGATGCGCCGAGATTGTGTTTGTTGTGAACGTGATCGTCCTCCTTTTCTCAATAACCTTAGGTACATATTTATAGTCCGGAGACTTTCTATCTTTGGAATAACCCTAACAACTCTATCTCTTACTTAAACCAAAACGGAACCTACTACAATATAAGATACACGGGCAATTTAGCCCAAATCCACGCACAAGGCCGATTCAACAACACGTTGCATATATGTATCTTCCAAGCCCATCTTGATTACGGCCCATCTCCTCCTTTGGCCAAAATATGGCGATAACACATGCCCCCCTGGTTTTGGCAATAATAATTCCAAAACCACTCTGCTGATGTTTTTTCTTCCCCCCTTTTTTTTATATCGGGTTACGCGTTGCAGAGAAGAATCGTCACGCCACCCCCTCATCATGATGCCCTGTCTTCTCAAATCCTCCGCAGTGCATGATTTGACCGTTTTGGCACCACATTATGGAAACTGCTATGGCATTGAACCGTCTCCCACTATTCCCCTTATTTAAATTCATCTGAGCAGTTTGCAGCCCCCATCTTCCTCCATTAGCCAAAAAACCCTCTTCCTCCGCCGAAAAAACCCTCTTCTTCCGCCATGGCCTCCTCTTCTTCCTCCAAATCATCCGCCCTTTCCTCCCAATCTTCCAACACGATGAGCAACCGAGAGCCGACCCCGGAGCACCCGCCAATGGCGGCGTACGAGGCTCTCGCCCCACAATGGTGGGACGAGAGGGACTGGGACTTCGCCGCCTGGTCGGAGGACGACGAGTCCCTGACCGACGGCGAGGAGGGCCTCCAGTTCCTTATCGACGGGGAACTAGAGATGGAGAGCTCCGACGACGCCTGGTCCTGGGATGGCGTCGAATCCTCCGACGAGGAGGAGGAAGCGGAGGAGGACACCTCCTCCGATGAATACCCGCCGGTGAAGCGCTTCCACGCCGGGTCCAGCGAGGACACCGAAGACGACGACGAGGACGAGGAGGCCCCCGCTGACATCCTCAGCAGCAGCGACGAAGACGACGCCGGCAGCAGCGCTGATGACAGCGAGTACGACGACGGCGAAGACAGCGGCGACGACACCGGCCTCTAGATTAGGAACTAGTAGTAGTAGTACTAGCAGTAGATTTCCTTTTGTAAGCAATCGGCTCCATTGTAAACAATCGTCTTTTGAATCAACAAAGATTGCTTTTCCAATTCTCTTTTGCCGATAGTCAAAATAGGTCAACGCTCCAGAAGCCGATAGCAATGTATCGGCTTTCACCATACTATGCTCATATGGTCAACCAAGTCAAAGCCCAACGAGCCGATGGTAACACATCGACTTCCCCCACAAATGTTGACAAGGTCAAATTTGGTCGCATATTTAGATAAATCTGAGCGGCCACTCTCCAACTTCAAACGGTAGCCTGCGACCCTCTTCAAAAAGGCTAAACCAGATCTCCAATTTCCTCACCGCATAGATCAAGCTTACAGCGACAAGAACCCTTGATCCCCAATCGCATAGATCCATCTCCGCCGGCAAACTAGATGGCAGAATCGTCCAACACCAGCACAGCGGTCTCTGGTCTGAAGGTACGCCTGCTCCTCGCAGTCTGAACACGGTGCTAGAATTAATAGCAAACACCTGAATTAATGCTTTATTCCACCGTTAAATTTTCTAGGTTTCAGACATCCTGCTGCCGCATCCTTCTCTCCCAAATTCTCTCTGTCTTGGCCCCCGTACAGAATCTAGTCCTGCCCATCTGATCTCTTGCGAGGCAAACAGAATCCCCTTCGTAAGCCAAAACCTAGATTTGAATTCTTGGGCCGACTGCCTGCGAGCCTGGCCTAATCCTCCTGAACATTGGGTCTCTTGGTTCAGCAGGGTAGCCAAAACTTACCAATCTCAATGGGAAACCACGGGAATAGCTGACGCCTTGCATTTGTCATTGTCTCCCCTGGAGAAACATGAAAATCTTCTAAAAACCATCGGCTATTTCTGGTCCGATGCTCTGAACTGCTTCATGTTTGGTCATGGCCCCATGACACCAACTCTGTTAGACGTGGTGATGATTACTGGTCTGGACGTTACATCACCCAGCCCCTCTGCTTTTAAGCTGACAAAGGTCCCCTACAAGCTGTCTTCCAAAACAGACTGCACGAACTGGGGTGCCTATCTTCAAAAACACATGAAAACTAAAGGCCCTGTCACAGAGAAAGAACACACGGCTTTCCTCAACTTCTGGCTGGAACATTTCATATTCTGTGGCCCTTCCCTGGCTCCAACCAAGAATTATCTCTCCTTGGCCTACGAGCTTGCCAAAGGCACTTAACTTGGCATCGGCAAACTGTTCCTTGGAGAAGTCTATCGATATCTCCAGTTGATGTCTGTCAAATTATTCTCCGGCCTAGCAGTCAAAACAGGAGGTCCTTGGTGGTTCATTCAGCTATGGTCTCAGCTGTATTTCCAAAACCATGTCCCAAACTTCCCCCTTTTGGCGAGTTGCACCTTTCCAGATGTCAAAGGGAAGCAGATCCGATGCACCAGCTACGGCCAAGCTCTGTATAGACTGCCAGGTAGTAAACTGATCCCTCAGGAAGCATCCAAGTGGTTCAGCATTTTCTTCCAAGGCCTGGACAATCCTATCTTCTTTCCTTACACGGAAGAATCGGAACATTTTGAAAATCCAATCTCCTTCAGGCTAGACAACTTTGCCGATGACACCAGCACTCGGCAGCTATTTTCCACTGTGATCCGTCCCTGATTTCTTCCAGTTGGCATGAGCACATCCAATAGAATAATCAAGCCTGGATATGAATTCTACCAGCCAGTCGTAGTGGCTCGGAAATTTGGCCTTGGACAAGTACCTCCCCATTTCTTTCTCCACCATCTTACAGAGAGCAGAGCTGACCTGCCCGATCCTCTCACTAGTCAAAGGTGTTATTCCTTCTTCGATGCTCTGATCATCCCAATTCCTAACAACCTCACCTTCGCTTCATCAACCGATGGTTTCGAGAACTGGTGGTCGATGTGGAAGACTCATGCCTTCAGGCGAGCTCTGGGACCGTTGCTGGAGCAGCTCGATGCTGAATATGATATCCCCGCAGAACAGGTACCACTACTTGTAAATTTTCTTGATGCAACTCACAAATGATTCTTCTAATATCCCGCTCCGTCTCCTTGCAGCGACAAGATGGTCCTGAACCTACACACGATGATGGCTCCCCCTTCGAATTCTTCCCACCAGCTCCTGTGGTCCTTTTCTGCAAAAATTCGCCACCTTTTAAAAAGGTCGTGATGCAGAACCAGCCGATATCACCACAATCGGCTTCCAAGATCCAAGCCACTTCTGGGTCCGCCGCCTCTCGAGTTCCAACTAAAACAAGAACGGTGGTGAGGAAGGTAGCTGCCAGGAAGACTTTGAGGCGCCGGAGCCCTTCTCCAGAAAGTTCGCGTGTACGCTGATCCATGCCTTGGTTGATCTCTTTCATCCTTGCAAACATGCTTGTGTTTACTAGTTCTCCTTTTCTTACAGGGTTCCATCGAAGACACCTCCAGCAGGGACGCACAATCCAATCGAGGAGAATCGGGCCCAACAGACTCTGAAAGGACCACCACGCCGAGCCAGCCAGATTTGCCACAATCGGCTCCCAGGAAAAGGCCAGTTCCTGAACCTGCTGCCCCCCGAGCATCAGTCGAGGCGGGGCCAGTCGTGAGCCCCAAAAGGGCTCGCAAGGGACTGCAAACTTCTTCGTCGAGCCAGGAGGTTTTGCAACATCACCCTCCATGCTCTTACCAATCGTTTTTTATCTGCCGATTCATCACTATTTACATCGGCAAGCACCTTCCATGCAGGCGACTGACACTCCTAGTGGGAAAGCCGGGGCAGCGCCGATGTCTCTCGCAAGGCTGGATCTAGTAATCCCTGACGGTGTAGATGAAACGGTTACCACTTTAGTCGAGCCCCCAGCAACAACGCCCAAGCCGATCGTCTCGTCATCTGCTATCCCCTCGATCTCAGGAGAGGTACGCTAGCTTCTTTCGGCTCATCCTTCCGTGTTGGACGCATACTGACGCCATTTCGGCCTGCCAGGGTTGTGATATCTCAGGCCTGCTGACGTTCGACCCTGAATCCATCGAACCAACTCTCCCTGTTGCCAACGATGAACCACGAGCAAGGGCTGTTCTACCTCAATTCCAGCGTCTCAAAGCCTTGCTGTCCTCCCCGATCGAGAAGTTGATCGAGGGTTCTGAAGAGGTGAAGAGTGTTCTTGCTGAAATCAAGGACCAACTCCCAGTAGCACTGCAGGTGAAGCTTTGGCCAGTTGTAACTCTGTCTTTCTACGGGTCAAGGGTGAAGTTGGCTCGCGAGAGGATTAATCTGCGCCGCGCCCAACTCCCACTGAAGGCCAACATTGCAGACAAATGTCAGCAGCTCAACGATAAAAAGGCGTCTCTGGATGCCAAAACTGACACCTCTGTCAGCACCGCCGAGCTTGCATCCTTGAAAAAGGAACTAGGAGATCTTGAAGAGAAGGTCCGGGCGACTAAACAGCTTATCCGTGACAAAGAAGCATTCATCGCCCGCTCCCAAGACGAAGCGGAAGGCCTCAAAGCTCAACTGAAGACTGATCTGGCGGAAATACGTGCCCTGAACAAGCAGCTAGTGATGGGCAAGGACGAAGATGACGAAGCCGAGATCGCTGAGGTGGATCGTGTCCGCGCTGACGCCCTCCACGCCTTCGAGGCATTCCTTCAGTAGCTTCTTCACGTAAACTGACACCTGCTCGTAGCAGTTTGAACCTCTAGAGTCGATGGCTGTGCATCGGCTATATATATATATATTTTTTTTTATATTGGCCGATTTCATGTATCGGCCCCCATATTTCACTGTCCATCATCCCACATGCTTGGGAAATATTTCTTGAGATGCTGACCGTTGATAGCCACTGGGAATTTCACGCCATCTAGCTCCTCAAGCATGTACGCGTTCCCCCTTAAAACTTGATCGACCCTGTATGGCCCGTGCCAATTTGGAGACCATTTACCATATGCTGCATCCTTAGTCCCCAATGGCAATACAGCTTCCCATACCAGATCGCCAACGTGGAACTCCTTCGGTCTCACCTTCTTATTATATGCACGAGCTACCTTGGCCTTGTTCTCTTTGATTTTCTCAAGCGACCACAGCCTAAGCTTAGTCACATCCTCAACACTGTCACTCATCAGGGCCGCATATTCTTCAGTTGTTAGATCGTTCTGAAAAGTGACACGTCTCGGCCCAGCCGTAATCTCCCAGGGCAATACGGCTTCTTGTCCATAGACTAGATGGTATGGCGAGGTTTTTATCGCTCCATGACATGACATGCGATAGGCCCATAAAGCCTCTGACAAAACCTCGTGCCAACGCCTAGGGTGCTCATCGATTTTCCTCTTGATCAACTTGATAAGGCTCTGGTTGGACGCTTCAGCTTGCCCATTTTCTTGAGCATAGTATGGAGATGATCGGATCAGCTTAATTCCCGTGTCCTCGCAGAACTCTCTAAACTCGTGAGAAGTGAAGACCGAACCTCCATCGGTCGTGATAGTTTGGGGAATCCCGAATCTATGAATGACATGTTCTTTCACAAAATCGATAACATCCTTCGAGGTCACTGACTTCATAGGGACGGCTTCCACCCATTTAGTGAAATAATCCGTAATGGCCAAAATCCACATGTGGCCTTTGCTTGATGGAGGGTTGATCTTGCCAATCATATCCATGCCCCAACCTCGGAATGGCCAAGGTTTGATGATGGGGTTCATTGCTGACGCGGGTACCGTCTGAATTTTTCCAAATTTCTGACATGCTTGACACCCTTTGTAGTACTTAAAGCAGTCCTCAAGCATGGTGGGCCAATAAAACCCTGATCGCCTGATCAACCATTTCATCTTGTGAGCCGATTGGTGAGTTCCACAGGCGCCTTCGTGTACCTCGTGTAGGAGCCGATTGGCCTCGGTTGGCCCCAGACATTTGAGCAGTAATCCTTCCAGAGTCCTGTAGAACATGTCGTCCCCGATAAGCACATACTTCATGGCCTTGTACCTTATCCGTTTAGGTGCCCCCCGAGCCGAATCTTTCAAATAATTGAAGATATCGACTCTCTAGTCGTCCGCCTCCAGGAACTGTACTTGAACATCAGTTCCCTCTGCTACGTCCTTGTAGCCTGAAGCCATTTGTGTGAGATCATTCGCCTCTGTATTCTGCGATCGCGGGATCCAGTTAAAGTTTATGTACCGGAACTGTGCCATGAGCTCACGGCATTGCAACCATAATGGGAAGAGCGACTCGCTCTCACACTTGTATTCCTCCGTGAGTTGGGAAATGACCAATTTGGAGTCTCCAAAAATTTCCACTGCCTCTGCTCCAGCTTCGATGAGCAACTCCATTCCCTTGCGTATCGCCTCATACTCGGCGACGTTGTTGGTGCGAGGGGTAGCTAGCCTGATGGAGAAGGAATATGTTGCCCCCCGGGGCGACACGAGTAGAATGCCAATGCCGCAACCATCATCACAAACCGATCCATCGAAAAACATAGCCCACGCTCGTATAGACAGCGCTGCTATATCAGTGTTGGTCCTTTCAGCAATAAGGTCGGCCAATGCCTGACCCTTAACCGCTTTCGCGGGTTGATACCGGATGTCAAATTCCGATAATGCAAACATCCATTTGCCGAGTCGGCCTTTCAACATAGGAGCCGACAGCATGTGCTTTATGACATCTGATTTGCATATAATGATAATCTCAGGATACCTTGTCTCTGCATCCAGCATCCTTCTGCTGATGTAAAACACAACTCGCTCCAGACCATCATAAACCTGCACCACCACCGAGGCGATGGACATGTCAGCTACTGACAAGTAAATGTAGAACGTCCTATCCGGCTGGGGCGGAACCAATACTGGCGGCTTCGTTAGATATTCTTTGATCTCGTCGAAGGCTCGTTGTTGTTCTGTCCCCCAGCGGAACTCTTCATCAGATTTAATTTTCACCAGTCCCATGAACGGCTCTATTCTTCCTGACAGATTGGAGATGAATCTTCTGACGAAGTTGATCTTGCCGATGAGAGACTGCAGTTCTTTCTTCGTGGTAGGTGGCTTCATTGTTCGCACTGCCTCCTGACTTTTCAGGCCGATCTCAATTCCGCGTTCATGGACCAAGAAACCCAAGAACTGACCGGCCGTCACCCCGAAGGCACACTTCTTTGGATTCATTCGTAGCCCGAATTTCCTTGTTCGGTCCAGGACGCGTCGCAGATCGTCCAAGTGTCCTTGTACTGAAGCAGACTTGACCACCACGTCATCGATATAAATTTCCACCAGCTTGCCGATCAGATCATGGAAAATGTAATTCATGGCTCTTTGGTATGTGGTGCCGGCATTCTTCAGTCCAAACGTCATGACTACATATTCAAACAACCCCACCGAACCTGGGACTCTGAATGCAGTCTTGTGTATATCTTCCGGAGCCATAAAAATTTGGTTGTAACCGGCATTGCCATCCATGAAGCTCAAAACCTTATGACCAGCAGCTGCGTTGATTAATGTCTCTGCTACCGGCATCGGATACTCATCCTTTGGAGTGGCTCTATTGAGATCCCGAAAATCTATGGCAACACGCCAGCGGCCATCCTTTTTCTCTACAGGTACGATACTAGAAATCCACTCAGCATACCTGCATGGCCTGATTAACTTAGCTGTCAACATTTTCTCGATCTCTTTCTTGACTTCTTTCAAAATTCGGCCTTCATCTGTCGTGCTCGCTGCTGGAATGGCTGAAACCCTTTTTTAAGCGGGAGTCGATGCTCAATGATGCTCCTGTCTAACCCGGGCATCTCTGTGTAGTCCCTAGCGAATCAGTCTGGATATTCTTTCAACAAAGCTATCATCGGACCCCGTAGATTCGGATCTAACTTCTTGCTGATAAATGTTGGTCGTGGCTTATCCCCAGGACCGATGTCAATCTCCTCTAGCTCATCAGCGGATGTAAACCCATACCCTAGCTTTCCGTCACCTGCTAAATCGATGCTAAACACGGGGCAAACAGTTGGTGAGGATAACAAAGATAATTTGGGCCGATTGCCGGAATCGGCCCCCTTTTTGATTGCATTAGTCAAGGAAGGTTTACAACTTATCTGTGCTCTACAATGGCAGGGAATCTCCCTACTACGACTGCATGACCTGTTTGTCGTAAGCTTACTGCTTTTTATTTTTTGTGGCCGATCGCAGGGATCGGCCATACCACGTACGATCGTGGACTTTGCTACTCTGTCAGGCCAGTGGATAAGACCAGCCTCACCCCGTTTTTTGTAGCTTCAATGCGCTCACAGCCGTCTAGACTGACTCCAGAGATCGGCTCTTGGTCTCCTGCCTCCCAGATGTTCATGCCAGCTATGGAGATCTCGATCGAATCATCTGCATGAATGACCTCCACTTCGTCTCCATCCCACTGTATCAGGCACTGGTGCATCATGGATGGAATGCAGCAGTTGGCGTGAATCCAATCCCTCCCCAGCAAGACAGCGTAGGTGCTTTTGCTGTCAACGATGAAGAACGACGTAGGGATGGTTTTTTTGCCCACGGTCAGGTCCACATTCAGAACACCTTGCGTCTCTGAAGTTTGGCCGTTGAAGTCGCTTAACGTTACGTTGGTTTTGATCAGATCTGCAGTGGAGCGTCCCAAACGCCGTAGCATGGAGTATGGCATTATATTGACTGCCGCTCCAGTGTCAACCAACATCTTGCGGACAGGCTGTCCATTGATATAACCTCGCAGGTACAGGGCTTTCAGATGTTTGTAGCCCTTCTCTTGTGGCTTTTCAAAGATAACCGTCCGTGGGCCGCAGTCAAACTGTGCCACTGGTAGTTCTTTGGTTCTTGGAGAGCAAAATTCTGACGGAAGTGTGAACACCATGTTTGTGCCAGCCGATATCTTCGCATCGGCTTTTACTGGTTTGGGGCGCCACTCTTTTCTTTTCGGACGAGCCTCCGTTTCCAAGGTTTGCCGAACTTTCACGGCCAGATCGGGCCGTGCCTTCCTTAAAGCGTGGAGGTACTGCGCTTCGGCTTCCTCCAAGTTACGCAGCCGCTGAACTCGACGCTTTTGGGTGTGCCTGAGTCCATCGGGGCACCACCTTGGCCGGTGATATCTGTCTTCTTCTTTTCCACCCATTGGCTCCTAGAGGTCTTTTGCTCGAGGAGGGAGAGGCCCTAGGCGCTTGAACACTGAGAGTGGACCTGTGTCATCCTTCTGCTGTCCACATTTTGGGCAGTTGTCGATTGTAGGCAATCGGCTCATTCCGGCATCCCAGCAATACTTGAAGAAGGGACAATCCCAATGTTTGTCCATGACTTCCTTTTCCTTTGACTTTCCCCTAGCAAGGTGCTCATATCTTTCATCATCCCTATCGCGCCGGTGACGTCGGTCATACTGACGCTCATACTTGTTAAGGAGATGCGTGGAGTGTGGCTTCTGATACCGCACGCTTCTCACTTGCTCCTCGGTTAAATACCGCCTGTCGTCATAACGGGGCCGGTCGCGTGGACCAGCCTCCTCTCTTTCCTTGCCCCGAGAGCGACCGTCTTCCTCCTTATATGTGCCATGGTGGTACACAGGTCCTGCCATATTAACATCGAACGAGAAATCCAACTGACGCCTCGTGGAGTGGCTGTGTTCTACCATGTTGACGCCGGGAAATGGGTTTGTGTCTACTTTCATGGCGAATTGCCCAAGGATCAGACGGCCCTGTTCTATCGCCGTTTGGATCTGGCGACGTAGCTCTTTGCAGTCATTGGTGGTGTGGGTGAACGAGTGATGCCACTTGCAGTATGGTCTCCCGTTCATCTCTTGAGCCGTAGGGATTTTGTGGCCTTCGGGTAACTTCAGCTGCTTTTCTTTCAGCAGTAAATCGAATATCTGCTCAGCTTTGCTCACATCGAAGTCGAACCCTTTTGCAGGCCCTTGCTGCTTCACCCATTTGCGGGACACAGGATCTGCCCCCCGAGCCCATTCAGCCATGGCCACCTCCTGGTCTTGTGCGGGATCCTCTTCTTCTGTATCGACCAGGCCTATCGGACGTTTGAACTTGTCTTGGTACAACTCAGGGTGGCGCTGTTCATACATTGTCAGTTTCTGGGCCATGTGCGCCAATGAATTGTACTCTACTTGGAAAGCCAGATCCTTGATAGGTGTTGAGAGGCCCAACACTGCCAGCTCGACTGCTTCTTTCTCAGTTAAACGAGCCGAATAACATCGGTTCTTGACAGTCCTGAAACGCTGAATGTACTCAGCTACCGTTTCTCCCCGCTTTTGCCGTACCTGCGCCAGATCTGCAATGCCAGCCTCGGTAGCTTCTGAATGATACTGAATGTGGAACTGCTCTTCCAGCTGCTTCCAAGTCTGGATCGAATCCGGTGGCAATGAAGTGTACCACCCAAAAGCTGGTCCTGTCAAAGATTGCGCAAAGAACCTTACGCGCAACTGATCCGATGCTGAAATCATGCCTAACTGTGCCAGGTATCGGCTCACATGCTCGATCGAGCTCGACCCTTCTGATCCGCTAAACCTTGAGAACTCAGGGAGCTGATACTTGGGTGGCAGCGGAATCAGATCAAACTCATTGGGGTACGGCTTGGAATAGCCGATTGTCCTTCTCTTCGGCACGAAGCCGAACTGGTCTCTCAAGATGGTACGGATTTGCTCCACCGTTTGAGCTGCAGGGGCTAAATTCTCAGAACTCGTTCCGGTGGCGTACTTGGCTAGCCATGCCTGTTTATCAGCGTCCATCCTAGACATCCCTGCTCCGGAAATACCTGCCCCCGAAGCCCCTGCTCCAGAAACTCCTGTCCCAGAAATCCCTGCAGTTGCCACCTGGTTCGTGCGCGTCAGGTTATTGCAGTCCGGCACGTAGGTGCACACATATCCATGTGGGATTTCTTTAGGTGGTTCAAACAGGAATTGGCAATCGCCAGGGTCACCTCCAACCTTGTAGACGACGTACGCCGGTGCCCCTGGTGGCTCCGGAGCTGCAAGCGTGAATGGCAGCTGTGGCCTGGTCTGGAGCGGTCTTTCTCCCTGGTGAGTCCCTAGAGTAGGCCCCGACGGAGAGTACTGATGTTTCATGATCTCCTGAACTACGCGAACCGCGACGCGCTCGAAAGCATTCACTAGGCTCTCAGAATGGCGGTGAAGAGAATGAGCCACCATGTAATTGACTTCCTGTCGCAGAGCTCTGGTGCGCTCCTCTGAAGGAACAGACAGATCCACCTCGTCAAGAGCACCTTCGGGTGAGAACCCTTTCCACCTGATGCCATGCTTACGGGTCCTCTCAAAAGAGCCGATGAGATCGGCTTCGAAGAGAGCTTTGATATCATCATACTTCGCCTTGTGCTCCTCAGGCAGATCGTCGTACGTGACCGGTCTGTTCTCCATCGCAGCGTCGGATGTTGATGTAGACGTTGTTGAATGTCCCACCGGGCGTGCCAGAATGTGTTGCCTGCCAAAACCCACCGGCGAGCAGCGACGGGCAACACGGAGAGCCGGGAGGCTCCCAGAACTGCTGGTGGGCCCTGGTCCCTCGGGCAACGGCCCGCAAAACTCCGGCACACGTCCTGGCTTGTGCAAGGGCGTGCCACCTGACCTATACCTGGTCAGGAAGGTGATGGATTGCTTCGATTGGTTTCCTGCATGGCAAACAAACATACGTAAAATTCAAGCCGCGACCGGCTCCCAGGTTTCCCTGTGAATCGGCTCCTGGAGCCGATTATCCCATGGTTCTGCATTAGATCTATGATAACATGGGGTTTTGCTTCATCAATACAAGTTAAATCGATCTACGACAGTTTAACGTTTTCACCACGTAATTGGAACATCCTACACGTAATTGAGCCTGGTAAATACAAAAGATGATAGAAAACTAACCCTAGAGAAGGCCTAACAACCGACGTAAAGTCAATTCCCGGAACAACTCCTCTCGAATTAGCAAACCATATCCTCACGTACTACTGGATCGTTCAACCCGTTTGCAAGGCCTGACTACGTGGATATCAAACTAAACCTTGGAAAACAAGGCAAAACTATAACGGATCGAATCGACTGAATAAAGATCAAGCAAGATGCTACCCTTACACCCGGGAAAAGGTGCAAAGGCAGCGAGATAACTAGAGGCAGCATCACTAAACAATCATAGCAAAAAGTACCGATGCTAGCCTAAACAAATCTATGATAATAGTATTACTCGCCATCAACAAGGCTTCAGTACGAGTAACACCAAATAACGCATAAGCAGATACTGCCTAGATCGCAAGATGCGATCTAGGCAGCATGACACTTATCCGAGAAAAACCCTAGAAACAAGGGGTGGCGATGCACCGAGATTGTGTTTGTTGTGAACGTGATCGTCCTCCTTTTCTCAATAACCTTAGGTACATATTTATAGTCCGGAGACTTTCTATCTTTGGAATAACCCTAACAACTCTATCTCTTACTTAAACCGAAACGGAACCTACTACAATATAAGATACACGGGCAATTTAGCCCAAATCCACGCACAAGGCCGATTCAACAACACGTTGCATATATGTATCTTCCAAGCCCATCTTGATTACGGCCCATCTCCTCCTTTGGCCAAAATATGGCGATAACACCTTCTCTGGATCATCTTCGGGTTTCTCCCTTTCCACGTGCCATTGCATTAGCTTTGCTTCCTTAGGATCTACGAAATATCTCTGTAGACGGGGAGTGATAGGAAAGTACCATACCACTTTTCGAGGAACTTTCTTGTTCCCTCTCTTGTACCGTCCATGGCCGCACACCGGACATGTGGTTCTCTCCGCGTACTCGTTACGATAAAGTGCGCAATCATTGATACATGCGTGGTATTTAACGTGCGGTAGGTCGAGAGGGCACACGATTTTCTTGGCCTCCTCTATGCTTGTTGGCAATGTGTTCCTGTTAGGAAGACGATCGTGCCAGAATTCCATGTTAGCATTGAAGCTCACGTCTGTTCCGCCTTCATCTCAAGAGCCTTGAGCATTACACTCAGGCGTGTATCCTCGGGCCGACACCCAGGATATAATGGAGTCATCCCATCTAACTCCATTTGCGCCAGCTTGGCTTTCTCTCTGGCTGCAGCTTTGGCGTTGCTCGTCTCCTTGAGAAGCAGTTCCTGAACATGAGGATCCCTTAACACCGAAGTTAGCAGCGTCTGGGTGTTCGCTTCTTCTCCTTCTTCATGATGGTCATGCCCGTCGACATCTCCTTCTTCGTCATGATGATCATGCCCGTTGCCGGTATATTCTTCGTCATCATTACCATGCCTGTCGGGAGACTCTTCGTCTTCTCGCTCGCCCAAGTCTTCATGATGACCAACACCATTTACTGCCAGCTCCTCATCGAAGTCGTCACGCATGAAACTGCGCCTGAGCAGGTGATCCTCCAATTGTCCAGAATCAGGGTCGATCCAGCGCTGGAGTTTGCATGCTCGACATGGACATCTTATCTGGGTCTTGTTGTTCCGAATCATGTCCGCCTTGGCGTCTTTCTTATACCTAGTAACTCGACCTTCGCTCATGCTGACGACCATGGTAGCCTGCGCGGTATGCACATATAGAGCAAAAAGACAGAGAGTAGGTTAATTAGAAATATACACACACAAAACACACATGCATGGTCGTCGCCAGAAAAATTCGGCATGACCTTTCCTAAAAGTAGGAAATATGGGTTGTGCAAAAATTTGCCGAAATGGAAATGAATCAACATTTCGGCAAACATCCATGCACCACACCGGGACAGAGACAAGCAAAAACAAGAATCTTCTTCCCATGCAAGCATTCATGCACCACACAAGCTTCATGCACAAACATCATCTTCGCGCCATGCATGCATCACATATACACACCGCCCACGCGACAAGCTTTACACCTACAAAACATGCATATTCATGGCCAATTACTCACCGGGTAGATAGAATACCGAGTCGAGAGCGCGATGTGAGAGAGTGTGGATCAATAAATCTATAGAGAGATAATAGTACACAAATAGAGATGTGGAGGAGAAAAGTAGGTGTGTTTTAGATCAACTAGTTGGAGAAAGGCTTTCCCTAGCCAATCTATCAACTATAGTAGGTTTAAATACAACAAAATGTAGAAAAGTATAGACACAATGGGGTGGGAGAGAGGAGGAAGACGAGATGGGAGGAGGGGGAAGAAGGATGTGAAATGGATGGTGGGAGAGAGGAGGAAGCAAAGCTGCCACCTTTGTGCAGATCTGGTCGAAGGATTCTGTGGCGCATACAGGCCGTATGCGCCATAGAAGTTCAATCTTCTGTGGCGCATACAGACTGCATGCGCCACAGAACCTTGTCCATAGGGTGCAGTGGGCCATGTGGGCCCCTGACTCAATCTTCTGTGGCGCATGGCCAACGAATGTGCCACAGAACCTTGGCCAGTTGCCAGACACTGTGGACCCAACACTCAGTGTTCTGTGGCTCATAGGGTGTTTATGCACCACAGAAGGTTGAACTTCTGTGGCGCATATCTGACCCATGCGCCACAGAACACTGAGGGCACATATCTGCACCAAATAAAGGTGGAAGATAGAGCTCTTTAATGACACCCCTCTATATATATGCCATACTCCCTGTCCAAAGCAACATACCTGCCCTCATGTCTTCTTCCCACAACTCGTCGGAAGACTCGCTGGAGAGCACAACCCGCTCGTGTTCCCTGCAGCCTACTCGCAGTGGAGGGGCGAGGTCGAGGGGCAGTGCTCGAAGTCAGCCGCCTCGGGATTCAGAGGTCAACCTAATCGAGGAGGAGGCCAGACTGTGGCACGAGGCCCTCTACAACAAGGCCATGAGGTTGTACGCCGTGCTCGCGTCTCCGGAGGAGAGGGCGCGCATGGCGGAACCAATCAGGTGGCGGCCGGTGCTCGACCCCAACATGTCCATGGACGACCACGTCCGCAGGCTGCAGGCGCGCGTGAACAGGGAGGTTTGGCATCTTCCACCGCCATCGCCCCCACCAGCTCTTTGAAGGGATTTTCAATGTTGTGATTTGTGTATTTTCAATGATGTATGACATTGTTGTTTTGCTGTTCAAGGCTATGCGCATGTGCATTTTGCAACGATGTATGCCACTGCACATGTCTATCTACTAGATTGTCTAATATATTCTACCTATTCCACTGGTACTTGTTTAGTTGGGAAAAGCACAAGAAGAAAATGTGTGTAAACAAATAATCTGAGAAGCACGAAACATACTGTGGCTCATACTGCGCACATGCGCCACAGAAGTTTGTTCTTCTGTGGCGCATACGCAACAATCCGCCACATAAGCTTGTACATAGGTGTCCAGAGAGTGGGGCCGACATAATTGTTCTGTGGTGCATATTGCGATATGCGCCACAGAAGATATAAACTTCTGTGGCGCATCTCCTTGTATGCGCCACAGAAGTTTGGTCAGAGCACGGCCAGACCCCGCCTGCTGTGGGTCCCACCAAACTTCTGTGGCGCATACGTAGTAATGCACCACAGAAGATTCATGGTCCAACGGCTGGTGTGGGTCCCACCAAACTTCTATGGCGCATGGCTCTGGAAGATGCGCCACAGAAGTTTGGTGGTTCTGTGGCGCATTTCTCCGGATGCGCCACTGGATAACTTTTGTGGCGCATGGTCAGGACCATGCGCCACAGAAGGTATATCTATAGCTAGTTTCCTAGTAGTGGAATGTCATTTCCAATCAGCAATATGTCATCTACATATAAGATTAGAAATACAAGTTCTCTCTCACTTTCCTTCTTGTAAACACAGGGTTCTTGTTCGTTTTTGATGAAGCCAAACTCCTTTACAACTTCATCAAATCGAATGTTCCAACTCCGAGATGCTTGCTTAAGCCCATAAATGGACTTTAGAAGTTTGCATACCTTTCCAGCATTGTTTGGATCGGCAAAACCTTCGGGCTACATCATATACACATCGTCAGTAAGGATTCCATTTAAGAAAGCCGTCTTGACATCCATCTGCCATATTTCATAGTCGAAATGTGCAACAATGGCTAGAATAATCCGTATAGATTTAAGCATCGCTATGGGCGAGAAAGTCTCGTCGTAGTCAACTCCTTGAACTTGTCAAAAACCTTTTGCAACAAGTTGATCTTTATGGATGTGAACATTTCCATCCATATCAATCTTCTTCTTATAGATCCATTTGCACTCGATGGCTTTAAAACCATCAGGCAGGTCAACCAAGTTCCAAACTTGATTGTCGCCCATGGACTCTATCTCGGATCTCATGGCGATCAGCCATTTCTTAGAGTCTGTGTCCACCATCGCTTCTGCATAGGTCGCAGGCTCATCATTGTCTAACAATAATAATTCCCAGTTTCGCGGAGCCTCGCCGACCTTCGTGGTTGTGGTGCCTCTATTGCCACGGGTTCCTCAACTTGTTCTGCTACAATAATATCACTCGTAGAAGCATCCTCGACTGGCTCATCTTGCACTTCTTCAAGTCACACTGACCTTCCACTTGTTCCCTTTGTGAGAAACTCTTTCTCTAGGAAAACACCGCTACGAGCGACAAATACTTTGCCCTCTTCTCGGTTGTAGAGGTAATACCCTAAGGTTTCCCTCGGATATCCCATGAAAATGCACTTATCCGATTTGGGTGTTAGCTTGTCCGACTGAAGTCGCTTGACAAATGCATCACAACCCCAAATATTTAGAAAAGAAAAACTGGGATTATTTCCAGTCCACATCTCATATGGTGTCTTACTACGGATTTAGATGGCACCCTATTAAGTGTGAAAGTAGCCTTTTCTAGAGCGTAACCCCAAAATGATAATGGTAAATCTGACTGTCTCATCATCGATCGAACCATGTCCAACAAAGTTCGATTGCGCCATTCGGAGACCCCGTTCCTTTGAGGCGTTCCGGGCGGTGTGAGTTGTGGAACAATTCCGCAACTCTTGAAATGATTGCTAAATTCATGACTCAAATATTCACCTCCATGATAAGATCGCAAGGCCTTTATTTTCTTGCCACGTTGATTCTCTACCTCACTCTGAAACTCCTTGAACCTTTCAAAAGTTCCAGACTTATGCTTTATCAAGTAGACATAACCATATCTACTGAAATCATCAGTGAAAGTAATGAAGTAGTGATATCCTCCTCTGGCCATCGTGCTCATTGGTCCACATACATCAGTATGTATGAGTTCCAACAAGTCTGTCGCTCTCTCGGGTAAACCCGAAAAAGGCGACTTGGTCATCTTTCCAAGTAAACAAGCCTGGCATGTCTCGTATGATTCAAAAACAAACGAAGTTAGAAGACCATCACCATGGAGCTTCTTCATGCGCTTTTCACTTATATGCCCCAAACGATAATTCCATAAATAGGTAGGACTCAAATCATTAGGCCGAAGCCTTTTAGAACTAACATTGTAAAAAGATGCATCATCAAGATTTAAAATAAATAACCCATTCACAATGGGAACATCAGCCATAAACATAGCATTCTTAGAGATTACACAACCATTGTTTGCACTCGCGAATGAATAACCATCCCTCATCAAACATGAAGGTGATAAAATGTTTCGACCCATACTAGGAATGCAATAACAATTATTCAACTCCATAATAAATCCTGACGGAAGGTGAAGTTGCATGACACCGACGAACAATGCAGCAACCCTTGCTTTATTTCTGACGCGAAAATCCACCTCGCCTTTCTGCACTTCTCTAGTCCTTATTAGCCCCTGCATCGAATTGCAAATATGAGCAACCGATCCGGTATCAAATACCCAAGAGTTAACATAAGAATCAGCGATAAGAATGTCCACAACATTTACAACAAGCGTACCTGAGTGGGAGGTACTCTTACTTCCACCCTTCTTCAAAGAAGCCCGGTACTTGCTGCAGTTTCTCTTCCAGTGGCCATGTTCATGACAAAAGAAGCACTCAGTGTCATCTGCAGGTCCATCCTTTTGCTTGGGTGCAGGCTTAGGGATCGTATCCTTAGCCTTGCCCTTCTTCTTCCAAGAAGTACCCTTTTTCTTGAAGCTAGGCTTGTTCTGCACAGCCATCACATGGCTATGCCCTGCACACTTCTTCATGTCACTTTCTACTGTTTTTAGCATCCCACATAACTCATTAAGGCCCTTCTCCACCCCATGCATATGGTAGTTTGAAATGAACTTCCCATAGCTAGATGGAAGAGCATCCAAAATGAAATCAGTAGCCAACTCTTGGCCTAGTGGAAAACCAAGCTTTTCCAAAGTCTGACTGTAACCAACCATTTTGATCACATGGGGGCCTACAGCTGCTCCCTCTACCATCTTGCATTCCACAAAGGACTTGGCAACATTGTACCTCTCAGTCCTTGCCTGACCTTGGAACATGTACTTAAGCGACGATCACATCGTACACATCCTGATCCTCAAACTTCTTTTGGAGTTCAGGTTCCATGCATGCAAGCATAAGACAACTAACCTCAAGAGAATCATCACATGCTCTCTTGTAGGCATTCTTAAGGGCAGTTGATGCATTATCAGCAGGTTCATCGGGAATTGGGGTAACCAGAACCGTTTTCTTTTTATCAGACCTAAGAACAATTCTCAGGTTACGGACCCATTCCGAATAGTTTGTTCCATTTAGTTTATCTTTGTCAAGAATCGAACGCAAAGAAAAAGGTGATGCAGTGTTCGGTGCCATTGATCTACAACAAAAAACATGCAAAATACTAAGCCATGTAACCATGAAAGAGTAAAACATATTAAACAATTTAATAGCATATACTCCCACTTAAATCAACATACCTCTATTGATACTAAGTGATTCAAGATCCACAATTAACAAGTCGACTAGTGAGCTTTAGCATCACTGCTAGAAGACAAGGTAAATCGGTAAACAACACTTGCTAATCATATCACATATGACTCTTGTTGTTGGGTGACATCTCTATGTTTAAACTAGGTGCCCAACCTTTATTCCCCAAGGTCCTTAACTGTTAAGATGATCTTGTCAAGCTCACCAACCCATTATGCGTGTAGGTATCCGATACAAACCCATCCAGCCAAGGAAAACCGCGGAACCCTAATTTCATAGGCCCACCAACAATTGTATAGGGCATAGGATGGTGCAAGGTTTGGTTGGGAGGGCATGGTTTAACTTAAAATTTGTGAGGGATCGTTCTACTTCTATCATCTAAGCATGCATAGTAGTAAAACGCATAAGAACAAGATTCACATAGATGTGACACAGTATGGCCCATGTTCTCATGTGATCTCCATCGCCATAGAACCTGTCCACCATGATGAACTCCATCGCCATAGAACCTGTCCACCATGATGATCTCCATCTTCATGTTCCATGTGAGCCATCCTCCAAGAACTAATACAAGCTATTACTCCTAACAGCTAGTAATCAAAATTACATAGTATTGGGGTCATCACAAGTCGGTACGAAGGCCATTACAATAAATGACAACACATTTGGCTCGAACCGTGTTTCCGTACTCACGACACGCAGGTCATTAAAATTTTCATACATGCATCACATACATATATGGGCCATACTGATCACATACATCCTGCAAAAACAAGTTATGTATAGAATCGCATTCTACCGGATCATGTGACATCGTAGCACCTAGTTACCTTAAGGAGATACGAAAGGGGCTACGACTAATGGGGGTCTAGGGGGTCTCCCCCTGTGGCATTCGAAGGGGTAGCGCCCCTCGCGGTATCTCCGGGCGTCTGGAAAACTGTGAAAAATGAGAGATCAAATCTACACAATTTTCTTTAAGGATTTTGATCGGCAAATCAAATTTACCGTAAACCTACTATCATTCCGATTCAATCAAACTCCTTTGATTACGGTACATCGATTTTAGATCTAGGTTCTGATTCGATCAATCATTGATCTTCGCATGATTCAATAGGATTTATGTGTCACTGTCTACCCTGATGGCGGAAACCGACCGATAGGGGTAAGTCATTTGACGACCTCAGAAACACAATCACGAAAAGCAAGATCACAGATCAATCCTGAACCACCTCCATATAAATGATCACATCATTCTTATCAATCTGCATCTCACCATATGCAAATATCTCAAACCTATAACTAAACAACATCGGCTCTGATACCATTGAAGGGATACAGGTAGGATACACTAGCGCAAATCAAAAATTTCTACCGCATAAACCAGGATTACTGTTGTCATAGATCACGGGATTATTACTAGATGCGCAGCTACGGAACTTGATGAAGCGCGTCGAGGCAGTCTAGACGTTCTACGTCTCTGCCTTGTCCTCGTCCCACGAGCAGCTCCCCTTGCGCGACTCGTCCAAGTGCTAGAGCTACAGCATCTCCGAGGTATCCACATGTACAGGGTGGAAGCGTCAGACGCCTGACTGCTAGCTCCACGCGTGTAACTCAGGCGTGAGGAGTGGTGGCTGGGTGAAAAATGGTCTCCCCCTGGTCAGCTCTCCCCACCCTCTCTTATATAGGCGTCCCTAGTGGGCTTATACATTAGCATCCCATTAGTAGCCTAAGCCTAGTCTAATTCGTATCTAATCCTCATTAGGCTTCCAGCCCCTTAAGTGTGTGACCCTATAGGTTCATATACGTATAAACATGACACGAATACACTTATTCTGTCAATAGTTGGTAGCGGCCTCTAGCAAGACGAGCCAACTCCTAAACGCATACAAAGATCATATCAGACGAACCATCACAAGTTTTAGTACATGTCTTTCCCTTTGCCTCACAATATTTGGTATAGCTCCAAGCTGACCTCCCTTTCTTGATACTGTGATTTGGAATCCCTTTACTAGGTTAACTCTTAACCTTATGTAGCACGACCATGCATTTCTGGATCCGATCACTCGAGGGCCCCAGAGATATCTCTCTCAAGTAGAGAGGGGAAAATCTCATCTTGATTAACCATGCCTTGAAGCACGCTTCAGGACAAACCCGAAAGCTACCTTTATAACTATCCAGTTACGGAGTAGCGTCTGATAGCCCCAAGTACATGCGATAATCTCAGGTCTAAGGACAAAACGTACACGATGTGTAGAGAGAGCTGCAAGTCTAATTGTCAGTCTTAAGTTGGGTCAGTCCAACCCCATGTTCATAACATGTGTCCACATCATTGGTTTGACATCTCCATGTCTATGACTTGCGAAACATAGTCATCAACCAATCAATGTGCTAGTCTAATATTCATGTGTGTCCTCACATAAACTCCGACTAGGGACAACTATTAGATAATCATACAAGTAAAGAGTTTCACAAACAATTCACATAATTGCTAATCAATACAAGTTGCCTGATATGGATATTCAAGGAACATTACAATAACTCATGGATACATAAGAAATATAATCATCTCTATGATTGCCTTTAGAGAATATTTCCTTTAGTACGAGGAAGAAGACGTGTACGTGGGACCCAATTGCTTTGGCCCACGCATCCGTCGAACCAAATTTCCGTTGATTTTGGTATCGCCAAACACATTTAACCCTATGACGGCGCAGCTTGGCCAGATAGTTGGATTTAAGATTTTTTCCAAGCTTGCTGCATCGCCAAAGGAGGAAACAGCCTAGTCGTAGTCCGATATCTCCCGCTTATGATGAGAAAGACAGACCGATCATGGCTCAATGAACTACCAGAGAATTCAATCCATAACTGATATGATATGTAAAGTGCGTTCTTTTCAAACTTCGAGGGAACATACAGGAGGCCCTGCACAGTTGGAGACTTGCAACTTTGCAGTCAGAGACCAGGAGAAACTTGCCGGGAATACCTCGGATGCTGGATCGACACGAAAAATCTTGCGAGGGAGTAAACGAACAAACTGCGATTGAAGCTTTCATTCCAGGACTCCCAGTCAGACTTTTGTGTCACAGGCTGAAGCGTGACCACGTCACAGATTTGGGAGAGATGATCGAAACGGCAAGAAAATATGCTAACACTGATGACGATTCATAAGGACTGCTGAATATTCTAGCCAACCCAAACGCCGCCAAGAAGCGGAAGCAACATACTCAAAAGCACAAGAACACCTCGGAAGATAAAGCGGCTCTTGACAACACAGCAGTTAACGCAACTTTCGGATCTGGGGGACAAGGAGGGAGCGGAGGCGGCCGGGGATGAATCCATGGAACTTCCCGAATCCAGGGCAGAGGAGATCAGTAGGCCGGAGGAACCTATACTTGGGCCAACATTGCCAATAATACCTATGTGCATCACCTGGATAGTAACAGAGGATCTAACCACACAAATGCCAGGTGTCATTTCAATGAAGACATCAAGAAAGACAAATCCGCTGGCTATAGGGCCAAGCGACAAAAAGGAAAGAAAAATTGCAAGAAAGGCGAAGAGCCCAAGGAAGATTCCGACATGAAAGAAGCGGATGCCACATAGCCCAAGTCAGATGTAAAGAAGGATTATACCACAAAGAAATTCACATACGTATGCTTCCTTGGGACTCAGCCGGCTAAGGTCAAAATGCGGTTCTCCGTCAACTTAATGCCACGGTTCCGGTTGTCCCCCAATTCTTGGATTGGTCGTATGTAACCATCACCTTTGACCGCTCAGATCACCCGAGGAAAACACATCGTCGAGGAAAGTACCATCTGGTTTTCAATCCTCTTATTGACGGCTATGAGTTCTCTAAAACTCTCATGGACGGTGGCAGCATCATTAACATCCTCTACATTGAAATGCTCCACCGCGTGAAGATCCACGAGAGCCAGTTGAGTTACAGCACTGTAACTTTTCATGGAATTGTGCCAGGGAGACAGGCGGACTCTCTGGGTGAGATCACACTAGACGTGACATTCGGAACCCGAGATAATTATCGAACCGAACCACTCTCCTTCGAGGTGGTACCGTTCAAAAGTGCTTACCACGCCATCTTCGGGCGTCCGGCTTACTGGGCGTTCATGGCTCGTCCCCGTTACATTTACAACATGATAAAACTTCTAGGTCCAAAGGTCTTCATCACCATCCGGGGAAATCCGAAGAAGGAACGAGAGTGCGATGAAGGATCTGCTGCCTTTGCTAAAGCCATGTTGCACGCCCAGGAGTACCAGGAGATCAAGAAGACCATAGACCCGTCCGAGATGCCCACTAGGAAGAGTGAGGTGCTGAAGCCAAGCATGCATTTCAAGGCGTCGGAAGAGACGAAGAAGACGTCGCTGAAGGAAGACGATCCCTCCAAGATGATGAACGTAGGGGTAGGCTTAGATCGCGCATAGGAAAGCACGCTCATCGAGTTCCTCACAGCTAATAGTCATATCTTCGCATGGCAGCCTTCTGACATGACTGGAGTACCTAGGGAACTTGCTGAGCACTCTCTTAATGTGTACCCTGACGCTAAACACATCAAATAGTCCTTTCGATGGGTTGGTGATGAAAAGCGCAAAGCAATAGCCAAGGAATTAGCCCGACTAGAATTAGCCGAATTTATCGCAAAGGTCATCCACGCTGAATGGGTGGCAAATCCTGTACTCGTCCCTAAAAAGGACACTATTGAATTAAGGATGTGCATTGATTACTCTGACTTGAATAAGTCTTGTCCCAAAGATCTGTTCCCACTGCCTAGAATCGATCAAGTTACCGACTCTACGACAGGGTTGGAATTACTCTGTTTTTTAGATGCATATTCCGGATATCACCAAATACCGATGAAAGAATTACATCAACTAAAGACGTGTTTTCTCACACCTTTCAGAACCTTCTGCTACAAAACTATGCCTTTCGGCTTAAAGAACGCAGGAGCTACATATCAGCCCACAATGCAGCGTTGCCTTAACGATCAAATCGAACGCAATGTCCATGTATACGTAGACGATATAGCAGTGATGTCCAAAAGAAGGAAACACTTATTTCTGACTTATAGGAAAAAATTTCTAGTCTGCGGAAATTCAACATAATGCAAAATCTGAAGAAGTGTTTCTTTGGAATTCCAGCCAGAAAATTGTTAGGTTTCATCGTTTCTGAAAGAGGCATAGAGGTGAACCGGGACAAAATCAAGGCTATAATCAGCATCACTAGGCCGACTCGCCTGAAGGACGTCCAACGTCTCACTGGTTGCATTGTAGCAGTGATCCGGTTCGTCAGCCGGCTCGGAGAAAGAGCCGCACCTTTATACAAACTCTTGAAGAAAACCGACAAATTTGTCTAGACCCAGGAAGCCGACGCTGCTTTACAAAGTTTGAAAGACCTACTTTCAAACCCACCAATCCTCGCAGCACCAAAGAGACACAACACTAGCCCCAAATAGACACAACACCAGCCCTCCCCACACCGTCGCTACCGCACCGTCGCCGCCGCCAGCTGCCGTCGGTTCTTCGCTGCCGCCCTAGACACCACTGACTCCACCTACTCCTCCCTGGCCCTCTAAACCCTAGATTGCCGAAAACCCTAATTCTCCACCATAACCCGCTCCGGCTTGGGCGAAGCCCTGCGAGATCTTCCCTCTACTTCCGACACCACGCCGTCGTGCTGCCAGAATCACAAGGGGAGAACAACAACCTCCGCTGCCTACTGGAACAAGGGAGAGGAATGTCTTCATTGAGTACCGAACGTGTGGCCGACTGCAGAAGAGCTTCCGGAACGCAGCGCCGGAAGGATCGTCTACATCACCCACGAGAATCTTGAGATCGGCAAGTGTACGACTACATCACCCATGAGAATCTGCTCTCATTAACCGCTTTGGAATCTTCGAGGATGAGTACTCTAATCGACTTGTTGCTACAATATAGTAGATAGATCTTGGCTTGTTTGTGTTCATGCAGTCAATTTTTTTTGTTTTCAATGCTACGAACCCCTACAGTGGTATCAGAGCCGTGTCTATATGTAGATGTGTTGCACGAGTAGAACACAATGGTCATTGTGGGCGTTGATGCTTTTGTTGTCGATTGCTTCTTGTGTACTTTGCATCTTGCGGGATGGTAGGATGAAGCAGCCCGGGCGAACCTTACATGACATTGTTCATGAGACTTGCTCCATGCTTGACATGCAACTTGTACTGCATAAATGGCTTTGCGGGTGCCTGTTTCTCCCAACATAGTGAAGATTCAATTTACAACGGGTGATTGACAATACTAGTATCAACATTGTGGTTCTTGTTCGTAAGTTAGAACAACACTTACTGAAAGCCCCAAACCACGTAAAATATGCAAATAAAATTATAAGCGTCTAACTTTATTTTGCAGGGGTGTGTTGTGATGTGATATGGCCATGATTGTGATTATATATGATGTATGGAATGTTCCTTAATGTAAGTCGGCAACCGGCAGGAGCCTTATGGTTGTCTTTTAATTTCGTTAAGACCTGCGTGTCTATTATTCAAAGTAGTTGTAATAGTTGATGCTGGTGGACGACAACCATGGAGCGTTGCCATTGACCTTGACGCCACACCGGTGATGATGGAGATCATGTTCGTGCTTGAAGATGGAGATCGGAAGCACACGAAGAAAGGTCATATCATATCACATATTTTGAATTTCATGTGATGTTAATCCTTTTATGCATCTTGTATTGCTTAGTTCACGACGGTAGAATTATAAGATGATCCCTCTCACAAAATATCAAGTTATAAAGTGTTCATCCTTAGTAGGCACCGTTGCTAAAGCTCGTTGTTTCAAAGCACCACGTGATGATCGGGTGTGTTAGATTCTGCGAGTGTATACAACAGGAGCAAGCTCTATTTGCTCATGCGGAAGCTAATGTTTGATCTTGAAGAGCCTAGCATGTACAGACATGGTCTCGGAACACGGATCACCGAAAGGTAAAGCATGGATCATATAGTAGATATGATGAACATGTTGATTGTTCGCCTTTGAAGCTACATCACCTCTTGTGATGATCGGTTTTGATGTGGTGGATTTGATTCATGTGATCACTACAACAATGTGAGGGATATTGTTTTGAGTGGGAGTTCACCTAGATTAATTTAACTATTAATTAGAACTCATTTTTTCATAAACTTAGTCTAAACTATTGCAAATATGTTGTAGATCAATGGTAGCCCCTACCATCAATTTTAATGTGTTCCTAGAGAAAGAAAAGTTGAAAAACAATGGAAGCAACTTCGCAGATTGGTTCCACAACTTGAGGATTGTCCTCAATGCTGGTAATTTGACCTATGTGCTGTATGCACCGGTGGGTGACCCACCTGCAGCTTATGCTACCGATGAGGTGAAGAATGTTTTCCTCGCTCGAAAGAATCAGTACTCCATAGTTCAGTGTGCTATCTTGTCTGGTTTGGAATCAGAGCTTTAGAAAAGGTTTGAGAACCATGACCCACATGATATTGTCCGTGAACTCAAAATGATATTTGAGGCTCACGCGGCAGTTGAGAGTTATGAGTCTTCTGAAAAGTTCTTTAACTGCAAGATGGAAGAGGGCAGCTCCGTCAGTGAGCATGTGCTTAAGATGTCTGGGCACGGAAGTAAGCTCCAAAGCTTGGGTATAGTGATTCCTAATGCTTTGGGGATTCACCGTGTCCTCCAATCACTACCACCAAGTTACAAGAACTTTGTGATAAACTACAATATGCAAAACATGGAAAAGTCGTTGCCTAAACTCTTCTCCATGTTAAAGTATGCAGAAGTGGAGATCAAGAAAGAGCACAAAGTGTTGATGGTCAATAAGACCACCAAATTCAAGAAGCAAGGCAAGTCTAAGAAAAAGGGAAACTTCAAGAAGGGTGGTAAGAAAGTTACCGCGCCGGTGAAGAGGACCAAGGCTGGGCCTAAGCCTGATACTGAGTGCTTTTACTGCAAGGCAGAAGGTCACTGGAAGCATAATTGCCATAAGTACTTGGCGGATTTTAAGAACGGCAACATCAAGAAGAAAGGTATATCCGATATACATGTTATTGATGTGTATCTCACTAGTAGTTGTAATAGTGCCTTGGTATTTGATACTGGTTCGGTTGCTCATATTTGTAACTCGAAACAGGTGCTGCAGAATAGACGGAAAACTAGCGAAAGACAAGGTGACGATGCGCGTTGGAAACGGATCAAAGGTTGATGTGGTCGCGGTCGGCACGCTCCCTATTCATCTACCATCAGGATTAGTTTTATACTTAAATAATTGTTGTTTGGTGCCTGTGTTGAGCATGAACATTATATTCGGATCAAGTTTATTGCGAGACGGTTACTTGTTTAAATCTGAGAATAATGGTTGTTCGATTTATATGAGTGATATGTTTTATGCACATGCACCTTTTATAGATGGTCTATTCTTGTTGAATCTCGATTGTAGTAATACACATATTAATAACATTGAAGCTAAACGTTTGAAATTGAGTGATAACTCAACCTATATGTGGCACTGTTGTCTTGGTCACATTGGAGTGAAGCGTATGAAGAAACTCCATTCCGATGGACTTCTTGAATCACTTGATTTCGAATCACTTGAAAGATGCGAAGCATGTCTGATGGGTAAAATGACTAAGACTCCATTTTCTGGTATGATGGAGCGAGCTACGGACTTATTGGAAATCATACATACCTATGTGTGTGGTCCGATGAGTGTAGCATCGCGCGGTGGTTATCGTTATGTTCTTACCTTCACGGATGACTTGAGTAGATATGGGTATATCTATTTCATGAAACATAAGTCCGAAACTTTCAAGAAGTTTAAGGAATTTCAAAGTGAGGTGGAGAATCAACGTAATAAGAAGATTAAATTTCTACGATCTTATTGGAAATCATACATACCGATGTGTGTGGACCAATGAGTGTAGCATCGCGCGGTGGTTATCGTTATGTTATTACTTTCATGGATGACTTGAGTAGATATGGGTATATCTATTTCATGAAACATAAGTACGAAACTTTCAAGAAGTTTAAGGAATTTCAAAGTGAAGTAGAGAATCAACGTAACAAGAAGATTTAGTTTCTACGATCTTATCGTGGAGGTGAATATCTAAGTTACGAGTTTGGCGAGCATTTAAAGAAATGCGGAATATTTTCACAATTGACATCGCCGGGAACACCACAACGTGATGGTGTGTCCAAACATCGTAATCAAACTCTCTTAGATATGGTTCATTCAATGATGTCACTTACAGATTTACCGCTATCATTTTGGGGTTATGCATTAGAAACAGCCGCATTCACTTTAAATAGGGCACCATCTAAATCCTTTGAAACGACACCGTATGAATTATGGTTAGGGAAGAAACCTAAATTGTTGTTCCTTAAAGTTTGGGGTTGCGAAGCTTATGTAAAGAAGTTACAACCCAAAAAGCTTGAACCCAAAGCGGAAAACTGCGTCTTCATAGGATACCCGAAGAAAACTATTGGGTATACCTTCTATCATAGATCCGAGGGCAAAATCTTCGTTGCCAAGAATGGATCCTTTCTGGAGAAGGAGTTTCTCTCGAAAGAAGTGACTGGAAGGAAAGTAGAACTCGACGAGGTTGTCGAACCTTCTCTCGGATTTGAGAGTAGCGCAACACCGGAAGTAGTTCATGTGGCGCCTACACCAATAAGAGAGGAAGCTAATGATGTTGATCATGAAACTTCGGTTGAAGTTACTACGGAACCTCGTAGGTCAACGAGAACTTGTACAACTCCTGATTCGTATGATCCCGTTATGAGTGTCATGTTGGTGGACAACACAGATGACCTTGCGACATATGAGGAAGCGATGATGAGCCCATATTACAATAAATGGCAAGAAGCCATGAAATCCGAGATTGGATCCATGTATGAAAACCAAGTATGGACTTTGGTGGACTTACCGGATGGCGAGAAGGCTGTTGAGAACAAATGGATTTTCAAGAAGAAAATAGATGTTGATGGTAATGTTACTGTCTATAAAGCCCGACTTGTCGCAAAAGGGTTTTGGCAAATTCAGGGAGTTGACTACGATGAGACTTTCTCACCGATAGCGAAGCTAAAGTCTGTGAGGATTTTGTTAGCAATCGTTGCATATTATGATTATGAGATATGGCAGATGGATGTCAAAACGGCGTTCCTCAATGGAGACATTGATGAAGAGTTGTATATGGTAAAACCCAAAGGTTTGGTCGATCCTAAATATGCTAACAAGATATGCAAACTTCAATGATCCATTTATGGATTGAAGCAAGCATCCCGAAGTTGGAATCAACGTTTTGATAAGGTAATCAAAAGTTTTGGTTTTATACAAACTTATGGAGAAGCTTGTATTTACAAGAAAGTGAGTGGGATCTCTATAACATTCCTAGTACTATATGTGGACGACATATTGTTTATTGGGAATGATGTAGACCTTCTTAATAATGTCAAGGATTATTTGAATAATAGTTTTTCAATGAAATATCTTGGCGAAGCAGCTTACATATTAGGCATAAAGATTTATAGAGATAGATCGAGACGCCTAATATCATTGTCACAGAGTACATATTTGGACAAAGTTCTAAAGAGGTTTGAAATGGAAGATAGCAAGAAAGGGTTCTTGCCCATGTTGACCAATACGACCTTGAGTAAAACTCAAAGTCCTGCTATGACAGAAGATAGAGAAATGATGAGTAAGACTCCCTATGCCTCAGCCATAGGATCTATCATGTATGCCATTCTATGTACTATACCCGATATTGCATATGCTGTTAGTTTGACTAGCAGATATCAAAGTGATCTAGGAGTGGATCATTGGACAGCGGTCAAAAACATCCTTAAGTACTCGAGAAGAACTATGGATATGGTTCTTTCTTATGGCGGTGATGAATAGCTCGTTGTTAATGGTTAAACCGATGCTAGTTGGAACAGCAATACGGATGATTCTAAATCTTAATATGGATACGTATTTACTTTGAATGGTGCAGAAGTTAGCTAGAGGAGTGCAAAGCAAAGCGTTGTGGCGAGATCTTCAACTGAATCGGAATACATAGCTGCTCCGGAGGCTTCACAAGAGGCGATATGGATGAAGGAGTTCATTACAAAGCTCGGTGTGGTTCGCAGTGCGCTGGACCCAATGTCTATCTACTGTGAGAACATGGGCGCCATAGCCAATGCGCAAGAACCAAGGTCACACAAGAAGCTGAAGCATATCAAGCTATGTTTTCACGCTATTTGAGAGCATGTCCAAGATGGTGACATAAAGATTTGCAAAGTACACACATATCTGAATGTGGCGGATCCGTTGAATAAACCTATCCCGAGGGCAAAACATGACCAACACCAAACCGCCATGGGTGTTCGGTATATTACCATGTAATCTAGATTAGTTGACTCTAGTGCAAGTGGCAGACTATTGTAGATATGCCCTACAGGCAATAATAAAAGTAGTTATTATTATATCTTTGTGTTTATGATAAATGTTTACGTTCATGCTATAATAGGATTAACCATACACATTAATACTTGTGTGATTTATAAACTAATTAGAGTCCCTAGTAAAGCCTCTTTATAATACTAGCTTGTTGGTTGATAGATGATCATGGTTTCCCGATCATGAACATTGAGATGATATTAACAACAAGATCATATCATTAGGAGAATGGTATGATGGACATACTCCTATATAAAGATCTAGTCGTTTCAATAGTTCGTTTGCTATAAGATTTTTGATACATAGTAACCTAATTCCTTCGACCATGAGATCATGCTAATCACCATCACCGAAAGGATGCTTTGATGACACCAAACACCACACAGTAACTGGGTGGCTATAAAGGTGGCATTGAGTGTTCGGAAAGTATGGGTTGAGGCACATGGATCAAGAGTGGGATTTGTCCATCCATATGACAGATAGATATATATTCTGGGCTCTCTTGGTGGAATGTCATCCAATTATCTTGCAAGCATGTGACTGGATCACACGGGATCACATATCACGGGAACGAGAAAAGAGTACTTATCGGTAACGAGGTTGAACTAGGTATGCAGAGATACCGATGATCAGACCTCGGATAAGTAAACTATCACGAGACAAAAGGAAATTGGTATCGTATGTAAGTAGTTCATTGGATCGCAAAGTAATCATAAAATATGTGGGAGCCATATGAATTTCCAGATTCCTCTATTGGTTATTGATCGGAGAAGAGTCTCGATCATGTCTGCATAATTCACGAACCGTAGGGAGACACACTTAAGGATTCGATGTTGTTTAGTAGATATGGAATGTAAGTAGGGAGACCGAATGTCGTGGGAATGGCCACGGCAGATGCTGCAATCGGCAGCGAATGGTAGAACAAAGGGCAAGGGAGGCCAGCCATCTACGGTGCGAGATGAGGGCGGAGACACAAGGATTTACCCAGGTTCGGCCCCCGAAGGGTAAAGACCTACTCCTTCTAGATTGTATTATGGAGAGAGTACAAGGGCGAGCTCGACGAGTAGGCGGCGAGTTGCTAGGGTGTATGAAGGAACGTGTCCTCTATGCGTACCCTAGGGAGGTTTATATGGGCTCACCTCGCTAGGGTTTACAGATCTACAACCGAATTAGTTAAGGATTCAGAAGGTTCTTGACCTAATCCGACTAGGCCTAGCTACGCTTCTGGGCCTCCAGCTTCCAGTCGCCTAGGTCCTTGCCAAGTCTCCATCCATTCGTAGTCCTGCAGGCCCACTCGCTGGCAGCATGGGCCAGTAGGAAACGTCCTACTGGGTATACCCCGGTCGGCATATCCCCATCAGTAGTCCCCAAGGCCGTCGTTGATTCGTTGCAGGTGTTCGTTGGCAGTCGGAGTATGCAGGTGCAATTCGGATGCCCAGTCGAATCAGCGGTGGACTCCCTGAATAAAAGAAGGAACTAGTCATTTTAGTTGCAATAACGACGACTAGTTAGATCGCAGCTTGGCGAATATGTCGGCGAGGGGTTAAGTCACTGTTATAGTGATCAGGTTGGCGAATCGTCAAGTCGCTGAAGATAGTGAGTCGAATGGACGAAGTTGAACCGTCAGCGCTGGTCAAAGTATCTGTTGGGTAATCCAATGGTAATATCGGTGTAATTACCGCGTGGTAACGGCTCCCCAAAGATGACGGGTAACAACCGCTATATAAGGAGAGTGACCGACGAGGGGAAAACACTTCCCTCACTTCCTACGATCTCGTGCATTCCCAATTCTCCATTCCGCGCAGCAACCAGAGCGACCTAGAGCGACTCATAGCCCTAGATCCCTCAATCGATGGCCCCTCCAGCGGAATAGTGGGGCAGATCCAAGTGCACAAAAGCACTGTTGAAGTCGTTCGAGGAGGCAGGGATCCTCCGCGCTGGGAGATGGCGCATCCCCGCGGACGGAGAGGTGACCCCAAATCCGCGCGAGGGATAATTCATCTGCTTCACCAGCCATCTGGAGCGGGGGCTCGGATTCCCCACTTCCCTCTTCTTCTGCCGCTTCTACGCCTACTACGACATCCATCCATCAGATCTAGGGCCGCATAGCATCGAGCAGCTCGCCATTTTCGTGGCGTTCTGCGAGTGCTATCTGGTTACCGTCCTTATTTCCCCCTATGGCAAGATCTGTTCCACGAGAGGATCAACCGCGAAGAGGCAGGCGACTCGATGCTGGCCGCGGGCGGCCTGACCTTTCAGCTGAAGTCGAAGGCGTCCTTTTTCGATCTGATGCTGCCCGCCAAAGCAGCGAATGAGTGTAATAAGAACTGGTTTTACGTGACCGATTCGCCGCTGAGTGATGAGGTGGCGCTTCTGACGTACTCCGCCGACCGGACCGAGCCGCGTCAGCTCCAAGTCACCAAACTTCCGCTGGACCAGCGGATGGTCGTCGATGAGATGCTGCAAACCATCCGCAACCTGAATAAGAAGGGCCTCCTAACCATCAAACTTTACAAATGCTGGCTCGGGCGATGGCTCGTGCCCCTGGCTAGCCGCGCCCACTATATGTATGAGTACACGGGCAAGGATGACCCGACGAAGTCCGTCCACGACAAGTGGAGACTCAACGATTACACCCTGGCCCTGAAGAAGATCACCTTGGCGGTATTTCTTGACGCAAAGGCCGGGGTCGGTCCTTACACCGCAAAGCGCGAGGCTCCAACGGTAAATACTTCCTTTCTTGTATATTCGCAATCGCAGATTTGCATTCACGGTTAAGCTGATTTGTTTTGTCATTGCAGTTGTTCCAGGTGGTGGAAGGTTGGCTCCTGCCCACAGACGATGAGAACTCAACCTCGTCCGTAGAAGACGATAGCGAGTCTTTGCCCAACCAGGGTGGCGTCAGAAGTGATGGGGGGGTGACGACGATGATGACGATGACGACGGTGGTGACGAGGCTGTGGAGGTCGCTGCACCCACGGTTCGAAAAACCCGCGGGCAGCACTAGCGCGAACTCGACCGCGGGTAGCATAACGCTGTTATTACGAGTGCGTGTGGCACAAGATACGGAGAGTGGACACGCATTGTGCGAATCGATCTGCTTTATTTCATAGCGGGTAGGAGGTACATGTCTGGAGTTCTAGGAATAGAACTTCCGTAGGAGGTCTACATTCCACGGCCGCTTGACGTCGAGTTTTCTGTCGCCTCAGATGTCGGCGAGGTAGTAGGCGTCGTTTCCCAGGACTCGCCCGATGGCGAACGGTCCCTCCCAAGGGGGGGAGAGTTTGTGCATGCCCTTCTTATCCTGGATCAGACGCAGTACCAGGTCGCCTTCCTGGAAGGTGCGGGTCCGTACTCGCCGACTGTGGTAGCGACAGAGCCCTTGCGAGTAGATGGCGGTGCGGGAGCGAGCTAGGTCGCGTGCTTCGTTGAGCTAGTCGACCCCGTCTTGGCGTGCGAGCTCATTGTCGGCCTCCGCGTAGTTGACAACCCGAGGCGAGTCGTGCTCGAGGCCAGTTGGCATGACGGCCTCGGCACCGTACACCATGAAGAAGGGGGTGAATCCCGTCGACCTGTTGACGGAGGTATGGATGCCCCAGATGACGGAGGGGAGCTCCTCGACCCAGCACCCAGGAGTTCGCTCGAGTGGGACTTGAAGTCGTGGCTTCAGGCCATGGAGGATGCTCTAGTTGGCACGTTCCGCCTGGCCGTTGGACTCTGGGTGGGCGACCAAGGCGAGGTCGAGTCGTATGTTGTGCTCCTCGCAAAATTCGGCCATGGATCCTTTGGCGAAGTTGGTGCCGTTGTCCGTGATAATGCTGTTCGGGAACCCGTAGCGATAGATGAGCTCGCGTAGGAACTTTGTTGCGGTCTTCCCGTCGCACTTGCGGACTGGCTTAACCTCCACCCACTTTGTGAATTTGTCGACTGCGACTAGGAGGTGGGTGAAGCCAGAGGGGGCCTTCTTGAAGGGGCCTACCAAGTCCATGCCCCATACTGCGAATGGCCAGGTGATGGGGATGGTCTTGAGCGCCGAGCTTGGTACATGAGTCTGACTGGAGTACTTCTGGCACCCGACACAGCATTGGACGATGTCGACCGCATCGGCGTGTGCGGTGAGCCAGTAGAAGCCATGTCGCATGGCTTTGGCGACTAGGGAGCGAGCGCCAGCGTGGTGGCCGCAGTCTCCAGCGTGGATGTCCTGGAGGATCTTGCGTCCTTTTGTGGGCTGGACCGCAGCGTTGGAACACGCCGGTCAAGCCGCGCTTGTGGAGCTCGCCGTTGATGATGACGAAGGATTTGCAGCGGCGTGCTATCATCCGGGCCTCCGTTTCATCAGCGGGTAGGGTGCGTCCCTCTAGGTAGGCGACGTATGGCGTGGTCCAGTCCGTTGGCTCGGCGATCATCACGACCAGGGCTGCGTCTGGTTGCACCGGAATTCCGATGTCGATCCCCCTCGGGGGAGAGACAGAAGGTTTGGTGATGGTGTCGAGGAAGACGCCGGCGGGTGGTGCGAGTCGAGCCGAGCCGATGCGGGAGAGTGCGTCAGCCTCCTCGTTCTTCCGCATGTCAATCCACTCGACGGAGTAGCTCGTGAAGTGGCCTTCCAATTGGTCCACAGCTTGGCGGTATGCCGCCATGGTGGGGGAGACTGCATCGCAGGTACCGGTGACTTGCCCGGCGACGAGGTCGGAGTCGCCGTAGAAGCGCAGACGATTGATGTTCATCTCCTTGGCTGCCCGCATGCCGTGGAGTAGCGCCTCGTACTCGGCCATGTTGTTGGTGCAGGGGGTGAAGTCGAGGTATAGGACGTAGCGTAACTTGTCGCCCTTTGGAGATGTGAGCATGATCGCTGCCCTGCACCATCTGCATTCTTGGAGCCATCGAAGTGTAGGCTCCAGTAATGGAGGTATGGCAGTTTCTCTGGTTGCTGGGCCTCCTCCCAGTCGGCGAGAAAATCTGCGAGAGCCTGCGACTTGATCACCTTGCACGGCTCGTACCTGATGTTGTGGACTCCGATCTCGACAGCCCACTTGGCGACTCGCCCAGTCGCCTCACGGTTGCGGATGATGTCGTGCAACGGTGCTAAGGAGATGACCGTTATTCGGTGCTCCTGGAAGTAGTGTGGCAATCGCCGCTAGGCTCTGAAGACCGCATATACCAATTTTTGGTACTGCGGGTAGCGTTGGCGCGACTCGGTAAGGACTTCGCTGATGTAGTATACAACTCGCTGCACCGGGCGCTCATTGCCTTCCTCTGGTCGTTCGACGACCATGAAGGCACTAACGAATCGCTCGGAGGCCACGACGTAGATGAGCATGGCTCCTTGTAGACGGGGGCGGCGAGTAGCGGTGCCGTGAGTAGCACCTCCTTGAGAGCGTGGAGCGCGTTGTCTGCCTCCTTGTCCCACTGGAAAGTGGGGGTTTTTGCGCATTAGGCGGTAGAGGGGCATCGCCTTCTTGCCTAGCTGGGGGATGAAGTGACTGAGAGCCGCAACTCGCCCAGCCAACTTCTGGACATCGCGCAGGCACTCGGGTCTGCCGAGCCAGGCAATCGTGTTGATCTTGGCGGGGTTCGCCTCGATCCCACGCGTGGAGACGACGTACCCCAGCAGCTGTCCAGTAGGTACACCGAAGGTGCACTTTCCTGGGTTTAGCTTTATCTTGTACCTCCACGGGTTGGCGAAGGTTTCCGCCAGGTCGGCGAGTAGATCGCCCTGGTGAGTGGACTTTACCACCACGTCGTCGATGTAGAAGTGGATGTTGCGGCCGATTTGGCTCGCAAGGCACTCCTGCATGCACCTCTGGTAGGTCGCCCCGGCGTTCTTGAGGCCGAAGGTCATGGCGGTGTAGCAGAAGGCTCCGAATGGCGTGATGAATGCCGTCTTCTCCTTGTCCTCGACTGCCATTTTGATCTGGTTGTACCCAGAGTAGGCGTCAAGGAACCATAGCGACTCCGAGCCCGTGGTTGAGTCGATGATTTGGTCGATCCGCGGGAGGACGAATTTCTCCTTCGGGCAGGCACTGTTGAGGTTTGTGTAGTCAATACACATTCTCTAGGTCCCCTTTTTCTTCTCGACCAGGACTGGGTTTGCCAGCCACTTGGAGTATTTGATTGGCCGGATGAAGCCTGCAGCGAGTAGAAGTTGCACCTCCTCGGCGATTGCTCGACGGCGCTCTTCATTGAAGGGCCGCATCGACTGCTTGACGGGTCGCGCTTTGGGGTCGGCGTTGAATTTGTGCTCAGCGAGTTCCCTCGGGACACCAGGCATGTCGGATGGCTTCCATGCGAAGATGTCGCGATTCTCACGTAGGAACTCGATGAGCGCGACTTCCTATGCTGGGCTCATGCCCGTCCCGATCATCACCGTCTGGCTGGAGTCACCTGGGACCAGCTCGACAGTGCGAGTGTGCGTCGTCGCCTCGAAGGCGGTGGAGCCGCCACCCTCCGAGTTGGGCTTCTTGAGTATGGTGGGGTCGCCACTGTTGACCCCGCTCGTGTACTTGGCGAGCTCTTCTGCGTGGTTGGCTTCTGCCGCTATGACGGCATCGGCGAGCTTGGCGCCTTTGGTCTCGCACTCTGCGGCCATGTTGGGGTCACCGTGGACGGTGATGATGCCGCATGGCCCGGGGAGCTTCATCGCGTTGTACGCGTAGTGGGGCGCTGCCATGAATTTGGCAAACGCCTGACTCCCTAGGACGCAGTGGTAGGGGCTGTTGAACGACACCAGCTCGAAGACAATCCGATCAGTGCGGAAGTTCGCTGGTGTGCCGAAGGTGACTGGCAGCGTCACCTTGCCAATCGGGTACGCCTTCCGACTGGGGACGATGCTGTGGAAGGTGGTGTAGGTTGTCTCAATCATCGACTGCATGAGCCGCAGTCGTCGGAACATGTCCAGGTACAGAATGTTGATGGAGCTGCCGCCGTCCATCAGCGTCTTGGGGAGCTATTAGTCTCCCACCTTGGGCTTGACCACTAGGGCGACTCGGCCCGGATACTCGATCCGTGGCGAGTGGTCCTCGCGACTCCAGGTGATTTGTTGCTCGGACCAGTTGAGGAACTAGGGGATGTCGACCTGGGACACTACATTGACGGTGACAGCGCGGGCGATGACCTTCTTCTTGTGCTTCGTGTTGAAGCCGGTGAAGGTGTGAAGCGAGCCGGCGTCGTTGCCGAATTTTCTTCCATTTGGCGGGTGGTTGTCGGGGTCTTCCCTTGCACGTCGTGCCTTCTCGATCTCCCTCAGGGAGTGGCAGTCGGCGGTCGTGTGCGTGGCAGGTTTCCCCTCCCTACTGTGGAACACACAGGGCTGGTTGAGGAGAGCCGCGGGGTTGAACCTCAGCTTCGCCTTGTAGTTGCCGCCGTCGCGGCGAAATCTTTTGGGCTCGCGTGGGGCATAGCCGGAATTGGCGACAAAGTCGACTCGCCCATCACCGCGATGCTTGCCGGTGAGGCGAGTGTTGCTATAGCGTAGCTCGGGTCGTCTCCCATTGTCGTGGCCGCTCGTGCGGCGATGCCTCCCGACTCTTCGTCAGTTTCTTGGTTTGGGTCCTCCTCCGCATACCGCTTAGCAATCTCGAGGAGGTACGGTATGTTGTCGAGTGTTTTGTACACCCGCTTGAGTTTGGCGACCAAGGGCTCGTAGCGGCACGAGGTCTTGAAGCAGTGGATCGCGGTGTCCGGGTAGATTCCAGCCGCGTTGTACCACAGGTCTTACCACCGTTGGACCCAGATGCGGGTCGACTCGCGGGGTCCCTGGTGAAAGAACATTTCTTAATCCCTAGTGTTTTGTGTGTTAGATAACAATACCAAGGATCATTTAATGAGTGTTGAAGTGTTGCAGCTCTGTTTGAGAATAAAGGGAAAAGAACTCTGCCTTTGGAGGCGGATAATCCGGCCCCACCAGGGGCGGATAATCCGCCCCTCCCTTTGCCCAAGCAGGCGCAAGCCCCAGAGAGGGGGCAGAATTTTGGCCGGATTTTCCGGCCCCGCCGGATAATCCGCCCCTCAGGGGGGCTGGATAATCCGCCCCCCTTGCTCATCGCCAAGGCGCAAGCCCCAGAGAGGGGGCGGAGTTTTGGCCGAAAAGTTTGGCTAGGCCAGATAATCCGCCCCTCAGGGGGCCGGATTATCCTCCCCCAAGATCTTCACCAAGCTTCACCAAGGCGCAAGCCCGAGAGAGGGGGCGGAGTTTCCCCCGGAGAATCCGCCCTTGGGGCGGCGTTTTCCCAGGGGGCGGATAATCCGCCCCAAGTGGGGGGCGGATAATCCGCCCCCAAAGTTGTGCAACGGCCAGATCTGGGGAGGGGGTATTTAAGCCATCCACCCCCTCCTGCGAGAACTCTTGATTCATCTCGAAAAAGACCAGATCAGATCTGAAAGCTTCATCCAAGAGTGCTCCACCGAGATCCACCCAAAGGCCCCATCCCTTGGGGAACTCGATCTTCATCATCAGCAATGAAGCGATTCATCTCCTCTCCATTCATTTGGAGAACCTTCGATCTAGTATTTCTTGCAAATATCTAGATCCTCGTTTGTGTTTATATTGATAAACCTTGTTCTTGTGGCAGCTTGTTGTCATCTCAGGAGCCCCCAATTCGGTTGTGGGTGTGTGCCCCGATAGTGTTGTAAAAGGCACCGGTTCCCGCCTCGAAGGGATCCAATAGTGGAGAAGGTGGATCAGGCCTCTCGTGGCGAGATCCATCGGAGAATAGGGTGAGGCCTATTGTGGCGTGGTGGTCTTAGAACCGCCCACCCCTCCAACGCAGATGTACTTCCCTTAACAAGGAAGGAACTGCGGTAAAACAAATCCCTGTGTCTCCGCGTGCTCCACTACGGTTTCCTCGCTCCTCTTTTACGTGCTTAGTAGTTAGGGTTGCATATAGGGAAATTCTCGTAGTTGCATATCTAGAGAATTTACTTTGTGTCAAGCCTAAAATTGAAAAAGTATTAAAAATTGGTTAGCACCTATTCACCCCCCCTCTAGGTGCCCATACGATTCATTTCAATTGGTATCAGAGCCTCGGCTCTTATTTTGGGCTTAACCGCCTAAGAGAAGTATGGGTTCCAAGGGAGATGGGAATGATGCTCCGGAGGTAGTCACCATGAACGATCTCAAGACGTTGGAAACAACCTTGGTGAGTTCAATGGAGGCTAAGATGGAAGAGATGCGTCAATTGATAATGCGTCTCTCCACATCTGCATCATCACCTCCATCTAACTCTGAGGATACCACTCCGCAATCCAAGGAAATGGGTAAAACTGTTTCCAAAGATAACGAAGTGGTAGGTGATGATACTAGCAAGAGCTCCTCCTCGAAAAAGGATAGCAGTAAGGATGGATACAATGAGGTTTCTCATGTGTATTCCCCTGATCCGGCTATCCCTCACCCACATATACATAATAGGGGTGATCCACCCAAACTTTCAGCATCTACTTTCTCACAATGGCAATTTTTGATGAAGTCTCATGTGTGCAGTTCCTCCATAGAGTTGTGGAAGATCATCGAAAATGGTCTTCATGTTGGAAACCCCAACAATCTCACAAGAAGAGAAGTGGTTGATAGTCAACTCAACGCTACAGCTCTACACATGATACAGCTTGGTGTGGGTGACAAAGACATGCCACACATTCAGCATCTTAGCACAGCTAAAGAAGCTTGGGATGCCCTCACCGAGCTCTTCATTGGAAATGAAAGTATGAGAAGGAATAGATATGATGCCTTGAGCAATGAAGCTGAAGGATTTTATATGCTGGATGGAGAAGACCACGAGGACATGTATAGGAGGCTCAAGGAAATGGCCACAACCTTCAGAAACCACGGTGCAGCTCATGTTGATGATGCTTGGATCAAGCGCAAGTATGTCAGTGCCCTTATGCCATTTGAGCCGACAGATTTGAAAAGTCTCCAAGGTAGACATAACTATCACCTCATGTCATCCAATGAGGTAATGCAAGAAATGGCCGCTTTCAAAGTGGCTGCCAAGAATGCCGAAGATGCTCGTGCTCGAGCTATGGGGATGCAAAAGGGGGTCAACATGGCCTTGAAGACTAGTGTGATTGATCATGATGAATATGCGGTAGAAGGTCTGGACTGTCCCGAAGATATAAAAAGGATCCACGGACAATACTTGGCTCTTTATGCAAGAAACTTTTGGAAAGATCCAGCCAAGGCTAAAGCTGAACTAGATCGCAAGAGTGGAGCCTATGGAAGAAAAGAAAATGGTCCCAAGCTGAGAACATGCTTTAATTGTGGTGACCGGCTGCACTTCGTAGCTGAGTGTCCATATCAAAGTAGAGAGGATAATGGAGGAAGAATCATTTTCAAGGACAAATCAAAAGCTCCACGTAAGAAACAGTTTGTAAAGAAGAATGCTCCTTTCAAGAAGCAACCAAAGATTGTTCTAGTGGCTCAAGAAGAATATTCATCGGGGAGTGAAGATGAGGACGAGGACGACAGCTCTCAAGAGGTGCCTGCTACAGCCACCACCTCTACATCAACATCTCTCTTCGACTCTCCGAACGAAAACGTCATCAACAAGAATGCTACTTGCCTCATGGCAAGAAGCTCCGAGGTAACTTCTTCTAACTCTTCTTTTCCCAAGGCTATGATAGACATGGATGATCCTGCTAGTCTTAAGGTCAAAGAAGAGATTATTGCTTTGGATTATTTCTATACTAACTTGCAAGGTGAGCACAAAGTTCGTTTTGAGGCTCTTATGGATCAGCTGGCCCAAAACGAAGCTCTCCTCGAAGAAAAGGGCAGAATTGAAAGGGAGGATGCAATGGAAATTGCATCCCTAAAAATGCTCTTGAAGAAGAAGAAGAAGCTCGGGTCTCTCTTGAAGAGAGGCTTGAGTCTATGGAAGATTCACATGAAGAAATTGTGACTAAACTCGTTAAGGAACGTGACAATGCTGTCACCAAGGCAAAGAAGTTAAAGAAGGAAAGAATTGACTTTGGGGCTTCTCATGATAGACTCTCCGAGGAATTGGAGAAACTTGACAATGCTCACAAGGCGTTGAAAAACGAGTTCTCTATTCTCAACGAGTCACATGATCAGCTTCAAAGTCGATTGGCCAAATATGATACTCCTAGCTCGTCCAACTCAACATATAGCAACAAGAAAAATGCTAGTGTGGAAAAATAAGTGATCAAGAACATCACTACAAAGGACAAAGGTGTGCTTGATGAAGTCCTTGGCAAGCAAAGGTCAAATCATGGTAAAGAGGGACTTGGGTATGTCACCAAGTCCAAGAAGAAGAAAACCAAGAAGAACAAGACCAAGAATGTACAATTAAAGACAAGCATTGCTGAGAAGGTTGTCACAAAAGACAAGACTAATGATATTGGTTTTGCAGGGTCTCACAATCCGAATTATGAACTCTTTTGTGATGACTATGGCGATGTTTATGCTTATTATGTTGGTCCGTTTGATGAATATATTGCTTGGTCTATTTGGGTCCCAAAGACTCTTGTTACTAACATGAAAGGACCCATTGAAAAATGGGTACCTAAAACCAAGAAGTAATTTTCTTGCAGGGCTATGATTCCGGTGGGTCAAAATGGGTGCTGGATAGTGGCTGCACTAGTCATATGACCGGAAGCAAGGAGATCATCACGGAGATGCGTCCAAATCATGATAATATCACAGTCTCCTATGGTGATAAGTCTAAATCTCAGGTATTGGGTCTTGGCAAGGTTGTGGTTGCCCACAATATTTCTCTCGTGGACGTCATGCTTGTTGAGACCCTTGGCTACAATCTTCTTTCTGTTCGTGCCCTTGGCAAGATGGGCTTTGCTGTTTTTATCGATGATGATTTGGGGGTACTCTTATGGAGCAAGTCTCTAAAGGTCGCTTTCGTTGGATACGTCGAAAATGACCTGTATGTGGTGGACTTCTCGGGGAAAACCACTTCGGGTCCGATGTGTCTATTCGGGAAGGCTGACGTGGGCTGGCTATGGCATCGCCGTTTAGCCCATGTCAACATGAGAACTTTGCAAAGTCTCCAAAAGGGTGGCCACATCCTTGGACTAAAAGACAATGTCTCTTTTGCCAAAGATCGTGTTTGCAGGGCTTGTGTTGAAGGAAAAATGCATGATTCTCCCCACAAGAGGAAGACTATTGTGTCATCAAAGAGGATCTTGGAATTACTTCATGTGGATTTATTTGGTCCTCCTTCTCATGCAAGTCTTGGTGGGAATAAATATTGCTTGGTCATCGTCGATGATTACTCAAGATATACATGGGTATATTTTTTCAAGCTGAAAAGTGAGACTCAACAAACTGTCATCGACTTTGCCAATGAAGTTCAACGTCAACACAATGTTCCCATCTTGGCAATTAGAAGTGACAACGACTCAGAATTCAAGAACTATACTTTAAACGAGTTTCTTAGCGAAGAGGGGATTAGACACCAATATTCCGCTACGTACACCCCTCAACAAAATGGTGTAGCCGAGAGGAAGAACCGAACTTTGATGGATATGGCAAGATCCATGCTAGCTGAATTCAAGTCTCCTTATAATTTTTGGGCTGAAGCCATATCCACTGCTTGTCACTCATCAAACCGCCTCTACCTTCGGAAGATCTTGGACAAGACTCCATATGAAATACTTACCGGTAACAATCCCAACATCTCATACTTCAGGGTATTCGGGTGTAAGTGTTTCTTTCTTATTAAAGGTGTCCGTTTGTCAAAATTTGAATCCAAGGCTTTAGAAGGTATTTTTGTTGGTTACGGTGCCGAATCCCACACTTATAGAGTCTACAACAAGCTCACTGGGATTGTTGTAGAATCTTGTAGTGTGGAGTTCGATGAAAATAACGGCTCCTTTGTAGGGCAAGTTGATGTTTGTGATGCAGATGTTGAAATACCCCAAGATGCCATAAGAAGAATGGGCGTGGGATTTTTCCGCCCCATTGAGGAACCCCTTGTGGCGGATCGGGAAGGACAATGCTCCACACATGTGGAGCCCTCATCTTCACAAGATCAACAAGCTCCTACTGTTGGAGACAATCCTGCACCAACACCACAATCTGCTGAAGACCATCTGTCCCCTGGACATGTTGGTAGTCCCAGGCCGGACTATCCGCCCCTCCAAGGGGCGGACAATCTGCCCCTGGCACTCCAACTGGTTCCAGAGGAGCCGAAGGAGAAGTCAACAACTCTGAAGCCCCCAGGCCGGATTCTCCGGCCCCCAGGGGCGGAGTATCCGGCCCTGGGTCTCCAACTCCAGTCAGGCATTCTCAGGAAGATGGTTCTGGTACTTCACCTCTCGGGCTGGATAGTCTGGCACCTCCAAGGGGCGGATTATCCAGGCCTGAAGAAAATGTTCAACAACAATCTTCTGGCAGTAACAGTGACCAAGATGAAGAGCAGGGCAGTAATCAAGACAAGGATACAACTATCGAATCCACTCCTCCTAGAAACAATAAGGACATTGAGGCTCGTCGCAAGGCTCGTGCTGATTGGAACCTTGAACTAAGAGGTTACACTCTTGACAAGGTTGTTGGTGATCTACGACAAAGGGTATCCACTAGAAGAGAGCTTGCAAGCTTCTGTGATCATCAAGCTCACATTTCCATGGTTGAACCGAAGAAGGTTTTTGATGCTCTTGAAGACCCCGATTGGGTTGTTGCAATGCATGAAGAATTAAATAACTTCGAATGCAACAAAGTTTGGAAGCTCGTTGAAAAACCAAAGGATTGCCGCAATGTTATCGGCACCAAGTGGATCTTCAAGAACAAACAGGATGAAAATGGTATTGTTGTGAGGAATAAAGCACGACTCGTGGCTCAAGGTTTATCTCAAGTGGAAGGAATTGATTTTGGCGAGACCTACGCTCCTGTGGCTCGCCTTGAGTCCATCTGTATCCTTCTTGCATATGTAGCCCATCATAATTGTAAATTACAACAAATGGATGTTAAGAGCGCTTTCCTTAATGGTCCTCTACATGAGTTAGTATACGTCAAGCAGCCCCCGGGGTTTGAGGACCCCAAATTTCCGAACCATGTCTACAAACTCGATAAGGCGCTCTATGGCCTTAAACAAGCCCCACGTGCGTGGTATGAGCACCTTAAAGAGCTTTTGCTAGACCGTGGATTCGAAGTTGGGCAAATTGACCCCACTCTTTTTACTAAGAAGGTTAATGGGGAGCTTTTTGTATGCCAACTTTATGTAGATGACATTATTTTTGGCTCTACTAACCAAGCTTTTAACGATGAATTTTCAAAGCTTATGACTGACAGGTTTGAGATGTCCATGATGGGTGAGCTCAGGTTCTTTCTTGGATTTGAGATCAAACAACTTAGAGAGGGAACCTTTATTAATCAAGCTAAGTACATCCAAGACATGCTCAAAAGGTTCAAGATGACGGATCTCAATGGCGTTGCTACCCCAATGCAAACAAAGTGTCATCTTGAGCTCAATTCCAAGGGTAAAGACGTGGATCAAAAGGTATACCGATCCATGATCGGCTCTCTCCTTTACCTTTGCGCATCTAGGCACGATATCGTGTTAAGTGTAGGAGTGTGTGCAAGGTACCAAGCCGCTCCTAAAGAAAGCCACTTAGTGGCAGTCAAGCGAATCTTTCTATAGTTGGTTCATTCCCCAAATTTTGGGCTATGGTATCCCAAGGGTTCAAGTTTCTCTCTATGTGGTTACACTGATTCAGATTGGGCTGGTGACAAAGATGATAGGAAATCAACCTCTGGTGCATGCCAATTCTTGGGCAGGTTTCTAGTGTGTTGGTCATCAAAGAAACAGAATTGTATTTCACTCTCAACTGCCGAAGCTGAATATGTTGCTGCTGCAAGTGCTTGTACTCAATTGTTATGGATGAGGCAAACTTTAAAGGAATATGGTGTCAATTGTGACCAAGTTCCTCTTTTATGCGACAATGAAAGTGCTATCAAAATTGCTTACAATCCCGTGTAGCATACAAGAACAAAACATATAGAGATTCACAACCACTTTATTCGGGATCATGTTGCTCGTGGAGATATTGCTCTATCTTTTGTGAGCACGAAGAACCAACTTGCTGATATTTTCATGAAGCCTCTTGATGAAGAAAGATTTTGTTATTTGAGGAATGAGCTAAATATCATAGATTCAAGGAGCTTGGCTTGACTACCCTTGCACACTCACTTGCTCTTATTCATGTATTTGGTTTAGATGCGGGCATAGACATAGGGGGAGTGTGGTCCTAAATGATTGGGCCAACCCTCCCCCATAATGCCGAAAGCAAGTAAAATAATTTCCCTTTATATCATTTTGTGATATGTGGGTCATCGATGAGCATTGGTTTTGAACTCAAGATACATCTTCACGGTGTCATGCGATGCGCTCCAACATGGTGGCTTCGGCCACCGCCCTCTCCTCGAGAAGAGTTGGTTTTTCATGGGTCTCGTTGGATTTTCTTGCATATCTCATGATCTCCAGGGGCGTTAGCATCGCACTTCTTCCTTTTTGGCGTTTCGATGCCAAAGGGGGAGAAGTAGTTCTATTAGGTCTCGTGGATTTGCAAGGGTTGGGCACAAGCTTTTCGATTTTAGTCGTTTTTATTTGCTTGCTTGTGCCTTTTTCTAGCGTGAACTCAGTTGCTATTTGTGTTTGTTTATGTAAGACTATGTCGTACTCCACAGTTTGGTACTATGTTTGGTATTCTTGGAATTCTGGATTTATCTATTATGGACCTCATGGAATTCTTGAATTGTGGAGCATATTTAATGGCATATGGATTCATGGGATTATCTATGTATGCTTTGGCTATATTCTCATCCCGGTGGTATGACCTTATTTCCCAAACCACCTCGTTTCAATTATCTTGGTTATGGAAGTAGTGTTCTCCCTAGTGTGTGTATTTGTATTCAAATGCAAATCTTAAATATGCACACATCTAGGGGGAGCGTCTTTCATTATTTAAGGTGACATTTGCCGGTTTTATTGCAAATCCTAGTATTGTCATCTAACACCAAAAAGGGGGAGATTGAAAGAACATTTCTTAATCCCTAGTGTTTTGTGTGTTAGATAACAATACCAAGGATCATTTAATGTGTTTTGAAGTGTTGCATCTCTATTTGAGAATAAAGGGAAAAGAACTCTGCCTTTGGAGGCGGATAATCCGGCCCCACCAGGGGCGGATAATCCGCCCCTCCCTTTGCCCAAGCAGGCGCAAGCCCCAGAGAGGGGGCGGAATTTTGGCCGGATTTTCCGGCCCCGCCGGATAATCCGCCCCTCAGGGGGGCCGGATAATCCGCCCCCCCTTGCTCATCGCCAAGGCGCAAGCCCTAGAGAGGGGGCGGAGTTTTGGCCCGAAAGTCCGGCTAGGCCGGATAATCCGCCCCTCAGGGGGGCCGGATTATTCCCCCCCAAGATCTTCACCAAGCTTCACCAAGGCGCAAGCCCCAGAGAGGGGGCAGAGTTTTCCCAGGGGGCGGATAATCCGCCCCAAGTGGGGGGATGATAATCCGCCCCCAAAGTTGTGCAACGGCCAGATCTGGGGAGGGGGTATTTAAGCCAACCATCCCCCTCCTGCTAGAACTCTTGATTCATCTCGAAAAAGACCAGATCAGGTCTAAAAGCTTCATCCAAGAGTGCTCCACCGAGATCCACCCAAAGGCCCCATCCCTTGGGGAATCGAAGGAGGAGAACTCGATCTTCATCATCAGCAATCAAGCGATTCATCTCCTCTCCATTCATTTGGAGAACCTTCGATCTAGTATTTCTTGCAAATATCTAGATCCTCGTTTGTGTTTATATTGATAAACCTTGTTCTTGTGGTAGCTTGTTGTCATCTCGGGAGCCCCCAATTCGGTTGTGGGTGTGTGCCCCGATAGTGTTGTAAAAGGCACCGGTTCCCGCCTCGAAGGGATCCAATAGTGGAGAAGGTAGATCAAGCCTCTCGTGGCGAGATCCATCGGAGAATAGGGTGAGGCCTATTGTGGCGTGGTGGTCTTAGAACCGCCCACCCCTCCAACACAGATGTACTTCCCTTAACAAGGAAGGAACTGCGGTAAAACAAATCCCTGTGTCTCCGCGTGCTCCACTATGGTTTCCTCGCTCCTCTTTTACGTGCTTAGTAGTTAGGGTTGCATATAGGGAAATTCTCGTAGTTGCATATCTAGAGAATTTACTTTGTGTCAAGCCTAAAATTGAAAAAGTATTAAAAATTGGTTAGCACCTATTCACCCCCCTCTAGGTTCCCATACGATCCATTTCACCTGGACGCATCGCTCCAGGTCCTCGATGGTGGTGGCGCGGGTGTAGGATCCCTCGAAGTGCCTGACGAAGGCATCGCGCATTTCCTCCCAGGAGTCGATGCTGTCCGTGGGGAGGGTGTTGATCCATTGCCGGCACGCTCCCTCCATCATCAGGGGAGGTAGTGAGCGGCGAGAAGGTCGGTGTGGACGGCGATTCCCATCGCCATGAGGTACGTGTCCAGCCACACGGACGGGTCGTACGAGGGGTCGTACTTCTCGATCTCCTTCAGCACCTTAAAGTTCGTCGGGTATCTTTCGCCTCAGATCATTGGTCTGAAGCACTGGGGTCTGACTCGGCTCAGCGATCCCCTTGGTTCGCCGTCGCGGAGGTTGGTAAGGGTAGGCCTCAAGTCGTCGGGATGGCGTGCACGCCAGCTCTGGTTGTTGATGATGTGGGTGCGCGCGTCGACTGGCTGCCCATTGGCGGCGACGAGGTTGTTCGCCGGTCGCTGGTCGTTGGTGGAGAGTGCCGCGTGTGCGGGTCGGTGTTGGAGCTGCAGGGGATCAGGTGGTGGGCATTTGAGGGTGTTTGCCACCATTGGGCGGCCGCTCGAGGCCGCCCTGCTGCCTGACGAATGCGAGTACATGCGACCCTGTGAGTCGGCACCCGCGTTTTGTTGCTCGACGACCTTGGCGAGTAGAGCCTTGGCATACTGGATCATGCAGGGCGCCTTCCCCAATCACGGTGATGTTGTCGACAGCGGCTCGGCTCGCGACGACATTGTCCATCGGGGTGGAGAACAGCGGGAGGCCATTCGCGTCTCTCTCCCACGAGGAGACAAGGATTCTTGGCTGATCCCGTGGGGGTGTGCGGCCGGGTGGTGGTGGTGGGGCGTCGTTAGCCGTCGCGCCTAGTGGTGGCCGGGAGCTCCCTCCTGGCGGCGCGTTCTCGCAGATCGCGAGCTCGACTATGCGGGTCGGGGCGTTCCCATCAACGAAGTTTAGGGCGCGGCCCTAAACGGTGGGGTTCAGGCGCGACCTGATGCGGAGTTGGTGGTAGCGCGAAAGCTCCTGCGCCGTCACCTGCTCGAGGCGAAATTTTTTGCGCTCGGCTAGTTCCTTGTGGACCGCCTCCTCCAACCGTAGGCGGAGTTCCTCGACCTCTGTTGCCGTCGCGGTCGGCGGGATCGGCGTGGAGAAGGGGTCTGGCCGGGCGTCCGCGCCATTCGCCATGTAGGACACAACGTTGCGACCGGGTCCGACGTGGAGGTCACCGGAGTTCTCCGACCCAGAGTCGAAGTCGAAGTCGAAGATCCCAAGAATGGAGGGATCCTCGAAGTCTCCCACATTGGAGACCTGGGTGATGGAGCCTGCGGGCGACGCGGTGACGATGGATCCGGCGGCCGATGCCGGGCTCGCCGATTCGGCGTCGTCGTTGAGGGCCACGTCGTCCGCGACCATTGTGGTTTCGGCCACGTTGTTGTTGGCCGAGTCGTACTCGGAGGCGAGGCGGTGGATGGTGCGGACCTGACTCTCAGAGAGTCGGTCGCGTGGTGACGACTCGCGGATGCGAGCCAAGTCCTCCGAGATGATGACGTCGGTGAAGCCGACGAAGAGGCTGATCGTGCCGACCGGCATGATCACGCTGTGCGTGACGGGGCACACCGCCGGGACGTAGCTGCTCGGCAAGATCTGGAGGATCTCGCCGATCGTCTCGTTGATGGGCAGATTGGATATCGCCGCAGAACACCGGCCTGACCGGCCCGGACCCACGGTGGGCGCCACTGTCGTCGGAATGGCCATGGCAGATGCTGCAATCGGCAGCGAATGGTAGAACAAAGGGCAAGGGCGGCCAGCCATCTGCGGTGCGAGATGAGGGCGGAGACACATGGATTTACCCAGGTTCGGCCCCTGGAGGGTAAAGACTTACTCCTGCTAGATTGTATTATGGAGAGAGTACAAGGGCGAGCTCGACGAGTAGGCGGCGAGTCGCTAGGGTGTATGATGGAACGTGTCCTCTATGCGTACCCTAGGGAGGTTTATATAGGCTCACCTCGCTAGGGTTTATAGATCTACAACCGAATTAGTTAAGGATTCGAAGGGTTCTTGACCTAATCTGACTGGGCCTAGCTACGCTTCAAGGCCTCCAGCTTCCAGTCGCCTAGGTCCTTGCCAATTCTCGATCCAGTCGCCGTCCTGCAGGCCCACTCGCTGGCAGCCTGAGCCACTAGTAAACATCCTGCTGGGTATACCCCGGTCGGCATATCCCCATCACCGAATGTTGTTCGGAGTCTCGGATGGGATCCAGGATATCACGAGGATATCCGGAATGGTCCGGAGAATAAGATTCATATAAGGAAAGTCCAATTCCGGAGTTCGGGAATGATTCTGGTGTTTTCACCAGAATAATCTAGAAGGGTCTAGAAGGTTCACCGGACCGGAAGGGGAAGGGTACATGAATGTGTCATGAATAAGTGGAATGATTGCATCATGTCCTAGGTCACTTGGTTGGGCATTTTTAAGAAAGAAGTTAAGCTCAAAATTGGAAGTCAAAAGTCAAGTTTGAAAAGTCAAACTAGGACAATGTATCCTAGGGAGGAAGGAAAGAATCCTTCTTTCCCTCCACCCACAAGCCAACTAGGAGAGGGACTTGGGGAAGGATTAAAACTCCCCTCTCCCAAGCTGCCCTCCCTCTCATAAATAGAGGGGAGGGGTGCCCCAAAGAGACACAACACCAGCCCTCCCCGATACGTCCAAAACGTATCTACTTTCTCGTACACTTTGCTATTGTTTCTTCTCTAAACTTGTGTGATTTGGATACAACTAAAACAGACTGACGCTGTTTATAGCAGAATTACCTTGGTGTCTTGTTTTTGTGCATAAAATCAACTATCAGGAAAAATCCCAGAAAATATGCCAAAAATTATATTTCACCAGAAGATCCACGGAGACAGAAGACGAGATAAAGAGGAGTCCTGGGGGGCCCACACCCACCCCAGGCGCGGGCATACCACTGGTCGCGCCTGGAGGGGGTGCAGCCACCCCAGGCACCCCCTCGGTCTCCCTCTGCGCCTATAAGTTGCCTTTCGACCAAAAAACCGAGGGAGGTTCGATAGTTTTCCAGAAAGAGTTCCGCTTCGCCGCCGCCACTAGAAACCAAGATTCGGATCCAGAAACTCCGTTCTGGCACCCTGCCGGGACGGGGAATTTGGAGAGGATCATCGCCATCGTCATCACCAACGCATCTCCATCAACCACCGATGTTTTCCTCATCCATGAGTGAGTAATCCCCTGCTGCAGGCTTGGGATGGTAGGGATTGGATGAGTTCTATCATGTAATCGAATAAGATCTGTTAGGGGATAGTGCCTAGTATCTCTATTAGTGCTATTTGACTTTGTTGCAACTTGTTGTGCTTAATGCTTGTCATTAGGGCCCGAGTGCCATGATCTCAGGTCTAAACTTATTATTGAATCATTATGATAGTATTATTTGTGATCTTATCTATAAGTTGTGTACACATATCATTGTCCAGATCCAAAGTCCCCAAGTTGACAATAATTGGGACAACCGGAGGGGATGGCTGTGGTGTGAGGACCACATGTGTTCACGGAGTGTTAATGCTTTGCTACTGTGCTCTGTTAAAAGGAGGACATTAATTGCCAGTAGTTCCTTAGAGGCCCCGCTGCCACGGCTGGCTGGACAGAAGATGTTGTGCAAGTTCTCATTGCGAGCACACATGACTATATTTGGAGCACATGCCTAGAATTGTTTAGTACTTGGATGCTTGTTATTATTTATCTGCAATGCCCTAGATCTTGAAGTTACATGTTTAGACTCGTCCATGCAATGCCCGTCTATCCATCCCTATGCCTACCGCACTCGAATCCCACTGTTACCATTACTGTTACTATTGCTACTGTTTCACTGTTGTTGTTGCTTTACTATTGCTACTACCAAACTGTTGCTACTGATAAAATTCTATGAGCAAGAACTATTTCCAGGTGCAGCTGAACTGACAACTCAATTGTTAAGGCTTGCAAGTATTCTTTGGCTCCCCTTGTGTCGAATCAATAAATTGGGTATTACTACTCGCAAAGACTATTGCGATCCCCTATACTTGTGGGTCATCAAGACTATTTTCTGGCTCTGTTGCCGAGGAGCATTGTCGTGGTATTGCCGACGAGTACGCCATGGAGGGGTCCTCACAGTGTGTGTTTAGAGACGTGGGGGAAGGCGGACGGTTGACGGGTACGAGGTTACACAGCTTACCCAGGTTCAGATCCCATAATGGTGGCGGAATCCTACTCCTGCTATAAATCACTATAAGGGAAATACGCCGAGTTACAGGGATTGGTTTGCTGTGCGAGGTGACTAGAGAGTCTAAGTTATCGTGCCCTAAAGGCTCCCATAGGCCCGACTTATATAGTCGCCAGGTCCTAGGGTTACAGGGAAAGTCCTTAGCCGGACAGGTTACAGAGTCCTACACTACTTGTATCTAGTCTTGCGTGTCTTGCACTCCAAGGCTCCGGGTATGTCGGTGACTCCTCCGTAGCCTTCCTTTATCCGGCATGGGCCTCCCTTCTGGATCCATCTAACTGGGCCGCCCAGCAGGCCATGGTCCATGCTACCAACTGTGGTCCACCCGGGTTATCCGGATAAGAGACATGCTATGAGGATACCCATATAGCATATCTCCAACAGTAGCCCCCGGAGAACTCCGAGATCTTGCGCTGTCTTGCCTATTCAAGTTGAATGCTCCGTTAGATGGATGTCGTCAAATCATCAAGCGATATCTTGTAGTCCTCCCAAGAACCCTGCAAAGTTTTTCTCCGTCTTCAACTTGCAAGTCAGAGAATTGTTGAATCTTCCATCGTACTCTTCCGTATCCGGACTAGATCCGTCCATGCCGGAATATTCCGATGTGATGGTTCACCTGCTAGTGACAGCTAGGATGACGTAGACATGGGTCAGCGACGCCTCATAACTCACACATGCAGAGAATACAATCATGTCCGTTTTTCCCGCGCGAGCTATATGAACCGTTGGCGGCGACGGTTGGGAACGTGGCGAAATTTCCGCGCACGCTCCCGCACACGTCGTCCACGCGCTGACCATTCAATCGTCTTACACGAATGTTGATGCCAGGGGTTATAAATTATAACTACGATGGATTTTTACTTTTCACCTCATTATCCTCCTGCGTCATCTTCTTCCTCTAGCGAGTATCTCCTCGAGCTCTCCGCGCGTTCGAGGTGACAACCAAAGATCCTCTGAGTCCCTCAATACCACCGACTTCGAGGAGGATAGCTCTCCTGCTGCTGATGATGCTGCATCCAAGTCGCCTGCGCTAGAGGAATGAAAAAACAATATGTAATATTTGTTTCCTCTGGAATTTGTATGCGGAAAAAACTACTTGTTAACTTAAGGCGGAAAAACAATGGTTGTTATTTCCTGCTACTCAAGAACTGGTTCCAGCATGTATATATTTTTAAGCAAGTGCTGGCTTATCCATTACTTTGGTTTTTATGCTTGACCTTTTATGAGTCAGAAGACTTGTTGTCGGAACTATGCGCTCAGGCGATGATGCCAAATGGCACCGTCAATAACCTAAGCACAAAATCGCCGACAAAAAGTGCCAAAAGTCACTACTCCAGAATCCACATAAAAACAACAAAGAACGTGTAGACCAGAAAACTTAAGATAACACCCATAGGCGGAATTTTCACAAGTGCAATCGTAAAGCTTGTGCATAAAGGTTTTATACGATCCAAAAATGAACACTAAAGGAGGTAAAAGACTCAGAAATATGAGTGAACCAGAGAGCTTTATTTCATTTATCATATAAGAGGTACACAATAGATAAAAAATGCTAAGTGTAGAAAGGACGTAGCTGTGCTATGTTCCATGGCCGATCAAGCTCCGGGTAGTCATCATCCGGGTCACGTCGCTTACGCTTATGATCCTCGTTGGGTCTATCCTTTAGCTCACAATTGTCAACGAGGTAGTAAGACCCATTGAGTAGCTCCTTGCTTATGATGAACGGTCCTTCCCATGGCGGGGATAATTTGTGTGACTTCTTCTGCTTAAGTCGGAGCACCAGGCCCCCCTCTTTAAACGAGCGATGCCGAATGCGGCGACTATGGTAGTTGCATAGCTTCTGCTGGTAGATGGCGGATCTTTGACATGCAAATACGCGCTCTTCCTCGAGAAGGTCCACATCTAGGCGTCTGGATTCTTCAGCGTCATCTTCATCGTAGGCGGCAACTCTTGGTGAATCGTGAAGGATGTCGGAAGGCAGGATGGCTTCTGCTCCATATACCATGAAATAGGGGGTGTAGCCTGTAGATCTGTTGGGTGTAGTTCGTAAAGTCCATAGCACAGATGGTAACTCCTCCGCCCAAGCTCCAGCCGCTCTATGCAGCGATGCTTCTAGACATGGCTTGATTCCCTACAGAATTAATCCATTGGCTCGCTCAACCTGACCATCGGATTGTGGATGCACCACAGATGCAAGGTCAAGTCGGATGCCCTTCTCCCAACAATAAGCGTCCACTTCTCCGAGTGACAAGTTGCTTCCGTTGTCGGTGATAATGCTATGTGGGAGACCAAATCTCACCACTAGATCCCAGACAAACCTAAGGGCAGTTGCCCCATCGAGCTTTCTAATGGGTTTAGCTTCTATCCATTTGGTGAATTTATCAACTGCTACTAGCAGATGCGTAAACCCACATGGTGTCGTCTGTAACGGACCAATCATGTCCAGCCCCCAGACTGCAAACGGCCAAGTTATTGGTATTGTTTGCAATTCTTCAGCTGGAACATGTGGTTGTCGGGCATAATACTGACATCCCATGCATGTCTCAACCAGCTTGTCGGCGTCCACATTCGCGGTCAGCCAGTAGAATCCTTGCCGGAAGGCTTTAGCGACCAACGATCAAGGAGCGGCGTGATGCCCGCAATCTCTGAGATGGATTTCATGGAGGATTTCAATACCTTCTTACTGGGAAACACACTTAAGGTATACACCAGTGGTGCTTCTTTTGTAGAGCTGTCCATTGATTATGGTATAGCCCTTTGCTCTACGTACTATTTGTCGTCTTTCGACTTCGTCGTTGGGCAAAGTTCCGTGTACGAGATATTCCATGAACGGTTGTGTCCTAGCCGGAGGGACCTTTGTTATTGTGTGAACGAAAGAGTCAGCTCTATCCGGGTTGTCGATGTCTGCTCCCTTCACAGGTTGTGTCCGTAGATTCTCTAGGAAAACGCCAGGCAGAATTCATTTGCATCCTGATCCAAGTTTAGACAGTAGATCATCCGCCTCGTTTTGCTCCCTAGGTACATACTTGACCTCGTATCCCAAGAAGCTCTTGGCTATCTCTTCCACTTCATCTCGATATGCCGTCATCATAGGGTTCCGTGCGTTCCAGGTGCCAGCCACCCGCTGGGCAACCAAGTCAGAATCTCCACAGCAAACTATGCGCTTGATGCCAATATCCTTGGCTACGCGTAGTCCATGAATGAGTGCTTCATACTCCGCCATGTTGTTTGTAGCCTTGAAGTGGATCTGCAGAACATAGTGTAGCTTGTCCCTGGTTGGTGACTGTAGAAGCACACCAGCCCCCGAGCCATTGAGTAGCTTTGATCTGTCAAAGTGCATCACCCAATATTCTGGCTCCGGCATTGGGGTAGCATCTGGCAACTCCGTCCAATCTGCGATGAAATCCGCCAAGGCTTGTGACTTGATAGCGTTGCGTCTGTTGTAAGTGATCTCGAAGGTGGCATGTTCAATGCCCCACTTCACGACCCTTCCTGTAACGTCGCTGTTGTTGATGATGTCGGACAGTGGAGTCTTGCTTACCACTGTGATAGGGTGCTCCTGGAAGTAGTGCTGTAGCTTCCGAGAAGAAAGGAACACTCGATAAGTTATCTTTTGGTAGTGCGGGTAACACTGCTTGGACTCCGTCAAGACTTTTATTACATAGTAAACTGACCGTTGAACTCCGTACTCATAGCCCAGTTCTTTCCGCTCTACCACGACGACGATGCCGATTACCTGGTTTGTGGACGCCATGTAAATTAACATGGGCTCGCCAGGCTCGGGTGCTGCAAGGATAGGCGCTGAGGAAAGTATCTCCTTGAGCTGATTCAATGCTACATCTGCCTCATATGTCCACGTGAATTTGTCTGCCTTTTTCAGCAACTTGTATAGCGACAGAGCCTTCTCTCCAAGTTGGCTGACGAGCCGACTAACTGCTGCAATGCAACCTGTTAGACGTTGTATGTCCTTTAGGCATGTCGGACGGTTTATGTTTAAGATGGCCTTGATTTTCTCCGGGTTGACCTCGATTCCATGCTGGGAAACGATAAAGCCCAACAATTTGCAGGCTGGGACCCTGAAGACGCACTTCTTAGGGTTAAGCATCATGTTGTATTTCTGGAGATTATCAAAGGTTTCTTTTAAGTCGGAGATTAAGTCATTTGACTTTTTAGACATCACTGCTATATCGTCCACATAAGCGTGAACGTTCCGACCAATTTGATCGTGTAGGCAATGCTGCATTGTCCGCTGGTACGTAGCACCTGCGTTTTTCAGCCCAAAGGGCATCGTGACATAGCAGAATGTGTCGTAGGGTGTAGTGAACGAAGTGTCCAATTGGTCCGACTTACTCATCTTGATCTGGTGGTATCCTGACTATGCATTGAGAAAACACAAAAGCTCCGAGCCAGCCATCGAGTCAATGACTTGGTCAATGCGAGGCAAAGCAAACAGATCTTTGGGACATGCTTTGTTGAAGCCGGTGTAATCAATGAACATTCTTAATTCTTTGGTTCCCTTTTTGGGGACAAGTACAGGATTGTCCACCCATCGGGTGTGAAGGACTTCTCGGATAAAACTAGCCTTAAGTAACCTAGCTATCTCTTTGCCTATGTCGCGTCTCTTCTCGTCTCCGAAGCGTCATCGAGGTTTTTTCACTGGTTTACATTTTGGATCAATATTCAAGCTGTGCTCGGCAAGTTCCATAGGTACACCTTTCATGTCGGCAGGTTGCCAGGCAAAGATGTCCCTATTCTCACGGAGGGACTAGACGAGCGCGCTTTCCTATTTAGGGTCCAGATTCGTCCCAATGGCGATGGTCTTGGAGGCATCGCCTACCACAAGATCCACCGGCTTGTCAACACCCGGATTTTTAATCCCAGATGCATGTTATGCCATACATCGCAATCCCAGGATTACCATTTTTGCGAGACATAATAGAATTGGATACCACAGTACATCATCCATTACAAACCATACATAATATCTTACACAAATAAGGATCTCATGATCCAGTTCTTAATACAACTCAAGCAACGGAAATACGTAATAATACCGGTAGCGTAGGCGAAGCTCCATCTTCGGGGTCACACGCAATGCTGACGATGGGAGATGATCCTAGTTGACGTAACCTTCCTGGGGTCCATCCTCCAGGTACTCCTCTTCATAGTCTGGCCACGGGAATATCCAGGGACAAAGCCATGAGTACTCTTTAAGTACTCGCAAACTAATACTAACAAGTGAAAGGGGGTTTTGTAGTAGGACACTAAGCTCTAGGGTTGTTTGGCAAAAAGCCAGATTTACATCTACTAAGTTTAGAAATGAAGAAAGCTAGTTGAAGTTTTATAACACCTAAGAGGGAACTTGTATTTCATATCACAACTCTGTTGTGGTCAAGTCAAAATCTCAATTCATTTCACAAGTCATTTTGAAAACATCTAACGGGGGAACAGTATGGCCACTCCAACTGTCCATAACCGCGGACGCGGCTATTCGAATAGTTTGACACTCTGTAGAGATTGTACACTTTCACCACAACATTCGATACATCCATCAGGAACAAATCCTGAATTCACCATACTCAGTATGCGGATAATCAATCCTAACCTTTCAATTACACGCCCTAGTATAAGCACCTCTCCTGTGAGTTTGGCCTCCCAACCATGACCAACTGTCATCTTGGGTACTACACAGGTGGACAATCTTCACAAGGTAGCCTCAGCTCAGACCTTGGCCGTGAGGGATCCAATACTAAGGTATATAAGTTTCCAGTCAAGCCCTACCCAATTCTCGGGTATTGTGGTTGTACAGTAAAATTGGAATGGTATCACATCCAGACAACCATCAGTTTTATAAAGGGCTAAGGCTCATGCCTCAACATTTTCATCACCAAAATCATCTGGTGTTTGGAAACACATGTCAAAACATCTCAGTAGAATGATCCATCATTCCAAGGTTTTCATAACCATTTTCACCAAGTATTCCCATCTAAAGTTGATCAAGTTTTATACTTAGCACTAGCATCTACAAGTGGGGGTAAGTACTAATGAGGGGTGGTAAACTAGTGGAGTTTAACTAATTTCAATCTCATGCCTTAGGATGACATAAAGATTATCTAGCTTAGGCCAAGTTTTATGCTCTTTATGCAACCTTCAATTATCTTTCTAGAATCTAGAAATTCACTTAAGTAAGCTCTAAGTAATAGCTTTGATAAAGAAATAAAGTATAAAGCTTGTAAGTAAAACTAGGAATGTGGTTATCAAGTGAGTATGATCACATATGCTTAAGGCATATAGTTGGCATGGTAACAAGCAAGTATTTGCTTGCATAGGTCAACTTGATTAGTAAGGTTTGCTAAAGTAGAGTATCTTGCAAGTGTTAGCTTGCACAATCAACTAGTAGTATTTGGCTTGCATCAGTATCAGTATAAGCTTGCCTTGTGCAGAGCAGTGGTTGAAGTTTTCCTCGGCTTCTTCTTCGTAGTACCCTCCTTCCTCCTCGTATCCTTGGTCGGTACTAGCGTCTATGAATAAATACGAGGTACACAATCACGAAACAATACTTAACTCCTTTCAATCATCACACACAAGGGTTCTATAGATGATCTAGCATCATCACTAACATCACAAGAATAAAGCATTTGTATTATTTATTTATTTTTAGAAAAGTAATTTCTACTCATTGAAAAACTACTTAAGATTTAATATTCTCCAAACCAAACATGGGATCATGTTGACACATGTCATCACCACATATTTAAGTACATGGGAATGAGATTTAAAGTGGTGTCACAATTTAATAAGGTTTAACCTTTTATTTCCATTAAATAAAGTGACTAGAAATGCCTATGTGGCATTCTTTTATTACTTGAACATTATTTTTGTAAGTAAACCCATATGTTTTTATATATTCTGAAAGGTATGATCAAATGTGATTTTTGAGAGTTGGAATCAACTCAAAAGCTATTATGGTTTAAATTTGAAAAATGTTTGAATGTAGAAAAGCTTCTGCCTTGTTATTTTTACCAAGGTTGATCTACAGATCCAAATGATTTGAATCCAACGGGCTTGGATTAAGCATTTCAAAACCTTTCTAACAAAATTGGTTTCATTCAATTTGGTTCAGTGAATCGAGTTGGGTTGATTTTTGAAACTAGGTACAGAACTGAGTTTGAATGAAAATGGAAAAACCCAAATTCAAACGAGTGGGCTGCGCCGGAAATGATACTGGGCCGGCCTGCTAAGCACAGCGCTTACGCGGGATGGTTCAGTTGCTGTCCCCACACGTCAGTGAGACAGGGGGGTGCGAAGCGGTACGGGGCAACATGATACGTTGGATTAGAAGTAAGATCAATGGCTGAGGGTCGTCATCGACGATGAACTAGTCACCGGCGAGCTTGAACCCTAGCGGCATAGTGGGGGTCGTGGGAGGCTCACCGGGGCTCAAGCGAGGGTCGGCGATGCAGGCGAACGACGAAGTCGATGACGGCGAACCTCCTGGTACCGACAGCTTCTCCTAGGGTGGACGAAATCGACGACGCCCTTCTTCTCTAGAGGCGGCCTGCTCCGGTGCAATTCCGGCGATGCTCTGCACGGCAGAGGCGGCGTCTTCGACGGCGAGCGGTGGCTGTGAGGCATGGGGCGGCGAATAGGGATGTCTGGCGGTCTCCTGGGACGGTGGTGATCACGTATGCACGCGGCGAGGGCGGCGCGCGGTCTGTGGGCGTGTGTCGAGGGTGGCGCTCTGGCGCGCTCTCGGAATGTGCTCAGAGAAGCTTGGCATGGCTTGAGCGCGTGGTCCAGTGGCTGGCATCGCTCGCAGCTAGGACATGGAGTGGCGGTGAGGCATGGGCTACCTCCCAGACATGCTGGCTAGGCTTGGTGCTTCTCCTAGCATGCTGTCGACATGTGGGTGGCAAGGGTGCACTCGACCTGCTCACCATTGATGACAATGGCTAGCTTACAGTGGTGATAGAGATTAGTTTTGGTTGTTAGATGATCTACTAAGGCTAGTGGTGTCCAGAGAGGGCACAAGTTAGGCCAGAATCACTGCACACTATAGTGTTTGTGATTTTGTTGATTTGAATCTGCAAGGTGTTTGATGAAATGGCCGCATGAATTCAAGTTTTGAATTTTGAAAAGATTTTGGTGGGTGTGCTAAGCATGTGCTGGTGAGTCTGTGGATGCTTGGGTTTTGAAAGTTGAGCTTGTTTGAGTGGTTTTTGGAAAAGTGGGATCTTCCCATATGATAAAGATTCAATTTTGAACTGTCCTTTAAACTATGCATTCAAATGTTTTTGGATGATCACAAAGTGGGCCTTGGTAGTTTTTTATGAGTACTATCAAGGGGTGTAAAGATCCAAACAAGTTTCTGTTAAGTTTTGAAAGTTAGAGACAGCCAAAGTAGGCATGGGAGTTAAATTGGCCAAAATGACCATTCCCTTATTTTGTTTGTTTTGATTTATTTGTCTTTGGGAAAAGTGTGGGGATTGTTTAGATGATGTTTATTTCACCTAAGAATCCTTTTACAAGAAAAGAAACACATAAACAAGGCAATTCAAAAGAATCCAAATTGTCATGCTTACACATATGCATGCCTTCATATTTTTATTTAGAAAAGTTTTTGTTAACCCTAAATTTGGTGATTGGAGTTTGATGATTCTAGTTTAATATTTTTGGGATGTTACAAGGCTTAGTCTCGATGGCGGCCTTGAATGCTAGGGCGGAGTCAGAAATCTGTTTCTTCGACGCGGGCATCTCCGAGGCATCGACCTTGCTCTGTATCTCCTTGAATTCTTTGCTATAGAGGACATCTTCTACAAAAGCTGCTTCTCCAATTTCGCAGTCCCTTGCCTTGGTAAAGCTTCCAGATATGGTAATGACACCGTTTGGTCTGGGTATCTTGAGCTTGTTGTAGACGAAGCATGGCTTGGCCATGAAGGTGTGGAATATGTCGCGTCCGAATATGACGTGGTACACGCTCTTGAAGGGGACCACCTCAAAGGTCATGCGCTCTTGGCGGTAATTATTGACATCGCCAAAAGCGACCTAAAGTGTGATGCACCCAAGGGACCGAGGCTCCCGAACAGTAACTACGCCATGGAAGATGGTGCTGGTCCGCCTTAGGTTTGCCTCCGTCAAGTTCATCTTGTGCAGTGTATCTAGGTACATGATGTTGATGCTGCTTCCACTATCCACCATACATTTGGTGAACTCATTGCCGTCAATCAGGGGGTTGATGATCATGGCGTATTGGTTCTCCATAGGGATGAGGTCTGGGTGATCCTTCCTGTCCCAAGTAATTGGAATCTCTGACCAGCGCAGGTATTGGGGAACTGGGGGTAGAGTGGCCATCAGTATCCTCATGGAGGTCCTCTGTTGTTGGACGGTGGGGTTGCCAAGGAAAGTGTGGAAAACTGCCGCCTTCTTCTCGAAGGTTTTTTCCCTTGCCATCGCTCTTGGCGGCGTGCTTGGGGTCAACGTCCTCGTCCATGTCACTTGAATCCTTGGACTCCTTCTTCTTCCCTTTGCCCTTGCCTCGAGATCTGTTTTTCCGAGTCCGCTTGTAACCGGACTTCGGGTCCTCCTTGAGGTCGTTGACGAACTTGCAATGGCGATTGGTGTGTGTGGCATTGCTGTTGGCGTCGAGGTGTACGAGGCAGGGCATATCGCGGTACTCCTTGTAGGTTTGGGGAACACAGAGTGCTGTCGAGGTTGCTTCACTACCTTGCTGCTGCCCACGACCAGCCCCCGTCCTCGGCCACGCTGTCGACTATCACCTCGTCCTGCAAAAATCATGGCGACCATGTTGAAGGTTTGCTTTTATTCTGGTGGGCTCTTCCGCTTGGTGCTTATATTTCTCTGAGCTTGAGTTGGAACCGCCGTTACCGGCAAGGAGCGGCGAGCATCGCCGTCGGCAACTGCGAACTCACTAGCCAGTTGGATCATCTGGTTGAGGTCTAGCTGGTGGTTGTCCTGCAGGCGCTTCAACGTATGTCGGAGCAACGTACCTCTTTCCAAACCATCGATGAAGGCGGACATGGAGGTCTGTGTGTGCACTCCTACATAGGAATTCTTCATATCCAGCCAGCAGGAGAGGTAGGCGCGAGATGACTCGTCTTTCTCCTGCATGCACCACTATAGGTCGCCAACAGTACAAGGACGTTTGTACGTACCCTCGAAGTTTTTGGTGAACGCTTCTTGCATATCCAGCCAGTTGCAGATAGAATCCATTGTCGGGTCGTGCCCGCCAGCATCAATGGGAGGTACTTGACGGCAACGTTGGGGTTTCCCCCGGCGATCTCCACCGTGTTGTCGTAATCATACAACCATGTAGCTGGCTTGGCGGTACCGTCATAGGGCTTGATGGTCTTGTCAAACCGGAAACCCTTGGGGTAAGCTGCGGTCCATATTACAGGTCCAAAGCAGCGTGGTCCCAGGTATGCTCCATCCCGGGCCTCGTGGATATTGTCTAGACGTGATCGTGCATCGTATGGCTCCGGGCTTCTATTATTCTTTTTGCCATCAGGGGATGGGCTGCGTGAACGACGCGGGCCTGCTCTGCCATGGTGGATTCTAGGTGGTGACGGAGGCGGAGGTGACGGTGGGTTAGCCTTCTTGCTGTTACCCTCCTGCGACGCCTCACGCTTGTCACGGTTGTTTGTCGGATGGGGAGGGTCATGACGCGACCTACTCTTGTGTCCTTGGCTGCACTCCCCATCATGACGGGCCTGCTCCATGTTGTCGCGGATGATGATGCCGCGTTGCTTGGGTGCAGGCATGTTCGTGCGATGGTCAGCCTTGGAGTCTTCGCGATGCCGGGGAGAGGGGGGCGGTGGAGATGGGGAACGAGGTTGAGCCTTGCCTCCATGTTTGGAGGATATGGGGATAACATCCTTCCTGTTGCGCGCATCCCCCTGTCTTCGTTCCGACATCATGAGGAGATATGTCCCTTGGCGGCTTATGCTGGCTAGACTGACAAAACGCTGGGTCAGACTCAAGCCTCTGAGAGGTGGCCTTTTCCTGCTGTTTCACCACCTTGGCCACTAGGTCATAGACCTGGTTAACCGCTCCGGATGATCTATCATACTCCAGAAGGGTCTTGGCGACGGCGAGGTTGAGAAGAGGAGTGGGCATCACCTGCCTGCCTTCACTGTCAATGTATGGCTTGGCCTGTGCTGGCTTCGAGGGAGCCCATCCTAGGTTTCGCCGTACACCAGGATCGTTGATGATGTGAGTCAGAGCTTTCTTATCCTTCTACTGTTGTCGCAGAGTCTTGTACTCGGCCTCAATTGCTCTATCTTTTTCTATTGACTTCTGCGCGTTGGCCAGATCTCGATCTAGCTTTGCGACTTGATCCACGATGGCCTGCGCTTCCTCCAACAGTTGCTGGCGCTTCTCGTCAAGCTGGACTACATTGCAAATATGAGCCACGGTCATAGGCTCGATGAGGATATTGCCGTACATCACTCTATCAGCTGGAGTGACTTGGGCAGCAGTAGATGTAGATGCCGAAGGCGGCGGGTTTATGGTGTTGTTATTTCTCGGACCGGTGCTGAGTTCCTGCGGCTGCTGAGCTGGGCTGGGAGGAGGGGGCATGACCGTTGCTCAATCATTGTCGGCAGCAACAAGTGGTTCCTTCCCTTTGTCCAGTGCTATAGGTGGAGCTCGTCCGTGCTGATCTTCATCCATCGCCGTCCCAATGGTGATGAACACCTCTCAGGACGTGACGATATTGTTGGCCTGCTCGTCGCGCTTGTAATCCTCATCCATATCCTGCATGGCAGAGTCTAGCTCCTCTGGGCTGAAATCTCTCTCCTCCGAATCTGCGCTGATGTCGCTGCCGGGGCAGAGGGTGCCGGGGCTTCCTCGACGACGGGGATGGAGGTGCAACAGAAGCAACGATGACTGGAGGTGGTGGCGCAGCTGCAGCGATGACGACCGGAGCCGGTGGTGGCGGTGGCTGAGGCGGAGGGGCTCCGCCAACGAGCGCGATTTCTATCTGAGCTTCCTCCTTAGCTTCCGCATAGCTGTTGATGGTGTTCACCATGCTTTCGAAGGTGAGGCATCCTGAAGCCTGCTGCCGCCTTAACGTATGCCGGAGAAGCGTATCTTGGTCCAGTCCTTCCACAAAGTGATACATAGCATCATCATTGGGGTAGTGAGCAAGGTCGGCCCGTATACAGAGGCACCTAGCAAGGTAATCGCAGGGGTTTTCGCCCTCTCTCTGAATGCAGCGCGCCAGATCAAAGATGGTAACCACGCCGACGAACTTGGATCTCTGCTGTCCAGACGCACGGGCGAAGCCGGCGGATTTGCAACTATATTCCACTATTATATCTAGCACATGGGCGGTTTGGGTGGGCCTTGAATTTTTCCAATCTTTGTCGGCAAACTCCGAGGAAAGATCCGACATCGATCCTTCCATGAACGTATCCTGCCCGTAGGCGGTCCGTGCGGCTCTTGATGCTCCTCCGACTCATAGGGAACTAGTGCCCGAGTCGGTTTCACCGATGAAGAGGTGGATATCTCTGATGGGGACGATCGAGCACCACGTAGGGTTCGTCTTCACTGGGATCCAGAACTCGTCGGGGGGGGGGGGACGATCAGAACATTGCCAGAGAAGAGAACACGACCGATGGCTACGGTTTCACTGATTCCCGTAAAGATCTTGCTCCTCGCCCACTGGAGAGCTTGAAGCACCTCTTGCCCCACGGTGGGCGCCAACTGTCGTAGTATTGCCGACGAGTACGCCATGGAGGGGTCCTCATAGTGCGTGTTTAGAGACGTGGGGAAAGGAGGACGGTTGACGGGTACGAGGTTCGACAGTTTACCCAGGTTCAGATCCCACAACGGTGGCAGAATCCTACTCCTGCTATTAATCACTATAAGGGAAATACGCCAAGTTACAGGGATTGGTTTGCTGTGCGAGGTGACTAGAGAGTCTAAGTTATCGTGCCCTAAAGGATCCCATAGGCCCGACTTATATAGTCGCCAGGTCCTAGGGTTACAGGGAAAAGTCCTTAGCCGGACAGGTTACAGAGTCCTACACTGCTTGTATCTACTCTTGCGTGTCTTGCACTCCAAGGCTCCGGGTACGTCGGTGACTCCTCCATAGCCTTCCTTTATCTGGCATGGGCCTCCCTTCTGGATCCATCTAACTGGGCCGCCCAGCAGGCCATGGGCCATGCTACCAACTATGGGCCACCCGGGTTATCCGGATAAGAGACATGTCATGAGGATACCCATATAGAATATCCCCAACAAGCATAGCTTTATTTGTAAGTTCACTTGGATCTACTATGGTTCACTGCTACTCTTTTCATCATGGGGAAGTCTCATGATGGAAAGTTCCCTATTTTACCATCCACTACAAGAAGAGGTACAGTCCTAAACACCTATGCTGCTCTTGATTCACCGTCTGTTATAAGTAAGCTTGTTACACCACCACCACATACACATGCTACACACACTGCTACTACTGCTGAGTCTGAAACTGCTTTTGATACTCATGATGTTACTTCTACTGTGCTTGATGCGAGTGATTCATTAGGTACTTTTCTAGATGCTACTATGGCTAGTCTAGGAAATACCGAAACTCCTAGTGAAGACACTGTTACACCTGTTAGGTCACCTGAGTCTAGTGAGAGTTATGATATTAATGATGGTTACATTGAGGTCATTGATGATTTTGTTGAAGAGTGCCGAAACACACATGGTACTAGTGCTATTAAGAGTCTCCTTGCTAGACGTACTATCATGCCTAAGTTGTCCTCTGATCCTAAGTTTGCCACTTCTCCCATAGATATTAAAGATGAAGACTATGATTTCTCTCTTGATTTATCTTATTTAGATATTGTTGATATTTATTATAATGGACTAACTGTAGATATCAAGAGCTTCTTGATATTTATTATAATGGACTAACTGATGATTCTAGGACCTACCTAGATAGCTTTGCTGATTGTGTTTTCAGGAAAAGGACTCCTACAGATGCTGAAGAATTAATGGCTAAGATAAGCAAGAATTATGATGATTGGACTTCAACTGAGCTAAATACACCTGAGCCTATTACTCCTGTACCAGTTGTTCCTGAACCAATTCCAGCACCAACAACAAAGAAGAGGGGAGTTATTGCATTAAATGTTGAAGTGTTGAAGGAAGCTAAGAAGTGTCTAAATGAGAAAGGTATTAGAGCTGAAGATGTGAATAATCTACCTCCTATAGAAGAATTATGTAAGCCAATTCCCCACTCATCTACTATTGAGGTACACTCTCTCCAACACTTTGATGAAGGTGATATTCCTTATGGTAAGCCTCCTGATCAATTTTTAGAGGAACTTGACACATTTATTGTTAAGCAAGGGTATTTTAATAAACAAGTTCAGAATCATTTATTGGAAAACTCTAGAGCTATCCATGAGTTGAAAGATATTGTGGAAAGAACTTCTAATGATATTAAAATGCTTTGTAAACACTTTCAAATGGTTCAAACCCAACTTGATCAACTTTCTAAGGTACAAAAGGATATGATAGTTAATGCTTCAGGAGATAAACATGCTTATGGAATTAGAACTAGGAGTGGTATAACTACTCAAGATCCTTTATATCCTGAAGGACACCCTAAAAGAATAGAGCAGGATTCCCAACAAGGTGAAGATAGAGGAAGAAAAAGAAACATAAGGTAGTTGAGGAACCACTTGAACCTGTTGTAGATCCTAATAGTATATCTGTCTCTGATGCTGAAACTGAGAGTGGTAATGATACAAATGAGTCTCCTGATAAGGAGGAAGGTGAGTAAGAACCTGAGAAGCACAATAAGAACACTAGGTACACAAATGAAGATTTTATTGCTAATAAACATGGTAAAGAGAGAGAACCTTGGGTGCAGAAACCTCTGCCTTTTCTAGGTAAGAAACACAAGTCAAAGGAGGAGGAACACTACAACAAGTTTTGTGAATGGATGAAACCTTTATTCTTGCAAATTCCTTTGACTGATGCTATTAAGTTGCCTCCTTATTCAAAGTATATGAAGGATATTGTCTCTAATAAAAGGAAGATCCCTAATGAGGATATTTCTACTTTGCTTGCTAATTACTCCTTCAATGGTAAGGTTCCAAAGAAACTTGGTGATCCAGGTATACCAACTATTCCCTGCTCTATTAATAATAATTATGTTAGAACTGCTTTATGCGATTTGGGAGCCAGAGTTAGTGTTATGCCTTTTTCTCTCTATAAGAGACTCTAGCTAGAAAAGTTGATACCAACTCATATTTCTTTGCAAATGGCTGATAAGTCAACTACTATTCATGTTGGTATATGTGAGGATGTTCCTGTTTAAGTTTCTCATAATTGCATGGTTTTAACTGATTTTGTTGTGCTTGAAATGCCTGAAGATGATAATATGTCTATTATTCTTGGGAGACCTTTTCTTAATACTGCAGGTGCTGTCATCAATTGCAATCAAGGAAAAGTAACATTCAATATTAATGAAAAAGAGCACACTGTCTATTTCCCCAAGAAGGTTGTTAAAAGCTATTCATGAATTCCATTGAAAATATTGAGAGCATCAAGGTTGGAGAAATATATTGTCCCATTCCACAAGAAAATTTTGAAACTATTATGATTGGGACCATTGCTATCAAGTATGAGGTAACATAATCACCTTGTGGAATGCAAAGTTTTGCTTCATATGAGATTGTTTTGGTAACAAGACTTGATCAACCTTGTTAACAAAAGGATTTTAATGAACAAAATAATGTTTCCACTATGGTTATACTTGGTTTCTTTTACTTTTATCCTTCCTAGTCTTGACTTTAGCTTTAGTTTTGCTAGTTGTTTGCTTGTTTGAGTTTCTTAGAGCTCCTGTAGTTTGGCTTTTGGTTTGATTTTGCTTTTTTGAAAAAACTGTTTCTACGAGAAAATCAATTTTCATACCCTGAAAATTGGCCAAAAATAAAGTTTCCCGAAAAATCCCAGAAAATTAAAAATAAAGTTTTCCTCGAAAAAAGGGGCAGAGAGGCACCTGAAGTGACCCATGGGGCCACCCTAGGACACCACACCCATGGTAGGCGCGACCTACCAGGTGGCGGCGCCTGGGGGGTCTGGCCCAGCTGGGGCCCTCTAGGTTTCCTCCTCAAAGCCACCTTCTTTCTCTCTCCCGAAAACACCGGAAAACTTTCTCAAGCTCGATTTCTTACTGTTCTTGCTCGCGATTTTCGATCTCCTTGTTCAGCCCATCTCAAGTGCTGATTTTTGGAGGGATTGTTCCTTGGTATGTGCCTCCTCCACTTGTCCAATTAGATTTGTGATTGGTAGTTTGTATCTTGAGTATTGTGCTGCTATAGGTGACAGGTTGTTTGAGCTTGCATGCTTGTTCTATGCTTAGAAACTTTGTTTTTATGCATGTGTAGCCCTCTAGAAGGTTCCTATAGTAGTTGCTCATCATCTATCAACTTAGAAATCACTTGGTTTGATGGTTGTTCAAATTCAGAAAAGTGAAGTCATGGACCATCACACATTTGGTGATATATTTGAGAGTGATGCACCTAGAAGGGCAAGGCTTCCAAGGTCATCTACCATTACTAGACCCTCATACAATGAGGATCTCATCACTCCGCGATTTGGTGATGAGGGAGATGAAGGGGATGTGCACCCCTCCACCTTTCCTTGCCAAACTTTCTTGCGAGCTACTGGGATTCTTAACAATTTTATGACTTTGATTCAAAGGGATGGACTAACAAGTTACATGCAGGATGAGAGCGCACAATATGCTTTGCTTACTAAAACATTTGTGGAGAGTTTCTCCTTTACTAATAGTGTGTTCAAGCCTGATGTGTCTTTCAAAATTTATGGCAGGGCTCATTCTATGATTTTGAAGCAATTTTGCAAGGCCCTAGGACTTGGTACAGCTGGGTCATCAAAGAAGATTCCAGCTCTTCCCGCTGATTTGTTGGATCTTTACCGAGGAATAACCAATGATGATGACCGCAGAGCTCAACGGGGAAAGATAAAGAATATTCAACTCCCAGCCATCAGGTACTTTGCCTACTATATTGCCACCAGTGTTCTTGGTATGGAGAACACTAGTAATATTTCCATCTATCAATTGGCCTCCTTAGCTGCTGCGCTCAACGATGAGGATACATATAATCTTGGTTCTCTCATTGCTCGTCATTTAGCTGTTAAGGGACCCATTTATGGGGAATTATTGCTACCCGTATTGCTGCTGCCTTGAACATTGCTGTTGATCCTCATGATACAGTTTTGGCTCCTTAGAGGCTTGATCTTGCTGCCATGAAGGCGCACCACTTTTTCACCACTAGCTCTACTCTTGAGAACTTGGTTTATAGAATGCTGTTTATTGACGGGGAAGAGAGAGAGATCCCTCTAACCTAAACCACTTTGTTCAATATTTCTCAGGGACCTTGGTCACGCTCGAAGGCGGAGATGGATGACAGGCTGCAGTCTCTCAACTTCCACGGGCACTATCAGGAGGAAGCACCATCATACGACCCCTCTGCGTATTACACAGGGGAGGCCTCGAGCTCATACCAGGACGAGGGAGATTCCTAGACATACTACGGAGGTTCATCCTCTTGGACACCATGGGATTGAGCCCCACTTAGGCCAAAAGCCTAAACTTGGGGGGAGGTACACCGACATCGCACTCATATATATCATGTTCGGTCGGTTCTTTGTACATCCATTTTTTCACTTTCTTTTTGGTTTTTGTTGCTTCTTTCTCAAAAACACAAAAATACCAAAAATATTTTCGTTGTTTCTCTTAGTTTGATTCTTTGTTTATTTGCCTTGGTTTGCATTAAAAGAAAAATCGAAAAAGATTTTGCTTTGTTTGGTTTGCTTTGTTTTTGTTTGGTTCTTCTTTGTTTGCTTGTTTCTAAAAAAATCGAAAACACCAAAACTATTTGTTGTTCTTCTTTGGTTTTGTGAATTCTTTGCAGGGTTCAACCGTCCTCAGTGGATTTTGGTTTCATGTTATTATTCAAGTCACACAAGTGAAGGGCAATAATGAAGATTAAGACAACTGGAGGTGTGGTAAGAGGCTGGTAACGAACTCTATTTCTTTTCATTTTTGTACATATACTCATCATTGTGAGCATGTTTAGCCTATTTGTGTAAGGTGTATGTCATTATGGATGCTTAGTAGTTCTTGCTTGTCTATGATTAGCTCCAGCTTGCTAATAGTTTGTAGCATGTCATATGAATGTTTGCTTGCATTGTTTTATTCATGCTTTGGTATGACATTGCGGTATCCTCCTCTGACTGTTCATGTGAATCGACTTGGCACATGCTCACGCATGCATATGACTAATCAATAGTCAGTAAGCCTCGATGATTTATTTTGCCTCAGAGTTCTTGTATCACTTTCATGCCATAATTAGTCCTATTTTGTTGCAAGCATGATTATGACAGTTATTGCTCTCTTGTTTGTCGCTCCCTCTCTATTCCTAGCCTTCACTTGCACTGAGTATGTGCTCTACATGTGCTTCCAACTCCCCAAAACCAATATTGCCAGCTGTGTCCACCATACCTACCTATTAGCATCATTTGCTACTTCAGTGCATATTTTATATATGTCGTGTTTTCTTCCAAAATAAAATGTTTGTCTATTTTGAGAAACTTAGTTAGTAAAGCTCTCACGAACTTGATGGCACACTTTATTCCTTGCACTTAATAATCCTGAACCATCGTGACCTGTCCATGAAAGTTATATGCTTGCTAATTATATGCTGGGAGTCAGCAGAACCGTGCTGTCACGGGGATCGCTTTCAACACTTTTTGGATATCTCATACAGTTGATTCCTTGCTCTTTTGTTTATGGATGTCAACGATGTGAAATAAAAGGGGAGGTTGTGAGTTCATGGAGTTTATACATTGTGTAATAGAAACGCCTGGGCCGCTATCCTAAGCCATGCCTAATCATGGTGGAAACTTGCAACATCACCATAATGAGCATCCATGCAGCATCCTTAATAAAAAGCTATGCATATGGTAAATAAAAAGATTGATGAGATGCTCATTGTCTACTTGCCTTGTCATTTTGGTTATGGGAAAGCTCCTGTACCATGTGCAAGGGGTACCCCGTTGGCGGTTCTCGATGATATGCATGTATTTACAATGCCAAGAACTTTTAGGTGACCAAAGTTGAGTAGCATGCGGAGCGACCCTCGTACTCAAGGGACTTGGGATTTCCAGTTTATGGTCTGTGAAGCATATGATTCAGAGTGGACCTCACTTTCACCTTAACCACATGAAGATTCCTATGATAGGGGCAATGAGAGCTCAAATCTAATGAGTACCTTCCTTTCAGCATTTGGAAGCCTTTCAAACTTTCCAAAACCATTTTCACAACTTTGTTGAGTCACCACTTATTCTATGAGCACCTTCTTGAGAGCATAGTTGTCATTCTTGTGTTTATTCCAAAACTTGGTTAATTATGTGATGACTTTGATGCTTGTATCTCTGATATCTTTACTTCTAGTCTTCATGTGAACTTCAGAGGTGCCTTGGCATTTATTGTGCTCTTCAAACAAAGGCAAGCGAGATGCCACTCTATCATACCTTACTATGAGCATTGCAATGTTGCTTATGTTTATGTTTCATGCTACTTATTATTACTGAGTCGGTTTCTCTTCATAGCTTGCAATGACTATTGAGTAGACTTAGTTGCATACTCTTTATTATGAATTGTCTAAGCATCTACTCCTGTGCTGAGAATATTTACATCATATAAAGCAAAATGTTCGTGAAAGTTCTTTTATCGCACTCAGTTTTCAACTGAATTGCTTGAGGACAAGCAATAAGCTAAGCTTGGGGGGAGTTGATACGTCCAAAACGTATCTACTTTCTCGAACACTTTGCTATTGTTTCTTCTCTAAACTTGTGTGATTTGGATACAACTAACACGGATTGACGATGTTTTCAGCAGAATTACCTTGGTGTCTTGCTTTTGTGTAGAAAATCAACTATCAGGAAAAATCCCGGAAAATATGCCAAAAATTATATTTCACCATAAGATCCACGAAGCCAAAAGACGAGACGGAGAGGAGGCCTATGGGGCCCACACCCACGCCAGGCGCGGGCCCACCACTAGCCGCGCGTGGAGGGGGTGCAGCCACCCCAGGCACCCCCTCGGCCTCCCTCTGCGCCTATATGTTGCCTTTTGACCTAAAAATCGAGGGTTGTTCAATAGTTTTCCAGAAAGAGTTCCGCTCCGCCGCCGCCACCATAAACCAAGATTCAGATCAAGAAACTCCGTTCTGGCACCCTGCCGGGACGGGGAATTTGGAGAGGATCATCACCATCATCATCACCAATGCATCTCCATCAACCACCGATGTTTCCCTCATCCATGAGTGAGTAATCCTCCGCTGTAGGCTTGGGGATGGTAGGGATTGGATGAGTTCTATCATGTAATCGAATAAGATCTGTTAGGGCATAGTGCCTAGTATCCCTATTAGTGTTATTTAACTTTGTTGCAACTTCTTTTGATTAATGCTTGTCACTAGGGCCCGAGTGCCATGATCTCAGATCTGAAATTATTATTGAATCATTATGATAGTATTATTTGTGATCTTATCTGCAAGTTGTGTACACAAATCATTGTCTGGATCCAAAGGCCCCAAAGTGACAATAATTGGGACAACCGGAGGGGGTGGCTGTGGTGTGAGGATCACATGTGTTCACGGAGTGTTAATGCTTTGCTCCGGTGCTCTATTAAAAGGAGCACCTTAATTGCCACTAGTTCCCTAGAGGCCCCGCTGCCACGGGCTGGCTGGAGAGAAGATGTTATGCAAGTTCTCATTGCGAGCACGTATGACTATATTTGGAGCACATGCCTAGGATTGTTTAGTACTTGGATGCTTGTTATTATTTATCTGCAATGCCCTAGATATTGAAGTTACATGTTTAGACTTGTCCATGCAACGCCCGTCCATCCATCCCTATGCCTACCCCACTCGAATCCCACTGTTACCGTTACTGTTACTATTGCTACTGTTTCACTGTTGCTGCTGCTTTACTGTTGCTACTACGAAACTGTTGCTACTGATAAACTTCTGTGAGCAAGAACTATTTCCAGGTGCATCTGAACTGACAACTCAGTTGTTAAGGCTTGCAAGTATTCTTTGGCTCCCCTTGTGTCAAATCAATAAATTGGGTAATACTACCCCTGAAGACTGTTGCTATCCCCTATACTTGTGGGTCATCACTCCCCACACCGCCATCGCGCCTCTGCCGCGCCCGCCGCCAGCCGCCACACCGCCGTCGCCAGCCACCGCACCTCTGCGCCGCTGCCTCGTGCCGCCGCCTGTTCGTCGCCGCCGCCGACTCCACCTCCTCCTCTCCGTCCCTCTAAACCCTAGATCATGGGAAACCCTAATTCTCCACCATAACCTGCTTCGTCTTAGGCGAAGCCCTGTGGGATCTTCCCTCTAATTCCGACACCATGCTGTCGTGCTGCCGAAATCGCGAGGAGAGAACTACAACCTCCGCTGCCTGTTGGAACAAGGGAGAGGAAGGTCTTCATCGAGTACCGAATGTGTGACCGATTGCGGAAGCGCTGCTGGAACGCCGCGTAGGAAGGATTGTCTACGCGATCTTGAGATCGGCAAGTGTACGACTACATCACCCACGAGAATCTGCTCTCGTTAACCGCTTTGGAATCTTCGAGGGTGAGTACTCTAATTGACTCGTTTCTACAATCTAGTAGATAGATCTTGGATTGTTTGTGTTACGCGGTAGAAATTTTTTGTTTTCCATGCTACGAACCCCTACAAGTTTCACCCCATGCAACTGGATCGGGGAGACGACATACAGAACATTCAGAAATCGTTGAAAACCTCACCTCCGGAAGGGATCTAGAGGGGGAACTTGCCCTAGCGATCCATCTTCGCCCTAAGCAGATATGGGAGTCCAAGGCATCGATCTCCATCTTCATCAACCACTGCATCACCATCATCTCCATCCATCTCATCTAGATCTTGTTGTAATTCTAGCACTAGTTGTGGATATATACAAGAACTATTCATCTATAATCATTCCATTACCATTGCCATGATGTTGTTTGCCTCCATGTCTGAGTAGATCAATAGTTCTTGGGGGAGATGGAGAAACCCTAGTATATGATTGAGATGAAATAGAGATTATTATGTTATACATCATTTGTGTATGCGTTAATTGTCTTAATCTTGATGTTGGGAGTTGTGCACCTCCTTAATATTTGCCTCTTACAGGGACTTGATGAAGGGTATTACTTGTTGGTAGACAGAGGGATGATAGCACTTACTGTGACTATAAATCTGTTGTCATCCTTTACGTTCTAACTTGGGGAAGCAAGGATAACTGACTAAGCATGTCCATGCCGCGAGAGAAATCCCTTAATAGCGGGATAATACGACTAATGTCATTTATCTATCAGCTATGGTTATGAAGGATGATGTGAGCAGTTGTTGCTGCCTATTCGTCCATATATGGAGATCCTCCCACACACACACACATACATACATACATACATACATACATACATACATACATACATACATACATACATACATACATACATACATACATACATACATACATACATACATACATACATACATACATACATACATACATACATACATACATACATACATACATACATACATACATACATACATACATACATGTGATGAGAATATTAGTTATGATAATCTAGATTACTTAGTCTAAATTTCTAGCGATGTATCCACCACTCCCTGAGAACTCCCTTTTTCCTATTGTAGTTCTAAGATTTCTTACACACGCGATTCCCATTTTCTGCATTAAGTTTACTTTACTTTACTTTGTTGTTTTGCTCAATCAAAAATCCAAAAACAATTCTAATTTTCTTGCATCTTATAATTATTTCTTAATGGCTTCGTTTAGTTTTAGTTAAAATCATTTTAGTCTTTCGCCTACTGCTCCCTATGGGATCGATATCTTTATTTCAAAACTAGCTACAAATAATTTGTGCACTTGCAGTCATTAGAACCGAGGTCTCAACAGTTATTTAATAGGTTCATGTTGTTTAGATACCCTGCAATTTAAATGTTGACTAAACAAGGCAAAACATGACACCGGTTCTCTACACAAATTTAAATGGAGCCAATATAAGACCAGAAAATCCCACATATGATCTCCATATTTAATTATGAGAGGTTTCGATAAAATACCCCTAAATGATAAGGTATGTATGCAAGCATGTATAATTTGATATGCAACAAGTTTGTATTACATTTTGTAAAAATAGGGCCTGGTAAAGAGGGTCACACATTGAGGTTCGGAGATATTGGGGCGCGGAGGGGGTTCGAGGATCTCTGGATCGGCCTTCAGGGTCTTTGGCCTCCAGGAAGGAGAGCTTGGCGTGCCTATGGTTCGGTCTTCGAGGTTGAACTCCGAGAACCGCGGGTTCTCAGCGATCTAGGGGTTCAGGGTTTGGCAGAGCTTGGTTCGGCAACGGTGGTCTAGGTGACTTGTTCGGTGTCGGTGTCGGTTCTCACCTCAACCATCGATGGCATACTTGGATTAGCGCCTCAGTTCATCGGGATTATCTAGGTTACTGTCGATCTTGTCATCGGGAGGTAGCACTCAACACCACATCAACACCACCACACCATCTTCCAATCCATAGCATCACCTGATAGAACTTGACAAACTTCCAATAGCTTCTATCATCTGTAACAACCGTCCTTGCCGCAAGTGGCTGTCACACACGGCTAAGGTTCACCACGCAAAAACAACGAACGAGGCCAACGAGTAGACCTACAGAGGCCATGGTAGTAGCACAATAGGGAGATAGCCGGCGGTGCTCAGAGGTGGGGCTTCCTGTGGGTGCTATGAGGTGCGGGGGTACAACGAGGTGGCGGCGTGGGGCCCAGAGGCATGGCACCAACGACATCGTGATAGAGGAGCACAGCCGAATGCGGGAGGCGGAGCTTCCCGAGGAGGGCAAACCATCAAGGACAAACCGCTGACGTGGTGGCAGGGCGGAGGCCGATGCGAACCTCCGGGCAGCGGGGTCCCTGGCCGCAAGGAAGATGAGGGGCGTGGCGCTACCCGCAGCAGTGGCAAGCGCGGAGGGATCCAAGGCGCACCGACGGTTGGAGCGGATCCAGTGGCGTCGAGAAGGAGAGCGGCATCAGGAAGAGTAGAGGCGGGTTGGAGGTGGAGGGAGGAGGCTGCAGCGCTAAGCGGTGAGAGGGAAGCGGTAGGGTCGAGCGATGGTATCGGGTAAAGGGGACGGAAGCGACCGACACAGGGTGGGGCCATGCGCGGGTCGAGGGGTTGGTGCATGCGTGCGTGTGATGGCGCCTGATAACGCTTTGTCGGGAAACCCCAAGAGCAAGGTGTGAAGGGCACAACAGCATGTCTTCCCTCAAAAAGAAACCGAGGTTATAGAAAAAGTAAGAGGAAGGAAATGTCTCAAAGGTGTTGCTAGCAACTTGGAAACCTGCACAACACAAACTCAAGACTTTGTCCCAACAAACAGTGAGGTTGTCAATCTCACCGGTTGCTGTTACAAATGATTAACTGTATGGTGTGGAAGGTAATAGTGGTTTGCAGCATGTAAACATGAACAGTGCAAGATGTATCAATGGTAAAGATTGGATCGGCGTCCATAGTTCACTAGAGGTGTTCTCCTTAGATAAACAAACTGTTGGAGATATGCCCTAGAGGCAATAATAAAACTGGTTATTATTATATCTTTGTGTTTATGATAAATTTTTGCATTCATGCTATAATAGTATTAACCGGAAACATTAATACTTGTATGATTTGTAAACTAATTAGAGTCCCTAGTAAAGCCTCTTTATAATACAAGCTTGTTGGTTGATAGATGATCGTGGTTTCCTGATCATGAACATTGAGATGTTATTAACAACAAGATCATATCATTAGGAGAATGGTGTGATGGACATACTCCTATAGATAAGCGTAGCATAAAGATCAACTCATTTCAATAGTTTGTTTTCTATAAGCTTTCTGATACATAGTAACCTAATTCTTCGCCCATGAGATCATGCTAATCACCATTATGGGAAGGATGCTTTGGTGATATCAAACACCACATCGTAACTGGTTGGCTATAAAAGTGGCATTGAGTGTTTGGAAAGTGTGTGTTGAGGCACATGGATCAAGAGTGGGATTTGTCCATCCATATGACAGATAGATATACTCTGGGCCCTCTCAGTGAAATGTAATCCAATTAGCTTGCAAGCATGTGACTGGCTCACAAGGGATCACATATCACGGGAACGAGAAAAGAGTACTTATTGGTAACGAGGTTGAACTAGGTATGCAGAGATACCAACGATCAGACCTCGGATAAGTAAACTATCGCGAGATAAAGGGAAATTGGTATCGTATGTAAGTGGTTCATTCGATCGCAAAGTAATCGTAGAAATATGTGGGAGCCATATGAATTTCCAGATTCCTCTATTGGTTATTGATCGGAGAAGAGTCTCGGTCACGTATGCATAATTCACGAATCGTAGGGAGACACATTTAAGGATTCAATGTTGTTTAGTAGATATGGAAAGTAAGTAGGGAGACCGAATGTTGTTCAGAGTCTCGGATGGGATCCGGGATATCACGAGGAGATCAGGAATGGTCCGGAGAATAAGATTCATATAAGGAAAGTCCAATTCCGGTGTTCGGGAATGATTCCGATGATTTCATCGGAGAGGTTCTAGAAGGGTCTAGAAGATTCACCGGACCGGAATGGGAAGGGTAGAAGAATGTGTCATGGATAAGTGGAATGATTGAATCATGTCCTAGGTCACTTGGTTGGGCATTTGCAAGAAATAAATTAAGCTCCAAATTGAAAGTCAAAAGGCAAGTTTGAAAAGTCAAACTGGGACAATGTATCCTGGTGGAGGAAGGAAAGAATCCTTCTTTCCCTCCACCACAAACCAACTAGGAGAGGGAGTTGGGGAAGGATTCAAACTCCCCTCTCCCAAGCTGTCCTCCCTCTAATAAATAGAGGGGAGGGGGTGTCCCAAGGACACACAACACCAACCCCTCCCCACCTAGCCGCTGCGACACCGCCGCCCCCCTAGTGCCGCCGCTGTCGCCAGCCACCGCCGGCTAGTTGTCGCCGCCTAGCCGCCGCCAGCCACACCTCCTCCTCTCCGGCCCTCTAAACCCTAGATCACCGGAAACCCTAGATACACCATATCCTGCTCCGGCTTAGGCGAAGCCCTGCAGGATCTTACCTCTACTTCTGACACCACGCCGTCATGCTACCGGAATCGCGAGGGGATAACTACAACCTCCACTGCCTTCTAGAACAAGGGAGATGAAGGTCTTCATCGAGTACCGAACGTGTGACAGACTGCGGAAGCGCTGCCGGAACGCAGCGCCGGAAGGATCGTCTACGCGATCTTGAGATCAGCAAGTGTACAACTACATCACCCACGAGAATCTGCTCTCATTAGCCGCTTTGGAATCTTCGAGGGTGAGTACTCTAATCGACTCGTTTCTACAATCTAGTAGATAGACCTTGGCTTGTTTGTGTGCATGCGGTAGAATTTTTTGTTTTCCATGCTACGAACCCCTACATTGGTATCAGAGCCTTGTTTATATGTAGATCTGTTAGACGAGTAGAACACAATGGTTATTATGGGCGGTGGTGCTTTTTTTATCAATTTCTTTTTGTGTACTTTGCATCTTGCGGTATGATGGGATGAAGCGGCCCGGGGTAACCTTACATGACATCGTTCATGAGACTTGCTCCACGCTTAACATGCAACTTGTATTACATAAGTGGCTTTACGGGTGTCTGTCTCTCTCATCATAGTATAGATTCAATTTACAACGGGCACTTGAGTGTTCAAGCATCAACGTTGTGTTTCTTGTTCACAAGTTAGAACAGCACTTATTGAAAGCCCCAAACCACATAAAATATGCAAAGAAAATTAGAGGCGTCTAATTTTGTTTTGCAGGGGTGTGCTGTGATGTGATATGGCCATGATTCGGATTATATATGATGTACGCAATGTTCCTTATTGTAAGTTGGCAACCGTTAGGAGCCTTATGGTTGTATTTTAATTTTGTTAAGACCTGTGTGTCTATTATTCAAAGTAGTTGTAATAGTTGATGCTGGTGGACGACAACCATGGAGCGGTGCCATTGACCTTGACGCCACGCCGGTGATGATAGAGATCTTGTCCATTCTTGAAGATGGAGATCGGAAGCACAAGAAGAAAGGCCATATCATATCACATGTTTTGAATTGCATGTGATGTTAATCCTTTTATGCATCTTGTATTGCTTAGTTCGTGACAGTAGCATTATAAGATAATTCCTCTCACAAAATATCAAGTTATAAAGTGTTCATCCTTAGTAGGCACCGTTTCCAAAGCTCGTTGTTTTGAAGCACCACGTGATGATCGGGTGTGTTAGATTCTGCGAGTGTATACAACGGGAGCAAGCCAGATTTGCTCTTGTGGAAGCTATGGTTTGATCTTGATGAGCCTAGCATGTACATACATGGTCTCGGAACACGGATCACCGAAAGGTAAAGAATGAGTCATATAGTAGATATGATGAACATGTTGATTGTTCGCCATTGAAGCTACATCATCTCTCGTGATGATCGGTTTTGATGTGGTGGATTTGGTTCGTGTGATCACTAAAACAATGTGAGGGATATTGTTTTGAGTGGGAGTTCACCTAGATTAATTTAATTATTAATTATAACTCAATTTGTCATAAACTTAGTTTAAACTATTGCAAATATGTTGTAGATTAATGGCGTCCCCTACCATCAATTTTAATGCGTTCCTAGAGAAAGAAAAGTTGAAAAACAATAGAAGCAACTTCGCAGATTGGTTCCGCAACTTGAGGATTATCCTCAATGATGGTAATTTGACCTGTGTGTTGGATGCACCGCTGGGTGACCCACCTGCAGCTGATGCTACCGATGAGGTAAAGAATGTTTTCCTCGCTCGGAAGAATCAGTACTCCACAGTTCAGTGTGCTATCTTGTATGGTTTCGAATCGGAGCTTCAGAAAAGGTTTGAGAACCATGACCCACATGATATTGTCTGTGAACTCAAAATGATATTTGAGACTCACGCGGCAGTTGAGAGTTATGAGGCTTCTAAAAAGTTCTTTGACTGTAAGATGAAAGAGGGAAGCTCCATCAGTGAGCACGTGCTTAAGATGTTTGGGCATGCAAGCAAGCTTCAAAGCTTGGGTATAGTGATTCCTAATGCTTTGGGGATTCACCGCGTCTTCCAATCACTACCACCAAGTTACAAGAACTTTGTGATGAACTACAATATGCAAAACATGGACAAGTCGTTACCCGAACTCTTCTCCATCTTAAAATCCGCTTAAGTGGAGATCAAGAAAGAGCACCAAGTGTTGATGGTCAATAAGACCACCAAATTCAAGAATCAAGGCAAGTCTAAGAAAAAGGGAAACTTCAAGAAGGGCGGTAAGAAAGTTACCGCGCCGGCGAAGAAGACCAAGGCTAGGCCTAAGCCTAATACTGAGTGCTTTTACTACAAGGGAGAAGCTCACTGGAAGCGGAATTGCCCTAAGTACTTGGCGGATTTGAAGAATGGCAACATAAAGAAGAAAGGTATATCCGATATACATGTTATTGATGTGTATCTCACTAGTAGTCGTAGTAGTGCCTGGGTATTTGATACGGGTTCGGTTGCTCATATTTGTAACTCGAAACAGGTACTGCAGAATAGACGGAAACTAGCGAAGAACGAGGTAATGATGCGCGTTGGAAATGGATCAAAGGTTGATGTGATCGCGGTCGGCACGCTACCTCTTCATCTACCATTGGGATTAGTTTTATACTTAAATAATTGTTATTTGGTGCCTGCATTGAGGATGAACATTATATCCGGATCATGTTTATTGCGAGACGGTTACTTGTTTAAGTCCGAGAATAATGGTTGTTCGATTTATATGAGTAATATGTTTTATGCACATGCACCTTTGATAGATGGTCTATTCTTATTGAATCTCGATTGTAGTAATACACATATTAATAACATTGAAGCTAAACGTTTGAAATTGAGCGATAACTCGACCTATATGTGGCACTGTCATCTTGATCACATTGGAGTGAAGCGTATGAAGAAACTCCATTCTGACGGACTTCTTGAATCACTTGATTTAGAATCACTTGAAAGATGCGAAGCATGTCTGATGGGTAAAATGACTAAGACTCCATTTTCTGGTATGATGGAGCGAGCTACGGACTTATTGGAAATCATACATACCGATGTGTGCGGTCCAATGAGTGTAGCATCACGCAGTGGTTATCGTTAAGTTCTTACTTTCACGGATGACTTGAGTAGATATGGGTATATCTATTTCATGAAACATAAGTCCTAAACTTTCGAGAAGTTTAAGGAATTTCAAAGTGAAGTAGAGAATCAACATAACAAGAAGATTAAGTTTCTGCAGTCTGATCATGGAGGTGAATATCTAGGTTACGAGTTTGGCGAGCATTTAAAAAAATGTGGAATACTTTCACAATTGACACCACCGGGAACACCACAACGTAATGGTTTGTCTAAACATCATAATCGAATGCTCTTAGATATGGTTCATTGAATGATGTCACTTACAGATTTACCTCTATCATTTTGGGGTTATGCATTAGAAAAAACAACATTCACTTTAAATAGGGCACCATCTAAATCCGTTGAAACGACACTGTATGAATTATGGTTTGGGAAGAAACCTAAATGGTCGTTTCTTAAAGTTTGGGGTTGCGAAGCTTATGTAAAGAAGTTACAGCCTGCAAGCTTGAACCCAAACCGGAAAAATTCGTCTTCATAGGATACCCGAAGGAAACTATTGGGTATACCTTCTATCATAGATCCGAAGGCAAAATATTCATTGCTAAGAATGGATCCTTTCTAGAGAAGGAGTTTCTCTCGAAAGAAGTGACTGGAAGGAAAGTAGAACTCGATGAGGTTGTCGAACCTTCTCTCGGATTTGAGAGTAGCACAACACCGAAAGTAGTTCATGTGGTGCCTACACCAATAAGAGAGGAAGCTAAGGATGTTGATCATGAAACTTCAGTTAAAATTACCATGGAACATCGCAGGTCAACAAGAACTCGTACCACTCCTGATTGGTATGATCCCTTATGAGTGTCATGTTGGTGGATAACACTGACGGCCCCATGACATATGAGGAAGCGATGGTGATCCCATATTCCAATAAATGGAAAGAATCCATGAAATCCGAGATTGGATCCATGTACGAAAACCATGTATGGACTTTGGTGGCCTTACCGGATGGCCGGAAGGATGTCGAGAACAAATGGATTTTCAAGAAGAAAACAGATGCTGATGGTAATGTTACTATCTATAAAACTCGAATTTTCGCAAAAGGGTTTCAACAAATTCAAGGGGTTGACTATGATGAGACTTTCTGTCAACACCCGAATTTTTAATCCCAGATGCCTGTTATGCCATTCATCGCAATCCCAGGATTACCATTTTCGCGAGACATAACAGATTGGATATCACAGTACATCATTCATTACAAACCATACATAAGGTCTTACAACAAATAAAGGATCTCATGATCCAGTCTTAATACAATCATAACAGCGGAATAACGTAATGATAACGGTAGCATGGGTGAAGTTCCATCTTCATGGTCACAGGCAATGCTGACGATGGGATATGATCCCAGTTGTCGTAACCTTCCTGCGGTCCATCCTCCTGATAGTCCTCTTCATAGCCTGGCCACGGGAATAGCCAGGGATAAAGCCATGAGTACTCTTTAAGTACTCGCAAACTAAGACTAACAAGTGAAGTGGTTTTGAGTAGGCAATACTAGGCTCTAGGTTATTTTGAAAAAATCCAGATTTACCATAACTGAGTTTAGAAGCAAAGAAAGCTACTTGAAAGTTTTATAACACCTAAGTGGGAACTTGAGTTTTCATATCACAACCCTATTGTGGTCAAGTCAAAGTCATGATTCATTTCACAAGTCATTTTGAAAACATCTGACGACGGAACAGTATGGCCACTCCAACTGTCCATAACCATGGACGGGGCGATTTTAATAGTTTTACACTCTGTAGAGGTGGTACACTTTCACCACAATATTCGATACATCTGTCAGGAACAATCCTGAATTCACCATACTCAGTATGCGGATAATCAATCCTAACCTTTCAATTACATGCCCCAGTATAGACACCTCTCCTATGAGTTTCGCCTCCCAACCATGACCAACTGTCATCTTGGGAACTACACAGGTGGACAATCTTCACAAGGTAGCCTCAGCTCAAACCTTGGCCGCAAGGGAACCCATACTAAGGTATATAAATTTCCAGTCAATCCCTACCCAATTTTCGGGTATTGTGGTTGTACGGTAAAATTGGAATGGTATCGCATCCAGACAACCATCAGTTTTATAAAGGGCTAAGGCTCATGCCTCAACATTTTCATCCTCAAAATCATCTGGTGTTCAAGAACACATGTCAAAACATTTCAGTAGAATGACTCATCATTCTAAGGTTTTCATAACCATTTTCACCAAGTACTCCCATCTAAAGTGATCAAGTTTTATGATTAGCACTAGCAACTACAAGTGGGGAATAAACACTAATGAGGGGTGGTAATGAGGTGTGACTTATCTAAGTTCAATCTCATGACTCAGGATGACATCAAGATTATCTAACTTAGGCCAAGTTTTATGCTCTTTATGCTACCTTTAAACATCTTTCTAAAATCTACAAGTCACTAAGTAAACTCCAAAATAAGGCTTTGATAAAGAAATAAATAACTAAGCTTGCAAATAAAACTAGGATTGGGTATCAAGGGGTGTAAGCTTGCAAGTAAAACTTGCATGGTTTAGCTTAGCTTGCTAAGATAGTAGCTTGCTAAGTTAACTTGTATAGTGATGCTTGCATAATTGCAAGTATAAGCTTTCTTAGATAGCTTGCATGGTGAAGAAATTTGCATGTGGTAGCTTGCCTTGTGCAGAGTAGTGGTTGAAATTCTCCTCGGCTTCTTCCTTGTAGTATTCATTTTCCTCCTCGTATCCTTTATCGGTAATAGCATCTATAAATAAATATGAGGTACACAATCACCAAACAATTCTTACTACTCTATTTAACACACAAAGGCTCACACTAGATGATCTAGCATCATCACTATTATAACAAAGATTAAAGCACTTGTCTTATTTATTTTATTTTAGAAAAGTAATTTCTACTCATTGAAAAACTACTTGATTTAATATTCTCCAACTAAAACATGGGATCATGTTGACACATGTCATCACCACATATTTCAGTACATGGGAATGTGATTTAAGGTGGTGTCACAATTTAATAAGGTTTAACCCTTTTATTTTAATTAAATAAAGTGACTAAAAATGCCTATGAGGCATTCTTTTATTGCTTGACCATTATTTATGCAGGTAAACCTAGATATTTTTATATATTCAGAAGGGTCTTGTCAAATGTGATTTTTGAGAGTTGGAATCAACTCAAAAGCTTTTTTGGTTGAATTTTGAAAAAGTTTGAATGCAAAAAATCTTCTGCCTTGTTATTTTCACTAGAGGTGATTTACAACTCTAAATGATTTGAATCCAACGGGCTTGGATTAAGAATTCCAGTACCTTTCTAGCAAAATTAGTTTCATGCAATTTGGTTCAGTGAATCTCCCTGGTTTGATTTTTGAATCTAGAGACAGAACTATGTTTGAAACTAAATGGAAAAACCTAAATTCAAACTACTGGGTCAAGCGAGAAGTTAACTGGGCCGGCCCACAGCGCACAGCGCACGCATGTGGGTTTAAGTGAATGTCCCCACCAGTCAGTGAGACAGGGTGTGCGAAGGGATACGGGGTGATTTGGGCCATAGGATCAACATCTAATCTAACGGCTAGGGCTTGTCGTCTCCGTCGGGCAACGTCGGCGAGACTGAATCCTAGCGCAGCTAGTGGGGGTTGTGTGAGGCTCACGGGGGCTCGAGCGAGGGTCGGCGATGGGGCCGAACGACGAAGTCGACGACGGCGATCCTCCTGGTACCGGTGGCTTCTCCTGGGGCGGCTCCAATCGCTGGCTCCTCTTCTCCTCCTTCGCGGCAGACTCCGACGAAATTCCGGCGACCTTCTCCTTGCGTTGCTCCGGGGATGAGGTGGGGTGGTTCTGAGAGAGAGGGGAGTGTGTTGGTGTGCTGAAATCAAACGGGGGTGACCTCTATTTATAGTGCTGCGAGGGGACCGAAGGGCGCGGGTGGAGCTCATCTTGCTCGTCGTCACAGTGAGCAAATGGCATGGGCGACGATAGGGGCGGTGCTCTGCCTCCTGGCGAAGCTCAACGGCATGGTCACGAGGCGTGGGGCGGTGCGAATTGGTTTGAATGTTGGATGCTCTGGGCGGGTCCAACGGAAGTTTTAATGGTGCACAGGCTCTCCTGGTCGCGCGGCGATGAACGGGCATGTCCTGGCGGTTCCTAGGGTGGTGGTGATCATGCACGCGAGCGGCGCGTGGTCTGTGGTCGCGTGTCGAGTGCGGCACTCTGGAGCACTCTCAGCATGGCACATAGGCATAGGGCGCGACGGTTCTAGAGTGGTCCAGTGGCTGGCAGTGCTTTGGCGTTGGACAGGGGGTGGCGGTGGACGGTGGTCAGTGTCCCAGACAAGGTTGGTGAGGCTAGAGCTGCTCCTAGCTTGCTGTCAACAATGGGGTGGCCGTTTGGGGCTCGGCATGCTCACCATTGATGGCAATGGCAAGCTTACAGTGTGCTAGAGCTTGTTAAATGAACTAGATGATCTACTAAGAGTGTGCTGTGAGCTAGAGGGGAGACAAGTTAGGCACAAACACTGCTCACTATAGTGTTTGGTGTTTTGTTTGATTTGTGTTTGCAAGGTGTTTGATGAAATGGCCGAAAGAGATTTGAATTTGAATTTTGAGTGAAACTTGGTGGGTGTACTAGTCACATAATAGGTAGTCTCTGGTTAGTTGGTTTTGTCAAGGTGCAGTGGTTTGGTTAGTTTTTTGAGAAATGGTCATCTTCACATATGATATAGATTCAATTTTGAATTGTCATTTGAATCAAGTTGCCAAATGTTCTTGTGAGTTTGAAAGGTGGGTTTGGGTTCACTTTTACTTGGTCTAGCAAGGTGTGAAAAGAAATGGAATTGTTTCTGTTTTAAATCTTGGAATAGAAACACTCAAAGTGGTCTAGTGAGCAAGATTGGCAAAAATGACCATTTGCTTATTTTCTTTGTTTTTGAATTTCTTTTGATTTGTTTTTGCTTGGATTTGATTTAGATGATGTTGTTTTCATCTTTAAACCATTCCTTGCTATTCACATCAATCACACAATTCGATTCATGCACTCATACATTCATCACATACACACATGCATTCATAATGATTTAAATTAACAAAAGTTTGTGTTAACCCTAATTTGATGATTGGAATTTGATAACCCTTGATTAATATTTTTGGGATGTTACACTTTCTCACCAGTAGCGAAGCTAAAGTCTGTGAGGATTTTGTTAGTAATCGTTGCATATTATGATTATGAGATATGGCAGATGGATGTCAAAACGACGTTCCTCAATGGAGACATTGATGAAGAGTTGTATATGGTACAACCCAAAGGTTTTGTCGATCCTAAAGATGCTAATAAGGTATGCAAACTTCAACGGTCCATTTATGGATTGAAGCAAGCATCCCGAAGTTGGAATCAACATTTTTGATAAGGTGATCAAAAGTTTTGGTTTTATACAAACATATGGAGAAGCTTGTATTTACAAGAAAGTGAGTGGGAGATGTGTAGCATTCCTAGTACTATATGTGGACAACATATTGTTAATTAGGAATGATGTAGACCTTCTTAATAGTGTCAAGGATTATTTGAATACTAGTTTTTCAATGAAAGATCTTGGCGAAGCAGCTTATATATAAGGTATAAAGATTTATAGAGATAGATCGAGACGCCTAATATCATTGTCACAGAGTACATATTTGGAAAAAGTTCTAAAGAGGTTTGGAATGGAAGATAGCAAGAAAGGGTTCTTGCCCATGTTGCCCAATACGACCTTGAGTAAAACTCAAAGTCCTGCTACGACATAAGATAGAGAAAGGATGAGTAAGACTCCCCATGCCTCATCAATAGGATCTATCATGTATGCCATGCTATGTACTAGACCCCACATTGCATATGCTGTTAGTTTGACTAGTAGATATCAAAGTGATCCAGGAGTGGATCAATGGACAGCAGTCAAAAACATCCTTAATTACTTGAGAAGAACTAAGGACATGGTTCTTTCTTATGGAGGTGATGAACATCTCGTTGTTAAAGGTTACACCGATGCTAGTTGGAACACCGATCCTGATGATTCTAAATCTCAATATGGATACGTATTTACTTTGGATGGTGCAGCAGTTAGCTGGAGGAGTGTAAAGCAAAGCGTTATGGCGAGATCTTCAACTGAATCGGAAAACATAGTTTCTTCGGAGGCTTCACAAGAGGCGATATGGATGAAGGAGTTCATTACAGATCTCGGTATGGTTCCAAGTGCGCTAGACCCAATGTCTATCTACTATGATAACATGGGTGCCATAGCCAATGCGCAAGAACCAAGTTCACACAAGAAGCTAAAGCATATCAAGTTGTGTTTTCATGCTATTCGAGAGAATGTACAAGATGGTGACATAAAGATTTGCAAAGTACACACAGATATGAATGTGGCGGATCTGTTGAATAAACCTCTCCCGAGGGCAAAACATGACCAGCACCAAACCGCCATGGGTGTTTGGTATATTACCATGTAATCTAGATTAGTGGACTCTAGTGCAAGTGGGAGAGTGTTGGAGATATGCCCTAGAGGCAATAATAAAAGTGGTTATTATTATATCTTTGTGTTTATGATAAATGTTTACATTCATGCTATAATAGTATTAACCGGAAACATTAATACTTGTGTTATTTGTAAACTAATTAGAGTCCCTAGTAAAGCCTCTTTATAATACTAGCTTGTTGGTTGATAGATGATCGTGGTTTCCTGATCATGAACATTGAGATGTTATTAACAACAATATCATATCATTAGGAGAATGGTGTGATGGACATACTCCTATAGATAAGCATAGCATAAATATCAAGTCATTTCAATAGTTCGTTTGCTATAAGCTTTCTGATACATAGTAACCTAATTCCTTCGACCATGAGATCATTCTAATCACCATTACTGGAAGGATGCTTTGATGACATCAAACACCACACCGTAACTGGTGGCTATAAAAGTGGCATTGAGTGTTCAGAAAGTGTGTGTTGAGGAACATGGATCAAGAGTGGGATTTGTCCATCCATATGATGGATAAATATACTCTGGGCCCTCTCGGTGGAATGTCATCCAATTAGCTTGCCAGCATGTGACTGGCTCACAAGGGATCACATATCACGGGAACAAGAAAAGAGTACTTATCGGTAACGAGGTTGAACTAGGTATGCAGAGATACCGACGATCAGACCTCGGATAAGTAAACTATCGCAAGATAAAGGAAAATTGGTATCGTATGTAAGTGGTTCATTCGATCGCAAAGTAATCGAAGAAATATGTGGGAGCCATATGAATTTCCAGATTCCTCAATTGGTTATTGATCGGAGAAGAGTCTCGGTCATGTCTGCATAATTCATGAACCGTAGGGAGACAAACTTAAGGATTCGATGTTGTTTAGTAGATATGGAAAGTAAGTAGGGAGACCGAATGTTGTTCAGAGTCTCGGATGGGATCCGGGATATCACAAGGAGATCTGGAATGGTCCGGAGAATAAGATTCATATAAGTAAAGTGCAATTCCAGAGTTTGGGAATGATTCCGATGATTTCATCGGAGAGGTTCTAGAAGGGTCTAGAAGATTCACCGGACCGGAATGGGAAGGGTACCTTAATGTGTCATGGATAAGTGGAATGATTGAATCATGTCCTAGGTCACTTGGTTAGGCATTTGTAAGAAATAAATTAAGCTCCAAATTGAAAGTCAAAAGGCAAGTTTGAAAAGTCAAATTGGGACAATGTATCCTAGCGGAGGAAGGAAAGAATCCTTCTTTCCCTCCACCATAAGCCAACTAGGAGAGGGAGTTGGGGAAGGATTCAACCTGCCCTCTCCCAAGCTGCCCTCCCTCTCATAAATAGAGGGGAGGGGGTGCCCCAAGGACACACAACACCAACCCCTCCCCACCTAGCCGTCGCGCCGCCGCTGCCGCCCTAGCCACCGCCGGCCACACCTCCTCCTCTCCTGCCCTATAAACCCTACATCACTGGAAACCCTAGATCCACCATAACCTGCTCTGTCTTAGGCGAAGCCCTGCAGGATCTTTCCTCTACTTACGACACCACGTTGTCATGCTACCGAAATCACGAGGGGGAACTACAACCTCTGCTGCCTGCTGGAACAAGGGAGAGGAAGGTCTTCACCGAGTATCGAACGTGTGACCGACTGCAGAAGCGCTGCCGGAACGCAGCGCCGGAAGGATCGTCTACGCGATCTTGAGATCGGCAAGTGTGTCATGGGAATGGCCACGGCAGATGCTGCAATTGGCAGAGAGTAGTAGAACGAAGGGCAAGGGCAGCCAGCCATCTGCGGTGCGAGATGAGGGCGGAGACACAAGGTTTTACCCATGTTCGCCCCCCCGAAGGGTAAAGACCTAATCCTGCTAGATTGTATTATGGAGAGAGTACAAGGGCGAGCTCGACGACTAGGCGGTGAGTCGCTGGGGTGTATGATGGAACGTGTCATCTACGTGTACCATAGGGAGGTTTATATAGGCTCACCTCGCTAGGGTTTACAGATCTACCACCAAATTGGTTAAGGATTCTGAGGGTTCTTGACCTAGTCTGACTAGGCCTAGCTACGCTTCTGGGCCTCCAGCTTCTAGTCGTCTGGGTCCTCGCCAAGTCTCGGTCCAATCGCCGTCATGTGGGCCCACTCGCTGGCAGCTTGGGCCGATAGGAAACGTCCTGCTGGGTATACCCCGGTAGGCATATCCCCATCAGTAGTCCCCGAGGCCGTCGTTGATTCGTCGAAGGTGTTCATTATCAGTCGGAGTATGCTGGTCCAATTTGGACGCCCAGTCGAATCGGCGGTGGACTCCTGAACAAAGGAAAGAACTAGTCATTTTAGTTGCAATAACAACGACTAATCAGATCGCAGCTTGGCAAACAGGTCGGCGAATAGTTATGTCACTATTGTAGTGATTGGGTCGGTGGATCATCAAGTCGCTGAGGATAGAGAGTCGAGTGGATGAAGTTGGACCGTCAGCTCTGGTCAAACTAGCCTTTGGGAAATCCGACGATAATATCGGCGTAATTACCGCGTGGTAATGGCTCCCCAAAAATGGCGGGTAACAACCTCTATATAAGGAGAGTGACTGGCGAGGGGAAAACACTTCCCTCACTTCTTCCGATCTCGTGCATTCTCAATTCCCCATTCCGCGCAGCGATTAGGCGACCCAGAGCGATTCACAGCCCCAGATCCCTCAATCGATGGACCCTCCAGCGGAACCATGGGGCTGATCCAAGTGTATGAAGGCGCTGCTGAAGTCGTTCGAGGAGGCAGGGATCCTCTGCGCCAGGAGATGGCGCATCCCCACGGCCAGAGAGGTGATCCCGAATCCGCGTGAGGGGGAATTCGTTTGCTTCACCAGCCATCTGGAGCAGGGACTCGGATTCCCCACCTCCCTCTTCTTTCACTGCTTATGCGCCTACTACGACATCCAACTGTCGGACCTAGGTCCGCACAACATCAAGCAGCTCATCATCTTCGTGGCGTTCTGCGAGTGCTACCTGGGTTGTAGACCATACTTCCCCCTATGGCAAGATCTATTCCACGGGAGGATCATCCGCGAAGAGGCAGGCGGCCCGATGTTAGCCGTGGGTGGCCTAACTTTTCAGATGAAGTCGAAGGCGTCCTTCTTTGATCTGATGCTTCCCGCCAAAGCGGCAAATGAGTGGAAGAAGAGCTGGTTCTACGTGACTGAGTCGCCGCCGGGCGACGAGGTGGCTCTTCCGACGTACTCCGCCGACCGGCCCGAGCCGCGTCGGCTCCAAGTCACCAAGCTTCCGCTGGATCAACGGATGGTCGTCGATGAGATGTTGTATACCATCCGCAACCTGAAGAAGAAGGGCCTCCAAACCATCAACCTTTACAACTGTTGGCTCGGGCGACGGCTCGTGCCTCTGGCCAGCCACGCCCACTATATGTATGAGTATACATGCAAGGATGACCTGACGAAGTCCTGCCACGCCGAGTGGAGACTCAACGATTACACCTTGGCCCTAAAGAAGATCACCATGGCGGTGTATCTGGATGCAAAGGCTGGGGTCGCGCCTTACACGTGAAGCGCCAAGCCCCAACAGTGAGTTCTTTTATTTCCCATGCACTCGCAGTCATAGTTTTGCATTCGCGGTTGTGCTAATTTTTGGTTGATTGCTGCAGCTATTCCAAGTGGTGGAAGGTTGGCCTCCACCCGCAGATGACGAGAACTCGAACTCGTCCGCCAAAGATGAGACCGAGTCTTAGCCTAATAAGGGCGATGCCAGAAGTGACGAGGGCGGTGATGATGATGATGACGACGTTGGCGACGAAGCAGTGGAGGTCGATGCACCCAAGGTTCGCAAGACCCGCGGGCAGCATCAATGCGAACTCGAGGCCAGCAAGAGCCTCGAGGCCCACGACGACGATGACGACGAGCTTCCCGAGCACACCTCGCACCGTGAAGCTACACCATTGAATAAGAAGCCGCCGCCACCAAAGAAGAAGACGAAGCCGGCTAAACCGGTGTCTCCGCCTCGGTCCACGAGTAGCTCCGACACTACCAGTGCAGCCGAAGAAGCAGCGGCGCATGCGACCGCGGCGACTGATGCGACTGTCACGGAAGACGAGGTGCCGTTGGCATCGCTGCCGCCGCCGTTCGTCCCAGTTACCGGGTTGGTGGCCGCTCCAGCTACAGGGGCCTCGCCCCCGAGAGGAGCTCCGGCGGCGATTGCCACTGAACCTCCTGCCGCGTCCTCGTCCTCGAAGAAGCCGTTAGTGTCTTGGGCACATAGCGTGTTCGATGCGGGCCTCAGTCGGAAACTGGGGCCAGAGCTGGAGAAGTCGGCCAGTATTCGTACTGGCCTGCGATTTATCCCAGTCGCTAAGTGAGTGTTTCTCAATCCTTTCATTTGTCTGTTTTATGTATGTTCGACTAGCGAGTCTACTGACGAAGTTGTTGCACATGACTGGAGTGAAGAAGATAGTCCACCCTACGGTGTCCAAGGTTCCCTCGGGTGCCACGGAGGCACCAGCTGACCCCTCGAAGAAGAGGAAGGGCAACGAGGTTGAGGCGCTCGCTGAAGGCGACAAAAGAGCAAAGGGCGACGAGGTCGTCACAATCTCGGACGAGCCAGCAGTTGCCCCGAGCAAAACTCTGATTGCAGTGGACGTAGCTCCGAGGGCCATGGAAGTCACGGAGTCGCAACGGGCAGGCCCCACGGCCTCGGTTGAGGCGTCTGACCCGCCTTCGGGTGGTGCAGGAGCCGCGGTGGCGACATTCCCTCGCTTTGTAGTGAGGGCCGCCACAGTGAGTGCCTCGATGCCGTCAAGACGATTGCCTGAGGCCACTGGTACGGAGGTCGACCAGCATCACGGGCATACTCCATTCGTGCTCTCGTCGGTGGACGCAATGGAACTTCAGTGGTCGGATTCTAGGTGCCGCCATCGAGGATCGGGCCACTGAATTTCAGTGGTCGGATTCTTATTTTTTTCTCCATCCAGTCCCCAAGTGGCTAGTCGCTGAATTTCGGCGGTAGGCACTTAGGAATTTTTGTCGTTCTGTCCCCAAGTAGCTAGTCGCTGAATTTCAGTGGCTAGGCACTTAGGAATTTTTTTGTCCAGTCCCCGAGTGGCTAGTCGCTAAATATTAGCGGCTAGGAACTTAGGAATTCTTTGTTGCTGATGCTTTCATTGTTGCATAGGGCCTGCAGCACGAGTCGGCAGAGCGGCTTGCTGCCAAGCATCGCGTAGAAAAGGAGCTACTCGCTGTTCAGGACACGAACAAGCAACTTTGAGCGAATGTGGGAGAGTGTTCGTCATGCTTGGCACTGGTCATAATCTTGTTACGTTTGTAATCGCTTTGTTGTTGAAGCAAAGGATAGCGCGGCCGTGGTGAAGGAGGCTCGCCAGGGCCTCATTCCGGCGAGTGAGTTAACGGCTGCCCAGTCGTCCTTTAGCGCTGCGGAGAAGAGAATCGCCGACCTAGAGCGTGAGCTCAAGGAGGCAAAGGCGGAGGCGAGCTCGGCGGATGGAAGGCCAAGGTGGCCGTTGCTTCTGCTGCTGAGGAGCGGAAGATGTCGGATGCGCTCGTCGCCGGGCTGCAGACTGACTTCTCTACTCTTCAAAATTTCATCACGGAACTCTGTCGCCCATTGATTGGTGAGCTTTCCTTTTGCAAATCTCCGAGCGCGTGAACCGCATTGTTTTGCTGGTGCTTCCCTTACTATTTGCTTGTGTGTTGTAGGCCTGGTTACTGATAATGTCGAAGAAGCGTAGTCGTATGACGCGCGGCAATGCGTCACCACTCTGGTTGATTTTGCCGCGCTGTCAGCGACCTGCCTCCGGGCGTATCTTCCGGAGATCTCGCCCACCGAGTTGATCCCCAGCGACCTCCTCGAAGTTTGGCGCTATCTGGAGAAGGCCCCGGCGGTTGTGGAGTTCATGACACGGTCGGCCTTCCGTTGTGGAACGGCGACTGCGCTGAGCCTTGGTCTCGCGCATTTTCCCGACGACTTCGACCTTGACGACGTCATGAGTGGGTACCCTTCATCGACGGGCTCAGTCGAGATCGCCGAGATGCTAAAGCTGATGGAGCAGGCTGCGGTGTACGCTGACTGGGTGTGGGCGATGGGCGACCTCATTCCTTACCAGGAAACGGTCGTTGCCCCAAACGACCCCGAGCCGGCGCACCGTGACTTCAAGGTGGAGCAGCCGTTCCGTGCGGCCATGGCGGGTGAGCTTATGACGCACCCATCAAATCTATGGGTTCCCTTTATCCGCTGTCGCAAGGATGATGGCGCCTCCTTGTCGAAGCCTGCAGAATAGAGTACTTTGCTGCTCGGCGTTAGTTTAGGACGAAAGTGTAATTATCCTTGTAAGCGAACAAATTTTGCTGCTATGAAGAAATGAAAGGGTTCTTTTGTCATTGTTTTTCTGGTTTGGTTGTTGGTTGTGCGAGTCCCCGAGCGCGTCCGCCCTTTTTATCGGGTTAACCTCGTTTTTATGTGTTGTTTGAACTGTTAGTGAGTTAAGGTCGACTCGCCATGGCTCGGAAAGCCAGCCGCATGGTGACTCCAAGGGGCGCTCTTTACTTGGCTGTTTTCCCGGGCGCGAACAGGGTCGGGCCGCCGAGTCCCCGAGCGTGGTACTTGGCTGTTCTAGTCGCATGCCCAAGGTAGGTGAGGACCATGCGAACAGGGTCGGGTCGCCGAGACCACCTGATCCGTAGGACCAGTCGCGTGGCGAGTCCAGGGTGCGCTCTCGTACTTGGCGTTTTTCCCTAGCCGCTCCTCTTTGGGCTGGCGTCAGTCCCCGAGTGTGGTACTTTGCCGTTTGAGTCGCTGCGCCGAGGATGTGGAGGACTGGGTCGCTGTGGGAAGCGAATGCAGTTGTCTTGGCTCGGGAAGCCAGTTGAGAGAAGCGACTCCAATGGGGCTCCGGGTTGGCTTTTTTCATGGACGGTACGAGGCCTGAAGTTTTCCAGTGCCCTCGTATCGCACTACTTGGACGTGCCGGTCGCGTCACCAAAGGTTGACTTCTGCGAGCAGCATAGCGCTGTTATTACGAGTGCGAGTGGCACAAGGTACGGAGAGTGGACACAATTTGTGCGAATTGATCTTCTTTATTTCATAGCGGGTAGGAGGTACATGTCTGGAGTTCTAGGAGTAGAACTTCCGTAGGAGGTTTACATTCCATGGCCGCTTGACGTCGATTTTTCTGTCGCCTCGGACGTCGGTGAGGTAGTAGGCGTCGTTGCCCAGGACTCGCCCGATGGCGAATGGTCCCTCCCAAGGGGGAGAAACCTTGTGCATGCCCTTCTTGTCCTGGATCAGACGCAGTACCAGGTCGCCTTCCTGGAAGGTGCGAGTCCATACTCGTCGGCTGTGGTAGCGGCGAAGCCCTTTCTAGTAGATGGCGATGCGGGAGTGAACTAGGTCGTGTGCTTCGTCGAGCTGGTCGACTCCGTCCTGGCGTGCGAGCTCGTTGTCGGCCTCCGTGTAGTTGACTACCCGCGGCGAATCGTGCTCGAGGTCTGTTGGCATGACGGCCTTGACACCGTACACCATGAAGAAGGGAGTGAATCCTGTCGACCTGTTGACGGACGTGCGGATGCCCCAGATGACAGAGGGGAGCTCTTTGACCCAGCACCCGGGAGTTCGCTCGAGTGGAACTTGCAGTCACGGCTTCAGGCCATGGAGGATGCTCTGGTTGGCGCGTTCCGCCTATCCATTAGACTCCGGGTGGGCGACTGAGGCAAGGTCGAGTCATATATTGTGCTCCTCGCAGAATTCCGCCATGGATCCTTTGGCGAAGTTTGTGCCGTTGTACGTGATGCTGTTGTGCGGGAACCCGTAGCGATAGATGAGAACGCGTAGGAATTTGGTGGCAGTCTTCCCGTCGCACTTGCGTACTGGCTTGGCCTCCACCCATTTTGTGAACTTGTCGACTGCGACTAGGAGGTGGGTGAAGCCATAGGGGGCCTTCTTGAACGGGCCCGCCATGTCCATGCCCCACACGATGAATGGCCAGGTGATGGGGATGGTCTTGAGTGCCGAGCTCGGCACGTGAGTCTAGTTGGCGTACTTCTGGCACCCGACGCAGCGTTGGACGATGTCAATCGCATCGGCGTGTGCGGTGAGCCAGTAAAATCCATGTCGCATAGCCTTGGCGACTAGGGAGCGGGCACCAGCGTGGTGGCCGCAGTCGCCAGCATGGATGTCCTGGAGGATCTTGCGTCCTTCTGCGGGTTGGACATAGCGTTGGAACACGCCGGTCACGCTCCGCTTGTGGAGCTCGCTATTGATGATGATGAAGGATTTGCAGCGGCATGCTATCATCCCGGCCTCCGTCTCGTCAGCGGGTAGGGTGCCTCCCTCCAGGTAAGCGACGTATGGCGCGGTCCAGTCGCTTAGCTCGGTGATCAGTGCGACCAGGGCTACGTCTGGTTGCAGCAGGATTCTGATGTCGATCTCCCTCGGGGGAGACACGGAAGGCTTGGTGATGGTGTCGAGGAAGACATTGGCGGGTGGTGCGAGTCGAGCCGATCCGATGCGGGAGAGTGCATCGGCCTCCTCATTCTTCCGCCTGTCGATCCACTCGACAGAGTAGCCCACGAAGTGGCCTCCCAGCTGGTCCACTACTTGGCGGTATGCCACCATGGTGGGGGAAACTACGTTGCATGTGCCGGCGACTTGCCTGGCGATGAGGTCGGAGTCGCCGTAGCAGCGCAGGCGATTGATGTTCATCTCCTTGGCTACCCGCGTGCCATGGAGTAGCGCCTCGTACTCGGGCATGTTGTTGGTGCAAGGGGTGAAGTCGAGGTATAGGATGTAGCGTAGCTTGTCGCCCTTCGGAGATGTGAGCACGATCCCTGCCCCTGCGCCATCTGCGTTCTTGGAGCCGTCGAAGTGTAGGCTCCAGTAATGGAGGTATGGAAGTTTCTCTGGATTTTGGGCCTCCTCCCAGTCAGCGAGGAAATCTACGAGAGCCTGCGACTTGATCGCCTTGCGCGGGTCGTACCTTATGTTGTGGACTCCGATATCGATGGCCCACTTGGCGACTCGCCCGGTCGCCTCGTGGTTACGGATGATATCCTGCAACGGTGCTGAGGAGACGACCGTTATTGGATGTTCCTGGAAGTAGTGCGGCAGTCGCCGCTGGGCTCGGAAGACCGCATATACCAATTTTTGGTACTACGGGTAGCGTTGGCGTGACTCGGTGAGGACTTCACTGATGTAGTATATAGGTCGTTGCACCAGGCGTTCCTTGCTTTCCTCTGGTCATTCGACGACCATGACGGCGCTGACAACTCGCTCGGAGGCCACGACATAAACGAGCATGGGCTCCTTCTCGACGGGGGCGACGAGTAGTGGTGCCACGAGTCGCACCTCCTTGAGGGCGTGGAGCGTGTCGTCTTCCTCCTTGTCCCACTGGAAGGTGGGGTTCTTGCGCATTAGGTGGTTGAGGGGCATCGCCTTCTCGCCTAGCCGGGGGATGAAGCGACTGAGAGCTGCGACTCGCCCAGCCAGCTTCTGGACTTCGCGCAGGCACTCGGGTCTTCCGAGCCGGGCGATCATGTTGATCTTGGCGGGGTTCGCCTTGATCCCGTGATTGGAGACGACGTACCCCAGCAGCTGACCAGTGGGTACACCGAAGGTGCACTTTCCTGGGTTTAGCTTTATTTTGTACCTCCGCAGGTTGGCGAAGGTTTCTACCAGGTCGGCGAGTAGGTCGCCCAGGAGAGTGGACTTTACCACCACGTCGTCGATGTAGACGTGGATGTTGCGGCCGATTTGGCTCGCAAGGCACTCCTGCATACATTTCTGGTAGGTCACCCCGGCGTTCTTGAGGCCGAAGGTCATGGCGGTGTAGTAGAAGGCTCCGAATGGCGTGATGAACTCCGTATTCTCCTCGTCCTCGACTGCCATTTTGATCTGGTTGTATCCAGAGTAGGCATCGAGGAATCATAGCGACTCCGAGCCCGCGGTTGAATCGATGATTTGATCGATCTGCGAGAGGACGAACTTCTACTTCGGGCAGGCGCTGTTGAGGTTTGTGAAATTGATACACATTCTCCAGGTCCCGTTTTTCTTCTCGACCAGGACTGGGTTTGCCAGCCATTTGGAGTATTTGATTGGCCGAATGAAGCCTGCAGCGAGTAGACGCTGCACCTCCTCGGCGATTGCTCGGCGACGCTCTACATTGAAGGGCCGCAACGACTGCTTGACGGGTCGCACTTTGGGGTCGGCGTTGAGTTGTGCTCAGCGAGTTCCCTCGGGACACCAGGCATGTCGGACGGCTTCCATGCGAAGATGTCACGATTCTCACATAGGAACTCGATGAGCGCGCCTTCCTAAGCTGGGCTCATGCCCGTACCAATCGTCACCGTCTGGCTGGAGTCGCCTGGGACCAGCTCGACGGTGTGAGTGTGCGTCGTTTCCTCGAAGGCGGTGGAGCTCCCACCCTCCGAGTTGGGATTCTTGAGTATGGTGGGTCGTCATTGTTGACCCCGCTCGCGTACTTGGCAAGCTCCTCTGCATGGTTGGCTTCTGTCACGGACAGCGTCGGCGAGCTCGGCGCCTTTGGCCTTGCACTCTGCGGCCATGTCGGGGTCGCCATGGATAGTGATGATGCCGCACTGCCCGGGGAGCTTCATCGCGTTGTACGCGTAGTGGGGCGCTGCCATGAATTTGGCGAACACCTGTCGCCCCAGGACGCAGTGGTAGGAGCTGTTGAATGGCACCAGCTCGAAGACGATCCGTTCGGTGCAGAAGTTCGCTGGTGTGCCAAAGGTGACTGGCAGCGTCACCTTGCCAATCGGATACGCCTTCTGACCGGGGACGATGCCGTGGAAGGTGGTGTACCTCGTCTCGATCATCGACTGCGGGAGCCACAGTCGCCTGAACATGTCCAAGTACAGAATGTTGATGGAGCTGCCGCCGTCCATCAGCGTCTTGGGGAGCCAATAGTCTCCCACCTTGGGCTTGACCACCAAGGCGACTCGGCCCGGATATTCGATCCATGGCGAAGGGTCCTCGCGGCTCCAGGTGATTGGTTTCTCGGACCAGTTGAGGAACTGGGGGGATGTCGATCTGGGACACTGCATTGACGGTGACAGCGGGGGCGATGACCTTCTTCTCGCGCTTCTTGTTGAAGCCGGTGAAGGTGTGGAGCGAGCCGGCGTCGTTGCCAAATTTGCCGCCATTTGGCGGGTGGTTGTCGGGGTCTTCCCTTGCACGACGTGCCTTCTCGATCTCCCTCAAGGAGTGGCAGTCGGCGGTCGTGTGCGTGGTAGGTTTCCCCTCTCTGATGTGGAACACATAGGGCTAGTTGAGGAGAGACGCGGGGTCGAACCTCCGCTTTTCCTTGTAGTTATCGTTGTCGCAGCATTGGCCTCCATCGCGGCGAAAGCTTTTGGGCTCGCGTGGGGCGTATCCGGCATTGGCAACGATTCCCATCGCCATGAGGTAGGTGTCCAGCCACACGGACGGGTCTTACGAGGGGTCGTACTTCTCGATCTCCTTCGGCGCCTTGAAGTTCGCCGGGTATATTTCGCCTTGGATCATTGGTCCGAAGCACTGGGGTCCAAATAGGCTCAACGACCCCCTTGGTTCGCCATCGCGGCGGTTGGTGAGGGTATGCCTCAAGTCATCAGGCTGGCATGTGCGCCAGCTCTGGTTGTTGATGATGTGGGTGCGTACGTCGACAGGATTCCCATTGGCGGCGACGAAGTTGTTCGCCGGTCGCGGGTCATTGGTGGAGAGTGCTGCGTGTGTGGGTCAATGTTGAAGCTGCAGGGGCTCGGGTGGTGGGAAGTTAAGGGTGTATGCCACCATCGGGCGGCCGCTCGAAGCCGCCCTGCTGCCTGACGAACGTGAGTACATGCGACCCTGTGAGTCAGCACCCGCGTTTTGTTGCTCGACTACCTTGGTGAGTAGAGCCTTGGTGTACTGGATCTTCAGGGTGCCTTCCCTGGTCACGGTGATGTTGTCGACCGCGGCTCGGCTCGCGACGACGTTGTCCATCGGGGTGGAGAACAGCGGGAGGCCATTCGTGTCTCGCTCCCGCGAGGAAACCAGGATTCTCGGCTGATCCTGAGGGGGCGTGCGGCCGGGTGGTGGTGGTGGGGCACCGCTAGCCGTCACGCCTGGTGGTGGCCGTGAGCTTCCTCCTGGCGGCGCGTTTTCGCAGATCGCGCGCTCGGCTATGCGAGCCGGGTCGTTCTCATCGTCGAAGTTCAGGGCGCGGCCCTGAACGGTGGGGTTCAGGCGCGACCTGATGCAGAGTTGGTGGTAGCGCGAAAGCTCCTGCACTGTCACCTGCTCGAGGCGGAATTTTTTGTGCTCCGCTTGTTCCTTGCGGACCGCCTCCTCCAGTGCCACGCGGAGTTCCTCGACCTCCGTTGCCGTCGCAGTAGGCGGGATCGGCGTGGACAAGGGGTCTGGCGGGGCGTCCACTCCATTCGCCATGTAGGCCACGACGTTGCGACCAGATCTGACGTGGAGGTCGCCGGAGTTCTTCGATCCGGAATTAAAGTCGAAGATCCCAAGAATGGAGGGATCCTCGAAGTCTCCCCCGTTGGAGACCTGGGTGATGGATCCCCGGAGGCGAGGCGGTGGATGGTGCGGACCTGACTCTCAGAGAGCCGGTCGCGTGGTGGCGACTCGTGGATGCGAGCCGAGTCCTCCGAGGATATGACGTCGGTGAGGCCGACGAAGAGGCTGATCGTGCCGACCGGCATGATCACGCTGTGCGTGACGGGGCGTGCCGTCGAGACGTAGCTGCTCGACAAGATCTGGAGGATCTTGCTGATCGCAATCATGCGACCGGTGGTGATCGTCGCGTTGATGGGCAGATTGGATCTCGCCGCAGAACACCGGCTTGACCGGCCAGGCCCCAAGGTGGGCACCACTATCGTGGGAATGGCCACGACAGATGCTGCAATCGGCAGCGAGTAGTAGAACGAAGGGCAAGGGTGGCCAGCCATCTGTGGTGCGAGATGATGGCGTAGACACAAGGTTTTACCCAGGTTCGGCCCCCGGAGGGTAAATACCTACTCTTGCTAGATTGTATTATGGAGAGAGTACAAGGGAGAGCTCGACGACTAGGCGGCGAGTCGCTGGGGGTGTATGATGGAACGTGTCTACGTGTACCCTAGGGAGGTTTATATAGGCTCACCTCGCTAGGGTTTACAGATCTACCACCAAATTGGTTAAGGATTCGGAGGGTTCTTGACCTAGTCCGATTGGGCCTCCAGCTTCCAGTCGCATGGGTCCTCGCCAAGTTTCGGTCCAGTCGCCGTCCTGCGGGCCCACTCGCTGGCATCTTGGGCCGATAGGAAACGTCCTGCTGGGTATACCCCGGTAGGCATATACCCATTAAAGTGTACGACTACATCACCCCCCAGAATCTGCTCTCGTTAACCGCTTTGGAAAATCTTCGAGGGTGAGTACCCTAATCGACTCGTTGCTACAATCTAGTAGATAGATCTTGGCTTGTTTGTGTGCATGCGGTAGAAATTTTTTGTTTTCCATGCTACGAACCCCTACATAAACATGGCATGCTGGGTAAACAAATTACAGCAGGGCAATTGACAGGACTGAGCAAGGCATAATCAATGCAATACTAGACATTCATGATCCTATGAGATTCGATTGGGCAATACAACAAGTACATAGACCGCCATCCAACTGCATCTATGACTAGAAATCCACCTTCGGTTTATCATCCGAACCCCCTCCAATATTAAGTTGAAAGCAACAGATAAATGCTTTAAGCAAAGTGTGTAAGGTAAACAATCCACTTGTTCCATGAACAATTGACCGTTGTTTTCTCCCTAGTGACAACAAGACATCTACAACCTTAGAGATTTCTATCACTTCGCTTAGATTAAATAGAGGCATGAACCCACTATCTAGCATAAATACCCGCTCTTGGATTCACTAGCATCTACTTGGCCAAGATAGCTACTAGAAACGGAGAGCATGCAAGATCACAAACAACACATACATGATAGAATCAATAAGACAAAACCATTAATCAATCCGACATAGTAATCTCAATATCCATCGGATCCCCGCAAACACAACATGCATGATTACAAATAGATATGATCTTGATCATGAACGGAGCTCACAAGATCTAAACATGATAGCACAAAGGAGGAGATACAACCATCTAGCTACTACATGGACCCGTAGTCCAAGGTGGAACTACTCACGCTTCATACCGGAGGCTGGCATGATGAAGAAGAAGGCCTCTGGGATGATCTCCCCTCCGGCAGGGTGCCGGGAAGAGCTTCAGATCCCCCCGATCTAGGGACGATGGTGGCGGCGGCTATAGATGGTTTCGTGGAATATTGATTGGGTACTTAGGGTTTTTGCATCGAGGGGTCTTTATAGGCGAAGAGGCGAGGCAGGGGGGTCGCTAGGGCGGCCGCACCCCCCAGGCATGGGCCCACCTTGGCCGCGTGGCCAGGGGTGTGGCCCCCTCGTGGCTCTCCTCCGTCTCGTATTCAGGCTTCGTGTTCCCCACGGTAAAATATTGACTTTGGCTTTTGTCCCGTCCAATTCCGAGTATATTGATTTTCTGCCTTTCTGGAACCAAAAACAGAAGAAAACGAGCAATTAGCACTGTGGCATCTTGTTAATAGGTTAGTACCAGAAAACATATAAAAACACATCAAAGTGTAGACAAAGCAAAGCAAAGTAGATACTAAACAAGCACGGAACATCAAAAATTATAGATACGTTTCCGACGTATCAAGCATCCCCAAGCTTAACTCCTTCTCATCCTCGAGTAGGTAAGTGATAAAAGAATAATTTTTTAGGTGACATGCACCATCAAAATCAAGATCAAACCATTTGCAAGCATTGAAAGCTGGGATCAAAGAACTCTAAACATGAGCATAAAAGATGGAGTTCTAACAGTAAGGCAAAGTAACTATGCATGCAACATGAAAGGCTACAAAGAAAGATCATGAATAACATGCATTGAAAAACTTTTGTTTGTTTCACATACAGAAAACATGGCATAGTGGCATTCAGCTTGTTCCTCATGGAGTAGCAAATAGATGCATAGGACACCTTCAAAGTTCATAAGAGTGAGTAGATACAAATAGCACAAGAACAAGTAATATCAACATTATGCATCAATCAATAAGTTTTGGGACAATGCAAATAGAACTAAGAATGGCAACTATGCTCTCTTAACTAGTGCCTAAAGATAGAAGGTGGATACTCAATATAATAGTGGAAAGGCCCTTCATAAGGGAAGCAAGGATTTCAAGTTTCAAAAAGAGCTTCCAAAAATTATGGTACTTGTTAGCTTTTAGCTCTCATTTCCCCTATCATAAGCATCTTGAAGTGATTAAGGTTAAAGTGAACAAACTATGGAGTATATGCTTGACAAAGTATAAGTTGGCAATCTCATGTCCCTTGAATATGAGGGCCACACCTCATGATACTCAACTTTGGTCACCTGTAAGTTCTTGTCATAGTAAGTACATGTGTATCATAGAGAACTGCCAACGGGGTACCCCTTGCACATGATACATGAGCTATCCCATAATCAAAATGGCAAGGCAAGCAGACAATGAGCATCTCAGCAATCTTCTTATTTACCATGGGAATATGGTGCTTTTTTTCTCTCTTTCCTCTTTTCAGTATGTCTCTTTTTTATAAGAAGAAAGCTTCATAGATGTCATTATGGTGATGCTGCAAGTTTCCGCCATGATTAGGCATGGGTTAGGCTAGCAGCTCAGGCGTTTCTCTAACACACATACATAACTCAATGGACTTACAAGCTCCCTCTTTATTTCACACTGCCGACAACCATAGACAAAAGAGCATGATATCAATTGTGTACAAATTACAAGTGCAATGTTGAAAGCGTTCCCCATGACAGCACAGTTCTGCTAATTACAACGTATAAGTGCAAGCATATACAACATAGTTGACACAATGGTTCAAGTTTATTAGGGGCAATAAATATAAAGTGTGCCATCAAGTTTGTGAGAGCTTTAATCACTAAGTTTTCACATAACAAAATACTTTTTAATTGGAAGATAGATGAAAACAAGAATATACTAGGAATGGTGTAACACACCATGCATAGGAATTTATAGTGGAAACTTATGAATAACTTGGTTTCTTGGGAATTGGATGCATGAGTATAGCTTACTCATACAAGTGGAGGCTAGCAAAAGACTGGGAGCAACCAACTAAGAGAGTAATAATGGCCATAATCATGCATAGCAACAAAATATTACTAATCAAAGCATAAAGTGGTACTACAAGTCAAGTACTAAATGATCATAGAGGCTATGGTGACTTGTTCATAGTAATAACATGGTGTGAGAATGTGCCAAGTCAATCCAAACAAAGCATCAAAGGAGAATACCACATTACTATGCTTTTGTATGCTAAAACAACACATGATTCCTTCAAGGCACACTAAGCAATCCCAATTGTATGGAACAAGTCATGCTACAACAATAATCACTAAGCATAAGGTCAACACAACACCTAGCATGACATGATAAAGTCTAAGTCAGAATCAAAGGAAGCTCCTCTTGTACTACTCAAGCAAGAACTTTCTAGTCCTTTCCAACACCAATCAACTTATTTGAAACAACACAGAGAGAACGGGGGTCCAAACTACTTTATTCAAGCAAACTAAACGAAAATTAAGATGCTCCAAGAACAACACAATGGTGGATGAAACAATAAAAATGAAGTGTCTAGATAGACCTGAGCTTTTTATTGAAGAAGAAGGGGATGCCTTGGGCATCCCCAAGCTTTGACGCTTGTACCTATGTAATATTACTTGGGGTGACACGGGGTGGCATCCCCAAGCTTGAGCTTTTGTCCATTCTTCATCTCATTACATCATTCTCTCTCTACACCTGAAAATTTTCCTTCATACAAAACTTCGCACAATCTTCATTAGCAACATTAGTGTATTCAAAAGATAATAGACCTTTGGGTTTAGCTTTAGAACAGCAAAACTTTCACTAAAAACACAAGATACTGTAGCAATTCCCTCAAAAAGCTCAGTTTCCCAAAAAGAACCAAAAAAAGGAATCAATAAGAAGCAAATGCAAATAATGGCAAAAATCTGTCAAAACAGACCAGCAGGTAGAAACCGATTTTTTCGAAGACCTTATGTTGCTCAAATCAAAAAGTGTTGAGCTAATTAAAGTTAGCTAACATACTGGGGGATTTATTCAGAAACTTACAGCTCAATCCGACTTATATATTCCTCACGAATTTTTACAGTGGAGCACAAAAATCTGTTTCGGGACAATAACTCCCCAAATCTAACTTCCCTCTCATTAGAGGTCATTCTTGGCACAAAAAACAAACAAAAAGGATAAGGAGAGGTCATTACTGAAGTAATAACTTCCAAGACTCAAGAAAACTCTTGGGTTATCTCCCAACAAGTACTTTTCTTTAACGCCTTTAAGTTAGGCACAAGAAGCAAGAATCAAGTATTTTCAAATGAATAAGCATTAACATCAAACCTTGCTTTCAAAGGAGGAGCAAAAAGCAACTTCTCTCTCCTCATAGGGAAGTGTTCAATACCTTTCTTGAATGGAAATTGATATTTAATGGTGCCTTCTTTCATATCAATGATGGCACCAACAGTTCTAAGAAATGTCTTCCCAAAGTAATAGGACAAGAAGCATTGTATTCAGCATCCAAAACATAGAAATCAACAGGGACATAAGCATTGTTAACCATAATAAGAACACCATTAACACTCCCCATGAGTTTATTTTTAGCATTATCATTAAGTGGGACATCCAAATAGCAATCTTCCAAAGGTGGCAAATCAAGCATTTCATAAATCTTTCTAGGCATAATAGAGACACTAGAACCAAGGTCACATGAAGCTTTGAGATCAAAGTCATTCACTTGCTTACTAATGATGGGTTCCCAACTATCTTCTACTTTCCTAGGAATAGAGGATTTGTGTTTCAACTTTTCTTCCTTGATTTTACTGAGAACATCTGTAATGTGCTTGGTGAAAGCCACATTCATATCACTAGCATCAGGACTTCTAGCAAGCTTTTATAGGAACATAATCACTTCAAAAATATTGCAACCATCAAGATCAAAATCAAACTTAGCATCACTGGTAGTAGACTCATTGGGTTTAGTCATTGGTAGGAGGAATAGGGACTTCTGGTGGTTTAGTGGCGTCCATATTGGTGGTGGTAATAGTGCACACACTATTGTTTCTAGCAATTTCAGCTTCTCTTTCCCACTTAGCATCTAGTTGGGATAACAGTCTAACATTTTCATCAATAGTAACTTGTATGGCATGAGTAGCAGCAAAGGTACTTTCCAAAGTTTCAGGTTTAGTAGCCATTTTATTAATCAAAGAGGACTGTGCTTCAAACAAGGAGGAAATATTTTTATCAACATTCAAAAGCTTTTCCTCCACAGTCTTGTTGAAAGTGGTTTGTTTACTAATAAAGTCTTTAAGCATGACTTCAAGTTCAGAGGTAGGACTTCTAGTATTGTTGTAGGAGTTTCCATAGGTATTGCCATTATTAGGAGGATAAGGCCTATAATTGTTGTTACTACCAAAATTATTCCTATAGGCATTGTTATTGAAATTGTTGTTTCTAATGAAGTTCACATCAACTTGCTCTTCTTGAGCAACCAAATAGGCTAAGGGAACATTATTTGGATCAATATGAGCTTTTCCATTAACAAGCATAGCCATGATAACATCAATCTTATCACTCAAAGAGGAGGTTTCTTCAACAGAATTTACCTTCTTACCATGTTGAGCTCTCTCAGTGTGCCATTCAGAATAGTTGACCATCATATTATCAAGGAGCTTTGTTGAAGCACCCAAGGTAATGGTCATAAAGATACCTCCAGCAGCTGAATCTAACAGATTTCTTGAAGAAAAGTTTAAACTTACATAAAAAGTCTGGATAATCATCCAAGCAGTAAGTCCATGAGTGGGACAATTCTTAACCAAAGATTTCATTCTTTCCCAAGCCTGAGCAACACGTTCATTACCAAGTTGTTTAAATTTCATTATTTCAATTCTCATAGATATGATCTTTGCAGGAGGGTAGTACTTTCCAATAAAAGCATCTTTGCACTTAATCCGAGAATCAATACTATTTCTAGGCAAGGATAGCAACCATTCTTTAGCTTTTCCTCTCAAGGAGAAAGGAAACAACTTGAGCTTAATAATATCTCCATCTACATCCTTATATTTTTGCCTCTCACAAAGTTCAACAAAGTTATTGAGGTGGGCAGCAGCATCATCAGAACTAGCACCAGAAAATTGCTTTCTCATCACAAGATTCAACAAAGGAGGATTAATTTCATAAAAGGTAGCATCAGGAGCAGGTGGAGCAATAGGAGTACTTAGGAAATCATTGTTGTTTGTGCTAGTGAAGTCACACAACTTGGTGTTCTCAGCAGAGTTCATTTTGGCAAAAGTGGAGCAAGCCAATAGCAGCAGCAACTAGAGCAGGAACTTATTTTTTTGTGTGTTTTGGATAAGAGAAAGCAAACCAAACAAAACTATTTTTTTGGAGTTTTTGATAAAAAGAGGCAAAAAAACCAACCAAAAGAAACTAAGCAAAACAAAAACAATGTAGAGAGAAAGGTTGTGAAGGACTCCCCTTGTGAAGTCGTCCTTAGCCTCCCCGGCAACGGCGCTAGAAAATAGCTTGATGCTCTCAGATCAATGTAGAGCTTCGTTGGGAGACCCCAAGAGGAAGGTATGATGAGCACAGCAGCAAGTCTTCCCTCAGAAAGAAACCAAGGTTATCGTACCAGTAGGAGGAAGGAAACGACCCAAAGGTGTTGCAAGCAACTTGGAAACCTGCACAACACAAACTCAAGACTTTGCCCCAACGAACAGTGAGGTTGTCAATCTCACTGGTTTGCTGAAAACAAAGGATTAACTGTATGGTGTGGAAGGTAATGGTGGTTTGCAAAAAGTAAACAGTAACAGTAGAAGATGTATCAATGGTAAAGATTGGACTGGGGTCAATAGTTAAGGAGAACACCTCTATTGAACTATGGACCCCGATCCAATCTTTACCATTGATACATCTTCCACTGTTACTGTTTACTTTCCGCAAACCACCATTACCTTCCACACCATACAGTTAATCCCTTGTTTTCAGCAAACTGGTGAGATTGGCAACCTCACTGTTCGTTGGGGAAAAGTCTTGAGTTCGTGTTGTGCAGGTTTCCAAGTTGCTTGCAACACCTTTGGGTCGTTTCCTTCCTCCTACTAGTTCTATAACCTAGGTTTCTTTCTGAGGGAAGACTTGCTACTGTGCTCATCATACCGTCCTCTTGGGGTCTCCCAACGAAGATCTGCATCGATCTGAGCGCATCACACCACCATAGCCATCTTCCACCACTTGTAATAGTAGATCTCTTCTCCAGTTGGCGACATTGTAAGACTATTTTCTATCAACCTTATGATCTCTATTACAATGTTTATGATTGTCAATTTCATCTCTATGTGTGAGTAATTCTCCTTGGGCGAAGGGATTCGGCCTAACCATGTAGCTTTTGTGCATGTTATTTATCATAGATGGGATCATGTATTAGTTTGTATGATGATGGATATGAAATATAGCCATCCACGTCCGCAATTAAACTAGATATTATTAATATATTTGATGAAATATCTCTCTAAAACCTGCCACTAATGCCTAATGACCAAAGGGGTATGCAATCCTTTCTTGCTATTTTTCCCTGCGCAGATAATGACGTATGATGATGGGAATTACTACATAAATTCCAAATATACGAGTTTTCCAACACGTCAAAGAAACCAGGAGTAGTGAAGTTAATACTGAAGCTTTAATGACCAACTATACGGCGGGAATTTTATTCCGGACGCATAGTTCGGGCCGTATAGTTGACGCCAACTTTACTAGGTCAAACAGAACAACTTTCACGAAGATACTCATATATAAAGAGGCTTCGGGCGATGGGAAACATCTGCTTCTTTTTGACCTCAACTCTCCTTGCTACCAGAAGCCGCCACGCCGGAGGAATAGATCTAGATCTAAACCTCTAAACCCTTCTCCACCACCATATCCATCTTCCACCACTTGTAATAGTAGATCTCTTCTCCAATTGGCGACATTGTAAAACTATTTGCTATCAACCTTATGATCTCTATTACAATGTTTATGATTGCCGATTTCATCTCTATGTGTGAGTAATTCTCCTTGGGCTAAGGGCTTCGACCTAGCCATGTAGCTTTTTGTGCATGTTATTTATCATAGATGGGATCATGTATTAGTTTGTATGACATGATGATTGTAGTACCATCTCTTGCCTCAATCTAAGGACTTGTCAGGTACCCAAGACCCCGAGGATTGATCCAGGTAAAGGGAGTGTGAGTATTGACTGATCTGCAGGATAGGAACCCCAGTGATAGAAAGGGTAGTACGACTGTATGTGAGGAATTTACTTGGGATTAACGGTGACATCACGATGCATATCATTATTTCTCTTTCTTCTATGGATGAGACTAGTAGGTTATTTATATAAGCGGTTGCGGAGGCGATAACAATTATGGATGCACTGTCCACATATAATTATCTTGCTCTAACAATTACATGTATACTTTATCATTATCTATTATTCCCATCAGATGTTTTGAACAGCTACTGGTGAAAATCGAAGACCCTAGGCCCTCTCTCTCTCTCCATCGTCAACGACAACAAAAAGAGCGGAAACTCTTGGTCCGGTGAAAACGCAATAGGTATTCTAAAACTCTCGAAGGTCCATTTGAGTAATCTCACTTTGCTTTCTGCTTCCCGGGGATTCGATAAACCTAGGTCTACTAGGGAAAAAGAGCTATACTACATCCGTAATCCAGATCGAAGGTATCAACCCTTTTTCTAGCGCAGTTGTCGGGGTAACAATAGCTACCCTGGTGAGGTTAGTAGGAACCTTTCTAGTTTTAAATTCTCGTTTTTAGTTTTCTTAGTTTTCTTTCAGCTTTTATTCGAAAAACCAAACAAAATAGTTAGTCTATTAATTCTTGTTTTATCATCATTAGTACTTGTTTAAGAAAATACAAAAACATAGGAAGTATGGCTGAAAAGAAGCTTGGGGAGTTTGAAACTCCTAACAATGATTATTTGCATACTCATGTTACTTAGCCAGCAATTGCTGCTGAAGACTATGAAATTAAGCCGCACTATTTAAGTTTGGTTCAACAGAATCAATTTGGAGGCTCTGCTGTAGAATATGCAGGTATGCAGTTAAATACTTTCACTAAAATATGTGATATGATGCGCATTAAAGATTTTGACCCCGACGCGGTCAAGTTGTGCTTATTTCCTTTCTCTCTTAGAGGAAGAGCAAAAGAATGGTTGCTATCTTTGCCTAGAAATAATATTGCTTCATGGGTGGAATGTACTTCTTTATTTATGACTAAATTCTTTCCACCTGCAAACACTATGCAACTCAGATCTAATATTACTGGTTTTAGACAGGAAGAGCGTGAGCCACTAGCGCTTGCATGGGAGAGAATGAAATAATGCATGAGAAACTGTCCCAGCCATGGGATGGAAGATTGGTTAATTCTCCATTTATTTTATAATGCTCTTAACCCTATGTCTAAGTCTATGCCAGATACTGTAGCTGGAGGGACATTTATGGGTAAGCAAATTACCGAAGCAAAGCAGCTGCTAGACAATATCCAAGACAACCATGCCCAATGGCATGTGGAAAGATCAAACACAAAGAAGGTGAACTCCGTCACACCTCAAGAAAATGAAGAACTCAATGCTTAGTTGGATGAGCTCATATTATCCGTTAAAGGTAAGGAACGCCCGGTAAGAGCTACTCCTGAACCAACTATTTAAGAAATAGACTTCATAGCTCATAATGATTATAAGCCTGCTTGGAAAAATAATTATAATCCAAATTTTCAGAAACATTATTCTAGTCCTAAAGGTAACTCTAATAATAATATGGCATCAAGTAGTACTAGTCTCCAACAAACTCTTAAATCTTTTATGGACTCACAAAATAAGCAAAACAATATTCTAGTCAAAATTATGGAGAATCATGATGCCATGCTTGGTAAATTATCTAACCAAGCTATTAGTTTGAGAAATGAATAGCAGGCCCTCCAAGAAAGAACAAGGATTGTTTAGGCATAGCTAGGTAAGATAACCGAAAGTCAAACTCTCATTTTAGCTAAATTTACAGGTAAAGCTGAGCCCAATCTAGTAGAAGACCTCAAGATGATAAGGATCCAAAGGGAGGAACCCGAAGAACTTGATTATAGCAATGCTCCTTCACGAAACTACATAGTTGAAGATCTTGTAAAAAGGATCAATGTCAAGATTCTGGTAAGTGAAGGAAATGAGGAAGCCATGTATCAACACTTTGTTAACCAGGTAGCAATAAAGGTAAGTGAGCTTGAGGAAGAATATAAGAAAATTGCCAAAATATTGCCTGTTAAGCTAGATGATATTTGAGCCTACTATTAATCTTATGACCATGACGACCACCCCACGGCCTAAACTGTGGTGACCCAGCATACCACTACATGATGTAGTATACTATAGTCGTTGACATAAAAATAATGAAACACCGTTCACTAGTATTACATCCCTCAGAGTGGTACAACAGAAACACAGCGGGTCCAATACATGTCGAAAGGTTACAAATCACTCTATACACAAGATCCAGAGAACCTTATAGGTTAAAGGGAGAGAAAGAAAGTTCTTACACAGAAGAATAAAAAATAAACAACTCAAAAACTAATATACTATTAAGAATAGTATCTTAACTAAAGGGTTGACATTGCTGCTATTGCAATGCACTACAGAAATAGGTTCTTTGGTTAGAGAGTAGATTCCTATCTAATCAGTAACTTCGCCTTCACTTGAGTTGAGGTATTTGTGGACTTTCTTGTCTTTGTTGAGGAGCTTTAGCTTCGAATGATGATTCCTGGAGCATAACTTGGTGTAGACGACATCTTAATGGCTTCAGAATCTAGCAAGGGTTAAGATGATACTTTGAGTACGAGCATACTCAGCAAGTTCACTAGAAAAGGAGTTTTTGATGCACTAACTACAGCCATAGACCGTAGGTCGTAGGCAATGCAAGTTTTCGTAAACATTTCTTCAAAGGTTTCTTTTAATCAGAAAAACTATGTCCGTCAGCCTTCACGGGTTTACCAGAACTTTCATCGAGTTCCTTTCCCGCCGCGTTCTGTCACATCCCAAGATTTTCCAAATCTTGTAATGTGAAAAAAAATAAATGAATAAAATAAAACTTTGTTGATTTTCAATGTGAGAAGAAACTTTTTGATTCCAATTGGAAACTTTCAAATCTATTTGATCAAATAAAATCCTAAAAGGATTTAAAAAGATAATTAAACAATAAAGTTAAAAATATTTGGAATTACTATTTTGAATCTTTTAATAAAAGATTTGGTTTTCAAATGAAAAGGAAGAAATTTAAATAAGGAATATTTTATAAGCCAAATCAAAACTTGGCCAAGCCTTTGAAATAAAATATTTCTATTTGTTATAAAAAATAGTAAAGGTTTATTTAAATAAAACAATAAGGTTTTAATATCCAAGTTTATTAAAAATAAATGTTTTACTATTTTAACTAAACATTAAAAACTTGTTATTTTATTTTAAACAAGATTTCCATGTATTCTTTATTTCCAAATAAAACCTACTGTTTTGGTTTTGAAAATATTTAGATTTCAAATGGAGATTTAAATAAATTAAAACCCATTTGATTTATTAACTAAGGTCCATTTTATTTAATTATAAATGGACCCAAAAATAAAATATTATTTTGGTCTTTAGACTTTGGTTTATGTTGTTAAACAGAACCAAATTCAATTGCAAAGTGTGGTGGAAGTTTGGATTATTTTGAATGTTTGATTTGTTTGTTTGAAATTCAATCAGGAAATTCAAACAGAAAAAGAGAAAAATTTCAGAACAAAAAAAATATGCAAAGGACACAGCCCAGCCGGCTAGCCCAACAAGCCCAACCTCAGCCCAGATTCCTTCCCCCTCTCTGCGAATCGTTTTCACTTAAACTCGCACCCGCAGAGCGACTGACGAGTGGCCCCTCCTTCCCTCTCTCTCCCCACTGACGACAAGACCCCACAGCACTGTTCGTCGTTTCCACCCGCCGCTGACCACGCCCGGCCGTTCTTGCCGTTGAATGCTCGCGTTAATTCGCCGTCACGCCGCAGTGATTCCGCTCTGCAAATACGTCCTTTTAATCACCTGCGCCTTCTCCTCCTTTCCCCTCCCTCGCACGAACCAGCTCGCCACCAGGCTGCGCCAATTTCACCAGAAACCCCGCTCTGCTCCGACGAACTCGCGAGCAAAATCCGGCGACCCCGTGCCACCCCTTGCCTTCCCAAGCACACGGGCACATTCCCCTGACCTAGGCGCACATCTCTGCGCTTTCCGTTTAACCGCGGGCATCCCAGAACGTCGAGTTTGACAACCTTCGAGCGCCGCCGCGTCTGCAAGCAACTCCGGCGACCTTCCCCTGGTAAGACAGACCGCCCCACGCCCTCTCGTTCACACTCCTGCACTCGCCACACTCGGCTGCATCTAACCGTGCCCTTGTTTTCCCTCGGGGAAAACCGCAGCACCACCCACGACGACCACCAGACGAACCCGGCGCCGTCCTTGACTCCGACGAGGAATTCCGATGGATCCTGAGCGCCCCTCGCCTCCTCGCAACCACGTTGAGCATCGCCACGACCCCCTGAGCACGGTGAGCTGTTTCCCCCTCTTCCTTGCTTCCTGTAACCGCCGTTAGCTCATCGTCCGACCGTGCGCCGCCGCTCACCGCCGTCAGCGCCGCTCGAATCTGGTCGAATAGATTTACACCGTTAGATCTTGATCCTATGGCTGATAATAGAACCTGAGCGAAAGGGTACGAGCACGTCTGAGCCGCGCGATCTATTTAGATCCAACGCACCGCATCAGTCGATCCACCCGAACCGGTATCGACCAGTAGAAACGTGCCGCGTGGCCAGCTTTTGATTTAAAACAAAGTTTGAATCAGATTAGTTTGCAAATTTTAAAACCTTGTAAATTTTGATCCACACGTCCAAAAATTACAAACTTTATATCAATAGAATCAGTGGAACAAGCCCTAGCCAACCATGCAATTTGTTTAGTAAAAAGCTTCTGGTAAATTGTTTATTTTTGCAGAAACATTTGTTTGCTTGTTTAGGTTAGAAAAATTATTCCAAAATGTTTTTGAGGATGAAATCTTTGCAAATTGGTTTGTGGTGAACCTACTGACCCTAGGAACCAACCCATGGATTTAAAAATGGATTTTGTGAAATTTATAAATAAAAACTTGAATTAGGCCATTTCTAGTCAAATAAAAATATTGGTTTAGCTATGGAAATGAATTTTGAACAAAAACCTTTGGAAAATGATTTGAATCAAACCTACTGACCCTAAACACCAAGTTTTGTGAACTAACAACTTATTTGGTGAAGAACATGAAATTGTTGCTTTGCTAAAAACATTTTTCACCACATGAAATAATGATTTGGTTTAAAAATGATCTATAGGAAAAACCCCTTTTGCAAATGGTTTTGCCACTTTAGAAAATGACCACTTTGGACTTTACAATGTTTACAGACTAGTAGAGACCACCTTTGCAAATAAAACTATCTTTTGGCATGCTTGCAAGCATGACTTAGTTCTTATTATTTTATGTGTGTTTGATTGTTTGAATATTGGTTGGAATGCTAGTTGATATTGTGTTTGCTTGATTGATTTGTAGTGAAGTTAGAAAAGTGTGAAACTAGCAAGATCAAGAAGTGAACCAACATTCCCTACCAAAAAGGCAAGTGACACTATCATCTAAAGTCCTACTATTTTCATTATACTTAGTGGATTTTGAAACATGCATGAAAAGAATTTCTATACTTATGCTATGCCAAATCCTAATAGGATACCTTATATATTCCTTAGTGAAACAATGTTGTAAAATTCTTAGCCATGCTAAATATTTTGAGAAGAGATACATGTTGAGATTTTATGAAGTTGAGAAAAGACTTATGTTTTATATAATAAAACAAGTACTCAATGAACCACCTGGGTGGACAAGGATACTTTGAGTTTGGATAAGGTGGCAACAAAAGGAACCATGTCTATGGCAATCTCTTTGTGTTGTGCACCAAAAGAAAACCACCCAGGGACTTAGAGATTGAACATGTTTCTCCAATTGTGGCTTTCGTGTACAGCCACATGCTACATATGGCTCTGGCTTAGTCAACTACATTGGGAAGACCCATGCATTGTCTTCAGGTACTAAAAATGAGGGAACTCGAAGCCCTACATAGGTGCCTGAAGACAAGCTAGCAATGGTGTATGGGAGGACCCTCTGAAAAGACTTCGTCACATTCTCAATCTGCCAGTACTCCATCTTGGTGAGTACTTATCCAGCGGCCACTGGTGGCAACAAGATGAGAATGTGTCATGTGGGTAAAGTGTACAACTTCTGCAGAAGATAATAAAATCTAAGTACTTAGCCGTGTCCCCGGTTATGGACAATACTGAGCAACTAAAGCTTGAAGCTATGGGAAATCTCGACATTCCAATTTCTAAAAAAAAACTTTAAAGTGACAACAAAAGGCTTGAAGCACTTGGGGGTACCAAGGAGCTCAAGAGATTTTGATAAAACTTGAAGCACTTGGGGATTTACCAAGGAGCTCAAGAGATTTTGATAAAAACTTGAAGTACTTGGGGTGTACCAAGGAGCTCAAGAGATTTTAATAAAGACTTGAACACTTGGGGATTTACCAAGGAGTTCAGAAAGATTTGACAAAAGATCAAAACTATTTTGAAAAGATAGGATAAAGTATTGCTTTCTGCAAATGAGCCTTAAACCCTACCTAGCCAAATATGCATGTAATGATAGGATCCACTTATATTTAACATAGTAGTGAAACTTTCCAATACAATTCAAATGTATTGACCCTTGTGGCTGTAACTTGTTATGTTGCAGGTATGTTTGATTTTAGTGAAGTTGATTGATTACGATTACAAGTCTACAACCAACATGTTTGCCTGTCGCACTTTGAAGATGAAGGACCCCATGCTTATAGATTTTCTGCTGCAATGTAATGTAATAGCCAAATGAGCTATGTAAGATGTAATAAAATTATGTTATTCCTGGTTATAAAGTTATATTATGACCTTTGTTTCTTGATATTACATCTTAACTATGGATGCTAGCTATTGATCCAGGGACTAGCATTGTAAACACAGGGATCTCTACCTTATTAAAGGTTGGGACCTTACAGATGGTATCAGAGCATTGTGTTGCCTGTAGGATTTGTAACCCTAGGATTGGACAAAAACCCTTAGCAATATAGGAGTTGTATTTGTTCCAAAACTTATTTACAAACAATCTTGTAAACTCTTTCCCCAACCATTTTGGTTTGATTCTACATCTCTTCTATTTCAACTTGATGGAAAAACCTACCCCATGGCCAAAGACTTCACCATGTACAAAGGACTTCATCAACTCTAATGACTTCAACTTCTTCAACTCTAATGACTTCAACATCTTCAGCATATTCACCAAGGACTTCAATCTTAGATGACACTAAGGACAAGTGAGACAAGAAATCTTGCCCAAGATTTGGAGACTAAGGAAACACAACTTAGAAGAAGTCAACATCACCTTTGAAGTTTTGTGACCAAGAGTTTTTCCAAGGAAACCAAGATCTCATGCAAGAAGGAATCAACCAAGAAGGATGGAAAGATCACAAATGAACCATATAGATGGACCACCATATTTTGTTTAAGTCAAACACACCAACTTATGTGGTGTAACAAAAAATATTTTGTTGCCTAAAAATATGCTTGAAATTCATTGTTTGAGTGAAATGTTTGGCTTATGAATGCTTGCACATTGCTTGTGTGAATTGTGATGTGTGATTAGAATTATTTCCTTAGAAATACCTTGCTTATTCTAATCTCAATTCAACCCAAACAGATGACTACTCCAAGAGACTCCAACATCAAGGTTGATGACAACAACAACCAAGAGGACAACATGGAGAAACTCATAGCAACCCAAAACCAGTTGAACCAAATGACAGCTCAATTCATAGCCAACACCAGTGGGGAAGATCCAACCCTACAAAAGTTTTTGGAAGACCAAGCCCAAATGTTGCATAAGGTGACAGACCAAATTCTCAACATGGAAAGCAACTTTTCCAAAGGAGACAAGGATGTCATTCTAAAAGGAGCCAAAGCTTGCAATATTTGTGGAGACAAGAATCACACTTCCAAGGAACATGGTGATCAATGCCCCAACTGTGAAGAGAAACACCCAGTTGGCCAATGTCCCACCTCACAAGATACTTGCTACCTATGTGAAGGAAACAATCATGTCCCTATCCAATGCCCCATCTATTCCATAGTTGAACAAAGTAAACAAGATGGAGTGCAACAAATGATTGCAAACTATCAAGAGGGTTCCAAGTCTACCAAGAAGAATGAGGACAAAGGAAAGGCTCCACTCATACCTCCATGCAATACAACCCAATTCAAAGGACCAAAGAAGAGGCATATGAATTTTCCAAAGAGCAATAGAAGGTCCAAGAAACATGTAGACATTCCTACCTACCAGATAACATATGAACACATGAACTAGATGCACTCCTAGCTTTGGAGAAGCCCAAAAAGAAAAAGTTGGACAAAATCCATGTGCAATGTCATCATTGTAAAGAAATGGGACACTATTCTAGTGAATGTCCAGAGAAGCAGAAGTATAAAGAAATTGGTCAAGTATGGTGCAACAACTGCAAGGAGCTAGGCCATTACGCAGCAACTTGTCCACAAGAGACACGTAAAGAACTCAAACTTATCATATGCTTCAATTGCAAAGAACCAGGACATTATGCAAGCAATTGTCCAGAAAAGATGAAGAACAAGTTAAACAAGCCTATGAAGGATCTCAGCCTTGGCCCATGAGTCAAGTATGGAAACAAAGGACACTATGCAGATGTTTGCCCAGAGAAGTTTCCCCAAGATCCCAAGCATGCCAACATGTAATTTAGTTGGAAATTTTTAAGGGTGGTAGTACCCTAGATGTTTTGAGCCTACTTGTAACCCTAGCCTTCCCAAATCTCGGGACGAGATTTATTTTAAGGGTGGTAGCCTGTCACATCCCAAGATTTTCCAAATCTTGTAATGTGAAAAAAATAAATGAATAAAATAAAACTTTGTTGATTTTCAAGGTGAGAAGAAACTTTTTGATTCCAATTGGAAACTTTCAAATCTATTTGATCAAATAAAATCCTAAAAGGATTTAAAAAGATAATTAAACAATAAAGTTAAAAATATTTGGAATTACTATTTTGAATCTTTTAATAAAAGATTTGGTTTTCAAATGAAAAAGGAAGAAATTTAAATAAGGAATATTTTATAAGCCAAATCAAAACTTGGCCAAGCCTTTGAAATAAAATATTTCTATTTGTTAAAAAAAATAGTAAAGGTTTATTTAAATAAAATAATAAGGTTTTAATATCCAAGTTTATTAAAAATAAAGGTTTTACTATTTTAACTAAACATTAAAAACTTGTTATTTTATTTTAAACAAGATTTCCAAGTATTCTTTATTTCCAAATAAAACCTACTGTTTTGGTTTTGAAAATATTTAGATTTCAAATGGAGATTTAAATAAATTAAAACCCATTTGATTTATTAACTAAGGTCCATTTTATTTAATTATAAATGGACCCAAAAATAAAAATATTATTTTGGTCTTTGGACTTTGGTTTATGTTGTTAAACAGAACCAAATTCAATTGCAAAGTGTGGTGGAAGTTTGGATTATTTTGAATGTTTGATTTGTTTGTTTGAAATTCAATCAGGAAATTCAAACAGAAAAAGAGAAAAATTTCAGAACAAAACAAAAATATGCAAAGGACACAGCCCAGCCGGCCAGCCCAACAAGCCCAACCTCAGCCCAGCTTCCTTCCCCCTCTCTGCGAATCGTTTTCAATTAAACTCGCACCCGCAGAGCGACTGACGAGTGGCCCCTCCTTCCCTCTCTCTCCCCACTGACAACAGGACCCCACAGCACTGTTCATCGTTTCCACCCGCCGCTGACCACGCCCGGCCATTCCTGCCGTTGAATGCTCGCGTTAATTCGCCGTAACGCCGCAGTGATTCCGCTCTGCAAATGCGTCCTTTTAATCGCCTGCGCCTTCTCCTCCTTTCCCCTCCCTCGCACGAACCAGCTCGCCACCAGGCTGCGCCAATTTCACCAGAAACCCCGCTCTGCTCCGACGAACTCGCGAGAAAAATCCGGCGACCCCGCGCCACCCCTTGCCTCCCCAAGCACACGGGCACATTCCCCAGACCTAGGCGCACCTCCCTGCGCTTTCTGTTCAACCGCGGGCGTCCCAGAATGTCGACTTTGACAACCTCCGAGCGTCGCCGCGTCTGCAAGAAACTCCGGCGACCTTCCCCTGGTAAGACAGACCGCCCCACGCCGTCTCGTTCACGCTCCTGCACTCGCCACACTCGGCTGCATCTAACCGTGCCCTTGTTTTCCTCGGGGCGAACCGCAGCACCACCCACGACGACCACCAAACGAACCCAACGCAGTCCTTGACTCCGACGACGAATTCCGACGGATCCTGAGCGCCCCTCGCCTCCTCGCAACCACGTTGAGCATCGCCACGACCCCCTGAGCACGGTGAGCTTTTTCCCCCTCTTCCTTGCTTCCTGTAACCGCCGTTAGCTCATCGTCCGATCGTGCGCCGCCGCTCACCGCCGTCAGCGCCGCTCGAATCTGGTCGAATAGATTTACACCGTTAGATCTTGATCCTATGGCTGATAATAGAACCTGAGCGAAAGGGTACGAGCACGTCTGAGCCGCGCGATCTATTTAGATCCAACGCACCACATCAGTCGATCCACCCGAACCGGTATCGACCAGTAGAAACGTGCCGCGTGGCCAGCTTTTGATTTAAAACAAAGTTTGAATTAGATTAGTTTGCAAATTTGAAAACCTTGTAACTTTTGATCCACACGTCCAAAAATTACAAACTTTATATCAATAGAATAAGTGGAACAAGCCCTAGCCAACCATGCAATTTGTTTAGTAAAAAGCTTCTGGTAAATTGTTTATTTTTGCAGAAACATTTGTTTGCTTGTTTAGGTTAGAAAAATTATTCCAAAATGTTTTTGAGGATGAAATCTTTGCAAATTGGTTTGTGGTGAACCTACTGACCCTAGGAACCAACCCATGGATTTAAAAATGGATTTTGTGAAATTTAGAAATAAAAACTTGAATTAGGCCATTTCTAGTCAAATAAAAATATTGGTTTAGCTATGGAAATGAATTTTGAACAAAAACCTTTGGTAAATGATTTGAATCAAACCTACTGACCCTAAACACCAAGTTTTGTGAACTAACAACTTATTTGGTGAATAACATGAAATTGTTGCTTTGCTAAAAACATTTTTCACCACATGAAATAATGATTTGGTTTAAAAATGATCTATAGGAAAAACCCCTTTTGCAAATGGTTTTGCCACTTTAGAAAATGACCACTTTGGACTTTACAATGTTTACAGACTAGTAGATACCACCTTTGCAAATAAAACTATCTTTTGGCATGCTTGCAAGCATGACTTAGTTCTTATTATTTTATGTGTGTTTGATTGTTTGAATATTGGTTGGAATGCTAGTTGATATTGTGTTTGCTTGATTGGTTTGTAGTGAAGTTAGAAAAGTGTGAAACTAGCAAGATCAAGAAGTGAACCAACATTCCCTACCAAAAAGGCAAGTGACACTATCATCTAAAGTCCTACTATTTTCATTATACTTAGTGGATTTTGAAACATGCATGAAAAGAATTTCTATACTTATGCTATGCCAAATCCTAATAGGATACCTTATATATTCCTTAGTGAAACAATGTAGTTGTAAAATTCTTAGCCATGCTAAATATTTTGAGAAGAGATACATGTTGAGATTTTATGAAGTTGAGAAAAGACTTATGTTTTATATAATAAAACAAGTACTCAATGAACCACCTGGGTGGACAAGGATACTTTGAGTTTGGATAAGGTGGCAACAAAAGGAACCATGTCTATGGCAATCTCTTTGTGTTGTGCACCAAAAGAAAACCACCCAGGGACTTAGAGATTGAACATGTTTCTCCAATTGTGGCTTTCGTGTACAGCCACATGCTACATATGGCTCTGGCTTAGTCAACTACATTGGGAAGACCCATGCATTGTCTTCAGGTACTGAAAATGAGGGAACTCGAAGCCCTACATAGGTGCCTGAAGACAAGCTAGCAATGGTGTATGGGAGGACCCTCTGAAAAGACTTCGTCACATTCTCAATCTGCCAGTACTCCATCTTGGTGAGTACTTATCCAGCGGCCACTGGTGGCAACAAGATGAGAATGTGTCATGTGGGTAAAGTGTACAACTTCTGCAGAAGATAATAAAATCTAAGTACTTAGCCGTGTCCCCGGTTATGGACAATACTGAGCAACTAAAGCTTGAAGCTATGCGAAATCTCGACATTCCAATTTCTAAAAGAAAAACTTTAAAGTGAAAACAAAAGGCTTGAAGCACTTGGGGGTACCAAGGAGCTCAAGAGATTTTGATAAAACTTGAAGCACGTGGGGATTTACCAAGGAACTCAAGAGATTTTGATAAAACTTGAAGCACTTGGGGATTTACCAAGGAGCTCAAGAGATTTTGATAAAACTTGAAGCACTTGGGGATTTACCAAGGAGCTCAAGAGATTTTGATAAAACTTGAAGCACTTGGGGATTTACCAAGGAGCTCAAGAGATTTTGATACAAACTTGAAGTACTTGGGGTGTACCAAGGAGCTCAAGATATTTTAATAAAGACTTGAACACTTGGGGATTTACCAAGGAGTTCAGAAAGATTTGACAAAAGATCAAAACTATTTTGAAAAGATAGGATAAAGTATTGCTTTTTGCAAATGAGCCTTAAACCCTACCTAGCCAAATATGCATGTAATGATAGGATCCACTTATATTTAACATAGTAGTGAAACTTGCCAATACAATTCAAATGTATTGACCCTTGTGGCTGTAACTTGTTATGTTGCAGGTATGTTTGATTTTAGTGAAGTGGATTGATTAGGATTAAAAGTCTACAACCAACATGTTTGCATGTGGCACTTTGAAGATGAAGGACCCCATGCTTATAGATTTTCTGCTGCAATGTAATGTAATAGCCAAATGAGCTATGTAATATGTAATAAAATTATGTTATTCCTGGTTATAAAGTTATATTATGACCTTTGTTTCTTGATATTACATCTTAACTGTGGATGCTAGCTATTGATCTAGGGACTAGCATTGTAAACACAGGGATCTCTACCTTATTAAAGGTTGGGACCTTACACGTTCGCAGCTCCTTCCCGGAACAGGGAGTAACAAGTTACAGTTCTTACACTCTACAGAGGTGCGTTACTTTTCCCATGAGAGATCAACTCCTTGTTACACAACCGGGCAGCTTACCCGTCCACAATTCCATGATGTGGGTCCTAGTAGTTGGTCCAAGACAATCACTGCCCTCTCCGTGACCTCATATGTCTGCACGATCCTTCGGGGCTGGCTCACCTTCGTTAAGCCCCCTTTCGGGCAGGCTAAAACCCTGATGAGTTCCCGAAGACTCTATGACCTAGTGATGCCCGGAATAGTACCATTTACATGGACTATATCCCTAAACACCATTAATAGATAATCTAGACACCAAAAGTGTGGGCAGTAAGGGTGCCCACACCATTTCGTGTACAGCCACCCATATGTATTCTAAACACCATTAACTTATAATCATTTATTATGAAAATAGTGTTTTCCGACCCTTTTCAAATGCAGGTGATGAAAACACTAGATTTGCAAAATACTTTATAGAAAATAATCAAAGCACATGAGCAAGTGTGAACTTGCCTTTTGTGATTGCAAGATTATGCACTCACGGTCTTCAAGACAATATAAGATCCAAAATCTGAAATCAGCATCATTGGTCTGGTAAGGACTAATGTTTAAAGAAGCAATATGCTATTATGCATATTTAATGTGATGCACTTTATAAACGTGAATCCCGGGGATAACGTTGTTCTAGGGTTTGGATACTAGAAATGATTACTTTAAAATGCGTTGTTCCTTTTCTTATAAGTTTCATACTTTTGTTTCTTATTAGGGCTTTTTATTGTGTAACATCCCAAAAAATTTCCTATTTCGGAATGTTATAAATTAAATCAATAGCTTGATTGATTGTTTGACTTTTTTGAAAATTCTCAAAGAGAAGAAACTTTTTAAATAGAAAATCCTCTCAACCTTGAATTCAAAATCTTATATTCTTTTGTTATGACCTAAGTAGCCATATAGGCAAAAGGGCATGGATTGATTATAGATTGTAGAATTGGTGTGCAAGATTTCAAAATGAAAATCATGAAGCATTCATAAGAATTTCATTACATTCATGCAAAGATCTCACAAACTAAATCCAAATCCTGGTATCTAAATCCTATAGTTGATTCGCCCAAATGTTCCTAAAGGTAATTAAATTGACTTTATAAAACCCACTGTTGATAAGGCATAAATTATTGATAATTATATCCTAAAGAGATCCAATTAATATTACAAAATTTTAGAAACAAAATTGAGCTCATTTGGAGCTATTATGAATAAATTTATGGACTAACTACAAACAAATAAAGATATAAATAAAATGGGATATACAAGGATTTATAAACCAACTACTTGCAAACTAGTAAAAAGATTACAAATATGATCCTAAAATGATCTATTTGATTTTAGAAAATTTTAGAAACAAGAATCGTGTCATTTGGAGTTCGTATGCAAAAGATATGAGAAAAACAAGTAAATAGAAAAAGAAAAGGAAAAAAAACCAAATGGGCCGGCCGAGCCAGCTAGCGGCCCAGCAAGGACCGGACCGAACAAGCCAGCCAGACGCGCGTACGTGACCGATTGTGTCCCAGGTGCTTTAAAAAGCATGCAAAACAATTTTTGACAAACCTATCTCTATTCAAACTGCTATATCTTTTTATCTACAACTCTGAATCGACCTCCGTTTGTTTCTACTTGTTCCCCACTCCAAAACCTATCTCTACACCATCCTAAATCTCCATATAAACTCATAGAGCCACAGCTGTACTAGTTTCTATTTTTGAAATCCCGAATCTATACATGTCTGAATCTTATTTCGCTTTTTAACCCATCTAGACTTCGTTGTTTGCCTTCGGCCAAAAAAACTATTTTCATCCACCACATCCGGAGAATTTTGCACTGCAATATTTCAGATATGACGGTGTAAATCCAAGATTTACTCGCGCTCGTTTCTTCAAATCCAAATTCCTTTGGTGAGAAGGTAGGACTAATGATTCTCCACAACTTTCATGTTCTAAGTTTTTCAGTTTGACCTATGGATTTGTCTCTCTAACACAGATCTATTTCTTGTCTATTTTGAGTCAAAATCGGGTCAATCTCCTCTCCTAACCACTGGATCTCATCTCAACGGCCAGGATTAGATCGATTCCGCAAAGGGGTACGAGTCAACCGAATCTCGCCACGTGTCAATGTCAGGTCAGCATCTAGTCCCAGTCAGCATGCAAAGTCAACCTGTCCAGTCAGGGGAATATTCTCTGAAATATTCCGTTCTAATTTAAAATTGCACATTATAGATCCAACTTGTAAAATTCATTAAAAATTCATACCACGTCCAAAAATTGCGTATAATATATAAAATTGAAGATAATTTTACGTAGGATCATATTATAAGAATAGATCCAACCTTTACAGTACGTACCTACTGTAATGATTTAATTAGTTTTAACGGTCTTTTAGGTTAATAAATTCAAAAGAAATTATTTGTAACTCCGAAAAATATGAACAATATATCAAATTGAAGCTACTATAATGTAGGTTAATAATATCTGGTTGTATCCAGCTTTTGCGGACTATTTACCCCGTAGTAGTTTAATTAGTTTTAATGGCTTTATAAATCATTAAATTCATAGTAAATTATTTGCATATCACAAAAATATAAATGATATACCAATGGAAAGCTGGTTCCATGTAGATCATCAGTCTGCAAATGGTTCAGGAAAATACTGTAAGGTTCCGCAGCAATTAAATAAATAGTTTAATGGCTTATTTAGAATATTAAAATCATAGTAATTCGAATACTGCTCAAAAAATTACAACTAATATGTCCCTGGAATCACAATTCTGTGGAGATTACAGATATAATTTTAGTTTGATTTTTAGGCAACAAAAACTATGAAAATGATTTGAAATCCATTATACACTCTTTAAATTATAAGAAAAGATTTATAACTCCGATTAGGGTGAATCCAATTCCTACTCGTTCGTATTAATGTCCTCTATACAGTATAACTCAGAACCAAATTTTACTCCACAATTAGGATAGAAGTTGCAACAAAACTATTAAAACCCATTTATTAATATTTATTGATAAATACCCTATTGCTTTAATTGATCTCATACATGCATCATATGATCTATTAATGCTCAGAGAACTAAATATAAGCATTGTAACATATTAAACCATCATGCATGTTTTTGATCATCCTTGTTGTGTTTTCTATGTTTGCAATTGTTTTGATTGGAACTACCTTGTCCTCGTATTAGATTGTTCGGAGAGTGCGATTGCTGCGGAGAAATACAATCAACACCCATATTATCAACATAAGGCAAGTTACACCACTTGTTCATAATTTCTGTCCCAGTTTTGATTCTATGCATGTGATCTTCAAAATTCTGTAGTATGCATGTGTAGGATGTTCTAGTAGAATTTTTCCTTAGTATTATTTTGCAAGTGCTATGATTTTGTAGTATGCCATGAGTAGCTCTATACTTAGGATTTCCCTCCTAATAGGTTACCCCTGTTTTTGCTAAGTATTCTTGCTATGCTATACATATGTAAAATACCGTTGGGGGGTTCGAAAGACAATGAATATCTTCTAAGTATAAAGGCTCTCTTGAGCAAACTTTCTTCTCAAATCCACTTCAAAATAAAAATAAGTTTTCTTCTAGGCGGAATGGTTGTCGGGTCAACGAGTGAGATTTTGGTGGAGGACGGCCGCCCAGGAATCAAAGAAGTCTGCCATGTTTCAGAATTCAGAAGCTTCCAGTGCAATCACAATACATATGGGCTCTGTCTTGGCCTAGTACTTAGTGGGAAACCTCACCTGGGTACCAACATTTGGAGGTTCTTGGCACGGTTGGATCCTCTGTAAAAGGACTTGATCGTGGATTGTGGGTAAAGTGCACAAAATCTCGAGAGTATTGAAACCTGATCGATCAGCCGTGTTCAAGGAAACAGAACAACATTGAGCATCTGAAGGATCTTCCTCTCTCTTTTCTAAACCAAGTTTTTTAAACCCCATGGCTTGAGTAATATCGCCAATGGGTGGGATTTTGGGAACTTGGTGCGTAATATCCAAGTGTCACTTGGTGAGTAATATCCAAGTGTTTGGTTGTTTGGACACTTGGTGAGTAATATCCTCGTGTGCCATTCGACCCTATTTTATCTAAGCAAATGTTTACAAAGTAGGGTAAAACTCTCTCCCTTTTCTCTCCATACTTATTGAAAATTAGCTTTATGCAAATGAACTCCAAAGCCTAAACTAGCCTTGCATGTAGAGTTAGTCTTTCTTTCCTTGGTGTAATTTGCCAATACATTCAAAGTATTGACCCAACTTGTTGTCTGCATGTTTCATGTGCAGAATTTTGAAGATCGTTGAAAGGTGTGCTAGGATTGCGGGTCTTCACTCAACCTGCCTGTGGCATTGATGGGACTCATGTTGTATATTTTTTGCTTTTGTTGTAATAATGTAAACTCTAGATTATTCGATTCATGTAATAAAGACTTGTGTTCCACATGATATTTCATCGACTGTGAGTGCTAGCTATTGATCCAGGGACTAGCATGTTAATCACAGGGACTTAGGATCCTTACCGATCCGAGGTCGCTGCAGAGTGTGTGTGAAACAATATGTAATTATACTATCACACAATAGTAAGATACAAAATTGTGTAATGCTTTTCAAGGATTACTTATATAAGAATTGTTTTTTGAAGTGGCAAAAAGAATAAGATTTGAAGAAAAGATTTATTTTCTAAGGTTTAAACAACCTTTATTGTTAATAGGATGTGTTCAACGTGTTTTGGTGTGTGATTGATTAGTTTGGACTTGAGATGCCTTATGTCTTAATTGGAATAGACCAAAGTTAACTATAAAAATATATGTAGTTTATTAGATATAATGTTTATAAGCCTTGAGACTAAAGTTAACTTTAAAAACATAGATGGTTTGGAAGTGTAATGCTTATGATATTTGTACCTTGTGTACCTGGTAATGTTTCCTTAAGGTTACTTAAGAATAGTTATCTTTTTACTTGGTGTAGTGGTTTATTGATTTTATCATGGAATAGTATCATTTACCTTATTATAAATGAGTGGTTATAGTTTATAAACAAAGAAGTAACATTACTTAACTTCTTATGGACTTACTATAGTGTTGTGAAGGTTTTGTAATCTGATGGTGAAAGTATATGGAAAAGATTGGATTTAATCACAATTATTCTTGGAACTTTTATATTGGATAAGGGTCCTTTCAAAAAATAATATACACATTTGGTTGAAGGATAATTCAATAAAATTGTATTTATAATGTTTTGAATCATTATACCTTCATAATATTAATATTTAAGATTGATACTATTTATTAGACTTAATTGACTAATTTTAGAAATATTAACAAATTTTATTTACCCTTATAGGAATTATTAACTAAGGAAACGGGTTTAAATTCAAGTTGCTAACGTATTAAGTTTTTTTATTTACTTTAAAAGTGTAATACTATATTTTTAACAAGCAGATATTATTTTTGTGATCATTTTGATATATTTCATTTATTTTTGTGATTTATAAATAATAAGATATGATTTTGACAATATTTATTACTTTATAAATACTTAATAGATAATAAATATTTAATTAAGTGAAATAATAATGCATGATTAAAGTTTTAAACTATTGTTCTTATTTTTCTAAGATTTTTGGTATTTTATTTATATTTTTAACAATTATTATTATTAGAATATGAATTCTCAAAGTTTTATTACTTTTAATAATCTTTATTAAACAATAATTGTTTAAATTGTTAACATAATAATGTTTGGTAATAGTTTTAAGTTATAGATTTTATTTTTCTACAATTTTTCATATATTATACATATTTTTCTGAATTATAAAACAAAAGTTATGGATTTAATAAGATTTAATCATTTATTTTATTTCTGGAATATTGATAATTGAGCTTATAACATTTTATTTATTTCTTAAACAGAAAATAACTTTCTGTACTGAAGCTAACTCTACCCAAAGTCACTGACTGGTGGGCTAGTGGCCACATCATCACTCAAGTAAATAAATGCATTTGCTACCGGCCTAATTACTACTCCTAGACAATGACAGATGGGCCCTAGGCCATGTCACTTGCCACGTGAGACAAAGACCAGGTCAAACAGTGGACTGGGTCCAAGGTGGCGTCGGCGTGACGTAGCTATGGCGTCAGCACCACCACTGCCGACAGTGGGTGGTCGCCGGCGATGATCCACGGTGCCCCAGCAAACGAAACTAACCTAGTTCGAATCAGCGCAACGCGCTGAACCCTAAAGTGGCGGCGCCGCTCGGAAATGGTCACCGGAGCCTCGGCTCCGACGAGCTACGACGGTGGCCGACGGTGGCATAAGGCGGGACGGTGTTTTACAACGAGAGATGGAGATTTAGGGATACTTGAAGGTTCAGGAACTTACCCTGATGACGATAGAGAGGTCGGCGAGGACACGAGTGGTCGGAGGCGAGCTCTCCGACGAGATTTCCGACAAACTGCCGCAAAGAGGAATGGCAAAATTCGTCCACTCCAGTGCTCTCCTTGATGCAAGATTTCACTCAGAGGATCTACGGAGGACGGGGCTTCTCCAAGGCTACTTGGAAGAGAGTGGGGAGGTGCGGCTCGACGGCGAGGTGTGGCTCCGATGAGCTAGGGTTTCGGCCCCATTCGAATCAGAGAGGATAAGGAGAGGAAGTGGATAGGGATTGAGGCAGGGCGTCGCGGTGGCCTTCTTATCCTCCTCTGGAACGACGACGAGCATATTGACGCACGGCTAACGATGACGATGGCATCGAGCGGCGGAGGACTCCTCCAGCGAGCTGCCTGTGTGCGTGAGGATGACGATGACGACTGTTTTGCAGAAAACCCCCTGGCACTTCTTTCCTCTCAACCCGCGATCCTTCTTTGGTCCCACCCGTCAGTCACAGAAGAGGACGAACTAGGCTGGCTGTTGGGCCTTTGTGAGCTGCACGTGGGTGACAGATAAGAAGATGGAAGTTTGGTTGCGGCCTGCTTACAGTTTTTTCCTCACTGTTTCATTTTCTCTTTTCCGTTTTTGTTTTCAAATTAATATATTACACATATGTTTCAAATTTCTTTTAGAGAATTTATTTGTTAAATAGTTGCAGTATATAAAAATGTATTTCAAATTCTGGGATGAATTTAGTATTTTAATAGCATACTTTATTTATTATTTTCTAACTTTCCAATTAGAGACATATTCTTTTACTAAACAGAATAAGTAGGATTTAGGGTTTTTAGGATTTGCTTAAGATTTTTTAAAAAAATTTAACTATAACATTAGTTTTAGTTTTATTTGGAGTAATGTGGTTTTAAAATATTTAGTGATAGTCATAGATTTTATTTTTATGTATTTAATCATATAGCAAAGTATAGGGTGGTTTATAATTATTGTATCCCTACTTACTCCATGCTCATTTGGAATGAGTAGTTTAGAGAAATGGATCAAAGACTTTGTCTAATGAATATAGATAGAATTTTTATGAGATGTTGATGAGAAAACTCATTAATGGGTTTAGGGTTCTGAATTATACTTATATTCTTTTGTTGATGTGAATAAAGATTAATGGTTAAACACATTGTCTTTATATTTGTGATTTTTAATGATATCACAATTTAAAGTAAAATAGTGGAATGGTTTTCTAGGCCATCTTATGAGAAAGAATTAATAAAGATAGTTCTTAAGTACCTAGGATAATGATGGTTGAGAATGACAAAGATGTGCTGAAGTGATTTGATATAGGAAATTATTTCTATAAAGTGATATAGATATAAGATGAGGAATTCATAACATGAAATGGATATTATACTTGGTTTAAGATTTAAAGTTGGTTGTTTACCAAGAATTCCTATCTTCCATAATTCACAATCCTGGACTTCTAATTAAGGAATTCCTTTCCTAGATATACTACCTTTTCCTATCCATCATCATGGTTAACATGATGAGCTTTACTTCACAAGAATATTACTATTCACCTTTTATTCTTCTGAACTCATTGATGAATCCAATGAGTTTGACACTAAAGCATTTCATGATCTTCATCTATCTAGACTTGGTTATATCAACTACTCTTCTGCTGATAATCTTCAATCCAACAAGTAGCTATTTCCCACTCCATTCCCATTCTTCCATAATCATCCATCACTAAGATTATTTCAATAGATGTATACATCAAACTACCTTTCTCTAAATCTTACTATCCTTTAAGATGAATAACACTATTTCCATAACTCCATGCTATACTCGCTTTAATTAAATCATACTATCTTACATTTACTCTACTCTAATAACTCATACTCCAACCTCACATTATATTAATGTGACTTGTAGTGGCTACTCTAGTATAACTTATCTATACTAGGGTTTCAATCATGTTCTACCCACCAATGTCACTTATACTAGATATAAGTAGACAATCCTGGTGAGCAAGGCATGATCATTATACTCCTTTAATCATTTATAGCTTAGGTTTCCAATTGGCTAATCAAGGCTTCATCAATACAACCTTACAATTGCATTGAAAATATCTTCTCAATATCTCTAATTGGATTAAGGCTGTTATTCATGGACTATGCCCAATTGATCCAATAAAATTACTACTGGTAACTATCTTGAAGATTCATCCTTATAATCTCTACCTCAGGTACTCTTCTATTATTTCAGGAGTGAGTTTAACTCCATCAATTATCACATTGATTTTATTCTTCTTCAATCACTCCCATCCTATAAATGATATCTAAAACTAGCATTATTATTTACCTCTTCTTAGTTGTTTCTTTATATGCACTTAAGTGTAGGCTATGTTATGGTCAAGAGTTGATAGATTGAGAACTGGTGAATCAATAGTTTATTTCTCAACAACAGATATTGGAATATAGCTCAATAGAGATGATAAGGATTTATATGGAAAGAAAGATATATGGTGAATGATCTAGACTTAGTTTCCTCCCTTCCCAATCTCACTAAAGGGTTAAGGTTAGGTATTACCATGATACCCATAGTAAGAATAGATAAGAATAAAATAGTTCAGGATTAATCATTACATTCTTATTACTTAAGTTCTAATCTTAACTTGGCATTCATAAGTTGTTGTGCTGAATATTATGATAGGATCCCTTAAGGATCAAATATTAATCATTTAAGCAATGTATTATGAGTAACATTTTATTATATTTGATCTACCCTTAGATCAAATCATGTTTACCCAAATAAGGTTTTAGCAAAGGTCATATTGAAACTTATCACGGTCAACTTGATGATCTACTTCAATTCCATCAAGTTGAGAGAAGCTCCAATCATTTTGACAAGTTTTGTTCTAAAGGCGCGAAAATTATTCGGATTTTCTATGCATGAATGCAATGCACACATCTGGGTTCAGCTTATTTCTAAGCTCTAATGCTGGGATGTTACATAAACCCTAAAACCCATCCCGCCGACGATCTCCCTGATCTCTGGTGATCTCACCTCTCCACTCCGATCATCAGCTCCAGCCCACCTTCCTCTATATTCCTATAGATTTTTTGGCTCCCTCCTCCCCGATGATCCCCCCAACTTGGCGATGGAAGGTCTCCTACACCACGACGAAGGATCTTGATTGTGGACGTCTGAAGGCGTATGACGGTGAGTTACATCTCTAGAAACCTCGTGATTCGCTTGTTCTCATGAATGCAAAAGGCTCTCTCTTGGGGGGAATTCTTGGTAGATGGTGAAATACTGCGAATTGGATCTACTGTAAAGATCTCAGATCACATTATTTTGGTCCTTTCTTGCCTTTCTGGACCTACTACTGGGAGCATTGAGCCCTCTCTATAGAAGTCTGTGGACCAAATCTCTATGAATCTGGATTTCTCTTTGGGATATGATTTCAGAAATGATGTGAAGTGCAAGTTCGGATCAACAGTTCACCCCTTAGGGATGTCTAACCATTTCTTGATGGTGGTGTATTTTGGACGTTCCAAGTTTAAACTGGATGATTATTCTGTCAGTCAAGCTTTGGAATCTTGTATTGGTGGACTGATCCAGGAGCTTGCAGTATCTCAACTATCTGATCGGGTCTTTAGGTTTTCTATGGCTTCTAAGTTTGTTGGTTTCATGGTTTATGCACTACGTTCTTTTTCCTGCCAATAGTTTAAATGCTTCTTTCATTTATGGAGCAATGGAGGCCCTTTGTGGCATAGGGAATTTAATGAGTGGCAAAATGAATGCAAGGAAGAATGGACTTTGATTATTCCTAATAAGAAAAGAACTGATCGGGCTTTAAATGCACTAAATAAAACACCTGGTGTCTCAAGTATCCGAAGGTCAACGTTTGGACATCATACTTACCAAGTGAAAAAAGACTCTCCTTTGCTACAGTCGAACGCTATGATGCTTGCGAAGATTATGAATTCCCTTCTAGTAAATAAGAGGCACTTTGTTATATGGAAGCTGGATATGACTGTCCTCAAATTCTAAAAAAAGCTAGTGTTATTTTGCCTTCTGCTTTGCAGGGATCCATGTCCAACATAAATTTTGGAACCATTTCTTCAGTGGAGCTGGGGGAATCATCAAAAAGCAGATATGTTCCTTCCTCTATTACCAATGATAATATTACGGATGAGGATGTAGCATTTGAAAAAATGATTGATGACATGGTATATAAAGTTCTAAATTGTGGCATATGTCTTTCTATGGGCCATAACACTTCTCAATGTGTCAATTATATTCGGTGTCAGGCATGCTTTAGATATGGACACATAAAGAAGGATTGTCTGAATTCCTAGAGTCAATTTGGTAAGTGCTGGATTCCAAAGAAAAAATTTACCTGTCGGTTTGGACAAGGAGTCTAAGAAAGATAAGGTTGAACAGTACCTGGACTCTTCGGCTTCGCTATCCTCCTTGCCCTCCTCGTGCATCGTCTCTTAGACGTTGCCTTTGCAAACAAACCCTTCCCCAAATCTACTGCTAAAGATCTTTCTGGCGACAATGGCGAACTTTCCACTGGATCCGACAAGGTGGATTACTGAAGGGAATCAGATCATCGATGGTGGTCCAACAAGACTGCCGCGGACATAATACACTCCCTCGGTGGTGCTGCCCCTCCGTCATGATCATATCTGCATTGCTGAGCTCATGCCACCACCACTGCAGCAACATCAAGCCTTCTGGCGGCAGCAGGTCAGAGATTTTATTGTTCACCAGTTGCATCGGGCTGTTGATGATGTCCAACCGTGTATGTTTGGAGTTGGTCTCTTTGTTCTTCGTAGTCAGGCGGCCAGATCATCTCTGATTGATCACCCTCCGTTTCAGCTTCAGAATGGCACTTTCGTTCGTTTTTTAGTGCATGATGATAGGCAAAATCATAGGGCTGAGGTGGGGTACAGTACTGGGTGGTTAATGTTTCTTGGTTTCCCACTGGACTACAGGAACGATTATGACATCGCCAATGCAATTGGCACTTTTGGTAAATTTCTGCATTGGCATCAAGTCCCAATGTCCTTGAAAGAACAATGGTGTATTCTTCTTACCCAGCTATTAAAAAAGTTCCTAGAGATGTTGTGTTTGGCAACTATGCTTCACTTGGTGGAGTGAGGGAAGGTTGGACGGCAGTCTGCTATATTTCGAAAACACAATTTGATGATGCTCTGCCAAATGATGAGGATCCAATGCCTTTTGATGGTAATCCACATCCCATGCCTGGTCAGATGCATATGAATTTTAACAACTTTGTTGGCCCATAGTATCCTGAAATTGGTTGGGATCAGAATCATGAGCAAGGGCCACATGACCAAGGAGGAAATTTTCAGCCTGAAAATCAAGATATGCCAGGTAACATGCAGGATGAGGTGCAACATCAGGGCCAGGGTAATGCAGCCCAGCAGGAACAAGAAGTGGAGGAAGTTGATGACTCCATTATTATTGATGGATCTGATGATTCGGGAGGGTCTTTCAACAATGATAATATGATGGCACACAATCAGATGATAATTAATCATGTTAGGATTGCTCATGTGGAGAGCATGCTTTTGCCCTCTTCATATGGTCTTGTGATCCCACCAAGCATGCAGATTGATAAGTTGCTACAGTATATGATCCCACAATTCTGTAAGCAGGTTGCTCCTTCTAGCTTGTCAGTTGAGCACACTTTCAAATCACTTTTGGAAAAAAGAAATTGGCCTACTGCTTTCAATAGCCCATGTGGGTTCTCTGTCACCTGGGATCATGAGAAAGACAAGCACATGATAAATATAAAGATCAGACCACCCACTAGAAGTATTACTTCTACAAGCCCCAATGATCAAAAAGTTGTTCCAGTGGCTTTTAAAGCCTCCCCACTCAGTGTTCCCAAGAAGACTAAAAAGGCTTACATAGGGCTCTCAACTAGAGTAACAAGAAGTGTTGCAAAGTCTAAAAAGCCTGTGCACACTGAGCCTCATTTTGTGGGAAGGGATGATGCTCAGAATCAGATATTTCCAGTTAGGAGGAGTGCAAGAACTGCTAATAGGGATGCTGGTTTCAAAGTTTGCTTGACAGCTGAAACATCAAGGCCAAAAAAGAAGGCAAGATCTGCCAAGCCTATACAAGAGCCAGCAGAATTATTCATAACATTTCATGTCCTTCAAAGGACAGGTAAGGAGTTAGAGATCCCACCAGAAGAGCTCTCCTAGGACAAGCTTATGGCTGATCCTTCCTCCAACAAGACCAAGAAGGTTCACAATGAAGAGTGATGCTTGCTTTTACTAGTGTGGTCCAGTGTTTGAGTCTCTAGTTCTTCATACTTTTGTGTCTTATTGTAATGAACTACTGTTGGTCATGTGGTCTTCTGGTGTACTTTGGCACTATCAGCTATCTGGATTTTCATCATGAGTCACTGTCTATGTCAGTCTATAACTATTACTTAAAGTTGGTGCCTTGCGTTTGTTTCTGGTCTGTTGTGCATGCTAGATGGATGTTTTTACAAAGTGTTTTCCAATGGATAATTTATCTACATTAAATCATGCCTGGCTGGTACTATGTTGGAATTTCAGAGTCTTAAATGATAAAGATAAAAGATTGGATGTTTATAATAAAATAAATGAAAGTCATTGCTCAGATGTTTGTCTTCAAGAGACAAAATGTGAAGAATTTGATCATTCTTTTATTAAAACTTTCTCCCCGAGACGGTTTGATCAGTTTGTTTATGTTCCATCTGTTGGTGATTCCGGTGGATTAATAGTTTTATGGAATGGCTCTGTTTTTGTGGGCTCTTTAATGGAAACTACAGACTCAGCAATAAAAATCAAGTTTTCCTCAAACCATAACTCAGATACCTGGACACTTGTAAATGTATATGGGCCATGTAGAGGATTGAAGAGGGATTTGTTTGTATAATGGTTATATGATTTAAATATCCCAATCCATGAAGACTGGCTACTTTGGGGGATTTTAACTTCATTAGATCACTGGATAATAGAAATAGGGATGGGGCTGATCTCAATGACATCTTCCTTTTTAACATCATCATTAGCCACCTTGGTTTGTTAACTGCCTTCAAAGGGAAGAAATTTTACTTGGTCAAATATGCAAGCAAATCCTTTGTTAGAACAATTGGATTGGTTCTTTACAACTCCTGGATAGACCTTGAAATTTCCCAACACTTTCGTCAATCCTTTATCAAAATCAACTTCTGACCATGTACCTTGTGTGGTCAGTATTTCAACCACAATCCCAAGAGCAAAAAATTTCAGGTTTGAGAATATTTGGATTGAGTAGCCTGCGTTCTTCCAAGTAGTGGAACAAGCCTGGAAGCAACCTGTTAGGCAGGGATCTATTGCTAATATTATTACTGCAAAGTTTAAAAATCTAAGATATGCTTTGAAGAGATGGGGAAAAATACTATCACACATTAAGATTTTGATTGATAAGTGTAACAAATGAATCCTTGAGCTGGATGCTATTGAGGATAAGAGGCCCCTAAGCATACCTGAGTTTAACATTAGAAATATTGTTAAATTGCACCTCAAGAAGCTGCTCAACACTCAGTCTATATACTGGAAAAACAGATGCACAATTAGATGGGTCAAATTTGGAGGGGAAAATACTAAATACTTTCATGCTAAAGCTACAATGTTATCAATCAAATTAAGGATGAATATGGAAATATTTTGGTCCAGACATGAAGACAAGGCAGAGGCTTTATGGAATTGCTGTAAAAACAGAATGGGGGTTTCTTTCCCTACTGAATGCAGGTCAAATATATCTGACTTTGTATCAAAAGTTGATGATCTTGATTGCCTTTCTAAGGAGTTCGGTATAGATGAGATTGAAGATTCTGTCAAGTATATGAAGACTGATAAAGCTCCAGGGCCTGATGGTTTCAATGGGATGTTTGTGAATAAATGTTGGCACATAATTAAGGGTGATTTCATTAAATTATGTCATGATTTTCACAAGGGCTTAACTCCTCTAGCAAGCATTAATGGTTCTTTCATTACATTGGTCCCCAAGAAGAACTCTCCTGAGTCTGTCAATGATTTCAAGCCTATATCTCTTACAAACACATGTCTTAAGTTCCTAACAAAATTAGCCTCAAAGAGGTTACAGAATCAAATAAAAAGGTGCATTCATGAGAACCAATATGGATTCATCAAATGCAGAACAATACAAGATTGTTTGGGATGGACCTTTGAATACTTGCATCAATGTCATGCTTCAAAAAAACAGTCTGTGGTAATAAAATTGGACTTTGAAAAGGCATTCGACACAATTGAACATGAAGCAATAATTAGAATTTTTAACTGCAAGGGTTTTGATGATATATACATTGGCTGGGTTAAAGAAATACTAGCATCTAGCTCTTCAGCTATTTTACTGAATGGAGTACCTGGCAGAAATTTCATTTGTAAGCATGGTGTTAGACAAGGTGATCCTCTCTCTCCACCGTTATATGTTCTTGGGGGAGATTTTATACAGAGCTTCATTAACAAGGCTTTTAGTGAAGGGAGGTTAATTGCACCAATCCCCAATAAGGAAACCAATGATTTTCCTATTGTACAATATGCTGATGACACTATTATTATCATGCAAGCTGATCCACAACAATTACACACTCTCGGACAGATTCTTGAAGAATACATAGCATTCACTGGACTAAAGGTTAACTATCATAAATCATCTTTGGTGCCCATAAATCTAACTCAAGATGAGGCTACCTCCCTTGCTTTGGAAATTGGATGTGTCACAGCAAAAACGCCTTTTACTTACCTTGGGCTGCCCATGGGGATTACAAAACCAACAATCAAAGATCTCTCACCTCTGACTGACAGAGTTGAAAGAAGACTGACAGCCTCAGCCTCTTTTTGTCTTATGGGGACAGACTTGTTTTGGTGAATTCTGTGTTATCCTCTTTACCCTTGCACTACATCAGTTCTCTAAGTGTCCCAAAGGGAATAATTGAAGTCCTAAACAGAGCAAGAAGACATTGTTTATGGAGAAAGAGTAAGGATGATGATAAAGCACACTCTATGGCATCTTGGGAAATGATTAGTATACCAAAAGATAAGGGTGGTTTAGGCATCATAAATCTTCAAATCCAAAATAAATGCCTGCTTATGAAGAACCAACATAACTTCTACAATAAAGCTGACCTTGCGGTGACCCAGCATACAACTGCATGATGTAGTATACTATATTCGTTGACATAACACTAATGAAACACTATTCACTAGTATTACATCCCTCAGAGTGGTACAACAGAAACATAGCGGGTCCAATACATGGAGAAAGGTTACAACTCACTCTATGCACAAGATCCAGAGAACCTTCTAGGTTAAAGGGAGAGAAAGAAACTTCTTACACAGAAGAATCAAAAATAAACAACTCAAAAACTAATATACTATTAAGAATAGTATCTTAACTAAAGGGTTGACATTGCTGCTATTGAAATGCACTACAGAAATAGGTTATTTGGTTAGAGAGTATATTCCTTTCTAATCAGTAACTTTGCCTTCACTTGAGTTGAGGTATTTGTGGACTTCCTTGTCTTTGTTGAGTAGCTTTAGCTTCGGATGATGATTCCTGGAGCATAACTTGGTGTAGATGTCGTCTTAATGGCTTAAGAATCTAGCAAGGGTTAAGAAGATACTTTGAGTAAGAGCGTACTCAGCAAGTTCATTAGAAAAGGAGTGTTTGATGCACTATAACTACAGCCACAGACCGTAGGTCGTAGGCAATGCAAGTTTTTGTAAACATTTCTTCAAATGTTGCTTTTATTCTAAAAAACTATGTCCGTCAGCCTTCACGGGTTTACCAGAACTTTCATGGAGTTCCTTTCCCACTGCGTTCGCAGCTCCTTCTCGGAATAGGGAGTAACAAGTTATAGTTCTTACACTCTGCATAGGTGTGTTACTTTTCCCATGAGAGATCAACTCCTTGTTGCACAACCGGGCAGCTTACACATCCACAATTCCATGATGTGGGAACCAGTAGTTGGTCCAAGCCAATCACTGCCCTCTCCGCGACCTCATATGTCTGCACGATCCTTCGGGGCTGGGTCACCTTCGTTAAGCCCCCTTTCGGGTAGGCTAAAACCCTGATGAGTTCCCGAAGACTCTGTGACTTAGTGATGCCCGGAATAGTACCATTTACATGGACTATATCCCTAAACACCATTAATAGATAATCTAGACACCAAAAGTGTGGGCAGTAAGGGTGCCCACCCATATGTTGGATCCGCACAAGGAATCACAACGTCATGTTAAGGTCGTCTTTCCTCCATACAAGAGTAAAAGGATACATCTGACTTCTCTGTCCCATTCCAAATCTCATGGTTAACGCGTAGTATACGGCGCAAGAATCACTGGCGGCATTGGTTGTTAAGTCCTAGATAATATGTTTCTTTACCACCGGAACTTTCATAGTGGGTTATTACCTCATGGTAAATAACATATAATCATTTATTATGAAAATAGTGTTTTCCGACCCTTTTCAAATGCAGGTGATGACAACACTGGATTTGCAAAATACTTTACAGAAAATAATCAAAGGACATGAGCAAGTGTGAACTTGCCTTTTGTGATTGCAAGACTATACACTCACGGTCTTCGAGTCAGTATAAGATCCAAAATCTGAAATCAGCATCATTGGTCCGGTAAGGACTAATGTTTAAAGAAGCAATATGCTCTTATGCATAAGTAATGTGATGCACTTTATAAATGCGAATCCCGGAAATAACGTTGTTCTAGAGTTTGGATACCGGAAATGGTTATTTTAGAATGTGTTGTCCCTTTTAGATAATTTTCATACTTGTGCTTATTATTAAGGCTTGTGAGTGTGTGTGAAACAACATGTAATTACACTATCATACAACAGTAAGATACAAAATTGTGGAATGCTATTCAAGGATTACTTATATAAGAATTGTTGTTTGAAGTGGCAAAATAATAACATTTGAAGAAAAGATTTCTTTTCTAAGGTTTAAACAATCTTTATTGTTAATAGGATGTGTTTAATATCTTTTGGTGTGTGATTGATTAGTTTGGACTTGAGATGCCTTTTGTCTTAATTGGAATAGACCAAAGTTAACTATAAAAACATATGTAGTTTATTAGACATAATGTTTATAAGCTTTGAGACTAAAGTTAACTTTAAAAACATATATGATTTGAAAGTGTAATGCTTATGACATTTGTACCTTGTGTACCTGGTAATGTTTCCTTAAGGTTACTTAAGAATGGTTATCTTTTTACTTGGTGTAGTGGTTTCTTGGTTTTATAATGGTATAGTATCATTTACCTTTTTATAAATGAGTGGTTATAGTTTATAAACAAAGAAGTAATATTACTTAACTACTTATGGACTTACTATAGTGTTGTGATAGTTTTGTAAACTGGTGGTTGAAGTATATGGAAAAGATTAGATTTAGTCACGATTATTCTTGAGGATTTTATATTGGATAAGGATCCTTTTGGAAAATAATCTACACTTGTGGTTGAAGGATAATTCAATAAAATGGTATTTATAATGTTTTGAACCATTATGACTTCATATTAATAATATTCAAGACTAATACTTATTTATAAGAATTACTTGACTATTTTAGAAATATTAACAAATTTTATTTATCCTTATATGAATTATTAACTAAAGAAATAGGTTTAAATTCAAGTTGCTAAAGTATTAAGTTTTTTATTTACTTTAAAAGTGGAATACTATATTTTTAACAAGTAGATATTATTTTTGTGATCATTTTGATATATTTAATTTATTTTGTGATTTATAAATAATAAGATATGATTTTGACAATATTTATTACTTTATAAATACTTAATAGATAATAAATATTTAATTAAGTGAAATAATAATGCATGATTAAAGTTTTAAACTACTGTTCTTATTTTTCTAAGATTTTTGGTATTTTATTTATATTTTTAACATTTATTATTATTAGAATATGAATTATCAAAGTTTTATTAATTTTAATAATCTTTATTAAACAATAATTATTTAAATTTTTAATAGAATAATGTTTGATAATAGTTTTAAGTTATAGATTTTATTTTTCTAAAAATTTTCATATGTTATACATATTTTTATGAATTATAAAACAAAAGTTATGGATTTAAAAAGATTTAATCATTTATTTTATTTCTAGAATATTGATAATTGAGCTTATAACATTTTATTTATTTCTTAAACAGAAAATAACTTTCTATACTGAAGCTAACTCTATCCAAAGTCACTGACTGGTGGGCCAGTGGCCACATCATCACTCAAGTAAATAAATGCATTTGCTACCGGCATGATTACTACTCCTAGACAATGACAGATGGGCCCTAGGCCATGTCACTTGCCACGTGAGATAAAGACCAAGTCAAACAGTGGACTGGGTCCAGGGTGGTGTCGGCGTGACGTAGCTATGGCGTCAGCACCACCACCGCCGTCAGTGAGTGGTCGCCGGCGACGATCCACGGCGCCCCAGCAAACAAAACTAACCTTGTTCGAATCAACGCAACACGCTGAACCCTAAAGTGGCGGCACCGCTCGGAAATGGTCATCGGAGTCTTGGCTCCGAGCTCTGACGGTGGCAGAAGGCGTGACAGCGTTTTACAATGAGAGATGGAGATTTAGGGATACTAGAAGGTTTAGGAACTTACCCTGATGACGACATAGAGGTCGGCAAGGACAGGCGTGGTCAGAGGTGAGCTCTCCGACGAACTGCCGCAAAGAGGAACTGCAAAATTCGTCCACTCCAGTGCTCCCCTTGATGCAAGATTTCACTCAGAGGATCTATGGAGGACGGGGCTTCTCCATGGCTACTTGGAAGAGAGTGAGGAGGTGCGGCTCGACGGCGAGGTTTGGCTCCGGTGAGCTAGGGTTTTGGCCCCATTCGAATTAGAGAGGATAAGGAGAGGAAGTGGATAGGGATTGAGGCAGGGCGTCGCGGTGGCCTTCTTATCCTCCTCTAGAACAACGGCGAGCATCTTGACGCACGGCTGACGACGACGACGGCATCGAGCGGCGGCGGACTCCTCCAGCGAGTTGCCTATGTGCATGAGGATGACGACGACGACTGTTTTGCAGAAAACCGCCTGGCACTTCTTTCCTCTCAACCCATGATCCTTCTTTGGTCCGAACCGTCAGTCACAGAAAAGGACGAACTGGGCTGGCTGTTGGGCCTTTGTGGGCTGCACGTGGGTGACAGATAAGAAGAGGGAAGTTGGGTTGCGGCCTGCTTGCAGTTTTTTCCTCACTATTTCATTTTCTCTTTTCTGTTTTTGTTTTCAAATTAGTATATTACACATATGTTTCAAATTTCTTTTAGAGAATTTATTTGTTAAATAGTTGCAGTATATAAAAATGTATTTCAAATTCTGGGATGAATTTAGTATTTTGATAGCATACTTTATTTATTATTTTCTAACTTTCTAATTAGAGACATATTATTTTGTTAAATAGAATAAGTAGGATTTAGGGTTTTTAGGATTTGGTTAAGATCTTTTAAAAAAATTTAACTATAACATTAGTTTTACTTTTATTTGGAGTAATGAGGTTTTAAAATATTTAGTGATAGTCATAGAGTTTATTTTTAGGTATTTAATCATATAGCAAAGTATAGTGTGGTTTATAATTATTGTATCCCTACTTATTCCATGCTCATTTGGAATGAGTAGTTTAGAGAAATGGATCAAAGACTTTGTCTAATGAATATAGATAGAATGTTTATGAGATGTTGATGAGAAAACTCATTAATAGGTTTAGGGTTCTGAATTATACTTATATTCTTTTGCTGATGTGAATAAAGATTAATGGCTAAACACATTGTCTTTATATTTGTGATTTTTAATGATATCACCATTTAAAGTAAAATAGTGGAATGGTTTTCTAGGCTATCTTATGAGAAAGAATTAATAAAGATAGTTCTTAAGTACCTAGGATAATGATGGTTGAGAATGACAAAGATGCGCTGGAGTGATTTGATATAGGAAATTATTTCTATAAAGTGATATAGATATAAGATGAGGAATTCATAACATGAAATGGATATTATACTTGGTTTAAGATTTAAAGTTGGGTGTTTACCAAGAATTCCTATCTTCCATAATTCACAATCCTGGACTTCTAATTAAGGAATTCTTTTCCTAGATATACTACCTTTTCCTATCCATCATCATGGTTAACACGATGAGCTTTACTTCACAAGAATATTCCTATTCACCTTTTATTCTTCTGAACTCATTGATGAATCCAATGAGTTTGACACTAAAGCATTTCATGATCTTCATCTATCTAGACTTGGTTATATCAACTACTCTTCTGCTGATAATCTTCAATCCAACAAGTAGCTATTTCCCACTCCATTCCCATTCTTCCATAATCATCCATCACTAAGATTATTTCAATAGATGTATACATCAAACTACCTTTCTCTAAAGCTTACTATCCTTTAAGATGAATAACACTATTTCCATAACTCCATGCTATACTCGCTTTAATTAAATCATACTATCTTACATTTACTCTACTCTAATAACTCATACTCCAACCTCACATTATATTAATGTGACTTGTAGTGGCCACTCTAGTATAACTTATCTATACTAGGGTTTCAATCATGTTCTACCCACCAATGTCACTTATACTAGATATAAGTAGACAATCCTGGTGAGCAAGGCATGATCATTATAATCCTTTAATCATTTATAGCTTAGGTTTCCAATTGGCTAATCAAGGCTTCATCAATACAACCTTACAAATGTATTTAAATTATCTTCTCAGTATCTCTAATTGGATTAAGGCTGTTATTCATGGACTATGCCCAATTGATCCAATAAAATTACTATTGGTAACTATCTTCAAGATTCATCCTTATAATCTCTACCTCAGATACTCTTCTATTATTTCAGGAGTGAGTTTAACTCCATTAATTATCACATTGATTTTATTCTTCTTCAATCACTCCCATCCTATAAATGATATCTAAAACTAGCATTATTATTTACCTCTTCTCAGTTGTTTCTTTATATGCACTTAAGTGTAGGCTATGTTATGGTCAAGAGTTGATAGATTAAGAACTGGTGAATCAATAGTTTATTTCTCAACATTGATGAACAACAGATATTGGAATATAGCTCAATAGAGATGATAAGGATTTATATGGAAAGAAAGATATATGGTGAATGATCTAGACTTAGTTTCTTCCCTTCCCAATCTCACTAAAGGGTTAAGGTTAGGTATTACCATGATACCCATAGTAAGAATAGATAAGAATAAAATAGGTCAGGATTAGTCATTACATTCTTATTACTTAAGTTCTAATCTTAACTTGGCATTCATAAGTTGTTGTGCTGAATATTATGATAGGATCCCTTAAGGATCAGATATTAATCATTTAAGCAATGTATTATGAGTAACATTTTATTATATTTGATCTACCTTTTGATCAAATCATGTTTACCCAAATAAGGTTTTAGCAAAGGTCATATTGAAACTTATCACGGTCAACTTGATGATCTACTTCAATTCCATCAAGTTGAGAGAAGCTCCAATCATTTTGACAAGTTTTGTTCTAAAGGCGCGAAAATTATTCGGATTTTCTATGCATGAATGCAATGCACACATCTGGGTTCAGCTTATTTCTAAGCTCTAATGCTGGGATGTTATAGATCTGCCTTGGGTGAAATTAGTCTGGAACACATATTATCATGACAGGGTACCTGACACTGTTACTATCTGTGGATCTTTCTGGTGGCGCAATATTATGATCTTGCATGAGGAATATCTCTCAATTTCGAAATGTTTAGTGGGATCAGGAGACACAGCTTTATTCTGGGTGGATAACTAGAACATCAATCCCCTCAACTTAACATATCCACATTTATTTTCGCATGTGCTTGATAAAGACTGCTCTATTAAGCAAGCAATCTCAATTACTCGGATGTCTGAAGCTTTTCATCTGCCAATATATGCTGAAGCTAGTACTAAATTACAACATTTACAGCTGCAACTGGCTAAAGTCATACTTCAACAAAATAAACATGATGAATGGAAGAATTTGCATTCAAAAACAGGAGATTATTCTGTCAGTGATATGTACAAGGGATATTTCAAGCACATACGAAACCATTTTCCTTCCTAGTGGATCTGGCAAAGTAAATGTACTTCCAAACACAAGTTCTTTGCCTGGCTGATAATCCATGACTGCATTAATACTAAAGATATGCTGCTCATAAGACATTGGAATGTTTCTGACAATCATAATTGTGTTCTTTGCCCTTGTCACACCCTTGAAGACTGACCACATATATTTTTTGAATGCAATTTCAGTATAAGAATCTAGGCATACCTTCAGGTTGTCTGGGGTACAGGCTCTGGACCAAAAATTTTGAAACATGCAAAACAGAAATTCAGGGGGTCCATGCTTCACAGAGATTGCTATTCTGGCTTGTTGGAATATTTGGAAGCAGATAAATGACAAAATTTTCAAAGGAATAAGATCCTCCTTCACCTCTTGAAAATCAAGGTTTATCTGTAATGTTTCACTTCTAAAATACAGAGTAAAAAAAGAAGACCATCACAGAACAAAACTCTAGTGAGAAGGAGAGATTCAGCAGTACTAAAAATTCCTGTTTTATACATGCCAAAGTTGGTCGACAATTTAGTCTGTCATTTTTCTGTCAAAACAAGGTATTTTTCTAAGTTTTAGTCTAAAAAGTAATTCTTGAAGAAATATTTTTTTTGATGTGTATAGTAGCTTTAACGACCAACTATACGGCGAGAATAAAAATTCACGCCGTACAGCTCCAGCCGTATAGTTATTTGAGGCATCGACAATTTTTCATCCCAGGATACAGAAGGTTTGACGAGCAATTATACGGCGGGAACAAAAGCTCCGGCCGTATAGTTACAGCCACCAGGAAAGAAACCCTAAAATTTTGTTGTCAGACCAACTATACGCCGGGAACAATGTGTTCCGGCTGTATAGTTGCGACCGTATAGTTGCGTCCGACCACTTAAACGCACGGGAGGTACCCAAAACATCAAAGCATCAATCCTTTTTCTCTCTTCTACATCCAAACTCTCTCAAAACTTCAAGGGATCTTCACCCCTACTCAATTTCGTTCGAATTCCTCGCACACAAGTGATCTACGGTATGTTTCTCCTCCGATCCTTCAATTACTTTTCGCGAATTCATCTCTGATCTATTGTCATTATCAATCTAGGGTGAGACTTATTTTGAACTATTTTCCATGATTATCTTGCCTAGATTATTATCTTGAGGAGATTCTTTAGTGTGCTATGATGAGGATTATGCTATGACTATTATTGTTGGATCAAAAAGTTTTATATTCTTATTTTTAGAAGATGAACACGAGGATCCAGACACGTTCTCTTGCCGCCGCTAGTTCATCTCAGGCTGCAGCTTAGGAACGCATGGGGATTCGATTCAAGGACGAGTCTCACCGTGAACGTTTTGACATGATCAAAAACCGAGAAGTCAAGGCAACCAAGTAGGCTTGCCCCATCACATTGAACCAACTCAGTATTTTTGAAGACTTTAATTTAGTTTGCAATAGAGTTGGCCAGCAAAACTTTGTATTTCATGATGCACCGACCTATCGCCGGTTAACCATTGAATATTCTTAGTTATTTGATGTAACACCCTCAGAATCGGCCCTATGCAAGTTTCAGCGCTTCCCGCCAAACCCGCATAGAAACGATTCAAAGGTGCCCACCAGGCACTTGCGTGCGGGTGGAAAACGAAGTAATATCATTACACAATAGTCCTCGATGGAACCCACAAAACATATATCCAACAACGACTCAATGAGTCAAGAATACAGAGGTACAATACAAAGATCCAAATCACCTTTAAAACGATATAGCGTCCGAGTACGGACAAGATGCAAATTGAGCTAAGAGCCCTGAAGAATAACCAATGGCGTCCATAACCCTGCCCAGGCCAACTCAAAACCTGCTTAAACAAAAGGGGTGACGACAAAGGGCAAAGGAAAAAGAGAGAGCGGTCAGTACTGAGGCCAGTACACGGCGAGGCTAGAATTCGGCGGTCCTCGCCTACATAGGTATGGTGGACTGAAGCGGCAGGCGGCATGCACTAACAACCTATAGAGACTCGATATAACTGTCGTCTATCAGAGAGGGATAAGAAAGACCTATTCGGAACCAACCTGATGCTACCACCAAACATACCCATCCTGGTATTTCCCCCTCGAGACCAAACGAGGAAGTCAACCGAGGAACTCACACAGTTGGCAGTTTTATTTATTCAGTTATCATTGCAGCAATTACTAGTCAGGTATAGATAGTCATCCTGATATAATAAGCAGTGGGCACTTTTAGTTAACCATTCCATTGTAGTTGCACACTTACTAGTCAGATACAATTAGCATGAGATATCCCAAAACCCAGCAGTTGTTGGCACTTTTATTTAGCCATTCCGTTGCACTGAAGCTGATTACTAGTCATATCAGATACAAATCAAATTATAACAGTAAGCTTTAGTTATAGTTGTCTATGATCGAGAACTGTGCTCCAAGTCGTCCATAACCGCGGACACGGCTTCACGAAAAGATTTAACCCTGCAGGGGTGCACCAAAGTTTCCACACGCACCTACACCCTTGTTGTCAGATCAGGTAGGTACAAGATCACAAAACATACACCCAACAGTATGTCGACGGGGTTTCGGACACAACGTTTCCCAGACCCAAAGCAAGCACATGGGGGCCACCCCACTAAGCTACCCACAACGAAGTCGGCCGGCTCTGAGACGGACCCAGGGTTTGTGTGGACGGCTGTAAACGACTGGGAACCCGAAAGTGTGACTGGGCTTTTCGATACAGCGAAAACGTGTCACGATCCTAAACAGTACAGGTGCTCCTCGCACAATCGTAAATAAAGAAGTAAAGCATGGCATAAGTACAGGATAGTAATAAAGCCCCAAACTACTTTGTGGCCCCCGGTACAGTACTTTGAAATCAGGTACTAATCGATGGGGGTGCCCATACACCCCACCTGTGGTTAGCGCGCTCGATCTCGGAACAGGTGTCAAGAACTCGGGGTCCTACGGGACACCATTGAGCGGTTAAAAACCAAATATTGTCTATTACCCACCGGTGCCTCTGCATTTACCTACTTCAATTTTAGTTATTAAACAGTATTTAAAGCCATGATCATCTCCAACATTAAACATGCGGCAATACTCCAACAACTGTGGTACTTGACGACATGCAACAGCACTTGAGCAAGCGACTACGACGCGCAGGTCCAACTATCTACCAAACAACAGGTAATAGGATGTGTCCAAGGCAATATAAGGCCGCAAGGGATATCACGGGTACGGAAACTAGAGCATCGCAACACAGATAGCAATAGATCAACAGGAGGAAAAAAGACTATAAATGCAAAATAGGTAGAAGGGGAAGGGATGCTCGCCTGAAAACATTGCCGAAGGTTCATCCGAAGATCGGGCATGATGCATGTATGATGTATGACATGGCAAAGGTGCGATGCAATTAGGCCATATTAAGCGGAACCGGGGTCCCGACATCTAATTAGATGACTTATGTTGTTTAGAAACCCCGCAATTTAAATGTTGGCTTAACAAGGCATAATCATGTCACCGGTTCGCTACATAAATTTAATTGAGGCCAATGTAAGGCTAGATAAGCTCACATATGACCTCCATAATTAATTATTAGGTGAATCGGCATAAGGCCCCCAAACCCCACAATATGTATGCAACATGAACAATTTAATATGCAACAAAGATATATCATTGATAAAATAGGGGTCTTGGAAGAAGCGGTCACACATGGGGGGGTTTCGCACCGATGGTCTCGAGATTCGACAGGGATCGGTCTTCGAATCCGGGAAGGAGGTCTTCGGATCCTTGGGTCCGTGAAGGAGTGCTTGTCGGTGATTCTCCGGGCACCTCCGGTTTGGTACGGTCTCCGGGGATCTTGGTAGTCGGTTCCATGACGAAGATGTTCGGGTTTCATCTCTCGAGGACGGGCTTGGGTCACGGTGGTCTTCTGATGCACTTACACTCGATGCGGAGATCTTGATAGAGTCGATGAGGATCTTGTCCGAGGTTTGGGTAGCAGGAGTGTAGTCTTAGAGGTGGTCTTGACATGAAAAACACACAGGCATACGCACAACCTGACGTGCAGCTAGTCAAACCCGACGGCAGGCTGCCTGTAAACGCCTCCCTGGAGGCTGTTCTCGACTCGGAGGCACTGACGCCAGGGAGACAGGGGCTTCGGGGCCGCGTACGTGCGCTCGACGCGGCGCAGGCAGAGGCCAACGATGGCGCTTAGGCGAGGGAGGTGGCGGGGACGGGATCGCTGAGGCAGTGCAGGGGCGGGCGCGACCGAGCAGAGCCGTCTCGAGGAGGAGGGGCTCGCCGGCAGGAACCAGGAGCTGCAGGGGTACGCTCGGGCAGCAGGGAGAAGACGTCGCTGACAAGGGGCACGCGGGGCGGCGCCTAGGCTCACGACGGCAGGGATCCCGAGCGGCTCGGGGAGGGATTGCGGAGGCGGTGACGCGCAGAGGGGCGATGGGGGTCGCTGGCCGCGAGGTGGCTGGCCGCGGGGAAGAGGAGGGGTGCTGGCGGCGACGAGGAGTGGGCTCTGGAAGGACAAGAAGAGGGAGGGTGACGCTGGTGACGGGCCGACGGACGGCGGTGCTTTCCAAGGAGGGGATTCGGCGGCGGTTCGAGCGGGAAGCGAGGGGAGGAGCTCTAGGCAGCGCGTGCTCGCGGCTGGGAGGGAGGCGCACTGGTGGCGGCGGAGGGCCAGAGAGGGTGGCGCTCGCGAGAGCGTGCGGAGTCGGGGGTTGGTGGTGTCCACGAGAGAGAGGAGAGGTGGGGATGGTGGGCGACAGTGTGGGGTAGGATGGGGCCAGGAAGATCGAGCGGGTTCTAGGGAGGGTCGGTCGTTGTGGGGTCTGCTCGCAGGCGTGTCCTGTGTGGTCATGTGTGTGTGTGCGTGTAGAGCCAGGGGTGGCGGCGGGAGGGGCATGACGGGGTGGTTGAGCGCCAGGGTGTGGTGTGCGTGAGTGTTGCCGCTGCGGCGGCAGCGGGGTATGCGTGTAGAGGTCTAGGGTTAGGAATAGACAGGGATTAGGGTTCCTGGATGAGGTGGGGCTAGGATTAACTAGGGTTTGGGGTTGTAGGTGGTCTGGCTAGCCGGGCCTTTGGGCCTGGCGGGCTGGACTGCCTCCTCCAATAAAATATTTATGATTAATATTTTTTTCCTGTTTTATTTATGAGGCCTTTTATAAATAATTTTAGACAAAATAAAATATTCGGGAAGACCGAGATTTCAATTTGAAATAGTGAAGGGGATAATTAGAAAACAATATAGGCTTTTGGGGAATAGGTTTAGTCAAACACATGCATGATGATGTCAAGATGATGCGCAACATACAAACAACCGCGATTTTCTAGTACTGGTTTTACCCGGGGTGCTACAATTCGACACCACTAACAATGGATCTCGCCCTCGAGATCCGCCTCATGGTACCGGGAAGAAGGCTGACGGTCTGAATCTTCTCGCGTCGTGTAGATCTTCGCGACACCACTAACAATGATTCTTTCTTTGTCTTGAAATCGGCGACACCACCAACAAGGGTTGATGCTCCCGTTCGTCGAGAGAACACTCCGGATAGACAAAGGTCGAAGGTAGAGGTATCAAAAGTTAAGGCCACCTCTAACTTCGGTGAATGGAGTAGAATTGCTTGATCCATCAATTCAATGCACAAGAGCGAATGTTAAGAGTAGTCGGATGGTGATCAGTCCATCGCGCACCCAAAGCATTACTCTGCACATGAATAGGAGAATTATGCAACCAACTCTCAGAATTCAGACTGAAGATCTCGACAATCGAGGTTCAGAAACAAGGGAGTGATGCGGACTCTGCATCGGATCTAGCGTAGATGATGTCGTCGCGTCGGAAAACACCGGAAGGCACGAGAAGGAACAAAGAGAAGTCCACCAAATGAAGGGTTCCTCGGATAGCATGAAGACCAGATGTAGCAACACCGTTACCAAAGGAGGAAGCGAAACCCTGAAGGTACGATGGAACCCAACCACGAGAAATCCTGGACTCGAAGAGAGAGAAGAGAGCGGATTCAAAACACGCAGAGGTGAGAGGAGAGAAGCAGAGGGGTAAGGAGTAAAATCAGACCTAATCAGAACTATTCAACCGTTTTTGCAAAAATAATTTTGACACCCTACTTCGGCCGTTAGCTAGGTTATCCTACAGGCTGGACTTGTGGGGTATCGCAACTGCTAAGCTCTGATACCACTCTGTAACACCCTCAGAATCGGCCCTATGCAAGTTTCAGCGCTTCCCGCCAAACCCGCATAGAAACGATTCAAAGGTGCCCACCAGGCACTTGCGTGCGGGTGGAAAACGAAGTAATATCATTACACAATAGTCCTCGATGGAACCCACAAAACATATATCCAACAACGACTCAATGAGTCAAGAATACAGAGGTACAATACAAAGATCCAAATCACCTTTAAAACGATATAGCGTCCGAGTACGGACAAGATGCAAATTGAGCTAAGAGCCCTGAAGAATAACCAATGGCGTCCATAACCCTGCCCAGGCCAAGCCGGAAGGGTAACCCTGCTAACCACGTCGATCTCAAAACCTGCTTAAACAAAAGGGGTGCCGACAAAGGGCAAAGGAAAAAGAGAGAGCGGTCAGTACTGAGGCCAGTACACGGCAAGGCTAGAATTCGGCGGTCCTCGCCTACATAGGTATGGTGGACTGAAGCGGCAGCGCGGCATGCACTAACAACCTATAGAGACTCGATATAACTGTCGTCTATCAGAGAGGGATAAGAAAGACCTATTCGGAACCAACCTGATGCTACCACCAAACATACCCATCCTGGTATTTCCCCCTCGAGACCAAACGAGGAAGTCAACCGAGGAACTCACACAGTTGGCAGTTTTATTTATTCAGTTATCGTTGCAGCAATTACTAGTCAGGTATAGATAGTCATCCTGATATAATAAGCAGTGGGCACTTTTAGTTAACCATTCCATTGTAGTTGCACACTTACTAGTCAGATACAATTAGCATGAGATATCCCAAAACCCAGCAGTTGTTGGCACTTTTATTTAGCCATTCCGTTGCAGTGAAGCTGATTACTAGTCATATCAGATACAAATCAAATTATAACAGTAAGCTTTAGTTATAGTTGTCTATGATCGAGAACTGTGCTCCAAGTCGTCCATAACCGCGGACACGGCTTCTCGAAAAGATTTAACCCTGCAGGGGTGCACCAAAGTTTCCACACGCACCTACACCCTTGTTGTCAGATCAGGTAGGTACAAGATCACAAAACATACACCCAACGGTATGTCGACGGGGCTTCGGACACGACGTTTCCCAGACCCAAAGCAAGCACATGGGGGCCACCCCACTAAGCTACCCGCAACGAAGTCGGCCGGCTCCGAGACGGACCCAGGGTTTGTGTGGACGGCTGTAAACGACTGGGAACCCGAAAGTGTGACTGGGCTTGTCGATACAGCGAAAACGTGTCACGATCCTAAACAGTATAGGTGCTCCTCGCACAATCGTAAATAAAGCAGTAAAGCATGGCATAAGTACAGGATAGTAATAAAGCCCCAAACTACTTTGTGGCCCCCAGTACAGTACTTTGAAATCAGGTACTAATCGATGGGGGTGCCCATACACCCCACCTGTGGTTAGCGCGCTCGATCTCGGAACAGGTGTCAAGAACTCGGGGTCCTACGGGACACCAGTGAGCGGTTAAAAACCAAATATTGTCTATTACCCACCGGTGCCTCTGCATTTACCTACTTCAATTTTAGTTATTAAACAGTATTTAAAGCCATGATCATCTCCAACATTAAACATGCGGCAATACTCCAACAACTGTGGTACTTGACGACACGCAACAGCACTTGAGCAAGCGACTACGACGCGCAGGTCCAACTATCTACCAAACAACAGGTAATAGGATGTGTCCAAGGCAATATAAGGCCGCAAGGGATATCACGGGTACGGAAACTAGAGCATCGCAACACAGATAGCAATAGATCAACAGGAGGAAAAAAGACTATAAATGCAAAATAGGTAGAAGGGGAAGGGATGCTCGCCTGAAAACATTGCCGAAGGTTCATCCGAAGATCGGGCATGATGCATGTATGATGTATGACATGGCAAAGGTGCGATGCAATTAGGCCATATTAAGCGGAACCGGGGTCCCGACATCTAATTATATGACTTATGTTGTTTAGAAACCCCGCAATTTAAATGTTGGCTTAACAAGGCATAATCATGTCACCGGTTCGCTACATAAATTTAATTGAGGCCAATGTAAGGCTAGATAAGCTCACATATGACCTCCATAATTAATTATTAGGTGAATCGGCATAAGGCCCCCAAACCCCACAATATGTATGCAACATGAAAAATTTAATATGCAACAAAGATATATCATTGATAAAATAGGGGTCTTGGAAGAAGCGGTCACACATGGGGGGGGGAGGGGTTTCGCACCGATGGTCTCGAGATTCGACAGGGATCGGTCTTCGAATCCGGGAAGGAGGTCTTCGGATCCTTGGGTCCGTGAAGGAGTGCTTGTCGGTGATTCTCCGGGCACCTCCGGTTTGGTACGGTCTCCGGGGATCTTGGTAGTCGGTTCCATGACGAAGATGTTCGGGTTTCATCTCTCGAGGACGGGCTTGGGTCACGGTGGTCTTCTGATGCACTTACACTCGATGTGGAGATCTTGATAGAGTCAATGAGGATCTTGTCCGAGGTTAGGGTAGCAGGAGTGTAGTCTTAGAGGTGGTCTTGACATGAAAAACACACAGGCATACGCACAACCTGACGTGCAGCTAGTCAAACCCGACGGCAGGCTGCCTGTAAACGCCTCCCTGGAGGCTGTTCTCGACTCGGAGGCACTGACGCCAGGGAGACAGGGGCTTCGGGGCCGCGTACGTGCGCGCGACGCGGCGCAGGCAGAGGCCGACGATGGCGCTTAGGCGAGGGAGGTGGCGGGGACGGGATCGCTGAGGCAGTGCAGGGGCGGGCGCGACCGAGCGGAGCCGTCTCGAGGAGGGGCTCGCCGGCAGGAACCAGGAGCTGCAGGGGTACGCTCGGGCAGCGGGGAGAAGACGTCGCTGACGAGGGGCACGCGGGGTGGCGCCTAGGCTCACGACGGCAGGGATCCCGAGCGGCTCGGGGAGGGATTGCGGAGGCGGTGACGCGCAGAGGGGCGATGGGGGTCGCTGGCCGCGAGGTGGCTGGCCGCGGGGAAGAGGAGGGGCGCTGGAGGCAACGAGGAGTGGGCTCTGGAAGGACAAGAAGAGGGAGGGTGACGCTGGTGACGGGCCGACGGACGGCGGTGCTTTCCAAGGAGGGGATTCGGCGGCGGTTCGAGCGGGAAGCGAGGGGAGGAGCTCTAGGCAGCGCGTGCTCGCGGCTGGGAGGGAGGCGCACCGGTGGCGGCGGAGGGCCAGAGAGGGAGGCGCTCGCGAGAGCGTGCGGGGTCGGGGGTTGGTGGCGTCCACGAGAGAGAGGAGAGGTGGGGATGGTGGGCGACAGTGTGGGGTAGGATGGGGCCAGGAAGATCGAGCGGGTTCTGGGGAGGGTCGGTCATGGTGGGGTCTGCTCGCAGGCGTGTCCTGTGTGGTCATGTGTGTGTGTGCGTGTAGATCCAGGGGTGGCGGCGGTAGGGGCATGACGGGGTGGTTGAGCGCCAGGGTGTGGTGTGCGTGAGTGTTGCCGCTGCGGCGGCAGCGGGGTGTGCGTGTAGAGGTCTAGGGTTAGGAATAGACAGGGATTAGGGTTCCTGGTTGATGTGGGGCTAGGATTAACTAGGGTTTGGGGTTGTAGGTGGTCTGGCTAGCCGGGCCTTTGGGCCTGGCGGGCTGGACTGCCTCCTCCAATAAAATATTTATGATTAATATTTTTTTCCTGTTTTATTTATGAGGCCTTTTATAAATAATTTTAGACAAAATAAAATATTCGGGAAGACCGAGATTTCAATTTGAAATAGTGAAGGGGATAATTAGAAAACAATATAGGCTTTTGGGGAATAGGTTTAGTCAAACACATGCATGATGATGTCAAGATGATGCGCAACATACAAACAACCGCGATTTTCTAGTACTGGTTTTACCCGGGGTGCTACATTTGACAAGCACCATTAAAGCATGGCATGGGGAGGATAGAATTTCTTTCCGACTCATGAACAATAATTATTCTTTATCACTTGATGAATAGTGTAATTTTTTTGGTTTACCCAACAGTGATCCTAATGCTCTACGTGCATCTTTTACCGATATAGAACCATCCCTGAACTCTGCTATAAAAGAATGAGATTTACTTCTAGAGTCAGCAAAGGGAAAAATATTCAACATCCTGCTATTCGCCATTTGTTCTATGTTATTGCTAACACCTTCCAGGCGCGTAATGAGTTTACAAGACTCGATGAGGAGGACATCTTAGTCCTTACAAAAGTTGCTTTCAACTATGACAACTTGTCACTTCACTTGGGCGCAATTCTTGTATGCTACTTGGAGTACCAATCCAACCAAAGCCAAGGAGCAACCACTTATAGAGGCGTCATCACCGTGCTCGCCAATGTCCTAGGCATCAACCTAGGTGAGTTACGACCAGTACTAGGTGAGTGATGTGTTGGATTATCTACTTTAAGGGCTTATGTAATTCTCACTAGGAGAGTGATACGTCCAAAACGTATCTACTTTCCCGAACACTTTTTCTATTGTTTCTCCTCTAAACTTGTGTGATATGGATACAACTAACATAGACTGACGTTATTTTTAGTAGAATTACCTTGATGTCTAGTTTTTGTGCAGAAAATCAACTATCAGGAAAAATCCTGGAAAATATGCCAAAAATCCTATTTCACCAGAAGACTCACGGAGCCAGAGTACGAGACGGAGGGGAGGCCTAAGGGGCGCACATCCCCCTGCCGCGCGGGTGGGCCCAAGCCGTGCCTGGAGGGGGTGTGGCTGCCCCAGGAACCCCCTCGGCCTCCCTCTTCGCCTATAAGATGCATCTTGACCTAAAAACCGAGGGGGGTTCGACGTTTTTCCAGAAAGAGTTCCGCTGCGCCGCCACCACCAGAAACCGCGATTCGGAACCAGAAACTCCATTCTGGCACCCTGCCAGGATGGAGAATTTGGAGAGGATCATCGCCACCATCATCACCGACGCCTGTCCATCAACCATCCATGTTTCCCCCATCCATGAGTGAGTAATCCCCCGATGTAGGCTATGGGGGTTGTACGGATTGGATGAGTTCTATCATATAATCAAATAAGATTGTTAGGGCATGGTTCCTAGTATCTCTATTAGTGCTATTTTACTTTGTTGCAACTTGTTGTGCTAAATGCTTGTCACTAGGGAGTGCCATGATCTCAGATCTGAACTTATTATTGAATCGTTATGATAGTATTGTTTGTGATCTTATCTGCAAGTTGTGTACACATATCATTGTCCGGATCAAAAGGCCCTAAAGTGATAGAAATTGGGACAACCTGAGGGGATGGCTATGATGTGAATATCACATGTGCTCATGGAGTGTTAATGCTTTGCTCCGGTGCTCTATTAAAAGGAGCACCTTAATTGTCGGTAGTTCCCTTGAGGCCCCGATGCAACGGGCTGGCAGGACAAAAGATGTTGTGCAAGTTCTCATTGTGAGCACGCATGAATATATATGGAGCACATGCCTAGGATTGTTTAGTACTTGTATGCTTATTCTTATTTATCTGCAATTGCCCTAGATCTTGAAGTTACATGTTTAGACTCGTCCATGCAACGCCCGTCCATCCATCCCTATGTGTCGTGGTGGTGGCACAGCAGATGCCATGGGTAGGCTTAAGTTGGGGGCCGAATGGGTGCTTGTGGTCACCGGGGAGGGAGTGCACGGTCGAGCCATGCACGAAGAACAAGAACTCTCCACACTTGACAATTTGATTGACACCCCAAAGATTACAAGTGCTCCTTGAGCTGTATTGGCTTAAGTACGCAGCACTTGTTCTCTATTTCCCCCAACCTCCCTCTAATTCTGCTATGCCCTCCCTTATATAGGCAGTGCTAGCTAGCTAATACCCCTTTGGGTTCTAGGGTTTACTGTTTGGATCTTGGTCCCTACAATATGGGCCGGGTTATGGGCTTGCCTTAAGCCCATAGGCCTGGTCCATAAAGCTTGACAGCTAACAGTCTTCTGGTACACTGCTTCTTGTTCTTTTTGGCATCACGCAGTTACTTTGTACGTCAGCGCTTGCTTTGGGCGTCACCCGTCTCCTTTTGTGTCATCCCGGCGTCGCCCTTCTCTTTTGACCATGCTTTACCATGGTCCTTCCCGAACCTTACTCGGAAAGGTGCCACGCGTCCTTCTTGACTCGGCTCGTTGGTACCTTCAAGGGTTACAACTTTGTCCTATATGGGCCGAGATAGTTTGCATCTCGGCTTTCATGCTTATCTTACCCGGCCATTCTTACCCGGCCTAGTTCATTTTTTACTCGGAGCCAACCCAGCTGCGCTATGTTTCCCCTCTCGTGACACTACCGGGGGTTATCCCCCCGACATTAGTCCCCGAAGCTGGTGAGGTCTAGCAGTTCAAGCTGTTAGGCGTCTCCAGGTTCCTTTTGTGTCAATGGAACTTAGTTTTTGTATTTTATCTACCTCAGTTTTGCATCTTGACGGGTTAGTCTGACAATTTCGGGTCAATTCTTCGACTTCTTGGCTCATTCTTGCCTCGAGCCGAGTTATTTTGGCCAATTCCGGGTCATTTTCGGCACACTTTAGTCACTGACAACTAGTAATCATGATTACTTGCCTCAATTTTTGTTCCAAGTTCTGGCGGAACAGTGACGGCTGCGCAGTTATTCCCCGTCACTGTGGTAGTCCCATCGGTCTGCGCCTCTTGTCCTTCCAGCCGTGACGTGGCACCGGATTTTTCGTGTATCTTTGGCTACGTGGCGCTCGCTGACTGGCTCTCCCGGCCTGGTACACGGCCACACGCTGGCTGCACGGCACAGTTAGATCCCACAACGGGGTTTTTACTGCCCTTAAGTAGGGGTTGGGGGTTTCCACTTCCCCCACGCCCGTTCAGTTTCCTTAGCCTTTCTTATTCCTCGCGCCTGCAAGATTGAACTGCCTCCTTTGCGGTTCCTTCTCCCTCTTTCTTTAGTGCTGCGATTGCGCCTGCCCTCTTTCGATTTCAGCACGGGTCCTTGTTGTTCCAAGCCTCTCCTTTCCGTGGAGGAGACAGACTCCGACGATCCCATGGACGCTTGTGACGGCGCTGATGGTACTGAGGAACAGGAGGTTCCCTCCGGTGAGCGCGGCGGTTGGGAAGGCTCTGAGGTCTCCACCGAAGAGGTGGAGTGGCTCCGCTCCACCAGACGCATTCCACTGCAAGTGGATTGCCGTCTCCCCACCGGTGAGATTTCTCCCACACCTCAAACTGGTGAGCGGGTGGTTTTTCTTTCCCACTTTGAACACGGTTTTGCTATTCCTGTGAGCACCTTCTTTTCCTCGTTTCTTTCTACCTTCCATCTGCAGACCCACCATCTTCCTGCCAATGCAATTGGCTCTCTTTCTTGTTTCATATCTGCTTGCGTGGCCTATCTTGGAATTTGGCCCACAGTTCCTTTGTGGGCCATGTATTTTGGCTTTAAAGTTCAGGTTGTTCCCCAGCCTGGTGCTCCTCGATCCGAGAAGAGGCCGAGGCGGTGTGGTGCTGCTAGCATCACTCCCAGGAGAGATTCTATCTTTCCTCGGGTTACCGGCATTGACTCCTGCAAGAAGTGGCATAGAACCTTTTTCTATGTCAAAAACAATGGGTCCACTGACAACATCCGGCTTCCCCCTTTCTTGGGCGAGGTCCCCAACAAGAAGTTCTGGCAACTTGACCCGCGCGACCAAGACGCTATGGTTAACGAGGCAAACGCTATCCTGGAAAGGTTGCTGTCGCTGGATGAGAACTTTCATCTCGCCGACTTTGACCTCATGTGCACCTTCATCTCACGCCGGGTAAGCCTCATCCAAGCCATGAGCCACAAGATGTGCTTCATGAGCAGGTCCCATGATCCCACTCGGCATTCCACCAAGGAACTCACCCATGACTCCATTGCCCGCCGAGTAAGCTCAATCTTCAAATTGAACTTGGCGGATGATTGGGCTTGGAGTTGCCCACCGTTTAGCCAAGTCAGGCCTGTCCCCTGGGTAAGTTTTCCGAATTACCTTCTCGCCGAGTAGTCTTTAGCTCTTTTGCCACTCTTTAGCTTAGTTTTTAGTCTCTCATTTTGTTTGTCTTTCGCAGAATCTCCTTCACCAGGTTGATGACAGTAATGTCCCTCCGGCTGGCTATAACGGGGATTGCTCTGACTTGGATGAGTTCGAGTATGACCTGGAGTGCTTCATGCCCATCCCGCACACTGCGGCTGCTTCAGATTCGGGTAAGAGTCAATCTCGCAATCCCTTACAAGATTGGTCTGACGATGATGAGGATGATGATTGTACGCTTTTGGAGGTACATGCCTTGTGAGCTTAATCTCTTTGCTTATCCGAGTAAGCCCGTTATTTACTTATGCAGCTGGAAAGGTACATGACGTTCCTCCTCTTGCCGTGGGCGGGGTCGGCAATATTCCCGTTGCTAAGCCGAAGCGACTCGGAACCTCCTCCAGCACTCAGCCGGCCAAGAAGAACAAGCCCACTCCGGCTGCTCCTGCTGCCTCTGCTGCTGCCAGCCTGAGTGAGACTCGCCAAGCTAATGTGCGCCGAGTCATCCGCGACCCGGTTGTCACCGGGTAAGTTTTTGCACCTTGCTTTCTTTGCTCTTTTCTTTCTCATTACCATTGTTCTCTCATATATATCTTGTTGTTTTCAGTGTTGCACCTTTGACGGCGAATCAGGCTGCTTCTAGCATTGCCTCGCCGCTTAGGCCTGCACCTCCTCCAGCAGACTCGGCGGCACCGAGTCCCGTCCGGGTCGAGGCTCACACTGTTGAGGCTCACGCTTCTTAGTGTCAGTCAGACCTAGTGGATCACTCGGCTAGCGCCCCTGTCGCTAGTCAGGAGAAACTTCCTGATCTTGGTGCTCACAAGTCTGGCACCGAGAAACCCTTTGCCCCCAGTTCCTCTGGCATCAGCCCTCAAGCTGATGTGAATGAACAACTTCCTGATCTTGGAGCCAGCAAAACTGCTGAGCCTAGTCAGGGGGCTCCACGTCCTTCTTCAAATCCTTCTGCTCGCTCTCCAGTTCTATCAAAAGGCCAAACCCAGCCCAAGGCTTCTGGTTCTACTCGCCCCTCTTCTGGCAAATCCACCTCTTCCAAGCAAGCAACTCTAGTTTGCGCTCCGGATTCTGCTCCTCAGATTCGGCCTCCTACGTCGGCGACCGTGTTTGCTTCAACGGGTAAGGGGGACGAATCCGCGGCTACCGGGTCAGGTGATGGATCCAAGGATGTTACCCTCCATACCTCTGCCGCTCCAACCCGTTCCACTGTGGGAACCGCCCTGAAAACGGGCCGAGTTCTCACTCGGACGCTCAGTGGGAAGAGCCTTGGTTCGGCTGAGCCTTACGCTGTGGCATGGAATGCAGCAGGCGAGCAAGAGGTCAGCACTCGTGCCGGGAAGAAGCTGAAGTTGGGCCCCAAGGTCGTCTCCGACATAACCCAGCAGGCCATTACTCTGATGGCCCGCGCCGACGAAATAAACGAGGTGACATAACTTACTCTTTTGTATTGTTGAGTATTTCGTTTATACATATCACCTAGTCCCCGAGGTTACAGTTGAGTAAGAGACTTACTCGGCTGTAAGCTCTTTAATTATTCACTTAGTCTTTGAATCCCATGCTTGCATGTTAAAGCTTCGAACCCTAGCCCTAGAGGTTACTGTCGAGTAAGGAACTTACTCGGCTGTAAGATCTTAAGCTCTTTTGATTTATTTTATGACAAAATCATGTTAGAGCTTCAATCCCTAGCCCTCTAGGTTACTACCGAGTAAGGAACTTACTCGGCTATAAGCTCTTAAGCTCTTCTTTATTCGGACGGTCGCCTGTCTTGATTCTTCCTTATTGTCTAACTTCTTTGATTAGCTTACGCACAACGAGCGCACCAAGGTGCACCAAGCTCTCTTCCTGGCGCATCGCAAGCTCGAACTTGCGTATGAGAAGCTGCAGACTGACCTACGGCCAACGTAATATCTTTGCTCTTCCTTTTTTCTATTTGGTGTAATTTTCCTTGGTTCATCTTCTCATTTTTTCCTCTCGCTCGTGTTCCACAGCCATCGCTCAGGATACCATCAACGATCTTCACTCGCAAATCAACGAGGCCGAGAGTAAATTTCTTGCCTTCCTAAGCCAATAGTAGAAAAAAAATTGTTGGTACTGACAAATTTTTGTTCTCAATAAGCAGAGAAGCACCAAGCCGAACTCCAGAAGGAGCACGATGAAGTGACTCGGCTGAAGAAACTGATGGCCGAGACGGAGGAGAAGCACTTGGCCAAGGTGAAAGGGCTGAAGGAGGAGCTTGCCGAGAAGAACGAGCAGCAGGCTACCAGCGCCGAGAATACTAAGAGGCTGCTCGATGAGGCCGAGTCATTGGTCGAGTCGACAAATATAAACCTCGACGCCCTTCAAGCCAAGACCAAGACTCGGCATAGCAAGCTCGCTGCCATCAAATTCTTTCTCGGTAGTGAGTTCTTACTCTTTATGCATTGTCCAAGTCCTACTGGATCTCTTCCATCTGCCCTTGCTATTCGCTAACTTCCTCCTTTTGCTTGCAGAAAACTTTCCTGAGGCCAACATGTTTGCCATCCGAGCCATGAAGAAGGTGAGGGCCGAAGCTGGTGCTACTGCTGATGGCGATGTGTCCATGGAGGAGCTCCTTGCAGCGGTGTCTGAACGGGTCAAGACCCTCAGATCTTGTGGTGTGGATTTGCTCAAGTCAGCCATCCATGTGTTTCGCATGCTCTGGCCGGATGAAGACCCACCCGAACTCATCGAGCCACTCGCCGATAGACTGCTCCTTACTGAAGACCGGCTGGATCAATGGCGCGAGTCGGCCGGCCGAGCTGCAGCGGACAAGGCTCTCTCCTTCGTGCTTTCATGGTACGAGGAAATCAACCTCGACGTTCTTGCTCGTATAAGGGGAGATGGAAAATGGCTGAATGACCTGGAGCTGATCAAAAAGCGCCAGGAGCGAGCTTATGCCATGATCGAGTACACCATGGTGCACGCTTGGTGTGAAGGGCCTAGCTTTCTCGACCTTGGAGACCCGCTCGTCGAAGTTGCTGATGAAGAGGGTGGTGACAGCGAGGCAACCGAGTCAGATGATCCAGATGACCCGGCTGCAGATGCCCCTCACCCGGCCGATGCCCCAAGCACTCCTGGCTCCGAGAACGCTCCTTCGAGTTCTTCTGCTCCTTAGGCCAACAAATACTTGAACTTTTATTAGATCCCCGGTATGCCGGGTACAGATGTAACATACATTGCACTCAAAGTTTGATTATGTGCCTTTTGATAGGCTTTATATGTTTGCGTTATGCTCTTAGTGCGAATCATTAAAGGGCAAGTCCCCGAGTTTCATTTTGTCGTGTCACCTTTCCTTGCCTCTAGCCCTTGTCTACCTTTTTCAGTGTTCGACATTAGGATCTCAAAGTACAAAGGATATAGTTAGTGGGTATGAAAATTAGATAGCTTGGCCGAGATTACTCGACACGTAGTATAACAACACCTGCAGAGAGTTAGGAAAAAACTAAAGCCGACTTGCGTTTCTTCCTTGTATTTATCCGGCGTTCATGTTTACTCGTCTTAGATCTTTTTCTCTTGCTTGCTATGAAGCCGTGTTTTCGGACAACAACATAGTCGAAGAGTTGATTTCTTCCGAATAAACACTACTCGTTCCGAGATAAATTTCGGGTATCATGCCAGCCGACGTAGAATAATTGAAATGGAAAGCCTAAAGGGTAGTCCCCGAGTCAATTTTTCGAATCATACCATTTTATTATTAGCACATAGCCGGCAAACACGTCCGACATATGAGAGTTCAAGTGATCCATGCACTGCTCCTCCTAAGTATAGAAGGGACGAAGCAGTGCCACATTCCATGGCCTTTTAGTTTCATCTCCTGACATGTCCGCCCTGTTCTTTTGTGCTTCACGAGCGTCTATGAGATAGTAGGAATCATTGTGCAATGCTTTGCTTATAATGAATGGACCTTCCCATGAAGGTGATAATTTATGCATTCCAGTTGTGCGCTGCACCAGCCGTAGCACCATATCTCCTTCTCAAAAAACACGAGGTTGCACTTTCCGGCTATGGTAGCGTCAGAGATTTTGTTGATATATAGTAGATCTGGAGAATGCCAGTTCCCTTGCCTCTTCGAGTAAATCTACTCCATCTTATCGGGCCTCTTTTACCTCGACTTCCGAGTATTGCCTTATCCTTGGCGAGTCATATTCTATGTCGGCAGGCAAAACTGCTTCAGCCCCATATACAAGGAAAAATGGCGTATAACCAGTTGATCGATTCGGAGTCGTTCTTAAGCTTCATAGTACTGAGGGTAGTTCCTCTAGCCAACAACCAGGTGATCTCTGGAGTGGTTCCATTAAGCGGGGTTTATCCCGGACAGAACTAATCCACTAGCCCGTTCAACTTGTCCATTTGATTCTGGATGGGCGATTGACGCAAACGTCGAGTCTTATTCGGTGTTCCCCACAGAAGCGAGCAAAATCTCCTTCGGCAAAGTTTGTGCCATTGTCCATGATCACACTGTGCGGGTAACCGTATCTGAGGATTATATCCCTTAGGAATGTAACAGCTGTTTTGCCGTCCAGTTTTTTGATTGGTTTCACTTCTATCCACTTAGTGAACTTATCAATCATGACCAAGATATGAGTCATGCCTCCCCTTGCTGGTTTGAATGGTCCTACCATATCTAGGCACCATACTGCAAACGGCCAAGTGATTGGTATAGTCTTCAATTCAGACGCTGGTAAATGTGACTTGGACGCATAGTGTTGACAACCACTGCATTTCCCGACTAACTCTTGCGCTTGTGCCAATGCGCTTGGCCAGTAGAATCCATGTCGGAATGCCTTGGCTACCAACGCTCTTGATGACGCATGGTGCCCGCACTCTCCCTGATGGATATCCAACAAGATCTCCTGGCCTTGCTCTGAGCTGATGCAATGCTGCAGTACACTTGTCACACTTCACTTGTAGAGTTCCTTATTGATTATGGTGTATGATTTTGCTCTTTGTGCCGTTTTCCTTGCCAGTGTTTCATCACTCGGCAAGGTTCCATCTTTCAAATAACTGAATATTGGTTGTGCCCACGTTGGTATTAGTGGTTCCGGGTCTGCTTCAACATCAATGTCCATTGGTTCCGCCGACATATGCTCTGCCGACATAACCTGAGGAGTCCCCGAGTGTGATTCGTCTACCCCTGAGGTGAACGGATCAGTCCCCGAGTGACTCGAACCTACCCCTGAGTCGATATCCATTGGCACTGCCTCTGATTCCTGACTCGCCGGGATGACCCTAATTGATTCGGACTCTGGTGACGGCTTGATCGATGGCTTCCTAAGATGCTCCAATGCTACCCCTGGTGGTATTGCTTGTCTAGATGATCCTAGCTTGGATAACATGTCTACTGCCTCATTTTCTGCTCTAGGAATGTGATGAAATTCACAACCGTCAAAATATCCTGAAATTTGCTGCACGTGAAAGCGATATAATGCCATGTTTGCATGCAGTGCGTCCCAATGTCCAGACACTTGCTAAATCACCAAATCTGAATCGCCAAAACACATGATCCTTTTGATACCAATTTCCTTGGCTACTTTAATGCCATGGACGAGTGCTTCATACTCGGCAACGTTGTTAGAAGCAGCAAAATGAATCTGCAAGACATACCTCAGTTGATCCCTCTTTGGATATGTGAGCACTATCCCGTCGCCCAGACCCATTCTCGTCTTGGACCCGTCAAAATGCATTTTCCAGTAATTTGGATCTGGCAGTGGTGGCTCGTACTGCATCTCCATCCATTCTACAAAGAAATCTGCAACGTCTTGAGATTTTATTGCATCCCGCCTATCATATTGTAGAGTGTATGGTGCTTCCATTCTTGAGATTTTGGCAATTCCATTCTTTCGATGGCCCTGATCTTTGTCGGGTTAGCTTCAATTCCTCGGCTGGATACAAGGAATCCGAGTAACTTTCCAGCCGGGACACCAAATGTACATTTTTACGGGTTAAGTTTCATCCGGAATCTTCTCAAGTTTGCGAATGTTTGACGCAAGTCCTCAAATAGAGTATGACTTTGTTTGGTTTTTATTACCACGTCATCGACGTATACTTAAACATTTTTGTCCAATTGATCTTGCAAGCATTTTTGCATGCATCTTTGATATGTTGCGCCTGCATTTCTCAATCCGAATGGCATGGTGCGATAGCAATAAGCCCCGTACGAGGTGATAAAAGCTGTCTTTATTTGATCATTTGGATTCAGTGGAATCTGATGGAATCCTGAATATGCATCCACAAATGACAACAACTCACACCCAGCAGTAGAATCTATGACTTGATCGATCCGAGGCAGAGGAAATGGATCTTTGGACACGCCTTATTGAGGTTTGTGTAATCAATACACATGCGCCATACCACTGCCACGTTCGGGTCATCTTTCTTCTTTTCGACCAGGACTGGATTTGACAAGCAGTCCGGGTGCAGCACTTCCATGATGAATCCAGCAGCTAAAAGTCTTGCAATCTCGGCCGCTATTACTTTCCTCCTATCTTCGGCAAAGTGGCGGAGGCGTTGCTTCACCGGCCTTGCATCTGGTCTTACATGAAGAGAGTGCTCAGCCAGCTCCCTCGGAACTCCTTGCAGATCTTGAGTGGACCATGCAAAGATGTCCCGATTCTCACAGAGGAAGCTGGTGAGCTCACTTTCCTATTTATCTGTAAGGCCAGCCCGAATGGTTACTGTGCGCTCTGGGAAAGTTTCATCCACCTGCACCTTCTTGGTTTCCTTGGTAGCTTGAAATGACACATTGCCATGCGGGTTGGTGAGTGCCAGCATGGACATTTGTGCTGCTTTGGCCAATGCTGCCACCTCCAACATCTGACTTTTCTCTTGTGCTATGACGAGTGACTCGGCCAGTGAAGATCCGGCTGAGGCACAAGCAATAGATCTTTTGTAATCTCCTTCAACTGTGATAACCCCACATGGGCCTGGCAGCTTCATCTTCAAGTAAGCGATGTGAGGAGTAGCCATGAACTTTGCCATAGACGGCCTGCCGAGTAAGGCATGATATGAGCTGACCAAATCTACTACCTCGAACTCTATGGCTTCAGTGTGACAATTTTCTCTGTTGCCGAATAAGACGTCGACCCAGATCTTGCCAATTGGCTCACAGGACAATCCCGGCACAATCCCGTGGAAAGTGGTCTTAGTCGGCTCCAACATGTTCATGGTGATGCCTAACTTGAGCATAGTATACTTGTACATGATGTTGATGCTACTGCCATCATCGATTAACACCTTTGAAAATTTCACGTTGATATCTGGGCCCATGAACGTTGGATCCAAAACCAGAGTGTATCCTCTGGGGTTGGCATGATTTTGGGGTGATCCTTTATACTCCAAGTTATCTCTCGCTCAGACTAATGCATGTACTTGGGAATTGCCAGCATCGTGGCATTCACTTCCATCATTTATCGCTGTTGGCTCTTCTTGTCATTTGGCTCTGTGACAAAGACAACATAGCTCTAGTGATGTTCTCTGTACTCATTTCTGTTTCCGTGGCCGAAATGGGCATCGTCACCTCTTGGATTGTGCACTTGGTGCATAACTTCTCTTCTTTCTTGATTCTGATACCTCGGCTGCCTGTTTTCATATATGTTATCTGCTCCTACTGCTTGAGCATTTCCTCCTGTAAGTGGAGGAGGGGGAGGTGGTGGATGCTGCTTATGCGGCGAGTCCACTCTGCCTTTCTGAAACCAAGTGCATTGCCTTGTTGAGTGATTTGCCGGCTTACTCGGACTTGGCGTGTGAAACTTACACGGCTGATCCAACATCATCTCATAGGTGTATTTTTGTCGGTATTGATACTGTTTCCTCTGATCATATGGCATTTTGCCGTCATTCTTTGGCACCCATTGTTGTTGACCATTTGTCCTTTGACGCTGACTGCTTCCAGCATCTGGATGATCCTGACTCACTGCTGCAACCTGAGCCGAACCATACGTGTAATCCGGCCTCTCGTATCTTCTCTTTCTTCTGTATTCGGATCTCTCCTGGTGCCTTTACGACCCGGCAGCGTCATAGATCTGAGTCTCAGTCATCCCGTCTGCCGACATGAGCAGCGGCTGAGTCGGATCTCCTAACGCGTACGAGTCAGCGATTCTTATCGTCTCTGCTAGGCTTGCCGGCATATCTCTTTGTAACCTTTGCCACAGCACACTCCTATGTCTACATCCTTGTGAAAACCATGTGATTGCTTGTGACTCGATTACCCCTTCACAAGAGATACGCATCATACACCACCTTGTGAGGAACTCCCTGTCTGTCGCATTCGGTCTTTGCTTGCACATTGCTAGTTGTTGTGGGCGATTCGACCTCTTGTAAGTTCTCGTGAAATTGCTCACGAAGGTGTCGTGAAAATCAATCCAACTGTTGATGCTTCCGGGTGGCAAATTGTTCAACCATACCCGAGCTGGTCCTTCTAGCATCTGCGGTACGTAACGTACTTCCCATCTCAAGTTTCCCTGCGCGATCTTCACAGCGGTTCCATAATCTATGAGCCAATCCTCTGGCTTTGTGCTTCCATCATATGTTTTTGTCCCTCTGGACAGCTGGAAATTTGGCACCGGTGGCTCCTTCATGATCCTTGGGCCAAAACATGGTGGACCCTGCGGACCTTGTGACTCAATTATCTCTGCCATTTTTATGCGATCAAGCTTCAGCATAGCATCATACGGCTGAAGGTTGCTACCTCCGTATCTCGCTCCCATTGCTTGATATGCATGATCCGGTAGCTCATACCTGTCATTTACCATATCCGAGTAACCATCATTATACTTATTCGCGTTTGGGTCAGCTGGCTGTTGAACTGCTTTTTCCGCGCTCTGCTGTCTTCTTTCCAGCTGAGCTGGTGCGTTATTCGGAGCTGGATTTCCTCCTCTTGCCGAGTGAGTTGCGCGCCGAGTATGAGGCGCAAAATTTTGCCCTCCGTTGTCATTTCTCTGTCCAATTTTTTCCTGGTTTTCATTTTCTCGGGGATTATTTCTTTTTTCCCCATGCGCATGCGCCGGGTTTCCTTGAACTACTGCCGGATCATAGGCGACCATCTGCTTGTTTCTTCCAGAATCCACACTTTTTTCTTTTCTCGGCCTGGGTGCCGCTCCGGGTGAGGATGATGTGTGCCTAGACGATCTTGCCGGAACAGGAGTCGCCGAGTGAACCAGCTGTGATCTCCCTGCTATACCCGGATTTGCTCTGTAATATGCATCATTCAGCATGCTGGCTGCTTTTACTAACTCATTGACTCGTTATTGCTACCTTTTCTTTGCTTCCCCCTCCAAGTGGGGTAATTCTGCCATTGCTGCTTCTGCTGCTCGCAGATTAGTTGTTGTTGTGTTGTACGTTGGACGCATGGCAGTCTCATTGCTGTTCTCTGGTGTTTTCTTTGATGTCGCATCTGTTAGTTCTTCATTGAGGTTCCTTCCTCTCAATCTTGTTGCATCAAGCCGGGTCTTTGCGCCCTTGACTCGATTTGCCGAGTTAAGCTCCCGGATAGTGATATCCACATCGTGCTGTAATTGTGCTAGCTCCTTTGCTTTCTCTAGGACTTTTATCCTGGCTTCTTCCAACTCGGCTTGCACACGCGAAGGGTCATTTGCTTGTGCCACTGGCTCTGCCAACTTGTCTATCGCTTCCTGCAGCTCCTTAGCTCTTTTGCTCCTAGCTATGTTCTCTGGTTTCTCCAGCGGCGCCTTTGCTGTTCTTGCAGCCCTCGGCGTTTCCTCATGATTTCCTCCTTCTGTGTTTTCATTTACCACTAGAACTACTGGGGGAGCTACGGGGTTTGGGGCAGTCATCATTACCTCCATGGAGACGAGTTGGAGAGGTTTCCCAGCGACTGGTGCCGTTGGGGGATCTGGCGCCAGGATGACGTGCTCAGGATATGCGCGCTCCATGCGCACCGTGACGTAGACCTGGTGCTCGCCGAATTTGATGAAGCGACCGCCCCTAGGGAACGGCTTGGTCCTGAAGCAGCCCGCGTTGTCGCTGACGAAGTTGAGCGCTCCAAACCTCTGGATGAGGCCGGAGTAGACGCGCTCACTGGTCTTGGCGATGATGTTGCCCGTCCGGATGAAGACTCCATCAAGCACCTGCTTCTGCCCCACAGTGGGCGCCAACTGTCATGGTAGTGGCACGGCAGATGCCATGGGTAGGCTTAAGTTGGGGGCCGAATGGGTGCTTGTGGTCACCGGGGAGGGAGTGCACGGTCGAGCTATGCACGAAGAACAAGAAGAACTCTCCACACTTGACAATTTGATTGACACCCCAAAGATTACAAGTGCTCCTTGAGCTGTATTGGCTTGAGTACGCAGCACCTATTCTCTACTTCCCCCAACCTCCCTCTACTTCTGCTATGCCCTCCCTTATATAGGCAGTGCTAGCTAGCTAATACCCCTTTGGGTTCTAGGGTTTACTGTTTGGATCTTGGTCCCTACAATATGGGTCGGGTTATGGGCTTTCCTTAAGCCCATAGGCCCGGTCCATAAAGCTTGACAGCTAACGGTCTTCTGGTACACTGCTTCTTGTTATTTTTGGCGTCACGCAGTTACTTTGTACGTCAGCGCTTGCTTTGGGCATCACCCGGCTCCTTTTGTGTCATCCCGGCGTCGCCCTTCTCTTTTGACCATGCTTTACCATGGTCCTTCCCGAACCTTACTCGGAAAGGTGCATTGCGTCCTTCTTGACTCAGCTCGTTGGTACCTGCAAGGGTTACAACTTTGTCCTATTCGGGCCGAGATAGTTTGTATCTCGGCTTTCATGCTTATCTTACCCGGCCGTTCTTACCCGGCCTGGTTCATTTTTTACTCGAAGCCAACCTAGCTACGCTATGTTTCCCCTCTCGTGACACTACCGGGGGTTATCCCCCCGACACTATGCCTACCGCGCTCATATCCTACTGGTTGCTACTACTGTTACTATTGCTCTTGTTTTGCTGCTGCTGCTTTGCTGTTGCTAGTACCAAAATGTTGCTACTGATAAACTTCTGTGAGCAAGAACTATTTCCAGGTGCACCTGAATTGACAACTCAGTTGTTAAGGCTTGCAAGTATTCTTTGTCTCTCCTTGTGTCGAATCAATAAATTGGGTAATACTACCCTCAAAGATTGTTGGGATCCCCTATACTTGTGGGTCATCAAGACTATTTTTTGTCGTCATTGCCAGGGAGCATAGATTTATTTGTAAGTTCACTTGGATCTATTATTGTTCACTGCTACTCCGTTCATCATGGGTAAGTCTCGTGATGGAAATTTCCTATTTTACCATCCACTACAAGAAGAGGTACAGTCCTAAACACCTCTGCTGCTCTTGATTCACCGTCTGTTATAAGTAAGCTTGTTACACCACCACCACATACTCATGCTACACACATTGCTACTACTGTTGAATATGAAACTTTTCTGATACTCATGATGTTACTTCTACTGTGCTTGATGCGAGTGGTTCATTAGGTCCTTTCCTAGATGCTACTATGGCTAGTCTAGGAAATACTAAAACTCCTAGTGAAAAGATAAAGATTATGATTTCTCTCTTGATTTATCCTATTTAGACATTGTTGAGAAAGAACCTTTCTGTGGGACTAAAAATGAGAGTGTTGTAGCTCATATGAATGATATTTCCACTATGAGTGCTTTATTCACTAATGATTTTAAGATGCGCAGGTACTTTGTTACTAAGATCTTCCCTTTTTCACTAAAAGGAGAAGCTAAAGCTTGGATTAATATACTACCTCCTGGTTCCATTGATAGCCCTGATTGTTTGATTACTTCTTTCTTCCAGAAATATTTTCCTCCCAGTGCTAGACATGCTGCTTTGCAGAGACTTTTTGATTTTAAACAGGGAGAAGAAGAGAAATTGCCTGAGTCATGGATAATATACTGTGCCTTGATTCATGCACATCCTGGATGTCCATTGCCTAAAAATGAGCTTCTTGATATTTATTCTAATGGACTATTGATGATTCTAGGACATACCTAGATAGTTTTTTTAATTGTGTTTTCAGGAAAAGACCTCCTACAGATGCTGAAAAATTAATGGCTAAAATAAGCAAGAATTATGATGATTAGACTTCAACTGAGTTAAATACACCTGATCCTATTACTCCTGAACCAGTTGTGCCTGAACCAGTTCCAATACCAACACCAAAGAAGAGGGGAGTTATTGCATTAAATGATGAGGTGATGAAAGAAGCTAAGAAATGACTTAAGGAGAAAGGTATTAGAGTTGAAGATGTGAAGAATCTACCTCCTATAGAAGAATTATGTAAGCCAATTCCCCACTCATCTACTATTGAGGTACACTCTCTCCACTTTGATGAAAGGTGATATTCCTTATGGTAAGCCTCCTGATCAATGCTTAGAGGAACTTGACACATTTATTGTAAAACAAGGTAATTTTAATAAACAAGTTCAGAATCATTTATTGGAAAACTATAGAGCTATTAATGAGTTGAAAGATATTGTGGAAAGAACTGCTAATGATATTAAAATGCTTTCTAAACACTTTTAAATGGTTCAAACCCAAATTGATCAACTTGCTAAGGTACAAAAGGATATGCTAGTTAATGCCTCAGGAGATAAACATGCTTATGGAATTAGAACTAGGAGTGGTATTGCTACTCAAGATCCTTTATATCCTGAAGGACACCCTAAAAGAATTGAGCAGGATTCTCAACAAGGTGAAAGTATAAGAGAAAGAAAAAGAAACATAAAATAGTTGAGGAACCACTTGAACTTGCTGTAGATCCTAATTGTATATTTGTCTCTGATGTTGAAACTGAGAGTGGTAATGATAAAAATGATGCTCCTGATAAGGAGGAAGTTGAGGAAGAACCTGGGAAGCACACTAAGAATACTAGATACACTAAGGAAGATTTTATGCTAAAAAACATGGTAGTGAGAGAGAACCTTGGGTGCAGAAACCAATGCCTTTTCCAAATAAGAAACACAGGTCAAAGGAGGAAGAACACTACAACAAGTTTTGTGAGTGGATGAAACCTTTATTTTTGCAAATTCCTTTGACTGATGCTATTAAGTTGCCTCCTTATTCAAAGTATATGAAGGATATTGTCTCTAATAAAAGGAAGATTCCTAATGAGAAAATTTCTACTTTGCTTGGTAATTATTCCTTCAATGGTAAGGTTCCAAAAAAACTTGGTGATCCAGGTATACCAACTATTTCTTGCTCTATTAAGAACAATTATGTTAGAACTGCTTTATGTGATTTGGGAGCTGGAGTTAGTGTTATGCCTTTTCTCTCTACAAGAGACTCCAGCTAGAAAAGTTGATACCAACTGATATATCTTTGCAATTGGCTGATAAGTGAACTACTATTCATGTTGGTATATGTGAGGATGTTCCTGTTCAGGTGGCTCATAATTTCTTGGTTTTAACTAATTTTGTTGTGCTTGAAATGCCTGAAGATGATAACATGTCTATTATTCTTGGGAGACCTTTTCTTAATACTGCAGGTGCTGTCATCAACTGTACTCAAGGAAAAGTAACATTTAATATTAATGACAAAATGCATACTGTTTATTTCCCCAAGAAGGTTGCTAAGAGCTATTGTCTAAACTCCATTGAAAATATTGAGAGCATCAAGGTTGGAGAAATATATTGTCCCATTCCACAAGAAAGTTTTGAAACTATTATGATTGGGACCATTGCTATCAAGTTTGAGGTAACATAATCACTTTGTGGAATGCAAAGTTTTGTTTCATATAAGATTGTTTTGGTAACAAGACCTGATCAACCTTGTTAACAAAAGGATTTTAATGAACAAAACAATGATTTCACTGTGGTTATACTTGCTCACTTTTACTTTTCTCCTTCCTAGTCTTTGCTTTTTCTCTTGTTAGCTTTGGCTTTGCTAGTTGTTTGCTTGTTAAGTGTCTTAGAACTTCTATAGTTTTGGTTTTGGTTTGCTTTTGCTTCTTCTAAAAAATCTTTTCTGCGAGAAAATCAATTTTCATACCCTGAAAATTGTCCAAAAATAAAGTTTCCCAAAAAATTCTAGAAAATTCATATTAATTTTTTCCTTGAAAAAAGGGGGAGAGGGACACCTGGAGTGGCACAGGGGGGGCCAGGCCAGCACACCCCCTGGTGGCGCGGGCAGCCCCAGGGGCGCGCCTAGCATTGGTGGTACCCACATGAGGCCCTCCAAGTTGTCTCCTCCCAGCCACCTTCTTTCTCTCTCCCGAGAAATACCAGAAAACTTTCTCAAGCTCGAGTTCTTGCTGTTCTTGCTCCTGATTTTCGATCTCCTTGCTCAGCCCATCTTTGCTGCTGATTTTTGGAGGGATTGCTCCTTGGTATGTGCCTCCTCCGCTTGTCCAATTAGATTTGTGATTGGTAGATTGTATCTTGAGTATTTTGCTGCTATAGGTGTCAGGTTGTGTGAGCTTGCATGCTTGTTCTATGCTTAAATATTTCATTTTTATGCATGTGTAGCCCTCTAGAAAGTTCCTATAGTAGTTTCTCATCATTTACCAACTTGGAAATCACTTGGTTTGATGTTTGTCTAAAAATTTCAGAAAAAAGGGGTCATGGACAACCACACCTATGGTGAAATATTTGAGAGTGATGCACCTAGGAGGACAAGGACTTCAAGATCATCCTCCCGAGCTAGGCCCTCATACAATGAGGATCTCATTACACCACGATTTCGCGACGAGGGAGATGAGGGGGATGCGCACTCTTATACCTTTCCTTGTCCAACCTTTTTGTGGGCTGCTGGGATTCTTAATTATTTTCTAACCTTGGTTCGAAGGGTTGGACTAACAAGCTATATGTAGGATGAGAGCGTGCAGTACGCTTTGCTCACTAAAACCTTTGTGGAGAGTTTCTCTTTTTCTAACAGCCCTTTCAAGCCAGATGTGGCTTTCAAAATCTATAACTGGCCTTTCTCCATGACATTGAAGAAATTTTCGTGAGATCTTGGCTATTGGTACGGCTGGGACGGTGAAGAAGATTCCAGCTCAACCCACTGATTTGTTGGATATCTACCGCGGGATAACTAATGATGATGACCACAGAGCCCAGCGGGGAAGGATAAGAAATATTCAACTCCCACCTATCAGGTACTTTGCTTATTATCTTGCTACTAGTGTTCTTGGTAGGGAGAACACTAGCAATATTTCCAACTATCATTTGGCCTTCTTAGCTGCTGCACTCAACAATAAAACTAGGTACAATCTTGGTTCTCTCATTGCTCGTCGCTTAGATGCTAAGGGACCCATTTATGGGAAATTATTGTTGCACGTGTTGTTGCTACCTTAGACCTTGCTGTTGATCCAAATGATACAGTTTTGGCTCCTCAGAGGCTTGATCTTGCTGCCATGAAAGCGCATCACTATGTCACTGCTGGCTCTACCCTTGAGAGTCTGGTTTATAGAATGTTGTTTACTGACGGGGAAGAAAGAGAGATTGCTCTGCCCCAAACCACTTTGTTATGTATTTACCAGGGACCTTGGTCACGCTCCAAGGAGGAGATGGAAGAGCAGCTACGCATTCATGGTTTACACGGATACTATCAGGGGACGTGCCCTCATACGACCCCTCTGTGCACTACACAGGGGAGTCCTCGAGTTCATACCAGGACGAAGGGGCCTTCTCGTCATACTACGGAGGTGCACCTTCTTGGTCACCATGGAGTTGAGCCCCACTTAGGACAAAAGCCTAAGCTTGGGGGGAGGTATACCGACATCACACTCATCTATAAATCATGTTTTGTCGGTTCTTTGTATATCCATTGTTTCGCTTTCTTTTTGGTTTTTGTTTCTGCTTTCTCAAAATACAAAAATACTAAAAATATTTTCGTTATTTCTCTTGTTTTGTTTCTTTGTTTTCTATCTTTGGTTTGCCTTAAAGAAAAATCCAAAAATATTTTTTCTTTGTTTGTTTTTGCTTTGTTTGCCTATTTTTTAAAAATTGAAAACACCAAAAATATTTGTTGTTGTTCTTGGTTTTGTGAGTTCTTTGCAGGGTTCTGCCGTCCTCAGTAGAGTTTGGTTTCATGCTATTATTCAAGCCATACAAGTGAAGGGAAATAATGAAGATTAAGACAACTTGAGGTGTGGTAAGAGGCTGGTAACAAACTCTATTTGTTTTCATTTTTGTACATATACTCATCATTGTGAGCATGCTTAGTCTGTTCATGTAAGGTGTATGTTTTTTATGGATTCTTAGTAGTTCTTGCTTTCTTGTGATTAGCTCCATCTTGCTAATAGTTCGTAGCATGTCATATGAGTGTTTGCTTGCATTATTCTATTCATAACTTGGTATGATATTGCTGTATCCTCCTCTGAATGTTTCATGTGAATCGACTTGGCTCATGCTCACGCATGCATATGACTAAACAATAGTCAGTAAGCCTCGATGAATTATTTTGCCTCAGAGTTCTTGTATCACTTTCATACCGTAATTAGTCATGTTTTGTTGCAAGCATGATTATGACAGTTATTGCTCTCTCGTTTGTCGCTCCCTCTCTATTGCTAGCCTTCACTTGCACTGAGTATGAGCTCTACTTGTGCGTCCAACTCCCCAAAATCAATATTGCCAACAGTGTCCACCATACCTACCTACTAGCATCATTTGCTATTCTGTGCATATTCATTGTGCCTCGTTTTCTTCCAAATAAAATGTTTGCTTGTTTTGAGAAAGTTAGTTAATAAGTTCTCACAAACTTGATGGCACACTTTATTACTTGCACTTAATAAACCTGAACCATTGTGACTGTCCATGAAAGTTATATGCTTGCAAATTATAGGCTGAGAGTTAGCAGAACCGTGCTATCACGGGGAACGCTTTCAACACTTATGGATACATATCCAGTTGATATCATGTTATTTTGTTTGCGGATGTCTTCGATGTTAAATAAAAGGGGAGCTTGTGAGTTCATGGAGTTATATATATGTGTTAGAGAAACTCCTGAGCCGCTAGCCTAAGCCATGCCTAATCATGGTGGAAACTTGTAGCATAACCATAATGAGCAATCTGTGAAGCATCCTCAATAAAAACCTATGCAAATAGCAAATAAAAATATTGCTGAGATGCTCATTGTCTGCTTTCCTTACCATTTTGATTATGGGATAGCTCCTGTATCATGTGCAAGGGGTACCCCGATGGCGGTTCTCTATGATATGCATGTATTTACAAATGACAAGAACTTACAGGTAACTAAAGTTGAGTAGCATGAGGAGCGGCCCTCGTACTCAAGGGACATGGGATTTCCAGTTTATGGTCTGTCAAGCATATAACTCATATTGGACCTCACTTTCACCATTAACCATATAAAGATGCCTATGATAGGGGCAATGAGAGCTCAAAGCTAATGAGTACCTTACGTTCAGCATTTGGAATCCTTTCAAACCTTTCAAAACCGTTTCACCTCCTTTTTGAGTCACCACTTATTCTATGAGAACCTTCTTGAGAGCATAACTTTCATTCTTGTGTTTGTCCCAAAACTTGGTTAATTATGTCATGACTTTGATGCTTGTACGTCTGATATATTTACTTCTAGTCTTCACTTGAACTTCAGAGGTGCTTTGGCATTTATATTGTTCTCTACAAACAAAGGCAAGCGACATACCACTCTATCGTACCTTCTTATGAGCATTGCAATGTTGCTTATGTTTATGTTTCATGCTACTTATTATTATTGAGTTGGAATCTCTTCATAGCTTGCATTGACTATTGAGTATACTTAGTTGCATACTCCTTATTATGAATTTTTTAAGTATCCACTCGTGTGCTGAGAATATATACATCATATGAAGCAAATGTGTTCGTGAAAGTTCTTTTATTGCACTCAGTTTTCAAATGAATTTCTTGAGGACAAGCAATAAGCTAAGCTTGGGGGGAGTTGATACGTCCAAAACATATCTACTTTCCCGAACACTTTTGCTATTGTTTCTCCTCTAAACTTGTGTGATTTGGATACAACTAACACGGACTAATGTTGTTTTCAGCAGAATTACCTTGGTGTCTAGTTTTTGTGCAGAAAATCAACTATCAGGAAAAATCCCGGAAAATATGCCAAAAATCCTATTTCACCAGAAGACTCACGGAGCCAGAGTACGAGGCAGAGGGGAGGCCTGAGGGGCCCACACCCCCCCTGCTACGCGGGTGGGCCCAGGCCGCACCTGGAAGGGGTGTGGCTGCCCTAGGCACCCCCTCGGCCTCCCTCTTCGCCTATAAGATGCCTCTTGACCTAAAAACCTAGGGGGTTTGATGTTTTTCTAGAAAGAGTTCCGCTACGCCGCCACCACCAGAAACCGCGATGTGGAACCAGAAACTCCATTCTGGCACCCTGCCGGGACGGGGAATATGGAGAGGATCATTGCCACCATCATCACCGACACCTCTCCATCAACCATGCATGTTTCCCCATCCATGAGTGAGTAATCCCCCGTTGTAGTCTATGGGGATGGTAGGGATTGGATGAGTTCTATCATGTAATCGAATAAGATTGTTAGGGCATGGTGCCTAGTATCTCTATTAGTGCTATTTGACTTTGTTGCAACTTGTTGTGCTTAATGCTTGTCACTAGGGCCAGAGTGCCATGATCTCAGATCTGAACTTATTATTGAATCATTATGATAGTATTGTTTGTGATCTTATCTGCAAGTTGTGTACACATATCATTGTCCGGATCCAAAGGTCCCAAAGTGACAGAAATTGGGACAACCAGAAGGGATGACTATGATGTGAGGATCACATGTGTTCACGGAGTGTTAATGCTTTGCTCCAGTGCTCTATTAAAAGGAGCACCTTAATTACCAGTAGTTACCTTGAGGCCCCGCTGCAACGGGCTCGCAGGACAAAAGATGTTGTGCAAGTTCTCATTGCGAGCACGCATGACTATATATGGAGCTGATATGTCGGAAACGTATCTATAATTTTTGATGCTCCATGCTTATTTAGTATCTACTTTGCTTTGTTTTGTCTACACTTTGAGGTGTTTTTATATATTTTCTGGAACTAACCCATTAACAAGTTGACATAGTGTCAGTTGCCTGTTTTCTTCTGTTTTGGTTCCCGAAAGGCAGAAAATCAATATTCTCGCAATTGGACGGGACAAAAGCTAAAGTCAATATTTTATCATGAGGGACACAAATCCAGAAGACGAGACGGAGACGCGAACCAGGGCGGCCAAAACCCCCTAGGCGTGGCCAGGGGTGGGCCTGCGCCTGGGCAGGGTGTGGCCCCCTGGTCGCCTCCCAGCCTCGCCTCTTCGCCTACAAGAAGCCCCTGATACATAAACCCTAAGGACCAGATCAAAACTCCAGGAAACCTTCTGTAGCCATTGCCACCATCATCCCTAGATCGGGGGGATCTGAAGTTCTTCCTAGCACCCTGCCGGAGGGGAGATCATCCCGGAGGCCTTCTCTCTGGTATGATGCGTGAGTAGTTCTACCTTGCACTATGGGTCCATGTAGTAGCTAGATGGTTGTATCTCCTCCTTGTGCTTTCATGTATAGATCTTGTGAGCTCTGTTCATGATCAAGATCTAATCTATTTGTAATCATGCATGTTGTGTTTGAGGGGATCCAATGGATACTGAGATTACTATGTCAGATTGATTAATGGCTTTGTCTATTTGATACTATCATGTCTGTGTTGTTTGTGATCTTGCATGCTCTCCGTTGTTAGTAGCTATCCTGGTCAAGTAGTTGCTAGTGACTCCAAGAGGGGGTATTTATGCTCAATAGTGGGTTCATGCCTCTAGTTTCCAAGGGAAGTGACATAAATCTCTTCGGTTGTAGATGTGTTGTTGCTACTAGGGAGAAAACAACGGTCTCTTATTCATGGAACAAGTTGATTGTTTACCTTACACACTTTGCTTAAAGCAGTTGTCTGTTTCTTGCAACTTAATACTGGAGGGGGTTCGGATGATAACCTGAAGGTGGACTTCTATTCATAGATGCAGTTGGATGGCGGTCTATGTATATTGTTGTATTGCCCAATCAAATCTCATAGGATCTTTTTGTCTAGTATTGCATTGATATGCCTTGCTCGGTTCCTGTAAATTGCCCTGCTTTAATTGTTTTACCCTTCATGCCATGTTTTTTATCTAAGGAGAGCACCTCTAGTGAACTATGGACCCCGGTCCAATATTTACCATTGATACATGTTTACTTGCTACAAACCATTACCTTCCACACCATAGGTTTAATCATTTGTCGGTGAGCTTGACAACCTCACTGATTCATTGGGGCAAAGTCTTGAGTTTGTGTTGTGCAGGTATCCGAGTTGCTTGCAACACCTGTGTGACGTTTCCTTCCTCCTACTAGTTCAATAACCTCGGTTTCTTACTGAGGGAAAACTTGTTGCTGTGCTGCTTCACACCTTGCTCTTGGGGTTCCCAACGAAGTGCTCCTACATCAACTTAGCGTTGCATCAAGCTTTTCTAGCGCCGTTGCCGGGGAGGCTAAGGACGTCTTCACGAAGGGAGTCCTCCACTTCCTTTCTCTTTACTTTGTTTTCAGTTTGCTTACTTTATTTTTCTTGGTTTTGTTTGCCTCTTTTCAAAAAACCCAAAAAAATTAGCCTAGCTTGGTTTGCTTTATTTATTCAAAAACACAAAAAATTAGTTCCTACCCTAGTTGCTACCATGTATGGTTTGGGGACAATCTCTATTACACCTTTGGAAGAGATCTTTACTTTTAAGCAAAAAAGTGAAGAGAGTTTTAAAGAAGCTTGGTCTAGAATCACTGCTTTACAAAGAGGAAATGAGCCTAAGATGAGTCTTAGCATGGTTATCAATAGTTTCTACCACGGTATTGCTCTTTGTTATAGATATGCTTTGGATGCTGTGGATGAGAAAGATATTTTTCAATGTACTGAGGATGAAGCTTTTGATGCCATAAATAAGTTGATTGCAATTTATAATACACCTGGCAAGTCCGGTTCCTCTTCACAAATATTTTTGCTAGGTTGAACACTCTTGAGACCAGTATTGTTGCTATGAATAGTTGCTATCACACGCTTAGGGATTATCATGATTATGTTCCCATAAATTATGAGCCTTCAAAGTGGTTTCCCACAATCATGTCTGAATTTTGATGCTCGCTATGATATCATGTCTGAATTTTGTCTCATGGCTAAAGATATTTATGATTCTTTGAGTATTTGGGGGCTTTCCGAAGGAGGAGAGGAAATCTCTCTTACTAATAATGCTACCTTATTACCCATTGGAATAGCTGAAAGTGTGTTTACAAAAATCTCAGGGAAAATGGTGTCTACTGATTATCTTGTTATTTAATGTGTAGGCAAAGGACAAATTACACTTGGAAGATCCCTACTGAAACACCTTGGAGCAATAATAGATGTGGGAAAGGGAATTATGCACTTTTATCCTCTGGTAAGCAATTATATCTTCCCTAAAGAGAAGAATAAAGGTAAGAAAGGAAAGAACAAGAGGGGTAATGCTTCTTCATTTGAAAATACTTGATTCTTCTTGCGTCTTTTGCCTAACTTAAAGGCGTTGAAGAAAAGTACTTGTTGGGAGATAACCCAAGAGTTTTGTTGAGTATTGGAAGTTATTACTTCAGTAATGACCTCTCCTTATCCTTTTTGTTTGTTTTTTGTGCCAGGAATGACCTCTAATGAGAGGGAAGTAAGATTTGGGGAGTTGCTGTCCCGAAACAGATTTATGTCCTCCACCAAAAATATTCGTGAGCAGTCTCTGTAACTCGGATTGAGATGAACATTTGCGAATAAATCCCCCAGTATGTTAGCTAACTGTTGTTAGTTCACCACTTTTTGATTTGAGCAACAGAAGGTGTTCTAAAAAATCGGTTTCTACCTGCTGGTCTGTTTTGACAGATTTTTGTCATTATTTGCATTTGCTTCTTATTGATTCCTTTTTGAGTTCTCTTTTGGGTAATTGAGATTTTTGAAGGAGTTACTATAGTAGCTTGTGTTTTTAGTGAAAATACTTGCTGTTCCAAAGCTTTGCCAGAGGTCTAATATCTTTTGAATAAACTAATGTTGCTAATGAAGATTGTGTGAAATTTGTATGAAGAAAAAACTTCAGGTGTATAGAGAGAATGATGTAATGCGATGAAGAATGGACAAAAGCTCAAGCTTGGGGATGCCACCCCGGTGTCACCCCAAGAAATATCCAAGAGTTACAAGCGTCAAAGAATAAAAAGCTCAGGTCTGTCTAGACACTTCGTTTTTATTGTTTCATGCACAGTTGTGTTGTTCTTGGAGCGTCTTAGTTTTCGTTTGGTTTGCTTAGTTTGTTTAGATTGCTTGAATAAATTATTTTGGACCCCTTTTCTCGCTGTGTTGTTTTGCAAATAAGTTGCTTGGTGTTGGAAAGGAGTAGTAAGTTCTTGCTTGTAAGTGCAAGCGGACCTTGCATTGACTGTGACTTAGACTTAGACTTTAGCATGACATGCTAGGTGTTGTTTTGACCTTATGCTTAGTGATTATTATTGTAGCATGTCTTGTTCCAAACAATTGGGATTGCTTAGTGTGCCTTGAAGAAATTATGCGTTGTTTTAGCATGCAAAAGCATAGTATTATGGTATTCTCCTTTGATGCTTTGTTTGGGTTGACTTGGCACATGTTCACACCATGTTATGACTATGACAATTCACCATAGCCTCTATGATCATTTAGTCCTTGACTTGTAGTACCACTCTATGCTTTGATTAGTAATGCTTTGTTGATCTGCATGATTATGGCCATTATGCTCTCTTAGTTGGTTGCTCCCAGTCTTTTGCTAGCCTCCACTTGTATGAGTAAGCTCTACTCATGCTTCCAACTCCCAAGAAACCAAGTTTTTCCAAAGTGTCCACTATAAACTCCTATGCATGATGTGTTACACCATTCCAAGTATATTCTTGTTTTCAGTTATCTTCCAATTAAAAACTATTTTGTTATGTGAAAACTTAGTGATTAAAGCCCTCACAAACTTGATGGAACACTTCATATTCTCTGCCCCAAAGAAACTTGAACCATTGTGTCATCTATGTTGTATATGCCTGCACTTATACGTTGGAATTAGCAGAACCGTGCTATCACGGGAACGTTTTCAACATTGCACTTGTACTTTGTACTTAGTTGATATCATGATCTTTTGTCTATGGATGTCACCAGTGTGAAATAAAGAGGGAACTTGTAAGTCCATGGAGTTTGTATTTTGTGTTAGAGAAACACCTGGGCCGCTAGCCTAAGCCATGCCTAATCATGGTGGAAACTTGCAGCATCACCATAGTGATCTATATATCAAGCATCCTCAATAAAAAGCTATGCATATGGTAAATAAAAAGATCTCTGAGATGCTCATTGTCTGCTTGCCTTGTCATTTTGGTTATGGGATAGCTCCTGTAGCATGTGCAAGGGGTACCCCATTGGCGGTTCTCTATGATATGCAAATACTTATAGTGATAAGAACTTGCAGGTGACTGAAGTTGAGTAGGCTGAGGTGTGGCCCTCGTATTCAAGGGACTTGAGATTGCCAACTTATACTTTGTTAAGCATATACTCCATCTTTGTTCATTTTAACCTTAATCACTTCAAGATGCTTATGATAGGGGCAATGAGGGATGAAAGCTAACAAGTAACATAATTTTTGGAAGCTCTTTTTGAAACTTGAAATCCCTGCTTCCCTTTGTGAAGGGACTTTCTTCCACCGTTATTTGAGTCTCCACCTTCTACTTTAGGCACCATTAAGAGGGCATAATTGTCATTGTATGTGCAGTGTCCCAAAGCTTATTGATTGATGCATATTGTGATATTACTTGTTCTTGTGCTATTTGTTTCTAGACACCCTTGTGAACTTTGAAGGTGTCCTATGCATCTATTTGCTACTCTATGAGGGACAAGCTAATTGCCACTATGCTATGTTTTCTGTATGTGAAACAAACAAACGTTTTTCAATGCATGTTATTCATGATCTTTGTTTGTAGCCTTTCATGTTGCATGCATAGTTACTATGTCCTATTGTTAGAACTCCATCTTTCATGCACATGTTTAGAGTTCTTTGATCCCAGCATTCAATGCTTGCAAATGGTTTGATCTTGGTTTTGATGGTGCATGTCATCTCAAAAATTATTCTTTTTATCACTTACCTACTCGAGGATGAGCAGGAGTTAAGCTTGGGGATGCTTGATACGTCGGAAACGTATCTATAATTTTTGATGCTCCATGCTTGTTTAGTATCTACTTTTCTTTGCTTTGTCTACACTTTGAGGTGTTTTTATATATTTTCTAGAACTAACCTATTAATAAGTTGCCACAGTGACAGTTGCCTATTTTCTTCTGTTTTTGGTTCCAGAAAGGCAGAAAATCAATATTCTCGGAATTGGACGGGAAAAAAGCCAAAGTCATTATTTTACCGTGAGGGACACGAATCCAGAAGAAGAGACGGAGACGCGAACCAGGGAGGCCAAACCCCCTAGGCGCGGCCAAGGGTGGGCCCGCGCCTGTGCAGGGTGTGGCCCCCATGGTCGCCTCCCGGCCTCGCCTCTTCGCCTATAAGAAGCCCTCGATACAGAAACCCTAAGGACCGGATCAGAACTCCACGAAACCTTCTATAGCCACCGCCACCATCGTCCCTAGATCGGGGGGGGCTGAAGTTCTTCCTGGCACCCTGCCGGAGGGGAGATCATCCCGGAGGCCTTCTCTCCGGTATGATGCGTGAGTAGTTCTACCTTGGACTATGGTCCATGTAGTAGCTTGATGGTTGTATATCCTCCTTGTGCTTTCATGTATAGATCTTGTGAGCTCCGTTCATGATCAATATCTAATCCATTTGTAATTATGCATGTTGTGTTTGCGCGGATCTGATGGATATTGATATTACTCTGTCAGATTGATTAATGGTTTTGTCTATTTGATACTATCATGTATGTGTTGTTTATGACCTTGCATGCTCTCCGTTGTTAGTAGCTATCTTGGTCGAGTAGTTGCTAGTGACTCCAAGAGGGGGTATTTATGCTCGATAGTGGGTTCATGCCTATAGTTTCCAAGGGAAGTGATAGAAATCTCTTCGATTGTAGATGTGGTGTTGCTACTAGGGAGAAAACAACGGTCTCTTGTTCATGGAACAAGTTGATTGTTTACCTTACACACTTTGCTTAAAGCAGTTGTTTGTTGCTTCCAACTTAATACTGGAGGGGGTTCGGATGATAACCTGAAGGTGGACTTCTAGTCATAGATGCAGTTGGATGGCGGTCTATGTATATTGTTGTATTTTCCAATCGAATCTCATAGGATATTTTTGTATAGTATTGCATTGATATGCCTTTCTCAGTTCCTGTCAACTGCCCTGCTGTAATTTTTTTATCCTTCATGCCATGTTGTTTATCTAAGGAGAGCACCTCTAGTGAACTATGGACCCCGGTCCAATCTTTACCATTGATACATCTTCCACTGTTACCTGTTTACTTGTTGCAAACCATTACCTTCCACACCATACGTTTAATCTTTTGTTATAGCAAACCGGTGAGCTTGACAACCTCACTAATTCATTGGGGCAAAGTCTTGAGTTTGTGTTGTGCAGGTCTCCGCGTTGCTTGCAACAACTGTGTGACGTTTCCTTCCTCCTACTGGTTTGATAACCTCAGTTTCTTACTGAGGGAAAACTTGTTGTTGTGCTGCTTCACACCTTGCTCTTGGGGTTCCCAACGAAGCGCTCCTACATCAACTCAGCGCTACATCAGGAGCACATGCCTATGATTGTTTAGTACTTGGATGCTTATTCTTATTTATCTGCAATTTCCCTAGATCTTGAAGTTACATGTTTAGACTCGTCCATGCAACGCCCGACCATCCATCCCTATGCCTACCGCGCTCATATCCTATTGTTTGCTACTAATGTTACTGTTGCTCTTGTTTTGCTGCTGCTGCTTTGCTGTTGCTACTACCAAACTGTTACTACTGATAAACTTCTGGGAGCAAGAACTATTTGCAGGTGCAGCTGAATGGACAACTCAGTTGTTAAGGCTTGCAAGTATTCTTTGGCTCCCCTTGTGTGGAATCAATAAATTGTGTGATACTACCCTCAAAGACTGTTGCGATCCCTTATACTTGTGGGTCATCAGAGAGGTGGTGTTTATTATCTTCATATTGCTGGAGCTGGGCGTCTCTACCGCGCTCCTTTGCCTAATGGTCTTTTCTCTATCGAGGAAGAATGTGTGCTTTATGACTTGCAGGTTGAGCAACACCAACCCGTGGAAGAGATTCCGGAAGAGGATGAAGACCAAGAGGATGAGCAAGAAGTCCACCATCACGAGCAGCAGCCACCAAGCCAGTTCGCTGCATATCAAGATTTCCAAGAACTTGGAGGAACTATGGAGGGAATGCATAATCTCGCCCTGAATCTCCGAAAAACATCAAGTAACCTCTCAACTCAATTTGCGGACTGGAGTTACAACTCCTCCCCCCCCCCCACCATAATGATTTGAAGGGCTTGCAAAAGCCTACTTGGGAAGGTTTCCTATCTATTTTTATATTTTGGATTTCGTTTGCTTTATCTTATTTTTGAGTTTATGCTTTTATTTGAGTTTATGAGAACTCGTGTTGGTTTCCCCAACACTTTATCTTAGTTATTTTATTTTGTTTGAGATTTTCAAGCTGAGCCCTGCCGCCAATTTTCTATTCTTTCAATTCCCCTTCTCAAAAACCACAAAAAGATTTCTCTATTTATCTTTATTTCCCCTCTCTCTTTTTCTTTTCGCCTTGAAGTTATCGTTGATTTGTAGGAGAGTGATTGACTTCGAGTTTCCAAGAAACAAATAAAAAGGGAAGAGAGAAGTGGAAACAAACATGAGAGGTATGCCTTATGACTCCCCACTTTTAAAGTTTCAGAAACCTATGCTAGTGAGTAGTAATGTTGAGATGTTATATCGGTGGAGTGAGTCTCTATATTCTAGCAAAATTTTGTTTGCATGGGTATTTAATTGGGTAAGTTTTGTTCCAGCTCTTGTAGTTAACCAAAGCCTTGCCTTAAATTTGCTAAAGAGTTGAAATAAGAAAAGTCTCACAAATTGAAGACTTCGGTGTTGTAGTGTTTAGTCTTAAAAGCTAGTTCCTAGAGACACTCAACACCACAGAAAATAATGATTGACTTGATAGCTCTTTTTGAAAATATTTGTTCAATTTAATTAATGTTTAGCGTTTTTTGTGAGAATGCCAAAGTTTTATTTGTAAATCATAAGAATGATATAGATTTATGCGTGTCAAAATTCATGGGATGCCAACAACTCTGCTAGCCTATGAACGATCTTCATGGAGGAAACTCCTATATTTCGGCTATGAGTTGATTAAACATATGTAGCAGTAACGCTATAATGGGTAAGATCTTGGCACTCCTGGGTAGCTGTAACATGATGGAATCACTCCTCTGGCTCATATGAGAAATCATTATACAAAAGGAACAAAAACCTTAGTGATGCCACGAGTGTCCATCACAGCCCGATAAACTAATGAAATTTTTAGGCATGCTCTCAATTACTTAAGAACTGAAATTCTTGAAGGACAATGAATAGAAAAGTAGTGCTTGAAAAGTATTGATTTATTGACGTTGGAGGATTGAGATACTTTAGTGCATATGCTTCTCATGACAAACTATCACACTCTTAATTCTACATGATTACAATTTATTGTTCAAAGGCAAGCTTATAAGTTTATTACTTGACATGGAATAAAGTTTACTCTCTTGAATCATCAATGCTTACAATAATTTTGTTGCACTATGAGGATTCCTGAAACCCGTATGATATGCTTGCCATGACTCTATCTATGCTGAAGTTTTTCAGATTAATAAAGTGGAGGAAAGATGAGACTACCAATCATGAGTAAGATCATCATCTCGTTATTTCAGTTTAAATGCTGAGTTCCCTTTTGATTTTGGTTTTATTGCTCGAGAACGATCAAGTTTAAGCTTGGGGAGGTTGATGACTATGAAATATAGCCATCCACGTCCACATTTAAACTAGATATTATTCATATATTTAATGAAATATCTCTCTAAAACCTTCCACTAATGCCTGTATGCAATACTTTCTTGCTATTTTTTCCTGCGCAGATAATGACGTATGATGATGGAAATCACTACATAAATGCCAAAGATATGAGATTTCCAACACGTCAAAGAAACAAGGAGCCGTGAGGTTAATATTGCAGCTTTAATGACCAACTATATGGCAGGAATTTTATTCCGGCCGTATAGTTGGCGCCGACTTCATTAGGTCAAACAGAAAAACATTCGTGAAGGGACCCATTATAAAGAGGCTTCGGTCAACGGGAAACACCTGCTTGTTTTCGACCTCAACTCTCCCTGCCACCAGAAGCCGCCACCCCGGAGGAATAGATCTAGATCTAAACCTCTAAACCCTTGTAAGACCTCACCATTTAAGATAAAGGCCCCTGTGATTGCAATGCTAGTCCCTGGATCGAATTGCTAGCATCCACAGTTTAAGAGTACACAGATACAAAGGTCATTATTACATCATAATATCCAGAGATACAATAGTTCTTACAACTCATTAGCCCAAGGCTAATAAGTAGAGTTCACAATACTTAACAAAATAAATAAAGTCTTCATCTTCATGTGCCATAGGCAAACATGTTGAGTGTAGACTCATAACCCTAGTCACCATCAGAGTAACCTTCAACATAATAAGTTACAGCCACAGATGGTCAATACATTTGGAATTGTATTTGCAATTGATACCATATTATTATAGTAACATCTAAAAACTATATGAATTTGGCTAAGTGTGGTTCAGGCTGGCTTTGCTCAAAATAAGGTTTTTCTTATTAGTTGAAAACACTAAGTTTTTGTTTGACAAAAACACCCAACAAACCACCAATAGACATTGGTGAACCTTTACCCTTGTCCAACCACAAGTTTTAACTTAGAGAAATTGGGATGAGGAGATCCTTGATCATTTCAATGTCTTTGATGCTCAAAATGTTTGTTACCGGGGACACGGCTAAGTACTTAGGTTTTACCCTATCGAGAGGTGGTACACTTTCCCCACAAGACTCGACATGCATCGAGATGAGACTTTTCAGAAGCATTCCTTCAGACCGCCATGGACACGTACCATCCTATCAACCCTACCACCAACTGTCCATCTGGCTAAATTCTTGCAACCTAGTTGGTCAAGGCAGTGCCCATATGCCATCTGGTTGCACTAGAAGCTTCTCAACACTAAACATCTCAAATCTCTTTGTTCCTGGGTGGCCATCCACAAGTGTGATACACAAGGTAAACCATAGACATGGGCCTTGTGTAACCACTCAACACAAACCATTCTTCCCATTCCACCCAGGTGATTCATTAACATGTTGTTTTATTAATCAAAAACATAGTCATAGACTTTGCATAATATCATAACATGAATAATCCACCCTTGTATTCTACTAGCTAGGCTAAGCATACTAGTATAACAAGTTTCTTAACTTAGGGAAAAAGTACTAAGACAATATCTATATTATTTACCATAGCATAGCATACACTTAGAAAAATCCCTATGCAAATCCTACTCAAAATATCACTAGTGCATACATAAAATAGTAGGACAAAAATATGAAGCATCACTTGCCTTGGTAGTTAGGGGAATAGGCACAATCCTCACAATCACACTCTCCACAATCCACAAAATCTACACATAAAATCATACCACAAAACTTCACATTCAATATACAAACAAAAATATATATGAATGCATGCAAATGCAATGGAAAGATGTGTCACATTTTTCAAATCAAACTAAACAGTACTGAATACAAATCATACTTTCTAAAGTCTAAATAAACCAAAATTTACTTTAAAACAATTTTCTAAATAATTTCTATAGCCAAAATAGGCCTACAAATGCTTCTGCATAAAATCCTAATTTTACCGAAGCAAATGGCCAAACCAAGGCCATAGATGCAAACAGCTTAATTTTCTGAATCCATTGATATAAAATTTGACAAACAGATCAAAAGTTATTGAATTTACAAGTTTGAATAACTAATAGATCAAAATTCAGATTTTAAAACAAAAACAGGGACTCGCGGCGTGTTCTGATTGGCGTGTACCGCTTCGCGCTGGATCACGCTTCCGAGCTGTTAGATCTAAATGGAATCATGCGGCTCAGATCTAAACATACCGATTCGATAAGTGATCTAATCCTAACCACCAGATGCAGATCTAACGGATCTAACTAGTCTGACCAAATCCTAGCGGCAGAAATGGCTCTGGCGGCGGAGATGCGGCTGACGGTGACGCACCGGCGAGGCTAGAGGGGTAGTAGGGTGTGCTGATGCTTACCATGTTCGCAAGAAGATGGTGAAGCTCAATGTGGTCGTGGCTTGGACAGGGGCACACGGACACGGCCATAAAACCTCGTCGGAGTTTGTACTAGCGTCGGGTGCTCATGAACGGAGACAGAGACGATGACCTAGGACGAGATAAGGCAAAGGTGGGCATTAGAAGCCGCGCAAGGTCATGGAAAAAACAGTCACATGAAGCAGAGGTCAAGGGGCGTGCGAATTTTACCGTGATTGCTCGCCGGAGTTGAACGGTGCCTCGAATGCTTGCAGAGGTTGACGGGGACGGGGACGGCGACCTAGGTCAAGATTGGACAAACAAAAGGTATGAGCAGATGCGCAAGATCAAGGGGATCACGATCGGGTGAACGAGAGGCAGAGGGGCGCGCCATGCTCACCGGAATAGGTTGCCAAAGTGGTTCAGTGCTGCGGTGGTGCAAGCGAAAATTAGAGGAGCCTAGCGGCGCTTGTTGCTGGCTAGGTGAGGGGAAATGGTTGCGAGGGGGTGGGGTTTAAGTAGCTAGAGCGAGGGAGTGATTCACGCCTACAATCAATGGCGAATTACGCGAGATTGATTCGGGCTTGAATGGGGAAGAAACGGCCGGTGAACTGGTCGCGGGCACGGTGTCTGGGGACGATGAATTCGACGTGGCAACGGGGCCACTATCAGTGAGGGGGAGGATGCGCACGCGGGTGAGAACTCTGGGGATAGAGGGGGTGGTTCCCATGTGGGTCGTGGGCTGCCAGGGAAGTTGGTCCGAATGGGTTGCGCCTGTTATTTTTTTCCCTTCTTCCTTTTTCCTTTTCTGTTTTGATTTTCTAGAATAGATTTGAATGGCCAATTCAAATCCAAATGAATTAAAATATTCACCAAACTATTGTACTGTGATTCTAGTGTCCAAAAGTGTGTCAAACACATACAACCACTCAAAACATTTTTGGGTCTTGAAAATAAAATAAAACCATGCCCCATATATATAATAAGAGGGGTTTAAATATGGTTCTACAAGGGTTTTTGTTTTGAAAATTTATATGTAAGATGAATATGCCATGATGATATGAATGCAACAACATGGTTTTGAATTTGATGAAATTTGGGATGTTACAACCCTTCTCCACTACCATAGCGATCTTCCACCACTTGCAATAGCAGATCTCTTCTCCAATTGGCGACATTGTAAGACTATTTGCTATCAACCTTATGATCTCTATTACAATGTTTATGATTGCCGATTTCATCTCTATGTGTGAGTAATTCTCCTTGGGCTAAGGGCTTCGGCCTAGCCATGTAGCTTTTTGTGCATGTTATTTATCATAGATGGGATCATGTATTAGTTTGTATGACATGATGATTGTAGTACCCTCTCTTGCCTCAATCTAAGGACTTGTCAGGTACCCAAGACCCCGAGGATTGATCCAGGTAAATGGAGTGTGAGTAATGACTGCTCAGCAGGAAAGGAACCCCAGTGATAGAAAGGGTAGTATGGTTGTATGTGAGGAATTTACTTGGGATTAACGGTGACATCACGATGCATATCATTAGTTATCTTTCTTCTATGGATGAGACTACTAGGTTATTGCTATAAGTGGTTGCGGAGGCGATAACAATTATGGATGCACAGCCCACATATAATTATCTTGCTCTAACAATTACATGCATACTTTATCATTATCTATTATTCCCATCAGATGTTTTGCACAGCTACTGGTGAAAACTGAAGACCCTAGGCCCTATCTCTCCATCGTCAACAACAATAAAAAGATCACAAACTCTTGGTCTGGTGAAAATGCAATAGGAATTCTAAAACTCTCGAAGGTACGTTTAAGTAATCTCACTTTTCTTTCTGCTTCCCGAGGATTCCATAAACCTAGGTCTACTAGAGAAAAAGAGCTATACTACATCCGTAATACGGACAGAAGGTATCATATGACATGATGATTGTAGTACCCTAACTTGCCTCAATCTAAGGACTTGTCAGGTACCCAAGACCCCGAGGATTGATCCAGGTAAAGGGAGTGTGAGTAATGACTGATCTGTAGGATAGGAACCCTAGTGACAGAAAGGGTAGTATGGCTGTATGTGAAGGAATTTACTTGGGATTAACAGTGACATCACGATGCATATCATTAGTTCTCTTTCTTCTATGGATGAGACTAGTAGTTTATTGCTATAAGCGGTTGCCGATGCGATGACAATTATGGATGCACTGCCCACATATAATTATCTTGTTCTAACAATTACATGCATACTTTATTATTATCTATTATTCCCATCAGATGTTTTGCACAGCTACTGGTGAAAACCAAAGACCCTAGGCCCTCTCTCTCTCCATCGTCAACAACAACAAAAAGAATGCAAACTCTTGGTCTGGTGAAAATGCAATAGCAATTCTAAAACTTTCGAAGGTTCATTTAAGTAATCTCACTTTGCTTTGTGCTTCCCAAGGATTCGATAAACCTAGGCCTACAAGTGAAAAAGAGCTATACTACATCCATAATCTGGATTGAAGGTATCAACCCTTTTTCTGGCGCCGTTTCCGGGGAAGCAATAGCTACCCTAGTGAGGTTAGTAGGAAATTTGCTAGTTAAATTCTCATTTTTAATTTTGTTAGTTTGCTTTCAGTCTTTACTTGAAAAAACAAAAAAAAATAGTTAGTTTTTAATTCTTGTTTTATCGTCATTAGTACTTGTTTAAGAAAATACAAAAACATAGGAAGTATGGATGAAAAGAAGCTTGGGGAGTTTGCAACTCCTAACAATGATTATTTGCATACTCCTATTACTCAGCCAACAATTGCTGCTAAAGACTATGAAATTAAGCCCCACTATTTAAGTTTGGTTCAGCAGAATCAATTTGGAGGTTGTGTTGTAGAAGATGCAGGTATGCATTTAAATACTTTCACTAAAATATGTGATATGATGCGCATTAAAGATGTTTACCCCGACGCAGTCAAGTTGCGCTTATTTCCTTTCTCTCTTAGAGGAAGAGCAAAATAATGGTTGCTATGTTTGCCTAGAAATACTATTGCATCATGGGTGGAATGTACTTCTTTATTTATGACTAAATTCTTTCCACCTGCAAACACTATGCAACTCAGATCTAATATTACTGGTTTTAGACAGGAAGAGCGTGAGCCACTAGCGCTTGCATGGGAGAGAATGAAATAATGCATGAGAAACTGTCCCAGTCATGGGATGGAAGATTGGTTAATTCTCCATTTATTTTATAATGCTCTTAACCCTATGTCTAAGTCTATGCTAGATACTGCAGCTGGAGGGACATTTATGGGTAAGAAAATTACCGAAGCAAAGCAGCTGCTAGACAATCCAAGACAACCATGCCCAATGGCATATGGAAAGATCAAACACAAAGAAGGTGAACTCTGTCACACCTCAAGAAAATGAAGAACTCAATGCTTAGTTGGATGAGCTCATATTAGCCGTTAAAGGTAAGGAAATCCCAGTAAGATCTACTCCCGAACCAACTATTGAAGAAATAGACTTCATAGCTCGTAATGATTATAACCCTATTTCGAAAAAGAATTATAATCCAAACTTTCAGAAACATTATTCTAGTCCTGCAGGTAACTCTAATAATAATATGCCATCAAGTAATACTAGTCTCCAAGAAACTCTTAAATCTTTTATGGACTCACAAAATGAGCAAAACAATATTATAGTCAAAATTATGGAGAATCATGATTCTATGCTTGGTAAATTATCTAACCAAGCTGTTAGCTTGAGAAATGATTTGCAGGCCCTCTAAGAAAGAACAAGTATTGTTGAGGCATGGCTACGTAAGATAACCGAGAGTCAAACTCTCATTCTAGCTAAATTTGCATGTAAAGTTGAAGACCTCAACATGATAAGGATCCAAAGGGAGGAGCCCGAAGAACTTAATTATGGCAATGCTCCTTCGCCAAACTACACAGTTGAAGATCTTGTAAAAAGGATCAATGTCAAGATTCCGGTAAGTGAAGGAAATGAGGAAGCCATGTATCAACACTTCGTTAATCAGGTAGAAATAAAGATACGTGAGCTTGAGGAAGAATATAAGAAAATTACTGAAAAATTGCCTATTAAGCTAGATAATATATTTGAGCCTACTATTAAGATTAAAATTGGAACTAATTAAATAGCTGCACTCTGTGATCTAGGTGCAAGTGTTTCGATAATTCCAAAGAGTCTTTTTAACAAGTTAAATCTTCACTCTTTTGAAATCACCGAACTAAAATTACATCTAGCAGATTCTACTTATAAACAAGTAGTGGGTATTAAAGAAAATACCTTAGTATAAATTAAAGGTTATCCTGCTATTATTAATTTTTTTATTGTTGACATGCCTAAAGATGCTACTTCTCCTATTATACTAGGTCGTCCTTTCTTAAGAACTATTAAGGCTTTAATCAATTTGCATGAAGGGAACGTGAAGCTCCAATTGCCTCCACGGGATCCTTTTGTTATTCATTTCCCCAGGAAAAAGAAAGCCAAGCAATATGAAAAGGAGGCCATCACTTTGAAGGCCAACTATTTTGGACTCGGTGTTCCACTCATATGGCCTAAGTGAACAACATCAAGGTCAAGCTATTGACCATAAAAGAGCGCTGCATGGGAGGCAACCCATGAGAAATAAATGTTTGAGTAAAGTTTTTAAGTTTTAGTTTATGTTTTATATAGAATAAAGAGTGCTAGAAAACTCTAGTGAGAAGGAGAGATTCAGCGGTACTAAAAATTCCTGTTTTATACATGCCAAAGTTGGTCGACAATTTAGTCTATCATTTTTCTGTCAAAACAAGGTGTTTCGCTAAGTTTCAGTCTAAAAAGTAATTCTTGGAGAAACGGAAACTTTTTGATGTGTATAAATGTTGGAGATATGCCCTAGAGGCAATAATAAATATGGTTATTATTATATCTTTGTGTTTATGATAAATGTTTACATTCATGCTATAATAGTATTAACAAGGAAACATTGATACTTGTGTGATTTGTAAACTTAATTTGAAGTCCCTAGTATAGCCTCTATACATCACTAGCTTGTTGGTTGATAAATGATTGTGGTTTCCCTATCATGAACATTGAGATGTTATCAACAACAAGATCATATCGTTAGGAGAATGATATGATGGACATACTCCTATAGATAAGTGTAGCATAAAGATCAAGTCATTTCAATAGTTCAATTGCTATATGCTTTCTGATACATAGTAACCTAATTCCTTCGACCATGAGATCATGCATATCACCTTTACCGGATGGATGCTTTGATGACATCAAACACCACACCGTAACTGGGTGGCTATAAAGGTGGCATTGAGTGTTCGGAAAGTATTGGTTGAGACACATGGATCAAGAGTGGGATTTGTCCATCCATATGACGGATAGATATACTCTGGGCCCTCTCGGTGGAATGTCATCCAATTAGCTTGCAAGCATGTGACTGGCTCACAAGGGATCACATATCACGGGAACGAGAAAAGAGTACTTATCGGTAACGAGGTTGAACTAGGTATGCAGAGATACCGACGATCATAACCTCGGATAAGTAAACTATCGTGAGACAAAGGGAAATTGGTATCGTATGTAAGTGGTTCATTCGATCGCAAAGTAATCGTAGAAATATGTGGGAGCCATATGAATTTCCAGATTCCTCTATTGGTTATTGTTCGGAGAAGTGTCTCGATCATGTCCGCATAATTCACGAACCGTAGGGAGACACACTTAAGGATTCGACGTTGTTTGAGTAGTTATGGTATTATGAGAAAGAGACCGAATGTTGTTCGGAGTCTCGGATGGGATCCGGGATATCACGAGGAGATCCTGAATGGTCCGGAGAATAAGATTCATATAAGGAAAGTCCCGTTTCGGAGTTAGGGAATGATTCCGGTGTTTTCATCGGGAATGTTCTAGAAGGTTCTGGAATGTCCGGCACTCCGGAGGGGAAGGGTACATGAATGTGTTGTATCAAACTTGGTATGATTGCATCATGTACTAAGTGTCATCGCTGTTCCAAATAAAGGATTAATCGAATCCTAGTTTGAAAAGTCAAATAGCTAGTTTGAAAAGTCAAACGGCTAAAATTGGAAAGTGGAAAAGAGGAGGAAGAGGGAAACCGAGTTGGGGAGGGAATCCCTCCTCCAACCGGCGGCGCCCCCTCCAAGCCGAGTTGGGGAGGGACTCCCCTCCCTCCCCTTGGCCGCCGGCCCCTCCACCTATATAAGGAGGGGCAGGGCTCCCTCCTAGTCTACACAAGTACCTCTCCTCAAACCCTAGCTTGGCGCCTACCACCATAGCCGCCGCCGCGCCTCTAGGGTTTTTCCCTAGCCGCCGACTTGGGGTCCCCGGAACCCTAGCCGCCGGCTCTAGCCCCTCCTCCTTGGTGTGTCTAAAACCTAGATCGCCGAGGAGCTCTCTCATACTCCACCATACTCGCTCCGGCTTAAGGCGAAGCCCTGCGAGATCTCCCCTCTACTTCCGGTACCACGCCGTTGTGCTGCCGGAATCGCGAGGAGAGTACTACAACCTCCGCTGCCTGCTGTAACAAGGGAGAGGAAGGTCTTCGTCGAGTACCGAACGTGTGACCGACTGCGGGAGCTCTGCCGGAACGCAGCGCCGGAAGGATCGTCTACGCGATCTTGAGATCGGGAAGAGTACGACTACATCACCCACGAGAATCCGCTCTCGTTAAACAATTTGGAATCTTTGAGGGTAAGTTATTCCATCGACTCGTTGCTACAATCTAGTAGATAGATCTTGGCTTGTTTGTTTGTATGCAGTAGAAATTTTTTGTTTTCCATGCTACGAAACCCTACAGTGGTATCAGAGCCGTGTCTATATGTAGATCTGTTGCACGAGTAGAACACAATGGTCATTGTGGGCGTTGATGCTTTTATTGTCGATTGCTTCTTGTGTACTTTGCATCTTGCGGTATGTTGGGATGAAGCGGCCCGGGCTAACCTTACATGACATCGTTCATGAGACTTGCTCCACGCTTGACATGCAACTTGTATTGCATAAGTGGCTTTGCGGGTGCCTGTTTCTCCTAGCATAGTTAAGATCCAATTTACAACGGGTGATTAACAATACTAGTATCAATGTTGTGGTTCATGTTCGTAAGTTAGAACGACACTTATCGTAAGCCCCAAAACCACGTAAAATATGCAAAGAAAGTAGAGGCGTCTAACTTTGTTTTGCAGGGGTGTGCAGTGATGTGATATGGCCATGATTGTGATTATATTTGATGTATGCAATGTTCCTTATTGTAAGTTGGCAACCGGCAGGAGCCATATGGTTGTCTTTAATTTATGTTAAGACCCGCATGTCTATTCAAAGTAGTTGTAATAGTTGAAGCCGGTGGACGACAACCATGGAGAAGCGTCATTGACCTTGATGCAATGCCGGTGATGATGGAGATCATGTTCGTGCTAGAAGATGGAGATCGGAAGCACAAAGAAGAAAGGCCATATCATATCACATATTATGAATTGCATGTGATGTTAATCCTTTATGCATCTTGTATTGCTTAGTAGACGACGGTAGCATTATAAGATGATCCCTCATGCACATGAATTTCAAGTCATAAAGTGTTCACCCTTAGTTAGCACTGTTGCTAAAGCTTGTTGTTTCGAAGCACCACGTGATGATCGGGTGTGTTAGATTCTGCAAGTGTATACAACGTCAGCAAGCCAGATTTGCTCATGCGGAAACTAAGGTTTGATCTTGACGAGCCTAGCATGTACAGACATGCTCTCGGAACACGGATCACCGAAAGGTAAAGCATGAATCATATAGTAGATATGATGAACATGACGATTGTTCGCCATTGAAACTATATCAGCTCTCGTGATGATCGGTGTTGATGTGGTGGATTTGGTTCGTGTGATCACTAAAACAATGTGAGGGATGTTGTTTTGAGTGGGAGTTCACCTAGATTAACTTTATTATTAATTTGAACTCAATTTGTCATAAACTTAGTCTAAACTATTGCAAATATGTTGTAGATCAATGGCAGCCCCTACCATCAATTTTAATGCATTCCTAGAGAAAGAAAAGTTGAAAAACAATGGAAGCAACTTCGCGGATTGGTTCCGCAATTTGAGGATTGTCCTCACAGCTGGTAATTTGACCTATGTGCTGGATGCACCGCTGGGTGACCCACCTGCAGCTGATGCTTCCGATGAAGTAAAGAATGTTTACCTCGCTCGGAAGAATCAGTACTCCATAGTTCAGTGTGCTATCTTGTATGGTTTGGAATCGGAGCTTCAGAAAAGGTTTGAGAATTCAGACCCATATGATATTGTCGAGGATCTCAAATTGATCTTTGAGACTCATGCGGCAATTGAAAGTTATGAGGCTTCTGAAAAGTTCTTTAACTGCAAGATGGAAGAGGGCAGCTTCGTCAGTGAGCATGTGCTTAAGATGTCTGGGCACGCAAACAAACTTCAAAGCTTGGGTATAGTGATTCCTAATGCTTTGGGGATTTACCGTGTCCTCCAATCACTACCACCAAGTTACAAGAACTTTGTGATGAACTACAACATGCAGAACATGAACAAGTAGTTACCAGAACTGTTTGCTATGTTAAAGTCTGCAGAAGTGGAGATCAAGAAAGAGCACCAAGTGTTGTTGGTCAATAAGACCACCAAATTCAAGAAAGGCAAGTCTAAGCAAAAGGGACACTTCAAGAAGGGTGGTAAGAAAGTTACCACACCGGCGAAGAAGACCAAGGCTGGACCTAAGCCTGAAACTGAGTGCTTTTACTGCAAGGGAGAAGGTCACTGGAAGCGGAATTGCCCAAAGTACTTGGCGGATTTGAAGAACGGCAACATCAAGAAGAAAGGTATATCTGATATACATGTTATTGATGTGTATCTCACTAATACTCGTAGTAGTGCCTGGGTATTTGATACTGGTTCGGTTGCTCACATTTGTAACTCGAAACAGGTGCTGCAGAATAAACAGAAGCTAGCGAAGAACGAGGTGACGATGCACGTGGGAAACGGATCAAAGGTTGATGTGATCGCCGTCGGCACGCTACCCCTTCATCTACCATCGGGATTAGTTTTATACTTAAATAATTGTTATTTGGTGCCTGCGTTGAGCATGAACATTATATCGGGATCTTGTTTATTGCGAGACGGTTACTTGTTTAAGTCTGAGAATAATGGTTGTTCGATTTATATGAGTAATATGTTTTATGCACATGCACCTTTGATAGATGGTCTATTCTTATTGAATCTCGATAGTGGAAATACACATATCAACAACATTGAGGCTAAACGTTTGAAATCGAACGATAACTCGACCTATATGTGGCACTGTCGTCTTGGTCACATTGGAGTGAAGCGTATGAAGAAACTCCATTCCGATGGACTTCTTGAATCACTTGATTTCGAATCACTAGAAAGATGCGAAGCATGTCTGATGGGAAAAATGACTAAGACTCCATTTTCTGGTATGATGCAGCGAGCTACGGACTTATTGGAAATCATACATACCGATGTGTGTGGTCCAATGAGTGTAGCATCACGCGGTGGTTATCGTTATGTTCTTACCTTCACGGATGACTTGAGTAGATATGGGTATATCTATTTCATGAAACATAAGTCCGAAACTTTCGAGAAGTTTAAGGAGTTTCAAAGTGAGGTAGAGAATCAACGTAACAAGAAGATTAAATTTCTGCGTTCTGATCGTGGAGGTGAATATCTAAGTAACGAGTTTGGCGAGCATTTGAAGAAATGCGGAATACTTTCACAATTGACACCGCCGGGAACACCACAGCGTAATGGTGTGTCCGAACGTCGTAATCGAACTCTCTAAGATATGGTTCGTTCTATGATGTCACTTATAGATTTACCGCTATCATTTTGGGGTTATGCATTAGAAACAGCCGCATTCACTTTAAATAGGGCACCGTCTAAATCCGTTGAAACGACACCGTATGAATTATGGTTTGGGAAGAAACCTAGATTGTCGTTCCTTAAAGTTTGGGGATGCGAAGCCTATGTAAAGAAGTTACAGCCGGACAAGCTTGAACCCAAAGCGGAAAAATGCGTCTTCATAGGATACCCAAAGGAAACTATTGGGTATACCTTCTATCATAGATCCGAAGGCAAAATCTTCGTTGCCAAGAATGGATCCTTTCTAGAGAAGGAATTTCTCTCGAAAGAAGTGACTGGAAGGAAAGTAGAACTCGACGAGGTTGTTGAACCTTTTCTCGAAATTGCGAGTAGCGCAGCACCGAAAGAAGTTCCTGTGGCGTCTGCACCAATAAGAGAGGAAGCTAATGATGGTGATCATGAAACTTCGGTTGAAGTTGCTATAGAGCCTCGGAGGTCAACGAGAACTCGTACCACTCCAGATTGGTATGATCCCGTTATGAGTGTCATGTTGGTGGATAACACCGATGACCCCGAGACATATGAGGAAGCGATGATGAGCCCAGATTCCAATAAATGGCAAGAAGCCATGAAATCCGAGATTGGATCCATGTACGAAAACCAAGTATGGACTTTGGTGGACTTACCGGATGGCCGGAAGGCTGTCGAGAACAAATGGATCTTCAAGAAGAAAACAGATGCTGATGGTAATGTTACTGTCTATAAAGCTCGACTTGTCGCAAAAGGGTTTCGACAAATTCAAGGAGTTGACTACGATGAGACTTTCTCACCAGTAGCGAAGCTAAAGTCTGTGAGGATTATGTTAGCAATCGCTGCATATTATGATTATGAGATATGGCAGATGGATGTCAAAACAGCATTCCTCAATGGAGACATTGATGAAGAGTTGTATATGATGCAACCCAAAGGTTTTGTTGATCCTAAAGATGCTAACAAGGTATGCAAACTTCAACGGTCCATCTATGGATTGAAGAAAGCATCCCGAATTTGGAATCAACGTTTTGATAAGGTGATCAAAAGTTTTGGTTTTATACAAACTTATGGAGAAGCTTGTATTTACAAGAAAGTGAGTGGGAGCTCTGTAGCATTCTTAATACTATATGTGGATGACATATTGTTAATTGGGAATGATGTAGACCTTCTTAATAGTGTCAAGGAATATTTGAATAATAGTTTTTCAATGAAGGATCTTGGCGAAGCAGCTTACATATTAGGCATAAAGATGTATAGAGATAGATCGAAACGCCAAATATCATTGTCACAGAGTACATATTTGGACAAAGTTCTAAAGAGGTTTGGAATGGAAGATAGCAAGAAAGGGTTCTTGCCCATGTTGCCCAATACGACCTTGAGTAAAACTCAAAGTCCGACATCGGCAGAAGATAGAGAAAGGATGAGTAAGACTCCCTATGCCTCAGCCATAGGATCTCTAATGTATGCCATGCTATGTACTAGACCCGACATTGCATATGCCGTTAGTTTGACTAGCAGATATCAAAGTGATCCAGGAGTGGATCATTGGACAGCGGTCAAAAACATCCTTAAGTACTTGAGAAGAACTAAGGATATGGTTCTTTCTTATGGAGGTGATGAACAGCTCGTTGTTAATGGTTACACCGATGCTAGTTGGAACACCGATCCGGATGATTCTAAATCACAATCTAGATACGTATTTATTTTGAATGGTGCAGCAGTTAGCTGGAGGAGTGCAAAGCAAAGCGTTGTGGCGAGATCTTCAACTGAATAGGAATACATGGCTGCTTCGGAGGCTTCACAAGAAGCGATATGGATGAAAGAGTTCATTACAGAGCTGGGTGTGGTTCCTAGTGCGCTGGACCCAATGTCTATCTACTGTGATAACATGGGCGCCATAGCCAATGCGCAAGAACCAAGGTCACACAAGAAGCTGAAGCACATCAAGCTACGTTTTCACGCTATTCGAGAACATATCCAAGATGGGGATATAAATATTTGCAAAGTACACACAGATCTGAATGTGGCGGATCCATTGACTAAACCTCTCCCGAGGGCAAAACATGACCAACACCAAACTGCCATGGGTGTTCGGTATATTACCATGTAATCTAGATTAGATGACTCTAGTGCAAGTGGGAGACTGTTGGAGATATGCCCTAGAGGCAATAATAAATATGGTTATTATTATATCTTTGTGTTTATGATAAATGTTTACATTCATGCTATAATAGTATTAACAAGGAAACATTGATACTTGTGTGATTTGTAAACTTAATTTGAAGTCCCTAGTATAGCCTCTATACATCACTAGCTTGTTGGTTGATAAATGATTGTGGTTTCCCTATCATGAACATTGAGATGTTATCAACAACAAGATCATATCGTTAGGAGAATGATATGATGGACATACTCCTATAGATAAGCGTAGCATAAAGATCAAGTCATTTCAATAGTTCAATTGCTATATGCTTTCTGATACATAGTAACCTAATTCCTTCGACCATGAGATCATGCATATCACCTTTACCGGATGGATGCTTTGATGACATCAAACACCACACCGTAACTAGGTGGCTATAAAGGTGGCATTGAGTGTTCGGAAAGTATTGGTTGAGACACATGGATCAAGAGTGGGATTTGTCCATCCATATGACGGATAGATATACTCTGGGCCCTCTCGGTGGAATGTCATCCAATTAGCTTGCAAGCATGTGACTGGCTCACAAGGGATCACATATCACGGGAACGAGAAAAGAGTACTTATCGGTAACGAGGTTGAACTAGGTATGCAGAGATACCGACGATCATAACCTCGGATAAGTAAACTATCGTGAGACAAAGGGAAATTGGTATCGTATGTAAGTGGTTCATTCGATCGCAAAGTAATCGTAGAAATATGTGGGAGCCATATCAATTTCTAGATTCCTCTATTGGTTATTGTTCGGAGAAGTGTCTCGATCATGTCCGCATAATTCACGAACCGTAGGGAGACACACTTAAGGATTCGACGTTGTTTGAGTAGTTATGGTATTATGAGAAAGAGACCGAATGTTGTTCGGAGTCTCGGATGGGATCTGGGATATCACGAGGAGATCCGGAATGGTCCGGAGAATAAGATTCATATAAGGAAAGTCCCGTTTCGGAGTTGGGGAATGATTCCGGTGTTTTCATCAGGAATGTTCTAGAAGGTTCCGGAATGTCCGGCACTCCGGAGGGGAAGGGTACATGAATGTGTTGTATCAAACTTGGTATGATTGCATCATGTACTAAGTGTCATCGCTGTTCCAAATAAAGGATTAATCGAATCCTAGTTTGAAAATTCAAATAGCTAGTTTGAAAAGTCAAACGGCTAAAATTGGAAAGTGGAAAAGAGGAGGAAGAGGGAAACCGAGTTGGGGAGGGAATCCCTCCTCCAACCGGCGGCGCCCCCTCCAAGCCGAGTTGGGGAGGGACTCCCTCCCTCCCCTTGGCCGCCGGCCCCTCCACCTATATAAGGAGGGGCAGGGCTCCCTCCTAGTCTACACAAGTACCTCTCCTCAAACCCTAGCTTGGCGCCTACCACCATAGCCGCCGCCGCCCCTCTAGGGTTTTTCCCTAGCCGCCGACTTGGGGTCCCCGGAACCCTAGCCGCCGGCTCTAGCCCCTCCTCCTTTGTGTGTCTAAAACCTAGATCGCCGAGGAGCTCTCTCATACTCCACCATACTCGCTCCGGCTTAAGGCGAAGCCCTGCGAGATCTCCCCTCTACTTCCGGTACCACGCCGTTGTGCTGCCGGAATCGCGAGGAGAGTACTACAACCTCCGCTGCCTGCTGGAACAAGGGAGAGGAAGGTCTTCGTCGAGTACCGAACGTGTGACCGACTGCGGGAGCGCTGCCGGAACGCAGCGCCGGAAGGATCGTCTACGCGATCTTGAGATCGGGAAGAGTACGACTACATCACCCACGAGAATCCGCTCTCGTTAAACACTTTGGAATCTTCGAGGGTAAGTTATTCCATCGACTCGTTGCTACAATCTAGTAGATAGATCTCGGCTTGTTTGTTTGTATGCGGTAGAAATTTTTTGTTTTCCATGCTACGAAACCCTACAATAAAAGCTTTAACGACCAACTATACGGAGGGAATAAAAATTCCTGCCATATAGCTTCGACCGTATAGTTATTTGAGGCATCGACAATTTTTCATCCCAAGATACAGAAGGTTTGACGACCAAGTATACGGCGGGAACAAAAGTTCCGGACGTATAGTTCCGGCCGTATAGTTACAGCCGCTAGGAAAGAAACCATAGAAACCCTAAAATTTAGCCGTCAGACCAACTATATGGCGGGAACAAAGTGTTTCGGCCGTGTAGTTTCGTCCGACCACTTAAATGCACGGGGAGTTATCCAAAAACATCAATCCTTTTTCTCTCTTCTACCTCCAAACTCTCTCAAAACCTCAAGGGATCTTAACCCCTACTCAATTTCATTCGAATTCCTTGCACACAAGTGATCTACGGTATGTTTCTCCTTCGATCCTCCAATTACTTTTCGCGAATTCATCTATGATCTATTGTCATTATCAATCTAGGGTGAGACTTATTTTGAACTATTTGCCATGATTATCTTGCCTAGATTATTATGTTGAGGATATTCTTTAGTGTGCTATGATGAGGATTATGCTATGACTATTACTGTTGGATCAAAAAGTTTTATATTTGTCTTTCTTATTTATTTTTAGAACATGAACACGAGGATCCAGACACGTGCTCTTTTCGCTGCTAGTTCTTCTCGGGATGCAGCTCAGGAACACATGGGGATTTGATTCAAGAACGAGTCTCACTGTGAACGTTTCGCCAGGATCAAAAACCGAGAAGTCAAGGCAACCAAGTGGGCTTGCCCCATCACATTGAACTAACTCAGTATTTCTGATGACTTTAATTTACTTTGCAATAGAGTTGGCCTGCAAAATTTTGTATTTCATGATGCACCAAGCTATCGCCGGTTAACCATTGAATTTCTTAGTTCTTTGAAAATCATCATTAAAGCATGGCATGGGGAGGATAGAATTTATTTCCGACTCATGAAAAATAATTATTCTTTATCACTTGATGAATGGTGCAATTGTTTTGTTTTACCCAACAATTATCATAATGCTCTGCGCACATCTTTTACCGACATAGAACCATCCCCTAAACTCTATTCGCTATTTGTTCTATGTTATTGCTAACACCCTACAAGCGCGTATGAGTTTACAAGACTCAATGAGGAGGACATATTAGTCCTTGCAAAAGCTGCTTTCAACTATGACAATTGTCACTTCACTTGGGCACAATTCTTGTGCACTACTTGGAGTACTAATCCAACTAAAGTCAAGGACCAACCACTTGTGGAGGCGTCATCGTCATGCTCTCCAATGTCCTAGGCATCAACCTTGGTAAGTTACAACCGGTACTAGGTGAGCGACATGTTGGTTTCTCTACTTTGAGGGCTTGTGGAATGCTCACTAAGAGAGGTGGTGTTTATTATCTGCATATTGCTGGAGCTGGGCGTCTCTACCCCGCTCCTTTGCCTAATGGTCTTTTCTCTATCGAGGAAGGACGTGTGCTTTATGACTTTAAGGTTGAGCAACACCAACCTGAGGAAGATATTCTGGAAGAGGATGAGGACCAAGAGGAGGAACAAGAAGTCCACCATCAGGAGTAGCAGCCACCTAGCCGGTTTGCTACATATCAAGATTTCCAAGAACTTGGAGGAACCATGGAGGGAATGCATAATCTCTCCCTAAACCTTTGAGAAACAACAAGTAACTTATCAACTCAATTTGTGGACTGGAGTTAAAACTTTTTCCCCCACCACAATGATTTGACGGGCTTGCAAATCTTGGGGAGGTTTTCTATCTATTTTTATATTTTGGATTTTGTTTGATTTACTTTATTTTTGAGTTTATGCTTTTATTTGAATTTATAAGCACTCATGTGGTTTCCCCAACACTTTATCTTAGTTATTTTATTTTGTTTGAGATTTTTTTAAACCGATCTTTGCCGTCAATTTTCTATTCTTTAAATTCCCCTTCTCAAAAACCAGAAAAAGATTTCTCCGTTTATCTTTATTTTCCCTCTCTCTTTTTCTTTTCGCCTCGAAGTTCTCATTGATTTGCAGGAGAGTGATTGACTTCGAGTTTTCAAGAAACAAATAAAAAGGGAAGAGAGAAGTGGAACCAAACATGAGAGGTATGCCTTATGACTCCCCACTTTTGAAGTTTTAGAAACCCATGCTAGTTAGTAGTAATTTTAAGATGTTATATCGGTGGAGTGAGTCTCTATATTGTAGTAAAATTTTATTTGCATGGGTATTTAATTGGGTACATTTTGTTCCATCTCTTGTAGTTAACCAAAGTCTTGCCTAAAATTTTTTTAAACAATTGAAGTAAGAAAAAGTTTCACAAATTTAAGACTTGGGTGTTGTAGTGTTTAGTATTGAAAGCTTATTCCTAGAGACACTTAACACCACAGAAAATAATAATTGACTTGATAGCTCTCTTTTAAAACATTTGTACAATTGAATTAATATTTAGCGGTTTTTCTGAGCATACCAAAGTTTGACTTGTGAATCATAAGAATGATATAGCTTTATGCGTGTCAAACTTCATGGGATGCCAACAACTCCGCTAGCCTACCAACGATCTTCATGGAGGAAACCCTAGATTTCGGCTATGAGTTGATTAAACATATGTAGCAGCAATGCTATAATGGATAAGATTCTTGGCACTCCCGGGTATCTGTAACATGATAGAATCACTCCTATGGCTGATATGAGTAATCATTATTCAAAAGGAACAAAAACCTTAGTGATTCCACGAGTGTCCATCACAACCCTATAAACTAATGAAAAAATTTGGCATGCCTCAATTACTTAAGAACTAAAATTCTTGAAGGACAATGAACAGAAAAGAAGTGCTTGAAAAGTCTTGATTTATTGATGTGGGAGAATTGAGATACTTTAGTGTATATACTTTTCATGAGAAACTATCACACTCTTAATTCTATATGATAACAATTTATTGTTCAAAGGCAAGCTTATGAGTTGATTACATGACATGGAATAAAGTTTACTATTTTGAATCATCCATGCTTACAATAATTTTTCTGCGCTATAAGGATTCATGAAACCCGTATTATATGCTTGCCATTACTCTATCTATGCTGAAGTTTTTCAGATTAATAAAGTGGAGGAAACATGAGAATATCAACCATGAGTAAGATCATCATCTCGTTATTTCATTTTAAATGTTGATTTCCCTTTTGATTTTGGTTTTATTGCTCGAGGATGATCAAGTTTAAGCTTGGGGAGGTTGATGGCTGTGAAATATAGCCATCGACATCCGCATTTAATCTAGACATTATTCATATATTTGATGAAATATCTCTGTAAAACATGTCACTAATGCCTAACGATCAAAGGGGTATGCAATCCTTTCTTGCTATTTTTCCCTACGCAGATAATGACATGTGATGATGGGAATCACTACATAAATGCCAAAGATACGAGATTTCCAAAACGTCAAACAAACCAGGAGCCATGAATTTAATACTGAAGCTCTAATGACCAAATATACGACGGGAATTTTATTCTGGCTATATAGTTGGCACCGAATTCATTAGGTCAAACAGAACAACTTTCGTGAAGGGACCCCTATATAAAGAGGCTTCGGGCGACGGGAAACATCTGCTTCTTTTTTACCTCAACTCTCCCTGCCACCAGAAGCCGCCACACCGGAGGAATAGATCTAGATCTAAATCTCTAAACCCTTCTCAAACACCATAGCCATCTTCCACCACTTGTAATAGTAGATCTCTTCTCCAATTGACGACATTGTGAGACTATTTGCTATCAACCTTATGATCTCTGTTACAATGTTTATGATTGTCGATTTCATCTCTATGTGTGAGTAATTCTCCTTGGGCTAAGGGCTTTGGCCTAGCCATGTAGCTTTTGTGCATGTTATTTATCATAGATGGGATCATGTATTAGTTTGTATGACATGATGATTGTAGTACCATCTCTTGCCTCAATCTAAGGACTTGTCAGGTACCCAAGACCCCGAGGATCGATCCAGGTAAAGGGAGTGTGACTAATGATTGATATGCATGATAGGAATCCCAGTGACAGAAAAGGTAGTACAGCTGTATGTGAGGAATTTGCTTGGGATTAACGGTGACATCAAAATGCATATCATTAGTTTGCTTTCTTCTATGGATGATACTAGTAGGTTATTGCTATAAGCGGTTGCGCAGGCGATAACAATTATGGATGCACTACCCACATATAATTATCTTGCTCTAACAATTACATGCATACATTATTATTATCTATTATTCCCATCAGATGTTTTGCACAGCTACTGGTGGAAACCGAAGACCCTAGGCCCTCTCTCTCCATCGTTAACAACAACAAAAAGATCGCAAACTCTTGGTCCAGTGAAAACACAATAGGAATTCTAAAACTCTCGAAGGTCCGTTTAAGTAATCTCACTTTGCTTTCTGCTTCCCGAGGATTCGATAAACCTAGGTCTACTAGGGAAAAATAGCTATACTACATCCGTAATCTGGATTGAAGGTATTAGTGCTACACACTATAATACACACAAGTTAGAATTGGCGATCCTAGAATGTGTAGACATGGCCTTGTAACACAAGAGACCGAAAGGTTGAGCATGAGCCACATGGATGATGTGATTGACATTGGAGAATGTCTACCTTTGAAGCTATTTTGTTGGTCATGACGATCGGGGGTTTCATAGTGAATTGGTATCATGTCATCACTAATATCATCTAGGGGATGCCAATTTTAGTGGAATCTCAATTATGAATTGAACTCATATTATGAACTTAGTCTAGATGTCTATTTGCAAATATCTTAGTAGATCATGGTATATCCCATTCAGGTCCTTTGTGACCATGGGAAATTTCTTGCTTGATGTAGAACTTAGCGGAAGGGTCCAACTTCATAGATTAATACCCACTCCTGAGGGATATCCTCGTGATAAGATGATCTTCTCTTCTTGATACAATAACCATTAGGAGATAGTCCAATGACTCCGCAATGTTTGTGTTTTCTCAATAAGCCATTCTACATTCGATGGAGAGTTGGACTACAATTTTGTATTTTGCAAGATCAGGCACATAAAGCATGAGCCGTTGGATGAGTTTTCCTCTATGATGGATGAAAACAGAATATTTGGAGAGTTACTTAGTAGTCTTGAATTAGAGTTGAGAACTCTCCGAAGGGCTTTATTGTAATGCAGGTCATGGATGAAAAGGTATATGTTAGATATCCAAAGTTATTAAATGTAATTCTCGCAAAACTCATTGCAGTTTACAAAAGTATTGGATAGTTGTCCCATTTTGTGAAAACGGGATGGTATGCTTGAGAATTGCTGGAAATGGGGCAATGTGGCTTGATGATGGCAAGTAAACTAGTTGATGGCCCACATCACTCTGTTCCTCAAAGTTTATCATTTGGATTAGTGGACTTGAAAAAAAGTTTGTAATACTTGTTTGTGCATATTGCTTTTGGCGAGACGATTATTCATATAAATAAGTTACAAGCCAGTTGTACTGTCTTATGAATAATACCTTTGTGGTCACATTACGATTATAAATGAGTTATTCTCATCACTATGTTAATGATAATAGTTTAAGCATTTATAAAGGATTAGAATGCTAAAATATATCCAAATGTTAAATAATGAAATGACATTATTGTTTAAGTCATGGTGGTTATTGCATGTTTTTCATTTAGATGAAAATCAGAGTCTTGGATATTTGATCTAGAGAATTGTAAAACCATGCCTCGTTGGGCAAAATGACTAAAAATCCGAATTTCGGTTATATGCGAAGAAATGTTGAATTTTATACATGGTGATGTATTGTGTTTTCAACAAATATTGTAAATCATTATTTCATTGTGGACTTAAGTGAATAGGGGTATTTACTTAATGAAACATAAGTTTGAAACTATTTTGATTTGTTCAAATGATTTCACAACAAAGTGGGATATTGAATTAATAGGAATACAAAGTATCTTTGATTTGATCGATATGACTAAAGTATTTAAGTTAAGTTTTGGCATAAAAGGACTTGTGAAAGATGTTTCACAAATTATGATAATTGGAAAAAATCAAGGTGTTGATATGTCTAAACATCATAATGATTTTTTATTAGATACATATGGTCTAACATTATCTCTTATTTGGGTTATAGTTATCATTTAGAGTTAAAGATCAAAATAAGAAAACACTCATTTGAAATATAAAGGAACATCTAAAGATTCATGGAAATAACACCATAATAGTTATGGCACGTTCAAGTTTCTAGAGATTTCGATAATTCGAAATCATGGCGAATAAACAAGTCTTTGTAGTGTGTTCCTAGGAAACTATGAATACATGTTCCACAAAAGGCAAATCTGCTGTTGTCCTAATGTTTTATGTGTCTTGATGAAGATACAGGTGGAAGAAAGTAAAAGATCAAAAAAAAGGTATTTGACCTTACCTACTGATTGTTGAGTGGCGCAGCGAAAAAAATTCGTGACACCGAATTCTACAAATAGAGGAGAAACTAATGATAATGATCATAAAGTTTCAGTGAATACTTTTACTAAAAGAAAGTAGGATTCAACAATATATATTCTACAAGTTTGCGGGATTATATTATTGATTCAGTTTTCATGTTATTTAAACAAGACATACCTACAAAATGCAAAGAAGTGTGATGGACCTAAGTGCGAGAAATGACTAGGAGTCATAAAATCATGTATTAAGTTACATTTAAGATTGAAAAGTAATATGTTACTTGATATTATTAAGTAAAGATGTTTACTTGATATTTCTAAATGACCGCAAAGTCATAAGAAAGAAAAGAAATTTAATGAAAGACATAAAGCTTGATTTGTCACAAATTATGTTTGGACAAATTCAAGGAGTTGACTACAAATATAGTGATGCTTGAGTCTATTGTATTTACACCACCAATATATGGATATTGGGAACTCGTAGCTGGAATTCTCAATTTGATGTTGACCAAAGAATTTTGGAATGTCCAAGATTATTGAGATGACTTACATTTGAGTGGGAGCTTATTGGCTTGGCTAAATATTAATATGTAAGAGATATATTTTGAGTGGGAGCCAAGTGAAATCCCTGGATCTCGAGTGGGAGTGTGTCATCATTCTGAAATATGTGGACAACATATATGCATGATGTAATTTATATTAATAATATTTAAGTTAGTAAATGTGGATGAAGTTGAACAAGTTATTAAACAATGAAATCTATTGAGATAGATTGGTAAGTTTAATAAACATTAATGTTTAATGCTTCCTAGACTTGATTCTGAAGATGTTCAGAATGTCCTAGATAAGATTTTTGAAGTAGTTCAAAATGTAACAATGTAAAGAAAGAAGTTCTTACTTGTATGAAGCATTGAGTTAGTCTCAGTATTATAACTATGGTTAAAAGAAAGAAAGAGATGCGTTGTATCTCCTATGACTCAGTCATAGGTTCTTCCATACAACCATGTTGTATACTCGACGTAATGTGACCCAAGGATATGGTTGGAAGAACATGTTTTGAGGTGATTTTTGAGTTAATCACTGAACTGGAGTTGAGTTTGTTCCTAAATGGAAAGAAGCGAAGTTAGGCACATAGTTGCATTTTATGCACTAGGATCTAAATAGATATAGAAGTATAGTTTTGGCTAAAGAAGTTCGACTTCTGCTAAGTGTGTTTCAAAGGTTTACGTGACAATAGTGAAAGTTAAATTGACTAATCGATCATCATTGTAAACAATAGAAACAAAGTCTCACTCTATCGCCAAATGAATACTTTAACCCATTATGATATAATGGAGTGAATGTCAAAGTTAGGAAGACATTAACGATTTGCAAAAGACATACTGATCTGGTAAAACAGAATAGGGACATGACATTTCTCATAAACATGCATGATTAATAAACGCATATGTGATATGGTTTATGATTATTAAATGCAAGCTATATTATTTGTACTCTAGTGCAAGTGGGAGACTGAAGGAAATATGCCTTAGAGGCAAATAATAAATGGTTATTATTGTCATATTTCAATAAGTTCGTAATAGTTTCATATTATGCTATAACTGTATCAAGTGGAAACATTACTACAGGTGTGATATGAAATATAAGTCCCTAGTAGCCTCTATTCATACTAGTTCGTTGGGCAATCGACGATCAAGGTTTCCTAATCATGTTGGTGCTTCGGTGCCAGTTCACAACAAGGTCATTTCATTGGTGAATGATGTGATGGATATTACCCATTGCAACATGATCAAGTCACAAAGTTCATCATTGCAACAATTAGAAATATAGTCTCCTTCTCCTTAGACTGTGAGATCATATTAATCACTATCTCTCGAGGCTGCTTTGACTGCATCAAACGTCACTCGGTGAAACAGTGATTATAAAGGGGTATGTTGGGTATTCCGGAGTAACAGGTAGATGCATATGAATCAAGACCATGATTTGTTCACCCACGTGATGGGTAAGATACTTAAGGCCGACTTGGTGAGATTACATCTATAATGTTGCAACATGTGACTAGGTCACGGGGATGTAATATCGCGGTAACCAGTGAAACAGTACATGTCGGTAACGAGATTGAACAAGGTATGTGATACCAAATAATCGGATCTCGGTCAAGCCGTAATAAAGAAACAAAGGGAATTGGAATCGACGTTTACGGTTCAAACGACATTGTCATCATGGAATGCACAGGGATAAATATGGGCTTTCCGGTCCCACTATTGATCATTCATGGAGATCATGTTTGTTCTATTCCTGAGCCATGGGGAAATACAATTAAGGGTACAATGAGCTAGAGATCCTATGTAAGTTGGAATCACAATAGAGAAAGAGAAAGCCGGAATTATTCCATGGAGAGAGAACTGAAGTTGTTCGGAGAAACAAAAGGAAACTGGAAAAGTTCCGTGAGAGAACCAAAATTGTTCCGGAAAGTTCTGAAGTCGTTCAAAGGAAATCAGAAGGGAACTGAAAGGTGTTTCGGGTCAAATAAGATTTTGTAATATGTATTTACATATTAATTAATGTAATTAATATTAAATTTAATATTAAAAATATAATTTGAAAGGGTATTCCACTAATGGGCCAAACTTTCTAGGGAAAAAGGACCCATGAGGGAAACCGCATGAGGGAAGCCTCCCAGATGGGCCCTAAGGGCCCATGCGCCTGGGGAAACCCTAGGGTTAGGGTTTGGGGCACCCTAGGGCTGCTCCCTCCCTCCCTTGGACACCAGATAGGTGCCTTGGGGAGGGGGAAAGCCTACCCCTATCCCCTATATAAAGAGCCCCCCTTGGAGGAGTAGGACACCCCAAAGCCATGAGTTGGGAGCTCTCCTCCCTCCTCTATGCGCCTCCTCCCTCCCTCTCCTCCATCTCTTTACTTGTCTCCTTGCGCTAGTATGATCCCATGATAGGACTATTCACGCAAGACACAGTGCACCTGCAGCACGCAGTTGCGCTGCGGAGATTCCAAGTCGGAGATCTACTTCCACACTCCCGACAGGGATCAAGGAGCCGGAGGTCGTCATTGTAGACCGTATATGTACGAAACCCTAAGGAGACACACTTGGGGCATCTCAGATTTCGTGAGCCGGATTGCTACATGATGGAGTAGGAGGTGACTTGCGAGGAGCTTCACGACCTTGAGGTCGGCTACGAGCACGATTATATCAGCCATGTTCCTGTAGCACCCCGGGAAAACCTAAATAGAAATTTCTTGTTATTTTCATTTATGCATCATCATGCATCACCATCATGTTCATCATGCCACCTTGCATCGAACATATAATTAAATTGTTGCATTTAAATTATCTCACTTATATTTGGTTCTTGATATTTGAATTTGAGCCTTGGTTTGCCTCCATATATTTTCCCTCTCTCTATTATATTCTAGTTGGTGCCATGTGTGATGGAACAATAATGTCTAAGTTGTTTTTATTTGAGTCTTGATACTTTTTTAAAAAAAATGCCCAAATTGAGTTGGGGGCATCATCTCTTATTATTTCCACTCTATCTTGTGTCTCACTAATGTCCATATTGTGGCACCCCGGATTTACGGTCCGAGAATACCCGTTATGCATACAATTCACGTTCCCATGATCAGTGAGCCGTGAGCATAACCGACTAGTATCATTACAACATCCATATAGTAACGAGTACAAACTTACAAAGTGGACATTACGGCGAATACATCAAAAATAGCGGAAGTCTTCAGCGCAGAGCCCATGCCTTAACCTACAGGCAACTGACTAGGAAGACGGCCTAGCTCGCATAGACGTCAACACCTTCGTTCCTTCTTAACATTTGCAATCTGGCCAAGTAAATAGCCAGGGACAATGCCGGTGAGTACTTTGAATGTACTCGCAAACCACCGAGACAAGGTAATAAGATAATGCATATCTGGATGTGGCGAGATAGCTCTACACTATAGTTGTTTTTGAAAGACCTAACATTTGCATCTCTATATCTTTGTGGGAAAAGAGTTTTTATAAATATGCCTCCTTTTTGGAAATCCGGACATCTCCACATCCTTGTTAAAAAGATTTCTAAAACAATTTTGTTGTAAAACCCTTTTTAAACGTCTTCGGCCATCACTTGTCAAAAACAAACTTGTTCTTATCTTTCCTCGTGACCAAGTCACATCCTTTAATTCATCACAACATAACCGAAGGGTACTCCTATATCTTGCCATTCCAACCGTCCTTGTCCGTGGACACGGCTATTCGAATAGATTAGACTATGTGGAGTTTGTGCACTTTACCCACAAGAATCAATACATCCACCGGGATAATACCACGGCCTGCTACGCACGGTAGACAGGGACTCGGATAATCAAACTTACGCTTTTCATTTGTCCATGCCTAGCAACGGCGGCTTTTCCTTTTGGGTTGTTCTCTCCAGTACGAGTATGGGGTACGACGACCCTGGTCCTTCCTCCCGTACTGACCCCTACCTCCAGACCCGAAGTCTGACCGGTAGCAATAGTGACAATCTTCCATCTGTACTACTTAAAAGCATACCGTCCGCGAGAGACCAAATTTTTGCACCAGTGCCTTGTCCTACGGACAGCCCGGTTTTCAGGGGATTTCTCCCCTTTAGAGAGTACGAGCAGCCCCGGCTAAGGATCACAAACTACGAGCTAAGCCCCAGCGTCTAGGGTAATGTGGTTGCACGGATAAAATTGTTCCGGACATTGGCTTAGAACATCCCTTCTCTTTCTCTTACTTATCTTTATCCTTATTAACTTTCTCTTCATCCACCTCATATCTTCTTTTGGTAAAACTTCCACTCGGAGAGGATGCCTCTTTCCAAGGGTTTTATTTTGAAAACTTTGTGGTAGGGTAAAACCCAAAATAGTTTTATCATTGAAAATCCGTGGGTTCCAAGAGGGAAGATGCTAATCATCTTAGCCTCGATCTAAGGGATAAAGGTAGGTGTAAACAGGATATGTGTCCTAATGGACACTCATTCATAACTTGTAGGAGCCAAGTTACTCATGCACTTTTATTTGAAATAAACCATGCATGTGATCATGCAATTTATAAACGAGATATAAAACAGTTGATAAACAGAAGTAGGTTAATATAGGAGTTCTGGAATGGTGGCTTGCCTGTGACCAGCGAGAAGTCCCTTGACGGCGTTAGATAACCAGAATACCAATATAGTTTATAATAAGAGAAAACCGATCCTTCCTTCTTCTCGGCGTCACACAATCGCAACTATCGTCGTTATTGAGAATACATGCAAACAAACAATACACCAATCAAAACAAGCATACAAACATCAAACCATACAGCAAGCTAAGGATAAATACATGATATGAGGAAGTGGGATGTTGGTTTGATGAGGTCAGCAAAGGATTTGGAGACATTAGGGAAAAAGGATCCCTTTTGATTTATACTCTAAGAACTACCTAAGGGAGGGTTTTTGATCAAGGACTTGATATGTGTGATACCATTGTATAAAAATGATACCATCAGATAGGTATTGATGAAATGAAGCCAACAAAAGTGGTTTCACTATTTTATCAATTTTCCTTGATTTATAATGGATTTTATAGTGGATAAAACTCTAGTTTTATGAAATAATTCACCAGAACTTCTCTGGAGTTCGAAAAATTATTTACTTGGGTGATTAGGTGGAATTTTATGGACTGAATCAATAGGAGTTGGATTCACCTCAAAAAAAATTACCACAATGCCCTTGAGAAATTCCCAAAGACAGTACTGGATGGGATTTGTCTTTTTCATCAGATTTATTCTACAGAAGCTTTTTAGTTGATTACAATGACACATATTAGGTTATGAAAATAACTTCATGTAGAAATTGGAATCAACCTTTTTGGAGTTACAGAGCTACTATAATGATTTTATTAGTGAACAAACCATGAACAAAAAAATTTAATTCACTAAAATTTAACAGAGACTCATAAAAATATGAGCTGCTGGATTATGATATATATGGTTATGTGTGTCATCTAGAAATTGGAATTAAGTCATAACCTCATTTGGTTTGACCTAGAGAAATTCTTAAAGGCAGAAAGGGCATGCTTTTGTTATTTTTGCTAACAGCAAACTAGGAAGCAAGTGACTAAGGGGCTTGTGGGACCTGAAGGGTATGGTTTATACCTTTCATCACCAATTGGATTTATACCATTTGGATTTGTATAATTTTCTGGAGAAATTGTTTAGTGCATTGGATAGATCTGGGGGTATGATTTATCATATTTATTATAATGAATATTTTGGTGTAAAACCTGGTCTGCATGTTGGGACAAACACCCAGGCACTTGAGGAATTTTAGATCTGGAAGTTTGGAAGGATTTTACATTTTTATTTCGATTTAAAGTAACTGGGTATTTTTCTGGATCTATACAAACAGAAAAAGAAAAGAGGGGAGGGGGTTCGCGGGCCAGATCTAGGGAGGTACTGGGCCGAGGCGCTGGATCTGGCCCAGCCGGGGATGAAGAGGTATGGGCGAGCCGCGACCGTTCGATTAGAACTGATCTGACGGCCGCGGTGCCGTCTTCTTCCTACCGCCGCCGCCCATGGGCAGAAACCCTAGGGGAGGGTGGAGACGCACGGGGAGCTCACCTTGGGCCTCGCCGGCGACCGGGGGGTGGCGGAGGCGACGTGGCGAGTCGAGGGAAGTCCGGCAAGGGGCTGCACCACGAGGTTTGACGCCGGGATCTTTCTCGCGCGAGGGTGGATGAGGAGGAGCTCGCCGGTGCCTCGCTGTGGCTTCAGTAGAGGGGTTCCTGGGAAGGCAACAAAGTAGGGTTAGGGGCAGGAGAGCGAGGGGAGTACGGTGGTGTTACATGCAGAGGAGGAAGGGGGAAGAGGAGAGCTCGGGGCTCGGTTCTTCTTGCCATGGCCGAGAGGTGTAGGTCTTCTCTCGAGGAGCATGCAGAGGCAGGGAGAAGCTAGGGAGCTTGGGGAGGGTAGAGCATGGATAGGGGGTGGCTTGGAGGTCTCATGCAGCTGGAATAGAGCAGGGGAGGGAGGAGATTTTCTCAAGCTTTGGTCATGGCCGAGGAGTTCTTTTTCTCCTTCTCTCGAGCAGGGCAGAGCAGGGGAGAGGGAGAGGGGGTTCTGGGGAGGAGAGTGAGGTGTGCTGGGGGCACATGAGCTGAGGGGAGGGTGCTGGGTGGCCTTTGGGCATTATAAACCGAGGGGAGTCGGGAGTCGGTCCATGGTGAACCAAGCTCATTTGGGGGCTAGGGCATGGTCCAGGGGCTTCCCATTGGTGGCCAAGGGCGGTGGGGAGGGGGTGTGGTGTTCTTAGGGTCGTGCATAGAGCAGAGAGGGAGTGGGGTGTTGCAATGAGTAAAGAAAAGGGATAGACAAGACATTGCCTTTGTCTCCCTCTTAATTAACCATGTGGGACAAGGGGTGTGGGGCCGGCTACAATAGGTGGTCGACCAGGAGATAGTGCTGAGGCTGTGGTGTAGTGCTTGACAAGGTTTGGTGGAGTTTGGAGTTGGTTTGAATCAAGATTGGACTAGTTTGCCAAAATTGATCAAATGAAGGCTTGTGAGGGAACTTGATAAACTTGTATTGGGCAAAGTGTGGGAATGGTACTGGTAGATAGATGGGGTCAAATAATCTTTCCATGATTTAAATGGGAATTTTCTAAGGATTATAATCCCATTTAAATGCACTTCTTCAAAAAGTGCAGAATTAGACTATGGAAGCAAAAATTATATTTTTACATTAGGCAAGCTTGTTTTTTGATATGATATGGTCCTAAAGACCATAACACATATTGGATAGTTTTATTGGGATTTATTGAAGTGGGAGAGAATTTTGGGGGAATTATTTCTTGTTTTTGCGATTTAAGAAAAAGGGCAAAAAGAAATAATAAAGAATCTCAAAAATATTTATTTTTGAATTTGAAGGATGGGATATGAGATGGAGAAGTCAATTATGCATTGATTTGGCAAAGTTATTTGTAGAAAAACAAACTTGCCTTTGTAGACAAGGATTTTAAGATATTGGTAAGAGAAGGAAATAAAATAGTTTAATAATCCAAATAATTGGGAGGATTATTTGGGGATGCTTATATCCAAGGTAGATGATGTAAACTTGATGCAGGCATCAAGGTCACCTTGGTTTTGAAGAAAAGTGGGGCAAAGGGTGGAAACTAGATTCTTGGAGGATCTAGGGCTTGGCTATTCTAATGCCATCTAAACAGGGTTGGATTAGGGAGCTCAGAGCTCATCTAGGTACAAGGGGTATATGGATGGATAGACAAATTTATAAAGATGATCATGGAAGCAAAGGTTGAGCTTGGATCTATTTGGGGTGATCTAGCTGAGATGGCAAACTTTGTTGAAAATAAGGTTGCCATAACAGATACATCAGGTAGCCTCCTAAACCATGTGGGTTTGGGAAGCACAAGGCTCTACAAATCTTATCATCTTGCCTACAAAACCATCATGGATGAGGGGTAAATAGAATGGCTTAGACAAGGGCAAGAGTGGTCCTTGGTAGTACTAAAGATGTAATACAAGTTGGTTAAATTACATTCTCCAGAATGCACATAGGTTGGAAAAGTTAAAGCTCCAAAGATTGAATCTAGATAAGAAATCCAGACTTAGCCATTTTGGCAGATATGGTGATTTTGACTAGTGTTCAAGAGGGAAACAATTGAGAGGGTGGCAAGGTTTATCCCTTCCCTCAAGTGGTTGATGTTTAGGTATAGGTTGAAGAGAGGGGATCCAAACTTGGATTGGGTTTTCACTAGGTTGGAAACCATCAAGAGGGATTATCCCTGGATTGAGATAAGCATGAGATGAGATGATCACTTGAGTGGCTTAGGATAGATCCAGATTTGGATGCTTGCTTTGAGATTGATGATCACAAGCCTAGATTTGGTCCTAAGGGATGAGCTACTAGATTAGCTCACTCTAGTTCCTAAGCAAACAAGGCAATCAGCAGATCAAGGCAATTCATCAGAGAGCAGATCAAGACAATTCATCAACCAGCAGATCAAGGCAATTCATCTTATTACTTATCCAACTAGTACTAGGGTTACCATCAAGCCTAGCTTGATGTAAGGATGGGTATTTTGGAAAGGGGTTTTTCTTTGAAGTAAGATAAGTACCATCTTGGTATCTCTACCAAGATTTAGATGAAAAGGTTTTAATAGAGGTTTTGGAAAACCTAGAGATAAGGGTAGTTGAAGGTTCTGTCTTGAAAACATAAGGAGAGTATATATATATATGTCTCCATATTTTTGGCAATAGAAGCTAGTAAAGTATTTGGTTGTGTCAAAGTCATCTTGGGTCAGGTTTTTGAAATGCCAGAACATTTGAGAATATGAAAGATGAGCCAAGACATCTCTTTTGTAAAATAGTTTTTGTAAATTAGTGTTGAGATGAGGAGTACACAACTAATACACAAACAGTTGCATGAGCACAAGGAAACAAGTAAGCACACAATGCAAGAAAAAGTTTTTGTTCCCTCTGATTTTTGCCTTTTGGACATTTAATCCGGATTGCTGAAATTGGGATTTTACACATATGATCCTCTTGCTAATCCCTACCAGCGTATATGACATATGGGTTCTCCTTTTGCTTGTTTTTAACTTATGCCCATATTCTCATGTGCGTATCACTCTATCTAAATTCACCGTTTCCAAACTGTAGTGCCTTAGCACTCTCTTTCTACCATCTACATGCATGTGTCTTTTCCCTTATATTTTAAATTCAAGTAATATATTTGGAGAATGGATTTTGTACTTGTACACATGGGTACATGATCTATCATGTCCACTTGTTACACTTTTAAATTCAAGTAGTTTTTTCAGATTCCCCCTCCCTCACATTATGTCACAGTTCAGCTGAGAATTTGCCCCATCATCTTGTACTATTGGCCGGTCTACACGGTAGACTTTTTCATAGCATGTACAGTATTGTCCGATTACTGGGTCTAGTAGAAACAATGTGCTAGCATTTACACCCTAAATGCTAAAATCAAGATGGAAAAGCGCTAGGTGCTCTAGCAGTTGTATGCACGTATGTAATTACTAGCTCTCTCGGTTTGTTGCCCAGGAATCCGGGACTCCTTCATCTCCGTCCCCTTGTCCTAGACGCCTCCCACTCCCTCATGCAGTACGACCACGCTATGGACGCCGGCCGGCACCCGCGGCGAGCATCGGCGACCCTCCTCTTGCTGCTAGTCGAGTGCCTCCGGATGGCAACACGGCTGCACCACAGCAGGATTCTCTTTGCTACCGTATATGACGGAGATGGCACAGGTCTCCATGCCGACAGCCCCGTCACCGCCTGCGGAGAGGGCGCACGGGAGTGGATATGGAGATGGCGTCGGGCGCATGCCGACAGCCCCGATGCCGTCACCTGTGACTTGTGGAGGTGTAGTAGGCCTTCGGCTTGCAGGAAGGAAGAGCTGGCACCGACGCCTATGGCCACGGGGTTCACGTAGATGGAGGTGGCGCCGCTGCGCACCGGCTCCCCCCGCGCCATCGTGTACGACACATGTATGCCGCCGACTTGCACGCTGCTAGAGCTGGCTCTGTCGCCTATGGCTTGTGGGAGAATATGAAACCGACTTGTATGCCGGTAGCCCCATTGTCGCCCATCGGTGTGGCTCGCTGGAGTGAACATGGCACCGGCAGCCCCGTCATTGTCTTCAGCACGGCTAGCATTGATGGAGATGGCGTCGTCGAGATGAAGAAGGCGGCCGCCGTTCGCCTTTGAGACCGGCATCTTGGCGTCGGGCTGCACTTTGGGATCCTCAACACCATTGGCGCCGCTCGGGTGAAGTGGAGAGAGGGTCGGGGCTGCACGCCGGCACCTCGACACCATCGACTTCGGCACGGCTCGCTAGGAGTGGAGGTGAAGATGGCGTCGGGCTGCACGGCGGTAGCCCCGCCATCACCCATCGGTGCGGCTTGCTGTAGTGGAGATGGCGCCGCTGCATCAGCAGCGTCATTCTCTAGCGAATGGCAACCGGCCTGCTCCGACAGCCCCGTTGTCGTTGTCGTCAAAGCATGGCTCATGGGAATGAAGAAGGCATCGGGAAGGACGCCGGCTGCCATGTGCCTTTGAGGCCGTCATCTTAGGCACGGATCGTGGGAGATGGAAAGGACACGGGCTGCATGCCGGCAGCTCTGACACCGGCTTTCTTGGCGTTATGGAGAGGGCGACGGGCTACACGCCGGTAGCTTCGACACCATCGTCTTCGTCAGCGCCTCGATGTTCATGGCATCAAGCAGTCCATGACAGAAGTATTGGTAGGGTAGTCGGTAGCCCAATAGGGTTCACCTCTCTCTTTATATATAATGGTACAGGGTATAAATATAGGGGTATTACAGGCCTACGTATATACATACAATCTATACAATATAATGTTTATCACCCTCCCTCAATCTCAAATGTGCTATGAACATTGAGATTGCGCTTACAAGATGTAAACTGTGGTAATGGAAGGGGCTTGGTGAATATATCAGCTAACTGATCCTTCAAGGAGATAAAGCGTATCTGAAGCAACTTCTGGGTGATACATCGGAAACGTATCTATAATTTTTGATGCTCCATGCTTGTTTTGTATCAACTTTGCTATGTTTTGTCTACACTTTGAGGTATTTTTATACACTTTCTAGTGCTAACCTATTAACAAGATGCCATAGTACCAGTTGCCTGTTTTTTCTGTTTTTGGTTCCAGAAAGGCAAAAAATCAATATTCTTGGAATTGGACGGGATAAAAGCCAAAGTCATTATTTTTCCCGGACCAACACGGAACCATCACTACTAGAAAAAGGTTGTTCGTGGCGCACCTAAAAAGACCATCTGTGGCGCACTAGTGGTGCGCCACTAAGCGTACGCTGCGGTTAAAAAGTGCCCGTAGCGCACTACCCTGGTGCGCTATGGTTATATGGGGATAGGCGTGGCGCACTACTAGGTCAAAAAACAAAAAAAATGCAAAAAAATACCCTCGTTTTGAATTGCAAAAGCAATCCGGTCCAGAAATCGCCGCCGTCGCGTCGCCTCGCCGGAGCAGTGGCCATGGCCACGACCTACCACCGCAGGGATGTGCGGGAGGCCGTGGCCGTGCTAGTCCTCGTCAGCGTCGAGGCATTAGGAGGAGGTGTGGTCGGAGGAGACAGCCGGAGGTGCGTCGGAGGTGCAGTCGGAGGTGGACGGAGGTATGGTCGGAGGAGGTGGTGGCGGCGACGGCGTCTGGAGGATGTGTGGTCGGAGGAGGCGACGACGACTGTTGAAGGAGCTGGTTACCCGTGGTCGTCCTTGGTCGGAGGAGGCCGAAGTGAGGAGAAGGAGAAGAGGGAGGAAGAGAAGAGGAAGAGAAGAAGAGATGGAGGAAGGAAGATAAGAGGAAGAAAGAAGAGAGGGAGGAAGGAAGAGAAGAGGAAGGAAGATAAGAAGAGAGGGAGGAAGAGAAGAGGAAGAGAAAAACAGAGGGAGGAAGGAAGAGATCCAAGAGGAAGGAAGAGAGGGAGAGAGGGAGGTAGGTGGGCGGGGTGGTGATTCGAATTTCGAATCCCACCCAACTTACTCGTGGCGCACTAGGTGGTGGTGCGCTACGGGTAAGTTGCCTCAAAAAACATTTTCTGCAGCAAAAAATCTTGTTTTTGGCATAACTTTTTACTCTTTTTGAATTTTGAGATTCTAAAAAATCGCTAAACGACCTAAAGGTGTTGCAAGCGGATTTGGAATCTCGTTCTGGTCATTTTGGTATATTATACTTTTTTTCGACATCGTATGCAAAAGTTACGGCCGTTTTACCATGGCATGACTTTTTTTTTGCAGAAAAAGTCGAAATTCATGTTTGTTAATTTTACTAGAAACTAGACCACATTATCTACCTAAATATGAAAGGATTCTATTATTTGAAGTGTCTTTCATTTTCTTTTATTTTTTGCAAAGCTAAAAATGCGATCCACGGGGGGGGAGAGGGGGGGCGGGGGGTAGAGTTGGTGTAGGCCACTTAGCCATAGGGCACTAGGGCAGAGTGCCCTACGGCTAAGTTGACCCAGCAGCTGTAACACCCATACCCGTAGCGCACTAGGTCAAGGTGCGCTACGGTTAAGTTTTACATCCGTAGCGCACCTTGACATAGTCTGCTACGGGTATGTGTGTTGCGGCCACCTGAACCCTGGCCTACACATAGCCGTGGCGCACCACCCCCATGTGCGCCACCCTTACGGCAGTTAGCCGTAGGGCACCTGTGGGCAGTGCGTCACGCCTATTTTACCCGTGGGGCACCACTAGCACGTGCGCCACAGATGTATGGATTACCTATAGCCGTTTTCCTAGTAGTGCATGAAGCAGAGACAGAGTAGGGCACCAAGGTGGCCGCACCCCCCCCCCCCCCCCAGGCACGAGCAAGCCCTGGTGGCGCCTACAGGGGGTGTGGGCCCCTGGCCCTCCATCGACCTTGCCTCCTTCGCCTATAAGAAGCCCCCGAGGAGAAAACCCTAAATCATCCACCATACTTCCAGAAAAATTTCCGCAGCGCCGCCGCCACCGAAGGGGAGATTCTGGGAACAGAAAGTCTCTGTTTCGGCACCCTGCCGAGACGGGGAAGTGCCCCGGAGCCATCTCCATCGATCTCCACCGCCATCTTCATCACCGTTGCTGATTCCCATGATGAGGAGGGAGTAGTTCTTCCTCGAGGCTAAGGGCTCTACCAGTAGCTATGTGTTCATCTCTCTCTATGCATGATCTTGTTGTGGTCATGATCTTTGTAATCAAGTAGATCTACCTTGACGTGTGTGTAAGTGACAGCGTGCATACAGTGGTGGCACTTAGGCTAGAGGTTACATAAATACTCATTGTGCTTTAATAGATCTATGTTTTTCCTCATGTGTGTGAAAGTGACGGCGTGCACACCGTGTGTGGCAGTTAAGCTAGGTTACATATATATTCATGAGTTATATTTTGAGTTGGTTGTCTCTATGAAATTATGGTGTTTGTTGGAACCATCTAGCACTCAAGGTGACAGTGTGGGGTTATCTAGATTGGGGAAGGCCCTAGGGTGGATTAGAGTGTCCAACCAGAGAGTAGTTAAGAGTAGTTTCATGAAGAGAGGATATTTATATGAGAGAGTGTTCACTAGTGAAAGTATGATCCCTAGGCCTTGTTTCTAAACATTGAAACACCGTTTGCATCTAGATCTGTTGCATGTTTGCTTGCTTCCTTCTTGTTGCCTTTAGTCTTTACCTCACTGTCAAGCTATTTTCTGGCACCGTACCACTTGTATTTCACTATCTCTTTGCCGAACTAGTGCACCTATACACCTGACAAGTGTATTGGGTGTCTTGGGGACACAAGAGACTTCTTGTATCTTGATTGCAGGGTTGCTTAAGAGGGAATACCTTTGACCACTTCCTCCCTGAGTTCGATAAACCTTGGGTGATCCACTTAAGGGAAACTTGTTGTTGTTCTACAAACCTCTGCACTTGGAGGCCTAACAACTCTCTACAAGAATAGTAGTGCATAGACATCAAGCTCTTTTTTGGTGTCGTTGCCGGGGAGGTAAGGTAAAAGGTACTCACATCCTCCGGTGTGAGTGCTCGAAGTTATTTCCTTTAGATTCTGCAATTTTGTCTTATTGTTTCTTGTTTTCACTAGTTAGGCTTAATGGAAAACAACAACAAAATTAGAGATCTTTTTAGTATTTTTTCTAAGTTAGAAATTGAGTGGTTTGAAAAGAAAATTAAAAAACCTATGGAACTTTATTTGCATGCTAATAGCAATGTTATTAGTATGAATTTTTTGAACACCATTATTAATAATGGTATGGAAACTTCTAAGCTTGGGGAAGCTAGTTTTTATGAGAAAGATCTTTTTAGTTCCCCAGCTTTAGGGAAGAAAATTTGCTCTGATGATACTTTATCTCCCATATGTGGTAATTCTAATGATACTTGTGATATTTTAAATCCACATACTGAAAGTGTCCCTTTTAAAATACCTATTGAAATTGTTGAACGTGTTATGAATATTTTGGAGATGGAACTGTCCATCCTGGTGATCATTTACTCTTTATACATGAATTATGCGAGTTGTTCAAGTGTGCAGGTATTTCAATGGACCAATTTAAGAGGAATCTATTCCCTTTCTCACTTAGGGACAAAGCAAGGGAGTGGTATGAGCTACTAGATGATCCTCATCATTTGGAGTGGAAGGAACTTGAATCTCTCTTTTATTCTAAATTTTATCCTCCTCGTGAACTTCATAAAGATAGTAATTATATTTATAATTTTAATCCTCATGAGGGAGAAAGTATTGCCCAAGCTTGGGGGATATTGAAGTCACTAATGCTCAAATGTCCCATTCATGAGCTCCCTAGTAATGTTGTTATCAATAATTTTTATTCAAGGCTTTCAGGACATTACAAGGACTATCTGGATACCTGTTTAGAGGGATCCTTCACAAGTAAGGAGGTCAAGGCTAAGTGGGATCTTACTGAAACAATTCAAAGCAATACCGAAGGTTGGGATAACGACAAAGGTAAAAAACTAGGTATAAACTATGAGTATGATTGCATTAAGTCTTTCACTGAAACTGCTAATTTTCAAGAGCTTAGTGCTAGATATGGTATTGATCCTCAAATTCTTGTTAAATATTATAGAGACTTTGCTTCCCATATTAATTCTCCTAAAGAAAAGTGGGACATGTATCATGAACCTTTTAAAGACACTTGCATGGAAAATGAAAATGTTATTAATGATTGTAATTAACATGCTCAAACTTCTGAAAATACTATTTCTTATAAGCATGTTAATTTTTGTGGTATGCATAGAAATTGTGAGAAGAATCAAATAGAAGAAGAATATTGTATCACACTAGAATGAAAAAACCAGAACATGGTATAAGGCTCTAAATGATCTTGGTAAAAAAATTGTGCCCTCTATCCTTTTATTTGTGAACTCTGCTATGAAGTGAGTCATTTCAATTTTCAATGCTCAGGACATACTAATGACCTTTCTAATCCAATGAGTACTGCAAGCTTGTATTGTGATAACGCGATCACTGATAATCAACATGATGAACTTACATTGTTTTTGGGGTGTGAAGAGTTATCAAGAAAAACTTCTTTGGTAGACATGAGTGCTTTTGGAATGAATTGCGTCCTGCATGGGTGTCATCTTTATTGTGTTGATAATTTCCACGTGAATACTTACATACAAAATCTTATAAAAGATGATATTTTACCAAAATATGACAGGACTAATATGAGTTTTTTTCTTGTTAATGAAAAGAAGAAATCATCCAAAGTTTCTTCTATTGTCTCTAACAATAAACCAGGGTATGTGGAGAAGGTTCCTTTCAATCCTCTCCCTCCTAAAGAGGAGAAGAAGAAGAGGAGTAGAAGGAGAGAGGAAACGGTATCTTCCCCTAAGCATGTTGCTCCTATCATAGTTTTTGCTGATGAGTCTGAACTAGATGATGTTCCTGTGCCTGTTACCTATGTTAGTGATCATGATTGGGAAAAGCACAATAATTTTGATATTGAAAATCTCTTTGGCACCAATTTTGAAAATGATAATACTAATAATTGTTGTGCTATTAGTGATATCCATGTTCCTTCTAATGATGATATGTTTACAAATGAACACACTTGGGAAGATAGCTATTCTATTGCTTATGATGATACTATACCTCCAATGTATGATGATTGCAATGATGATTATGATATTTTCAATCCACCTACTATTGAGGAGAAAATTTATTGTGATTACAATATGCCTCATATATTTGATGATTATGGTGATGAGAATAACAATGCTAGCTATTTTGTTGAATTTGCTCCCACTATAATTAATAAGAATGACTATGCTTATGTGGAGACTAATAATCATTTTATGCATGTGGCTCATGATAAGAATGTTTTATGTGATAGTTATATTGTTGATTTTATTCATGTTGCTACTGAAATTATTATGAGAGAGGGAAACATGGTCTTATGCATCTCAAAAATATTAAGTTTCCCCTCTTTATGTTGAAAATCTTGAAGTTGCACTTGTTTTGCTTTCCTATGCTTGTTGCTTTGTGATTTAATGACTTGTTTATTTACAAGATCCCTATGCATAGGAAGTGGGTTAGACTTAAATGTGTTTTGAATTTTCTTCTTGATGCTCTCTTTTACTTCAATTCATATTTCTTATGTAAGCATCTTCTCAAACTATTATGCCTAACTTAAAGGCATTAAAGAAAAGTACTTATTGTGAGATAACCCAAGAGTTTTCTTGAGTCTTGGAAGTTATTACTTCTGTAATGACCTCTCCTTATCCTTTTTGTTTGCTTTTTGTGCCAAGAATGACCTCTAATGATAGGGAAGTAAGATTTGGGGAGTTGCTGTCCCGAAACAGATTTCTGTCCTCCACCATAAAAATCCGTGAGGAGTCTATGTAAGTCGTATTGAGATGAAAATTTACGAATAAATCCCCCAGTATGTTATTTAACTTTTTTAAGTTCAACACTTTTTTATTTGAGCAACAAAAGGTCTTTTAAAAAATCGGTTTCTACCTACTGGTCTGTTTTGACAGATTTCTGCCATTATTTGCATTTGCTTCTTATTGATTCCTTTTTGGGTTCTTTTTGGAAAATTGAGCTTTTTGAAGGAGTTTCTACAGTAGATTGTGTCTTTGGTGAAAGTTTTGCTGTTTTGAAACTAAACACAAAGGTCTCTTATCTTTTGAATACACTAATGTTGCTAATGAAGATTGTGTGAAGTTTTGTATGAAGGAAAATTTGCAGGTGTAGAGAAAGATTGATGTAATGAGATGAAGAATGGACAAAAGCTCAAGTTTGGGTACGCCACCTCGTGTCACCCCAATAAATATTCAAGATGTAAAAGCGTCAAAGCTTGGAGATGTCCAAGGCATCCCCTTCTTCATCAATAAAAATCTCAGGTCTTCCTAGACACTTCGTTTTTATTGTTTCATGCATAGTTGTGTTGTTCTTGGAGCGTATTTGTTTTTAGTTTTAGTTTGCTTGAATAAAGTTGGTTGATCACAGCACACTTCTTTTGGAGAGAGACACGCCTCGTTTTCATTGCCTAGAACACTCTAGTTTTCATTCTTATTGTTTTGTGAGTGTTTTATTTTGCTAGCACTGTGTTTAGCCTTAGTTTTCTTATGTTGCTTGCTTAGAACTTTTTAGTTCTTTGTGGATTTGTGAGACAAGCTCACTGATCTTTATTTATTATTATCTTTGTGAGTTGTTTCAAATAAGTCGATTGGTGTTGGAAAAGAGTAGAAAGCTTCATGCTTAAGTGGTACAAAAGGATTTATAGCAGATAAGGACCCCACGTCGCTCCTCTCGAGCAGCACAGGGGAACCCTAGCAGCGCCGCCGGGGAGATCTCCCTCCTGTCCCCTCCTCCACCGATGCCACTGGCCTCGCCACGGTGGCGGTGGCCCCGGCCTCCAAAGGCGGTGCGGGGAGGTCTCGCGGTGGACGCGATGTGCGGCTTTGGCGGATGTCCCCTTGGGCTCTGGCGGCACGGGATGCCGGGGAGGCGGCCCCGGGCGGTGGCGGCTTCTTGATGGGCGAGGTGTGGTGCGGGCCGCATGCCCCGCAGGCTCGACGTGGCGTTGTGCGGCGGTTGGTGGCTCGAGGTCGGCGTCCCGCGAGTTCCCGACGGCGTGCATCGCGGCGTCGCGTGAGGTGTGCCGGAGCGGCGGCTCCGGGTCAGGGCGGTGGATCCTGGGCCCTTGCGCCAGGATCTGATGGGGGTACGGGTCGTCGGCCTGCTACGGCGGCCCGGGGATTTGTGCCGCTCTCTGGCTGCAGGGTGGCAGAGGACAGCACGTGCGGAGGTGATGAAGGTGGGGTGGGAGGTGTCCTGCCTCCTTGCCGGCGTGCGGATGCCGGGGTGGCGGCCTCGGGCTCTGGTGGCCTGCCCTCTTCTTTGGCGAGGCACGGGCGGTCGTAGTGCCTTGGAGGGCTGGGCTGTCACCGTGTGGCTGCTCCGTCGGCCTCTCGTGTTGAGGCCTGCCTGGAGGGGGCTGCTGCGGCAGTGGAGGCCGGAGCGGTCGTGCGTGCAGCGCGGCGGTCGGGTTTGGAGTTTCTCGAGCTGTTGCCTGCGTGCCTTTCGGGACAGGGTGGTTCTCCGGCCAGCGAGGTGTTGGGCGGAGCCGTGGTCTCTGGTCCAGTCTTCTCCGCGTGGTGCGGTGCTCCTGGTGCCAGATAGGCGGGCTCTCCTCCTCCCTGCTTGGCGGTGTGGTGGCGGTTGGCGATGGCGGCAGATGGTGTTTGGCGACGCCTTCGGATGTCTGCGGAGTGGATGCCGGGGCGGCGACCCCGGGACGGCGGTCGTAGCGAGGGGCACCGTGGGAGGAGGTGCCCAGGTGGTATCTTGCGGCATGTGGTGGCAGCGGCGGTGTGCTCCTAGGCGGGCATGAATTCCTCGTCTTGGTGGATCGGCTTGTTCGGCTCGGGGTATGGTGATCTCCGCGCGAAAGCACTGCATCGACCTAGGTTGATGTTGGCAATGTCGGCGTCCGCGGACGTTGTTCCCCTTGTTGGAGGCATCGTTGAGGAGCTCCTTCACCTCCCTCGCCGTTTTCGGGTCACAGACTCTTCGGGTGAAAACCTGAGCTCTGGTTGTTGTCGGAGCGGGCATCGGCGACGCCACCGTCATTTTCCCTCTTGGGGGCGATGCCTTAGGAGGTTTGGTGCTCCGCTAGGCGGGTTAGTCTTGTGTTTATCTGAGTGCTGCTTTGTCGTCTCGGAGTGCGTGCGGTCTCGGGGCCGGTGTGGTTGCTTGCGCAGTGGCGTTGTTGTCGTTGTGCTAGTGTTGGTGCTTCTGACCTAGTTGTGCTAGGTCGTGTGGCCTCGTCCTGGTTTTGCCGGCTTTCCTGAAAACTGTGACGTTTGGGGTTTCTTTCGGTCCGGTTCCCCTTTTAACTGGACCCGTGTGTTTATACGTTTGTATCGGGTTTTGGCCGGTTTCCCTTCCAAACTGGCCAATTCTCTTCTTCTAATAGAAAAGGCAGTGCTCCTGATGGTTTCTCCAAAAAAAGTGGTACAAAAGGGAATTTTCTTTGACTATGACTTAGACTTTATCATGTCATGCTAGATGTTGCTTTGAACTTATGCTTAGTGATTATTGTTGTAGCATGACTTGTTTCAAACAACTGAGATTGCTTAATGTGCCTTGAAGGAATCATGCGTTATTTTAGCATACAAAAGCATTATATTGCGGTATTCTCCTTTGATGCTTTGTTTAGGTTGACTTGGCACATGCTCACACCATGTTATGACTATGACAAGTCACCATAACCTCTACGATCATTTAGTCCTTGACTTGTAGTACCACTCTATGCTTTGATTAGTCATGTTTTGTTGCCCTGCATGATTATGGCCATTATTGCTGTCTTAGTTGGTTGCTCTCAGTCTTTTGCTAGCCTCCACTTGTATGAGTAAGCTCTACTCATGCTTCCAACTCCCAAGAAACCAAGTTATTCTAAAGTGTCCACTATAAACTCCTATGCATGGTGTGTTACACCATTCCAAGTATATTCTTTCTTTCATCTATCTTCCAATTAAAAAGTATTTTGTTATGTGAAAACTTAGTGATTAAAGCTCTCACGAACTTGATGGCACACTTTATATTCTTTGCCCCTAATAAACTTGAACCATTGTGTCATCTATGTTGTATATGTTTGCACTTATACGTTGGAATTAGCAGAACCATGCTGTCATGGGGAACGTTTTTAACATTGCACTTGTACTTTGTACATAGTTGATATCATGCTCTTTTGTTTATGGATGTCACCAGTGTGAAATAAAGAGGGAGCTTGTAAGTCCATGGAGTATGTATATTGTGTTAGAGAAACGCGTGGGCCGCTAGCCCAAGCCATGCCTAATCATGGTGGAAACTTGCAGCATCACCATAGTGAGCTATCTATGAAGCATCCTCAATAAAAATCTATGCATATAGTAAATAAAAAGATCGCTGAGATGCTCATTGTCTGCTTGCCTTGTCATTTTGGTTATGGGATAGCTCCAGTACCATGTGCAAGGGGTACCCTGTTGGCGGTTCTCTATGATACGCATGTACTTACAATGAAAAGAACTTACAGGTGACTGAAGTTGAGTAGCATGAGGTGTGGCCCTCGTATTCAAGGGACTTGAGATTGCCAACTTATACTTTGTCAAGCATATACTCCATAGTTTTTTCACTTTAACCTTAATCACTTCAGATGCTTATGATAGGGGCAATGAGAGCTGAAAGCTAACAAGTGCCATAATTTTTGGAAGCTCTTTTTGAAACTTGAAATCCCTGCTTCCCTTTATGAACGGCCTTTCTTCCACCATTATATTTAGTCTCACCCTTCTACCTTTAGGCACCGGTTAAGAGAGCATAGTTTCCATTCTTAGTTCTATGTGCATTGTCCCAAAACTTATTGATTGATTCATATTGTTGATATTGCTTGCTCATGAACTATTTTTATCTAGTCACTCTTATGAACTTTGAAGGTGTCCTATGCATCTATTTGCTACTCCATGAGGGACAAGCTGAATGCCACTATGCCATGTTTTCTGTATTATGAAACAAACAAATGATTTTCAATGCATGTTATTCATGATCTTTGTTTGTAACCTTTCATGTTGCACGCATAGTTACTTTGTATTACTGTTAGAACTTCTTCTTCCATGCTCATGTTTAGAGTTCTTTGATCCCAGCTTTCAATGCTTGCAAATGGTTTGATCTTGATTGTGATGGTGCATGTCACCTCAAAAATTATTCTTTTATCACTTACCTACTCGAGGACGAGCAGGAGTTAAGCTTGGGGATGCTTGATACGTCGGAAACGTATCTATAATTTTTGATGCTCCATGCTTGTTTTGTATCAAATTTGCTATGTTTTGTCTACACTTTGAGGTATTTTTATACACTTTCTAGTACTAACCTATTAACAAGATGCCATAGTGCTAGTTGCCTGTTTTCTTCTGTTTTTGGTTCCAGAAAGGCAGAAAATCAATATTCTCGGAATTGGACGGGATAAAATCCAAATTCATTATTTTTCCCGGACCAACACGGAACCACGAAGCAGAGACGGAGTAGGGCACCAGGGTGGCCGCACCCCCCCCCCAGGCGTAGGTAAGCCCTGGTGGCACCTACAGGGGTTGTGGGCCCCCTGGCCCTCCATCGACCTTGCCTCCTTCGCCTATAAGAAGCCCCCGGGGAGAAAACCCTAAATCATCCATCATACTTCCAGAAAAAGTTCCGAAGCGCCGCCTCCACCGAAGGGGAGATTCGGGGGACAGAAAGTCTCTGTTCCAGCACCCTGTCGGATGGGGAAGTGCCCCCGGATCCATCTCCATCGATCTCCACTGCCATATTCATCACCGTTGCTGATTCCCATGATGAGGAGGGAGTAGTTCTTCCTCGAGGCTAAGGGCTCTACCGGTAGCTATGTGTTCATCTCTCTCTATGCATGACCTTGTTGTGCTCATGAGCTTTGTAATCAAGTAGATCTAACTTGCTACTCAAGTGCTTCAATAGATCTCTGCTCTCCCCACGTGTGTGTAAGTGACAGCATGCATCCGTGGTGGCACTTAGGCTAGAGGTTACATAAATACTCATCATGATTTAATAGATCTATGATTTTCCCCATGTGTGTGAAAGCGACAGCATGCACACCGTGTGTGGCACTTAAGATAGGTTACATATATATTCATGAGTTATATTTTGAGTTGGTTGTCTCTAGGAAATTGTGGTGTTTGTTGGAACCATCTAGCACTCAAGGTGACAGTGTGGGGTTATCTAGATTGCGTAAGGCCCTACCGTGGATTAGAGAGGATATTTATATGAGAGAGTGTTCACTAGTGAAAGTATGATCCCTAGGACTTGTTTCTAAACATTGAAACACCGTTTGCATCTAGATCTGTTGCATGTTTGCTTGCTTCCTTCTTGTTGTCTTTAGTCTTTACCTCACCGTAAAGATATTTTCTGGCACCGTTACCGCTTGTATTTCACTATCTCTTCGCCGAACTAGTGCACCTATACACCTGACAAGTGTATTGGGTGTTTTGGGGACACAAGAGACTTCTTGTATCTCAATTGCAGGGTTGCTTGAGAGGGAATACCTTTGACCACTTCCTCCCTGAGTTCGATAAACCTTGGGTGATCCACTTAAGGGAAACTTGCTGTTGTTTTAGAAACCTCTGCACTTGGAGGCCCAACAACTGTCTACAAGAATAGAAGTGCGTAGATATCACTAGGCCACCCGGTTCTCTGACAAAGTGAAAATCAACCTCTATATGTTTACTACGTGCATGAAATACCGGGTTGGCAGAAAGAAATGTTGCTCCAATATTGTCACAAAAGTATGGGCGACTATCGTTGAGAGACTCCAAGTTCACCAAGCAAGGCATGTATCCAAATCAACTCAGCAGTAGCATTAGCAAGAGCCTTGTACTCAGACTCTGTGCTAGATCGAGAAATAGTAGCCTGTTTTCTAGCACTCCAGAAAATAATATTACCACCATAGAAGATGGCAAATCCCCCCATTGATCTTCTATCGTCAGAGCAACCAGCCCAGTCAGCATCAGAGAAGGCAGACAGAAGATCAGGATCTGTAGAAGACGGTCGGAGAAGCAGACCATTAGAAAAAGTAGCTTTGACATAACGGAGTATACGCTTCACTACAGACCAATGAGAACTCCGGGGAGCATGTAGATACTGACACACCTTGTTGACTACAAAGGACAAGTCAGGTCATGTCATAGTGATATATTGTAGCCCTCCAACAATGTTGCGATATGTAGTGGAATCCTCAGTAGACAATAGAGTACCATCGGTAGCTGAAAGCTTCTTAGAGGAGACCATCGGGGTAGCAACAGGGGCACACTTGGACAACCCAGCACGCTACAGTAGTTTAGCCGCATATTTGCGTTGGCTCAGCAACAGACCATGTCCCGGAGGATGAACTTCAATACCAAGAAAAAAACGGAGGGGGCCAAGATCTTTGAGAGCAAAAATATTACTGAGTTGTCAACCCAAGTGATCAGTAGCTGTTGAAGACGAGCTCACCACAATGATGTCATCCACATAGATAAGCAGGTATATGGTAATATGTGGTCGATGCAGTACGAATAAGGAAGTATCTGCAGTAGAGGGAGTAAAGCCAAGATCACCAAGAACAGAACTCAGCCGGCCGTGTCAGGCACGAGGTGCTTGCTTCAAACCATAAAGAGCCTTATCAAGATGGAAAAGGTGACTAGAGCACTTAGGATCCTCAAATCCAGGTGGTTGGCGCATAAACACTTCCTCCTCAAGAACACCATGTAGAAAAGCATTCTGGATATCCAACTGACTAAGATGCTAGCCCTGAGTGAGAGCCATGGACAGTAACAAGCAAATAGTTGCAGGCTTAACAACGGGACTAAAAGTATCTTCATAGTCTAGACCATACCATTGTTTGAACCCCTTAGCAACAAGTCGTGCTTTGTATCTCTCAATAGAACCATTAGCCTTCTTTTTAATTTTGAACACCCACTTGCAGTAAATAATATTGACACCAGAATGAGGAGGAACAATACACCATGTGTTATTGTTCTGAAGAGCAGAAAACTCGGTCTCCATGGCGGTACGCCAATGAGGAGAAGATAGAGCTACTCGATAATCAATTGGTTTAGTGTGAAGATGAGTAGGATCACCATTGTGAGTATTAGTGTATGCAATAGTTCCATCAGTACGCTTCTTATGCTGTCGAATACCTCGCTGCAATCGAGTAAGTAGGCTGGACCGAGGAGCAGTAGGAGCAGTAGTATCCATCGTGGTCAGCAGTACAGACATGACCGTCGTTGACGGAGCAGTGGAGGAGGAGGCCGAATCAGCGTATGCCAAACACGGCCCACTGGACAAGGGTGACGCACAGCTAGCTGCTGCACCAGGCGACGGCGGGTCGCGCGCGCGCGAGCCTGGCGAGGAGCTGGCAGTGCGGGACGGAGTAGTTGGGCCGCCGCCGGGGGCCCAAGAGAAACTGCGCCATGCACAGGTGGGACGTCGATCACGCCATGATCAACGTGAGTAGTAGACGGCGCGGACGAATCAACAAGCACTTCAAGGAGAGCTCTGTGATGTCCTGCATCATGTTTAGGCAGTGGTATAGGGGAATATGCAGCATCAACAAACTAGCCAGAATGCAATGGAGTAATGGATGATGCTGGTGGAGTAGATGGCGATGCAAGATGAGAGAAAGGGAAAACTGTCTCATAAAAAATGACATCTCGAAAGATCTAAACTCTGTTTGTAGGAATATGTAAGCATTTTTATCCTTTATGTAGGGAATTGTAACCAAGGAAGACACACTGTTTAGAATAGAACTCAAGTTTTCTATTATTGTAGGGACGAAGGTGTGGCCAGCACGCACACCCAAAGACTTTTAGAAAGGTGTAGTCAGGTGTCTCGCCTAGAAGATGTTCAAGGGGAGTTTGCATATTAATGACACGTGTCTAGATTAATGATAAAACATGTTGTAGAGAAAGCGTCACTCCAAAACTGGTAAGGTGCCGAAGCATGTGCTAACAGAGTTAAACCAGTTTCCATAATATGACGATGTTTACGTTTAGCAGTTCCATTTTGTGGACTTGTATGTGGGCATGAAACACGATGAGATACCAATGGTAGAAAAGAATGTGTTTAGTTTAAGGTATTCACCACCCCAGTCACTCTGAACATGTATAATATTGAGATTTAATAGGCGCTCAACATGTTGTTGAAATTGAAAGAAAATTTGGAACACATTAGATTTATGCTTAAGAAGATAAAACCATGTAAAACAGCTGTAGGCATCAATAAAGCTAACATAAAACTGGTGTCCACTAACATATGTCTGAGCAGGGCCCCAAACATCAGAATATATAATCTCAAGTGGTGCAGTAGCAGCACGACTCGATACAGGAAATGGTAACTGATGAATCTTGCCTTGCTGACAGGCATCACAAACTACAACATTATTAATTGATGAAGAAGGAAGCTCATGGCGGCGTAAAACATGTTGAACTATGGGAGTGGCTGGATGACCTAGACGTGAGTGCCGCTGATCTCGTGGCACCGTGAGACTGCTGAAGACTTGTTTCACGGACTCGGAGTTGAGATTATAAAGGCCTCCACGAAGCCCTCCTCTAAGCAGGACTTCCCTCGTGACCCGATCCTTAACAAGAAAATTCCACGGGTGAAACTCAAATAAAATATTGTTGTCATATGAAAACTATCGGACGGAAAGTAGGTTACATGTAATGGATGTAACAAGAAGAATATCCTTAATATGTAATGAGGTAGATGATGTAGGAATTGTAGACTGGCCAATGTGTGTAATGCGCATACCTGTGCCATTGGCAGTTTGGACCTGATCGGTTGAGACACCCCCGGGATCAGGGCTAAACAAATCCCAGACCTCTGTCTAACATAAGCTTAACTTTGAGCTCGAGAATATCCAGTGAAGAATCGGTAACACAATAGTGACCCTACGACACAAAAATTTATTACAGCAAGCTCATAGCTAAGCAGAGAACCAAATTCCAAGGTCCGCCTCATGGTATCCAAGTTGAAAGAGATAAGTTAAACAAGTATGGTCGTCCTTTATTGGGATGTACTATTAAACCTAAATTGGGATTATCCGCAAAAAATTACGGTATTATTATAAGCAGAGGTCACTGACCACAAACATCAAACAACGGAAGGCAAATTATGCTATTAAGTATAGCAAACTTAACAAATGGCCTAAGAGGCCTGAAGCATAATGATGACGTCCCAGCCCATAGATTCCAGGCTGCCGGCCGGGAACCCCAAGCTACTCGTCGGTGTCGGTGTAGTACGAAACTCGTCTTCAAGGGAACACTTACTCTGCCAAAAGTATCAACAAAGCAAGGGTGAGTACAGGGTGTACTCCGCAAGACTTATGGCTGGTGGACTTGTTTTGCATAAAGCCACTTTTGTTTATAAAACAAGAGAGAGAATAAGCTCGTCTATTCAGAATATTTTAAAAGGGGATAAGCGAATGACATCTCCGAAATATTGATCATCATCTTTTGATATCCACACAATCATCATCTGAACCTAACTAGGATCACCCCCTCGTACCCATGAGGAAGCATCCTTAAGCACACGTTGAACTGCCAAGTTTTACGATTAGGTTCAAGTTCTCTATGATCTTAGAATCTGGTCACCAAGCGTTCATAACCGTGAACACGGCTTTTCAAAAAGATTTAACCCTGCAGGGGTGTACAACTTTACCCACATGTACCAACCGACTCTTAATGCCAAGCTATTAGCCCTCTTCCTTAGAAGGTTGTAGAGGGTGGTTGGCCACGACCTTTACTTTGCTTTCGCCGAGACCATGAGTCACGCAATAAGTATGGTTCCGTCATAATGGGTCAAATCTCGAAGCCGGTACTTAAATATGTGAGGCGAGGTTGGTTTACCAAGGGCTCCATCGACCCCAAGCAACCCCGGCCACACTTACCTACCTGTTATGAATGCACTTTCACCCGGCAAATCTTTCAAAAGGTTTTCAATGCATATGTCAAATGGAACGCCCGAACTATGTGACTCATGGAATCTACTAGGCAAGTTAATCAGGCGAGGGGTTCCCAAGCCCCATGTGGCTATACGCTCATCTCGGTTACAAAGGCAAGAACTCAGGTCCTAGTGGTGGCGAGCATGGGACTAGAAAAACCACATCCCACTGTGGCCTCCCATACAAGCCTTGGCATGTTTAATCTCATATCACTGATCTCATCTCATCACCTTCTCCTGTCATACTAGATTCTCTGCATCTGATACATCATCTGGATGAACCAGACTCAATAGCTATGCAGGGCTAAGCAGACACATATAAGCTCTAGCAGTGCACACAAGCCAAACCTAGTTATGCTAGAAGCAGTGGATCAGACAATGAAAGCTCAAAGGGAGTAATGCAATAGATAGGATACTCTATCTATCGATAAAATATCACAGTAGAATCGTATGCATCATGGCAGGAATTGAAATGCTTTCAAAATCGTAGGATTATATCATGGTGGGGCTATGCTTGCCTTTGCCAGTTGATAGCAGATAAATAGATCTTTGGAAGCCTGGTACTTGACTTGGTTACAATTTTTCAGATATTTTTCGTCGATCTTCGATGGTCTTGATCTCTGTCTTCGATCTCGGTCTCGGTATCATATTCTACCGGGAAGAACCAAACACCGGAAAGAGAGGGAAACAATCAACACATGGCATCGATGCAATGCTCAAACAAAAATGATGATATGACAAGTTAATTTGTATTAAAATGTAACCCTAAAGCATGCTCGACAATTTAATCGGGGTTCAGAGGGGTATAAACCTTAACTCGGGGAAACTCCGGAATCACCTATGAGGGGTTACTATGTTGTTCTAATTAAACTTGTCATTTAAGTTGCTTAACAATGCATGATTATAACTTAGATAGGTAGTTCTCATTTTTCTAAATATTTTGATATATTACTTGTATTTTTCTGACTTATTAATAATAAGTTATTGATTTTACAAGATTTAATCAAATTCTGGAATTACTTAAATCATTTTAAAAAGGTTTACTGCATTAGCATAGAAGCATGCTGACGTCACCAGAGGGGTGGGACGTTTCTCATGGGGCTTAGGCTACCCACACTGACTGACTGGTGGGCCTATGCCACCTCATCATCCACATAGGCAGGAAAGGGACCCACCGCGGGTTTGACCGGGACTGACCGTGCGCCTGATGTCATGATGACGTCAGCGCGACGTCATCCGGCAGGGAGCTCCCATATCAGCGGCGGTGGTGGCGTTTGAAGGCGAGCGGGGCTGCGGGGTTAGGTGCGTTCTAAGCAGCACAGCAGGGCAAGCAAGATAGTGGCAGCGCCGCTCGAAGAAGGTCGCCGGAACAGTAACTATGGTGACGTTCTGCGGTGGCGCGCGGTAGTGCTCGTCGCAGGCTTGACAGAGAGCGGGAGGGAGGTGGAGGAGTGGTCCTGGGGGACCGGTGGCTCACCGTGGTTGCAGAGGAGGGCTCGAGGAGACCAGGCGCGGTTGGAAGGGAGCTAATCGACGGCGGTGGGGCACATCGGGGTCGGGGAAGACGCAGCCGATTCAAGCGTCTCGATCCATCCCAGCAAACAAGACTTGGTGAAAAGGTTTCTGGCGAGGATACGGAGCTCCAGAGCTTGGCGGCAGGGCTAGCGACGGCCTATGGCGGCGGTGTTCATCGGCGTCTACTAGCTAGGGTTTTGGGCTCTGGCTGGGGAACGCAAGAGAGAGGGCGCGCGAGGAGGGGATAAGATCTGGGGAGAGAGAGAGGCGCGCCATGTCCTTATCCTTGCTCCAGAGGGCGGCGCGTCAGCCAGCGGGGATCGCAGTGCAGCCGACGGCATCGGGCGGCAAGGGCGACGACACGAAGCAGCTTGGCTAGGAGAAGGAAGACGGCGAAGCGGGATCAAAGCGGTATTGGGCCCGGGGTGGGCCGAGGTGGGCCGGCTGCGGGTGCACGGGCGGCAGACAGAAGGAAATGGGGAGAGGTGGGCTAGCTGGGTTGCGGCCTGGTTAGCTCGCTGGCTCTATTTATTTCTTGAAGTTTTTTTTCTTTTTCTGATTTGATTTTCTCTTTGTAAATTTCATTCTCAAATCTGTTTTGAACCATTCAAAATTACCAGAGTTTTTGTAAAATATATAAAATAATCAGGGACCCTTGTAGACCATTTGGGCTCCATTATTTTGGTAGTTTTCGAAAATATTCAAAACCATTTGAATTGTTTCAAAGAGAGGGGAGAAAACTAGGGTTTAGGGTTTGATTTATTTTCTTCAATGTACAATTTAAATGATGATGCTCATGAATGCACAAACAAAACCCTAATTAGCCATTAGGTAAAACTAGGGTGTTACAGCTCTATCCCCCTTACGAGAATCTCGACCCGAGATTCCAAAGGTAGGAAAAGAGACAGAGAGAGAAATAAACAAGGTCACTCTAAAGATAAGAGGGAAACACACTAAACCACACACAGAGTATCTCATGGTCAACTCATTGATGGAGTGTTCAGAAACAACTCTGAGATGACAAACATGAAACACGACAAGGTAACAGAAGAAACAAGAGGAGAAGGTTTCAAGTTGCCAGATAGATGGTCGTCATAAGGATTGAGACCATGGAACTCACAGAAGAGTTTAAGCTTCTGAAGAGGAAGGTTCCAACAGAAAGAACATGACCACAGACTTCGATAGGGAACCTCTACTAAACAACTTAAGTAGAGATTTCAGGTTGTAGAGATATGAGTCAACAAAACCAAGCTGTTGAACTCCTTTTGACACAGAAGGGTCACTCTTTCATTCAACAGAAGGCCAATACAGAAAGGTGTTTTGGTGGAGAGGACTCATAAGAGTCGCAAGGAACATGTAGCAAGAGGAACTTCTGATTACCAAAATCATAGTCACTCCTAAAACATGGTTGAGAAAACGAAGGAAACTCTTTATTCATCCAGGTTTATCAAAATCCTTGCCAAAGATTATGGTATCCCTTTACACCACTAAGATGAATAGGTAAGAAGATTCCTGATAACACGAGAAGAAAGAAACTTCGTTCTCAGACTTCAATTACTTGGCACAACAAAATGATTACCAACATAAAGGGTCTGGAGGATCGATCGAGAGACATTTAGCAACTCTACTTTAAATGTTCTCCTTGATGTTCGAGAAATCAATCATCAAGTAAAGGTCGGACTTCGGATACAAAGGAAACCATAAGAACAACTCATATAATAAATTATAGAAGGAGCCTCATGAAAAGTGCTTGTTATTGTTGATTCAAGAGAATATGGCAAAGGTCTTTCCGGCTAAGTGTGTCGACCATTACAATGATCTTGCCAGTTTTACAAAGAGACCTATGCCAAAACCTTGAGAAACACCAACCATCATTGCTGCTTGAGATTCAGCTTTGGTTAAGTGAAATGATACTTCAGACTCAGCATGTCCGAATAGAAAGTTCGCAACATTTTTCCACAAAGGTAAAGTTACTAGATTCTCAAGATCTAGACATTAGTGAAAAGCTCCAAAAGATGAGCTAGATTACTATACCCATGTATTAGCAACTTGTCGAAAGACAACTGCACACACATAATGTGCTAACAATAAAACACACATGTATCCTTAAGGGAGGAGATAACTCTACTCAAATCCACGGCGACATCTTTCAACATTTGCACGTGAACCAGAGAAGGTCACTTCTAACATCGAGAGCACATGCTTTGAGATGACTCGAAGACAGTTCTCAAAAGTTTCCAACATTATTGCTAATTGTTCCATATGAAATTAATCTTTCATGGAGAAGATAAAAATGTCACCGATGGTCTCAATAACAAACTTATAAGACACTCCAAGAATATGGACTCATATGTTGCTTGAACAAGGCGGGAATATTGGTCAGACCAAAGAAAATGAAGATGTACTCAAGTGAAACATCACAAGTAGAAACACCATCAATACAGTCCTTGGAACTGAGTTTGATTTGATGATATCCCAAATCAAATCAAAGGTTGGGGAAGATAACATATCCACGAAGAAGATACTCTCTTTCTTCAGCACGAACAAAACTAGACATCCCGTTACAAAGGAACTGGGTCGGATAGAACTTTTGTCTTACAACTCTCCAAGTTGTTGTTTAAGCTCAACCAACTAGTTCAGGGGTATCCAGTACAGATCCTTGGAGAAAAGAGCAGTTCAGAGAACTTGCTTGCTCAAGAACTTGACAACACGGTCATGTGGCAACATGGCGATACTTATAGAAAGACGTCCAGAATATCACGAACTACCGATATGTCACTTAGTTCGAGAGAAAACTTGCTTTGTAAGGCAAGAAGGCATAGTCTTAGAGCTTCGGCACAAGCCTAACTCTTTAACCGAAGAGAGTGCACCAAAATAACGAACTTGGTAGCACGATCATTCTTTGCTTAGTGATAGGGTTAACCAATCAAGCTAAGAATGACACAAATGTCCTTAGAGTTCAAAACAAATATAATTGCTAAGAATCTCGGATGACCACATTATTATGCACACGCATCACTCACGAGCACGAAAGCTCGAGGAAGGGTGGATAAATATGTGTAAGAGCATCACTTCATTAAGGGGTCATGGAACTCGGCCCAACCTCTTAGTATAAAAGAGTGTGAAACTTTAAGATAGAACAGATAGAAGCTAACAAATGCCTCTTGATCTGCGGATTACAACACTTTGAAATGGTCCTAGATACGACGAGGTACTGAAGTTTGTTTCTCCTAGACATTCTGGAATGGTTTGTCTGGACAGACCACATGATTATCTTGCATAGGAAGGCACCGATGCACATTTACTACTTGGTTACCAACTGGTAGACAAAGGTCGGAAAACAACAAGGGGAAAGGAACATGCTTAGGATAGAATCCCGAGATGTGGATGCATAAGTCAACAATCTTCCGAAGACCAATGCACAAAAGGAAAGGTGTGGCAGAGTCACGAGTATAGATGTGAGACTCTCAAGGATTACTCTTGTCATGATCTTTTTGGTTCCATTAAAGCACATCTGCCATAGCATGTGGTAGGGGAAGTCCTTAGTTGTCACAATTCAATCGCGACAAAGACCACAAGCTTGAAGGCTAGGGTTGTAGTACCAGCCATCCTGAGGAAATGTATGAACATTAACAACAGGGGTCAAAGGATTGGATCTTGGGTTAAAGGTCAGCTTCATGTACAAGATTCATAACACCAGAATCCAGCACAATCAGGGATCTTAGATTCAAGTCCAAGGGTTAAAACCCAAAGAAAGGAGTAACTACTACTTGAGTGGAAGAGGGTACACTACAACATAGTAATCATGAGGTAGCTTCCAAAAGAAGAAACGACTTCTGAAGTACCCCAACAAATAAAAGGAGGCAGACAAGGCGAAAGGAAACCTCGAAGCCTAGAACAGAACACTGTGGAACCAACAATATAATATTGTGAGTCCAGAAGGCAGATAGATCATGATGGAAAGGAATCTCTCAGATGAACAAAATCAAGGGGAACAAGGAATTCACAACACACACAACTCTAGAGAACTCAACACTAGGTCAACTGGCTGAGAAACGACATGCCAAGAAGGCACCTAAGCTTTGAAAGAATAGAGGAGAGATATCAAAACTTTTTCAAAGTCAACACCAAATAAGATAACCCAGAGTTAGAGCGAAATTGGATAAGAAGAAAAAGAAGCATACTAGAGTTTTTCGCAAATACTTTTCATCTTCGAATTAGTTTTCATAAACACTAGACTCAACATCGACCAATAGCAAGGTTTTCCTACGGTCGGTACTGCTCTGATACCAAAACCTATGACACCCCCGAGATCAGGGCTAAACAAATCCCAGACCTCTGTCTGACATAAGCTTAACCTTGAGCTCGAGAATATCCAGTGAAGAATCGGTAACACAACAGTGACCCTACGACACAAAAATTTATTACAGCAAGCTCATAGCTAAGCAGAGAACAAAATTATTACAAGCAGAGGTCACTGACCACAAACATCAAACAACGGAAGGCAAATTATGCTATTAAGTATAGCAAACTTAACAAATGGCCTAAGAGGCCTGAAGCATAACGATGACGTCCCAGCCCATAGATTCCAGGCTGCCGGCCGGGAACCCCAAGCTACTCGTCGGTGTCGATGTAGTACGGAACTCGTCTTCAAGGGAACACTTACTCTGCCAAAAGTATCAACAAAGCAAGGGTGAGTACAGGGTGTACTCCGCAAGACTTATGGCTGGTGGACTTGTTTTGAATAAAGCCACTTTTGTTTATAAAACAAGAGAGAGAATAAGCTCGTCTATTCAGAATATTTTAAAAGGGGATAAGAGAGCGACATCTCCAAAATATTGATCATCATCTTTTGATATCCACACAATCATCATCTGAACCCTAACTAGGAGCACCCCCTCGTACCCATGAGGAAGCATCCTTAAGCACACATTGAACTGCCAAGTTTTACGATTAGGTTCAAGTTCTCTATGATCTTAGAATCTGGTCACCAAGCGTTTATAACCGTAAACACGGCTTTTCGAAAAGATTTAACCCTACAGGGGTATACAACTTTACCCACACGTACCAACCGACTCTTAATGCCAAGCTATTAGCCCTCTTCCTTGGAAGGCTGGCAGAGGGTTGTTGGCCACAACCTTTACCTTGCTTTCGCAGAGACCATGAGTCACGCAATAAGTATGGTTCCGCCGTAACGAGTCAAATCCCGAAGCCGGTACTTAAAGATGTGAGGCGAGGTTGGTTTACCAGGGGCTCCATCGACCCCAAGAAACCCCGGCCACGCTTACCTACCTGTTATGAATGCACCTTCACCCGGCAAATCTTTCAAAAGGTTTTCAATGCATATGTCGAATGGAACACCCGAACTATGTGACTCATGTAATCTACTAGGCAAGTTAATCAGGCGAGGGGTTCCCATGCCCCGTGTGGCTGTACGCTCATCTCGGTTCCAAAGGCAAGAACTCAGATCCTAGTGGTGGCGAGCATGGGACTAGAAAAACCACATCCCACCATGGCCTCCCATACAAGCTTTAGCATGTTTAATCTCATATCACTGATCTCATCTCATCACGTTCTCCTGTCATACTAGATTCTCTGCATCTGATACATCATCTGGATGAACCAGACTCAACAGCTATGCATGGCTAAGCAGACACATATAAGCTCTAGCAGTGCACACAAGCCAAACCTAGTTATGCTAGGAGCAGTGGATCAGATAATATAAGCTCAAAAGGAGTAATGCAATAGATAGGATACTCTATCTATCGATAAAAGACCACAGTAGAATCGTATGCATCATGGCAGGAATTGAAATGCTTTCGAAATCATAGGATTATATCATGGTGGGGCTATGCTTTCCTTTGCCAGTTGATAGCAGATAAATAGATCTTCGGAAGCCTGGTACTTGACTTGGTTACAATTGGTCAGATATTGTTCGTCGATCTTCGATCTTCGATGGTCTTGATCTCTGTCTTTGATCACGGTCTCGGTATCGTATTCTACCGGAAAGAACCAAATACCGGAAAGAGAGGGAAACAATCAACACATGGCATCGATGCAATGCTCAAACAAAAATGATGATATGACAAGTTAATTTGTATTGAAATGTAACCCTAAAGCATGCTCGACAATTTAATCGGGGTTCCGAGGGGTATAAACCCTAACTCGGGGAAACTCCGGAATCACCTATGAGGGGTTACTATGTTGTTATAATTAAACTTGTCGTTTAAGTTGCTTAAAAATGCATGATTATAACTTAGATAGGTAGTTCTCATTTTTCTGAACATTTTGATATATTACTTGTATTTTTCTGACTTATAAATAATAAGTTATTGATTTTACAAGATTTAATCAAATTCTGGAATTACTTAAATCATTTTAAAAAGGTTTACCGCATCAGCACAGAAGCATGCTGACGTCACCAGAGGGGTGGGACGTTTCTAACTAGGGCTTAGGATACCCACACTGACTGACTGGTGGGCCTATGCCACCTCATTATCCACGTAGGCAGGAAAGGGACCCACCGCGGGTTTGACAGGGACTGACCGCGCGCCTGATGTCACGATGACGTCGGCCTGACGTCATCCGGCGGGGAGCTCCTAGATTAGTGGCGGTGGTGGTGTTTGAAGGCGAGTGGGGCTGCAGGGTTAGGTGCGTTCGAAGCATCACAGCGGGGCAAGAAAGATAGTGGCAGCGCCGCTCAAAGAAGGTCGCCGGAACAGTAACTATGGTGAGGTTCTGCGGTGGCGCGTGGTAGTGCTCGTCGCAAGCTTGACAGAGAGCGGGAGGGAGGTGGAGGAGTGGTCCTGGGGGACCGGTGGCTCACCGTGGTTGCAGAGGAGGGCTCGGGGAGACCGGGCGCGGTTGGAAGGGAGCTAATCGACGGCGGTGGGGCACGTCGGGGTCGGGGAAGACGCAGCCGATTCGAGCGTCTCGATCCGTCCCAACAAACAAGACTTGGTGGAAAGGTTTTTGGCGAGGATACGGAGCTCCAGAGCTTGGCGGTAGGGCTAGCGACGGCCTCTAGCGGCGGCATTCATCGGCGTCTACTAGCTACGGTTTCGGGATTCGGCTAGGGAATGCAAGAGAGAGGGCGCGCGAGGAGGGGATAAGATCTGGAGAGAGAGAGAGGCGACAGGTCCTTATCCTTGCTCCAGAGGGCGGCGCGTCGGCGGCGGGGATCGCAGTGCAGCCGGCGGCATCGGGCGGCAAGGGAGATGACACGGAGCATCTTGGCTGGGAGAAGGAAGACGACGAAGCGGGATCGAAGCGGTACTGGGCCTGGGGTGGGCCGGCTGCGGGTGCGCGGGCGACAGACAGAGGGAAAAGGGGAGAGGTGGGCTAGCTGGGCTGCGGCCTGGTTAGCTCGCTGGCTCTATTTTATTTCCTGAAGTTTTTTCTATTTCTGATTTGATTTCCTCTTTGTAAATTTCATTCTCAAATCTGTTTTGAACCATTCAAAATTACCAGAGTTTTTGTAAAATATATAAAATAATCAGGGGCTCTTGTAGACCATTTGGGCTCCATTATTTTGGTAGTTTTCGAAAATATTCAAAACCATTTGAATTGTTTCAAAGAGAGGGGAGAAAACTAGGGTTTAGGGTTTGATTTATTTTCTTCAATGCACAATTTAAATGATGATGCTCATGAATGCACAAACAAAACCCTAATTAGCCATTAGGTAAAACTAGGGTGTTACATCGGTACTCGTGTACTACTCCTTCATGGTGAGCTTGTTGAGATCATTGGTGAAGTGACCCGTTGCGCCAGTGTCGGGGTACCAGCTGGGGTCGATCTGGTAGGAGGTAGTATTCCCGCCGTGGTTGGTGGTGAGAGTCGCACCCCCTTTCAGATGCTTGAAGGCGGCGATTTGGCGGTCCATGTTGCAACCGTCATTGCCGAGACCGAGGAAGTTGGCCTAGAAGCGCTTGAAGCAGCAGGACGCAACATTCCCCACCTTGCCACAGATTTGGCACACTGGGCGGTTGCCGCCAGTCGAGCCAGCGGGTGCGGCGGGAGTACGGGGTGGCGGCGCGCAACCACCACCATATGTTGGTGTGTTGCCGCGACTGGCAGAGGGCGGGCATGAGGCATAGTTGGCGAGGTGGACGTCATCACAAAGATCAGCGCGGTGGTTGTCAACGCGCTGCTCCGCGTTTAGGAGCTGTGCGAATACATCGCGGATGGGCAGCGGGTCTGTAGCCGGATGTGCGCCAACGCGATCAGCGAGGGCATCGCAGTCACTGTATAGGCCAGCAACGAGGTAGGAGTTGAAGTCCGCAATGGAGACGGGCTAGTCGATGGAGGCCAGCTGGTCGGAGATGGCCTTCACCTCGTTGAAGTAGATGGTAGCCGTCTTGTCCAGCTTCTTGAACTTGGAGAGGGCGGTACGAAGCTACATAACACGCGAGGTAGACTGCATGGCGTAGCTTTCCTCAAGGGTTTCCCACGCCTCCTGCGACGTGGACGCGAGCATGACCATCCCGATTACACTCTCGGTGAGAGAGGAGACGATGCCGAAGAGTATCGCCTGGTCCTGCTGATGCCAGACACCGAACAGCGGATTAGGGATGGTGGCCGGTTCATCGGGCTATGTCGCTGCCGCCGCCGGATTTGGGATCTCGGCATCTAGGCAGGCGAGGGTTCCGTCGACGAACCCGTAGATGAGGTTGCTCCGAAGGATCAGAACGACCTGGGTGCGCCAATAGATGTAGTTGTCGGTGGCGAGCTGAATCGTGATGGAGGGGGCGATGACGACAGGCGTGGCAGGGATCCGCGACGCCATGGCCATGGCACCTCTCCTGCTCATGGAAGAACCAGCGGAGATCGAGCCGCTGGTGGCACTTGAGACAGTGGATGATGCGTTGTTGGCAGGAGTGGCTTTGGTGTTTGGAGGGGACATGATAGGCGTGGCGGAGAGGTAGGAGGCTGCTCTCACAGTAGAGAGAGAGAGAGAGAGAGAGAGAGAGAGAGAGAGAGAGAGAGAGAGAGAGAGAGAGAGAGAGGCGCCCGTCGGGTATTGGTGGCGACGGCGGTAGTTAGGGTAGGCGTAAGCGTTGGAGCCGGTCGTGGGCTCTGATACCATGACAAAAGTATTGGTAGGATAGTCGCCAAATAGGCCTCACCTCTCTCTTTATATAAATGATATAGGGTACAAATATAGGTATAATACAGGCCTACAGATACATACAATCTATACGATATAATATTTATCGGTCCGGTTGCTGGTGTTGTCCATAATGGAGATGGCGGCGAGATCTGCGCCACAAGCCCATCACTGTTGCCGTCTCCGACAGGCGACAGGGGCTGCAGGTGTGGAGAAGGCGCCAGACGTGGCATCCTGCATGCATGTTGGATGGATCGGTAGAATTATTAGCTTCATGCATACGACACTTTGAATCGATCAAGAAAATGACCAGCTTCTTCCACGCATATACACGGTTTTATTATTGGTACAGGTTTAACACAAATTCACAAGCTCTACCTGACCTTGCTAGTCACGTAAAAAAGGCGTCCAACACCTGGGTCAATTGCAGACTTTACGTCGCTCAACGGTAGTGCTGCAGGTCCTCATCCATACCTTTGTGTCGTGTGACCCCTGTGATTTTTATCTAGAAAATAAGAGGGGCAATGTGAAACACTTACATTTTCAGATCTTAAAGCATCCATGGACAGCCCTGACCCTAAACAGAAAAGCCCCGACCCTCGCGTCGTCCTCTTGGGCGGCATGGGGGGACCAAACGCGCGCCGCCGCCGGCCCCCATCCCTTCCTCTCCCCTCCCCCGCCGCTGCCGCTGGCTCTGCCGCGGTGGCGGCGGTCCACGCCGCCGAAGGTGGCTGGGACAAGCCGCGGTGGACGCGAGGTGGCCGGGCGCCCCGGAGTCGTCTCCCCCGGCGTGGGTCTGCTTGGAGGAGTTTGGGGGTGTGTGGTGCTGCTTGCTGCTGCGGTGGCCGGCGTCGCTGTTGCTGCTGGTGGTGGCGGCCGCCGGTGTCGTCCGTGGTGGCGGTCGTGGCCTGGGCCCGTCCGGGGCCCAGATGGGCTTGGCGGGCCGCGCCGCGGCAGGGCTGCTGCGGTTTCGGGCGCTCGCGGGGAGCTGCAGGAGCACGGGATGCCGAGCCGGCGGGCTCGGGTGTGGGTCTGGTTGGGGCGGCGTCCCTCGACCGCGGGCGGCCGGCAGGTGTGGCCGGTCCGTCTTTCTCCGTCGTCTTTCGCCAGAGTTGAGGACGCCGGGGCGGCGGCCCTGGGGACGCTGCGGCTGTGGGTGGTCGGCTGCCAGGGGTTTGCCTCGTCGCAGCGGTTGCGTGGAGGACGGCTTGTCTCGGGGGGCCTTGGCGCGGTGGTCTCGCGGAGGTCATGCCCGGTTCCGTCGGTGCCTAGCAGCTTTAGCGGACCGCAGTGTATGGTTGGCGGGGGCGTGGCGGCCCTCGCTGGCATCCTCATGGCAGAGGTGCGCCATGGTGGATGGACGGCAGCGTGGCGGCGCTGCTTTTGGTGGTTCGGGACGCTCTCGCGCATCCCTTGGTCGATGGCGAGTTGGCGTGAGGTGTTCGCTCTGCTACGCGTGAAGGCCGGAGCGGCGGCTCCGGAATAAGATGGCGTTGCTTCTTTGTCCTGGCCGTGCGGGCGGCGGGCATGGGGGTGTGGGCGGGGGCGCCGTCTCTCTTATAGTTGGTCGTGCTCGCCGGGCGGTATGGGTCGCCTTCGGGTCGCTCTTTTGGAGGTGGTGTAGGGATCTCCGGACGAAAGTCCTGCCCGACTTTGGTCGGTGCCGACTTCGGCGACGCCTGTGGGCGCCGCTTCCCCCCTGGGGGCGTTCTTGTGGAGCCCGGTCACCCCTCCGTCCATCACTATGGGGTGAAATCCCAAATCTGGCTTCGCCAGATTGGATGACGGTGGCGTCCTCTCGGACGTCGTGACCTTCTTGGAGGCGTCATTTTTCGTAGTGATGTGAGCCTTGCCCGGGGTTGCTGGTATTGCTAGGAGAGTCAACGTCTTCGGGCCCTGTCAGCCGCTGGCGAGTTCCGTGCGGCTTGCCTCTCGCCATGAAGCCTGTGAGGCCTAGCCGTTCCTTCGGCTCTGACTTCCTCTCCGGGGACATGGACCAGGCTTTTCGTAGCGGCCGCTATTGCCGTTGTGCTGGTGTCGTTTGGCAGTGCTCCAGACCTAGTTGTGTGCTAGGTAGTGTGGCCTCGAGGTTTCCTGCCAGTTTTTCCTTAAAAACTGTGCCGTTTGGGGTATTTTTTTTGGTCTGGTTCCCCTTTTAATCAGACCCGTGTGTATATACGTCTGTACCGGGTTTCGGCCGGTTTCCCTTCCAAACCGTCCAATTCTCTTCTTCTAATAGAAAAGTCAGAGCTCCTGCTGGTTGCTCTAAAAAATAAAGCATCCATGGACGGCAACATAGCTACCATACCTATGTGTACAAACATAATTGTATTTCCGTAGAATTATCCTAAAAGGATACCCATAACAAAATTATAATGACGTATAGAGGTCATAGTCAATGGCAAAGCTCTACATTTAAAAAAATTGTCTATAATTTTATTGATCTGTACTTTTGAATATCCCTCGCTCGATGTAGCACATTATCATGTCCTCAATAAGATACAACTCAGCCTTGATGCATAATTTATTGCTGAAAAACCTAGTTCACAAAAAAAAAACCTTTTCAGTTGTTGTCATTAAAAAACAGTAAAACTCAACCACCTACCAGTCCTCACAGCCATCTGTACTCTCAGCCGTTTGATTTTATCATTCACGTCCCAGATCTGCAAGTCATCCTCCAGAGCGTACCTGCGTCCTTTTCACCGTGGCATGTGCGTGTCACGGCCTGTCCAAAATTAAAAGGCCGGCTGCTCTGAAAATGGACCTAGACGCTCTGTCATCAATCGGGCCAAGAATAGCCCAGTTCATGTTGTATGGGAGGCCTATTTCCATGCGTTTGGTTTGTCTTCTTCTTTTCCACGGTTTGATCCAGTCGGCAGGCGGAGCGACGGTAGGAGGGACGCGATGGTGGCACCGCCGCCGATTATTCGTGTGATTGTTTCATGCCCGCCCACTTCCTCTCATCCTCGGTTTACCATATACTGTACGTTATGCATCCTCATCATCTTTCCTTGCAGCCTGCGGCGGGGTGCTTTAGGAAAGTGGAGGCCAACGTTTGTGGCGACAGAACCTTGAAGATGAAAGATTAGGCTGCCAAGGACTGAAAGCAGGCAGCAGTGGCCTTCTCGCCAACCTCCCAGTTGCAAAACGGAGCGCTTGGACATGTTGAGAAGGAGTATAGGATCCATGGAGATCACGGTTACCATCTGGGGCACAGGTCCAATCAGTCCCAATCCCCCGCTCCCTCCGTTTCTTACGGTCTCATATCATAATAGTGTAGAACTGTTAATGTCGTTTCAGATATGCTACATTCATAGAACCTTCTGGCATCTCAAAATATGGCCATCACCGCATCACGCAGTAGAAACTTCTGGTTCACTTTCGGCAAATTCACAAAGACAATGCAGGTCTTGTTCCCTATCCATACATGTCTACCAATTATCCGATCACATATGAATATTTTGGTTGTTCACGGTAGCATGAGTCTGTTGTGATTGACAGATCATCCCTGTGGTGCAAGTAGGGATTTGATATTTCTCAAGATACCGATAGCCATACGCACGATTTTCTAGCCACCAAATTTTCTCCCTTAATTATTTTCTCACCGAGTCCTAATCAATGTATGCTGATTTTTGTCAGATCATAACAGCAATGATCCCCCATATATAGAGGTATGTGCTCTAAACACGGTAAGTCTATTGTACCTCATTGCTGCTTTAGTCTTTAATGTGTTTTCTTTCTTCCACTGCTAATCAAAATCGATGACAACTGATTCTTCGTATTAGAAACACAACTATTTGGTACAGATGGTTGATCTAGATATTGTTTCTGATTATTGAAATCTTAAACAGAAATTCGTACCTGAGAGAATTACATGAAGCAAAGCATTTATATTTGTGCAAGATTTTATCAGGCACAAGTACCTTCAAGGCTTAAATAAGCCATTGGTTCAGCTCTAAGTCGTGCAAGTAAGGTAGTGCTCATGTTCTTAACTCTATTTTGTTTGTTGCAACGAAATACTAAAGCTCTTGCAGAAAGTTAGCAAGTTTAATTCCCAACTGGTTTATTGTTCGAAGGAGGTAGCATATTATATTGTCATTTTGAATTTTGAATGAATAAATGAACTTAAAATTTTCTTCTCGAAACACGCTTTCACCCTGTTTTATAAATAAAGCACTACCTCTCAATCTCAGCTTGAAATTTTCCACCAAGGTAGTTTTTCATACATGAGACATTATGTCAGGTGAAGATTTCACATTTACTTTAAAACAACAACGTAATATAGTTTATCCTCCTATTAAGATTTACCTTTCTCATGAGGTCATGTTTTCTCCATAAATTTATTTTGCAAAGCCCATGTTTATGCTCTTCAACCAAGGTTCTATAGGCAAACAACAATGTTCTTAAGAGATCGCGCTCGCGCGAGCCGGCTCCGGAGCACCCCACCCAAACCCTAGAGGTGCCTACCGATCTTCTCGTCTGGCCACTGCCACCTCCCCCTGGCGGTGGCGGCCATGCCCTGGCCGCTAAAAGTGGTGGGCGGTATGGGCGTGCCCCGTCTGATCCCCCTCACGAGGGGGTCGACTCCAGGGCTTCGCAGGTGGTGGACAAGGCGGCGGGGCGACGATACCTTCTATGCAAGATGATCGCTGGCGCGCGGCTGTGAGGTGTTGTGGAGGAAGCGGCGGACGCGGTGCTGTAGGATGGAGGCGGCAACGCGCCCATGGCGGCGACGCTAAACCTACGTGCTTGTTGGCACTAGACATCGCACGCTCGATCCGTTCACCCGGAGCCGGCCGGTGGTGTGGGGACCACTGCACCGGCATCAATAAAGGAGGTGGTCCGAGGCTTTTTACCGTGCGAAGACAAAGATCTGCTTGATGTCTGCCCTCATTGATCTGGACTGGAGAGGCGAGTTTCGGAAGGCTCCGCCGGCGAACTCCCATTAGCGTATCATGCTTGGAGATTGCTGGATCGGAAGGTATTCGGTCGTGCGTACTCATGTTTTTTCTGGCCATTTGGTTTCAAAGGGAGTGATGCAAAGCTCTTCTATCTGTTACCAGCATGTGTCACGTCTTCGATGATCCATGATGAAGTCAGATGCAGAGAATGTCATAAAAACATGAACATGAGGGCTAGTGATGATGATTGGAGTCTCTCTGGCGATGGGAAACAGGCTGAGTGATCCGTGACTCGCGGAATGTGGGGACGACAACATAGGAGAAGTTCACATTCCTACCTTACAGGGTGATGATCCAAGGTCCGACCTTAATTAATTGTGCCTTGCGTTGGCCTTTGTTGAAGATATTGTTTTGTGAGCGAGGATTTTTTTCAGGGTGAAAACTTGTGATTTTTTATCAGGTGATGATGGCGCTTGTGCACTGTTTTCTTATTGAAGACGTCACTATTGGAGTGGTTGGACTTCTGGTATTGTTCTAGGGGTATTAGTGTCGTTGCTACGAGGAATAGTTTCACTATAGTGGGACCTTTTCTTTTTTTCTTTTTTTCTTTTTTTCTGGGTTGTGTGCATCCGTAAGGACGCTAGAGTATGAGTTGTTGCAGTGGTTCAGTGCAATTGGTATCTGCGTGATATTAATATATGCTCTTTTCAAAAAAAAAGTTCTTAACATGTGTATCTTCAATACTTTACATGTTAATTTAGTAACAAGATATGTGAAAGCTCATCTCCATTTGAAGGTGCCAATACTGGACCAGAGCCAACATTCTTTTTTAGATTCTTTTATTTTTAAGAATACTTGGTTGATCAAATAATTATTGCCCACAATATGATTTCTGACTGTTGATTTGTCGCTGTCATATTGGGATTATGCAAATGAATCAACTGACATGTATTTTTAGAAGTTTTTCTCAAAACTTTTTGTGGTAATGTGCGTGTGTTCGCTATTATGGCGTGTGCATGTGTGTGTGTGCGTGCGTGTGTGTGCCCTTCAAAAGTGCCCGCGTGTTATGTTGTAGAACAGTTCAAGTGTTATGTGCTATTGTTTGTGTAAAATAGATAAGCAGAGGTTAAGATAGCTTTAGCAGGATAATTAGGTTTATCATTTTCATGACTGCTTTAGGATCCTTCTATTTTAATTCATGTACAAGATGAAGATACATTACACATAAATCAGCTCTATTTAAATTGAAGCTTTATATCCTGATTTGAAGTTGTATTATAGTATTTGCTATAAAATTTTCTTTGTGTGGTTGATTTATAAGTGTTTAGTGGATAGTGTAGATGAATGTTGTATGTATTACCATTTTTTTAGTATAGAAACCTTGAATTCTAGAATGTGAACTTGGTATACCAACTAACGTGTTGTCGTCGATTTGTGATACCATTACTATCTTTTGTGATATTTAATTATCAACTTACATATTCAAGTGTATAGAAAGTAGTAAGCATGTTACCCTTTGTTGACTGTCATAAATTTGGCGTCTGCATCGTGCCCTATTGTGGCACTAATTTTTAAAAGATAATTCAAAGGTTTACATCATTGGTTGCAATGGTTGCTAAATTATATGAAGCTTCTGGAAGCAACTTCAAGAATATTTTGTATGTAAACTAAGATTTAATTGACGAGGTTCGATCTCGTTAATGCCCATTGTTATGGACTTGGGTTTTGGAGAAGATGGGGATGCTGGAGATCACGGAACAGTTAGCAAACAAGCAACACGGGGACACGAGGTTTACCCAGGTTTACCCATTTGTGTACAATCCTATTGCTTATATTTGGTGATACTATTTCTACCTATTAAAATACACTAATATGGCATTAAGGTAAGGTAAGATACTTGCATAACATCTCCAGAAAGGAACTTTTGAAGGTATTCCCCGTGATTATTTAGGTGGCGCCACTTTATCATACTAATTTTGTGAACCAGTATTAAAAGCTTTAGACAAATAATGCTTCACCACTCAGATCACTATGAAACACTTAATTTTTTTCCATCAAATAAATAAGAAACACTTTTTTCTCAATATTTCTATTTTTGAAGATCCTGCTTAAAATAGATGGGCATCCTAATATTTATAACTAGGCATTGTAATCAATGCAGACCAAATTTTACCATATATCTCTTACATTTCAATGTTTTGAACAAGTTTACTATTTTTCGCAAACCGGCAGGCGTGGCAATGCGCGCTTTCACGGTCTAGTCACCATCATAAAACCAATGCCAACACAATGAGACGACAAGCCGTAGGAAACACGATGTGTCTTTCAAATATCAATAAAATCTCTAAAGTCTTCATTTCTTAGCATATGAATAATTATTCTCCCGTTTTGTTAAAATTTTATTCGTACTTGGGATTGTGATGTCAATTTGCGCAAAATGACATCTTCCAACAGGGGATCTCAACCATCAATTCTCTGGTTGAGCAAGCAAGTACTCACATCCTTAAGGGGGACATTGACTGTCTAAATATAATTAAAATTATCAATCACTAAAATATATATATATAACCAAATGGGACTTTAAAACATAATCCATCAAATACATAGATTTGGTTTGGTCACACTTGATTGCAGCCCAGATCATTGTAGAGCTTCATTTGAAAACCCCAAGAAGGAGGTATGATGAGTACAACAATAAGTTTTTCCCTCAGTAAGAAACCAAGGTTATCGAACCAGTAGGAGGAAGGAAACGACCCAAAGGTGTTGCTAGCAACTTGAAAACAAAAAAATAACTGTACGATGTGGAAGGTGATGGCAGTTTGCAGAAAGTAAACAGTGACAGTGGAAGATGTATCAATGGTAAAGATTGGACCGGAGTCCACAGTTCACTAGAGGTGGTCTCCTTAAGATAAACACCATAACATGTTGGCTAAACAAATTACAGCGGGGCAATTGACAGGACAGAGCATGGCATAACAATGCAATACTAGACATTCATGATCCTATGAGATTTGATTGGGCATTACAACAAGATACATAGACCGCCATTCAATTGCATCTATGACTAGTAATCCACCTTCAGGTTATCATCCGAACCCCCTTCAGTATTAAGTTGCAAGCAACGGATAACTGCTTTAAGCAAAGTGTGTAAAGTAAACAATACACTTGTTCCATAAACTAAGAGATTGTTGTTTTATCCCTAGTAGCAACAGCACATCTATAACCTTAGATATTTATGTCACTTCCCCAGATTCAATAGAGGCATGAACCCACTATCGAGCATAAATACCCCCTCTTCGAGTCACTAGCATCTACTTGGCCAAGATAGCTACTAGAAATGAAGAGCATGCAAAATCTCAAACAACACAGACATGATAGAATCAATAAGATAGAATCATTAACCAATATGACATAGTAATCTCAATATCTATTGGATCCCCGCAAACACAACATGCATGATTATAAATAGATGATCTTGATCATGAACGAAGCTCACAAGATCTAAACATGGTAGCACAAAGAAGGAGAAACTACCATCTAGCTATTACATGGACCCGTAGTGTAGCATCCTAATTGTCTAACATTGGAATGATACATAAGAAAATTCAGATCAACACTACCATATGCTTGTTATTTGTTGCACCATCATGATATCATGCTCATGCCATCATGCCACCTTGCATTTGAGCATCATACCAAACCTTACAGTGTTTTTGTCTTGCTTGTATAAATGCTATCACCATTACCCTCTCCTCTCTTTTGTGTCACAGTATTTTGTTTTATACAAGGTTGGATCCACTTGATAGGAATCTACTATTTACAAATGTTTTGTTCAACTGTAAAACCTTAATCTACTAATCTTGTAAAATGCCCAAAATGACTATGTATATGGGCATCCCTCTTTTCCTTTGATGCTAGATCCCTCTTGTTTTATATTTGACTAAAACCTTCTCTTTAAAACATCTTCAAAGGTTTCAAAAGAGTTTTGAGTTAAACACTTGTTTGAATTTGTAACAAACAAAAAGAAATAAAAATAGTAAATAAAAAAAGAATAAGATAGGGAGAGAGCCTCACTGAAGGAAAATGATAGGACTCCCCCGGGGAATTGATCCCCCGGGTCCTCCTTTTCTACGCAACCGCACTGTTTCGTTGTTGTAGCTTTGTCCCGTACGCTGCAGCTAGTTGCTCGCATGCGCGTGCAGGTCGCGTTCGCGTCGCGCGCCGGCCCGCCTCTTGTTCGCGCTGTCCTGCCTGCTGGTCGCATCACCCCGTTTGCAACTCGCGTTGTCGGGCCGCCCCGCCTGCTGGTCCCGCAACCACGTCCCCCAGCCGTTGCAACCCGCGCCGTGCGCCGCCTCAGCTCTCGTCGCCACGTCCCAGCGGCTCCAGGGAGGTAGAGCCACCCGCCATGGTTGCCGCCCTAGGGAGCCTTATTGTTGTGCCTCCTTGAAAATCTCGCCCCGCCCCGCGTTGCTACGTACGACGTCAAGACTTGCTACATATGGTCGACAGCGGTGCTCCAAGCGGCATGGAGGTTTGCTACCAGACGACAATGAAGAGTCGTGATGCTACCGACCAACAGATGCGTCTTTGAGATTTTGCTACAGGGGATGCTACAATAGTAGCAAATTTTTGTTATTTCTATTCTATATTTTTTCTATAATAGCATAAAATATTTGCTACAATATTTTCGAGGAAAGTGCTAGCAAAATCGTTTTTGCTATATCAGCCACCGGCGATATCTCCGGCGATGTTTTTTTTTTTTTTGCTACATTAGCATATTTTTTTTTTGCTACCACAGTTTTGCGATTTTGCTATAATAACGTAAAGTTTTTGCTACACGATATCCGGCGAGGTCTACCGGTGAATACCTCCGGCGAGTCTCCGGCAAGGTCAGATATGCTATATTAGCACTTTTTTTTTGCTACATGGTCGCCGACGAGGTCGCCCGCGAAATCTCCGACGAGGTTCAGTCTATTTTTTTATTTTTAGACCAAACCGTTTTCTGCTACATGTAGCAAAAACGGGTCTATTTATAGAAAAATGATATATTTATATCAAAATTGAGATTTAGAGACTTTTTAGGATACACTAGTTGAATGCCCGTGCGTTGCTACGGTTTATGTTTTTTCTCACAAATACTCACTCCGTTTAGGAATATAAGACGTTTTAACTTTATTAATCGAATGTATCTGGACGGCTTTTAGTGTATAGGTTCGTAGAGGTTCAGAGTGAACCTTATATTTTTGAAACGGAGGGAGTACAATATATGCAAATTTTCACATGTATGAATGCAAACACAAGATATTCTAAGAACCCATAAGATCCTAGCTCATGTGAAGTATATTTTGACAAGCGATATAATTAACATTGTTTGAATATGAAATAAGAACACAGACTGTTTCCCATTTCCCATTTGTTGTAGTTGTCAAGAAAGGCTTGCTTTTTCCTCAGCTATTCCTACTGCCCCAGACATTTGCTGAATAAGTGACGCACTAACATCAGACCACTGACCCCAATTTCAAATATATGCATAAAGCGTCTGGGAATGGCCTCATCTGGCACGGTCTGTTTGTAGCATCAAGCACCATCACACGAGCAATCTCTGCACAAAATAATAATTTATTAGAAATTATGTTAAACTAGTTGAATGTCCGTCCGTTGCCACGGTGTCTTGTCATTTTTATTGTTAGATATGTGCACGAAACATCTTAAAAAAATATCTTTTAACTTTTAATTCGACATCATATGTGTAGAAAGCAAAAAAAAATCCAGTGGACTCCAATGGTCTCAATAAATCGCACGCTACAAATTTCAACAATCTTTACTCAATTGTTTTGTCTAATTGTCAAATTGGTACAAGGCCAATAAAAAATTCACAACTGATACAACAGTAATTAAAGATTATTAATTTTTTCTGCTAATTTTACAATCTAATTTCAATGGTTACCTATTATTTTGATATCAATAGTACAAGTGTAATGAAATTTAGGTATAAAAAGTAGCTCAGGTGATGTAAATTCTCATGCGAACTAAGTTCAATCAGATTTGAAAATTGTCACGTAGTACTGTTTTTATTTGGTCCGTATGGTTATGAAGCAAACATGGTTCAGTTAAAAAAATATTTTTACAATGAAGAAATAAACCTTTCAGATAGTGGGTAAGAGATAATTCTATCTCGCAGAAAATGAGATAATTCTATGAACTAAAAAGGCCTAATTTTAGGAAACGTTGTATTGTATAGAGTACCGATTTATTTTCTGATATAACTGATGAAGGCAGAGCGTCGTGAGGTTGAGATGATATCCTGATTTTTATTTTCACATGTGATATCCTGATCCTTGAGTAAAGCAGAAGCTGATTCAATTCATCTTTTTCTTATTAGGATGCCATCGTCATGTTTTATTAAAAATGAAGGTAGTCTCTAGCTGGAGCTTGCGTACAATAACCATCAGCTACGCAATGCACACATTGCAGCCTCCTCGAATGTCTGATGTTCGTGTATAATCATTGTTTTTCTTTGCCAAGCTGATGCCCGCGTAAATGGCCGGATACCAAGCGGCGTCGAGGAAATTTGGCGGCCTCGTGTGGCTCCCGTCCCACGGTCGTCGTCCGCCCCTAGCCAGAAGCGACTCAAGGTCGCTACTGATTCATCGCATGGCTACAGAGACAGAGCTTGTCCGGCGGCGTGCACGACTTGTTGCATGGCCTTGGAGCTGGTCGTGTGCTCGCCCCGGGGTGGCATGGCATCCAGGGCACGGCTGGAGGGAGGAGTGGCAACGGGCGGATTTGGTCAAAACACACCGGTGTCTTGCTTATTCATGTGGCGAGGAAGTCCACACAGCTTGTGCCGTCGAGACAGCGGGATATGCAGGGGCATCCGCACGCGACACGGTCGTTGGATCGGAACACCTCCTTCCTAGTCGAGCAGAGCATGGCTGCAGAGGGTCGAATCAGCGGGCGTGGCCCTCGGCTCCCACCATGGTGCTTCAAATGGCGTGGGACTAGGTGAGCTTGAGGTTAAAGGAGGAGGAAGATTTTGAGGAGGCCGTGAGCGCCGATATGTAGCAATGACGCAACCGTGCAGAAGGGCCTTGGAATTCCGCACTTCAGCGTTTTGGATTCAGATAGTAGCCACCGGAGGCGAGCAAGGGGATGACGAAAAAGATCGTGAGTTCAGCTTGCTTGCTCCGGTCCGTACTTCCGCCGGCGGCGCGCACAAAATATATATAGTTAGCTTCGGCCAGCGGTGAGCCCTCGTCAAGCAAGGGTCGTGCGGCTCCTGCCTCCTCGCAGGCCGCTCCCACCTGTCATTCCCCTGCAAACAGGATGATATCCACACGCGACTGCTCCTCTGAGTCTCGCCGACTCTGCCTGAGCTGAATCGTTCTCTCTGCTGACGTGCTAGCTTGCTAATTGATACTGCGGCGCCGGAAACCTTGGCTAGGGAGGTGAGATCTGGAGGGGATGGAGCCGTTTTTGGGGGGATCGTATCGGATGTCCGGGACAGAACTATGGAGAAATAGCAAAACCAGCCCTTTGTTTATGGGTCCAAGACGGATTGGATGGATCGTATCTGAAACTGATTCCACGGGAGACTAAACAAAAAGTAGCGACCTAGCGATCGATGGCGCATAGACGGGACGTACGAAAACGTAAAGGACGAAAACCACGATAAGACAAATTATATAGTAGAGATGCTGGATGGAGGTGAGATTAAAACCTGCATATGTTATTGACCAATACATTGTAGCTATTTAAGATTATGTCCCAAATACATTAGGCATTTAAGGTAAGCAAGCATAAGTGAGTTTTACACTGGATAAAACCACAACACTGTCTCAGGTTACGACAAATTTTGAGCATAAGTGCACATAATTTTAGAATTGTCTACCAGTCTCAATTATGAAACACATATGAATTAAGAAACAACTCAATGTACATATCATGCCATTTCATGATTTTTATTCAGAGTACTAAACTAACTGTGCAACTAAAACAATGAGTAGTCAAAGAATTTCAACATGATGAGTATATATAGTATTATTCTCAACCCAGACCGGTAGCTAGCAGGGCAGTCTAGTCGTTCATGCCACAAGAATATTCTCCAAATACAACATATAAATAATCAGACAACAAGAGCATGTACATCGGTGTCCTGCTCCACAGGCTCTGTCCAGAACACTCCTACGGCCACGAGCACGAAAAATGGTGTACGCCAACTTGAAGCCTGGGCACGGCAAGGAGGTAGCACGCGATGGTCCAGTCGATAGGCGCGATGCGCAGGATAGTGGAGACAGTGAATCGGGGGAACGAGATCCTCTGACTTAGAGCAAACTATTGCAGAGGGAAGTTGTTTATTTTGGATCGCTCGATGTCAATCCGATGGTAGCAGCTCAAACTCCAGTAAACACAACGCGTTGTCAGCCCAAAGCCCAGTCCAACTAACGGGAGACGGAAAACAACCCATCTCCTTCCTTCCTCCTTCCTTCGCCGTCGCTGACGCTTCGTGCATCGCCGTCGGCCACCGCAGCTCCGCCTACTCGGCCGCAGCTGGCAGGTTGCATGCGTCCGCACCTCCGCCTTCCCTTCCTCCAACCTTCCGGTGCCGGCGAGCCGGACCTGTACTGCCGCCGCCATTGTCCATGCGGCCGCTGTCGTCGTTGCCCATGCTGGCGTCGTTGCCCAAGAGGAAGATGGCGAGTCCGGCCACGCCATCTTTAACTGAATTTGGAACGGAATTGTTGTGCATAAACAGCTTGCAAAAGTGCAGGAACTATCCAACCTAATCACTGTTGTTAACTAAATTTGAAATGGCAAGAGAGATTGAGGTCACCGAGGCAAAATCATACTACAGTACTGAATTTGAAACAGCAAGAGAGATTGAGCTCCGGCTGGTTAGGTGGAGCTGCGGCGAGGCTGTTGACGACGATGCGCGGAGCGTCAGCGACTCCATGGTTGCTTTCCCAACGGCGAGGGAACGACATAGCACTGTTTTCCGTCTCTGTTGACCATCTCTGGATCGTTTGGGCTAGGCTTTGGGCTGACGCCACGGTACGTTCCTAGCGCATTCCAGCTACTGCCATCGGATGGGTATCTAACGATCCAAAATTGACAACGTCCCTCTGCAGTAGTTTGCTCAAAGTCAGAGGATCTCGTTCCGAATCGGGGGACAGGAGCTGGGCGAAAACCCCTAAAGTCGCAACTAATTAACCGAAACCCCTGAAGAGACAAGGAGTAAACCACCATTTTTATTTACTTTTACTTGATGAAGGGTACAACATATGCACTGATGCATTATTCCTATGCTTATTAACAGAACGTCTTCATAAGTTTGATTGTTCCACTGATCATCAAGTCCATGCAGTGGAATCCAGATACTGCTGAAAATTCCGTGAAACCAAACTGTACTGACCTACATGAGCTAGGAGGCAAAAGCTAGGAGGCAAGCACTCGATCAAAGGTCTATAAAATGAGAAAATACTGGAGGGCGGTAAAATTATCTGTAAACGTTGGAAATATCTCAACACCTTCATCCTAGACCCACCTTGTACATGGCACCTTGTACAGTCCCAAACTAAAAAAAAGATAGCTAACCACATTGAGTATTGAAGTTATGATTGCAGATAAGTGTCGTAGCTAAAAACCTATACTGTTAGTGTTCTACAGCTATAATCTCTCGTTTATATAATGGAACAATGGCTTTGAAGAAAGGATATTATACCAACGGAAGTACCCAAAAATTCATTTGATTATCCTGTGGAATTTAAGTACCCTGTTATACTTAAAATGTGAGTAGAGTGAAAACAAGAATAAACAAAGATATGTCATGAAATATTAGGTATATAGTAGCAAAATGATGCATACCATGATTAGAGACATTTACACCATTTAAGAAGGAAAAATCTACTTCACGTGAGCACATCAGCAAATGACAAAACCAAATACAAAATCTCAGTGCAACACGATCTCCTTAAACTATCAAAGCACGCTCCCATAGGTATTGTACTTTATTAACAACTGATTGGATCAATATAATCTGTGTTTCCAGTACAACTCAAGACTCTAGCTTGCTCGCATATGTAAGGTACTACTTAAGTAAAAAAATCATTTTCTCTATAAGCAACCGTTACAATTCATTTTCTGTAGTTCGAGCACTACAAGGAATCTAGCTATATATGACCCTCTATTTTCGTCACAGAATCGTCATAGTAGTCCGTTTATGACGATTCTATGACGATTTTAAGACCGCCGAAAGCTGGGCATCGCAAATGAACTATAACGATGATTTTTACGAAATCGTTATAACCGTCTATAACGATAATGGCAAGGGAGAATTCTTGAAGTATCATTGTACCTGCATTTTTTGTAACAGATGACCTTAGGTCTGCTAGAAATTCTGAACAGAGCTTCACATAATCAGGTCCACCTTGCAACATTGAGTCGCAAATTGGTAGTATAAATCACCAATAATCATTTGAGCTCAACAAACAAAAGGAATCAAGAGAAATGACTCACAAGTAGATTTAAATGAAATCTAAATGGTAGTGTTATGGTTCCTACTCCTGGCCTTCACCATTGTTGGTGTTGCCACTGTTGCTTCTCATACTTGTTTTCAATGAAAGCCACAAAAAAGGTCAAATCAATCAAAGCAGTAATCTTTTGAAATTTAAGGAAGCCAAGATTACAACTCATTTTTGTTGAACTATTTCGTATAAGTACAATTTTTTTTCATTAAATAGCATGTTCTAACTCCTGCAAGCTGGAATAGAAAATATTTTTGCTAGCCACCGGTATAGAAAGAACAAAAAATAGTGAGGAAACTTACAACATAATTGATTTTTTTATGTGTTTGGTAATCTGGTGTAGATATCTCAAATCCATTTCTGATGAGCGTGTGTGTGTGTGGCTAGGTGCTATATGTTCTTGTACTTAATCAAAAGTAAACAGTACTGGTGTTGTTCATGAAAATTATCAAACACAGTGGTTAGGAATTAGGAGTTTACTGCAGCTTACAACTTATTCCATACCTTCTACTCCTTTCTAGTTTATATCTACCTCCTTTCTCCTGGTTCTATTTGCTCCCTTGAGAAATCTCAGTTTCTTCAAGACAAACTATGGAGAAATCAAATTTCAGTACAAGCAAATATTGTGTAGCTTCATAAAATATACACTACAAGAAACAAATCAGCAACTTCAAAAGAAGACAATAAAATTAGTCATGATTCTGTGGTAATAAAGGAAGTTGAACAACCCCTGCTTTCTCAGTACCGTAAACTATGTAAAAACTTGTTATTCTGCAGAAATGGTAGTCACTGCAGACAATTTATGTACTCTGCAGTGAATGTACGACAATCTAGGAACATACCTTTGCAGTTTTATTTCCTCTACAAAATCAACTATACTTATGCATGGCAATACATTTTCGTAGGACCCCCACCATCAAATTTGAGAAATGATGAGAGTTCTAGTATGGCCTCGATAACATAATCCTGAAATCATTTAAGCTCTTTGCTGTCATTCTTTCTATACCTGCAACAACACTGACATGTCAAACGTCACACAAAAGCCTACCAGCATGTCAACGATTCTAAACTGAAAGGAACGCAATGCCCGTCCTCACCATGGAGACTACATCTTGTCCTGTCATTGTGGTGAGGAGGTTCTGATCTTGGAGGACATACACTGTGATCTTGGAGGACATACCAGCATGTCAACGATTCTAAACCAAGCAGATCGACCATCTCCTTCTAGATCTTTTCATCTGTGTATATGACTTATTCTGTCAAGACCACATACACTTTGTTTAAACTAATTTACCTAAATATGACATTCTTTGCAATTTACTTCTACACAGATTGGTCGGAGAATTCAAGACTTCTATATTATGTGTTATGATTGTGTTAAGGTACAACAAGTAACCTGTGAGAATTTAGAGTAGCATTAAGGGATGTTTGGAGGAACATACAAGAATTAGGGAAGAATATAAGTTGGTTCAACTCCATTTGCTTCTCGCCTACTACCTGACCATACTTAGCTAAATATGGCTGCCATTCAGACCCTGAATCTGACTTAAGTTATCCTGTAGCAACATACATCAACCTGCAACCACATATCAAACAAAATTTAGTTATTGCCAATGAGAAATCTGTAGAGAACACAGAACCTGGACAACACTTAAGCGACGACTTCGTTCGGCTCCACGGCGTCCTGTGCGTCGCCCTTCTCGTGTTGCAGCCTTGCAGGTCAGGGATGCCCGGACAAAGCAAGAAACACACAACAGAGCAACAAATAACAAGCGGATGACCCTGTTCAACCTCGATCTGAAATATGGAACAAAGCATAAAACGCTCTTCATTGTCTTCAACGTTGATTGAGTCTACCGTGTCGTCCTACTAATTTGGAGGGGCGGCGCGAGGTCGCAGTCCAACATGGCGCTGTGGGTTTCCGCCGCGGAGGTCGCAGTCCTACCTGGCACCGTCGCTGTGGTCTTCCGGCACGGGAGGTCGCAGAGGTCTCCATCCGAATTGGTGCCGCCGTTGTGGGCTTCCGGCGCGGAGGTCGCAGAGGTCGCCATCCGAATTGGCGTCGCCGCTGCGGGCTCCGGCGCAGAGGTCGCCATCTGACTTGGCGCCGCCGCTGCGGGCTCCGGCGCAGAGTTTGCCATCCAACTTGGCGCCGCCGCCATACGGTGCGTCGTTGACTGGTGCTCCGTCATGTGCTGCTGTAGCGACACGGTACCGGAGAGGGGGGATGTGGTACCAGAGGGCGTTCATACCAGAGAGGGACCGTCGACGGCGGCTCGTCCATAAACCTAGGCGAGCAGAGAAAAAAATGGGTGGAGACTCCGGACGAGAGCGAAAGGTAGGATAGCGTGAATCCTAGATGGGAGATCGGACGGTGCATCTTGGTACAACGTTTGGTGGGGCGATTTGACGGCTAAGATATCTCCAGTGTTTGATGCCAAAGTGAGCCACCAACTCCTATTTAATACTCCCTCTGTTTCAAATTACTCCGCCGGCGCGCTTACGTAGGTGGGCTAGTACTCCCTTATATTTTATTCAAAAAAATCCTGTCATTTTTGAAATAGATAGTATGAAATGTGTACTACGTATACCAAAAATTCTAAGGATTTTTTGATAAAAAATGAGAGAGTACTAGGCCACCTAGGTAAGCGTGCGCGCGGAGTAATTTGAAACAGAGGGAGTAGTAAAGATGTGTCAGCGACCCGGCGATTTTGAGAAATTATCCCTCGAAGACGACTAGTACGACCCCTCACTGAATCAGCCCACGTCGACCCTCCTTTCTCTCCACCGAAGTGGCCCATCTCCTGGCCCATCCGAGCGAAGGAACTCTTCTCCATGCCTCCACCGTTTCTGTCGTCTTCCCCAGGCAGTTACGCAAGGGACCCTGCTGACGTTAGTAGCGCCAACCACCGCTGCGTGAGGCCTTCCCCTCCTTTTTAACCCCCATCAGTTCGATCCCTAGGCAAACCCTAGCGCCCTCCCCATCTACCGCCGCCACCCCTCTGCTCCAGATGGCCCTCCCTGGCTCCCTTCTTCTTCTCCACAAAACCGGGAGCTCCATGACTCCATCTATGAACCTCCCTACCGGTTGCCACCGCCAGTGGCTCGCGATGGCACCGCCGCCGGCCTGCCGTGTACCTTCAAGGAGGAGAAGGACATACCGCCTCGCGTCGGTCGTTGTGGTGCACTAGGAGGAGACGCCGCGCTCGCCATCATGGACGTCTCGCCGCGCTGCCTTCGTCGCAGCACCTCCGACCGGGAACCACGGACTACCCCGACCCCCTCCCGGTGAGCCCTTGACTCCCTAGACATGGCTTCAGCTTCCTTGCTTCCTGCATCGCCGCCGGAGTGCCGTCGTCGTGCGCGTGCTGCCGCACGCAGCACAGCTGCTGCACCTGCACGCACGCACCACGTCTCTGTGCAGTGCCGCGCTGATGCAGTCCGTGCAGACCCTGTTTCCGTTGATCTTTACGCCTCCTACGTACACCTGCGTAGAACCTCCTTCCCCATATATCTTCTCGGGACAACCAACGACCATCAGAAGAAAACGGCGCACGATTTGGTGCCCTCCATCTCTCAAAATCTTCCGCGCAAGATGGCAGTTTCTCACCGTCAAATCCCGTACAGTTCGTCAGTCACGCTACTTGTTTCGGTCGCTTTTGCTCGCGTTTTTTTCCGTCGATGCAGTTCCTCTCCGGTGAATCTCCTTTAACATCATTTATTATCCTACGATCCTTCTAGCTATATCTTCAAACCTCACCAAATTCGGATCACCAGATAGCTCAGTATCATCTCGAGAACTTTGGACCAGCTAGCCGTTTTCAGTTCTTCAGTCCGATCAAGCCGCTGTGATACTTTTGCATGTACCCCCTGGCCCCTCTTTTCTCCTCAACCGGTGCCCCTCGCTCTACCGCGCAGTTGGGCCGGCCCATCTAGTTAACCGACGCCAAGCGTGGCAGAGAGAAAACCTCCTCGGCCCAGTCCTCTCCCGGTGGCCCACTTCTGCCTCCTGATTCTTTTTCTTATTCTAATTCAAATTCAAACCAAGTGAAACCACCTTTTGAACTTTGACCAAGTTTTGTTTAAGATCCGTAAGGAATTTTGAGAAAGTTTAAAAAACAAAGTTGTTTGTTTGAAAATTATATACTCCCTCCGGCCCGAATTAACGAGCGCGCTGGTTATTTTGTAAAAACATCCCTGGACAATCCCCGACAAACGCCCCGCACCCCACCGCTCGTCTTCCTCCTGGGTCGGCCGCGCTCCGCACCCTCACCTTGCTCGCACACTGCCGTCAGCCCCCGGCCTATGCCGCTGCACACCCTCCGACCCACCCCACTGCACCCCCTCCCCTCCCCCTGCCCATGCCGCCCCTTCCCCGCTTCCCCGCTGCCGCCTAGCTCCTCCGTGGTTGCCTACTCGAAGACACGGACGCCCAAGGTTGAAGTTTTCTGTGCAATACACCGCCGCTGCCTTGCTTCCCCGCTCCGCCTTGCTGGATCTGCAAGCAGAGCTACTTGATGTGCTCTCCTACGGCGAGGAGAAGCTCCATGTCGCCATCCTCGTTCTCACCGACGCCACCAAAGCACGAAGAGGACATGGCGGGCTAGGGGAGTGCGCTATGTTGTACGCCGTACACCATCGCGTTCATCCGAAGCTCCACATCTCCACATCGCCTCCGACGACCTCGCCCGTGACGAGCTCGCATCCATCTATCCGCAGGTGAGTATCTTCGTTTCCCATATTCTTGAAACAGTCCGAGAAACAGTCAACTATGAACAATAATAGTCCAAGAATCAAAATTTACCAATCGATTTGATCTGTAAAGTTCAGGTCAGTTGGTGCATCCATGGACTGGTGGTACTCTGCTTCAGGTCCAGAGCATGTTATCGCTGGAGAAATGAAGGTTGAATGTTACAGTACTAGCTACTCTTGTCCAGTACCTTCTGTAGGTTTTCCCCTTAATTAAGTATGATCAATACCTTCTCTAGGGAAAAGCTAATCTTGAAATGCTTTTTGTTCCTTTTGAAAATAGAAGAGCTAATCTTGAATTATTCCTTTCGAAATGTATATAGATGTCTGATGAAACCGTTTTGAGAATTAATTGGGTTTATGTCTAATGACGTCTTGCCTCTGTCACTTTTTCTGAGCTATATTTTGTGCCATGGAATCTGAACCTTTTCGTTTATAAGGTTCAGTTCAACCCGTTGCCTGCTTGCGTACTGTATCATCACTTAAGAAATTTCAAATGCTTGTCTCATTATTGTATTGGACAAATACTTTTGCAATGACAGAATGCTGAAGATTGGTCTAAAGATAAAATAGTGCAGTAGATACAATTCTGAAGGAAATACTTTTGCAATGACAGAATGCTGAAGGAAATATTGTTGTACTTAACTTGTCCAAGACAAAGAAGACAGAATAGTGCAGTAGATACAGAGCAAACATAGAAAGAAAACACAATTCCTGACTCTGTTTTAAATTTTCCAGTTTATTTCTCTGTGTTGGGCACAATGTTTTTGAAATGACAGAATGCTGGGGAATACATAGCATAGAAGATGTGTTGTACAATTAGTCTGTTGATAGGACTTTGAGAATATGACATGGCATTGCTTAGATCAAGATAGACAGATTGCAATGTGCGGTGTCCTGTTTTTATTTCATCCTCAGTCTTTCTAGGCCACTCTACTCTATATATCCACTAAATCTGATTTGAAATGTTCATGTTTATACATATGTGTCAATTCTTTTTTCCGAGGTATCCAAGAAGCTGTAAAAGGAGACTCCAACCGTCTTCAACAATCCTTTGAATGGTGGTAGCATAATTTAATGCGCTGCTGCAGGTACATAACTTATAGTCTAAATTGCAGTGTCATCTTAACTACAGTCAGACCACATGTTTTGCTTACAATATCACAAGTTTAGTTCTGAAATGCCATGATTTTTTCTTCAGGTTCTTTAACTATTGATTGGGCCGAGGAAGCCGAGTTTCAGAATTATCAGGATATATTACTCCAGGAAGGTAAAAGATGGCAGTCACAGTCACATTATTGCATTTGCCATGGACTCATCTTAGTATGCTAGTGTTCCTTTACTGAAATTTCAGTGGTAGAATGAGTATGCTTAGTACCATATCCTGGAATAAAGGATATAATCATAGTATGCTAGTGTTCCTTTACTTGATAAACTGATCTTGTTTGCTTTTGTGATATATATATGTATATATATTGTGACAGATAGTACACACATGAATATATTACTTGATATGTATATATTGCCATGAAATATATATATATTGTGACAGATAGTACAGATAGTACACAATTACAACACAAGTATACACAATTACAAAACAATTGGCTTGAGCTTCTCCTTTAGTGACTAGTCGAGCTTCTCCTTTTGACTAGCTTGAGCTTCTTCTTTAGTGACCAACCGAGCTTCTCCTTTTGACTAGCTTGAGCTTTTTCTTTAGTGACTAGCTGAGCTTCTCCATCAGTAACTAGCTGAGCTTCTCCTTTAGTGACTAGCTGAGCTTCTCCATCAGTGACTTGCTGAGCTTCTTCTTTAGTGTCCAACTTGAGATTAATTCGCCTATCTTGACATACATCGTTGACTCGGCGCCTTTTACGGACAAGGCTTGATGAGTCATTTAACCATGTCAGATATATATTTCCTGGGATCATTATCTGATCATCCAAAATTACTTGGGGGCCCGTCCTGCGTGCTTTTCGAGCTGTTGTTTGAGTTGGTGCTATGACTTTTTGCTCATAGTCAGCTATCAGCTCCACCGTTTTCCGGTACAGTTCGCCATCAACATTTAGAGTGTTTGGCAACATTCCCTCCCTCTGGAGTTTGTCCTTGCCCATGTGTGGTGTCTTGTTTATATTTCCTCCTCCGTCTTTCATCACCTCCACCAAGACAGACTGTAATGTTATATACACTTTTGCAAGTGTGTCCACCTCATATGCATCATAAGCTTTTTCAACAGATTCAGTCAGTTCTTTGAGAGTGTTAGGTGCACTCTCAAATGCTAAGGACTGAATTGAACTGAAGAAGCAAAGATCTAATACGTTCATGTCTGCTGAATTTGGTGGTTGATAAGTCAGCTGTATATCCATCCCTGTAGCATTGACGGCCGCTATAAAAGTCGGATCATCCGGCAGGACATGTGTCCTACAGTTGTCTTGCTGAATAAAGATTGGTCCCTCGGGTCCATCCTCAGGTGTAACACCCTCAGAATCGACCCTATGCAAGTTTTAGCGAAACCCGCCAAACCCGCATAGAAACGATTCAAAGGTGCCCACCAGGCACTTTCGTGCGGGTGGAAAACGAAGTAATAACATTACACAACAGTCCTCGATGGGACCCACAGAACAGATATATATATAACAGCGACTCAATGAGTCAAGAATACAGATATACAGTACAACGATCCAAATCACCTGTAAAACGATACAGCGTCCGACTACGGACAAGATGCAAATGGGGCTAAGAGCCCTGAAGAATAACCAATGGCGTCCATAACCCTGCCCAGGCCAAGCCGGAAGGGTAACCCTGCTAACGACGTCGATCTCAACACCTGCTTAAACAAAAGGGGTGCCGACAAAGGGCAAAGGAAAAAGAGGAGCGTCAGTACTGAGGCCAGTACACGGCGAGACTAGAATTCGGCGGTCCTCGCCTACATAGGTATGGTGGACTGAAGCGGCGGCGGCAGCATGCACTAAACAACTTATAGAGACTCGATACAACTAGCGGTTATCAGAGAGGGGTAAGAAAGACCTAATCGGAACCAACCTGATACTACCACCGAACAAACCCTTCCTGGCGTTTCCCCCTCGAGACCAAACGAGGAAGTCAACCGAGGAACTCACACCGTTGGCAGTTTTACTTATCCAGTTATCGTTGCAGCAATTACTAGTCAGGTTTAGATAATCATCCTGATAAAGTAAGCAGTGGGCACTTTTAGTTAACCATTCCGTTATAGTTACAACACTTACTAATCAGATACAGATAGCATGAGATAACCCAAAACCCAGCAGTCGTTGGTACTTTTATTTAGCCATTCCGTTGTAGTTGCAATACTTACTAGTCAGGTACAATGGTCGCAAGCGACACTCCAAACAAGCAATTGTGGGCAGTTTTATTTAGCCATTCCGTTGTAGTGAAGCTGATTACTAGTCATTATAAAGTCAAATTTATAGCACTACTTTAGTTATGCTTGTCTATGGTCGAGATACTGTGCTCCAAGTCGTCCATAACCGCGGGCACGACTTTCAGAAAGTTTTACCCGGTCGGGGTGCACCAATAGCAACACACACTCGATCAACCTCGGAAAAACCAAATCAAAACCCAACGAGGCTTTCACGACAAAGCAATCACATGATTCAGAAATATTTCAGGGGGCCACCCCTTAAATTAGACCCGCAACGAAGCCGGCCGGCTCCGAGACGGACTTAAGGTTGTGGGGACGGCTGTGAACGACTGGGAACCTGAAAGTGTGGCTGGGCTTGTCGACACCGCGGAATCGTGCCACGATCCTAAACAGTACAGTGTGCTCCTCGCACAATCGTAATAAAGCAGTAAAGCATGGCATAAGTACAGGATAGTAAATAAAACCTCAAACTAGTTTGTGGCCCCAAGAAATAAGACTGAATCAAGCTCTGGCTCAGGGGGGTCCCATATAGGTATCAAGTACTCGGGGTCCTACGGGACACAAGTGGGCGTTCAGAAACCAAATATTATCTATCACCCACCGATGCCTCTGCTTATTTCAATTTTAGTTGTTAACACATGAATTAAAGTGAACGATAAGTAAAACCATGATCATATCCAACATCAACATGCGGCAATACATCAACAACTGTGGCACTGGACGACACGCAACAGCACTTGAGCAAGCGACTACGACGCGCAAGTCCAACTATCTACCAAACAACAGGTAATAGGATGTGTCCAAGGCGATATAGGGCTGCACGGTATATCACAGGTACGGAAACTAAAGCATCGCAACACAGATAGCAATAGATCAACAGGAGGGAATAAATACTATAAAAGTAAGATAGGTAGAAAGGGGGAGATGCTCGCCTGAAAAGCATTGCCGAAGGTTCAACCGGAGATCGGGGCGAAGCTCACATCAACTCAACGGCCTTATCCGCGAAGAAGCAAAACACTAGAAGAAACACCGGATGCAATATTTAATACGACGGCAGAAGATCGGCATGATGCATGTATGATGCATGGCATGGCAAGGTGCGATGCAATTAGGTCATATTAAGTGGAACCGGGGTCCCGATATTTAATTAAATGGTTCAAGTTATTTATCTACCCCGCAAATTAAATGTTGCATTAACAAGACAAAAGATGGCACCGGTTCGCTACACAAGTTTAAATGAGGCCAATATAAGGCTAGATTTGCCCGCATATGGGCTCCATATTTAATTATATGGTGAATCGGCATAAGGCCCCCAAACCACACAAAATGCATGCGAGATGAACAATTAATATGCAACAAGTTGTATTATGTTATAAAATAGGGTTTCGGGAAGGGGTCCACACATTGAGGGATCTCGACGGTCTTGGTCCGGGGTTCGGGGTCGGCCTCAGGGTTCAGGGTTCGACGGGTTCGTTCTCGGCGGAAACGGCGTCCAGGAAGTAGCACTTGTCGCACCGGGGTCTCGGTGTCCGGGGGCGCATCGGGTTCTTCCGGGTCGGTGTCGTTCTTGTCGTTGCTACGACCTTGTCGGGTCCGCGCCATCAAGTCGGTCTTGGCGTTCGGGTTGCAGAAATTGGTGTCCGGGACGGAGTACTTGACGTATCCGGAAAGGAGAGCTTGCCGTTCCGGGGCGATCTTAGCGGTCTTCGGATCCGGGTCTTGGCGTCCGTGTAGGCGTTTCAACTTCACTTGTCGGTGTGGACTGGAAACCGGCACGGGGTGTCGTTTTCATGTCATCTCCAAGCACACCACCATGGTTGTTTCTATACAGTTTGTAGAAGAACCTCACACCATCCCTCTGATGTGTACGCAGCCTGCAGTTAACTGATGGGGCACCTGAACGACGGGATGCTCTCCGGGCGGCGAGAGCACGAGTGGCTCGTACGGCCCGCGGGACGGAGAGGGGACCTGGCGGAGGGAGGCGGCTTCGAGGCGAGGACGCGGCGGCTGCGGCCGAACGGGGGAAGCGGCAGCGGACCGAGGACGCGGCGGCGGGCCTGACGGTGGCGGAGACGATGGCGACGGGCGGCGACCGGCGTTGGGGGGCGGGGCTGGCCCGGCCAGAGGCGGCGCTTGGGGAGGTCGAGGACGAGGGGGCGGTCCGGCGGCGAGGGCGTAGGCCGACGGAGGGGGACGCGCGGAGCTTGAGGGGCGGCGGAGCTCCGGGGGAGGAGGCGGTGGAGAGGCTCCGCGCCGGCGGCGCCGGGCCAGGAGGGGAAGGAGCGGTGGGCTCGACGGCGGCGGAGGGGAGGTAGGGCGGAGCGGGGACCGGGGTGAGGGCGCGGGGAGGGTGAGGAAGCTCGGCCCGGGGCGAGCGGCGGCGCCATGGCCGGGAGGGGCGGAGGCGGCCAGATGCGCGGGGCCGCCGGCGGAGAGGAGGCGCAGAGGCGCGGCGAGGGAAGAGCGACGCGGGCGGCCAGAGGCAGCGGAGAAGGAGGGGCAGAGGCGACGAGGTCCAGCGGGAGGCGGCCGGCTCGGGAGGAGGGTCGGGCGCGGAGGAGGGCCGGAGAGGAGAGGGAGGCCGGTGGCGTGCTCGGGGGACGGCGGGGAGGACGCCGGCAGAGGGGGGCTCTGGCCGGAGAAGGAGAGGCCGCGGAGGAGGCGGGCGACGCTGGGCGAGGCCGGCGGCCGGAGGAGGGTCGGAGGCGACGCTCGGGGGACGGCGGGGAGCGGGCTCCGGCGGCGGAGAGGAGCGCCGGCGAGGGAGAGGCGAGGGCGGACCGGAGAGGTGGCCGCGGCCGGCGGCGCGGAACCGGCGCGGGAGGCGGCTTGACCGCGGGCTCGAGGGGCGGGGAGGAACGCGGTGAGGGAGAGAGAGTGCGTGGGGGAGGAGAGAGGGGGAGCGGGGCAGGTGGGGGTGGGTCCCGGGGACAGGTGGGGCCGAGTGGGACGGGCTGGCGCGTGGAGTGTGTGTCTGTGTGTTGAGAGGGAGTGGGGGTGGGCTTAGCCTAGGTGGCAGCATGGGATTGGGTGGGGGGATAGGGCCAGGTGAGGTGGCGACTCGTGATAGGAGGGGGTGAGGTGGAGGGGAGGGCTGGGTAGGTTATCTGGTAGCTTTAGGATTTAGGTTGGACCGATTATATTTCTGGGGTGGTCGTTCGGGTCGATTCGGCCCGTTCGACTGCCCCACTAAAATAATTTAATATTTTTATTTAATTAAAACAAAGCCTCTGCAAACCGATAGCAGACAAAACAAAATAATCTGGAGACCCGGATTTGGCGTTTGAATAAAAGACGGGGCGTTTAGAAAACAAAACCAGGCTTTTTCGAAAATAGTTTTATGCAAGCAAATGCAAGATGATGACGATGCTCAAATGCAATGTGGCATGATGACATGAGCATGCGGTCATGATGTTGCAATGCACAAAAACAACGCGATTTTCTAGTAGTGGTTTTGCGGGATGCCACATCAGGCCACAGCTCCGCAATAGCAGGGACAACTTTTTCACAAAGATATTCCCTCATCACATCTTTGGTAACATTTATTGTATTTAATTCCATGGTGCCTTTGTCCCTATACTTGGAGTTGTATTTAGCAGGACTCTCTATGACAAACGCCCATATTCCTACTTTTCCATCGAAGGTTACGTTTTTGTGCTCATCATATCTGGGTTTCGCAACCGCAGTTAAGAACATGACCTTGCCAATACTGTTCTTGTTCTGAACGGTGCGCAAGGGATCTTCTTCTTCTGGGAGTAGGTAATATGTTCTGTTCCTCTTTGTCATATCAAACCATTTTTCATTAATATGAATTATGTTCTCCATACTTTTGAACGAAGGCATTGCTTTTGCTATTGTTGTTTCATCAATCATTGAAATGCAAAATTTAAGCCTTTTGATCTTGTTTTCAGCTGACTGGAATGGTTTGAGACTGCTTGTGTGGCGCCTCAAGTCACCCCATGTTAACCTTCTCTGTAGTGTACTGTAAGGAACATCTAGAGACCTGGCCAATGCCCTTAGTGTACCCCTTTTATTGAGTTCAATCTGAGGCACCCTTTCTGATAGTTGAAGATCTTTCCTCATTCGACCACAATTGCCTTTCCTTTTATTTGAAAAATCAACTTCTTGTTCATGTTTCTCCATGTCTAGTGCTTGCTTCCAGATCTTTTCAATCGTTCTAAGACATACTTTCAAAAGTTGGGCAACGAGTTCTTTATCGGCCTTCTCAACTGGTCTATGTTTGCTAAGCGCTTTCAATGCAATATATGCCGCAAATTTGTCTTTCTCTGGCATATCTATATGTTGCCGCCGGGCAACAGTTTCTTCTTCAGGTATCTGCTCTGGCTGTGCAACGGTTTCTTCTTCTAGTATGACGTTGACATCCTCCTCTTCCTCCTCTTCTAGTCTAACATTGAGATCAAGATCCATCCTTCTAAGCTCCTCTACGAGTATGACGTTGACATCCTCCTCTTCCTCCTCTTCTAGTCTAACATTGAGATCAAGATCCATCCTTCTAAGCTCCTCTACGAGTGTGACGGGCAGTAGCTTCGAACGCTCAAGGATCTTCCTGCCTCATGTACCTGCATGAATGAGCAACATATCTATGAGTTCACGAAACATATTCTCTTTTAGAAGATATATCTAGAACAACACACATGCATATGAAGAGAATGTTTTGGAAGCTAATTTATGAGCTAATATGGGTACTAGTTCTCATCAAATGTGTGCTTCCATTTAATTAACTCCCAGGGTGGTTATCTGATTATTTTAGTCTAGACACAGATGAATGTTACTGAAATATCTTCAATAGTGAATTCACACTGGGAGATGTATCCTGTTAGTACTATTGAAGTTGTCCTTGACAATGTTGATATTCTTTTGGTACCAAATAAAATGTCCCAGAGGATGTTCTTGCCTGAGATAAATTATGTGGCCTGTTCTGTACCAAAATCATCTGCAAGTTTAGATGGCACTAGATTTTCAGGTGCTTAAGATATTTTCAGGTGCTTAAGATATTTTCAGGTGCTTAAGATGGCACTAGATGCCTGTTCTGGCCTAAGAAGCTGAGCATATTTTCAGGTGCTTAAGATATTTTCAGGTGCTCATTCTTTAATTAGAGCTGATCTGTAGCTTAGTGCTCTGCTCTCTGGAGTTAACAAGTGTGAAACTCTTGCCAACCTGCTTAGTGCTCTGCTTTGTAGTTAACAACTTTGAAACTCTCTGTAGCTTAGTGCTTTGAATCATGAATCTTCAGGGCCGTCTCCAGAAATTAGGGGCCCGTGTGCGAAAATCAAAACATGGGCCTAAATTTCAGAAAAAGTATACTTTTCAGCACTTTGTTGACACTTGGTTTTTCTGAAATTCATGATTCTTTCTATTACATACACAAGAGAAGTATTACTATAAATAAATTCAAACAATCCAATTGCATATGAATGACAAGTGAGTATTTTTTATTTTATAATTGTGACGGAAATTTGCTACTACAATCTGCAAGATCATGGATCATGGATGGAATTCAAACAATCTGGGACCTTTTTTTTCTTGCGTGAGGCCGACCATTAATGGAATTGGAATTGATCGATACTTTTTTTTCTAGCGTAAATCAATCTAGCAGATGGAGCTGGCCACTGGGAGATGGCTTCATGGTCAACGCTGCTAGCGATCGGCAGGAGGCGCAGCTCTCGGGAGAAAATCAGGAAGCATCCTGACGGATTTTCATGGATAATAGCGCTAGGCCTATAGATTTTTGGGGCCCCAAGAATTTGGGGGCCCTGTTCGGTCGAGCACCTCGCTCATGGCCATCGACGGCCCTGATTATCTTGCATGTAAGAATGAGGTTTATTGTGTGGATTTGGAGAGTAATAGATCATCATTCTGGTTTATTGTATTGTACTGAAAACTGAATTTGCCCTGAAAACTAAATTTGTCCCAGCAGATCAGATGAATATTGTTGTGCTTAATTGAGATTCAGTAACTTACATGCCTTAACCTAGTCCATTCCATTATGTTTGGGTGAAACAAAACAAGAATATAAGTTTCAGTAACTCCAGTTCAATTTGTAGTTCATATATTACCTTGGCGTCGAGGGTGCTGGCCGGTGGCAGCACAGGTGCCAGGCGACGGATGGTCGCCTGCTGTACGAGATGCAGCGACGCGGTCCTTGCCGAGGTGAGCCTGAGGAGCTCGATGCGGAGGTGCGGCGAGGCGCAATACTGGATCTCAGGGGCGACACGGTACTTGCCAAGGTGAGCCGAAGGTGGGTTATCATGCCTTTCTGCTGGGGGGCGGAGGTAGCTGCGACGGAGGACGGCGAGGGACCTCACGTCAGCGACGGACGACGAGCGACTTGGATCGGCTTAGCCTCCCCCTAGGATGACTGCGGGTACTTGAAGATGACGGCAGGGACGGGCAGCCGCTCGCTGCACCTCCGCATCTCAGGGGCGACGCGACACTTGCCGAGGTGAGCCAAAGATGGGCTCTCCTGCCTTTCTGCTGGGCGGTGGAGGGAGCTGCGACGGAGGATGGCGAGGTACCTCACAGCAGCGTCGTACGATGAGGGACTTGGATCAGTTCCGCCTCCCCCTAGGACGACGGCGGGGACTGGAAGACAACGGCGGGGACGGACAGCGGAGCTGGGCCGACCTCCGCCTCCCCTGAAGACGACGCCGGGGGTGATGGCGTGGACGGGAAGACGACGACGGGACGAGCAGCGGAGTTGGGCCGACCTCCGCCTCCCCTGAAGACGACGCCGGGGGTGATGGCGTGGACGGGAAGACGACGACGGGACGAGCAGCGGAGTTGGGCCGACCTCCGCCTCCCCTAAAGACGACGCTGGGGGTGATGGCGTGGACGGGAAGACGACGACGGGACGAGCAGCGGAGTTGGGCCGACGTCCGCCTTCCCCGAAGACGACGGTGGGGACGGACAGTTGAAGATTCACGCGTGCCGGCGCCGCTGATTCACGGGCGGATTCCGGCGATTGCAGCTGGGATCGCGGGTGTCGACGATCGTAGCGTGGATCGAGGGTGTAGGTGGATGGCTTCCAAATTCAAATTTTGAATCTAGCCTAAATTGGAACGGTTTGGATATGTCTGGTTTTTTTTGTAAATTTCAAGTTGACCTGCCGTGTGAACGTTAATTCGGATCGGAGGGAGTACATGAATATGCTCTCTGTTTATTCTGTCACATATTGGAAAATAGTAAATGTTTTATGAGTATTAATAAATGCTTTAATAATTATCAAATCTCAACTTTTAATAAATATTTCGAAATAATACAAATAATATATGATTCTTGATCAGAAAAATGCCAGGAATATGAATATGTTGTTTAAAATAATTTTTGAGCAGACTAAAATTTCGAAATAATTTAAATACTAATAAATGACTATTTTATTAAATCCATAACTTTACTTTCGTAATTCTAAATTCGACAAATAATATATATAAATTGATCAGCGTGATGAGCCCTTTCCAACAGTGCATTCCATACTTGCAATTGCATCATGCATCATGGATAACTTGTAAATTCGGTACTGTTTATGCAAGGAAAACATGACGAATAAAATTGAAAAGTAATTATTTCTTATTAATAATGTTTCACTAATGTTGTATCATCAATGTGCTATGCAAATGAAATCTTTTTAACAAGGTTCGCATCATTAACTTTTCATGTCATGCATCATATCATGATTATGCCGATTCTTTCGCATTTGTGATAATTGTTGCATCGCGTGTTCCTTTTAGTGCTTTGCTTCTTCCTGGATAGGACGATGAGATGTTGTGAGCTTCGACAAGTTCTCCTATATATCTTCGGCAATGTTTCCAGGCGAGCATTCTTCCCCTTTCTGCTATTTTACATTTGTAGTCTTTACTTCCTCCTGTTGATCTATTGCTATCTGTGTTGCGATGCTTTAGATTCCGTACCCCTTTATATACCCCTGCAACCTTTATATTATCTTGGACACCTTTTATAGCCGGTTGTTTGGTTAGACAGTTGGCCTTACGAGTCGTAGTCGCTTGCTTAGGTGCTGCTTCGCATTGTCGATGCTCCACTGATGTTGGGGGGTTGGCATATTCATAAACATGGAGATGATCGTGGTTATAATTACAGCTAATTACTTAAATATTAAAATTGGTATAACTAATGAAGAGGCACCGATGGGTAATAGTTGAGATTTGGTTGTTCACCGCCCACTTGTGTCCACCTAGGACCCAAGTTCTTGACACATGTTCCGAGACTGAGCGCGCTAACCACATGTGGGGTGTCTGGGCATCCCTATCAACTTAGTACTTGATTTCAAAGTACTATACTGGGGCCACAAACTAGTTTGAAGTTTTCATGCCATGTTATGCCATTTATGTCATTTATGCCATGTTATGCCATGTTTATTATTTGTTGCTCGATGAGCGTTTATTATTGTTGCATAGGAGCGGCACTCTGTCACGGAAATATTTTGTCTATGACCTCTGCTCCTGTGCAAGTGTATGCAACCCTAGAGTCCGTACGAGGAGGATTAGCTATACCTCGTACGGGTAGCTCTTTTGGGTGGCCCCCATGTACTTGCTTTGGGTCAGGGAAAGCGTTGTGTCCTAGGCCCCGCCGACATACCTATGGAAGTATGTTAATTGATCTGACAACAAGGGTCAAAGTGCATGTGGAAACTTTGGTGCACCCCTGTAGGGTTAAATCTTTTCAACAAGTCGTGTCCACAGTTATGGACGACTTGGAGCACAGTATCTCGATCATAGACAACTATAACTAAAGTGTATTGTTATAATTTGACTTGTATCTGATATGAATAGTAAATTAGATAACTACCATGGAAAGAATGAATAAAACTGCAACCGTGTGAGTTTCCTCGGCATGACTTCCTCGTTTGGTCTTGAGGGGGAAATATCAGAATGGGTATGTTTGGTGGTAGTATCAGGTTGGTTCCGAATAGGTCTTTCTTATCCCTCTCTGATAGCCGACAGTTGTACCAAGTCTCTATAGGTTGTTTAGTGCATGCTTCGCTGCCGCTTCGGTCCACCATATCTATGTAGGCGAGGGCCGCCGAATTCTAAGACTCGCCGTGTACTGGCCTCGGTACTGACCGCTCACTTTTTCCTTTGCCCTTTGTCGGCACCCCTTTTGTTTAGAAGGTTTGAGATCGATGTCGTTAGCAGGGTTACCCTTCCGGCTTGGCCTGGGCAGGGTTATGGACGCCATTGGTTATTCTTTAGGGCTCTTAGCCCCATTTGTATCTTGTCCATAATACGTTGGAAACGTATCTATAATTTTTGATGCTCCATGTTTGTTTTGTATCTAGTTTGCTTTGCTTGTCCACACTTTGAGGTGCTTTTTACATGTTTTCTGGTACTAACCTATTAACAAGTTGCAACAGTGTCAGATGCCTGTTTTCTGCTGTTTTTTGGTTTCAGAAAAGTTAGTAAAGAAATATTCTCGAAATTGGACGGGACAAACGTCAAAGTCAATTACTTTCCGTGGGGAACAAGAAGTCCAGAGGGGAGCCGGAGGGGCCAGCCAGGGGGGCCAGACCCACCCCAGGTGCGGGTGGTCCCAGCCTCGCGCCTGGCTAGGGTTTGCCAACCCTGGCCGCCTCCTCGGTCTCCCCCTTCGCCTATAAGAAGCCCCCGATGCAGAAACCCTAAGTACCCAATCAAATATCCACGAAACCGTCTGTAGCCGCCGCCACCATCGTCCCTAGATCGGGGAATCTGAAGTTCTTCCCGGCACCCTGCCAGAGGGGAGATCATCCTGGAGGCCTTCTCTCCGGTATGATACGTGAGTAGTTCCACCTTGGACTATGGGTCCATGTAGTAGCTAGATGGTTGTATCTCTTTCTTTGTGCTTTCATGTATAGATCTTGTGAGCTCCGTTCATGATCAAGATCTAATCTATTTGTAATCATGCATGTTGTATTTGTGAGGATTTGATGGATATTGAGATTATTATGTTGGTTTGATTAATGATTTTGTCTTTATGATTCTATCATGTATGTGTTGTTTGTGATCTTGCATGCTCTTTGTTGTTAGTAGCTATCTTGGCCAAGTAATTGCTAGTGACTCCAAGAGGGAGTATTTATGATTCATGCCTCTAGTTTTCAAGGGAAGTGACAGAAATCTCTTCGGTTGTAGATGTGTTGTTGATACTAGGGAGAAAACAACGGTCTCTTGTTCATGAAACATGTGGACTGTTTACCTTACACACTTTGCTTAAAGCAGTTGTTTGTTGCTTGCAACTTAATACTGGAGGGGGTTCGGATGATAACCTGAAGGTGGACTTCTAGTCATAGATGCAGTTGGATGGTGGTCTATGTATATTGTTGTATTGCCTAATCGAATCTCATAGGATCTTTTTGACTAGTAATTGCATTGTTATGCCTTGCTCAGTTCCTGTCAATTGCCCTGCTGTAATTTGTTTACCTTTCATGCCATGTTGTTTATCTAAGGAGAGCACCTCTAGTGAACTATGGACCCCGGTCCAATCTTTACCATTGATACGTCTTCCACTATTACTTGTTTACTTGCTGCAAACCATTACCTTCCACACCATATGTTTAATCCTTTGTTACAGCAAACCGGTGACCTTGACAACCTCACTGTTCGTTGGAGTAAAGTCTTGAGTTTGTGTTGTGCAGGTCTCCGTGTTGCTTGCAACACCTGTGTGACGTTTCCTTCCTCCTTCTGGTTTGATAACCTCGGTCTCAACTGAGGGAAAACTTGTTGCTTGCTGCTTCACACCTTGCTCTTGGGGTTCCCAACAGGCTGTGCGTAGACAGTCGTCAGTCCATAGTCAGATATTGTACCATTTTTAAGGTGATTTGGTTCTTTGTATTTTATATTTGTATCCTTGACTCATGGAGTCGATGTTGTATATATCTGTTCTGTGTGTTCCATCGTGGACTAATGTGTAATGGTATTACTTTGTTTTCCACCCGCACGAAAGTGCCTGGTGGGCACCTTTGAATCGTTTCTATGCGGGTTTGGCGGGAATCGCTAAAACTCGCATAGGACCGATTCGAGGGTGTTACACGTAGTCTAAGGTGGAACTACTCACGCATCATACCAGAGGCTGGTATGGTGATGAAGAAGGCCTCCGGGATAATCTCTCCCCTTTGGCAGGGTGCCTGGAAGAGCTTCAGATCCTTCCGATCTCGGGATGATGGTGGCGGCGGCTACAGACTGTTTCGTGGAAGATTGATCGGGTATTTAGGGTTTATGTATCGGGGGCTTCTTATAGGCGAAGAGGGAGGCCGAGGGGGTGCCCGAGGCGGCTGCACAACCCCCAAGCGTGGGCCAGGCTTGGCCGCATGGCCAGGGGATGTGGCCCCCTCGAGGCCCTCCTCCTTCTCGTCTTCTGGCTCCGTGTCCTTCTCGGTAAAATAATAACTTTGGCTTTTGTCTCGTACAATTCCGAAAATATTCATTTTCTGACTTTTCTGGAACCAAAAACAACAAAAAACAGGCAACTGGCACTATGGCATCTTGTTAATAGGTTAGTCTGAGAAAACATATAAAAATACCTCAAAGTGTAGACAAAAGCAAAGCTAAGTGGATACTAAACAAGCATGGAACATCAAAAATTATATATACGTTTACGACATATCAAGCATCCCCAAGCTTAACTCCTGTTCGTCCTCAAGTAGGTAAGTGATAAAAAGGAATATTTTTTAAGGTGACATGCACCATCAAAATCAAGATCAAACCATTTGCAAGCATTAGAAGCTGGGATCAAAGTACTCTAAACATGAGCATGAAAGAAGAAGTTCTAACAATAAGACAAAGTAACTACGCATGCAACATGAAAGGATACAAACAAAGATTTATGAATAACAATGCATTGAAAGGCGTTTGTTTGTTGCACATATAGAAAACATAGCATAGTGGCATTCAGCTTGTCCCTCAAGGAGTAGCAATAAATGCATAGGACACCTTCAAAGTTCATAAGAGTGACTAGATACAAATAGTTCAAGAACAAGCAATATCAACAATATGAATCAATCAATAAGTTTTGGGACAATGCACATAGAACTAAGAATGACAACTATGCTCTCTTAATTGGTTCCTAAGGATAGAAGATGGAGACTCAATATAAAAGTGGAAGAAAGACCCTTCATAAAGGGGAGAAGGGATTTCAAGTTTCATAAAGAGTTTCCAAAAATTATGGTACTTGTTAGCTTTCAGCTCTCATTGCCCCTTTCATAAGCATATTGAAGTGATTAAGGTTAAAGTGAACAAAATATAGAGTATATGCTTGACAAAGTATAAGTTGGCAATCTCATGTCCCTTGAGTATGAGGGACGCTCCTCATGCTACTCAACTTTAGTCACGGTAAGTTCTTGTCATAGTAAGTACATGTGTCTCATAGAGAACCGCCAACGGGGGTACCCCTTGCACATGATACATGAGCTATCCCATATCAAAATGACAAGATAAGCAGACAATGAGCATCTCAGCAATCTTCTTATTTACCATGGGAAAATGGTGCTTTTTTCTCTCTTTCCTCTTTTCAATGTCTCTTTTTTTATAAGAAAAAAGCTTCATAGATTGCTCACTATGGTGATGCTGCAAGTTTCCACCATGATTAGGCATGGCTTAGGCTAGCGGTTTAGGCATTTCTCTAACACACATACATAACTTCATGGACTTATAAGCTCCCCTTTTATTTTACACCGATGACATCCGCAAACAAAAGAGCATGATATCAACTGTGTACAATGTACATGTGCAATGTTGAAAGCGTTCCCCATGACATCATGGTTTTACTAATTCCAACGTATAAGTGCAAGCATATACAACATAGATGACACAATGGTTCAAGTTTATTAGGGACAAGAAAATAAAGTATGCCATCAAGTTTGTGAGAGTTTTAATCACTAAGTTTTCATATAACAAAGTGACTTTTTAATTGGTAGGTAGATAAAACAAGAATATACTTGGAATGGTGTAACACATCATGCATAGAAATTTATAGTGGACACTTAGAATAACTTGGTTTCTTGGGAGTTGGATGCATGAGTAGATCTTACTCATACAAGTGGAGGCTAGCAAAAGACTGGGAGCGACCAACTAAGAGAGAAATAATGGCCATAATCATGCAGAGCGACAAAACATTACTAATCAAAGCATAAAGTGGTACCACAAGTCACAAACTAAATGATCATAGAGGCTATGGCGAATGGTTCATAGTCATAACATGGTATGAGCATGTGCCAAGTCAACCCAAACAAAGCATCAAAGGAGAATACCACAATACTATGCTTTTGTATGCTAAAACAACGCATGATTCTTTCAAGGCACATTAAGCAATCCTAATTGTTTGGAACAAGTCATGCTACAGCAATAATCACTAAGCATAAGGTCAAAACAACATCTAGCATGACATGCTAAAGTCTAAGTCAGAGTCAAAGCAAACTTCTCTTGTACTACTAAAGCAAGAACTTCCTACTCCTTTCTAACACCAATCAACTTATTTGAAACAACACGGCGAAAATAGGGGTCCAACTACTTTATTCAAGCAAACTAAGAAAACGAAAACCAAAAAACGAAAACTAAGACGCTCCAAGAACAACACAACTGATGAAACGATAAAAAACGAAGTGTCTAGAAAGACCTGAGATTTTTATTGATGAAGAAGCTTTGATGCTTGTACCTCTTGAATATTTTTTGGGGTGACACAGGGTGGCATCCCCAAGCTTGAGATTTTGTCCATTCTTCATCTCATTACATCATTCTTCCTTTACACCTGAAAATTTTCCTTCATATAAAACTTCACACAATCTTCATTAGCAACATCAGTACATTCAAAAGATAATAGACCATTGGGGTTTAGTTTTAATACGACAAAACTTTCACTAAAGACACAAGATACTGTAGCAATTCCCTCAAAAATCTCAATTTCCCAAAAAGAGGCCAAAAAGGAATCAATAAGAAGCAAATGCAAATAATGGCAGAAATCTGTCAAAACAGACCAGCAGGTAGAAACCGATTTTTTCTAAGACCTTCTGTTACTCAAATCAAAAGTATTGAACTAACAAAAGTTATCTAACAACCTGGGGGATTTATTCAGAAAATTACAGCTCAATCAGACTTATAGAGAGTTTACATGAATTTTTACAGTGGAGCACAAAAATCTGTTTCGGGACAGCAACTCCCCAAATCTTACTTCCCTCTCATTAGAGGTTATTCTTGGAATAAAAAACAAACAAAAAGGATAATGAGAGGTTATTACAGAGGTAATAACTTTCAAGACTCAATAAAACTACTGGGTTATCTCCTAAGAAGTACTTTTCTTTAACGCGTTTAAGTTAGACACAAGAAGAAAGAATCAAGTATTTTAAAATGAAGAAGCATTAAGATCAATACTCGAAATTTCTTCAACTAGGAAAGGTATCTCATCCAAATGAGTTTTAGAGGATCCTTTCTCAGCACTCTTGGGTTCACTACTTTCATCAAATGGATTTCCAGGAACAATCCAATCAAAATTCTTTTCTAGGGCTTCATGCATTCCTACCAGTTTAAAAGGTATGGGTATTTTAATTTCCTCTCCATTCGGTTTGGTTTTATCCAAATTTTCTAATGTACCCATAACATATACACATGAGCCTAGCATATTAAAACGATCAAAGACCTTTTTGGATTCCTTAGCAACATCATTGAACTCTTTTAGTAAAGTTTTTAGGATAAAATCTCTCTTTTCAGCATCCTCTACTTCTTTTAGTTTAAGAAACATATTTGCATCATGGGGTCAAGGTTAACAAACCCAGCCTTCAACATGTGAACTAAAGAAGCTGCAACAATTTCATAATTAGGAGCAAGTTCTGCTAAGTATGTGTCCTCAATATCCTCATGTTTGCTAACATGATTAAATAATTCTTCAATATTTTATTTCCCAATTATTGACCCACTACCTATTGAAGGTCTTTCAGGTGAACTTATGGACCAACATGGTGAGCTAGAGCAAGGTGACAACTATAGGAAAACTATTTTTTTGTGTTTTTTATAAGAAAAAGCAAACCAAACGAAACTATTTTTTTGGAGTTTTTGATAAAAAGAAGCAAGCAAAACATGGCAAAAGAAACTAAGCAAACCAAAAACAAAGTAAAGAGAAAGGTTGTGAAGGACTCACCTTGTGAAGCCGTCCTTAGCCTCCCTAGCAACAACGCCAGAAAAAGCTTTGATTGCAGCTCAGATCACTGTAGAGCTTCGTTGGGAAACCCCAAGAGGAAGGTATGATGAGTACATCAATAAGTTTTTCCCTTAGTAAGAAACCAAGGTTATCGAACCAGTAGGAGGAAGGAAACAACCCAAAGGTGTTGCTATCAACTTGGAAACCTGCACAACACAAACTCAAGACTTTGCCCAAACGAACAGTAAGGTTGTCAATCTCACTGGTTTACTGAAAACAAAAGATTAACTGTATGGTATGGAAGGTGATGGTGGTTTGCAGAGAGTAAATAGTAACCGTGGAAGATGTATCAATGGTAAAGATTGGACCGGGGTCCACAGTTCACTAGAGGTGTTCTCCTTAAGATAAACAACATAACATGCTGGGTAAACAAATAACAGCGGGGCAATTGACAGGACAGAGCAAGGCATAAGAATGCAATAGTAGACATTCATGATCTTATGAGATTTGATTAGGCATTACAACAAGATGCATAGTCCGCCATCCAACTGCATCTATGACTAGTAATCCACCTTCAGGTTATTATCCGAACCCCCTCCAGTATTAAGTTGCAAGCAACGAATAACTGCTTTAAGCAAAGTGTGTAAAGTAAACAATACACTTGTTCCATCAACAAGAGATTGTTGTTTTCTCTCTAGTAGCAACAACACATCTACAACCTTAGAGATTTATGTCACTTCCCCAGATTCAATAGAGGCATGAACCCACTATCGAGCATAAATACTCCCTCTTGGAGTCACTAGCATCTACTTGGCCAAGATAGCTACTAGAAACGAAGAGCATGCAAGATCTAAAACAACATAGACATGATAGAATCAATAAGATAGAATCATTAATCAATCTGACTATTTCGTGAAATATTGATCGGGTACTTAGGGTTTAGGTATCGGAGGCTTCTTATAGGCGAAGAGGGAGGCCGAGGGGGTGCCCGAGGCGGCTGCACCCCCCCAGGTGTGGGCCACGCTAGGCCGCGCGGCCAGGGGGTGTGGCCCCCTCGAGGCCCTCCTTCGTCTCGTCTTCTGGCTCCATGTCCTCCTCGATAAAATAATGACTTTGACTTTTGTCCCATCCAATTCTGAGAATATTCATTTTCTGGAACAAAAAACAACAGAAAACAGGCAACTGACACTGTGGCATCTTGTTAATAGGTTAGACCCAGAAAACATATAAAAATACATCAAAGTATAGACAAAGCAAAACAAAGTGGATACTAAACAAGCATGGAACATTAAAAATTATAGATACGTTTACGACGCATCAACACCCCATATCCTGGCAAAAATACACTTAAGTCCTCTCTGAATACTACCTATGACAATGTTTAGAATTTGGTTTTGTTAAACTGGGAACAAAATATTGCAAATAGAAAGAATTGGTATTTTACAAGACTAGACCAAGTCCTTGTTTTTGTTCCGGAATCGGTTTTGCGCAGTTTTTACTAAAACAAGTATAACTTTGTCATGCGTAGTCCATTTTTAACGTATAATCACTCAAAATGTTCAGAAAAAGCTTGTGCATATGAAATGTTCCACAAAAAATCAAGGTACCCTACTGGGAGCTTCGTCCTGGCTCGAGTAACTTGACCATATTAGCTGAATGCCCGTGCGTTGCTACGACACTCTAAGTTTCTTTATTCCACATACATCTATAATACAAGTGAACATTAATGTATTTGTAAAACATTAAGATTTCGTTGTTTGAACCCTATTTTGGTTAAAAGGTATAAGTCGATATTGTATGTATAGCGAGAACGTGCCCAACTAAATACCTATGGTTAAAATATTTACTTCCTAATGCACTTAAGATAGGGTCCACTCACCCAAGTGAGACAAGCACTCTGTTCAACCGAACATTCTTTCTCTTTTTATTGCTCCTACTATCACCCGTTGATGCAATCCTAGAACTCCGACAATAGCACGACACTTTCACTCATCGTACAACCCTTGGCGCCAGCCCATCGACCATGTTACGAACAAGCTCGAGCCTCTTTAATATTGTTTCTCAGACTGCCAGGAAAGATGGTGACATCTGCTCCAGATGGCCGAGGGCACACCGTTCGGTTGTACGGGTTCGTTTTTATGCTAACTAGCACACATCTCCCAGCGTGATAAAAGTAACTGGTTAATTTGTATCCCATATAACACGACATGATTTAACATAAGTATAGAATATGTGCATGGCATTTTATGAGGAGGTCAAACATAAGTATAGAATATGTGCATGGCATTTTATGAGTAGGTCAAACGGGATCGATTGCAATGTAAGATTGGGTAATTTGTCTAAAATTAGGGATTTACCATGTAGTGGCAAATTAAGTTGTGGCATATGAAATAGCCAGAGGGAAATCACCACACAAATGTCATTTGTATATTATTCCTATATGTTTGATCGCTATATTTTTTTCTTAATTTTATGACAAAGTTTAAATTATACAATGTTCATAGAAGTTAATATCATTGTACAACATTTCATTGATTTCACATAAGTAGAGGAAATCTCGTTTTCAGAAGGCTTGTCGGGAACAGGTTCCCTACTACCCTTATACTGATATACATATATGTGGAATGTGTTTCAAGTGAAAATGAAGAAATTCATTTGACAGACTCGTGAAATCCACATATCCATTACTTTCAAGCAAATAACATCTGCAGTTCCCTAATTGTGCTGCTCATATGATGGGCTTATGTTACATCATAAGTTATGTAGGTGGGAATTTGTAGCTAGGAGAATCCCTGTAACACCCTCAGAATCGGCCCTATGCAAGTTTCAGCGCTTCCCGCCAAACCCGCATAGAAACGATTCAAAGGTGCCCACCAGGCACTTGCGTGCGGGTGGAAAACGAAGTAATATCATTACACAATAGCCCTCGATGGAACCCACAAAACATATATATACAACAGCGACTCGATGAGTCAAGAATACAGATATACAATTCAAAGATCCAAATCACCTTGAAAATGATACAGCGTCCGACTACGGACAAGATGCAAATGGGGCTAAGAGCCCTGAAGAATAACCAATGGCGTCCATAACCCTGCCCAGGCCAAGCCGGAAGGGAAACCCTGCTAACGACGTCGAAACCTGCTAAAACAAAAGGGGTGCCGACAAAGGGCAAAGGAAAAATAGGAGCGTCAGTACTGAGGCCAGTACACGGCGAGACTAGAATTCGGCGGTCCTCGCCTACATAGGTATGGTGGACTGAGCGGCAGCGCGGCATGCACTAAACAACCTATAGAGACTCGAGATAACTGTCGGCTATCAGAGAGGGATAAGAAAGACCTATTCGGAACCATCCTTATACTACCACCAAACATACCCATCCTGGTATTTCCCCCTCGAGACCAAACGAGGAAGTCAACCGAGGAACTCACACAGTTGGCAGTTTTATTCATTCCGTTATAGTTGCGGCAATTACTAGTCAAATATAGATAGCATGAGTCATCCTGATATAATAAGCAGTGGGCAGTTTTAGTTAACCATTCCGTTGTAGTTGCAACACTCACTAGTCAAATATACGATTAGCATGAGATATCCCAAAACCCAGCAGTTGTTGGTACTTTTATTTAGCCATTCCGTTGCAGTGAAGCTGATTACTAGTCATATCGGATACAAGTCAAATTATAGCAGTAAACTTTAGTTATAGTTGTCTATGATCGAGACCTGTGCTCCAAGTCGTCCATAACCGCGGACACGGCTTCTCGAAAAGATTTAACCCTGCAGGGGTGCACCAAAGTATCCACACGCACTTTGACCCTTTTTGCCAGATCAGTTAACATACACCCATCGGTATGTCGGCGGGGCCTAAGTCATGACGTTTCCCAGACCCAACGCAAGTACATGGGGGCCACCCCACTAAGCTACCCGCAACGAAGTCGGCCGGTCTCCGAGACGGACTCAGGGTTTGCGCCAATGGCTGTAAACGACTGGGAACCCGAAACTCTCGGGCCTGTCGATACCGCGAAAACACTCCGCTTACCTAAACAGTACAAGTGCAGTACCTCGCACAATTTAAATAAAGCAGTAAAGCATGGCATAAGTACTGAATAGTAATAAAGCCCCAAACTTATTGTGGCCCCCAGTACAGTACTTTGAAATCAGGTACTAATCGATGGGGTGCCCATACATCCCACATGTGGTTAGCGCGCTCGATCTCGGAACAGGTGTCAAGAACTCGGGGTCCTACGGGACACAAGTGGACGGTTAACAACCGAATAACATCTATTGCCCACCTGTGCCTCTGCATTTACCTACTTCAATTTTAGTTATTAAACAGTAATTGAATTAAACGATAATTAAAGCCATGATTATCTCCAACCTTAAACATACGGCAATACTCCAACAACTGTGGTACTTGACGACACGCAACAACACTTGAGCAAGCGACTACGACGCGCAAGTCCAACTATCTACCAATCAACAGGTAGTAGGATGTGTCCAAGGCAATATAAGGCTGCAAGGGATATCACGGGTACGGAAACTAGAGCATCGCAACACAGATAGCAATAGATCAACAGGAGGGAATAAATACTATAAATGCAAAATAGGTAGAAGGGGAAGGGATGCTCGCCTGAAAACATTGCCGAAGTTTCATCCGGGGATCGGGTCGACACTCGCATCAACTCATCGGCCTAATCCGTGAAGAAGCAAAGCACTAGCAGAAACACAGGATGCACTATTTAATACTATGACAGAAGATCGGGCATGATGCATGTATGATGTATGGCATGGCAAGAATGCGATGCAATTAGGCAATATTAAGCGGAACCGGAATTCCGACATTTATTAAGTTCATGTTGTTTAGATACCCCGCAATTTAAATGTTGTTTTAACAGGGCGAAACATGGCATCGGTTCGCTACACCAATTTAAATGGAGTCCGGAATAAGACAAAGATATCCCGCATATCGACTCCATATTCAATTATGAGATGAATTGGCATAATGCCCCCAAACCACAGACAAGTATGCATGCATGAACAATTAATATGCAACAAGTTTTATATAAAGCATTTATAAAATAGGGGCTCGGGAAAAGGTTCACACATCTGGGGTCGAAGGTCTTGGGGGTTCGGAGGGGTTCCGGGGTTCGGGGTCGGGTCTCAGGGTTCGACGGGAGAATGGCTCGACGAGATCGGTCTCGGACAACGGAAGTCGATCTTGTCGCAGCCGAGAAGAAGGACTTGGTTGGCGTCGGGGGGCGCATCGGACTCGCCCTGGTCGATGTCGTTCTTGTTGTCGTGAAGACCTTGTCGGGTCCGCGGGTCGGGTCGGACTTGGCCTTCGGGGTGAAGTACTTGGCGTTCCGTGTCGGCGACCTTGGCGTTCGGCAACCTACGAAGTAGACCTTGGAGTTCCGCGATGATCTTGTCGATTCCCTGTCGAAGGCCTTGGCGCTTCGGATCGGTCTTCGGTTCGGGGCCTCAGGGTCTTGGGATTCGCGTCCGTGTGGCGATCTTGTCATTCCGTGTAGGCGTCCTCGGTGTCGGGGTGGTCGATGTCGGATCAGATGGGCACGGGGTTCATCTGATTCGGGTAGGAGGACTTGGTGTTCGATGTCGGCGTAGCTCGACTGACGAGCTTGGCGAGGTGGTGAACTTGGGGTTTGGGGATTGACGGCACACGACATGGCCTTGGTGAATATCTTGCGGTGACATCCAAAGACGATCTTGGCGAATCTTGGTGTCGCGAACTCTTGTCCAGGCCACGAGTACCCGACACCCGCAGAACTCACAAACATAGAGATTACACACGTGTGCTCGCGGTACAGCGTGGGTCGGCCGGCGATGAAGCTCGACGGGGGAGCAGGGCTGCCAGAGGGGAGCTCGTCCGGCGAGGAGGCGGAGGGAGGCCAGGACGGCGAGGGCCGGAGGGAGGCAGGGCTTCAGGTGGCCGCGGAGGCGCGCGTGGCCCAGGCGAGGCCGGGCTCGGCGGCGACCGGGGGAAGCAGAGAACGACGGCGCATCAGAGAGCAGAGGCGACAGTGCAGAGGAAGCGGGCGGCGCCGGCGAGGAGGAGAGGGGGACCGAGAGGCAGCGGCGCAGGGAACGGCGAGCTCGGTGAGGCGAGAGGAAGAGGCCGGAGGGAGGTGGCGGGCGGCGAGGTCGTGGTCGGGATCGGGGCCGCGGCCGGGCTCGGGGGAGGCGATGTAGAGAGGCGGACGGGGTCGGGCGGGCGCGGAGGTGGGACCGGCAGGAGGGAGGCCGGCGCGAGGGGCGGCGAGGAGGGAGACCGGCGTGAGGGGCGGCGAGGAGGGAGACCGGCGCGAGGGGCGGCGAGGAGGGCGGCCGGCGCTGTCGGTGCGGCAGGTAGGGATCGTGCAGAGTGGGGGTTGGTGGGGAGACGCGGTAGGAGAGAGATGAGCGGGGCGACGGGTGGTGCTAGGTGGGGCCCAGGTGGGCCAGGTGGGGCTAGGTGGTCGGTGTGGGGTGAGGCAAAGTGTGTGCGTGTGTGAGCTGAGGTAGGGCAGGTGGCCAGGTGGCGGCTGGTGGTTGGCTGGAGGAGAAGGGAGTGGTGAGGTGGAGGGAGGGGATTGGTCAGGGTGAGGTGGAGGGAGGCTTAGAATGGGGTTGGGTAGAATTAGGACTAGATATCTTTGACTAGGGTTTTCTTTTGGACCGGGTAGTAGGTGGTCTGACCGGTTGGTCTCTGGCCTGATCGGTCGGACTGCCTCCCCGGACAAAAATATTTAGGGTTTTATTTATACATTTATTTCAAAGAACTTTTGTAAATTATTTAGTCAAAACAAAATATCTAGACAACCGAAGTTTGATTTGAATTAAGACGGGGGTGTTTGCAAAAAACAAAATAGACCTTTGTAAAATAGTTTTTATCAAACAGATGCATGATGATGTCATGATGATGCACAAAACAAAATACCAAGCGATTTTCTAGTAGTGGTTTTTTTTGCGGGATGCCACAATTCGACACCACTAACAATGGATCTCGCCCTCGAGATCCGCCTCATGGTACCGGAAAGAAGGGCGGCGATCTGAACCTTCTCGCATCGTGTAGATCCTCGCGACACCACTAACAAGAGGTCGTTGTCTGTGATCGTCGAGGGAACACTCCGGGAACAAAAGGTCGAAGGTAGAGGTATCAACAAATAAAGCCACCTCTAGCTTCGATAGAAGGAGAGAACCGATGCATTCTCATCCACTTCAACGTACAAAAGCGAATAGAAGGGGTAGTCGGCATGGGGGCCAATCCATCACGCACCCAAACTATTACTCTGCACAATCAGTAGAAAAGCGTGCAACCATTCTCGGAATCAGACTGAAGATCTCGACAATCGAGGTTCAGAAACAAAGGAGTGATGCAGACTCTGCATCGGATCTAGCGTAGATGATGTCGTCGCGTCGGAAAACACCGGAAGGCACGAGAAGGAACAAAGAGAAGTCCACTAGACGAAGGATTCCTCGAATAGCATGAAGACCAGATGTAGCAACACCGTTACCAAAGGAGGAAGCGAAACCCTGAAGGTACGGCGGAACCCAACCACGAGAAATCCTGGACTCGAAGAGAGAGAAGAGAGCGGATTCAAAACACGCAGAGGTGAGAGGAGAGCAGCAGAGGGGTAAGGAGTAAAATCAGACCTAATTAGAACTATCCAACCGATTTTGCAAAAATAGTTTTGACACTCTACTTCGGTCGTTAGCTAGGTTATCCTACAGGCTGGACTTGTGGGGTATCGTAACTGCTGAGCTCTGATACCACTCTGTAACACCCTCAGAATCGGCCCTATGCAAGTTTCAGCGCTTCCCGCCAAACCCGCATAGAAACGATTCAAAGGTGCCCACAGGCACTTGCGTGCGGGTGGAAAACGAAGTAATATCATTACACAATAGCCCTCGATGGAACCCACAAAACATATATATACAACAGCGACTCGATGAGTCAAGAATACAGATATACAATTCAAAGATCCAAATCACCTTGAAAATGATACAGTGTCCGACTACGGACAAGATGCAAATGGGGCTAAGAGCCCTGAAGAATAACCAATGGCGTCCATAACCCTGCCCAGGCCAAGCCGGAAGGGTAACCCTGCTAACGACGTCGAAACCTGCTAAAACAAAAGGGGTGTCGACAAAGGGCAAAGGAAAAAGAGGAGTGTCAGTACTGAGGCCAGTACACGGCGAGACTAGAATTTGGCGGTCCTCGCCTACATAGGTATGGTGGACTGAGCGGCAGCGCGACATGCACTAAACAACCTATAGAGACTCGAGATAACTGTCGGCTATCAGAGAGGGATAAGAAAGACCTATTCGGAACCATCCTGATACTACCACCAAACATACCCATCCTGGTATTTCCCCCTCGAGACCAAACGAGGAAGTCAACCGAGGAACTCACACAGTTGGCAGTTTTATTCATTCCGTTATAGTTGCGGCAATTACTAGTCAAATATAGATAGCATGAGTCATCTTGATATAATAAGCAGTGGGCAGTTTTAGTTAACCATTCCGTTGTAGTTGCAACACTTACTAGTCAAATATACGATTAGCATGAGATATCCCAAAACCCAACAGTTGTTGGTACTTTTATTTAGCCATTCCGTTGCAGTGAAGCTGATTACTAGTCATATCGGATACAAGTCAAATTATAGCAGTAAACTTTAGTTATAGTTGTCTATGATCGAGACCTGTGCTCCAAGTCGTCCATAACCGCGGACACGGCTTCTCGAAAAGATTTAACCCTGCAGGGGTGCACCAAAGTATCCACACGCACTTCGACCCTTTTTGCCAGATCAGTTAACATACACCCATCGGTATGTCGGCGGGGCCTAAGTCATGACGTTTCCCAGACCCAAAGCAAGTACATGGGGGCCACCCCACTAAACTACCCGCAACGAAGTCGGCCGGTCTCCGAGACGGACTCAGGGTTTGCGCCAATGGCTGTAAACGACTGGGAACCCGAAACTCTCGGGCCTGTCGATACCGCGAAAACACTCCGCTTACCTAAACAGTACAAGTGCAGTACCTCGCACAATTTAAATAAAGCAGTAAAGCATGGCATAAGTACAGAATAGTAATAAAGCTCCAAACTAATTGTGGCCCCCAGTACAGTACTTTGAAATAAGGTACTAATCGATGGGGTGCCCATACATCCCACATGTGGTTAGCGCGCTCGATCTCGGAACAGGTGTCAAGAACTCGGGGTCCTACGGGACACAAGTGTACGGTTAACAACCAAATAACATCTACTGCCCACCTGTGCCTCTGCATTTACCTACTTCAATTTTAGTTATTAAACAGTAATTGAATTAAACGATAATTAAAGCCATGATCATCTCCAACCTTAAACATACGGCAATACTCCAACAACTGTGGTACTTGACGACACGCAACAGCACTTGAGCAAGCGACTACGACGCACAAGTCCAACTATCTACCAATCAACAGGTAGTAGGATGTGTCCAAGGCAATATAAGGCTGCAAGGGATATCACGGGTACGGAAACTAGAGCATCGCAACACAGATAGCAATAGATCAACAGGAGGGAATAAATACTATAAATGCAAAATAGGTAGAAGGGGAAGGGATGCTCGCCTGAAAACATTGCCGAAGTTTCATCCGGGGATCGGGTCGACACTCGCATCAACTCATCGGCCTAATCCGTGAAGAAGCAAAGCACTAGCAGAAACACAGGATGCACTATTTAATACTATGACAGAAGATCGGGCATGATGCATGTATGATGTATGGCATGGCAAGAATGCGATGCAATTAGGCAATATTAAGCGGAACCGGAATTCCGACATTTATTAAGTTCATGTTGTTTAGATACCCCGCAATTTAAATGTTGTTTTAACAGGGCGAAACATGGCATCGGTTCGCTACACCAATTTAAATGGAGTCCGGAATAAGACAAAGATATCCCGCATATCGACTCCATATTCAATTATGAGATGAATTGGCATAATGCCCCCAAACCACAGACAAGTATGCATGCATGAACAATTAATATGCAACAAGTTTTATATAAAGCATTTATAAAATAGGGGCTCGGGAAAAGGTTCACACATCTGGGGTCGAAGGTCTTGGGGGTTCGGAGGGGTTCCGGGGTTCGGGGTCGGGTCTCAGGGTTCGACGGGAGAATGGCTCGACGAGATCGGTCTCGGACAACGGAAGTCGATCTTGTCGCAGCCGAGAAGAAGGACTTGGTTGGCGTCGGGGGGCGCATCGGACTCGCCCTGGTCGATGTCGTTCTTGTTGTCGTGAAGACCTTGTCGGGTCCGCGGGTCGGGTCGGACTTGGCCTTCGGGGTGAAGTACTTGGCGTTCCGTGTCGGCGACCTTGGCGTTCGGCAACCTACGAAGTAGACCTTGGAGTTCCGCGATGATCTTGTCGATTCCCTGTCGAAGGCCTTGGCGCTTCGGATCGGTCTTCGGTTCGGGGCCTCAGGGTCTTGGGATTCGCGTCCGTGTGGCGATCTTGTCATTCCGTGTAGGCGTCCTCGGTGTCGGGGTGGTCGATGTCGGACTCAGATGGGCACGGGGTTCATCTGATTCGGGTAGGAGGACTTGGCGTTCGATGTCGGCGTAGCTCGACTGACGATCTTGGCGAGGTGGTGAACTTGGGGTTTGGGGATTGACGACACACGACATGGCCTTGGTGAATATCTTGCGGTGACATCCAAAGACGATCTTGGCGAATCTTGGTGTCGCGAACTCTTGTCCAGGCCACGAGTACCCGACACCCGCAGAACTCACAAACATAGAGATTACACACGTGTGCTCGCGGTACAGCGTGGGTCGGCCGGCGATGAAGCTCGACGGGGGAGCAGGGCTGCCAGAGGGGAGCTCGTCCGGCGAGGAGGCGGAGGGAGGCCAGGACGGCGAGGGCCGGAGGGAGGCAGGGCTTCAGATGGCCGCGGAGGCGCGCGTGGCCCAGGCGAGGCCGAGCTCGGCGGCGACCGGGGGAAGCAGAGGACGGCGGCGCATCAGAGAGCAGAGGCGACGGTGCAGAGGAAGCGGGTGGCGCCGGCGAGGAGTAGAGGGGGACCGAGAGGCAGCGGCGTGGGGAACGGCGAGCTCGGTGAGGCGAGAGGAAGAGGCCGGAGGGAGGTGGCGGGCGGCGAGGTCGTGGTCGGGCTCGGGGCCGCGGCCGGGCTCGGGGGAGGCGATGTAGAGAGGCGGACGGGGTCGGGCGGGCGCGGAGGTGGGACCGGCAGGAGGGAGGCCGGCGCGAGGGGCGGCGAGGAGGGAGACCGGCGCGAGGGGCGGCGAGGAGGGCGGCCGGCGCTGTCGGTGCGGCAGGTGGGGATCGTGCAGAGTGGGGGTTGGTGGGGAGACGCGGTAGGAGAGAGATGAGCGGGGCGACGGGTGGTGCTAGGTGGGGCCCAGGCGGGCCAGGTGGGGCTAGGTGGTCGGTGTGGGGTGAGGCAGAGTGTGTGCGTGTGTGAGCTGAGGTAGGGCAGGTGGCCAGGTGGCAGCTGGTGGTTGGCTGGAGGGGAAGGGAGTGGTGAGGTGGAGGGAGGGGATTGGTCAGGGTGAGGTGGAGGGAGGCTGGGTAGAATGGGGTTGGGTAGAATTAGGACTAGATATCTTTGACTAGGGTTTTCTTTTGGACCGGGTAGTAGGTGGTCTGACCGGTTGGTCTCTGGCCTGATCGGTCGGACTGCCTCCCCGGACAAAAATATTTAGGGTTTTATTTATACATTTATTTCAAAGAACTTTTGTAAATTATTTAGTCAAAACAAAATATCTAGACAACCGAAGTTTGATTTGAATTAAGACGGGGGTGTTTGCAAAAAACAAAATAGACCTTTGTAAAATAGTTTTTATCAAACAGATGCATGATGATGTCATGATGATGCACAAAACAAAATACCAAGCAATTTTCTAGTAGTGTTTTTTTTTTCGGGATGCCACAATCCCTAGAAGAATAGCAGAAGTAGAGAAGTTTTTGTTTAAAAAAGCACAAGGAACAGTGAAAATGAAAATGAAGATGTATGCAGCAGAACAAGATTGATGTATCCGCTGCATTTTTTTGTCGGTCAAAAACTTGAGTTGCTATTATTATTCCTATTTTCCGAGCCATGCTAAAAGTAACTTGTTCTGCACCGAGCATGGATGTACATAACAAAGTCTCAAGTAAAAGAAGGAACATATGTTAGATAAACAAAAATATGAATTCGTCTATTCCAGGATTACTTGCTGCTCTTTTTGAACGTATGCAATTTCATCACATATTAAATGGCTGTAGTGATTTATCAAGTTGCAAATGGACCAAAAGAGTCGAAACCGCAGGATTACATAACCATGTATTTGGCTGGGAACCAAATCCAAATTTAACTTAATATAACAATGCACATATGGGAAAAGTTAACGTACAAGAAATAATAGGAGATATCCATCATGTGGAAGGAAGATGAATAGCACTCTGCAAATTCTAAATGTAGTTACAGACTTACAGTTTAGAAATTCAGTTAACAGACACAGTTTAGAAATTCATTTTTCTCTCTGCTATCTCCTTCTCGATGCACAAGCAGCCCAGGCTCCCTTTGTCCACACACGCGAGCAGGCTGAACACCACAACGACATCTGCCTCCCTGGTGTGGACATCCCATCTATTGATACAACCGTTGTACCTACAGCTACACACATACAAGGACATATCACTTGATCTCGTGCCAAACAACTTAACTATCAGGTACTTTCGTTTCTTAGAACTATTCCTCACATACATGAGAATATGATGCTGCCTAAATCAGATGTATTTCTTACTCTTAGAAATAATGAACCAAGCATGGATAAGAGGGACAAGCATTGGAGCATGGTCATGCATGGAGATGGCAGCAAGCATGTGATGATTCAAGAAAGGGCCACGGATGAAGATTTCAGAACTTTGAGGCCACCATAATGAAGAAAGAAGTCTTGGACGAAATATTCAAGATTAATACTTCACAAATTCGTCCATAGCTTAATATGGTGCTGCGACACCTTTATTTTAGACCAGGCCCATGTAATTTTCATAGGATTTTAAATAGCCACTTTTTAGAGTCCGTATTTGAGGGAAAAAGGACTTCTAGGGTTGGATTCGGCTACCACTTTTATGGCTGGCCGAAACCCCACCTTTTCCTCCTTAAATACTCCCCTTAGCCGTCACCATAGACTCAGATTTTGTTTAGACATTAAGTTAGCCATCATAGCAACTTCGCCAAGGCTCGAGCGTCACAGAGGCCTCTTGTACTTCGCACCTATATAGGATTCCACATTTTTCAATAAAGCTTTCATCTTAATCCGCAATATCTTGATTGCAATATTAGTTCTTACTTGTTCTCAATTTCAGGTAGGAATTAAGACCCTCGCTGGTCAGGCTGATCGTGTTCCCGCAGGATCGGTAACCTCCAGGAGATTGGCCTAGCGATTGCATTGGCGCTCTTGCTCGCACGTGTAGTCGGATCGTCAAGCCCGAACTCCACCAAATCGACTATCACCATCTCCTCGAAAGATCTGACACCTTTGCCCTATCAAGTGGTATCAAATTTCAGGTTACTCGGTGAGATTTTACTGTTTTCGTAGATTAGATCTATTTAACCTATAACCCACGAAAAAGCCAAAAACACAGTTAGAGTTTAGATCCATCCCATCACCAATCTACGCCTTGCATTATCTTTTTAGTTTTGCATTGTTGAATTTGTGTCTGCATCGTCCCGTCGAGTTGCTGGTCTTAGTGTCTCGTCCGTTAGAGTTTCGAGTTCTGATCACAGTAGTCACCGCCACACTCGCAGATCACCACCACCATATTCCGCCACCATATTCCGCCGCCATACACCCAGCCACCATAAACCCTAAAACTCCGCCACCGCCTCCCTACCGTGACACGGATCCGATCACCTTTCATGCCGCGGCACGAGTCCGAGTTGACTTATTGTTTCCTAGTTTTTTCTTTCTTTTTACTTTCCTTCCTTGTTGTTTCCGTGTTGAGCTAAAGTCCGTGTCGAGCTAAGAGTTCAGTCGTAAGTCCAGAAGGAGAGCAAAAAAAGTCTAGAATCGCCTCCGAATTTTTTTCTGGCTATACTGATTTTCGGCTCCAGGGATCACTTTTCTCCATCGGCCGTTATAGCGATATTTTTTTGGCGCCTGCGCGCTTTCCGGAGCATATTACAAAAAATTCGAATTTTTTTTGGGGCTAACCTGTTTCTAGACCCCGTCGATCAGTTCTAGACACTCGTCATCATAGTGATTTTTGACATCTCGGTTCGCTTTTCAGGGTGCCATATCATCATACGTTGCTTGTTGTGTCACGTCGTGACATCGTTGGTGATCTAGGCTCGCGTCTCTAGTACGGTCTAGCCTAGGACCAGCATAGTACCGTCATGAGTATTCTTTCAACATTTGCATTGCTGTTTTGATAATTGCTAACCCCTTTGCTAAGCCTTCCCAGAACTCCATAGATTTATCCACGTGCGGTGTCTCGACTCCTGGTAATCGCTCGGTTCAATCTCTGGACCCACTGCTCCTCGCGGTTGCACATCTCCTTTTCCTGCTGTTTGGTAAGAACTTGTAAGAGCTTCGTATATTGCTTGACGGATTACGCGTGCCTTCCACCATATTTCCGTGGTTATAGGCATATATACCTGTGCTTTTTAAAGGACTAACCATGACAGATACTTCGCGTAACCCTGCCACAATGACGAACCAAGAATTACATGCCCACTTCCCCGAGCTATTGGTCGGTCGCACTGAAGATGTGGATGCACGACTAGAGGAGTTTGACACCAAGCTCACCAACGCCATGGACAAGATCGACGGACTCGAGAAATCCTTCAACGACAAGCTTGACGCTCAGTTCAAGGAGGTTTTGGACAGATTGCCGGCACCCACACCCGCCCCATTGGCACCTCGGCATGGCGCACGGTGCATTTCGATCACGGGTCGTACTGCTGGTTTAGCTGCCGCCGCACCTCAGGCGGCTACCGCTGCTACTGAGGCACCTCAGGCTTCCACCGCGGCTGCTGCTGCGACATTGGGGGCAGACGACGACGGGTACTACTACGACCTCGACGACGACGATCTGTTTGACGAGGAGGTTGAACAACCTCCACACCCTGCTGGCCGACCCCGACATTACCACCGCAACGCTCAACCACCGGTACGTGATGATGATCATGTTGCAAAGCTTAAATTAAATATTCCATCTTTTAAGGGTAAATATAATCCTGATGCATATCTTACATGGGATATGGAAGTAGAACAACGTTTTTCATGTTTAAAATATCCTGAGAATATGCGTGTTAGTGCTGCTACATGTGAATTTACTAAATTTGCTTCTCTTTGGTGGTCTGAGTATTGTCGTTTAAATCCTACTACTATTCCTCGTACTTGGACTGCTTTAAAAACTGCCATGCGTGTTCGTTTTGTGCCTCCCACTTATCAACGTGATTTACTAAAGAATCTGACACGTTTGGAACAAGGAAAAAATTCTGTAGAAGAGTATTATTAGGAATTGCAAACGGGGATGGTTCGATGTGGTCTTGTTGAATCTACTGAACAAATGCTTGCACGTTTTTTTGGTGGATTAAATAAGGACATTCAACACATATTAGACTATAAGGAATATAATTCCATCACTCGTTTGTTTCATCGTGCTTGCAAAGCTGAACGTGAAGTGCAGGATCGCCAAACACCATAGAGGAGGACTAATAATTCTGCAGGTCGCACATCCACTTGGACATCCCGACAATCAGCGCCTCCTTCTCATGATTCTCCACCAGCTACTACCACATCCAAGGCCACCACAAGATTTCCGTCAGCTACTCCTCAACCGTCATCCAATGCTCCTGCTCGTAGTGCATCTTCTATGGCTTCCACAGGTAAAACAAAGGATATACAATGCCGTAAGTGCTGGGGTTTTGGTCATATTGAGAGACAGTGCACAACACAACGTGTTATGATGGTGCGTGATGATGGTCAATATGATTCAGCGAGTGACTTTGACGAAGATACATTAGCTCTTATTTCTGCTCGAGATGGAGACAAGTATGATTCTGATGAAGAGACAGAGGTAATGGGAGCTGAAACTGCTGATCAATACAAGAGCTTAATTACACAACGTGTGTTGAGTGTGCAATTGAGCAAATCTGAGCATGATCAACGTCACAACCTGTTCCAAACACGTGGTGTTGTCAATGAAAGAGCTATAAGGATCATCATTGATGGAGGGAGTTGTAATAATCTAGCTAGTGTTGACATGGTAGAGAAGCTTGCACTTCGAACAAGACAACGCAAACATTCATATTACATCCAATGGTTTGAGAGTTCTCGCAAGATCAAGGTAACAAGAACGGTACGCGTGCATTTTACTATTGGTACATATTCTGATTTTGTTGATTGTGATGTTGTACCTATGCAAGCTTGTTCTTTGTTACTTGGTAGACCATGGCAATTTGATAGAGAATCTATTCATAATGGAAAAACTAATCACTATTCTCTTATGCATGATGGAAAGAAAATTAGTCTAAAACCTATGACTCCCGAACAGATTTTAAAAGATGATCTTGCTAGAGCTAGTAGAGCTAATACTGAGGAGAAAAATAAAAGTGAGAATCAGATTGTTGCTGCAGATTTTGTACCAACAAAGAACACTAAATCTGATTCTAAACATGCTACTGAAATTCGTTTGAAGAGTCCATGTATGCTTGCAAATAAAATTGATATTGCTGAACTAGATGTAAACAATACTCAATGTTATGCAATTATCTACAAAGAGGTTTTGTTTTCATTTGAGGATATGCCTCATTCTTTGCCACCCGCTATTGCCAACCTTTTGCAGGAATATGAGGACGTTTTTCCCGCTGAGCTGCCACCAGGACTACCTCCTATTAGAGGAATTGAGCACCAAATTGATCCAATTCCTGGTGCTACATTTCCCAACCGCGCGCCATATAGAACCAATCCAGAGGATACAAAGTAGATACAACGCCAAATTCAGGAACTACTCGACAGAGATCATATTCGTGAGTCCCTTAGCCCCTGTGCTGTTCCTATTATTTTGGTACCTAAGAAAGATGGTTCTTCGCGCATGTGTACTGATTGTAGAGCTATCAATAATATTACTATTCGATATCGTAATCTTATTCCACGTTTAGATGACATGCTTGATAAATTGAGTGGCTCTACCATGTTTTCTAAAGTTGATTTGCGTAGTGGTTACCACCAGATTGGTATGAAATTGGGAGATGAATGGAAAACAAAATTTAAAACTAAGTTCGGTTTATATGAGTGGTTAGTAATGCCGTTTGGTTTAACTAATGCACCCAGCACTTTCATGAGATTAATGAACGAAGTTTTACGTGCTTTCATTGGACGTTTTGTGGTAGTCTACTTTGATGATATTCTGATTTATAGCAAATCTTTAGAGGATCATTTGGACCACTTACGTGTTGTTTTCAATGCTTTACGTGATGCACGTTTGTTTGGTAATCTTGAGAAGTGCACCTTTTGCACCAATCGAGTTGCGTTTCTTGGCTATGTTGTTACATCATAGGGTATTGAAGTGGATCCATCCAAGATTGAAGCTATTGAGAATTGGCCGCAGCCCAAGACGGTCACACAAGTGAGGAGTTTTCTTGGCCTCACTGGTTTTTATAGGTGCTTTGTCAAAGACTTTGGATCAATTGCCGCACCGCTGAATGAACTTACCAAGAAGGATGTGCCCTTTGTTTGGGGCGATGTACAACAACATGCCTTCGTCATATTGAAAGATAAGCTAACACATGCTCCCTTACTCCAACTTCCTGATTTTAATAAGACTTTTGAGCTTGAATGTGATGCTAGTGGAATTGGTTTGGGAGGTGTGTTATTACAAGAGGGAAAACCTGTTGCATATTTTAGTAAGAAATTGGGTGGGGCTAGTATGAACTATTCTACTTATGATAAAGAATTATATGCGTTGGTTCGGACATTAGAAACTTGGCAACATTATCTATGGCCTAAAGAATTTGTTATACATTCTGATCATGAATCTTTGAAGCATATTCGTAGTCAAGCTAAGTTGAATCATCGTCATGCAAAGTGGGTTGAATTTATTGAGTCTTTTCCTTATGTTATCAAACATAAAAAGGGTAAAGATAATATTATTGCTGATGCTTTGTCGCGCCATTATACTTTGTTATCTCAACCTGACTTCAAAATATTTGGATTGGAAACTATTAAGGAATAATATGTGCATGATGCTGAATTTAAAGATGTGTTGCAGAATTGTAGAGATGGTAGAACATGGAACAAGTTCGTCTTCAATGATGGATTTGTGTTCCGTGCTAACAAACTATGCATTCCAGATAGTTTTGTTCGTCTTTTATTGTTACAGGAGGCGCATGGAGGAGGACTGATGGGACACTTTGGTGTCAAGAAAACGGAGGATGTTCTTGCTGCACACTTCTTTTGGCCACGTATGCGTCGAGATGTTGAGAGATTTGTGGCACGCTACACTACTTGTCAAAAAGCTAAGTCTCGCCTTAATCCACATGGTTTATATATGCCTCTTCCTATTCCTAGTGTTCCTTGGGAGGATATTTCTATGGACTTTGTTTTGGGATTGCCACGTACACAGAAGGGGAGGGATAGTATTTTTGTTGTTGTGGATCGGTTTTCTAAGATGACACACTTTATTCCTTGTCATAAAACGGATGATGCTGTGCATATTGCTGATTTGTTCTTTCGTGAAATTGTTCGTTTACATGGTGTGCCAAATACTATTGGTTCTGATCGTGATACTAGATTTCTTAGCCAGTTTTGGAGATGTTTATGGGCTAAGTTGGGGACTAAATTGCTGTTTAGTACTACATGTCATCTCCAAACTGATGGACAAACTGAAGTAGTAAATAGAACTTTGTCTACTATGTTGCGGGCTGTTTTAAAAAAGAACTTAAAATTGTGGGAAGAGTGTTTACCTCATATAGAATTTGCTTATAATCGTTCGCTGTATTCTACCACAAAGATGTGCTCGTTTGAGATCGTGTATGGTTTTGTTCCTCGTGCACCTATTGATTTATTGCCTTTACCTTCTTCGGTGCAAAATAATTTGGATGCTACACAATGCGCTGAAATGATATTAAACTTGCATAAGACTACTAAAGATAACATAGAACACATGAATGCTAAGTATAAACTTGATGGGGATAAAGGGAGAAAGCATGTTGTGTTTGATGTTGGAGATCTTGTTTGGTTACATTTGCGTAAAGATCGTTTTCCCGATTTACGCAAGTCTAAGTTAACGCCGCGTGCTGCTGGTCCCTTTAAGGTGTTAGAGAAAATAAACGATAATGCATATAAACTTGAGTTGCCTGCAAACTTTGGTACGGTTAGTCCTACGTTTAATATTGCAGATTTGAAGCCTTACTTTGGTGAGGAAGATGAGATTGCGTCGAGGAAGACTTCAATTCAAGAAGGGGAGCATGATGTGGACATCCCATCTATTGATACAACCATTGTACCTACAGCTACACACATACAAGGACCTATCACTCGATCTCGTGCCAACCAACTTAACTATCAGGTACTTTCGTTTCTTGGAACTATTCCTCACATACATGAGAATATGATGTTGCCTAAATCAAATGTATTTCTTACTCTTAGAAATGATGGACCAAGCATGGATGAGAGGGACAAACATTGGAGCATGGTCATGCATGGAGATGGCAGCAAGCATGTGATGATTCAAGAAAGGGCCACAGATGAAGATTTCAGAACTTTGAGGCCACCATAATGAAGAAAGAAGGTTTGGACGAAATATTCAAGATTAATACTTCACAAATTCCTCCATAGCTTAATATGGTGCTGCAACACCTTTATTTTGGGCCAGGCCCATGTAATTGTCGCAGGATTTTAAATAGCCACTTTTTAGAGTCCGTATTTGAGGGAAAAAGGACTTCTAGGGTTGGATTCGGCCACCACTTCTATGGCTGGCCGAAACCCCACATTTTCCTCCTTAAATAATCCCCTTAGCCGTCACCATAGACTCGGATTTTGTTTAGACATTAAGTTAGCCATCATAGCAACTTCGCCAAGGCTTGAGCGTCGCAGAGGCCTCTTGTACTTCGCACCTATACAGGATCCCACCTTTTTCAATAAAGCTTTCATCTTAATCCGCAATATCTTGATTGCAATATTAGTTCTTACTTGTTCTTGATTTCAGGTAGGAATTAAGACCCTCGCTGGTCAGGCTGATCGTGTTTCCGCAGGATCGATAACCTCCAGGAGATTAGCCTAGCGATTGCATTGGCGCTCGTGCTCGCACGTGTAGTCAGATCGTCAAGACCGAACTCCACCAAATAGACTATCACCATATCATCGAAAGATCGGACACCTTTGCCCTATCACTCCCTCTATTCAGCACCACCACGAGCTCCCTTGCTGGCTGCTTCCTCTGCCTGAACCAGGACCCAAACCCGGACCAGGACCCAAACTGTTAGAGTATTCAAGATAATCCTCTCTACGTCTATATATACTTGTTCATGAGGCTCAATAATACATCATCATATTCCGCCAAATTCATACTCTTTCATGGTATCAGCCTAACCGGTCCAAACCCTAGCCACCGACGCGCTTCCGTCGCGCCGTCCCCGGCGGATCGATCTCCATGATCTATGCCGGGGGCCGCGCAATCCGCCGTAGGGTTTGCCCGCCGATCTATGTTTGGTTGGCCTGGTGAGTCTTTTCCGATCTCTAGATCGGTTTTTTCTCCACCGGTCGCTTGGCCGTATTTTTTGGTTTACCGATCATAGATCGTATTGAGCCACCCACCACCGTCGTCATCGCCGCGCCTATGCTCCGACCATCGGCATCGACAATCTATCTCGGACGTCTGCTACGCCTTCTTTGGAAGGCTGTCGCGGCCACCCCCCTCGGATCGTCATCGTCCGGGACTTCACCGACAATGCTGCCATCGACTATGATCTACGTGTCTCCCATGCCATGATGCATATGGTGCACCGTCTGTCTGATTAACTGATCCTGTGCCTGTCTACACCAAGCATGTCCCCAAGCACGCGCCTACCACCGATCGAGCTATGGGTTATCGCTATGTCACCCCTTAGGGCCGCAGTACCACCGCCTTTGGTCTAAGCTACTGGCATCCAACGCGTCTTCCTTGGTGTGTACGTCATTGGTGGTCTCCCAGCCGCTGCACCGACTTGCGCCCTGCAGCTATGCCGCCCCCTCGGGTCGTAGCGTCACTGCATGCAGTCTACTTTGTCGTCCTCGCGCACCGACGTCCTCGGTTTTCCACCGTGCCATCTCCTACGGCACGGATCACCGTCGTTTGCGCATGGTTTTCGTCACGCCAGATTCTTATTCACCAACTTCGAGTACCGCCACCGCGCCAATCTAGGCGTCAAACATGACCACTCCAGGCCGCCATTGGTTTCACCGCCTTCTACGTCTTCATCCCTGCCCTTGCATGCCGGTATTGGCAACACCCGTGCGTGCCTTCACCCCCGATGTGTCCCCGAGCCTGGCAATCTCGGATCGGCGCTTCGTCTTCATTGGCCTCGACAAAGTCTTCTTCAACATCAACACCTTCTTCTACGACTGCCTTAACCGCGTCACCGACAAGTTCTACTTTGCATACTCGGTTCCGGCAAAACTGAAGTGTGCGTTTGTCCCTGACATGCGCCTAGTTCTGGAAAAACTACGGCTGCACCTCGTCCTCGACGGCTCGGACTATATTGACCCTCGTAAAGCCTCTGTGGACCCTCGGCAAGCATCTGCGGACCCTCGGCACGCCTGCGCGTACCCTTGGCAAGCCTCCGTGAACCCTCGACGCGTCTTCGTCATCCTCCCCGCACACTATGTGCATGCGGCTTTACCTGTGGCTACCTTGACACCGGCATTCCCGACCATGACATCGACCATAGTGACCCCTCACAATGGCTACCCCGACCTCGGAACTATAGAGTTTGTAGCATGGAAAACAAAAAAATTCTATCGCATGAACATACAAAACCAAGATCTAATCTATGGCAAAGCCAAGATCTAATCTACGAGATCGGTGCAATGAGATTGTATAGAACTAACCCTCATAGATCCAAAGCGTTTAACGAGATCGTATTCTCGTGCTTGATGTAGTCGATCACTTGCCAATCTCAAGATTGTGTAGATGATCCTTCCGGCGTCGTGTTCCGGCAGCGCTTCCGTAGTCGGTCACACATACAGTAGTCGATGAAGACCTTCCTCTCCCTTGTTCTAGCAGGGCAGCGGAGGTTGTAGATCTCCTTGGAATACCAACAACACGACGGTGTGGTGGTTGTGGTGGAGGAGAAGAGATTTATGCAGGGTGCTGGCGCTTTGTTGACATGAGAGTTTCTTCTTCTTCATTCCCCGGCAACGGCGCTAGAAAATCTTGATGGCTTTGCATCAACATGAAGTGCTTCGTCAGGAAACCCCAAGAGCAAGGTATGATGTAGCACAGCAGCAAGTCTTCCCTCAGTAAGAAACCGAGGTTATCGAACCAGTAGGAGGAAGGAAACGTCTCAAAGGTGTTGCAAGCAACATGGAAACCTGCACAACACAAACTCAAGACTTTGCCCCAACTAACAGTGAGGTTGTCAATGTCACCAGTTGCTGTAACAAAGGATTAACTGTATGGTGTGGAAGGTGATGATGGTTTGCAGCAAGTAAATAGTAACAGTGGAAGATGTATCAATGGTAAAGATTTGACCGTGGTCCATAGTTCACTAGAGGTGTTCTCCTTAGATAAACAAACATGGCATGCTAGGTAACAAATTACAGCAGGGCAATTGATAGTACTGAGCAAGGCATAACAACGCAATACTATACATAAAGATCCCATGAGATTCGATTGGGCAATATAACAAGATACATAGACCGCCATCCAATTGCGTCTATAACTAGAAGTCCACCTTTGGGTTATCATCCGAACCCCCTCCAGTATTAAGTTGAAAGCAACAGACAACTGCTTTAAGCAAAGTGTGTAAGGTAAACAATCCACTTGTTCCATGAACAAGAGACCGCTGTTTTCTCCATATCTACAACCTTAGAGATTTCCGTCACTTCCCTTGATTAAATAGAGGCATGAAACCACTATTGATCATAAATACCCCCTCTTGGAGTCACTAGCAACTACTTGGCCAAGATAGCTACTAACAACGGAGAGCATGCAAGATCACAAACAAGACAGACATGATAGAGTCAATAAGACAAAACCATTAATCAATCTGACATAGTAATCTCAATATCCATCGGATCCCCACAAACACAACATGCCACTACAAAAAATGTGTTAACTAGTGACCTTCACTTAGTGACCAAAAATCATGAGCATTAAATCATGTACATGTAGTTCATATCGGACCCACTTCCTACCGATTCGGCAGACATTTTGTATTTTTCACGAGGGGTGGACCAAAAGGTTTGAGATACCCTGGTTGGTACATTATCCATGTAACATGGTCTAATATTTTTGAAAAATATGGTGGAACCATTTTGAAACTCTCATTTTGTGGTTGCTTCACAAAACGCCCCATTTTTTGGCATTCAAAAAATAGAAAATGCATTTTCTGTGCGACGAAAAGGAAAACTTCCTCCTGCAACATTGTTCGCCATCCCAAGATGCACATGCCTGCACAATATGGGAACATTAGCACAGACTATGTCATGATTCTGGCCATAACATTGGTCGTTTGGCCCGAAAGCCATGAAACCTCGAACATGATAGGTCATTTCTGTGAAGGTTTTTTCGAGACACTTGCAATATACCAATTTTGCTATTTTTTCTTGAAAATATATCACATAATAAGACACCACGTGAAGGAGGTACCTCGTTTGGACGGTTTTTGAATTATTATGCCCGTTTCAAACTATGGTCAAAACCGAGGGCATGAATGTTCTTAGTTAGGGGATGAGCCTCGCTAAACTTGCATTGGATATATGAATAAACATCATACTGTGAGTCTAAAAATGATTTTTTCAAAAAAATATGAGCATTAGATCATGTATTTGTAGTTCAAATCGTACCCACTTCCTACCGATTCATCAGACATTTGTCTTTTTTGCCAGGGGTGTACAGAATGGTTTGAGATATCTTACTTGGTACATTGTGTAGGGTTTCGTAGCATGGAAAACAAAAAATTTCTATCGCATACAAACAAACAAGCCAAGATCTATCTACTGGATTGTAGCAACGAGTCGATGGAATAACTCACCCTCATAGATTCCAAAGTGTTTAACGAGAGCGGATTCTCGTGGGTGATGTAGTCGTACTCTTCCCGATCTCAAGATCGCGTAGACGATCCTTCCGGCGTTGCGTTCCGGCAGCGCTCCCGCAGTCGGTCACACGTTCGGTACTCGACGAAGACCTTCCTCTCCCTTGTTCCAGCAGGCAACGGAGGTTGTAGCACTCTCCTCGCGATTCCGGCAGCACAACGGCGTGGTACCGGAAGTAGAGGGGAGATCTCGCAGGGCTTCGCCTTAAGCCGGAGCGAGTATGGTGGACTATGAGAGAGCCCTCGGCGATCTAGGGTTTAGACAAGCCGAGGAGGAGGCTTGGGCCGGCGGCTAGGGCTTGGAGGTGCCCAAGTCGGCGGCTAGGGGAGAAACCCTAGGCGGCGGCTATGGTGGGCGGCGGCGGCTAGAGTTAGGTTTAGAGGGGGCAATCTTGTGTGCTAGGAGGGGAGCCCTGCCCCTCCTCTTATAGGAGGGAGGCGCCGGCCAAGGGGAGGGGAATCCCTCCCCAACTCAGATCCCAAGTGGGCCGGCGGTGGAGGAGGGACTCCTCCCCAACTCGGTTTCCACCTCCCTCTCCACTTCCCAAAAATAGCCGTTTGACTTTCAAATTGGCGTTTGACTTTTCAAACAAGGATTTGATTAAACCCTCTATTTTGTTCAGCGATGACACTTAGTACATGATGCAATCATACCAACTTGATATAACACATTCATGTACCCTTCCCCTTCGGAGTGCCGGACATTTCGGAACCTTCTAGAACATTCCCGATGAAAACACCGGAACCATTCCCCAACTCCGAAACATGACTTTCCTTATATGAACCTTATTCTCCGGACCATTCCGGATCTCCTCGTGATATCTCGAATCCCATTCGAGACTCCGAACAACATTCGGTCTCTTTCTCGTTATTCCATAACTACTCAAAAACCGTCGAATCCTTAAGTGTGTCTCCCTACGGTTCATGAATTATGCGGACATGATCGAGACACTTCTCCGAACAATAACCAATAGAGGAATCTGGAAATTCATATGGCTCCCACATATTTCTACGATTACTTTGCGATCGAATGAACCACTTACATACGATACCAATTTCCCTTTGTCTCACGATAGTTTACTTATCCGAGGTTATGATCGTCGGTATCTCTGCATACCTAGTTCAACCTCGTTACTGATAAATACTCTTTTCTCGTTACCGTGATATGTGATCCCTTGTGAGCCAGTCACATGCTTGCAAGCTAATTGGATGACACCTCACCGAGAGGGCCCAGAGTATATCTATCCGTCATATGGATGGACAAATCCCACTATTGATCCATGTGTCTCAACCAATACTTTCCGAACACTCAATGCCACCTTTATAGCCACCCAGTTACGGTGTGGTGTTTGATGTCATCAAAGCATCCATCCGGTAAAGGTGATATGCATGATCTCATGGCCGAAGTAATTAGGTTACTATGTATCAGAAAGCATATAGCAATTGAACTATTAAAATGACTTGATCTTTATGCTACGCTTATCTATAGGAGTATGTCCATCATATCATTCTCCTAACGATATGATCTTGTTGTTAATAACATCTCAATGTTCATGATAGGGAAACCACAATCATTTATTAACCAACAAGCTAGTGATGTATAGAGGCTTTACTAGGGACTTCAATTTAAGTTTACAAATCACACAAGTATTAATGTTTCCTTGTTAATACTATTATAGCATGAATGTAAACATTTATCATAAACACAAAGATATAATAATAACTACATTTATTATTGCCTCTAGGGAATATCTCCAACAGTCTCCCACTTGCACTAGAGTCATCTAATCTAGATTACATGGTAATATACCGAACACCCATGGCAGTTTGGTGCTGGTCATGTTTTGCCCTCGGGAGAGGTTTAGTCAACGGATCCGCCACATTCAGATCTGTGTGTACTTTGCAAATCTTTATGTCCCCATCTTGGACATGTTCTCGAATAGCGTGAAAACGTAGCTTGATATGCTTCAGCTTCTTGTGTGACCTTGGTTCTTGCGCATTGGCTATGGCGCCCATGTTATCACAGTAGATAGACATTGGGTCCAGCGCACTAGGAACCACACCCAGCTCTGTAATGAACTCTTTCATCCATATCGCTTCTTGGGAAGCCTCCGAAGCAGCCATGTATTCCGATTCAGTTGAACATCTCGCCACAACGCTTTGCTTAAGGATGTTTTTGACCGCTGTCCAATGATCCACTCCTGGATCACTTTGATATCTGCTAGTTAAACTAACAGCATATGCAATGTCGGTTCTAGTACATAGCATGGCATACATAAGAGATCCTATGGCTGAGGCATAGGGAGTCTTACTCATCCTTTCTCTATCTTCTGCCGTTGTCGGACTTTGAGTTTTACTCAACGTCGTATTGGGCAACATGGGCAAGAACCCTTTATTGCTATCTTCCATTCCAAACCTCTTTAGAACTTTGTACAAATATGTACTTTGTGACAATGATATTAGGCGTCTCGATCTATCTCTATAAATCTTTATGCCTAATATGTAAGCTGCTTCGCCAAGATCCTTCATTGAAAAACTATTATTCAAATATTCCTTGACACTATTAAGAAGGTCTACATCATTCCCAATCAACAATATGTCATCTACATATAGTATTAAGAATGCTACAGAGCTCCCACTCACTTTCTTGTAAATACAAGCTTCTCTATAAGTTTGTATAAAACCAAAACTTTTGATCACCTTATCAAAACGTTGATTCCAACTTCGGGATGCTTGCTTCAATCCATAAATGGACCGTTGAAGTTTGCATACCTTGTTAGCATCTTTAGGATCGACAAAACCTTTGGGTTGCATCATATACAACTCTTCATCAATGTCTCCATTGAGGAATGCTGTTTTGACATCCATCTGCCATATCTCATAATCATAATATGCAACGATTGCTAACATAATCCTCATAGACTTTAGCTTTGCTACTGGTGAGAAAGTCTCATCGTAGTCAACTCCTTGAATTTGTCGAAACCCCTTTGCGACAAGTCGAGCTTTATAGACAGTAACATTACCATCAGCATCTGTTTTGTTCTTGAAAATCCATTTATTCTCGACAGCCTTCCGGCCATCCGGTAAGTCCACCAAAGTCCATACTTGGTTTTCGTACATGGATCCAATCTCGGATTTCATGGCTTCTTGCCATTTATTGGAATCTGGGCTCATCATCGCTTCCTCATATGTCGCAGGGTCATCGGTGTTATCCACCAACATGACACTCATAACGGGATCATACCAATCTGGAGTGGTACGAGTTCTCGTTGACCTGCGAGGCTCTGTAGCAACTACAACCGAAGTTTCATGATCATCATCATTAGCTTGCTCTCTTATTGGTGCAGGCACCACAGGAACTTCTTCCGGTGCTGCGCTACTCGCAAGTTCGAGAGAAGGTTCGACAACCTCGTCGAGTTCTACTTTCCTTCCAGTCACTTCTTTCGAGAGAAATTCCTTCTCTACAAAGGATCCATTCTTGGCAACGAAGATTTTGCCTTCGGATCTATGATAGAAGGTATACCCAATAGTTTCCTTCGGGTATCCTATGAAGACGCATTTTTCCGCTTTGGGTTCAATCTTGTCCGGCTGTAACTTCTTTACATAGGCTTCGCAACCCCAAACTTTAAGGAATGACAATCTATGTTTCTTCCCAAACCATAATTCATACGGTGTCGTTTCAACGGATTTAGATGGTGCCCTATTTAAAGTGAATGCGGTTGTTTCTAATGCATAACCCCAAAATGATAGCGGTAAATCTGTAAGTGACATCATAGAACGAACCATATCTAAGAGAGTTCGATTACGACGTTCGGACACACCATTATGCTGTGGTGTTCCCGGCGGTGTCAATTGTGAAAGTATTCCGCATTTCTTCAAATGCTCGCCAAACTCGTAACTTAGATATTCACCTCCACGATCAGAACGTAGAAATTTAATCTTCTTGTTACATTGATTCTTTACCTCACTTTGAAATTCCTTAAACTTCTCGAAAGTTTCGGACTTATGTTTCATGAAATAGATATACCCATATCTACTCAAGTCATCCGTGAAGGTAAGAACATAACGATAACCACCGCACGATGCTACACTCATTGGACCACACACATCGGTATGTATGATTTCCAATAAGTCCGTAGCTCACTCCATCATACCAGAAAATGGAGTCTTAGTCATTTTACCCATCAGACATGCTTCGCATCTTTCAAGTGATTCGAAATCAAGTGATTCAAGAAGTCCATTGGAATGGAGTTTCTTCATACGCTTCACTCCAATGTGACCAAGACAACAGTGCCACATATAGGTCGAGTTATCGCTCGATTTCAAACGTTTAGCCTCAATGTTATTAATATCTGTATTTCCACTATCGAGATTCAATAAGAATAGACCATCTATCAAAGGTGCATGTGCATAAAACATATTACTCATATAAATCTAACAACCATTATTCTCAGACTTAAACAAGTAACCGTCTCACAATAAACAAGATCCCGATATAATGTTCATGCTTAACGCAGGCACCAAATAACTATTATTTAAGTATAAAACTAATCCCGATGGTAGATGAAGGGGTAGCGTGCCGACCGCGATCACATCAACCTTTGATCCGTTTTCCACGCGCATCGTCACCTTGTTCTTCACTAGCTTCCGTTTATTCTGCAGCACCTGTTTCGAGTTACAAATATGAGCAACCGAACCAGTATCAAATACCCAGGCACTACTACGAGTACTAGTGAGATACACATCAATAACATGTATATCGGATATACCTTTCTTCTTGATGTTGCCGTTCTTCAAATCCGCCAAGTACTTTGGGCAATTCCACTTCCAGTGACCTTCTCCCTTGCAGTAAAAGCACTCAGTATCAGGCTTAGGTCTAGCCCTGGTATTCTTCGTCGGCGCGGTAACTCTCTTACCACCCTTCTTGAAGTGTCCCTTTTGCTTAGACTTGCATTTCTTGAATTTGGTGGTCTTATTGACCATCAACACTTGGTGCTCTTTCTTGATCTACACTTCTGCAGATTTCAACATAGCAAACAGTTCTAGCAACTACTTGTTCATGTTTTGCATATTGTAGTTCATCACAAAGTTCTTGTAACTTGGAGGTAGTGATTGGAGGACACGGTAAATCCCCAAAGCATTAGGAATCACTATACCCAAGCTTTGAAGTTTGTTTGCATGCCCAGACATCTTAAGCACATGCTCACTGACGGAGTTGCCCTCTTCCATCTTGCAGTTAAAGAACTTTTCAGAAGCCTCATAGCTCTCAATTGCCGCGTGAGTCTCAAAGATCAATTTGAGATCACGGACAATATCATGTGGGTCTGAATTCTCAAACCTTTTCTGAAGCTCCGATTCTAAACCATACAAGATAGCACACTGAACTGTGGAGTACTGAGTCTTCCGAGCGAGGTAAACATTCTTTACTTCTTCGGTAGCATCAGCTGCAGGTGGGCCACCCAGCGGTGCATCCAGCACATAGGTCAAATTACCAGCTATGAGGACAATCCTCAAATTGCGGAACCAATCCGCGAAGTTGCTTCCATTGTTTTTCAACTTTTCTTTCTCTAGGAACGCATTAAAATTGATGGTAGGGGCCGCCATTGATCTACAACATATTTGCAATAGTTTAGACTACGTTTATGACAAATTGAGTTCTAATTAATAGTTAAATTAATCTAGGTGAACTCCCACTAAAAACAACATCCCTCACATTGTTTTAGTGATCACACGAACCAAATCCACCACATCAACACCGATCATCACAAGAGTTGATATAGTTTCAATGGCGAACAATCGACATGTTCATCATATCTACTATATGATTCATGCTTTACCTTTCGGTGATCCGTGTTCTGAGACCATGTCTGTACATGCTAGGCTCGTCAAGATCAAACCTTATCTTCCGCATGAGCAAATCTGGCTTGCTCACGTTGTATACACTTGCGGAATCTAACACACCCGATCATCACATGGTGCTTCGAAACAACAAGCTTTAGCAACGGTGCTAACTAAGGGTGAACACTTTATGACTTGAAATTCATGTGCATGAGGGATCATCTTATAATGCTACCGTCGTCTACTAAGCAATACAAGATGCATAAAGGATTAACATCACATGCAATTCATAATATGTGATATGATATGGCCTTTCTTCTCTGTGCTTCCGATCTCCATCTTCAAGCACGAACATGATCTCCATCATCACCGGCATTGCATCAAGGTCAATTACGCTTCTTCATGGTTGTCGTCCATCGGCTTCAACTATTACAACTACTTTGAATAGACACGCGGGTCTTAACATAAATTAAAGACAACCATATGGCTCCTGCCGGTTGTCAACTTACAATAAGGAACATTGCATACATCAAATATAATCACAATCACGGCCATATCACATCACTGCACACCCCTGCAAAACAAACTTAGACGCCTCTACTTTCTTTGCATGTTTTACGTGGTTTGGGGCTTTCAATAAGTGTCGTTCTAACTTACGAACAAGAACCACAACATTGATACTAGCATTGTTAATCACCCGTTGTAAATTGGATCTTAACTATGCTAGGAGAAACAGGCACCCGCAAAGCCACTTATGCAATACAAGTTGCATGCCAAGCGTGGAGCAAGTCTCATGAACGATGTCATGTAAGGTTAGCCCGGGCCGCTTCATCCCAACATCCCGCAAGATGCAAAGTACACAAGAAGCAATCGACAATAAAAGCATCAACACCCACAATGACCATTGTGTTCTACTCGTGCAACAGATCTACATATAGACACGGCTCTGATACCACTGTAGGGTTTCGTAGCATGGAAAACAAAAAATTTCTATCGCATACAAACAAACAAGCCAAGATCTATCTACTAGATTGTAGCAACGAGTCAATGGAATAACTCACCCTCGTAGATTCCAAAGTGTTTAACGAGAGCGGATTCTCGTGGGTGATGTAGTTGTACTCTTCCCGATCTCAAGATCGCGTAGACGATCCTTTCGGCGTTGCGTTCCAGCAGCGCTCCCGCAGTCGGTCACATGTTCGGTACTCGACGAAGACCTTCCTCTCCCTTGTTCCAGCATGCAACGGAGGTTGTAGCACTCTTCTCGCGATTCCGGCAGCACAGCGGCGTGGTACCGGAAGTAGAGGGGAGATCTCGCAGGGCTTCGCCTTAAGCCGGAGCGAGTATGGTGGACTATGAGAGAGCCCTCGGCGATCTAGGGTTTAGACACGCCGAGGAGGAGGCTTGGGCCGGCGTCTAGGGCTTGGAGGTGCCCAAGTCGGCGGCTAGGGGAGAAACCCTAGGTGGCGGCTATGGTGGGCGGCGGCGGCTAGGGTTAGGTTTAGAGGGGGCAATCTTGTGTGCTAGGAGGGGAGCCCTGCCCCTCCTCTTATAGGAGGGAGGCGCCGGCCAAGGGGAGGGGAATCCCTCCCCAACTCGGATCCCAAGTGGGCCGACGGTGGAGGAGGGACTCCTCCCCAACTCGGTTTCCACCTCCCTCTCCACTTCCCAAAAATAGCCGTTTGACTTTCAAATTGGCGTTTGACTTTTCAAACAAGGATTTGATTAAACCCTCTATTTTGTTCAGCGATGACACTTAGTACATGATGCAATCATACCAACTTGATATAACACATTCATGTACCCTTCCCCTTCGGAGTGCCGGACATTCCGGAACCTTCTAGAACATTCCCGATGAAAACACCGGAACCATTCCCCAACTCCAAAACAGGACTTTCCTTATATGAATCTTATTATCCGGACCATTTCGGATCTCCTCGTGATATCCCGAATCCCATTCGAGACTCCAAACAACATTGAGTCTCTTTCTCATTATTCCATAACTACTCAAACAACGTCGAATCCTTAAGTGTGTCTTCCTACGGTTCGTGAATTATGCGAACATGATCGAGACACTTCTCCGAACAATAACCAATAGAGGAATCTGTAAATTCATATGGCTCCCACATATTTCTACGATTACTTTGCGATCAAATGAACCACTTACATACGATACCAATTTCCCTTTGTCTCACGATAGTTTACTTATCCGAGGTTATGATCGTCGGTATCTCTGCATACCTAATTCAACCTCGTTACTGATAAGTACTCTTTTCTCGTTCCCGTGATATGTGATCCCTTGTGAGACAGTCACATGCTTGCAAGCTAATTGGATGACACCTCACCGAGAGGGCCCAGAGTATATCTATCCGTCATATGGATGGACAAATCCCACTATTGATCCATGTGTCTCAACCAATACTTTCCGAACACTCAATGCCACCTTTATAGCCACCCAGTTACGGTGTGGTGTTTGATGTCATCAAAGCATCCATCCGGTAAAGGTGATATGCATGATCTCATGGTCGAAGGAATTAGGTTACTATGTATAAGAAAGCATATAGCAATTCAACTATTAAAATGACTTGATCTTTATGCTACGCTTATCTATAGGAGTATGTCCATCGTTTCATTCTCCTAAAGATATGATCTTGTTGTTAATAACATCTCAATGTTCATGATAGGGAAACCACAATCATTTATTAACCAACAAGCTAGTGATGTATAGAGGCTTTACTAGGGACTTCAATTTAAGTTTACAAATCACACAAGTATTAATGTTTCCTTGTTAATACTATTATAGCATGAATGTAAACATTTATCATAAACACAAAGATATAATAATAACTACATTTATTATTGCCTCTAGGGCATATCTCCAACACATTGTTCATGTAAGGTGCTCTAGTATTTTTGAAAAATATGGTGGTAGCATTTTGAATTATCCATTTGGTGGTTGCTTTACAAAACGCCCGGGTTTTGGCACTTGGAAAATGAAAAATACATTTTTGGTGTGACGGAAAGAAAAAGTTCCTTTTGCAACTAAGTTCATATCGGACCCACTTCCTGCCGATTCGGCAGACATTTGTCTTTTTCACGAGGGGTGTACCGAAAGGTTTGAGATACCCTGGTTGGTACATTGTCCATGTAACATGGTCTAATATTTTTTAAAATGTGGTGAAACCATTTTGAAACTCTCATTTTGTGGTTGCTTCACAAAACGCCCCATTTTTCGGCATTCGAAAAATAGAAAATGCATTTTATGTGCGACGAAAAGAAAAACTTCCTCCTGCAACGTTGTTCGCCATCCAAATATGCACATGCGTGCAAAATATGCGCGCATTATCATAAACTATACCACGATTCTGGCCATAACATTGGTTGTTTGACCTGAAAGCCATGAAACCTCGAACAAGATAGGTCATTTCTATGAAGGTTTTTTCGAGATACTTGCAATATACCAAATTTGGTATTTTTTCTTGCAAATATGTCACATAATAAGACACCACACGAAGAATTTACCTCGTTTGGACTGTTTTTGAATTTATTATGCACGTTTCAAACTATGGTCAAAATGGAGGGCATGAAGGTTGTAGGGGTTCGTAGCATGGAAAAAAATTCTACCGCATACAAACAAACAAGCCAAGATCTATCTACTAGATTGTAGCAACGAGTCGATAGAACAACTCACCCTCGAAGATTCCAAAGTGTTTAACGAGAGCGGATTCTCGTGGGTGATGTAGTCGTACTCTTTCCGATCTCAAGATCGTGTAGACGATCCTTCCGGCGCTGCGTTCCGGCAGCGCTTCCGTAGTCGGTCACACGTTCGGTACTCGATGAAGACCTTCCTCTCCCTTGTTCCAACAGGCAGCGGAGGTTGTAGCACTCTCCTCGCGATTCCGGCAGCACGACGGCGTGGTACCGGAAGTAGAGGGGAGATCTCGCAGGGCTTCGCCTTAAGCCGGAGCGAGTATGGTGGACTATGAGAGAGGACTCGGTGATCTAGGGTTTAGACGCACCAAGGGGAGGGAGCTAGGCCGGCGGCTAGGGCAAGTAGAAGCCCCAACTCAGCGGCTTGGGCAAACCCTAGGGGCGGCGGCAACTTGGTGGTGGTCGGCGGCTAGGGCTAGGGTTTAGAGAGGCAAGGTGTAGGTCTTGGAGGGGCAGCCCTGCCCCTCCTTATATAGGTGGGAGGGCGCGGCCAAGGGGAGGGGAGTCCCTCCCCAGCTCGGCCTCCTTGGCCGGCGGTGGAGGGAGAGGGACTTCCTCCCCAAGTAGGTTTCCTACTCTCCCTCCACCAAGCAAAATAGCCGTTTGACTTTTCAAATTGGCGTTTGACTTTTCAAACTAGGATTTGATTTATTCCTTTATTTCGCTCAGCGATGACACCTAGTACATGATGCAACCATTCCAACTTGTTATGACACATTCATGTACCCTTCCCCTCCGGAGTGTCGGACATTCCGGAACCTTCTAGAACATTCCCGATGAAAACACCGGAATCATTCTCCAACCACGAAACAAGACTTTCCTTATATGAATCTTATTCTTCGGACCATTCCGGATCTCCTCGTGATATCCGGGATCCCATCCGAGACTCCGAACAACATTCGGTCTCTTACTCATCATTCCATAACTACTCAACAACATCGAATCCTTAAGTGTGTCTCCCTACGGTTCGTGAATTATGCAGACATGATCGATACACTTCTCAGAACAATAACCAATAGAGGAATCTTGAAATTCTGGTGATGGTGATAAGCATGATCTCATGGTCGAAGGAATTAGGTTACTATGTATCAGAAAGCATATAGCAATTGAACTATTAAAATGACTTGATCTTTATGCTACGCTTATCTATAGGAGTATGTCCATCATACCATTCTCCTAACGATATGATCTTGTTGTTAATAACATCTCAATGTTCATGATAGGGAAACCACAATCATTTATTAACCAACAAGCTAGTATTATAAAGAGGCTTTACTAGGGACTCTAATTTAGTATACAAATCACACAAGTATTAATGTTTCCTTGTTAATACTGTTATAGCATGAATGTAAAAATTTATCATAAACACAAAGATATAATAATAACTACATTTATTATTGCCTCTGGGGCATATCTCCAACAGTCTCCCACTTGCACTAGAGTCAACTAATCTAGATTACATGGTAATATACCAAACACCCATGGCAGTTTGGTGTTGGTCATGTTTTGCCCTCGGGAGAGGTTTAGTCAACGGATCCACCACATTCAGATCTGTGTGTACTTTGCCAATCTTTATGTCACCATCTTGGACATGTTCTCGAATAGCGTGGAAATGTAGCTTGATGTGCTTCAGCTTCTTGTGTGACCTTGGTTCTTGCGCATTGGCTATGGCGCCCATGTTATCACAGTATATAGACATTGGGTCCAGCGCACTTGGAACCACACCGAGCTCTGTAATGAACTCTTTCATCCATATCGCTTCTTGTGAAGCCTCCGAAGCAGCCATGTATTCCGATTCAGTTGAAGATCTCGCCACAACGCTTTGCTTTGCACTCCTTCAGCTAACTGTTGCACCATTCAAAGTGAATACGTATCCAGATTGTGATTTAGAATCATCCGGATCGGTGTTCCGACTAGCATCGGTGTAACCATTACCAACGAGTTGTTCATCACCTCCATAAGAAAGAACCATATCCTTAGTTCTTCTCAAGTACTTAAGGATGTTTTTGACTGTTGTCCAATGATCCACTCCTGGATCACTTTGATATCTGCTAGTCAAACTAACAGCATATGCAATGTCGGGTCTAGTACATAGCATGTCATACATTAGAGATCCTATGGCTGAGGCATAGGGAGTCTTACTCATCCTTTCTCTATCTTCTGCCGTTTTTGGACTTTGAGTTTTACTCAACGTCGTATTGGGCAACATGGGCAAGAACCCTTTCTTGCTATCTTACATTCCAAATCTCTTTAGAACTTTGTCCAAATATGTACTTTGTGACAATGATATTAGGCGTCTCGATCTATCTCTATAAATCTTTATGCCTAATATGTAAGCTGCTTCGCCAAGATCTTTCATTGAAAAACTATTATTCAAATATTCCTTGACACTATTAAGAAGGTCTACATCATTCTCAATCAACAATATGTCATCTACATATAGTATTAAGAATGCTATAGAGCTCCCACTCACTTTCTTGTAAATACAAGCTTCTCCATAAGTTTGTATAAAACCAAAACTTTTGATCACCTTATCAAAATGTTGATTCCAACTTCGGGATGCTTGCTTCAATCCATAAATGGACCGTTGAAGTTTGCATACCTTGTTAGCATCCTTAGGATCGACAAAGCCTTTAGGTTGCATCATATACAACTCTTCATCAATGTCTCCATTGAGGAACGCTGTTTTGACATCCATCTGCCATATCTCATAATCATAATATGCAGCGATTGCTAACATAATCCTCACAGACTTTAGCTTCGCTACTGGTGAGAAAGTCTCATCGTAGTCAACTCCTTGAATTTGTCGAAACCCTTTTGCGACAAGTCGAGCTTTATAGACAGTAACATTACCATCAGCATCTGTTTTCTTCTTGAAAATCCATTTATTCTCGACAGCCTTCCGGCCATCCGGTAAGTCCACCAATGTCCATACTTGGTTTTCGTACATGGATCCAATCTCGGATTTCATGGCTTCTTGCCATTTATTGGAATCTGGGCTCATCATCGCTTCTTCATATGTCGCAGGGTCATCGGTGTTGTCCACCAACATGACACTCATAACGCGATCTACCAATCAGGAGTGGTACGATTTCTTGTTGACCTGCGAGGTTCTGTAGCAACTACAACCGAAGTTTCATGATCATCATCATTAGCTTCCTCTCTTATTGGTGCAGGCACCACAGGAACTTCTTCCGGTGCTGCGCTACTCGCAAGTTCGAGAGAAGGTTCAACAACCTCGTCGAGTTCTACTTTCCTTCCAGTCACTTCTTTCGAGAGAAATTCCTTCTCTAGAAAGGATCCATTCTTGGGAACGAAGATTTTTCCTTCGGATCTATGATAGAAGGTATACCCAATAGTTTCCTTTGGGTATCCTATGAAGACGCATTTTTCCGCTTTGGGTTCAAGCTTGTCCGGCTGTAACTTCTTTACATAGGCTTCGCAACCCCAAACTTTAAGGAACGACAATTTAGGTTTCTTTCCAAACCATAATTCATACGGTGTCGTTTCAACAGATTTGGATGGTGCCCTATTTAAAGTGAATGCGGCTATTTCTAATGCATAACCCCAAAATGATAGCGGAAAATCTGTAAGTGACATCATAGAACGAACCATATCTAAGAGAGTTCGATTACGACGTTCGGACACACCATTACGCTGTGGTGTTCCCGGCGGTGTACATTGTGAAAGTATTCCGCATTTCTTCAAATGCTCGCCAAACTCGTAACTTAGATATTCACCTCCATGATTAGATCGTAGAAATTTAATCTTCTTGTTACGTTGATTCTCCACCTCACTTTGAAATTCCTTAAACTTCTCGAAAGTTTCGGACTTATGTTTCGTGAAATAGATATACCCATATCTACTCAAGTCATCCGTGAAGGTAAGAACATAACGATAACCACCGCGCGATGCTACACTCATCAGACCGCTTGCTCCATCATACCAGAAAATGGAGTCTTAGTCATTTTACCCATCAGACATGCTTCGCATCTTTCAAGTGATTCGAAATCAAGTGATTCAAGAAGTCCATCGGAATGGAGTTTCTTCATACGCTTCACTCCAATGTGACCAAGACGACAGTGCCACATATAGGTCGAGTTATCGCTCAATTTCAAACGTTTAGCTTCAATGTTATTAATATGTGTATTTCCACTATCGAGATTCAATAAGAATAGACCATCTATCAAAGGTGCATGTTCATAAAACATATTACTCATATAAATCGAACAACCATTATTCTCGGACTTAAATAAGTAACTGTCTCGCAATAAACAAGATCCCGATATAATGTTCATGCTTAACGCAGGCACCAAATAACAATTATTTAAGTATAAAACTAATCCCGATGGTATATGAAGAGGTAGCGTGCCGACCGCGATCACATCAACCTTTGATCCATTTCCCACGCGCATCGTCACCTCGTTCTTCGCTAGCTTCCGTTTATTCTGCAGCACCTGTTTCGAGTTACAAATATGAGCAACCGAACCAGTATCAAATACCTAGGCACTACTACGAGTACTAGTGAGATACACATCAATAACATGTATATCGGATATACCTTTCTTCTTGATGTTGTCGTTCTTCAAATCCGCCAAGTACTTTCGGCAATTCCGCTTCCAGTGACCTTCTCCCTTGCAGTAAAAGCACTCTGTATCAGGCTTAGGTCCAGCCTTGGTCTTCTTCGTCGGTGCGGTAACTTTCTTACCACCCTTCTTGAAGTGTCCCTTTTGCTTAGACTTTCCTTTCTTGAATTTGGTGGTCTTATTGACCATCAACACTTGGTGCTCTTTCTTGATCTCCACTTCTGCAGATTTTAACATGGAGAAGAGTTCTGGCAACTGCTTGTTCATGCTTTGCATATTGTAGTTCATCACAAAGTTCTTGTAACTTGGTGGTAGTGTTTGGAGGACACGGTAAATCCCCAAAGCATTAGGAATCACTATACCCAAACTTTGGAGTTTGTTTGCGTGCCCAGACATCTTAAGCACATGCTCACTGACGGAGCTGCCCTCTTCCATCTTGCAGTTAAAGAACTTTTCAGAAGCCTCATAGCTCTCAACTTCCGCGTGAGTCTCAAAAATCAATTTGAGTTCACGGACAATATCATGTGGGTCTGAATTCTCAAACCTTTTCTGAAGCTTCGATTCAAAACCATACAAGATAGCACACTGAACTGTGGAGTACTGATTCTTCCGAGCGAGGTAAACATTCTTTACTTCATCGGTAGCATCAGCTGCAGGTGGGTCACCCAGCGGTGCATCCAGCACATAGGTCAAATTACCAGCATTGAGGACAATCCTCAAATTGCGGAACCAATCCGCGAAGTTGCTTCCATTGTTTTTCAACTTTTCTTTCTCTAGGAACGCATTAAAATTGATGGTAGGGGCCGCCATTGATCTACAACATATTTGCAATAGTTTAGACTAAGTTTATGACAAATTGAGTTCTAATTAATAGTTAAATTAATCTAGGTGAACTCCCACTCAAAACAACATCCCTCACATTGTTTTAGTGATCACACGAACCAAATCCACCACATCAACACCGATCATCACGAGAGTTGATGTAGCTTCAATGACGAACAATCAACATGTTCATCATATCTACTATATGATTCATGCTTTACCTTTCGGTGATCCGTGTTCCGAGACCATGTATGTACATGCTAGGCTCGTCAAGATCAAACCTTAGCTTCCGCATGAGCAAATCTGGCTTGCTCACATTGTATACACTTGCAGAATCTAACACACCCGATCATCACGTGGTGCTTCGAAACAACAAGCTTTAGCAACGGTGCTTACTAAGGATGAACACTTTAGAACTTGAAATTTATGTGCATGAGGGATCATCTTATAATGCTACCGTCGTTAACTAAGCAATACAAGATGCATAAAGGTTAACATCACATGCAATTCATAATATGTGATATGATATGGCCTTTCTTCTTTGTGCTTCCGATCTCCATCTTCAAGCACGAACATGATCTCCATCATCACCGGCATTGCATCAAGGTCAATGACGCTGCTCCATGGTTGTCGTCCACCAGCTTCAACTATTACAACTACTTTGAATAGACACGCGGGTCTTAACAGAAATTAAAGACAACCATATGGCTCCTGCCGGTTGCCAACTTACAATAAGTAACATTGCATACATCAAATATAATCACAATCATGGCCATATCACATCACAACACACCCCTGCAAAACAAAGTTAGACGCCTCTAATTTCTTTGCATATTTTACGTGGTTTGGGGCTTTCAAAAAGTGTCGAACTAACTTACGAACAAGAACCACAACGTTGATGTTTGAACTATCAAGTGCCCGTTGTAAATTGGATCTATACTATAATGGGAGAGACAGACACCCGCAAAGCCACTTATGCAATACAAGTTGCATGTTGAGCGTGGAGCAAGTCTCATGAACGATGTCATGTAAGATTAGCCCGGGCCGCTTCATCCCATCATACCGCAAGATGCAAAGTACACAAAAAGCAATTGATAATAAAAGCACCACCGCCCACAATGACCATTGTGTTCTACTCGTGCAACAGATCTACATATAGACACGGCTCTGATACCACTGTAGGGGTTCGTAGCATGGAAAACAAAAAAATTCTACCACATACAAACAAACAAGCCAAGATCTATCTACTAGATTGTAGCAACGAGTCGATAGAACAACTCACCCTCGAAGATTCCAAAGTGTTTAACGAGAGCGGATTCTCATGGGTGATGTAGTCGTAATCTTCCCGATCTCCAAATCGTGTAGACGATCCTTCTGGCGCTGCGTTCCGGCAGCGCTTCCGCAGTCGGTCACACGTTCGGTACTCGATGAAGACCTTCCTCTCCCTTGTTCCAGCAGGCAGCAGAGGTTGTAGCACTCTCCTCGCGATTCCGGCAGCACGACGGCATGGTCCCGGAAGTAGAGGGGAGATCTCGCAGGGCTTCGCCTTAAGCCGAAGCGAGTATGGTGGACTATTAGAGAGGCCTCGGTGATCTAGGGTTTAGACGCACCAAGGGGAGGGAGCTAGGCCGGCGGCTAGGGCAAGTAGAAGCCCCAACTCGGCGGCTTGGGCAAACCCTAGGGGGTGGCGGCGACTTGGTGGAGGCCGGCGGCTAGGGCTAGGGTTTAGAGGAGGCAAGGTGTAGGTCTTGGAGGGGCAGCCCTGCCCCTCCTTATATAGGAGGGAGGGCGCGGCCAAGGGGAGGGGAGTCCCTCCCCAGCTCGGCCTCCTTGGCCGGCGGTGGAGGGAGAGGGACTTCCTCCCCAAGTAGGTTTCCTACTCTCCCTCCACCAAGCAAAATAGCCGTTTGACTTTTCAAATTGGCGTTTGACTTTTCAAACTAGGATTTGATTTATCCCTTTATTTCGCTCAGAGATGACACCTAGTACATGATGCAACCATTCCAACTTGTTATGACACATTCATGTACCCTTCCCCTCCGGAGTGCCGAACATTCCGGAACCTTCGAGAACATTCCCGATGAAAACACCGGAATCATTCTCCAACCCCGAAACAGGACTTTCCTTATATGAATCTTATTCTCCGGACCATTCCGGATCTACTCGTGATATCCCGGATCCCATCCGAGACTCCGAACAACATTCGGTCTCTCACTCATCATTCCATAACTACTCAACAACATCGAATCCTTAAGTGTGTCTCCCTACGGTTCGTGAATTATGCGGACATGATCGAGACACTTCTCCGAACAATAACCAATAGAGGAATCTGGAAATTCATATGGCTCCCACATATTTCTACGATTACTTTGCGATCGAATGAACCACTTACATACGATACCAATTTCCCTTTGTCTCACGATAGTTTACTCATCCGAGGTTTTGATCGTCGGTATCTCTGCATACCTAGTTCAACCTCGTTACTGATAAGTACTCTTTTCTCGTTCCCGTGATATGTGATCCCTTGTGAGCCAGTCACATGCTTGCAAGCCAATTGGATGAAATTCCACCGAGAGGGCCCAGAGTATATCTATCCGTCATATGGATGGACAAATCCCACTCTTGATCCATGTGTCTCAACCAATACTTTCCGAACACTCAATGCCACCTTTATAGCCACCCAGTTATGGTGTGGTGTTTGATGTCATCAAAGTATCCTTCCGGTGATGGTGATAAGCATGATCTCATGGTCGAAGGAATTAGGTTACTATGTATCAGAAAGCTTATAGCAATTGAACTATTAAAATTACTTGATCTTTATGCTACACTTATCTATAGGAGTATGTCCATTATACCATTCTCCTAACGATATGATCTTGTTGTTAATAACATCTCAATGTTCATGATAGGGAAACCACAATCATTTATTAACCAACAAGCTAGTATTATAAAGAGGCTTTACTAGGGACTCTAATTTAGTTTACAAATCACACAAGTATTAATGTTTCCTTGTTAATACTGCTATAGCATGAATGTAAACATTTATCATAAACACAAAGATATAATAATAACTACATTTATTATTGCCTCTAGGGCATATCTCCAACAAAGGTTCCTAGCTAGGGGACGAGCCTCGCTAAAATTTCATTAGATCTCTGATAAAATAGCATATTGTGAAGTTAAAAATGATTTTTGCAAAAAAAACATGAGCATTAAATCATGTACATGTAGTTCATATCGGACCCACTTCCTACCGATTCAGCAGACATTTGTATTTTTCACGAGGGGTGGACCGAAAGGTTTGAGATACCCTGGTTGGTACATTGTCCGTGTAACATGGTCTAATATTTTTGAAAAATGTGGTGGAACTATTTTGAAACTCTCATTTTGTGGCTGCTTCACAAAACGCCCCGTTTTTTGGCATTCGAAAAATAGAAAATGCATTTTCTGTGCGATGAAAAGGAAAACTTCCTCATGCAATATTGTTCGCCATCTCAAGATGCACATGTGTGCATAATATGGACGCATTATCATAAACTATGCCACTATTCTAGCCATAACATTGGTCGTTTGGGCCGAAAGCCATGAAACCTCGAACATGATAGGTCATTTCTGTGAAGGTTTTTTCGAGACACTTGCAATATACCAATTTTGCTATTTTTCCTTGCAAATATGTCACATAATAAGACACCACACGGAGAATTTACCTCGTTTGGACCGTTTTTGAATTCATTATGCCCGTTTCAAACTATGGTCAAAACGGAGGGCATGAAGGTTCCTAGCTAGGGGGCGAGCCTCGCTAAACTTTCATTAGATCTCTGATAAAATAGCATATTGCGAAGCTAAAAATGATTTTTGCAAAAAATCATGGGCATTAAATCATGTACATGTAGTTCATATCGGACCCACTTCCTACCGATTCGGCAAACATTTTGTCTTTTTCACGAGGGGTGGACCGAAAGGTTTGAGATACCCTGGTTGGTACATTATCCATGTAACATGGTCTAATATTTTTGAAAAATATGGTGAAACCATTTTGAAACTCTCATTTTATGGTTGCTTCACAAAACGCCCCGTTTTTCGGCATTCGAAAAATAGAAAATGCATTTTCTGTGCGACAAAAAGCAAAACTTCCTCATGCAACATTGTTAGCCATCCCAAGATGCACATGCCTGCACAATAAGGGAACATTAGCACAAACTATGTCACGATTCTGGCCATAACATTGGTCGTTTGGCCCGAAAGCCATGAAACCTCGAACATGATAGGTCATTTCTCACTACAAGGAATCTGTCTATATATGACCCTCAATTTTCGTCACAGAATCGTCATAGTAGTCCGTTTATGACGATTCTATGACGATTTTGAGATCGTCGAAAGCTGGGCGTCGCAAATGAACTATAACGACGTTTTTGGTAAAATCGTCATAACCGTCTATGACGATATTGAATCGTCATAACGTCTATGACGATCCAATATCGTCATGGACCATCTAGCCAGGCCAGCTCAGATCCTACGTGGCTGATCCTACGTGGCAAAATTGTGACAAAATGAAATCGTCTTAAATCAAAATCAGCCCAGTCCATTTTAGTGATCTAAATGGGCTGGCCCAATAATTCTAGCCTTTTATTTGCTTTGCCTTGGCCTTTTTAGGTTTGTCACTTTTGGGCCTTGCCTTCTTACGGTACACTTATTTATTTTCAGATTTGTTACAATATATTTTGGGCCACAGCCTTTTTAGAGCCCAAATATATTTCATCCAGTCCAGATTTCAGCTATTTTTTAACTAGAATTTGGATTTTCATTTCTGGAATTGCTTCAGCCATGCAATAAATCGAGAAAATACACCAGAGTTTCCAAATACATCAATAAAATACACCATTTTCAGCAAATACACAGCATGCAGATAATTTATCAGCAAATATGTAGCACCCCGGCTAAAACCACTACTAGAAAATCGCTGTTGTTTCTATTATGTGCATCATCATGACATCATCATGCATTTATTTGTCTAAAACAATTTCCCAAAAAGCCTATTTTGTTTTTTAGAGATTCCCCTCTTTGTACAAATTGAAACCCTAGATCCGTCCGGATCTTTTATTGTCTAAAACCTTTTTGTAAATGTTTTGTTTTAAAAGAAAAATAATAAATATAAAATATTTTGTTAGTGGGGGAGGCAGCCCAGTCGGCCAGGCCCAAAGGCCCAGCCAACAGGCCACCTACTACCCCACTAGACCAAACCCTAGACTAACCCTAACCAGAATCTACCCCATCCTTCCACCCCACCCGCCGCCGCCACGAACCCACCGACGCACGGCACCCCGCTCCTCTCGGTCAAACCCGACCCACCCTCCTCGCAGCGATTCTCGCATCCACCCCGTAACCCCCGGTCCCTTTGGTCCCAGGCGGCCCCGCTCCTGGCCCACCTCGACGCGCCCCCGTCCTCTCTCTCGCTCACGCCCGTCCCCCCTCGTCTTCGTCCTCACCAACCACCGCCACCAGGCGCTTCCATCGCCCGCTGCCAGGGACCCCTCCCCCTCGAGCTCGCCCCGGCCATGGCGCCACCGCCTCAGCGCTCCTCCTCTCGCGACCACCCCTGCGGGCCCGCCCTTCTGCGACCTCTCCCGAGAGCAGCAAGGCCCTCCTCCTCCTCACCGACCTGCTCCGTGGGATCTGCCGCCTCTCTCTTGCTAGGGACGCCGCGACCCCCTCCTCTCATCTCCGCAAGCCGCGAGCGCTGCCTCGTCACTCCGGCCGCCCTTCCTCACCCCAAGCACCGACGCCCGCTTCCTGTGAGGCCCCGCGCCTTGCCTGCGCCATCTGTCGTCGGCCTCGGTCGCAAGGCTCCTCTGGCTACGCCCTGCCTCGTTCATGTCTACCTCGACGCTGGAGCTCCGGCCAGCCGTCCATGGTGCCCTCCTCCGCCGCCGGGACCAAGCCTAACTTGTCCTTCTTCAACGACTTTGTCACCGACCCATATCCTCTGCTTGATTTTGTCTAGTACAGGGACACCATCCCAACACTACTGCCGTCAACCTCATGTGATTCTGAACCGTCGATGTTTCTGTTATATTTCTGTTTCAGGTACCAGGTTGTCTTTGTCTCTGACGCGTGGAACTTGTGTGCTTGTATGTGTGTAACATGTCAATTGTCTGCACCATCCGAAGACCCATGTTGCATCATCTTCCGCTTGCCAAGTTCGTCGATGCATCACCCTGCTTCAGTCATCGACAAGATCTTCGCCGATTTATGTCTTACCATAGACACCACGGTCCACCGCAACCCGGCGATCCCCGACAAAATTGCGCGATCGATGATCCAGGTGAAAACCGAAGACCACCGGCTCTTGAACCCGAGGGAACTACGCCGAGAACCCGCAGGACATGGAGATCGCCATTGTCCCGGACCATCAAGATCGTCGTCATGGATCCCAAAGATTGATCATGGAGCCCAAAGACCGATCCGTAGCTCCTCGAACCCCTCTGAGCCCCAAGTTCGCCGAACCCCGTGTATAACCCCTATCCGAACCTTATTTTATAAATGATATATATTTGTTGCATATTAAATTGATCATGTCGCATACATATCATGTGTTATGGGGGCATTATGTCGATTCACCTCATAATTAATATGGGGCCCATATGCGGGCAAATCTAGTCTTATATTGGCCCCATTTAAATTTGTGTAGCGAACCGGTGCTAATTTTGGCCTGTTGATACAACATTAAATTGTGGGGTACCTAAATAACTTGAACCATCTAAATAATTGTCGGGACCCCGGTTCCGCTTAATGTGGCCTAGTTGCATCGCACATTTGCCATGTCATACATCACACATGCATCATGCCCGATCTTTTACCGTAGTATTAAATAGTGCATCCGATGTTTCTTCTAGTGTTTTGCTTCTTCGCGGATAAGGCCGTTGAGTTGATGTGAGCTTCGCTCCGATCGTCGAATAAACCTTCGACAATGTTTTCAGGCGAGCAATCTCCCCCTTTCTACCTATCTTACTTTTATAGTATTTATTCCCCATGTTGATCTATTGCTATCTGTGTTGCGATGCTCTAGTTTTCGTACCCGTGATATCCCTTGCAGCCTTATATTACCTTGGACACATCCTATTACCTGTTGCTTGGTAGATAGTTGGACTTGCGTGTCGTAGTCGCTTGCTCAAGTGTTGTTGCGTGTCGTCAAGTACCACAGTTGTTGGAAGAGTCAGATGCTTTATGTTGGAGTTGATCATGACTTTAATTACCGTTTAATAACTAAAATTGAAGTAAGTAAATAATGCAGAGGCACAGGTGGGCAATAGATGTTATTTGGTTTTTAACCCTCCACTTGTGTCCCGTAGGACCCCGAGTACTTGATACCTGTTCTTTGAATATTCGCACTATCCGCATGTGGGACCATGAATCCCCCTAGCCAGAGCTTGAGTCATATTTATTTCTTGGGGCCACAAAGTAGTTTGGGGCTTTATTACTATCCTGTACTTATGCCATGCTTTACTGCTTTATTTACGATTGCGCGTGGAGCGCCTGTACTCTTTAGGAACAAATGTGGAATGTTTTCGCGGTATCGACAAGCCCAGTCACACTTTCGGGTTCCCGGTCGTTTACAGCCATTGGCACAAACCTCTGGGTCCGTCTCGGAGCCGGCCAACTTCGTCGCGGGTAGCTTGGTGGGGTGGCCCCCTGAAATTTATATGAATCTTGCAATTGCTCTGTCGTGATGCCTCGTTGGGTTTTTATTGGTTTTTCTCGAGGTTGATCGTGCGTGTGTTGCTATTTGTGCCCCCCTGCAGGGTAAAACTTTCTGAAAGCCATGTCCGCGGTTATGGACGACTTGGAGCACAGTATCTCGATCATAGACAACTATAACTAAAGTAGTGCTATAAATTTGACTTTATAATGACTAGTAATCAGCTTTACTATAATGGAATGGCTAAATAAAAGTGTCAACAATTGCTTATTTGGGTTGTCACCTGTTACCATTGTATCTGACTAGTAAGTATTGCAACTACAATGGAATGGCTAAATAAAAGTACCAACAACTGCTGGGTTTTGGGATGCCTCATGCTATATGTATCTGACTAGTAAGTACTACAACTACAACGGAATGGTTAACTAAAAGTGCCCACTGCTTATTATATCAGGATGACTATCTATACCTGACTAGTAATTGCTGCAACGATAACGGAATAAATAAAATTGCCAACTGTGTGAATTCCTCGGTTGACTTCCTCGTTTGGTCTCGAGGAGGGAATACCAGGATGGGTATGTTTGGTGGTAGTATCAGGCTGGTTTCGAATAGGTCCTTCTTATCTCTCTCTGATAGCCGATAGTTGTATCGAGTCTCTATAGGTTGTCTAGTGCATGCTGCGCTGCCGCTTCAGTCCACCATACCTATGTAGGCGAGGACCGCCGAATTCTAGTCTCGCCGTCTACTGGCCTTAGTACTGACCGCTCTCTCTTTTTCCTTTGCCCTTTGTCGGCACCCCTTTTGTTTAAGAAGGTTTTGAGATCGACGTTGTTAGCAGGGTTACCCTTCTGGCTCGGCCTGGGCAGGGTTATGGACGCCATTGGTTATTCTTCAGGGCTCTTAGCTCAATTTGCATCTTGTCCGTACTCTGACGCTGTATCGTTTTCAAGGTGATTTGGATCTTTGAACTGTATATCTGTACTCTTGACTCTTTGAGTCGTTGTTATATATATATATATATATGTTTTGTGGGTTCCATCGAGGACTATTGTGTAATGATATTACTTCGTTTTCCACCCGCACGAAAGTGCCTGGTGGGCACCTTTGAATCGTTTCTATGCGGGTTTAGCGGGGATCGCTGAAACTTGCTTAGGGCCGATTCTGAGGGTGTTACAAAATAGCAGGCTCACAAATGCACATCCAATATTACAATTCAGTATTTACATTCACTTATTAGCAAATAGCACCAATTGCAACACCTCGGACAAGCTCCTCGGATCGCTGCACGAACAAGCTCCTCCGCTCTCCCGAAGTGGCGCAGCTCCACTCCAGCACGATCAGCTGAAACATGAACAAAGCTTGTAGTTTCAGAATATGGGTAGCAGCAAATTTTACATATAGTTCTAGCAATCCAGAATAGGGGTAGCAGAAAATAAATTGTTTTATACTGATTATTTTATACATGAACACATGCACTAATAAATTGTAGGAGAAAATATTAAGCAATGGTTATTGGCTCAACACACTCGACAGTTCAACTATACCACCACATTTATCAGAGTTCTGCCCAGATCATATTCCAGCTCCATGTTAAGTCAGTTTGTAGGGGAATTCATTGTGTTTTAGTTAATCAATTTGTCATTTTTTTAGAAAGATAGAAAAGAAGATGAGAGGTGCAGTTGAACCTCGCCATACCAACTCCCATTTACAGTTCCACAAAAAAGGTATATAAAACAACTACATAAGCTAATTCAGAAAGAATACGCACGTTAAGCTTAGCAAAATCAATACTACCACAAGACTAATACACGCAGATACACAATTTCAAAGCCAGTAAACCATTTATGTTGCAGAGATTACTTTATAACGAGCATGCTTTTGTAGTACGTAATGAGTAGTGAATAAGGATTAAGTTGCTGAAAGAGCAAACAAGGACCGATGAAATTAAAGACTAACATGACTAGATGAGCATACTCATCAATCACCAGTGACTAGCTAGTTAGTATTTCCCTCAACAGATTTTGAGATACTGCTTATTCATTTTGTTAAATTGTTGTGGACAACCCAAAAACATATTTTCAGACTATCATGAGTGATCATGAGAAGAAGCTCATACCCAGGTTTTGAGCACATGCATTGCCAGAAGATCTTGAATGGGCCTGGAACTGTCTTGAACGGATTCCCTTCAAAGGCGGCCTACCAAAAAGTAATTAAGCAAAACAACACATGTTCAGCATAAGTATGTTTATTTCAGACATGGAATTCTCATGATCAAACACAGAGCCAATGTCTTCCATTTGTTGGAAATGCACAACAGGTCGAAGGCCGTGGTTTGACAAATTGCAGGATATTCCAGATAGGTGGTGCAAGAGATTTCGAATTCCAGCAGGTTTAGCCTTGGCAGAATCAGAACATAATACAACCTATGGATAATTTGCCTTGCACATTACTTTTATAACGCTCAGCTTGTGGTCTCACATAGCAACTGTAGGAGAAAAGGGAGGAACCATAGACTTAAATGCATCATAGAGACCTTGAAAATAAATTGTTTTATACTGATTGTTTTATACATGAACACATGCACTAATTAGTTCCTTGTTCGTGCAAAACCAAACCCAAAAAAACATATATGGAAATAAATTGTTCGTGCACTAATTAGTTCCTTGTTCGTCCATTAAGAGAATAAATTGTTAGGGATTGGCAAGCTAACATACACATGACCAAGTATTTTACACGGAGGGAGCACATGCAGATAATTACAAGAAATAAACAAAATCTAACAAGGAGGAGAGGGACCTGACTAGCAGCCGCTCGTTTTGGAGGTGACCAGCAGTAGCAGGTCGTGGCGTTGCCGATCCATGCGACTTGGCGACTGCGGCCTTGGCCCTGACCATGAGGTTGGAGTGGTGGACATAGGCCCCGAGCTTCTTTAGCAGCAGCAGGTGAGGCATGGACGTGGACATGGCGCACATCGCCTTCTCAGCCTCCTCGGCCACGGACTACTTGTCCCGTGATGCCTTGAGCAGCAGCTGGAGGAGCATCTTGTCGAAGGGAATCAGACAAAAAAATCATAAGGGAATCCACCATGATCGAGAGGGGAATCAAACAAAACAAAATTCAGAGAAGCGGACAGATATGGGGAACAATACATACATGATGGGGGCGAGGGTGATGAAGGTGCACATACCATCGAGCCGGAGCGCAGGTGTGTTGGTCTTGGCGCCATCAGTAACCATGTCACCCAGACGACGCTAGAGACGCCAGATTTAGTGCCCTTCTCGCGAAGCACGCACGTGCTGGCGTCGGCGAGGAAGACCAAGCCGGAGGTGATCTTGTGGAGGAGCCTCTGAGGCAGCACGCAACTCTGCAGGGAGATCGACATCGTGGGATCCTGCTTCAACAAATACAAAGGATTAGAGGAGGATGAGCAGATGGTGATGGGGAGAGAGGGAGATGGGTGGCGCTGCTTCCCGTGCCATATGCTTCCCATGACAGACATAATCAATACCAGATCAACAGCTGCGCAAGCAAACAAATGCAATAGTTGTAGTCAGACCACATGGCACATTACAAACCAAAGGGAAGCACACAACCTAGGACAAGACAAGTAAATAACAGAATATGATGATATAATGGAAAATGCAGGCAACAATAATTCTACATGAGTACAACAGTAATCAGTACTATGACATAACTTCAACTATGTTGTTTGTGAAACCAATAGCTGAACAATGAGACATTAACTACAAGTACTATGCATTGAGAACGAGTGGAACACAACATATATCATGATAAGGACAATGAAACGAGACTACCATACTGCCCACAACAGCTGCAAGATCATGCTTCAATGATAAAATAATATCAAGCATGGATATGCAATTGTATCAGGCATGGATAAATGGCAATCAAAATGCTACATAAATCACATCTTATGGGAGCAGCAATTAATACAGTGTACACCCACATAATTGATTGAGTTCTTTTAGAGTACAGTGTATTTGTCCTACCATATTTTATTATAAGGCAGAAGAACATCTAGACTGTAGAGGATTGCAACAAATGACTTGCAAGTGCGGACGATACAGTCAAACCGTCCTCGTGTGTACATGCATCAGGACATGATTTAAAATTAAGTTAGTCTTAGCTAAACTAGATATAAAAGAACATTTCAAAGATTATCAAAAATTCTTGGCAAGACAGTGATGCTACCAAGGCAACACATGGGTGCTCCAAGATCTCATTTATGACACATGAACAACACGAGATCAAAGTACATGGACATCTAGCATACATATGGTTAGTGTAAGGATGCTAAACACAAGTACACGCAGTAGGCAATTAGCTTCTCACTCTTTATTTCTCACCATGCATCACATTTACACACAGGCAAGATAAATGGGTGGGTCTTTTTAATTCTGAATCCAAAGGGGTGAGACTATTATTTATCAAGACAATTTAAGAAAATTTCCCCAACCAGGAGGGCATAGTTTATTTAAAAACAACACTTGTTGTTCCATTTTAGAATTGGCACCATGGCTAAATTATAAACACCCATTGCAGAAGCACATCAGCGGAAGCACAACAATCAAAAGGTAACAAACTAAGCAACCTAAAACCCTACCACGGGATCGAGAAAATAGGACTAGGAAAATTTAATATGAGAACAGAGACAACTGGGACATGCATGAATCAATACTTAATAGGGGATGTCTCTTTTATTATTCTATTAATTCTCTAAATTCTAATCTAGCAAACAATGATTAACAGTAGTATCAAATCATATGAGTTTTTTTGGCAATCACAGATCCACAATAAGTAATAACAAGAACATGATTGCCTGTATTCCCTTTCTACCTGTTTCATCATGGATACCCCATTCCCAAACATTCAGCAAGAACTAATCTAATAACATAGAGCATCACCATACTAGTAAAATAGACAGGGCCTCAAATTTCCGGTGAGACGGCCATGTTTGGGACTAACGCACACTATTTACACTAGAACCCCGTCCTCACACAATTCGAAAACCTCCTGAGTTTTGGACTCTGAATCCCCAGGACCGAACTAGTGGGAGCAGAAAGCAGAGAAGGGTCGGGGAGTGAGGGAGGGAGGAAGAGGGAGAGGGGGACAGAACGTATGTAGGTGTTGAGCTGCCTGGCGAAGGATGAGAAGTTGCTGTGCTTGAAGTACTTGGGGAGGAGGTCCCTTGCGAACTCGGGCGTGCTCCAGACGACGAAGCTGTTGTTCCCCTTGCCCCAGGAGACTATGCCGTCCGTCCCCGGGTCGTCCACCATCTCGTACGTCTTCAGCAGGAACGGCGGTGGCGCCGCAGACGCCGCCGCCCCAGGCACGCCAGCTCCGTTGCTCGGCGGACCCGGTGGAGCCACCGTCGTGGTCACCGAAGAAGAAGCCGCCGCCGCCGCCGCAGCGGCGACAGCAGCCACCCCGCCCTCCATCTCCTTCCTGACCAAGCCGCCGCGATCGATCCGTACGGACCATCGGATCTTGGTCGCCATGGGTGAGGAAATCGGAGATGGAGATAGGTTGCGGTGCTGGGGGAGTGATAGGGGTGGTGGGGGTGGCGGTGGAGAGATGAGGGAGGGAGGGGGTGGATCGATGAGAGGGGAGAACCGGCGGCAGGGTGAGCTTCTGCGACATGGAGAGCCCCTCCCCCATATTCTCCTCCCCTTCTTCCTCTCCACCTCCCGCCGGAACCACCGCTCCTGCCGGAACCACCGCTCCCACCGGAACCACCGCTCCCAGATCCCATGTTGTCGCCGTCCAATCCACCACCGCCGAGCTCGGTCTCCTTGGCCGCGACTTCCCCGACGAGGCGGGTGCTGGGGGTACCAGAGCAGAGCGAGAGGAGGGTTGGAGCGAGCGGGGAGGGCGGCGACAGCGTGCGGATCTCGCTGGAGAAGGAGGGGCGGCGACGATAGGATTAGGGTTGGGGAGTAGGTTTCGCTGGGAGGGCGGGGACGTGGCGATTTTCGCTAGGAGGGCGGGGTCTGCGCGCGGGATGGGTACCATGTCATCGATCCATGTAAGTTCCGGCATATCAGCATCCTACCCGTCCATCTTGTTCGCATCCAACGGTCTATTAGATCTGCCTACTTATTATGACAATTTCATTTAAAAAATTACGACGTTTTGAGCAAGATCGTCATAGTTTACTAAGGCTTTGGCCCTCCCAAGACCACCAAGTACGGAATCTTCATAAATCTAAGACGATTTTGTAGATGGTCACTACCAAAACATCATAAGTTGACACATTTCTTGTAGTGTCTGTGAAGGTTTTTTTGAGACACTTGCAATATACCAATTTTGCTATTTTTTCTTGCAAATATGTCACATAATAAGACACCACGCGAAGGAGGTACCTCGTTTGGACGGTTCTTGAATTTATTATGCCCGTTTCAAACTATGGTCAAAACCGAGGGCATGAATGTTCTTAGTTAGGGGATGAGCCTCGCTAAACTTGTATTGGATCTATGAATAAACATCATATTGTGAGTCTAAAAATGATTTTTTCAAAAAAATATGAGCATTAGATCATGTATTTGTAGTTTAAATCGGACCCACTTCCTACCGATTCGTCAGACATTTGTCTTTTTTGCCAAGGGTGTACAGAATGGTTTGAGATATCTTACTTGGTACATTGTTCATGTAAGGTGCTCTAGTATTTTTGAAAAATATGGTGGTAGAATTTTGAATTATTCATTTGGTGGTTGCTTTACAAAACGCCCGGTTTTTGGCACTCGGAAAATGAAAAATACATTTTTGGTATGACGGAAAGAAAAAGTTCCTTTTGCAACTATGTCCTGAATTTTGCCAAGATACACATGTGTACACAATACAAACACATTATTACTAACTATGCCCTGAATTTTGCCATAACATTTGATTATTTGGCATAAACCTTATAGTATAAAGCCAACCAATTAGGATAAAGAGTCAAACTACCCACGGATCGCTCCATCAAAAAAGATCTCAGCCGTCCACGCCCTCCATCCACGCCCCAAATTCCATCTCTGGCCCACCCACACACTTTGGACATGAATTGACTGAAATGCCCTACAGTTCTCACGGTTAACACAAAAGTGTTCAGGGGTAGTTTCTGAAATCGTCTACCCATCTAGGTCGCGATCGAGCGAAACATCCGAACCCTAATTCCTCACTCCCCACCGGTTTTCTCTCCCACCTTGAACCCGTCCAGATCGCGATCCACTCTTCTTCTCCCCCACCACCGCCACCCTCCACGGCGGGGACAACCAGTCCCGTATAAGCCTCCCGCCCCTTCCTACCGCCGCACCTCTACGCCCCCTCACCACATGTTTCACCTCTGCGCCTCCGCGTCCCCCTCGCCGCGCGGGGACTGCCGCTGGCCCCGATGTTGTTCCACTACCCCGACCACGGCCTCCTCGCCGAACCCTAGCTTCTCTCTTGGCAGCAGAGGGGAGCGGGAGAAGGCGGCCGTCACGGCCCACCCGCTATAAGAGCGCCTCCTGGAGTCCCACGTCACCTACCTTTACATGGACCAGCTCCCCCGAATCGACGCTCAGATCACGGCCCGCCCGCCACCGTCCGCAGCTTTCGGGCCCTCCGGGGGCGAGGAGCTCGATCTTTGCCCCTTTTCTGTTTTTCTCTGTGACGGTACAGTGGAAGTTCGCTAGGGTCTAAGTATGCTTGTTTGGTGTGAATGTCTAGAACAAGGGTCTTCTTAGGTTTTGATTAAACATAGTACTGCAATTGTGTTGTTCTCCTACGGTGAATTAGAGCGTAGTATGCTGTGTTATTGCAACAATGCTTCTGCAATATCTTCATAATGTTTTTTATTAGCTGTTTAGGGTGCACAAAATAGATGTATTTCACTTGATGGAAGTTGACATTGCTGCCATAGCCTACAAGCTTAGTCACGCTCTGAATTTATATGTGATGTCCTAAAACTGTTCTAAACTATTAATTGAGACAATATACTATCTGGTTTCACCAAATACCATATGTCTATGTTTCTATTGATCAGTATATCTGTATACGTGGGAATTCATTGAGCATCATCTGGCTTATGTATAATAGTTCGTGTTGATTCAGCATTGAAACATAATAGTCTTGATCTCTTCTGTGGGCAGATTGTATCGCTCGAGAAGCTGCCGCATGAACTGATAAAGGATGCTAGTGGCAAGGCCGACAATAGTAGTACTGCTAGTGAACATCTGTACGAGATTTTTTTTGAGCTGCTATCAGACTTTGTCAAGCTGATGTTGGTCACTTGCAATTGGTGTTTGTTAATTGTGTCATGTCTAGAAAATTAGCGTGTGAATCATTTGACTAGCAATATTCTTCTTGAGTGGTCGTTCATGTACACCGCAGTTTGTCTTTGTCATGTATAGCATGACAACTAAAATATACTACTGTTAACCATATATAGTGTGTATTTTGTTAGTCTGATGTGTTGTTTATGTTTCAGCACGCACATGCTCATATGGGGTCCTTCTATTGACTATGCTTGTTCTGTATGATGTCTTATTGTATATAGTATGTCACTATTTTATGGAAATGGACCTACCACTGCTAATATATTATTTCATGGAAATGGACCTACCACTACTAATATATTATTTTATCGCATTGCAAATGCATATTGAAGATTAAAATTAATTGTGTGTGTGTTTGATCTCTCTCACGACTTCACATGGATTTTTGTAGGGGTTCGTAGCATGGAAAACAAAAAAAATTCTATCGCATGCAAACAAACAAGCCAAGATCTATCTACTAGATTGTAGCAACGAGTCGATAGAGGAACTCACCCTCGAAGATTCCAAAGCGGTTAACGAGAGCAGATTCTCGTGGGTGATGTAGTCGTACACTTGCCGATCTCAAGAACGCATAGACGATCCTTCCGGCGCTGCGTTCCGGCAGCGCTTCCGCAGTCGGTCACACGTTCGGTACTCGATGAAGACCTTCCTCTCCCTTGTTCCAGCAGGCAGCGGAGGTTGTAGCACTCTCCTCGCGATTCCGGCAGCATGACGGCGTGGTGTCGGAAGTAGAGGGGAGATCTTGCAGGGCTTCGCCTTAAGCCGGAGCGAGTATGGTGGAGTATGAGAGAGGCCTTGGTGATCTAGGGTTTAGAGGGCACCAAGGGGAGGGCTAGGCCGACGGCTAGGGTTTGGGGAAACCCCAACTCGCCGAGTTGGATGTGCCCTAGGCGGCGGCAGCACAAGGAGGTGGTGGCGCCGGCGACTTGAGGCTAGGTTTTTTGGGTGTGTGAGGGTAGAGGGCAGCCCTACCCCTCCTTATATAGGTGGAGGGTGGCGGCTTGGGAGGAGGGAGTCCTCCTCCAACTCGCCCTCCTTGGCCGGCGGGTGGAGGGAGTGGGACTTCCTCCCCAAGTTGGTTTCCTACTCTCCCTCCTGTAACATCCCTAAAATCATGTTTCAAACTCATGCCTATCATCCATGCATCCATGATCATATGTTTTTCATTTCAAACAAATCACTTCAAAAACAGGAGCATATGAGCTCATTATTTTATGTGACTAGCCTTTAAAACAAATGTACTCTCCAATAAGAGATTGTTGAGCATGAAATTAAACTTTGTTGTCTTATTGCTCTCAGGTAGTTTTACTAGATTGCAAAGATTTAAACCAAAGTTTCAAAATAAATATGAATTAAAAACCAATTTCAAAACCTATTCAAACTAGTGCTATGCCACTTCTTATCTTATTTATTTCCAAGTGACCAAGCCAATTCAAAGTGACCACTTGGTTTTATGCCCAGAATTGTGACTGTTACACACTACAAAAACCCTGAAAAGATTTGAATTCAAATAGGATTTGAAATTATTGGAATTTGGTTCCTGAAATTGAAAACAGATAAAGAAAAGGATTAGAGAAAAGGAAAAGGGCCGGCGCCAGGATTCTGGCCCAACAGACGAAGCAGCCCGTTAGCCAGCCCACCCGGGTATCCCCCTCTCCCTCTGATTCTCACCCGCGCGTGTGTACCCACTCGCTGACAGCTGGGCCCTCACTGACGCGTCACCCTTCGTCCTCAATCAACGTCGATGACCACCTCGCCGCTGTCGTTTCCCCGCACTGATGCCGCGCTTAAATTGCATTGATACGGCGAGAGATTTACGCCCCCGCTCTGGATATAAGACCACCTCCCCTCGCCGCCCATTTCCCCTCACCTAGCACAGACGCCACGCCACCAGGCTGCCCACAATTCGCCGAACACTGCCGCGGTACCGACGAACTTCGGCATCAAATTTCGGTGAGCTCCTCGCGCCCCTTGACCTCTAGCCTTGCCAGTACAATCTCTGCAACCATGCGCATCTCCTAACCTCTCTGGTGCATGCTAGGATCGTTCAGAGCCTCGTCAACATCGACGACAGCACGAGTCAGACGATGCCATCAACTCCGACAAGCCTTCCTGGTTAGTTCTGACTGCGCCTTGCTCTCTCTTTGACACTCGCATGACCAGCATCACTCCGCGCATCTGACGCATTGTCTATTTTTCCCTGGCATGATCTGTATCTTCGCCAACGTCAACGAGCAGCCGTACCCGACGCATTCGCGAACTCCGGCGAGGAATCCCTGATAACTCCGAGCGCCCCTTCGCCAACCAAGGGCAAGTTGAGCTTCTCCTTGACACTGCGAACCTGGTGAGCATCCTCCCACCTTCCCGGGCGACCTTGTTCACCAGCTCCGCCACTGACAGAGCGCGTCGCCGCCTGTCGCCGCCGCCAGCGCCGCCACTTGATGGTCGAGTGCTGAACACCGTTAGATCTAGATCTAGTGGTCATGTTAGAACCTAGCTGAAGCGGTATGATTCAATCAGAGCCGCGCGATTAAGTTAGATCCAGCAGCTCAGAAGCGTGATCCGACGCGAAGCGGTATCGGCCAATAGAATAGCGCCGCATGGCACAGAGTTCGTTTTAAAAATTTGAATTAGATCTATTAGATGTTCAAATTTGTTTTGGCTATAACTTTTGATTCCCACGTTAGAATTTGACAAATTTTATATCGTTGGAATCAAGAGAGCAAGCTCTTTCTAAATATGCAATGTCTTTAATGTTTTGCTTCTGTTAAAATGGTTTTATTTGCAGAAACTTATGTAGGGCTAATTTGAGTATATGAAATGTTTAGGAAATGATTTAGGGTTGAAATAAATGTTGTTTGGCAAGTTTTTAACTTGTTTATGAATCAGTACTGTATACTTGCTTTGTTGAGTTTTAAAAATCATCACATATCATTTTGCATGCATGCATATATTTTTGATTGTATATGTTTTGTATGTGATTGTGACTATGATTCTTTGTATAGATTTTGGTGCTAGTGATTGTGATTGTGAGGAGTGTAGCTACTCTCCAAACTACCAAGGCAAGTGGTACTTCATGAATATTTCTATTCCCATGTTTTATACTAAGCATTAGAAATATTTTGCTAAGTCTTGCATGTTATTATTTTGCTTATATGCCATGTTGGGAAATCCTAGTAGTTGTAGAATTGCTAGGTAATCTCTAAGTTAAGTTACTATCTATGCCATGCTTAGCCTAGCTAGTAGAAAACAAGGGTTGGTGAAATATACATGCTATGATGAAAATATTTCTAAGTCTTTGGACTTGTGTTTTGCCTAATAAAACAACTAAGTTAATGAAACACCTGGGTGGAATGGAAGGAATGGTTTATGTTGAGTGGTTACACAAGGCCCATTTCTATGGTTTACCTTGTGTATCTCACTTGTGGTAAGCCACCTAGGAACAAAGAGATTTTAGAGGCCAAGTGTTAAGAAGCTTCTAGTGCAGCCACTTGGCAATATGGGCTCTGCCTGGATCACATAGGTAGCTAGAACTTAGCCATTTGGACAGTTGGTGGTAGTGGGATGATAGGTTGGAACGCGTCCATTTGGTCTAAGGGAAGGCTTCTGAAAGGTCCTGTCTTGGTGAAACCAAGTCTGGTGGGGAAAGTGCACAACCTCTGCAGATGGAAAAATCTAAGTACTTAGCCAAGTCCTTGGTAATGGACAACTTGAGCATCAAGACATGGAAGCTATCAAGAATCTCCTCATCCCAATTTCTAAGTAAACCTTGTTGGTGAACAAAGGTGAAGGACCTCAATGTCTATTGGTGGTTCCTTGGGAAAAGTTTTGACAAAGAAAACTTAGTGTTTTCAACTAATAGGCAAAACCGATTTTGAGCAAAGCAAACCAAGCTACACTTAGCCAAATTGCATATAGTATCTAGTACACCTAAATTATACTAAGGTATCACTTGCCAATACTATTCCAAAGTATTGACCCATTGTGGCTGTAACTTGTGATGTTGCAGGTTACTCTGATGAGGATTAGGTGTCATGAGTCTACACTCAACATGTTTGCCTGTGGCACATGAAGATGAAGACTTTGATTTATTTACTTAATCAAACTCTTGTACTAGGACTGTGGCCTTGGAGTTGTAAAGACTATGTTTATCTCTGGAATGGCTGTAATAATGACTTTTGTATCTGTGTACTTCATCTTAAACTGTGGATGCTAGCATTGATCCAGGGACTAGCATTGAAATCACAGGGATCTTTTTCCTTTATAAAGGGAGGGATCTTACAGATGGTATCAGAGCACTGTGTTGCATGTAGGATTATGACCCTAGGATTGGAAACCACTAAGGAAAAAAATTTCAGCAACTTCTACACTTGTCTATTCTTCTCGTAAAACTTTTCTAATCTTCTTTCTCATCTCTATTTGTAGATGAACTCCATCAACGAAGCCGTAAGGAAAGGACCACTCATGACAATGAATTTTGAGTGTGAGACAGAATTTCCCAAGGCTCTCAAGGACCTCATGGTTGCATTAGAGATACAAGGTGCAGCTGTGTACAAAGGTTTTCCTGTGATGGATGAAGGAGTGGAATACTGGTGGGTGCAACTTCACCTGTATAAAAACAAGGAAGACAACCACCAAGAAAAAGGATTCTGCGTGTTCACCAATTCAGTGGTACACACTACATTCTTTGAATCCGCAAGGGATGCAGCTTGGAAGACCATCAAAGAACTGTAGGGTTCGCAGCATAGAAAACAAAAATTTTCCTACGATGTGAACTATATACCAAGATCTATCTACTAGATACAAACAACGGGCGGATGTATATCCGTAGAGAACATACCCTTGAAGACCGACAAAGCTTAACGAGTTCAACTCGTGGTTGATGTAGACGATCTCTTGCCGATCTCAAGATCGAGAGGAAGTCCTAGCGCCGCAAATCAGCAGCGCATCCGTGCTCGCACACACGTTCGAGGCATCGAGCAATCTCCGCCTCCTCGCTCCAGCGATGCAGCGGAAGCACAACTCTTTCTTGCCGAATAGCCACCGGGAACATGTATCTCGCTAGTCCGAGACCATGGGGGATAAATTCTAGAGGGGGAGAGAGATCCTTCACGAGGAGGTGTGAGAGACAAGTGAGGAGGGGGGCTCCTTTTATAGGAGGAGGGGGGGAACCCCAAGGGGGTGGCCGGCGCATGGGGCTGCCCCCTTGCCCTCCCCTCTTCATGTGGGTGGACACTCCACTCAAAAATCTCCTTTAAATTCCCTCCACTCAAAAGTCCACTCAAATTCCCATTAAATTTCCACCAAATTTAATGCAAACTCTCATTAAATAAAACTCTTTTATTTTATTCAGAATTTTGTCAATTACTTTAATGACAAACATTCACAAATAACCCCTTGCTAGAATTCTATTTCACATGCATAACCACTTTATGCAATTTCACCCGAAAACCTGTTTCGGTATCTAGTGAAATAAATTCCTGCGCTTGTTCATTATTTCGGCATGAAACATTTGCTCCAATTGGATGTCGGTGTCTCTTAAGTGTGTCACCCTACGGTTCGTGAATAATGCGGACATGATTGAGACCCCTCTCGGATCAATAATCAGAAGTGGGATCTGGAGACCCATACTGACTCCCACACATTCAACGATGACTTTCTTGTGATCGTCGGAACCTTTTACGCTAGTATCTTAATCCCTTTGTTTCACGATATATTACATGTCCGAGATTCGATCATCGGTATCTCCATACCTAGTTTGATCTCGTTACCGACATGCACTCTTTTCTTGTTCCTGTGATATAACATTCTAGTGATCAAATCACTTGCTTGCAAGCTAATCAATGTGATATCACCGAGAGGGCCCAGAGTATATCTATCCGTCATCGGGATGAAAAAATTCCACTCTCGATCCATGAGCCTCAACATAACACTTTATTAGTTCTGAATCCATCTTTATAATCACCCTGTTACGGTGTGACGTTTGATGTTATCAAGAAACTCTTCCGGTGTTAGTGATTGACATGATCTCATGGTCTAAGGATTAGGATCACTTCGTAAGTTGTTATAGCAATATAAACTCAATGACTTTGATCGTAATGCTATACTTCGGATGAATGTTCATCACACCATTACACTAATATTGTGATCCCGTTATTAACAACATCCAATGTCCATGATCAGGAAACCTTGATCATCTTGTTAATCAACGAGCTAGTTTATGAGAGAGGCATAACTAGGAACTCTCTGTTTGTTTATTAAACACACATGTATTAACGTTTCCGTATTAATACAATTATAGCATGCAAAATAAACATCTATCATATACTTGGAATACACATAATAAACACTTTATTATTGCCTCTCAGGGCATATTCCCTTCAAGAACTTGGTGATAGAGTCAAGTGCAGAATGCTCAACCTCCAAAATGATCTAAATGAAGAGAAGAAACATACCCAAGAGTTGGAAGCTACCAACCAAACCTTAAGAGGAGACATTATAGACTTAGTGATGGAGTCATGTGAGCAAGATAGACTGATTGCTTCTAGAAACATTGTGTTAGCCAACAGATCCAGTGAGATAGGATTGTAAGCGTACTTCGCTAGTTGGACCACCACTTATCACCTTATTTTCCAAATATTGCTTTAAAATAAGTTAAACTTTGGTTGTTGTAATGGATCCATGTGTGCCATGACTTGTGTGTTTTGATTTCCAAGGATTTGTATGTGATGTTTTGCCTTGTGATGTATCTTGAATTGTGTTGTTCTAACTTTTTCTATCTTATAAATAGATGCCTACTGTTACCATCAGCACTGTTGAGGAGTTCCAGGGAACTCGCTTTGGTCCTCGTATTGTTGAGCTTACTACTTTGCTCAATCTCCCTCTTCCTACCATCATGGTGCTTCCCCTCACCAAGTTTGAGAGGAAAGACCTTTGGGGCTTCAAGGTCAACCAGCCCGGATGCCAGATAGAGCCTACCACGGAGGCCATCATCTTCAAGCTCATGCATGATGATAAGGAGAGAGGCCTTGAGGTAGTCATGCAGGATCTGATAGGACGTCTGCTAGGGAGACACTCCCGACAGGTTAGAGGTACTCACTTCCACGTCTTCGGTAGACGTGATGAGGATGGAGAGTCCATCGACTTCGAGGACGATTCGAGGGACACAGCAGAGCCGATTCGTCTATACCTCCAGGACTTAGAGTCTCTCATTAGGCATGTGGACACTGATAGGACCAACGTCATGCTCAACAATGACGAACTCCAGGTGCAGCTTCGCGAGAAGGACAAGCTCTTCGCGGAGCAATATGAGATAGTCAAGGAGATGGAGGCGAAGTTTGAGAGCCAGGACTGAAAGTTCAAGAGTCAGGAGAAGCGAGTCCAGGATAGGAACAAGAAGATTCGGGACATGACTGAAGAACTGCAGGCCAAGGACTTCGAGCTCGAGCATCAGCAGACGGTGATTGAGAGGCTTCGTTCCCAGAAGAGGGCTCTCAAGACCAAGATAGAGACCTTGACCACCAACGTCAAGGAATACAAGACCGCAATGGAGAATGCAGGTCTTACCTTTGTCGAGGAGGAGGTTGATGCTGAGGAGTAGATTTGACTACTCATTTATCATCTATTATCGTACTTGTTGTTGGGAACTTGTTATTTGACCATCCGACATGTGGATGGCTTGTTATTTGTGTGTGTTTTACTTTGCAAACTTGTTATCTTGTTGTTGAACCTTTATCCTTTTGTTGCATGCTTTGTGTTGTTATGTGATGTATTGTGCATGATAGCATCTATGGGTATCTCATTCTTATCTCTATTGAACAAACCACAGATGCCTCCCCATCGTGCAAACCCCAACCCCAACAATAACAACAACATCACTCCAGAAATGCAGCAAATGATGCCGCTCAAACTCAGCTGATGCAGATGATGACGATGTTCATCCAGAACCAAAACAACAACAATAACAACAACAATAACAATGACAACAACCCACCGGGTTTTGACATGCTTACCAGGTTCTTGAGATTGAGGCCAGCAAAGTTCTCAGGAACGACTGATCCCATGGTGGCCAATGATTGGCTATGCTCTGTGAACAAGGACTTGGTAACTGTGGGTTGTACTGATGCTGAAAAGGTCAGATTTGCAGCACATTTGCTGGAAGGACCAGCCGCCACTTGGTGGGATAACTTCCAGATCACCACTCCCATAGAAGATGTAACATGGGCTATCTTTGAAGATGGATTTCGTACTACTTATCTCATCTGGAGTGATGAGTCTGAAAAAGAAATAGTTTCATAACCTGAAGCAGCGCCACCGCAGCGTGGCTGAATATATTGAGGAGTTCAACAATCTGGCGCGATATGCACCGGATGAAGTTGACATAGATGCTAAGAGGAAAGAAAAGTTCCTCGAAGGGCTAAATGATGAACTGAACCTGCAGTTGGCAGTGGCCTATGTTCCCACTTATCAGTCTCTCTGTGACAAGGCTGCTATTTTGGAGAACAAAATAAAGCAAGTTGAAAGCAGGAAGAGAAAGCACTCAGACAAGCACAGCTCGGGATCGTCTCACAAATGTTCCCATTTTGATGACAGCGGAAGCTCAGGATCCCACAAGCATGGGAAATTCAACAAGAACCACAACCACAACCGTCATGACAACAAGCATCACCGTAGTCATGACAATGACAAGTACAAGAACAACAAGGGTGGATATAAGAGCCACCACAGTGGAAATGGAAGTGGCAGTGGAAGTCAGCCTGTCAAGAAGGACATTAGTCAGGTTGAATGCTTCAAGTGCAAAAAGATGGGGCATTATGCAAATGAATGCCCAGAAAATAAAGTTGAAGGACCCAACAAGCCCAACCCTTTTCAGAAGGGACAGGTGAACCACATCAATGTGGAGGAAATCTATGAGGAGCCTGATGCTGTTGCTGGTAAGTTCAAACTCAATTCTGTTCCAGCATTTGTTCTCTTTGATACTGGTGCATCTCATTCATTCATATTAAGAGCATTTGTTGAAAGAAATGAACTGCCGGTAGAAACTATTGGGTGTCCTATAAAAGTAAGTTCTCCTGGTAGAGAAATGATAGTGAATTCAGGATGTCATGATCTAGTCATAGAGTTTGGGAAGTATAAGTTTCCCGTTAACTTAATATTTCTAAACTCCCAAGGATTGGATGTCATTTTGGGAATGGACTAGATGACTAAGAACAAGGGAGTGATAGATTGTGCCAACCATACTGTCTCACTCACAACTCTAGAAAATAAAAGGATCAGATTCAAGACCAACTTTGAAGCAAGAAGGAGTATGCTAAATTCTCTTAAGGGGGTTAGCATAGACAGTGTGCCAATTGTGAGTGAGTATCCGGATGTGTTTCCGGAAGAATTGTCGGGAATGCCACCAGATAGAGATGTGGAGTTTCTTATAGATTTGCTACCAGGATCTGGGCCAATAGCAAAGAGACCATATAAGATGTCAGTTGATGAACTGAAGGAACTCAAGAAACAACTTGGAGAACAGTTGCAGAAAGGATTTATTCAACCAAGTTCTTCATCTTGGGGAGCCCCAGTCTTGTTTGTGGAGAAGAAAGATAGAAGTCAAAGGTTATGCATAGATTACCGTTCACTCAATGAGGTGACTATCAAGAACAAATACCCTTTGCCTAGGATCAATGACTTGTTTGATCAGCTGGAAGGAGCTTGTGTGTTCTCAAAGATTGATCTCCGGTCAGGTTATTTTCAACTCAAGATAAGAGAACAAGACATACCTAAGACAGCTTTCACCACAAGGTATGGATTGTATGAGTATACCGTGATGCCATTTGGTTTGACCAATGCTCCAACATACTTCATGAATATGATGAACAAGGTGTTCATGGAATTCCTTGACAAGTTTGTTGCCGTTTTCATCGATGACATTTTAGTCTACTCCAAGAGCAAAGAAGAGCATGAAGGACATTTGCGTTTGATACTTGAGAAGTTAAGAGAGCATAAACTTTATGCCAAATTTAGCAAGTGTGAATTCTGGTTGAATGAAGTTGGTTTTCTTGGACATGTTATGACAAAGGATGGGGTAGCAGTTGATCCTACAAAGGTTTCAGCTGTAATTGAATGGGAATCTCCCAAGTCAGTGAAAGAAGTTCGTAGTTTCCTTGGCTTAGCAGGTTACTACAGAAGGTTCATTGAAAATTTCTCCAAGGTAGCAAAGCCCATGACGGAATTGCTAAAGAAAGACAAGAAGTTTGTTTGGTCTGAAGGTTGTAAACTCAGCTTTCAGGAATTGAAGAAGAGGCTGGTGACAGCACCAGTATTGTGTTTGCCAGACTTGGAAAAAGATTTCCAAGTATATTGTGATGCATCTCATCATGGTTTGGGTGCAGTACTTATGCAAGAAGGAAAAGTTGTGGCGTATGCCTCGATACAACTCAAAACTCATGAAGGGAACTATCCTACTCATGATTTAGAGTTAGCCTCTGTTGTCCATGCACTCAAAACAAGGAGGCACTATCTTTTGGGAAAGAGTTGTGAAGTGTTCACAGACCACAAGAGTTTGAAGTATATCTTCACCAAGAAGGAAATTAATATGAGACAAAGAAGATGGCTAGAACTCATCAAGGACTATGACTTAAGTTTGCAATACCATCCCGGTAAAGCAAATGTTGTAGCAGATGCTCTAAGTCGTAAGGTTTTTGTAAATGGCCTTACCAAAGGAGAATTGCCAGATGATCTGTGTACCCAATTTAGAGAGCTCAGATTGGAAATTGTGCCTGAAGGACATCTCATGTCTTTGGATGTTCAACCCACTTTGTTGGACAAGATCAAAGAATCCCAGAAGATTGATAAAGAAATTGAAGAGATTAAAGAAAAGACTGGCAAAGAAAAGCCAAAGGGTTCCATGAAGACGAACATGGTACTTTATGGCATGGGAAACGTATCTGTGTTCCACAAGATCCGGAGCTTCGGAAACTGATTTTGCAAGAAGCACACAACTCTCCGTATTCCATTCATCCGGGTAATACCAAAATGTACATGGACATGAAGGAAAGATTTTGGTGGAATAATCTCAAGAAGTACATCGCCGAACATATTGCTTTGTGTGATGTGTGTAGTAGAGTGAAAGCGGAACATCAGAAACCAGCAGGTTTGCTTCAACCACTACCTATTCCTGATTGGAAGTGGGACAAGATTGGTATGGATTTCATTACCGGGTTACCAAGAACCCGGTCAGGATACGATTCTATTTGGGTAGTAGTGGATCGCCTAACTAAAGTGGCTCATTTCATACCCGTGAAGACAACCTATACAAGTGCTAAGTTGGCCAAAATCTATATGAGTCGAATTGTGTGTCTACATGGAGTACCCAAGAGTATTGTGTCTGATAGGGGAACTCAATTCACTTCCCATTTTTGGAGACAGCTACATGAGTCGTTGGGAACGAGGTTGGAATTCAGTACTGCTTTTCATCCTCAAACTGATAGACAAACCGAAAGTACTAATCAGATTCTTGAAACATGTTGAGGGCATGTGACCTAGACTATGGAGCCAGTTGGGATGAAAGTCTGCCTTACGCAAAATTTTCTTATAACAACAGCTATCAAGCCAGCATTGAGATGGCACCATTTGAGTTTCTCTACGGAAGAAAGTGTACCACCCCATTGCTATGGAATGGTGTGGGAGAAAGAAGTTTGTTCGGACCAGAACTTATCAAGGAAGCCGAAGAGAAGGTCAAGATGGTTAAGGACAGATTGAAGATAGCACAGTCCCGACAGAAAAGCTACACAGATCCTAAGCTTAGAGAGGTCACCTACGAAGTTGGTGATAGAGCCTATCTTAGAGTGTCACCACTTCGTGGAGTGAAGAGATTCGGAGTCAAAGGAAAGTTGGCCCCAAGATATGTTGGACCATTCAAGATTCTGAGTCGTAAGGGAGAAGTTGCTTATGAAATTGAACTACCAGAGTCCTTGTCAGCTGTTCATAATGTGTTTCATGTGAGTCAACTTAAGAAATGTCATCCAGAAATGGAAGAAACTTCTTTGAAGGATACTATACCTTTAGAAGAGGTTTAGCTAGAAAGTGATCTTACTTATGAGGAGAAACCTATCAAGATTCTTGAAACTGCAGAAAGAGTCACACGGACTAAAACTATCAGGTTTTGCAAAGTTTAGTGGAACCATCATTCCAAAGAGGAAGCAACATGGGAAAGAGAAGATGATCTTCGGAAAGACCACCCTCACCTATTTGCTATCCAATCCGAATCTCGAGGGCGAGATTCACCTTAAGGGGGTTAGATTTGTAACATCCCTAAAATCATGTTTCAAACTCATGCATATCATCCATGCATCCATGATCATATGTTTTTCATTTCAAACAAATCACTTCAAAAACAGGAGCATATGAGCTCATTATTTTATGTGACTAGCCTTTAAAACAAATGTACTCTCCAATAAGAGATTGTTGAGCATGAAATTAAACTTTGTTGTCTTATTGCTCTCAGGTAGTTTTACTAGATTGCAAAGATTTAAACCAAAGTTTCAAAATAAATATGAATTAAAAATCAATTTCAAAACCTATTCAAACTAGTGCTATGACACTGCTTATCTTATTTATTTCCAAGTGACCAAGCCAATTCAAAGTGACCACTTGGTTTTATGCCCAGAATTGTGACTGTTGCACACTACAAAAACCCTGAAAAGATTTGAATTCAAATAGGATTTGAAATCATTGGAATTTGGTTCCTGAAATTGAAAACAGATAAAGAAAAGGATTAGAGAAAACGAAAAGGGCCGGCACCAGGATTCTGGCCCAACAGACGAAGCAGCCCGTTAGCCAGGCCACCCGGGTATCCCCCTCTCCCTATGATTCTCACCTGCGCGTGTGTACCCACTCGCTGACAGCTGGGCCCTCACTGCCGCATCACCCTTCGTCCTTAATCAACGCCGATGACCACCTCGCCACTGCCGTTTCCCTGCACTGATGCCGCGCTTAAATTGCATTGATACGGCGAGAGATTTACGCCCCCGCTCTGGCTATAAGACCACCTCCCCTCGCCGCCCATTTCCCCTCACCTAGCACAGACGCCACGCCACCAGGCTGCCCACAATTCGCCGAACACTGCCGCGGTACCGACGAACTTCGGCATCAAATTCCGGTGAGCTCCTCGCGCCCCTTGACCTCTAGCCTTGCCAGTACAATCTCTGCAACCATGCGCATCTCCTAACCTCTCTGGTGCATGCTAGGATCGTTCAGAGCCTCGTCAACATCAACGACAGCACGAGTCAGACGACGCCATCAACTCCGGCAAGCCTTCCTGGTTAGTTCTGACCGCGCCTTGCTCTCTCTTTGACACTCGCATGACCAGCATCACTCCGCACATCTGACGCACTGTCTATTTTGCCCTGGCATGATCTGTATCTTCGCCAACGTCAACGAGCAGCCGTACCTGACGCATTCGCGAACTCCGACGAGGAATCCCTGACAACTCTGAGCGCCCCTTCGCCAACCAAGGGCAAGTTGAGCTTCTCCTCGACACTGCGAACCTGGTGAGCATCCTCCCACCTTCCCGGGCGACCTTGTTCACCAGCTCCGCCACTGACAGAGCGCGTCGCCGCCTGTCGCCGCCGCCAGCGCCGCCACTTGATGGTCGAGTGCTGAACACCGTTAGATCTAGATCTAGTGGTCACGTTAGAACCTAGCTGAAGCGGTATGATTCAATCAGAGCCGCGCGATTAAGTTAGATCCAGCAGCTCAGAAGCGTGATCCGACGCGAAGCGGTATCAGCCAATAGAATAGCGCCGCATGGCACAGAGTTCGTTTTAAAAATTTGAATTAGATCTATTAGATGTTCAAATTTGTTTTGGCTATAACTTTTGATCCCCACGTTAGAATTTGACAAATTTTATATCATTGGAATTAGGAGAGCAAGCTCTTTCTAAATATGCAATGTGTTTAATGTTTTTCTTCTGTTAAAATGGTTTTATTTGCAGAAACTTGTGTAGGGCTAATTTGAGTATATGAAATGTTTAGGAAATGATTTAGGGTTGAAATAAATGTTGTTTGGCAAGTTTTTAACTTGTTTATGAATCAGTACTGTATACTTGCTTTGTTGAGTTTTAAAAATCATCACATATCATTTTGCATGCATGCATATATTTTTGATTGTATATGTTTTGTATGTGATTGTGACTATGATTCTTTGTATAGATTTTGGTGCTAGTGATTGTGATTGTGAGGAGTGTAGCTACTCTCCAAACTACCAAGGCAAGTGGTACTTCATGAATATTTCTATCCCCATGTTTTATACTAAGCATTAGAAATATTTTGCTAAGTCTTGCATGTTATTATTTTGCTTATATGCCATGTTGGCAAATCCTAGTAGTTGTAGAATTGCTAGGGAATCTCTAAGTTAAGTTACTATCTATGCCATGCTTAGCCTAGCTAGTAGCAAACAAGGGTTGGTGAAATATACATGCTATGATGAAAATATTTCTAAGTCTTTGGACTTGAGTTTTGCCTAATAAAACAACTAAGTTAATGAAACACCTGGGTGGAATGGAAGGAATGGTTTATGTTGAGTGGTTACACAAGGCCCATTTCTATGGTTTACCTTGTGTATCTCACTTGTGGTAAGCCGCCTAGGAACAAAGAGATTTTAGAGGCCAAGTGTTAAGAAGCTTCTAGTGCATCCACTTGGCAATATGGGCTCTGCCTCGATCACATAGGTTGCTAGAACTTAGCCATTTGGACAGTTGGTGGTAGTGGGATGATAGGTTGGAACGCGTCCATTTGGTCTAAGGGAAGGCTTCTGAAAGGTCCTGCCTTGGTGAAACCAATTCTGGTGGGGAAAGTGCACAACCTCTGCAGATGGAAAAATCTAAGTACTTAGCCAAGTCCTTGTAATGGACAACTTGAGCATCAAGACATGGAAGCTATCAAGAATCTCCTCATCCCAATTTCTAAGTAAACCTTGTGGGTGAACAAGGGTGAAGGACCTCAATGTCTATTGGTGGTTCCTTGGGAAAGTTTTGACAAAGAAAACTTAGTGTTTTCAACTAATAGGCAAAACCTATTTTGAGCAAAGCAAACCAAGCTACACTTAGCCAAATTGCATATAGTGTCTAGTCCACCTAAATTATACTAAGGTATCACTTGCCAATACTATTCCAAAGTATTGACCCACTGTGGTTGTAACTTGTGATGTTGAAGGTTACTCTGATGAGGATTAGATGTCATGAGTCTACACTCAACATGTTTGCCTGTGGCACATGAAGATGAAGACTTTTATTTATTTACTTAATCAAACTCTTGTACTAGGCATGTGGCCTTGGAGTTGTAAAGACTATGTTTATCTCTGGAATGGCTGTAATAATGACCTTTGTATCTGTGTACTTCATCTTAAACTGTGGATGCTAGCATTGATCCAGGGACTAGCATTGCAATCAGAGGGATCCTTTTCCTTTATAAAGGGAGGGATCTTACACCTCCACCAAGCAAACTTGGCGTTTGACTTTTCAAACTGGCGTTTGACTTTCAAACTTGGATTTGATTTCTCTCTCCATATTGTCCAGCCAAGTGACCTAGTACATGATGCAACCATTCCACATTGTCATGACACATTCATGTACCCTTCCCCTCCGGAGTGCCGGACCTTCCGTACCCTTCTAGAACATTCCTGGTGAAAACACCGGAATCATTCCCCAACTCCGAAACAGGACTTTCCTTATATGAATCTTATTCTCTGGACCATTCCAGATCTCCTCGTGATATCCCGGATCCCATCTGAGACTCCGAACAACATTCGGTCTCTTACTCATCATTCCATAACTACTCAAGAACATCGAATCCTTAAGTGTGTCTCCCTACGGTTCGTGAATTATGCGGACATGATCGAGACACTTCTTCGATCAATAACCAATAGAGGAATCTGGAAATTCATGTGGCTCCCACATATTTCTACGATTACTTTGCGATCGAATGAATCACTTACATACGATACCAATTTCCCTTTGTCTCATGATAGTTTACTTATCCGAGGTTTTGATCGTCGGTATCTCTACATACCTAGTTCAACCTCGTTACCGATAAGTACTCTTTTCTCGTTCCCGTGGTATGTGATCCCTTGTGAGCCAGTCACATGCTTGCAAGCTAATTGGATGACATTCCACCGAGAGGGCCCAGAGTATATCTATCCGTCATATGGATGGACAAATCCCACTCTTGATCCATGTGTCTCAACCCATACTTTCCAAACACTCAATGCCATCTTTATAGCCACCCAGTTACGGTGTGGTGTTTGATGTCATCAAAGCATCCTTCCGGTGATGGTGATTAGCATGATCTCATGGTCGAAGGAATTAGGTTACTATGTATCAGAAAGCTTATAGCAATTGAACTATTAAAATGACTTGATCTTTATGCTACGCTTATCTATATGAGTATGTACATCATACCATTCTCCTAATGATATGATCTTGTTGTCAACAACATCTCAATGTTCATGATAAGGAAAACATGATCATCTATTAACCAACAAGCTAGTATTATAAAGAGGCTTTACTAGGGACTCTAATTTAGTTTACAAATCACACAAGTATTAATGTTTCCTGTTAATACTGTTATAGCATGAATGTAAGAATTCATCATAAACACAAAGATATAATAATAACTATATTTATTATTGCCTCTAGGGCATATCTCCAACAGTCTCCCACTTGCACTAGAGTCAACTAATCTAGATTACATGGTAATATACCGAACGCCCATGGCATTTTGGTGGTGGTCATGTTTTTCCCTCGGGAGAGGTTTAGTTAACGGATCCGCCACATTCAGATATGTGTGTACTTTGCAAATCTTTATGTCACCATCTTGGACATGTTCTTGAATAGCGTGAAAACGTAGCTTGATGTGCTTCAGCTTCTTGTGTGACCTTGGTTCTTGCGCATTGGCTATGGCGCCCATGTTATCACAATAGATAGACATTGGGTCCAACGCACTTGGAACCACACCGAGCTCTGTAATGATCTCCTTCATCCATATCGCTTCTTGTGAAGCCTCCAAAGAAGCTATGTATTCCGATTCAGTTGAAGATCTCGCCACAACGCTTTGCTTTGCACTCCTCCAGCTAACTGCTGCACCATTCAAAGTAAATACGTATCCAGATTGAGATTTAGAATCATCCAGATCGGTGTTCCAACTAGCATCGGTGTAACCATTAACAACGAGTTGTTCATCACCTCCATAATAAAAAAACCATATCCTTAGTCCTTCTCAAGTACTTAAGGATGTTTTTGACCGCTGTCCAATGATCCACTCCTGGATCACTTTGATATCTGCTAGTCAAACTAACAGCATATGCAATGTCGGGTCTAGTACATAGCATGGCATACATAAGAGATCCTATGGCTGAGGCATAGGGAGTCTTACTCATCCTTTCTCTATCTTCTGCTGTTGCTAGACTTTGAGTTTTACTCAAGGTCGTATTGGGCAACATGGGCAAGAACCCTTTCTTGCTATCTTCCATTCCAAACCTCTTTAAAACTTTGTCCAAATATGTACTTTGTGACAATGATATTAGGAGTCTCGATCTATCTCTATAAATCTTTATGCCTAATATGTAAGCTGCTTCGCCAAGATCTTTCATTGAAAAACTATTATTCAAATAATCCTTGACACTATTAAGAAGGTCTACATCATTCCCAATCAACAATATGTCATCTACATATAGTATTAAGAATGCTACAGAGCTCCCACTCACTTTCTTGTAAATACAAGCTTCTCCATAAGTTTGTATAAAACCAAAACTTTTAATTACCTTATCAAAACGTTGATTCCAACTTCGGGATGCTTGCTTCAATCCATATATGGACCGTTGAAGTTTGAACACCTTGTTAGCAGCTTTAGGATCGACAAAACCTTTGGGTTGCATCATATACAACTCTTCATCAATGTCTCCATTGAGGAACGCCGTTTTGACATCCATCTGCCATATCTCATAATCATAATATGCAGCGATTGCTAACATAATCCTCACAGACTTTAGCTTCACTACTGGTGAGAAAGTCTCATCGTAGTCAACTCCTTGAATTTGTCGAAACCCTTTTGCGACAAGTCGAGCTTTATAGACAGTAACATTACCATCAGCATCTGTTTTCTTCTTGAAAATCCATTTGTTCTCGATAGCCTTCCGGCCATCCGGTAAGTCCACCAAAGTCCATACTTGGTTTTCGTACATGGATCCAATCTCGGATTTCATGCCTTCTTGCCATTTATTGGAATCTGGGCTCATCATCGCTTCCTCATATGTCGCAGGGTCATCGGTGTTGTCCACCAACATGACACTCATAACAGGATCATACCAATCAGGAGTGGTACGATTTCTCGTCGACCTGCGAGGTTCTGTAGTAACTTCAACCGAAGTTTTATGATCAACATCATTAGCTTCCTCTCTTATTGGTTTAGGCGCCACAAGAACTACTTCCGGTGCTGCGCTACTCGCAAGTTCAAGAGAAGGTTCAACAACCTTGTCGAGTTCTACTTTCCTTCCAGTCACTTCTTTCGAGAGAAACTCCTTCTCTAGAAAGGATCCATTCTTGGCAACGGAGATTTTGCCCTCGGATCTATGATAGAAGGTATACCCAATAGTTTCCTTTGGGTATCCTATGAAGACGCATTTTTCCGCTTTGGGTTCAAGCTTGTCCGGCTGTAACTTCTTTACATAATCTTCACAACCCCAAACTTTAAGGAACGACAATTTAGGTTTCTTCCCAAACCATAATTCATACGGTGTCGTTTCAACAGATTTAGATGGTGCCCTATTTAAAGTGAATGCGGCTGTTTCTAATGCATAACCCCAAAACGATAGCGGTAAATCTGTAAGTGACATCATAGAACGAACTATATCTAAGAGAGTTCGATTACGATGTTCGGACACACCATTACGCTATGGTGTTCCCGGTGGTGTCAATTGTGAAAGTATTCCGCATTTCTTCAAATGCTCGCCAAACTCGTAACTTAGATACTCACCTCCACGATTATATCGTAGAAACTTAATCTTCTTGTTACGTTGATTCTCTACCTCACTTTGAAATTCCTTAAACTTCTCGAAAGTTTCGGACTTATGTTTCATGAAATAGATATACCCATATCTACTCAAGTCATCCGTGAAGGTAAGAACATAAAGATAACCACCGCGCGATGCTACACTCATTGGACCACACACATCGGTATGTATGATTTCCAACAAGTCCGTAGCTCGCTCCATCATGCCAGAAAATGGAGTCTTAGTCATTTTACCCATTAGACATGCTTCGCATCTTTCAAGTGATTCGAAATCAAGTGATTCAAGAAGTCCATCAAAATGGAGTTTCTTCATACGCTTCACTCCAATATGACCAAGACGACAATGCCACATATAGGTCGAGTTATCGCTCAATTTCAAACGTTTAGCTTCAATGTTATTAATGTGTGTATTACCACAATCGAGATTCAATAAGAATATAACATCTATCAAAGGTGCATGTGCATAAAACATATTACTCGTATAAATCGAACAACCATTATTCTCGCACTTAAACAAGTAACCGTCTCGCAATAAACATGATCCAGATATAATGTTCATGCTCAACGCAGGCACCAAATAACAATTATTTAAGTTTAAAACTAATCTCGATGGCAGATGAAGAGGTAGCGTGCCGACCGCGATCACATCAACCTTTGATCCATTTCCAACGCGCATCGTCACCTCGTTCTTCGCTAGCTTCCGTTTATTCTGCAGCATCTGTTTCGAGTTACAAATATGAGCAACCGAACCAGTATCAAATACCCAGGCACTACTACGAGTACTAGTGAGATACACATCAATAACATGTATATCGGATATACCTTTCTTCTTGATGTTGTCGTTCTTCAAATCCGCCAAGTACTTTGGGCAATTCCGCTTCCAGTGACCTTCTCCCTTGCAGTAAAATCACTCAGTATCAGTCTTAGGCTCAGCCTTGGTCTTCTTAGTCAGCGTGCAACTTTCTTACCGACCTTCTTGAAGTTTCCCTTTTGCTTAGACTTGCCTTTCTTGAATTTGGTGGTCTTATTGACCAACAACACTTGGTGCTCTTTCTTGATCTCCACTTCTGCAGATTTCAACATGGAGAAGAGTTCTGGCAATGTCTTGTCCATGTTTTGATTATTATAGTTCATCACAAAGTTCTTATAAATTGGTGGTAGTGATTGGAGGACACGGTGAATCCCCAAAGAATTAGGAATCACTATACCCAAACTTTGGAGTTTGTTTGCGTGCCCGGACATCTTAAGCACATGCTCACTGACGGAGCTGCCCTCTTCCATCTTGCAGTTAAAGAACTTTTCAGAAGCCTCATAACTCTCAACTGCCGCGTGAGCCTCAAATATCATTTTGAGTTCATGGACAATATCATGTGGGTCATGGTTCTCAAACCTTTTCTAAAGCTCCGATTCCAAACCATACAAGATAGCACACTGAACTATGGAGTACTGATTTTTCCGAGTGAGGTAAACATTTTTTAATTCATCGGTAGCAGTAGCTGCAGGCGGGTCACCCAGCGGTGCATCCAGCACATAGGTCAAATTACCAGCATTGAGGACAATCCTCAAATTGTGGAACCAATTCGCGAAGTTGCTTCCATTGTTTTTCAACTTTTCTTTCTCTAGGAATGCATTAAAATTGATGGTAGGGGCCGCCATTGATCTACAACATATTTGCAATAGTTTAGACTAAGTTTATGACAAATAGATTTCTAATTAATAGTTAAATTAATCTAGGTGAACTCCCACTCAAAACAATATCCCTCACATTGTTTTAGTGATCACACGAATCAAATCCACCACATCAAAACCGATTATCACGAGAGTTGATGTAACTTCAATGACGAACAATCAACATGTTCATCATATCTACTATATGACTCATGCTTTACCTTTCAGTTATCCGTGTTCCGAGACCATGTCTGTACATGCTAGGCTCGTCAAGATCAAACCTTAGCTTCCGCATGAGCAAATCTGGCTTGCTCACGTTGATATGGCCAAGATCATCACGTGGTGCTTCGAAACAACGAGCTTTAGCAACGATGCTTACTAAGGATGAATACTTTAAAACTTGAAATTTGTGTGCTTGAGGGATAATGCTATCGTCGTTAACTAAGCAATACAAGATGCATAAAGGATTAACATCACATGTAATTCATAACATGTGATATGATATGGCCTGTCTTCTTGTGCTTCCGATCTCCATCTTCAAGCACGAACATGATCTCCATCATCACCGGTATGACGTCAAGGTCAATGGCGCCGTTTCATGGTTGTTGTCCACCAGCTTTAACTATTACAACTACTTTGAATAGACACGCGGGTCTTAACGGAATTTAAAGACAACCATATGGATCCTGTCGGTTTCCAACTTACAATAAGGAACATTGCATACATCAAATATAATCACAATCATGGCCATATCACATCACAACACACCCCTGCAAAATAAAGTTAGACGCCTCTAATTTTCTTTGCATATTTTACGTGGTTTGCGGCTTTCAATAAGTGTCGTTCTAACTTACGAACAAGAACCACAACGTTGATGCTTGAACTATCAAGTGCCCGTTGTAAATTGGATCTATACTATGATGGGAGAGATAGGCACCCGCAAAGCCACTTATGCAATACAAGTTGCATGTTGAGCGTGGAGCAAGTCTCATGAACGATGTCATGTAAGGTTAGCCCTGGCCGCTTCATCCCATCATACCGCAAGATGCAAAGTACACAAAAAGCAATTGATAATAAAAGCACCACCGCCCACAATGATGTTGGAATTATGCCCTAGAGGCAATAATAAAGATGTTATTATTATAATTCTTGTTGATGATAATGTTTATATTCCATGCTAGAATTGTATAAAGCGGAAACTTTAATACTTGTGTGGTTTGTGAACAACACCGTGTCCCTAGTACGCCTCTATGGACTAGCTCATTGATCAATGATTGTTAAGGTTTCCTAACCATAGACATGAGTTGTCAATTGATAATGAGATCATATCATTGGGAGAATGATATGGTGTACAGACCCAAACTAAGCGAAGCAATTAGATCGTGTCATCGTGTTCGTCTTTGCGAAGCTTTTCTTATGTCAAATATTGTATTCCTTAGACCATGAGATAATACAACTCCCTGGTATCGGAAGAAAGCTTTGAGGTCATCAAACGTCATCCTATGAGAGGGTGATCATAAAGGTGTCTCTCAGGTGATCGGAAAGTATCTGTTGGGTTGTATGTATCGAGATGGGATTTGTCCCTCCCAAGTTGGAGAGATATACTTCGGGCCCACTCGGTAATCAATATCAACACCGCTTGCAAGCATGTGGTTAAGGAGTTAATCACAAAGTGATATCGGATTACGGAACGAGTAAAGTACTTGCTGTGAATGAGATTGAACTAGGTATGACGGTACCGACGATCAAATCTCGGGCAAGTAAAATATCGCGAGACGAAGGGAATATATATATGGGATTGATTGAATCCTGGCATCTTGGTTCATCCAATATGATCATCGATGAATGTGTGGGAGTCAATATGGGTTACCAGACCCCGCTGTTGATTATTGATAGAAGATCATGTCTGCATATTCTCGAACCCGCAGGGTCACACACTTAACGTGTCTCGACGCTAGGATAGATTGGATAATTGGTTTATGAGTTTTTGTTTGGAGTCTCGGATGGGATCCGGGACATCACGAGAGGTTCCGGAGTGGTCCGGAGAATAAGATTCATATAAGGCAGTGCAGTTTTTGGAGTTCGGAATTGTTCCGGATTAATCGGTATTGTACCGGAAGCTTCTAGAACCTTCCGGAAGGGGACCAACGTGGCCCCACCTTCCGGGAGGGGGCATGGGCCTATGAGGGAGTGCCCTGGCCGCATTGGGCCAGGGGCACAAGGCCCCATAGGGCCCAGCCGGCCAAGAGAGGTTTAAACTCGAGATAGACCTTCTAGAAGGGGGGGTTTCCTTGCCCCCCACTCCTTATCCTTTGGGGCCGCCGGTTTGGGCTTGGGGGAGGGGCTAGGGCTGCGCCCCCCCCCTCTATATAAAGAGGGGTGGGGGCGCACCAACCCCACACGCCTTCCCCTCCAACCCTAGCCACCCTGCTGCCCTCCTCTCTCCCTCCCGACTGTTTGTAGGCGAAGCCCTGCTGCAGAAATTCTCCACCATATACACCACGCCGTCGTGTTGTAGATCCAATCCATCTCTCCACCATACTTGCTGGTCCGAGGAAGGAGGAGACGTCGAGGTGCTGCACGTGTGCATCTCACGGAGGCACCGCCACTTGTGGTGCTAGATCGGATCGGATCGCGAGGAGGAGAAGCGAGTACGACTACATCACCCACGTTCCGACGAACGTTCCGCTGTGCGAATCTTCAAGGGTATGAAGATCTATTCCAATCTCTCTCGTTGTTTGCATCTCCTAGATTAGATCTTGGCTTTCCCTCTGTCCGCATCCGTAGAAAATTTTGATTTACTATGCCGCGAAACCCTTCAGTGGTATCAGAGCTAGATCTATGCGTAGATGTGTTTCACGAGTAGAACGCAACATGGTTGTTGCGGGCGTTGATGTTTTCTGTTGCAAGCCTCTTGTTTGTGTTCTTCTTATGACGCGGGATAGTGAGATTGAAGCGGTTCAGGCCAACCTTACGCGACGTCGTTCGCGAGACCGGCTCCGCACTTGACGTGTGGCTTGTTCCACACATGCGGCTGGTGGATGTCAGTTTCTCTCACTATAGTTGTCATGGGATTAACACCAGAGTTTGGCAACCATAACATCACCGTTGTGGCTTTCCGTAGGTAAGAATCGTTCTTAGCATCTACTCCCATAAGCCACGTAAAACATGCAACAACAAAGTAGAGGCGTCTAACTTGTTTTTGCAGGGAGTGTTTTCTGTGATATGGTATGGCCCAAGATGTGATGTGTATAATGTATGCGATGATTATGTTTTGTAATGTTTCACGACTTGCATGTCGATGAGTACACAACCGGCAGGAGCCATATGGTTGTCTTTATAATTGTGTATGACCTGCGAGTCAACTTCTTATACGCCATGTAATAGCTTTACTTTATCGCTAAGTAGTTAGCAATAGTTGTAGTTGCTATTCGTGGTGGAGGCAATCATGGTGGAGTGATGGAGATCATGCCGGCACGCACAAGATGGAGATCATTGCGCGAAGATTGGCTATAACATGTCACATAAAGTTATATGCATGTGATGTTTATCCTTTTATGTATCTTATTATGCTTAGATCGCGACGATAGCATTATAAGATGATTCCTCACTTAAAGATCAAGATAAAACTGTGTTCTCCCCAAGTATGCACCGTTGCGAAAGTTCGTCGTGTCCAAGCATCACGTGATGATCGGGTGCTATAGACTCTACGCTCACATACAACGGGTGCAAGCCAGTTTTGCACACGCGGAAATACTTGGGTTTTACTTGACGAGCCTAGCATGTACAGACATGGCCTCGGAACACATGAACCGAAAGGTTAAGCATGAGTCATATGAATGATATGATCGACACTTCGTTGTCCACCATTGAAGCCACATCTCGTCTCGTGATGATCGGATTAGGTGTGGTGAATTTGGATCATGTTCACTAAACAACTTGAGGGATGTTGAATTTAGTGGGAGTTCATCTAGTAATTTGATTAAGTTGAACTAGTTATCATGAACATAGTCTAATTTGTACTTGCAAATACTATATATCACATGGCTAAGTCCAACTTCAACTTCAACGTTTTCGCTGAGAAGGAAAAGCTTAGAAACAATGGGTCTAACTTCACCAATTGGTTCCGCAATCTAAGAATCATTCTCTCTGGCGGTCAAAAGGACTATGTCCTTGGGAAAGCGTTAGGTGACCCCCCTGCTGCAACTGCGTCGGCTGATGAGAAAACTGTCTATCAGTCGCGCAAAGATGATTATGGTGTGATTAAGAGCGCCATGTTGTTTGCTATGGAACCGGAACTTCAAAATCGTTTTGAAGACTATCCCGGGCCCTTTGAGATTCTCGAAGAGCTGAAAACCATGTTTCAGACTCAGGCCCGTTCTGAGAGATATGAGATCTCTGAGAAGTTCTTTAACTGCAAGATGGAGGAAGGGAGTTCCGTTAGTGAGCACGCCATTAAGATGACGGGCTACACTCAACGCCTTGAGCAACTGGAATGCACGATTCCAGAGGAGCTCAAGATTGACAGGGTTCTGCAATCACTCCCTCCCAGCTACAAAAGTTTTGTAGTGACTCATAATCAGATTGGTTCCACTGATACGATCACCGAGCTCTTCGCAAAGCTGAAGGCCGCGGAAGTGGACATCAAAAAGGATAATCATGTGTTGATGGTCAACAAGCCCACCTTTAAGAAAGGTAAGGGTGCAAAGAAGCCCTTCAAGAAGGGCGGAGGCAAGCGTACTACCCCTGCTGAGAAGAAGCTCAGGTCTGGTCCTAAGCCGGACATTGAGTGCTTCTATTGCAAGGACAAGGGTCACTGGAAGCGCAATTGTCCGAAGTACTTAGCGGACAAGAAGGCTGGCACCATCAAAGGTGTATTTAATATACATGTTATTGATGTTTTCCTTACTAGCCCTCGTTGTAGTGCATGGGTATTTGATACCGGTTCAGTTGCTAATATTTGTAACTCGAAACAGGAGCTACGGAATAGACAGCGGCTTGCGAGGGATGAGGTGACGATGCGCGTTGGCAACGGATCAAGAGTTGATGTGATGGCCGTCGGCACGCTCTCCTTAGTTCTACCTTCGGGATTAGTTTTAAACCTTAATAAATGTTATTATGTGCCTGCGTTGAGCATGAACATTATTTCTGGATCGTGTTTATTGCAAGACGGTTATTCATTTAAATCGGAGAATAATGGTTGTTCTATTTATATGAGTAACATCTTTTATGGTCATGCACCTCTTGTGAATGGTTTATTTCTTCTAAATCTCGAAAGGGATGAAACACACATCCATAACATTGAGGCTAAGAGATGCAAAGTAGATAGTGATAATACTACTTATTTGTGGCACTGTCATCTAGGTCATATTGGTGTAAAACGCATGAAGAAGCTCCATTCTGATGGACTTTTGGAGTCTCTTGACTTTGAATCATTTGACACATGCGAACCATGCCTCATGGGCAAGATGATCAAAACCCCGTTCTCCGGTATGATGGAGCGAGCAACGGACTTGTTGGAAATCATACATACCGATGTATGCGGACCGATGAGTGTTTCGACACGCGGTGGATATCGCTATTTTCTCACTTTTACCGATGACTTAAGTAGATATGGGTATATCTATTTAATGAAACATAAATCTGAAACATTTGAAAAGTTCAAAGAATTTCAAAATGAAGTGGAGAACCATCGTAACAGAAAGATTAAGTTTCTACGATCCGATCGTGGGGGCGAATATTTGAGTTATGATTTTCTCACGCATCTTAAAGCAAGCGTAATTGTTTCACAACTCACGCCGCCCGGAACACCACAGCGCAATGGTGTGTCTAAACGCCGGAATCGAACCTTATTAGATATGGTCCGATCAATGATGTCTCTTACTGATTTGCCGTTATCATTTTGGGGTTATGCATTAGAAACCGCTGGATTCACTTTAAATAGGGATCCATCTAAATCCGTTGAGACGACAACGTATGAACTATGGTTTGGTGCTAAACCTAAGTTGTCGTTTCTTAAAGTTTGGGGATGCGAAGCTTACGTCAAGAAGTTGATGCCGGACAAGATCGAACCCAAAGCGGAGAAATGCGTCTTCATAGGATACCCTAAGGAAACTATTGGGTATACCTTCTATCACAGAACCGAAGGCAAAGTGTTTGTCGCAAAGAACGGTTCCTTTCTTGAGAAGGAGTTTCTCTCGAAAGAAGTGAGTGGGAGGAAAGTAGAGCTAGACGAGGTTATTGAACCTTCTCTTGAATTGGAGAGTAGCGCAGCACCTGAAATTGTTCCAGTGCCGCCTGCACCAACAATAGAGGAAGCTAATGACAAGGATCATGAAGCTTCGGACGATGCTGCTACTGAACGTCACAGGTCGACAAGGTCGCGTGCCCCTCCTGAGTGGTACGGCAACCCTGTCTTGACTGTCTTGTTGGTAGAAGACAGTGAACCTATGAACTATGAGGAAGCGATGATGAGCCCAGACTCTGAGAAATGGCTAGAAGCCATGAAATCCGAATTGGGATCCATGAGCGAAAACCAAGTATGGACTTTGGTGGACCCTCCTAGCGACCGAAAGGCCGTTGAGTGCAAATGGATCTTCAAGAAGAAAACGGATGCGGATGGTAATGTTACCGTCTATAAAGCACAGCTTGTCGCGAAAGGTTTTCGACAAGTTCAAGGTGTTGACTACGATGAGACTTTCTCTCCCGTAGCGATGTTTAAGTCCATTCGGATTTTATTAGCAATTGCTGCGTTTCATGATTATGAAATATGGCAGATGGATGACAAGACTGCGTTCCTGAATGGCAACATTGATGAAGAGTTGTATATGATGCAACCCGAAGGTTTTGTCGATCCTAAGAATGCTGATAAAGTATGCAAACTTAAGCGTTCCATTTATGGACTGAAGCAAGCATCTCGGAGTTGGAACCTTCGTTTTGATCAAGTGATCAAGAGCTTTGGATTTGTTCCAAATTGCTACGAAGCTTGCATCTACAAGAAAGTGAGTGGGAGCTCGGTGACGTTTCTGGTACTATATGTGGATGACATATTGATTATTGGAAATGACATCAACATGCTTAACAATGTGAAGAGTTATTTGAACAAGTGTTTTTCAATGAAAGACCTAGGTGAAGCTGCTTATATATTGGGCATCAAGATCTATAGAGATAGACAAAGACGCCTGATAGCTTTAAGCCAGAGTACATACCTAGACAAAGTTCTTAAAAGGTTCAGAATGGATAAGGCAAAGAAAGGTTCAGTGCCTATGTTGTCAGGTAAGATATTGAGCAAGGCTCAGTGTCCAGCTACGGTAAATGATAGGGAAGCTATGAGCAAAGTGCCTTATGCCTCGGCCATAGGTTCTATCATGTATGCCATGCTGTGTACTAGACCGGATGTGTCCAATGCTCTTAGTTTGATGAGCAGATATCAAAGTGATCCAGGAGTGGAACACTGGACAGCCGTGAAGAACATCCTAAAGTACCTAAATAGGACTAAAGAAATGTTCTTAGTCTATGGGGGTGATGAACAGCTCATCGTAAAATGTTATGTCGATGCTAGTTTTGACACTGACAAGGATGATTCTAAATATCAGACAGGATACGTGTATATTTTGAATGGAGGAGATGTGAGCTGGAGAAGCTACAAGCAAAGCGTGATCGCGGGATCTACAGTAGAAGCGGAATACATGGCTGCTGCAGAAGCGTCAAGTGAAGGAGTTTGGATCAGAAACTTCATCACTGAGCTTGGAGTGGTTCCAAGTGCATTGGACCCACTGGAGATATTGTGTGACAACACTGGTGCCATAGCACTCGCTAAGGAACCAAGATATCATCCAAAGACCAAGCATATCAACCACAAGTTTCATATAATCCGAGATTATATAGCAGATGGAGATCTGAAGATTAGCAAAGTACATACAGATCTGAATGTCGCAGATCCATTGACTAAACCTCTTCCACGTCTAAAACATGATCAGCACCTCAGTGCCATGGGTGTGAGATTGTTTCCAGATGTAAACTAGATTATTGACTCTAGTGCAAGTGGGAGACTGTTGGAATTATGCCCTAGAGGCAATAATAAAGATGTTATTATTATAATTCTTGTTCATGATAATGTTTATATTCCATGCTAGAATTGTATTAAGCGGAAACTTTAATACTTGTGTGGTTTGTGAACAACACCGTGTCCCTAGTACGCCTCTATGGACTAGCTCATTGATCAATGATGGTTAAGGTTTCCTAACCATAGACATGAGTTGTCAATTGATAATGAGATCATATCATTGGGAGAATGATATGGTGGACAGAACCAAACTAAGCGAAGCAATTAGATCGTGTCATCGTGTTCGTCTTTGCGAAGCTTTTCTTATGTCAAATATTGTATTCCTTAGACCATGAGATAATACAACTCCCTGGTATCGGAAGAAAGCTTTGAGGTCATCAAACGTCATCCTATGAGAGGGTGATCATAAAGGTGTCTCTCAGGTGATCGGAAAGTATCTGTTGGGTTGTATGTATCGAGATGGGATTTGTCCATCCCAAGTTGGAGAGATATACTTCGGGCCCACTCGGTAATCGATATCAACACCGCTTGCAAGCATGTGGTTAAGGAGTTAATCACAAAGTGATATCGGATTACGGAACGAGTAAAGTACTTGCTGTGAACGAGATTGAACTAGGTATGACGGTACCGACGATCAAATCTCGGGCAAGTAAAATATCGCGAGACGAAGGGAATATATATATGGGATTGATTGAATCCTGGCATCGTGGTTCATCCGATATGATCATCGATGAATGTGTGGGAGTCAATATGGGTTACCAGACCCCGCTGTTGATTATTGATAGAAGATCATGTCTGCATATTCTCGAACCCGCAGGGTCACACACTTAACGTGTCTCGATGCTAGGATAGATTGGATATTGGTTTATGAGTTTTTGTTCGGAGTCTCGAATGGGATCCGGGACATCACGAGAGGTTCCGGAGTGGTCCGGAGAATAAGATTCATATAAGGCAGTGCAGTTTTTGGAGTTCGGAATTGTTCCGGATTAATCGGTATTATACCAGAAGCTTCTAGAACCTTCCGGAAGGGGACCAACGTGGCCCCACCTTCCGGGAGGGGGCATGGGCCTATGAGGGAGTGCCCTGGCCGCATTGGGCCAGGGGCACAAGGCCCCATAGGGCCCAGCCGGCCAAGAGAGGTTTAAACTCGAGATAGACCTTCTAGAAGGGGGGGGGTTTCCTTGCCCCCCACTCCTTATCCTTTGGGGCCGCCGGTTTGGGCTTGGGGGAGGGGCTAGGGCTGCGCCCCCCCTCTATATAAAGAGGGGTGGGGGCGCACCAACCCCACACACCTTCCCCTCCAACCCTAGCCACCCTGCTGCCCTCCTCTCTCCCTCCCGACTGTTTGTAGGCGAAGCCCTGCTGCAGAAATTCTCCACCATATACACCACGCCGTCGTGTTGTAGATCCAATCCATCTCTCCACCATACTTGCTGGTCCGAGGAAGGAGGAGACGTCGAGGTGCTGCACGTGTGCATCTCACGGAGGCACCGCCACTTGTGGTGCTAGATCGGATCGGATCGCGAGGAGGAGAAGCGAGTACGACTACATCACCCACGTTCCGACGAACGTTCCGCTGTGCGAATCTTCAAGGGTATGAAGATCTAATCCAATCTCTCTCGTTGTTTGCATCTCCTAGATTAGATCTTGGCTTTCCCTCTGTTCGCATCCGTAGAAAATTTTGATTTACTATGCCGCGAAACCCTTCAAATGACCATTGTGTTCTACTCGTGCAACAGATCTACATATAGACACGGCTCTGATACCACTGTAGGGGTTCGTAGCATGGAAAACAAAAAATTTCTACCGCATGCAAACAAACAAGCCAAGATCTATCTACTAGATTGTAGCAATGAGTCGATAGAGGAACTCACCCTCGAAGATTCCAAAGCGGTTAACGAGAGCAGATTCTCATGGGTGATGTAGTCGTACACTTGCCGATCTCAAGATCGCGTAAACGATCCTTCCAGCACTGCGTTTCGGCAGCGCTTCCGCAGTCGGTCACACGTTCGGTACTCGATGAAGACCTTCCTCTCCCTTGTTCCAGCAGGCAGCGGAGGTTGTAGCACTCTCCTCGCGATTCCGGCAGCACGACGGCGTGGTGTCGGAAGTAGAGGGGAGATCTCGTAGGGCTTCGCCTTAAGCCGGAGCGAGTATGGTGGAGTATGAGAGAGGCCTTGGTGATCTACGGTTTAGAGGGCACCAAGGGGAGGGCTAGGCCGGCGGCTAGGGTTTGGGGAAGCCCCAACTCGCCGAGTTGGAGGTGCCCTAGGTGGCGGCAGCACAAGGAGGTGGTGGCGCCGGCGACTTGAGGCTAGGGTTTTTGGGTGTGTGAGGGTAGGGGGCAGACCTACCCCTCCTTATATAGGTGGAGGGTGGCGGCTTGGGAGGAGGGAGACCTCCTCCAACTCGCCCTCCTTGGCCGGCGGGTGGAGGGAGTGGGACTTCCTCCCCAAGTAGGTTTCCTACTCTCCCTCCACCAAGCAAACTTAGAGTTTGACTTTTCAAATTGGCGTTTGACTTTCAAACTTGGATTTGATTTCTCTCTCCATATTGTCCAGCCAAGTGACCTAGTACATGATGCAACCATTCCACATTGTCATGACACATTCATGTACCCTTCCCCTCCGGAGTGTCGGACCTTCCGGACCCTTCTAGAACATTCCTAGTGAAAACACCGGAATCATTCCCCAACTCCGAAACAGGACTTTCCTTATATGAATCTTATTCTCCGGACCATTCTGGATCTCCTCGTGATATCCCGGATCCCATCCGAGACTCCGAACAACATTCGGTCTCTTACTCATCATTCCATAACTACTCAACAACATCGAATCCTTAAGTGTGTCTCCCTACGGTTCGTGAATTATGCGGACATGATCGATACACTTCTTCGATCAATAACCAATAGAGGAATCTGGAAATTCATATGGCTCCCATATATTTCTACGATTAATTTGTGATCGAATGAACCACTTACATACGATACCAATTTCCCTTTATCTCACGATAGTTAACTTATCCGAGGTTTTGATCGTCGGTATCTCTACATACCTAGTTCAACCTCGTTACCGATAAGTACTCTTTTCTTGTTCCCGTGGTATGTGATCCCTTGTGAGCCAGTCACATGCTTGCAAGCTAATTGGATGACATTCCACCGAGAGGGCCCGGAGTATATCTATCCGTCATATGGATGGACAAATCCCACTCTCGATCCATGTGTCTCAACCCATACTTTCCGAACACTCAATGCAATCTTTATAGCCACCCAGTTACGGTGTGGTGTTTGATGTCATCAAAGCATCCTTCCGGTGATGGTGATTAGCATGATCTCATGGTCGAAGGAATTAGGTTACTATGTATCAGAAAGCTTATAGCAATTGAACTATTAAAATGACTTGATCTTTATGCTACGCTTATCTATAGGAGTATGTCCATCATACCATTCTCCTAATGATATGATCTTGTTGTCAACAACATCTCAATGTTGATGATCAGGAAACCATGATCATCTATTAACCAACAAGCTAGTATTATAAAGAGGCTTTACTAGGGACTCTAATTTAGTTTACAAATCACACAAGTATTAATGTTTCCTGTTAATACTGTTATAGCATGAATGTAAACATTTATTATAAACACAAAGATATAATAATAACTATATTTATTATTGCCTCTAGGGCATATCTCCAACAATTTTATGTTGTAGATTGCGGAAGTGGAGCAAGGGTAATGAGACTATGGGCAGTACAGTGATGTTCAATCAAGCCATTTGCACCTTCGACAAGCTCCGAGGTGCTGAATTGCAAGCATGTCACAACCCCCTTGCTCCTCTCGGAGCTTGTCAACTTAGGTCATCCCACATATTTGTCTCTCTGTTCCTATTGTTAATCTAGTTTGTAGGAAGTCCTTGAATACCTATGCTTGACTATGACTTATGCAAAATCTGGATTAATGTTTTTTGTTGTCGTGTTTGTTTGTGTGCATGTTCGATCAGCTGTTGCTGGTGTGCCAGAAGTTGCTTGGTGTTGTCGGAGTGATGCACGCGGAGGTGGAGAGCTCATGTGACAAGCGACATATTCAGCCACGCTTTCCTCTAATTTGAAGGTACCTGCTGCTAGTGTTATGCCACTGGTGTTCTTGCAAGCTTAATGAAGGGTATTTTACAATATATGTCCTTGTTAAACAAGCCCCATGTGTACCCCTTGCTGCTTCTTGATCTGTTATCTCTATCAAATATCATATTAGTGTTGCTGCTGTTAATAGAAAGTTTATCATGGACTAGAATTTTCTTCACTTGTCCTGGAATACCTTGTTCCCTGTTGAATATCTTGCTTTGCTGTATAGCTTTTATAGCTTTGGTGGTCTATATTTCAGGTTGTATCCTAGTACAATAGCTAACTATAAGGACTCAGAAATAGTCTGCAAAACCATGCTGTTAGATATTCTTGTGTTAATATCATGCCGATGTTATTCTTGTGTTAATTTTTTGCCCCTGTATGTCTATCTCGTACAGAATGCCTACTGTCTATCTCGTTCTCGTTCTAGGTTTTTTTGATTGATTGACTGATGTTGTTCCAGTCAAATGTTTAGTGTGCTAGGTAACTGGCTAGTGCTTGTTATTCATCAAATGTTTACTTAGCTGTATCTAGAATGCTTGCTATGCATGCTTGCTCCTGTAAGATTAAAGATTTGTTATTCATCAAATGTCTATCTCGTTCTTGTTATGCATGCTTGCTCATGTAAGATTAAAGATTGTGTAATGTTATTAACCTGCAAGATGATATCTTTTCCTGCTGTAGGTTTTGAATAAAAGTAGCAGTTCTGGAAGCAGATTACAGCCTGATTTCCTTTCAAAGGTGTGTCATGCGAGACAAAGCAGGAGCAGGGGTTGCTGTTGCAATGGTTACCCAGTGTGCTAGACGCTCGCCACGATGGCACTTGGTGAGGCGGAGCCGAGATGCGTTCGACCTCTCGGGTGGCTGTGAGGCCTATGTCGTCAGCGGGAAAGCTATATTAGAATCTTTTTACTGATGCTTATACTAATTGCTCGCCAATTCATATGTGCTACAAATGAAATGTGTTGCTGGTTGTAGTAGACTATAATAAGATTGTAATAGACTAATTTGTGTTAGTTTTGTGATGAATTTCATTTGTTCTTTGTTCTTTTTAAATATTGTTTATGTATGCATTGTTCCAATGGCACTCTTTTCAAATGTGGGTCCAATTTATGAAATAAGTCTGACAAGTGGGACTGATCTCTAAAGTTGGACCTGATCAATCAAGATTAAAAATGCAAAACAAATTAATATAGATTGTAAAAGGATACGACCTAGAAACTAAAATAGGATGAAATGTTAGGCCTGGTCCATTTAACTTGGGCTTGGTCCATTTAGCTAACAAGATTTCCATAAGAAAATATAATAATAAATAGGCTAAATTGTTGGGCTTGGCCCGTATAAAACATTGAACTGGACCGGGCTAAATTTGATCGACGGCCATTCCGATTGGTCATGGATTTTCCACATAGGATTGTCTTACATGGAGGCTTACGTGGACATGCTAGATATGACCAAACCATCTATATTCATAGTAGTCTATGATCAATACACAGGAAAGGTCTTTATTGTCCGTCAGTGACTCTCAGCTTTTGACCAACTGGTTTTGGTCACAAAAAGGTCACAAATAAAGAATAATGACCATCTAGTGATCAATATGGAGGGTCAAAAATTACCACATTTCTTGTAGTGTGCATGATTACAAATAGATGAGATCTTAATCATGAATGAAGCTCACAAGATCTAGACATGAAAGCACAAGGAGGAGATACAACCATCTAGCTACTACATGGACCCGTAGTCCAACGTGGAACTACTCACGCTTCATACCGGAGGCTGGCATGATGAAGAAGAAGGCCTCCGAGATGATCTCCCCTCCGACAGGGTGCCGGGAAGAGCTTTAGATCCCCCCGATCTAGGGACGATGGTGGCGGCGGCTACAAACGGTTTCGTGGAATATTGATTGGGTGCTTAGGGTTTAGGAATCAGTGGCTTCTTATAGGCGAAGAGGCGAGGCTGGGAGGCGGCCAGGGGGCCCACACCCTACCCAGGCGCAGCCTAGGGTGGGCCCGCGCCTGGGAGGGTGCAAACACCCTGTGGCGCCCCTCCGTCTCTCCTCTGGACTCCGTGTTATCCTCGGTGAAATATTGACTTTGGCTTTTGTACCGTCCAATTCCGAGAATATTTCCTTACTAGCTTTTCTGGAACCAAAAACAACAGAAAACAGGCGACTGGCACTATGGTAACTTGTTAATAGGTTAGTACCAGAAAACATATGAAAATCACCTCAAAGTGTGGACAAAGCAAAGCAAAGTAGATACTAAACAAGCATGGAACATCAAAAATTATAGATACGTTTCCGACGTATCACAGGGCTTCGCCTAAGCCAGAGCAGGACAATGGACGAGAGATAAGAGAGGCGGCGACTAGGGTTAGGCGCCAAGGGACAAGGGGTGGGGGTGCGCCCCCACCCCTCATTATATAGGTGGGGGGCGTGCGGCCAAGGTTCCTAGCCCAGGACGTGTTCCCCACAACTCGTCCACCAAGGGGAGAGTTGGAACCTTTCCCACCAAGTCTTCCCTCTTACGAAAAACTAGAGTTTGACTTTTAAAACTAGGATTTGACTATTCAAACTAGGGTTTGACCCTTTTACTAGTGTTGGCCGAATTGTCCATTTAGGGTTTGGTGTGGCTAGACCCTAGGGCATGCCACTGTCCAAGTGACCCCCTTCTGGGGTGGTAGAACCATTGGTGGTCCCTCTAGAACATTCTAGAAGTATCTGGTCAAAACACCAAAACTTTTCCTAAACCTTGGAAAACCACTTTACTTATATGAATCTTATTCTCCAGACCATTCCAGATCTTCTCGTGATGTCCTGGATCCAATCTGAGACTCCGAACAACATTAGGTCTCCAACTCATATTCCATATCTACTTAAACAACATCGAATCCTTAAGTGTGTCTCCCTACGGTTCGTGAACTATGCAGACATGATCGAGACACCTCTCCGATCAATAACCAATAGAGGGATCTGGAAATCCATATGGCTCCCACATATTTCTACGATGACTTTGTGATCGAATGAACCATTTACATACGATACTGATTCCCTTTGTCGCGCGATACTTTACTAATCTGAGTTTGATCGTTGGTATCTCTATACCTAGTTCAACCTCATTACCAATAAATACTCTTTACTCGTACAGTGATGTGACATTCCTTGTGACCTTGTCACATGCTTGCAAGCCAATTGGATGACACTTCACCGAGAGGTCCCAGAGTATATCTATCTTTCATATGGATGGATAAATCTCACTCTTGATCCATGCGCTTCAATCCATACTTTCAGAATACCCAATACCAACTTTATAACCACCTAGTTACGGAAGTGGCGTTTGATGTCATCAAAGCACTCATCCGGTGATGGTGATTAACGTGATCTCATGGTCGAAGGATTAGGTTACTATGTATTTGAAAGCTTGTAGCAAACGAACTCTAAATGACTTGATCTTATGCTATGCTAACTATATGAGTGTGTCCATCACATCATTCTCCTAATGACATGATCTTGTTATTAATAACATCTAATGTCCATGATTAGGAAACCATGATAATCTTTTAATCAACAAGCTAGTTTAACAAGAGGCTTACTAGAGACTCTTTTATGTTTGCAAAACACACAAGTATTAATGTTTCCGGTTAATACAATTATAGCATGAGATGTAAAAATTTATCATAAACACAAAGATATAATAATAACCACTTTATTATTGCTTCTTGGGCATATCTCCAACAGGCACCGTCTCAAGCTCTCGGCTCCTTCGACATCGGCACAAGGGCTATCACCTTGATTGAGCACATCATCAGCTTCCTCTATAGTCCAAGCATTCGCACCGCGACACGCCGTCCACGACACTCCCGCTACTACTGTGGAGGGATATCAGCCTACTGGATTCTACTTTGACTTCTCTCCAGTCTGACCGGCCATGATGTTCTAGTTGTTCACAAAGCTACTGCTACGACTGCGGGGGAGTGTTAGAGTATTAGGCATATATGGTTGTTATGATAGTTTAGATAGAGTTAGGATCTGTTTACGTACAATCCTAACTTGACTTGTACTCCAAGATGATCCCCTGTATGTCTATATATACTCGCACATAAGGCTCAATAATACATCCATCATATTACGCCAAACACATACTCTTTCACAACCCTGGACCAACTCCAGTCGTGGCTTCCCAACACGGACGTCCCCCTCTACCCAACTGCACCTCAGGTGCCCCGCCTCCTTCAAGGCATGACCCATACTGCGCTACTAAAATTGAACGGAAGGGGGAGGAGGATGTGTGAGGGGATCTTGGAACGGGATGGGATCCGACGGCGGGGCGGGAACAATAGCAAGATAGAGAGCCGTGGTGGTGACCTGAAGCCGCATGCCACACACGCCTTGGAGTCGCTGGTCCGGTGATTGGTGTTCTACAGCCCTGTCAGTGCAGAGGGAGAACCAATAGATGCGCGCGAGAGAAGAGACGACGTGGACTCACCTACTCCGCCGACCCAGATGTGTCGCCCCCGTCGACCTTGAAGCTCCAGGCAACGAAAGAAGAGAGGGAGAAGAGATGGCATGGCCGCACCTACTTCGGTCTCCCCAGATGTGCTACCGCCATCAACCTTGAAGCTCCCGCCTCCATTTGTTCGCAAGGAGCAGTACAAGATGGGACGGGAGAAGCTCCTTCTTCTAGAGTTCAAACCAAGATCCATCAGGGAACAATGTCATGGAGGAGGGTAAAGGGGGAGGAGAGAAGAGAGAGAGAGAGAGAGAGAGAGAGAGAGAGAGAGAGAGAGAGAGAGAGAGAGAGGGAGAGAGAGGGAGGGTGCAGGTTACCAGCGAGATTGTGGTTCATTACAAACTTATATTTCTGCTGCCATTCTTCGTCTTATTCCCTAACCACATCGGCAGGCGGACGTCCACCGCCGAGGATACGGGAGTGGAGAGGCTGAGGAGAAGCTCTGCCGACCGGCTTGGTGGGGACAGAAAGATCCGCGGTGCGGGCTCGGGCAAGGACGGGCGTGGGAAATCGCGAGCGGCGGCTGGAGATGGCGGTACTGGCTTGGAAAATCAGGGGGCGGCCGGAGATGGCGCGGCTAGAGCTTCTCATCTCATGGTCGTCGGCCTGCCGGACGGGAGGTAGCAGCGGCACCGCCCTCCCATCCTCTGTCTCACGCGTCCCAGATTGTCGACCGAACCGAAGCGAAGTGAACCAGATGGTTGACTAAGCGGTGGTAGTACTTGTAATTCCACTGAACCTATGAGGGCATAAGGCTAATTTCCAGATGGACGAATGACAGAAACGTTCTGTTCTTTATTGTTAGGTATAAATTAGCTGAATGCTCGTGCGTTGCCACGGGATAACCAAATACATGCAAGTATGATAATTCATTTTATTCTATATGCACTATATGCCACGGGATAACCAAATACATGTAAGTATGATAATTCATTTTATTCTATATGCACGTTAAGTGAGTGACATTAAAATTTACACAAAATTAACCCTTGAGCGGCCATGATATGACCCAAGATGCAAAAACTATGACTTCAATCACGACACGATGCAAGTGCAACCACACATTCCATCACGAAAAATTTGTCGTGCGAGAGAGACACCCATATGCATACCAACATGCAACATGTGTTTATGCATCATATCTTAAATTAATATATAGCATAAAACCATCATTTTGATGGTTAAATTTACCGAATACCAGCACTTTTCAGTTGTGGGACAAAATCCCACCGAATTTTGTTTAGGTATTTGAAAAAAATCTAAAACCCGATTGAACGTGAATTGACACTGAATTTGACAGAGAAAACCCACCTGTCAGGGTCAATTAGGTGATGTAGACTGTGTCCCACAAGTCAGCCCAATTAAGAAAATTTAGAAATTCTAAAAAATGATAGTTTGAGAGAATAATAATTTGTATTGATTTTAACCATGGTGGGCTGTTTATATAGATTACAACTGACTTGGACACCAAGACTAATAGAGATAGAGTTACAATTCGAATAGGGAGGGACCTATACTCTAATATCCCCCCGCAATCTCAACATCGGGAGTAACGATGTTGAGACTGGAGCGAATGTCTGTAAACGATGAAGTGGAGAGTCCTTTAGTAAAAATATTAGCAAATTGAGCACCGGTAGGAACATGAAGAACTCGAACTTCGCCAAGAGCCACCTTCTCACGAACAAAGTGAATATCAATCTCAATATGCTTCGTGCGCCGATGCTGAACGGGATTGGATGCCATGTAGACTGAAGAAATATTGTCACAATAAACAATGGTGGCTCGCTCTAGGGGTCGATGAAGCTCGACGAGTAGCTGACGCAGCCACACCGCCTCCGCCACGGCATGGGCAACCGACCTATACTCAGCCTCAGCAGAAGACCTGGAAATTGTTACCTGCCATTTAGAACACCAAGAAACAAGATTATATCCTAAATAAACGCAAAATCCGGATATGGACCGTCGAGTATCTGGACAACCTATCCAGTCTGCATCAGAATAAATTGTCAAGCTTGTAGGGGAATAAGAGTTTAGAAGAAGACCGTGATCAAGAGTTCCTTTTAAATATCGAAGAATTCATTTTACATGAGCAAGGTGAGGAGCACATCATGCATGAAAAGACAGGCTTGCTGAACCGAATAAGATATGTCGGGACGAGTGAGAGTGGCATACTGAAGAGCACCGGTTATGCTACAGTAAAAAGTGGGATCAGAAACAGGGTCACCATCAGCCGATAGTTTGGCACCTATGCCGGCCGGAGTGCGAGAAGATTGACAATCGGACATACCAGCCTGTGAAAGAAAATCCAAAATATATTGTCGTTGAGAAATAAATAGAGAGGATTTTGTGCGAGAAACATTAATGCCAAGAAAATGATGAAAAGGCCCTAAATCAGTCATGGAAAATTCACGATTAAGAGAAGAAATAATATGTTGAAGAAAAGAGTCAGAGCTAGCAGTAAGAACGATGTCATCAACATAAAGGAGAAGATATGCAGTATGTTCGGAGGAACGAAAAATGAATAGAGAAGAATCAGATTTAGAAGATATAAAGCTAACGGTTTGAATGAAAGTAGCAAAACGTTGAAACCAGGCACGAGGAGCCTGTTTGAGACCATAAAGAGATTTTTTGAGTAAACAAACAGGATTTGAATAAGAGGGATCCTCAAAACCAGAGGGTTGCTGACAATAGATAGTTTCATTAAGAGTACCATGGATAAAATCATTTTTAACATCAAGTTGATGAATCGGCCATGAAGAAGAAACAACAAGACTAAGAACAACACAAATAGTGCTTGGTTTGACAACCGGGGAGAAAGTCTCGAAATCAATGCCATGTTGTTGTGAAAAACCGCGACAAACCTAGCGAGCTTTGTAACGAGCAAGAGTGCCATCAGAATGAAATTTATGTCGAAAAACCCATTTGCCAGAAAAAAACGTAAATTCTAGAAGGTTTGGGAACTAGAATCCATGTATTGTTTTGTTGAAGAGCATCAAATTCATCACGCATAGCTGAAAACCAAGAAGGATCAAGAAGACCACATTTGTAGGATGTGGGTACAGGGGAAATTGTGGTTGTGGCTGTGAGATTGAGGCGTTTAGAAGGGAGAAGAAAGCCACGTTTGCCACGAGTGCACATGACGTGATCATTTGTAGGTGGTTGAATAGGAACAACATTAGGTGGTAATGGGGGTGTGGAGGAAGACTCAACAGTAGGTGTTGGTGGTTCGGGTGATGGGGTAGATGGTTCGATGGTAGGGGTAGGGGAAGTGGTGCTACGAGGGGTGGACACGACAGTGGTGGGGGTGGTGACAGGTTCCTGCCGTGGCAGAGAATCGGGTGAAAGTTCTGCCGTGGCAGGGTGCCGCGACAGAGAAACAGACAAAAAGTCTGCCGCGGGAGGCTGCCTCGGCAGAGAAACCGGTGAAAATCCTGCCACGGCAGGCTGCTGTGGCAGAGAAAAGGGGCAAAAGTCTGCCACGGCAGGGGCGGCAGTGGGTTGAACGAAGGGTGTTTTGGTGGTGGTAGGGACTGGCGGTTCGGTTTGGGGAGTGAGTTTGGTGGCGGCGTAAGGAAATGTATTTGCATCAAAAGTAACATGGCGAGAAACAATAACACGACCATAAGAGGGATCAAAACAACGATATCCTTTGTGATCATCAGAAAGACCAAGATGAATGCAAGGTAGGGAACATGGTTCGAGTTTATTGGAGGCTGTAGAGGCAATGTTTGGAAAACAAGGCAACCAAAAACACGCAAGAAAGAATAGTCTGGGTGAGATAAAACAAAGATTGAAAAGGCGAATAAAGAGGACATGTTTTGGTGGGGCGAACATTGATGAGTAATGTGGCAGTGCGAAGAGCTTCAGCCCAAAAACGAGAAGGAAGAGAGGCTTGCAAAAGTAAAGTGCGAAGAATGTAATTTATAGAACGAAGAGAACTTTCAGCTTTACCGTTTTGAGAAGAAGTGTAAGGACATGAAAAACGAAGAAGAATTCCTTGAGAAATAAAGAAACTGCGGTTTTGAGTGTTGTCAAATTCTCGTCCGTTATCAAATTGAATAAATGGAATAGGCAAGCCAAAGTGAGTAAGAACATACTGCCAAAAATTTATAAAAATTGTATGCACATCAGATTTTGCACGAAGAGGAAAAGTCCAAATATAGTGAGAGTAGTCATCCAGTATCACAAGATAATATTTATAACCAGAAACACTAGGAACTGGAGAGGTCCATAAATCACAATGAAGAAGCTCGAACGGAAAAGTACTGATAGTAGTTGAGGTACCAAAAGGTAATCGAACATGTTTGCCGCATTGACAGGCATTATAGAGAGAGGTATTATGAGCGGAACTAGAACTAGGTATACAAAATTCTTGAAGCAAAGACGACTGAGTGGTTTTATTGGGGTGGCCTAGACGACGATGCCATAAATCAATGGATGCAAGCATGGCGTGAGGGGTGGATGTGGGCGCGCCATGAAGTGGATAAAGATCGCCCGTGCTATTGTACCGAGCGAGGACCTCCCCCGTTTTCAGACCCTTCACAGACAAACTAAAAGGATCAAAAGCCAGAATAATTTTGTTGTCAATATAGAATTGTCGAACAGAAATAAGATTTTTGATTAAGGAAGGAACAATAAGAATATTACGTAGAATAAAATTAGCATAAGATGAAGATATGTGAGAATTTCTGGCGCAAGAGACATGAATTGTGGAGCCATCACCAATAGTGATTGTGGAAAAACCAGAGGAGAAACAAGCTGACAACAAATTCATATTTGAAGACATATTCGAGGATGCACCAGAATCAAAAATCCAATCCATACCTTCGTTATTTAGTGTAAAGTTGTTCATGGCGTTGATGAAGGCGGCTTGGTCCCAGGTCGGCTGTTGGGGAGGAGCAGAGGAGCCAGGAGCTAGCATGTTGACGTGGGGGAGCGGTGGTAGCTGGTTGTACGCGTACGGAGCTTGCATGGTGCCGTAGGAGGTCGGCATGTGGTAGTAGGGCACGCCGGATGGTGGTGTAGCAGTCGCGGTGTAGACGTGAGCCGGCGGCCGAGGGCCGAAAAGGCCGGGAGAGCCCGTGGATGGGCGAAGACCGGGACTCCATGCGTCTGTGTATGCAGGAGGGGCACCATACGGATACGGGGCCGACCATGGCATCGACCAAGCCTGCACAAGGCCAGTCCAAGGGTCGTGCTGAGGAGGCCAGGGCGGTGGCGCGTGCGGCGAAGAAGTAGTCGATGATGAAGCGGGTGCATGGCCGAAGGGGCGCATCGTGGGAGGCATGTAGATCGGGTTCTTGCCCATGTAATTAGGGCTCGGGTGCCATCCAGGAGGCGGGGCCGCGGCTGGTGGGGCAAGAGGTGGGTGCGCGGGCGGCTGCCGCGGCAGCCCAGAGGGTGGATTCCCTGCTGCAGCAGGGGCGATGGCGTGGAAGACGTGCGGCGCCCGTTGTGCCTTGCGAGCTTGATTCTTCTCTTCTTGCTGGAGGAGGGAACACACCTCCTTGAAGGTGGAGTAGGGCTTCAGCATGGGGATGAAGGACTGCTGCTTCTCGAACTGATCTCCGAGGCCGACGAGGAGGGCGTTGATGAGGGTACGGTTGTCGATGTGATCACCAAGCTCATGGAGTTCGTCGCCGATGGCCTTGATCCGCTGACAGAAGACAGTGACCGGCACGTCTCCCTGGGTGGTCGTGCGAAGCTCCGTGTTGAGCGCGTTGATGCGTGCGTCGGAGTTGTCCTGGAATAGCTGCTGGAGAGAGGCCCATATATCGGCAGCGGTGGCGTCGTCGGAGGAGACCAGGTTGAATAGCTCCGTGGAGATGCGGGTGTAGATCCACTGGATGATGGCGAGATCATCTTTGACCCAGCGGGGATCGGCGGGCTGCGGAGGGTAGGAGGGATCTATATGGTGATGGAGGCCGCATCGGCCGAGGTGGATGGTGAAGAGGTGGCGCCAGTGGTAGTAGTTGTGGGTGCCGAGGTCGAGCGAGATCGGTATGAAGGGGGAGACATCGACGATGGTGTCAGCTAGAGAGATCATCGGAATTTGGGGAGGTGGTGAATGTGTGGTTGTAGTTGTAGAGGAGGAAAAGGGGGAGGGAGGGGCACCGACAGCACGAAACTCGGCCATGAAGAAGAGGGGCCGAGCTGGAAGCGGCGGCGGCTTTGGCGGCGCAGGTGGAGGCGCCATCCCAGGTGCGAAAAACCTAGGAGTCCGATACCATGATAGTTTGAGAGGATAATAATTCGTATTGATTTTAACCACGGTGGACTGTTTATATAGATTACAACTGACTTGGACTTCAAGACTAATAGAGATAGAGTTACAATTCGAATAGAGAGGAACCTATACTCTAATAAAAAGCAATAAACTAAATAAAATAAAAAGGAGATCGTCCCCTTTCTCCAAGGAAAATGATACTATTCCCCGCGGGATCACACGCAATTATCCCCTGGGTCCGCGTACGTCGTACATCTCGTGGGCGGCTGTTTGGGCAGTTCTTTTTTTCTCTTTTCCTCTGCCTTATCTTCTTCCTAGCAGCACGCGAGCCCGGCCTCCAACCCCCACCGCCCTCAGCTCCTGCAGCTCGCGCGCCTTGCGCCCCCCGCCGCTGCAGCGTGCGCTGCCCGTCGTGCCCTTGACCTTGATCGACTACTGTGTGCTCCCCTCGCCGGAATTCGGCGCCGCCGCGATGGATTTCGCCGCCGCCACCACGATGACATGGGGGATTTCTGCACCGCCGCCGTGCTATGGACTTCCCCTGTGACCGCGCGCCTCCGAGCCACCGCGTCCAGACCAGGCCGCTAGAGCCCTGCCTCCGCCGCCACGCGCCCTGAAACCTGCCGCCACAACCAGCTAGATCCCATTGGAGGCGCCCGACGACACGAAGACCACGACGGTGGTGCTTCCTATTGTCGCCAGAGATGGACTTCATAGTGGAGGTGCTCCTGTGGGTGGAGCGACCATGGCTGATGCGAGCACGACGCGGTAACACGCATCCATGTTCTCTATGACGGCAATGCTACATAGGTGTCTGACTATTGCTACCATAGTCTAAATCACTTGCTACTCTAGTTGGCCGACGTCGCTACTTTTGTGTCTGTCTTTTGTTTTTTGCTACGAGCGTTTTGCTATCTTAGCATATTATTTGTGCTATATATTCATATTTTTTTGCTACTTTTGTACAATTTTTTTGCTACAACCAATCTCTACGGTTTTGCTACAAGGTCTTCGCCTAGAGTCTCTGATGCTGTCTCCGGCGATGTCCTCTTTTGCTACACTAGAAAAAATATTTTGCTACAACCGTTTATGGTTTTGGTATATTAGTGTAAATTTTTAGCTACAAGGTCTCCGGCGACGATATTTTAGGCGAGAGTCTCCGGTGATGTCAGTTTTGCTACATTAGGATTTTTTTTGCTACAAGGTCGCCGGCGAGATCTCCGGTGAACTCTCCGACAAGGTCCAGTCTATTTATTCTTTTCTAAAACGAACCGTTTTCTGCTACATGTAGGAAAATCAGATCTATTTATAGCAAAAGTGGATATGTTTGTAGCAAAAATGGGATCTAAGATCGTTTTAAAAGACACGTATCGCCAGAGGACCCCGGGGATTTTGGGGAATTATGCCCGGGACGCATAATACGACGCTTTCTCCAACCGTATGAACAGTTTTTCAGTGTGCTAAGAGCACCATGTTTCCAAACAAATTCATGGAAACGAGAGGCTTTGAGCTACCGCAGAAGTTGGTGGCAATTCTTACCCGCATGAAATCCTCTAGGGGCCAGGTCCCGCGCTGTCGTGACCTTGTTCCACGCGCGCGGCAGGATGCAGCTGATCATGCACCGACGCGATCACTCTTTTCTTTGCTAAAACCAAAGGAAATAAGGGCACGTACAATACGGCGACGTCAGCCTTTTCTTATGCTCGTCACGTTGGATTTTTGCTTAGTTAGAGGAGAGAGAAACAAGAGAGAGAGAGTTGTCTTCCCTTAGCTAAGGGATGATCTCTTAGCAATAAGAGAAGACTATTTTTCTCCATTGTACCATATGTCTTCTCTTAGTCAACCAATTTTTTACTAAAAATAGTTAATTCTATTAATTGCTAGAGATAGCAATAAGAGATAATGCATTGTACAAGTTATATATTATGTCTTCTCTAAATGATGTGGAGAGCTAAGAGAAGGCACGTCTTCTCTAGCATTGTACATGCCCTAAAGGATCTTGCAACTACCAAATCTTATCCGATCGGTAAAAAAAAGGTCGACCAAACGCATGTATAGCACGAAGGCGACGGTTTTTCCGGAGCCCGTCTGGGTGACCTTGTTCCACGCGCGCGGCAGGATGCAGCTGATCATGCACCGACGCGATCACTCTTTTCTTTGCTAACACCAAAGGAAATAAAGGATCTTGCAACTACCAAATCTTATCCGATCGGTAAAAAAAAGGTCGACCAAACGCATGTATAGCACGAAGGCGACGGTTTTTCCGGAGCCCGTCTGGGCGACGCCGGTAACGTCGCGCCACCGTTTACCGAGCAGCACGGAGGCCATCTTGGTTCCCCATCAGCGAGGGTCGGCAGATCAAGACAGCGGTGGACTCACGGCTTCAAGTCGGCATAACGGCGAGAGACGAAGGCGGACTCACGGCTGAACTGCGGTGGACTCTGGAGATGTCGGTGAGATGGCAGGGACTCCGGCAAGGTCGCGCAACCGGAGACCAAGCAGCACATAGGCCATCTTGGTTCCGCGGGTGTACTGACGGCGAGAACGCAGCGGACTCGAGCCAGGATTACTCGTAGTGCTTCCTAGCTTGTATGTTTATGTAGGTAGCGTTGAGTGTCATGAGTCTGGCTCCCTTCGTCTTAAAATAGATGTTTTAGATTTATTAAAATTTAAATGAACATATATACTAAATAGTATTTAAATTTATTCAAATTTTGACAAATTTAAAATATTTATTTTAGGACGGAGGAAATTCTATTTGAGTAGGACATGAGTTCCACGCGAGAACGAAAATAGGGACAGAAGCGTATTAAGATACGACGAACGATGGAGGAGGCGAAAATCTTCTCAAGACAAATTATACCGTAGAGATATAGATTTCATTAGTTTGTTTGTGGCTCATGGCAGATAAAGTATGTGAACTTTGTGCACCCATTTATCCGAGAAGTGCATTCATAGAAGTTGGACGCCTGTAGGTTTACTTGTAGTACCTGACTATTTTTCCATTTCCTAAATGTTAGGCTTTTTTCTTATCTGATAGTACTTATCTAAAGAAAGATAATCAAAGTACCAAGAACAACATCTTTATTGTGTTTCTTTATTAATTTTTCCAAAGAAAACAACTTGATTATCAAATTTAGAATATATTTCACACGCTCGATACATTTGGAACCTCACGTTGCAACAAAAATTCACACGGGTGAATGATCAAATCTAGGTGCCCTCCTTGTACTTTATTAGGTAGAAGACACTGCAGCTGCAATCTCACAACACCATCCGAATCCTCTCAATAAGTCAGTCGAATCAAATTTTTCAGAAATTCCGGTTTAACCTGGATGGATCATACCTTGGAAATGTATAAAAAGGAAATTCCATTTTGTTAGTTCCTCCGATCCATATTACTTGTCATGTACTACCTCTGTTCGGGATTATAGGTCCTACGCGCATATCTAAGTTGTTAATTTGACCAATAAAATATAACTTATACATCACAAAAGTTATACCATTAGAAAATATAACCTCTAAAGTTTCTAATGATATAATTTTTATGCTATATTATTTATATTTTGTTGTTTAAATTGTCAACCTAGTTATCCGCGTGAGACTTATAATCCCAAACGGAGGGAGTATCTAGCACAAATTAGGATAAAACATGAATTAAAGATATCCTAACTCATGATTCGCCGTCGTAGTCACCCTTATTACATGTTTCTGGAAGTTTCCAAGTTCCCCGGTCACTCTGGCGAGTTCCATCCATCTTATATTAACAAAACAAGAAACGAACCAAAGCATATAAAAAGCTGAAGCCCCATTGGGCGACGGAGCCTTTGCCCGTTCGTCCACGCTCCGGTCCCCGACACCTGTTCCATTAAAAACCCTAGCCGCTGACGTGGCCGCGTGCACAGCCACTAATCCCCCCGTATGCCACATTTAATTAATCACTAAACACGGATCACCCTCCTAATCTCTCGCCCCCGTTGTTCCGTCCCCCCTCGCCGTCGCCGAAAGCCATTTCTCCTCTCCACTGCGTCATTCCCGGATTTTTCTATCTTCCACTTGCGGGTTCTAGAGCGATCCGGATCCTTCCAGACCCTTCGGCGTCTCCGCCTTTAAATACCGGTGAGCGTCACACGCCCACCATAGCAGCGCTCGGACGCACCCAGCCGGCCGCCATTGGCCCTGGATGGTGCCTGGAGCTCACGGAGGATTCGAGGTAGCCTCTTGACCCCTACTCTATTGCTGCTGCTAGATCTCGCTTCCGATCGATTAGGTTTCTGTGTTATAAATGGTTGCGTTGCGGCGGTTGCGGTGATGGTAGATCTGGGGTTTAGTTTGCTGCTGTGTTTCGATTTTCGCCGGTGGGGTTCGAGCTTGAAAAATGGCGGATACGTAGCATATATGATAGATTCCTGTGAGTAATTAGAGGAGGCTGCAATGCAGATTCTTTTTTAGTCGAAATTTCCAAGTAATAATAGGTTGAACTGTGGTGTGCTACTGCTTTAAAAAAAAACTGTGGTGTGCTACAGTGTCTTTTTAGAGCAACAGGGATACTATTCCCGATCCCATGTCAGCAATGGAACCTGCAGGTCTGATAAATCCGCACAGAGCGTCATTCTGAAAAGGAGACCAAAAGACTGAAAACTACAGCTAGAAGTAGTAGATACAGGTAAATTTCACTTAAGCCAAGGCGCAACAGAATCAGACGCTGGCTGTGTTTCATGCTGGGAGAATAGGCTTCACTATCTGGTGTTCTGAGAAAATCTACCAGTTATTTGATGATAAAATATAAAATATCTCCATTTTTCAACTCCTATTTGATGAAAAGGTCCCATTTTCCATATCGTTATTTTTAGTAGCAGTCATTTGTCTCTGTACTGCTTGTTATTCAGTAAATTGATAGAGGTTGAGTACTCAAGTTGCGGTGTGCCTTAGTGTGTACCCTGGAAAGCTAAACTGTATCCCTGTTGTCATTTTGACAAAGCAGCTAAAATGTGTCCCTTCTCGTTAGCATTTTCTGTGCGGTAGCAGTTTCCCAATTTTCCTTTTAGTTGGATGCTACGTTAGTATACTCCCCTTTTGCAACTGTACTTCACTCAGCTGAGATCGCTTACTGAATATTCTGACTTTGATGGTCCTTTGCTAGGCTAGTAATTGCAGGCGGCGGCACCAAGCATGAGGTAGTAACTGCATTACTTGCCAGGAAGCCGCAAGTAAGACACTGAAGCTGCATCACTTGTGGGAAAGACGCAAGTAAGACACCGGAACATGTTATATTTCTTCATCTCAGTATGCATTACTCCAGTGGTTTTGATCCTGAGAAGGAGCTATTGTTCTCCAACTGGCCTTTTTGGCATGTAGTATTGAGAGCTGGGAAATCTTGTTAAGTTAATTTTCATTGGGAGACATATTCGGTGCTGTAATACACCTTGGTGGAGCCTATCTTTCTTATCATATTTGTCCATGTTCGTAGATCTCGACTTGCCAGCACCAACTTGAAGTATTAACCAGCATGACTATTGCTTTATAACAAGAACTAGACAAATCAATGACGATTATATTCGTTTATGAACTACATAACAACTTCAGTGTCATATGGGAGCAGAGACAAGCATTCCTAGGCTCCTAGCTATGAAGGGACTGCAACTTTGTTGTTTGTCTCTGAATGCAGTTACGAGCACTTCGATACTTGTTTCATCCATGTACCTCTGTTAAGTGATTTTACAAGTACCCCAGTGTCTCAAAAAGTTTTGAGCACTACAACAACTTAAGCACCTCTGTTAACCGCAACCACCATACATGTGAACCAATGAGGTATCATCTCGAACTTACCAACCCACAGAACCTTCCAAGCAAGCTCCTTACTTTCGTGTAGGACAATAATGATCTACAGGTGACAACATCGTGTGACCCTGAGAACACGATCATGTTCTCAGGGCTGTTTGTTAGGTTGGACATGCAGGGTGACGGAATCAACAGATGTTAAATCAAAATGGTATGGCATTCACTTGTCATTGCCAGGTATTTTGTGTTTCAATAACATGTAAGATTAAGATGCACACGACAAACTTTGCAACGCAAATTATACCCTTTTAACCATGTATAACCGTAGCTAAACTTCAGTCAGCAAGAGAGGGTTGACTATGGGTCTGGTAGACAGGTCACTTGGCAGCCAGCACAGAAGGTGTACTCACTAATTATGTGTAATAACAAAGTAACAAACCCTGCTACTTCCTCCCACCTCTTATTGCTAGAGCGTCTAAAATACTATTTCAGCACTAATTAACCTTTGGGCTAATGATGTTACAGCCAGTATCATTACAACAACCATTAAGATGCATGTTCAATACAGTAGAAACTCTGATAACATAACATGTCTGGTTTGTAGTCTGTACAATAAAGCATCTTGTTTTGAAAATGTGGAATGCCATGGCAATGTCCAGCTCGTACCAGATCGTCTTAGGTCAGTTGAAGTCTGCTACATTTCAAGGTTCTTGATTAAGCATACACTTCTTGGAATATTGCAATTTTGTATTCTAGAAAAAGAATATTTACCCCAATTCAGGAACACCTGCTTTGTTGTGCTCGTGTTCCTTTTGTTGTGATTGACTCGGTTCAGAATCAGCAGGAATATTTGCAGCTTGTAAAAAGCTGTAGGGAGTGCTAGAGCTTTTACTTGTCGCTTGACACCTCTGAAGCTGAAATTTTTAAGCTGTTAGTTTCACTTGTTTCTAATAATGTGGCATTGTTTGGTACAAGCTTCTGAGAAAATGTCGTTCATTAAACCTTTCTACACAGTTCCATTTTTTGTTGTGACATGACGTTCAAACTTCGACATAGTTCCATGTTTTCCTGTTGGATTAGACTTCCCTGTTGCACAGTTAGTTTAAAATTGGATTGTTAGTAGTTAGTGCAAAGTACACGCTTTCTACTGTACTGATTTCATTGAAATATCTAAGGGCATTGGTTATAGACTGTAGTGACAAACCTTCCTGTGTAACTCTTCAATTTCACTTGTCATAATGTGGTCCTGTTTGGTAGATGTTTGCTGCATCATTAGATTGAAGCAAACAGGGGAACACTAAATTACAGATAATGAAGAACACTTGTAATGACCTTCCTTGTTTTGATGCTGCGTAGACTCATTTCAAGCCGATTTTCTAAACCTTGGAGGCCTGTCACACCTAGGCCAGAAAGCTCCTCTCCCATTAACTGCCTATAACAATGCAAACAATTTTGTCACAGTAATTCGTGAATACACTTGAGAACATTCCCTAACTAAATGTCACCATGCTACAACCCTGTTCTGCTGACATGGGTTAAAGTAGAACAGCTCATCTTGTTTTCTGAAGAGAGTCACTGTCAGTTTCCATTTCAGAACAGTTATTACTCTGTGTGTTATAGTTTATAGTTTTTTTTCTTTGTCCTGACTGGTGAAGTATTCTCTTCTGTTTGGGCAGTTCTTGCAGAGTTTTCCGTGTGACTTCTAAAATTATGTATAAAATCTCCTTCTGCACTGATGGTGGTTTTTTTCACTGCAGAATCAATAAAAGATTATCATACCTGTGACTTTCTTGCAAGTTGTGCAGTTGCTGCCTCAAGCTTGCTGCCTCCCTTTGCCAGAGCTATCAGCAAAATAGGAACATTTGTCAGTTTCCTTTAACTATAAATTTTATATCATAAACTTAATGTACAAATAAACGGCACAATATGTTAATGATAGTATATAAATACCCAGTAACTGATATGTAGTTGTCATGGCATTAGGCCAGTTTGATCTACTTGCAGTACATACCAGTCTAGCCTTCTCATTTGAGTTATGGAGCAGACATTGACCACTGATCACCTTGTTAGTGCAGATTCAGCCTCTCAAATTACATTATTCATTTACATAAGTACATATACTCTTTAGTATTTCAGGGTTTCAGATTCCCATAATTTGCTGAAAACAATATTGGTACTGTAATAGTTGCAGAAAACCTCTACGCAGATGAGAACCTTTGCCCTGAACAACAACAAAACAGGACATCATGTGACTGCACACTTGTCAGCTTCCACCCTGCATCTTGTCCTCTCTTCCATCCATTTGAATAATCCTAATTAATTCAGGGGCGCTACTATGCATACATGTGGTCCCGCTAAGTCTCTGCACGCTTCCTTTGAAACAAAGGCTATAATTTCCATCTTGGCTCCTAAATAGCTCAAGGTAAAAAAGGAATTGTATCTCCAGCAAGTTAAGGTGATGATGGGCCTGGATTGCATGCACCTGAAGGTATGGCTTTTCCTTTTGGTGGTTATTGTGTTGTGTTTTGGGTATCTTTTGGCTGTGCAACAGATCAGCTGAGTCAGATATTGGCTCACTTTTTTTTTCGTATTTTCATGTTGCAAAATACGATCATGAAACAAGTGGATCCATGATTCTGCCCTTCTCTTACATATAGCAAACTGGTCACTAAACAATGGCCGTATAGGGTAATGTTTTAGAATGCACAAAACTTATCAATTTATTCAAACAGCTCTCCTGGTCCTGATTTCGTAACATAAGCACATAATCATCATATGCAAGCTTTTGCTGGTGGATGGTTGTTTCAAACATAGTAATCACTATTCATCATTGTTTCTTCAGTTGCCGATATTTGTACCAGATCCGATTAATTTCCGAAGGATCCTGGTGTTCTACACTTCACTAGTTTGCTGTCTGCTCATACTACTGATGGTATCATTTGAATTCTTAGAAGCATTCTATTGTACGACGTAAAGGAATATCTGGTGTCTACTCTAAACTTCTAAGCTGGCACAACAGGTATGAATGTGTGGTCAGTTGGCTCCACTGTAAAAATATGGCCTGGCAGCATGTACTGTGTGATAACTTTTGATTGCACATTTGTATTATAGGATCTGTTAGAGTAGCAAGGTGCAGTGCAATCAGTCTAGTTCTTCAACAAGGGGTGCTGTGTCAAACACACTGTATGTATAAAGTCAAAATATCTCATATTGATCATTTTGATCTACTCATGTACTGTGTGTTAATGTATTGTGTGATATGCCTCCCCAGGGCCCAGATTTTGACCCTGTTTCCAAACAAGATGGTGGGTCATTGGCCGTTCTCATATGCTGAGCTGCTGAAGTGGGGCTTCATGATGAAGATGCGTGCAACGGGTGGCAGCGGATGAGTTTATGAAGGCTACAGCCTACAGGGCATATGATCAAGTGCCAACTGCCAAAGGACATGCCCCTCAATCTTCGCCAAAAGCCTGTCGTGTGTTCCAGAGCTGTCTGGGCTTCTTATTGCAATAACAGTTCGGCTGTAGTATTTCTGCAAGAGAATTCTTGAGAAACCATATGATGGACCAGCAAATGAGCAAAGTGCCCTCTATTGCTTTGCCAGATACTAGTAAACAATGGGTTTGTGATGTCTGAAGGTCATCATCTCCAATATGGCTTTTGTCTTTTGGGGCTTCCAAGTACTAACTAGGCCATGTAGAGTGGAGAAACAACAATGACTACTATGCATTGTAGCAGCAACAATCCCAGTGCTGCCTTAAAGTGGTAGTTCATCCATTGTTTGCAGCTTGAAAAAATGTCTATGCTATGACTATCAAGTTCTTGTATTCCATCCATCCTTCCCAAATTAATTGACTGAGCTTTGTCTAGATATGGGACAGAGGAGTACAATATTTGTAAAAAAAAAGTCTTGTAAAGTACAAAATATTATTCTAAACTGATCTGCGCCGTGCAATAGTAGTTTTTTTTAAGGATCTGTCAGATGGTAGACAAATAAACTACTCCATGCTGATAAGCTCAAAACAACACACAAGCATGGGCAAGCACCGAGCGGTCGGTCAGTTTTTTATTCTGCATGGTGCATGCGTCCATGCTAGGTACCACAATATACCAGCTAAGCATGACAGACAACAGCCTAGTTATAGAAGAAATTAATTCAGTAACCCTGAAGACTTGATGTTAGTCAGACCAACACATCACAGCCTCACAGGCACCATCTTTACCCACGTTTACCTTCGTTTGTGAAGTTGCATCCAGGCCAGCTGGCTGCTCCTCTTTTTCCTTGGTATACCGGTCCATCACAGATTTCATGCTGCCATACAAACAGGTAAAACAAAATTGACCGGTCAGTATATATACCTTTGCTGAACTTGCAGCCACGTATGTGCACAGTAACACATTCAAACTCTCAGTATGAATATGTTCGGAACATAGCTTTTACAACTTTAATTGCCAGATATCATTTGACATATACATTCTTCTTAAATTGGTGCACGGTATGCTAGTATTTTCTTTAAAACGGAGGCAAAAGTTTTGCCTCGTCCATTAATTAAGAAGAGTGTCCAGCTTTTAGGGTAAAATCTAAAACAACATGGTCAAACCCACTGAAACAACACGCCTACACTTACCAACAACCAAACCTAACGAAGACCCGAACAACGGAGCCGCACCCACTCTAGCCAACACAAGAGACCACAAAGCGGCAAGAACGAACACTCAAAACATGGCACACCTACACCTATCCGATAAGGGAGGCCATGACACCATCAAGCAACTGCAAATGCCTTATCTATAGCACCCCTTTTCTTACTTCCAGGGTAGGCGGCAGCCAAGGTTATGAGAAAATCGCAAACCTCTCTAGCAACGACAGGTCCGAGCACCGGTGTCAACACTCTTGACTTAGCAAACCCATCGCCTACAGGGACCACATGCTTGCCGGACTTAGGCGAGAGAGATACCGCCGCGTCAAAATCACCACTCTCCTAAATAACAAGCGTCTGGCTCGGCGGAGAAGCCACAACCGAGTCCCATGCAACTCGAACTTAACTTCCTTAACGGAAGGAGGTAGAACCATACCACCACTCAACTCCAGAAGCTTAGGAATGATCTGCATGAGCGGAGTCGTGACTGCCAAGCTAGTCCTAGCACGAGGAGAGAAACATCCATAAAGGCCCGTTCCACTCACGCCCACTTTGCCAACATTAGACACAACCGAAGGATCAACATGCATTGGGAGAGCCTACCCAACGCAGCTTCAACTCGCTCCAGAAAGCCCCCAATCGCTAGTAGCCAGCCGTGCAAGAAGTCAACAACCTCGTGAACAAGACATATGACCTTCTCAAGCTGAAGGGAAACCACATTAAGAAGCTCAAAGCATAACAACTCAGTTTTCTCGTCCAAAACGAATTGCATATCCGCTAAGGCCGAACAGCCAGCAGGAGCAAAAACAACTAACACCCAAGTCCTATGACGAGACACTTTGGATGGGGGCGAGACCTCAACTTGGACATACTTTAGATGGATAATAGTAAGCCGTGCGGGCACAAGTGCATCTCTAGCGTATGTTACCCTCCGACCCACCATATGTCGCCGAACGGTAACTCCTAATTGACCTCTAACGAGGCGGTTTGCCCCGAGCTCTTTGCTCCACCAATTTGTCTTGGCTATGTGTCAACTGTTACTCTGTTACTAGCTACTCCGTATGTGTCAACTATCAAAGGCGCTTGCATCTTGGATCGAAATAAGAAGAAGTGATAGTTTGCGCACGTGAACTAAACTTATGCAAATTCTAGTCAACTACTCTACAACTCTCATGCAAATTCTAAACTCTACAACTCCATTTATCCATTTTTAAAATAACTCTGATAGAAAGAGATAGATCCCCTCAATTGATCCATATACTCCCTCCGTCCGCAAACAAGTGTACTTCTAGGTTTTGGTTAAGTCAAATTTTATAAAATTTGACCAACTTTTTAGATAAATATATCAACGTATATTACACGAAATTGTCATATTATGAAACTAAATTTGAAAACAAATCTAATGATACTAATTTATTGTTATAACTATTGCTACATTTTTATAAAAAGTTGGTCAAACTTTATAAAGTTTGACTTAAGACAATGCTAGAAGTACACTTATTTAGAGACGGAGGGAGTATAAATCTATTACATAGTTAGCTAGTGTTTTTTTTCAAAATTGACGTGATACCTCAGCCTCTCCATCAAAATGATACATACAACCTTTTTCAAAATGATACATACAACCTTTTTTATTACTCAACATAGTTTTAAGGCTAAGCTTATGCACTAGCTAACACAACCAAAAATCCGAAGAGGTAGAAAAGGCTAGTGCAATTCACTTATATACTTCATCACCCTCTCTCACGTGTGGAAGACAAGTCAACGCATATAGACTCAGATGTAGGCTCAAGAGGCCTTGTGCATGGACTGGTGACTCATAGGTATGACTCAAAAGACCTATACATGGACATCGAGAGGGCAACAACAATTTTAAGATAAATTACACTAAGACTTAGAACTCAAAACTGTCTCTAATGTCAGTTTTCATGCACTAGCCAAACCAACCAAACGCCCAAACTGATGAAAAAGGCTAATATAATCCACTTATACACTTCAACACTTACAATGTAAATATAAAGATCAATCCAAATCCACCTTACCAAAGACTCACAAAAACTATAAACTTGATAAAAGGGGTGGCCATGTATGAGCCATTGCCCTTACATCATACAGACTCACATCATCATTGGAGGCCTCACCCAACCGCCCAGCGCCAAGCCGGGAGGACAAATCGGTCCGACGGACCCTCAGCGTGCACCAACGCACACGCTCCAGAAGTCGTCGCCGCCATCTTCCGTCGACCCATCTTTGAGACAGAGATCAAGGCATTGGCCTTGCCATGCCTACAATCGACGCCACCAGACAACGCCACCGCCATGCGCGCGCCAATCATCACAAGCCCTCCTTCGAGATCCCACTGCGCCACGCCGTCGAGACTAGCCTTCGTCGACTCGGTAGATGGAGCACCGCTCCATCTTGGTCACCGCGCAAGAAGCACGCAGCGGCCGACATCCAGCCACTGATACCATCCACTTGTCCTTCCAGCCAATGTATATCTCCAAAGATGATGCACACAAGGGGGTGATGATGCAGGAACATCGCCATCATCTGATCCGGAAAGCCCGAATCTATGGAACGAGAAATGCCTCCACAATGCCTACAACGAGGTAAACGACGCCCACAGGTGCCGCCGTTGACGATAGATCCTCGCACTTGTGACCAGCTAGGCCACCAACTCCTCCTCGCCGCCAGGCCCCAAGGGCGCGTTTGTCTGCTTGGGAGTCGCTATGAGGATGGCACCACTGCCCGAATCCGGTCACCGTCGGGATGGACCGTCGAAAGCCGAGGAGCAACCAACACCATGGCCACCCACACGATGAGGATCTCGTGCCCTCGCGACGGTGTTCGCCGAGCCACCACTGCTCTAGGGATGGCGCCCCGGAGATCCGACTCCACCTCACATGTCCACCCTCCAGAGCCGTCCACCGCACTCGGTCTGTAGGTCCTCCACCACGAGAAGACCCAGAAGCAAGGAGACAAAGGCCTGTTGTCCATCGTCCGCCGCGAGGTGCTTTGTCCAGCTTCCTCAGGCGGCGGACACGGCCGTTCTCTTTTTTCAGTCTCTTGCTCCTATCTAACATAGCTAGCTAGGTAGAAGCACAAAATCCCAAAGAAGAAGAAAACTAGCGAGAAGAAAGAAGGGACGCGCTGCTAGCACATATCAAACCAAGCCAGGAAGCACCTAGTTAACCAAAGCAATCAGAGATCCACAATAACTTCGGCATAACACACGTACCAGTACAAGATACATATTACCCAAAGCGAATTAGTTACTTGGTGTTGCAGAACTCGTATAGCCTGCCGGTGCTGGAGAAGACTACGAGCCCAACCTCGGCGTCGCAAAGGATGGAGAGCTCCTTGGCCTTCTTGAGCAGACCGCCCCGCCGCTTCGAGAAGGTCACCTGCCTGTTCGTCGAGTTGTCGATCCTCCTTATCACTATCTTCCCCCTCCCCATCTTTCTCTCAGATCTAACTGCAGATCACAAATCCTAGCTCAAGATAGGGAACACCACCAAGAACGAAGAAGGAAGGAGGGTATAGCTATTGACAGAAACGTACAAAGGGAACTAAGAAGAAGAAGACGGTGATGGGAGAAACTAAAGCTTCCAATATTCGTCTAGCTAGCTGTGCCCATGGAGAAGAAGGAGAAAGTGCTGATTAGGTTTTATGCACGAATGGGCGCAAGTGGCGAACTTGCAGTCCTTCTCTATACCTGCTAGCTCTTCCCATTGGGTCCGGCCGGTTACCTTAATTTGTGCCGTGAACATAAAGGCAACCAACAATGGGGACAACTGCAAAGGTACAATCGTAGATGTACAATCACACTCTGACACTAAAAGTGGTACTCCTCCGGGTTCGCGTCCGCGTATCAAAGTCAGTCAATTTGACTTATACTCCCTATGTTTTCAAAATATAAAATATTTTAGCTTTGTGATGCAAATGTATCTAGACTATTTTTAGTATGTTGGTTCACTTAGGTTTAGAATAAATCTACACACTAAAACAAGTCTAAATACATTTTCTTCACAAATCTAAAACATCTTATATTTTAAAACGGATGGAGTATAATCTAAGTTATATGATACAAAAATTATACCATTAGAAAACATAAGAAATTTTCATATTAAATAGATTGTCATGCACTTTTTCTAGACCGTGCTAATGTTCAAAATCACATGCATTTCACATCAAGAAGATACACACATATATGGGAAGCATGAGTTGTTAACCAAGATGACCTATTTCACTCGCATATATGCTTTATGGCTGCGTGCATCAACCCATGTAAAGACTGAGTATTGTCCTTCTTTTGGGGAAAAAATACGCTAGTGCATGTACGACTTACAAACATCCAGATTGACCAGAGTTAGCTCACCAGGTTCACAAATTTCACCAATTCTAGTTACATTCAGGCTGATCATAGTGAGAATAACTTAGAGTAGTAACATGCAGTATGTTACTAGTCTAAGTTACTATCTTTATAGTAGAAAATAACATAATTAAGTGTGATATCATGCAAAGTCTCATTTATTGTAATAAAGATTCATTTTGTCTTGAAATATGTGATGTTATGGTAAGAGCAAGTACAATAAGCTTATGTAAGCAGGCTATAAAATTTTAAATAATATATTTGAGATGAGGTGGAGGAGAGAGAATAGGAGAGAGAAGACTAGTGGGCTCTCATGCAAGAGCTAGCTGCAGTACGTGTTTCTAGGCACTTTGTTAGTATGTAATGTGGACCTTGGCTAAATAAAGTAGTACTTCCTTATAGCTAATTATTGTACATATTGACTATTAGTTGGCTATAGATGAATGGCAACGGCTTATAGCTAACAACGGGTTTTACTACTCCCTCCTTCACGGTTTGCAGGGCGTCTAATCAAATTTGGATATTTTCAAAACTACAATGTTTCTAGGCGCATAAGAATTAATTATTGATTAATGTGGCAGCTTTCCTCTCAACTTTCTATGCATGCAATAGTCTCCCACCAATGCATGCGCCTTAACCACTCATTAATAGGCCTAATTTTCAGCCAATACGTTTGCGCCTAGGTCCGTGAGATTTTTGTAGAGCGCCCTGCAAACCGTGAAGGAAGTAGTACTAAACTTGCTCTAACATAGCTACTATAGAAGTACAAGCCTAAGTGGACCTACATACTAAAGAAATGTATAATATGTTCTTGCAAAAATTTATGTTGAAACTATAGAAGTACAAGCCTAAATGTATAATATGTTCTTTTGCAAGTACAAAAGAAATGTATAATGTCCTTTCAACATATATATGTGTAGGTCCATCCATGTCGTAAACGACAAATTTTAGAGAAGTGAAGGGAGTGCCTATGAACATGCTTTCAACATATATATGTGTATAATGTCCTTGCAAAAGAAATGTATAATATGTTCTTGTTTGTTGCTTTAACATGGGGACTTGTCCTTTGGCGACTCCATTTCTTTAAAAGTGCCCTTTCGCCACTTGGAAGGCTTGATTCTAATTAACATGGGAGATGTCGACATTCCTACCAGCTTACCTCGTATTGTAATCTTTAGATAAGATTCCTTTCCCTTCAAAGGTCGTTCCACCATGTTAATTTATCACAGATTTGGATGTCCAACGCATCTTACAATAGCAGTAAGCTAATTCTGGTGTTTCTTCCCATTCATGGCTACTAAACTGTGTCACATCCCTTTGGTGAGATTTCTTTTTTCAATATGGTTGAGTATAAGCTAATGCAACCATCTTATACCCCCAGATTAGGAAATGTCACTGTTTGGAAAACCATAGTAGAAAATGCACAAATGATCCACGAGGGTGAATAAAGTAACGAACTCCTTATACTATAAAGAAGGTCGTGTGACTTAGGCTAGCCATGGTGAAAGTATTATAACTAATATCATGCATGTCATGTTGGTAAAAATCGGATGTGGCATAATAATTAATAAAGAAAGAGATGATTAAAGTATCATAGGTGGATATCATATGTAAAACAAGAAATTCTAGTGGCAAATAAATCTTGTTCAAGTTTACATAGAGATTCTACAAATCAATAAATATAATACTACTATGATACTATTTACCACATGATACAATGCACTATAAATATAGTACCATACACTAGTATTATATACATGATACTAGTAATATGATACTTCCGCTATGACGAGCCTTAGTTAGGACTACTAGAAGTTCTTACATAAGGTGGTAGTATTGGCAGGTTGGGACAATACAGAGAACCGAATCGGGACCCTGTTCGCTCGCTCCCCCTCCCACGGGCGACAGCGAACCCACGCGCCTCCCCCTCCGACCCCCTCCCTCTCCTCCTCCCATGCCGCCGCCGTCGACGTGGTCCACCGGGTCTCTCCCATGCGAGGCTGGTGGCGGCGAGCGTCTCCTTCCCGCATGCGGCTTTGGAGGGCGGGGCCTCCATACGGCGGCAGAGTTCCTCGGCTGATGGCGGCCTGACTCAGCGGCGTGGAACCCGCAAACGGGTGTGAGCGTGGCGGCGGACCAGTCGTTGGCTGCTGGGGCTCTGCAGGCGCCTGCACGGCCGGCTGGTCGCCGGAGAGCGGTCGACGGCGCCCTTCCCGTCCAGATCTAGGCATGGGCGGGCCACATATGGCACAAGGTTGGATCTCCTGGTGGACAAGTTTGCAGGGACTGGGCTTGTGCAGGCGTCTTCGGCGGTGCTCCTGCTGCAGTGTGGCGGCGAAACTTCACGGGCCCTCTCGGGCTTAGTCGGGCCGGCGGGCCTGATTTGTCCTGCTACTACACCCGATCGGCTACCGCCTCCTGGCGGTGGAGGTAGTTCCCTCCCGAGTGTCATTGTACCACTATCCCTCACCAATGTCCTTTGCTTCTTGATTTTATCGGCCTTGTGACGTGGACCATGGTGAGACGGCGGTTGTGATTGCAAGACTGTGGTGGCGCGCGCTGGTATGTGGCAAGTTGGGTGGAGCGTTCCGGAGTGCCCGGTGGCATGGTTTTTTGGAGGTCGGGAGAAATCCCTGCCGTCTCGGCACAGATGCGGTGACGCTATGGGTGTCACCTTCCTTCCTGAAGGGCAGGGGGGGGGGGGGGGCTCTTTCCCATCCCCCTGTTGTGGATCGGGGGAAACCCTAGGATGCGTTCCAGGGATAACCCTCGGAACGATCTGGGCAGCAGTGTCATCGTCACTTCCCTTCTTGGATGTCCTGCTTGGTGCATGGTGCTTCGGAACGATGGCAGTGTGGTGGATATTCGTCGGAGGCCACGACAGTGGAGGGTCATCTCCGTTTTCGTCGAACCGCCATTTTCGGCATGGTTTTCTCTTTCTTTCTTTTTTGTTTCTTTTGGGCTCAGATTGTGTTGCTTTGCCCCAACTGTGGTATCCTTCTTGTATCGGTGGTGGTTTTCTATATTAATATAACGGAGCGAAAACCTATTTCGAGGAGTCCTTACATAAATAAAGCCTTTCTTGCCAATACTATTTTAGAGTTGTTTTGTTTCTTGCCTTTACTTGATGCTCTGGGACGGTGTCTTTACTTTTTTTTTTGAATTGGACAGTGCCTTTACTTGATGTAATGCTGAAGCTTAAACACGTAAAATAACCTCGTATCGAACTAGAAATCCCATGAGAAGTTTTACGGTACCCTCAACTAGATATAAGCTGTTATTTTTTGTGGATCTAACGGTATTACTAGTGTGTTACTCTCTTCGGTCCGATTTATTAGACGCACATACTTTAAAAATAACTTTGACCATTAATTTTGGTCAACAAATTTTACATAATAATATATCACAAAAATTATATCATTGGATTCATCTTAAAAAAAAGTTTCTAATGATATATTTTTAAGACATATATTGCTTATTTTATTGGTCAAAATTGATTGTCAAAGATTTTTTTAAACTACATGTGTGTCTAATAAACTAGATCGGAGGGAGTATGGAGTATTTAGGAGTGTAAGTTTTTATGTTTAGTCAAAGTCAAACTTTATAAACTTTGACTATAAATATAAGAAAAAATATCAATATATAAAATATATAATAAATATAGTTAGACTCGCTATAAAACGTATTTTTATATTATATATAATTGATATTATAAAAATTATTATTCTATCAAAGATGTTTAGTCAAGTTTAATATGTTTGATTTTAATAAAGCCTAAAAAGCTGAGTAATTTGGGACGGAGGAAGGGAGTATGAGTAAAAGGCAAGCATTGGGAGCTGCCTCTAGTTGGTCAACGAGCCCACGCGTGGCACCACACTCCGAAGGACCAATTGGAGTTCAGTTTCGCTGGCATCGATGCTGAAAAATACTTTGCAAGTTCCGAGGTTTCGCTTTGAGGAAAGTAAAGCGAGGAATCAAAGGCAAAGGTTGGGTAGAGGAAGTGTGTGTGCGCGATACCGGTTGTGTCGGGGAAAGTGGCTCTACATTTCTGAATGTACAAAGATGGCCGGACAAGTGTCAATCATTGCCTTATGATGAGTTAACACCTGTCGAGAAAGGTTTTGGGATGCAGATGCATGCCAGGGCGCTCTATTACCAAAGCAACCCACCGTCTGCATGTATTCACCTGTCTGGATTGTGTAGCCATGCATGCGATCATACCATCATTTCTTCATGTGGTGTTGTCTGCTGTGCAAATGTAAAATGGCCCTTTTGCCAACAAAGAGTGTACTCCGGGCTGTACGTATAGCAATTCGACACGTACGTCCAGAGACGATGGTTCTTTAACCTCACAGCTGGTCCTCCTGATTGCAGAAGCTTTACATCGTTAACTAACAAAACCAGTCTTGCTCTTCTTAATAATTGATTAGCTGCAACTCACCCCGAATTAATGTGACACACAACCGGCCCATCCCGGAGGTGACGCTGGTCGCGCTCCTTCTTGGCTGGACTAGTACTACTAATGTACTAATAATACACTCTTAATTTGTGTGTCAATCCGCCGCTGTAATCCACATTGGACCATCTTTTCGTGTGAAATCGGAAGGGTTTTGTACATTTGCATACCAGGGGCGGATCCATCAGGGTAGAAGAAATTTGGCACATCAGTCCGTATTATACAATATATCTACGTTTTATCCTTTTCGGTGGGGATGAAATTTTGCTTCAGGCGCATGTATTTTTTTTCATGGGTGGTGCACACATATCCTTAACAAGGGAGGTATGATCTAGATTCGATTCATGCTAACAATTATGTGCACCAAATCCGCCCTTTCAAGTGCATGGTTTCGCACAAGTTTGGTACCATGTAGCATATACTGATTTGGTATTTAGATGTTCATGTTTCGACATAATTACACAAAACCACAAATTCACACTAGTGGAGAACAGGGCTTTTGTCCCGGTTGCGCAACCGGGATGGGGTAATGGGGACTAAATCCCCTACACTTTATTAATCCCGGTTGCGCTATGAACCGGGAAAAAGGGGGGGGGGGGTCCACGTGGCCGCTATCTGGCAGGAGGGGGAGCACCATTCGTTCCAGTTAGTATTACAAACTGGGATAGATGTTTCTCTGCCGCGGCAGCATTTTGAAAACTTTTTTGTGCTACGACAGAGAATTTATTTTGGCCGCTTTTTTGTGTCACGACAGCATTTTGGGCATTTTTTATGCCGCAACAGAGAATTCATTTTGTATTTTTTCCATTTATTGTTTTCCTTTTTATTTTGTGTTTTGCACTCAGTGATGAAGGAACCATTTAGATTACACAACATCATCATGAATACAGAGATCAAAGTGTCAAACATATTACATACGGTACACGAGTTTCATGCATATATATACAATATAATCTCTTTTTAGGTCCATATTGACTTATATACAATTCCGGATAGTATTCTCCTTTTGGTTGTAGGACCTCTTCATCTAAGAATCCCGCCAATTTTACTTGAATTGCTTGTACACGATCCGTTGGTAGAAGACCGCCCCACAACTGTTTGATCTAATTTAAAGAAGGAGTCAACATATATGAATGAAACTAAACACAATTGATGGTAATAAAATAAAACTGTGAACATTGTTTACGTACCTGAAGTTGCTCTAAATTTCTGCCCTTCTCACAGGTCGTCTGACGAATGAACTCGCAAACATAGTATCCACATAAATTATTTTCGGGTCCCTGCGTCAGGCACTTTACGAGAACATAGTTCAATCAAAATAATAATCAAGCATGATAATGATATCGAAACTAGAATCAAAGAGGTGCGCGGATCTATCTAGTAGTACTTATATCTAGTGGTTCAAATGTAAGCTCCTCTTTCCAGACACCTTTAGCCTTCTTGGTGAACCATTTCCAAGCGCTGCCTGGCAAAGAAAACGAATAAAAGGAGTTATTAATTACTTGATATCAGGAAATTCACGAAAGTTGCCGATATAGTGCCATAATGATTGAAATTACCGCTGGAGCATCATCTGCATGTCCACTCACTTCTCAAGGGGTTTATGTTTCGAGTCCATGACTTGTACTATCCCTTTGTCATGTTGAATGATTAGCAGAATAAAGTGAAAGCTGCGCATGCATAACTCAACGATTATACACTTAACATCGAGTAAGAAAAATAGAATGTGTACAAAAAATTAACACTCACTCGAAGTTGTAAGGAAATAGTATTTCCCTTTTGGTTTCATGAAACCTTAATGCCTTCACAATATTATTCTCTGTTTCCTAGGGTTTTTATTGATGATTACGTTGATGAACAAAATATGGGTCAATGAACCCAATGTCATAGATGCGTTCTCTTTTGCATTCGAGAATCTTTATTCTGCATAATATAGTGAGTATGATTATACATGCAATAAACAAGGTGATCTAGCTAGAGACTTAATTAAAGAAATAATACTTACAGACAATAGGCATTGACGATTGATTTGTCGATGGCGTCTTGATTAAATAACTGAAATAGTTCCTCAAATTCAATCATTACCTCGACATCTCCATGCCCGTAATTCTCATTTCTAACTCCCAGCACTATCCATTTTTCCCTTCCTTTGAGGCATCCATGTACCACTTATGCAATCTTCGCATTTTTGTTGGTAGATTCTTGACCTCGTCAGGTTTGACGAAAGAATTCCCGTGCTGGTATTTGTATGCTACATCAGCCTAGGAGAAGTACTCTAACTAGGATAAGTATTGAGAAATAATCATACCTTGAGCAGCGGCCGCTTCTTCGTATAGTGCAACTACCTCTGGATCATACTGCTCTTCGACCGAACATTTGCTCGATCCCGTATTGGTATCGGAAATCACCTTGAGAGGGGGCATGATTTTTTTTTTGTTCTTCGAGCAGGGGAACTGATTTCCTGCTTTTACTACTACTCTTCGACCGCACATTTGGTGCACATGACTTGAGAATAGAGCTCTCATAGTATGATGACAACCTTGGCTCAGGTTGATGAAGGGTCTTCAGCATTTTTTGCACTCGGGCTTTTTCTTCTTTGGTGCTGGGGAACTCTGGCTCTTTTGTCCGCTTTAGTTTAGCAAAAAACTCTGTCATTTGGGCCTTTGCGATCACCTGAGTCTCCTTTGGAGTATAGTCATAAGGTCTCTTTGGAGGAACCTTTGGTACATTTGGGAAGGGATCCATTCGACTTTTCGGTGATCGGTTACCACTCCCCATAGTAGAGGTGGTACTCTTCCGCTTTTGGCCTTGAGCCATAGTGGGTTGAGAAGGCTGACGTGGCGGTGAAGACGGCTGCACTGGAGACGGCTGACGCGGTGGTGCTAATGACTGCGCTGGAGACGGCTGACACTGCGGCAATGGCTGTGCTGTAGAGGGGTGAGGCGGCAGAGATGACTGTTGTGCTGAAGACGGGTGAGGCGATGGAAAAGATGGAGTGCTCTGAGAAGTTTATGGCCTTGGCGTTCGATTTGAAAGCACAATATATTCCTTTCGCTATAAAATGGTGACGTTTTTGGCTTCTCCCAGTTCAGTCACATCCCCTTCACCTACAGGGTAGTCAAGCTTCAGCTGGTGAAATGCGTGCATAACTTCATCCACCCCGACAACAGCGTAGCCCTGTGGAACCGGACGACAATAATAAGTTGGTTCAGGTCCAATTGGTAAGGCATAGCCGACCACCACCTTCATGGTTATGTTGACAACTTTCACATGTAGCTCACAATGTGTCATCTCCGTGATATCATCCACTAGGGCCATCGCCGGTGCATCATCATCATCACCCGGGACCTCCGTGGAAGCCACGCTGCTTTTCCGATTATTAGATAGGCCGGTAGCATCGAATGCAGATTCTACCATGTGTCGCTGAGATGGGATGGTAGTACCTTGCTGGATAAGTGCGTCAATTTGATCATGCTGCCGCTTTAATTGTTTTTCTATGTTATGCATCCGGTCTGCCTAAATCCTTGCTTCAATTTGCTCGTTTTCCTTTCTCCTCTTATGGATTCTATCAGGATATTTCTTCCTGCCTACGGGAAACCCAATGTTCCATGGTTTGGAGCCTATTGTGCCTCGTGTTCGTCCTGTGTGTTCCTCATTTACAAGGGCGAGTGTGAGCTCATCATTCTCTCTATTGGGAATGAACCTCCCCTCTTCAACAACCTTTACTGCATTTCTAATGTCTTTGATGGGTACGAGATTGAAGGGTTTCGCAGCATTGTAAATCAAAAAATTTCCTACGGATGCGAACAAGAAAGCCAAGATCTAATCTAGGAGATATAATCAACGAGAGAGATTGATGAGATCTTCATACCCTTAAAGAAATCGCACAGCGGAAACGTTCAACAGAACGTGGTTGACGTAGTCGTACTCGCCGTCTCCTCCTCGCGATCCGATCCGATCCTACGCCGCAAGTGGCGGCGCCTCCGAGAGATGCACACGTACGGTGCAGCAACGTATCCTCCTTTCCTTGGTCCAGCAAGTATGGTGGAGAGATAGATTGGATCTGCAGCACGACGGCGTGGTGCTTATGGTGGAGAGTTTCTGCGGCAGGGCTTCGCCTACGCGCAGTCGGGAGAGAGAGAGGTGGAGGGGCAGCAGTCGGACGACGGCTAGGGTTGGAGTGGGGGGGGAGGATGCGCCCCTGCCCTCCTTATATAGGGGGATGGCCGGCCCCTTTGACCCCTCCTCCAAGCCCTAGGGCGGCGGCCCAAGGGGTGGAGTGGGGGGCAAGTCATCCCCTCCTTCTTCTGGAAGGTTCCCTTAGGGTTTCCCCTAAGGGCTGGCCGGCTGGGCCTTAGGGGCCTTGTGCCCCTGGCCCAAAGTGGCCATGGCACTTCCCCTTAGGCCCACGCAGGCCTCCGACAAGTGGGCCCATGTTGGTCCCACTCCGGAACCTTCTAGAACCTTCCAGTACAATACCGATAAACTCCGAAACGATTCCGAAATCCAAAAACTGCTTTCCTTTATATGAATCTTATTCTTCGGACCATTTCGGAACCTCTCGTGATGTCATGGGTCTCATCCGAGACTCCGAACAAAAAACTCATAAATCAATTATCCATTCTATCCTAGCATCGATGCACGTTAAGTGTGTGACCCTACGGGTTCGAGAATATGCAGACATGATCTTCTATCAATAATCAACAACGGGATCTGGAAACCCATATTGACTCCCACATATTCATCGATGATCATATCGGATGAACCACGATGCCAGGATTCAATTAATCCCATATATGTATTCCATTCGTCATGCGATATTTTACTTGCCCGAGATTCGATCGTTGGTATCGGCATACCTAGTTCAATCTCGTTTACAGCAAGTACTTTACTCGTTCCGTAATCCGATATCACTTTGTGATTAACTCCTTAACCACGTGCTTGCAAGCGGTGTTGATATCGATTACCGAGTGGGCCCGAAGTATATCTCTCCGACTCGGGAGGGACAAATTCCATCTCGATACATACAACCCAACAAGTACTTTCCAATCACCTGAGAGACACCTTTATGATCACCCTCACATAGGATGACGTTTGATGACCTCAAAGCTTTCTTCCGATACCAGGGAGTTGTATTATCTCATGGTCTAAGGAATACAATACTTGACATAGGAAAAAGCTTCGCAAAGATGAACATGATGACACGATCTAATTGCTCTGCTTAATTTGGGTCTGTCCATCCTATCATTCTCCTAATGACATGATCTCATTATTAATCGACAACTCATGTCTATGGTTCGGAAACCTTAACCATCATTAATAAATGAGATAGTCCATAGAGGCGTACTAGGGACACGGTGTTGCTCATAAACCACACAAGTATCAAAGTTTCCGCTTAATACAATTCTAGCATGGAATATAAACTTTATCATGAATAAGAATTATAATAATAACATCTTTATTATTGCCTCTAGGTAATAATTCCAACAGAGATTTTCTATATGTCTTCTGTTATATATGCATTTCCCTTTTGAGTCCAACGTGCCCCCATGCATGTAAAACCAATTCTTTACCCGTTTGTCGGTTGTCTCTGGAGTGATCCCTTTAGCACGCATGTCATCCTCAAGTTTCTTCCACTTAGGCATGCCATCCCTGTAGCCACCTTGCCCCATAGTATGGTGATACTTCTGGTTAGCAGCATTTTTCTTATTCGTTTTAGACCTTTTCTGAGCTACCTCTGATTTCTTGTACAACACAAACTCATCCCAGTGGTCTTTTATCTTCTCATACGCTCCCTTGAAATCCGGAGTCTTCTCTTTTACGATAAAGTCAAGGTGCAATCTTTTCATCCAGTTGGTGAATTATTGGACCATCTTCTTAAGAGCCCACTCCTTGACCTTTTGCTTTATAGCATCGGCATATTCCTTGGCATTCTCTCTATCCCCCTCATTTGGATCCACCTCTACCATCGCTAGGATGAAATTAAGCATGAGCCTCCTCCAAAGTAAATCTTTGACTTTGTCCGGGCCATATGTAACTACTTACTCCTTTGGCTTATTCCATTCTTGAATGGTGATCGAGAGGAAGTCCCTAACAATTACTCTGCATTGCACTACAAATTTGTTTTAAACATGAGAGGGAGCCGTCGGTTTGTTGTCTTCAGCGACTTCTTCGATTCTGTACCTTTCATGGTCTTCCAACTTTCTGGCTAGGCCTCGTTGCTCTTTGTAGAAGATTTTCTCGATCTGGAGGGGTAAAAGAGTAAAGAGCGTTCATATATGTATATAGACAGCAGATGATTAATTAATTAATATATATATGCAGCTCGCTAGAGTTTGTAGTATTTAATGTTCCGCCGGAGCTGTCGCCTTCTCCCTCACCGAAGTCGTCGCCTTCTGCCTCACTGAAGCCGTCTCTTCGGTTGAGAAGAGCATATCCCTCACCAGAGTTGTTTAGATACATCGAGGTGACATCTATATCTTCCCCGCGTATCATATCCTGGAGCATGTTTTCCTTTTCTTCATCTCTGTCATGTGGTTCAATATTTTCTGCAAAAGGGAAAAGCAAATTAGTCGAAGCGGCTAAGCAAGGATCTTAGGTAGGCGATATTTGAGGGGCTATGGTGCCATGGTTTGACAACAAGATCACCTTAAATTTAACCCTAATACATGCTTGAGAATTTAAACGGGGTCCGAGGGATATAAACCCTAATAAAAGCTTTTTTGCATTTTCATAAATGACTAAGTGTGGACAAGACTATTTTAGACATGACATAAAGTTATCATAGCACCCGGATTCCCGGAGGGAAATGGTTGACAAAGAGCCATATGCATAGTAGAGCGTTGATGAGTACATATTTGCATCATTTTTATATTATTATTTTACATTGTGGTGGTAGGATCTTGGTATTTTACGGCATTCGCACGCACCTTTTATGTTTATTTTCACCAGGATCGGGACAGATGATGGATCTGATAAACAAAATTCTTGGACCAGTTATATTGGAGTGAAAAAGAGCCAAAAACAACATAAATCGCTTTTTTGGGAAATATCAATAACACTAGAAGAAAATCCAAGGCGATTGGAGGACACAGAAGGTTTAACGACCAACTATACGGTGAGAGGAACTTTTCCGGCCGTATAGTTGGCGCCAACACCGCCTCCTCAAATAGTTTAAACCCATGCAACTGGATCAGAGAGAAGACATACAGAACACCCAGAAATCGTCGAAAACCTCACCTCTGGAAGGGATCTGGATGGGGAACTTGCTCTAGGGATCCATCTTCGCCCTAAGCAGATCTGGGAGGCCAAGGCATCGATCTCCATCTTCATCAACCGCTGCATCATCATCTCCATCCATCCCATCTAGATCTTGTTGTAATTCTAGCACTAGTTGTGGATTTATACAAGAACTATTCATCTATAATTGTTTCCATTACCATTGCCATGATGTTGTTTGCCTCCATGTCTAAGTAGATCATTAGTTCTTGGGGATATGGATAAACCCTAGTATATGATTGAGATGAAATAGAGATTATTATGTTATACATCATTATGTGTATGTGTTAATTGTCTTTATCTTGATGTTGGGAGTTGTGCACATCCTTAATATTTGCCTCTCACAGGGACTTGATGAAGGGCATTACTTATTGGTAGACGGAAGGATAATAGCAATTATTGTGACTATAAAGTAGTTGTCATTCTTTACATACTAACTTGGGGACGGAAGGAGAACTCATTAATCCATGTCCATGCCGCGAGAGAAATCCCTGAATAGCGGGATAATATGATTGATGTCGTTTATCTATCAGCTGTGGTTATGAAGGATGATGTGAGCAGTGGTTGCTGCCTATTCGTCCATATATGGAGATCCTCCTACCTACATACATGTCATGAGAATATTCGTTATAATAATCTTTATTACTTAGTATAAATTGCTAGCGGTGTATCCACCACTCCTTGAGAATGCCTTTTTCCCTATTGCAGTTCCAAGCTTTCTTACACACGCGATTACTACTTTCTACATTAATATTTACTTTAATTTATTTAATTGTCTCGCTCAACCAAAACCCCAAAAACAATTCTACTTTTCTTGCATCTTAAAATTATTCCTTAAGTACTTCGTTTAGTTTTAGTTAAAATCATTTTAGTCTTTCGCCTACTGCTCCTTGTGGGATCGATATCTTTATTTCGAAACTAGCTAAAAACGATATGTGCACTTGCAGTCATCAAACTATTTTCTGGTACTGTTGCCGGGGAGCTTAGCATTATAAGTCACTTTACTTTTAGTTATTTACTTTCATTGTACTAATTTTTTATTTGAGTTGCAGGACCATAACAATGGACAACACTCAGCATTTAATTTAGCTTGAGGCAGTGAGGAAAATGGGTTCGCCCATGGACACTTTTATAACTATCAATAAAAGCATAAACCCCGATGGTATTGAGATCCATACTTTATTATTTGAATTACTTAACTCTAAGAAGTTTGCAGGAACCAATGAAAAGAGTCTAGATGGACATTTACAATCTTTGAAGATGTTTTTGTTTCCTTTATATTTGATGATTGTGACCTTGATAAGATTAAAATCCAGTTGTTTAGACAAACTCTCTCCAATAATGTTTGCAACTAGTATAGATCCTTTGTTGAAGAAGCACCAAGGACGTGGACGGATTTGACAACCAATTTCCTGTCAAAATATTACTCAGAAAGCAAAGCTCACAGAATGAGAGGTATTATTATCAGTTTCAAAAATAATCCTGATGAGAGTTTATATGAAGGTATCTAAGGTATAAAAGCTATCTAGACAATTTCCCCCATCATTGTTTGCCTGATTGGTTAATCACTCATACTTTCTATGAGGGGCTTAATACTAAAAATAGAACAAGCCTAGATATCGCTTCTAATGGTAGTTTTCTATCTTATACCTATGATGAAGCCTAGAAATTAACAATGAAAATGAGGGAGACAAAAGAAAGTCTTAAAAATGAGGAGATCAATATGAATAGTTCTTCTGAATATGCTTGTGTTAACGACTTTCTTGCAGATGAAAGAACTTGTGCGATGATTAAAACCCTCGGTATTGAAAGAAAATTATTGAGAATTATGCAGGGCATCTACAGGTACCTACAGAATGGGAACCTGATAAACCCCTCGAAGAAAAGAAACAAGCAAAAGAAAACACATCATTGGTAGAATTTTCCTCTGAACCTATTCAAGAGAATATTAAGAAAAAGTGTAGGGAGGAAGAACACATAAGGAGAAGATCAAAGAAACCAGAGAAGAACCCCGATGCTACCAATGCAAATATTGTTATATTTTAGGATCTTATGGAAGCACGAACTATGGAGAATGAAGTGGTTATGCTAGACTTTGAAATCTCAGAATTCATCACAGGTAAGATACGAGGTAGTGAAACTTCTAAACCTATGACTCCTATATATTGTGGAGAAACTTTCTTATATGGCATTTGCGAACCAATTTCCACTATAAATATTATGCCTTCATCACTTTATGAGGAACTTCGCTACAATTTAAATAATCCAGATGTGGAACTGGTAGACACTACTATTAAATTGTCTAATAGAACTAATATAAAACCGGAAGGTGTTATTAGAAGTGTGTATGTCTTTATTGGATCACTCATGTACCCTCTTGATTTTCATATTTTTGATATGCCTCGAGATACTTTTTGTCCTATTCTTTTAGGCAGGCCTTTTGTCTCTATAACTAAAGCTCGAATTGATAATAAAAAGGAGACTATTTCAATGATGTTTGGAGAAGAGGAAATGGCATTCCACTTCTCCAAACTAAAGAATAGGCCATATGAAGTGGAAGATATCAAGGAAGGGAAAACAATTGCCAAGTTAGCCGCAATTCATTTCAGCACTCCGCAAGATGAATTAGAGAGGAGCTTAATTAATTGGGAAGAGGCACCAGATGATGAGGAAAGAGAATACATGGATGATTACCTTGACTCCATTCCGGAATCACAAAACCCACATGACTATGAAGAACTGGTAATAAAGGGAGACGAGGAACCTCTGCCAATTGAATTGAAACAACTTCTAGACAATATGAGGTATGAATTTTTGGATAATGAAAATAAATTTCGTGTTATTATTAGTAAAAAATTATCAGAAAATGAAACAAATAAAATTATTTCGGTTTTGATCAAACATCATGAAGCATTTGGGTATACTCTAGGTGACATTAAAGGAATAGATCCATCCACTGTGACACATAAGATTACCATGCTTGAAGATGATGTACCTATAGTTGACACACAAAGAAGCTTAATCCAAATGAAAGAAGTAGTAAGAAAAGAAGTTATACTCTGATACGTCAGAAACGTATCTATAATTTTTTATGTTCCATGCTTGTTTAGTATCTACTTTGCTTTGCTTTGTCTACACTTTGAGGTGTTTTTATATGTTTTTCTGGTACTAACCTATTAACAAGATGTCGTAGTGTCATTTGCATGTTTTCTACTGTTTTTTGGTTTCAGAAAAGCTAGTAAGGAAATATTCTCGGAATTGGACAGGACAAAAGCCAAAGTCAATATTTCAGCAAAGAGAACACGGAGTCGAGAGGAGAGACGGAGGGCAGCCACAGGGCTTCCGCACCGCGCAGGCGCAAGCCCATCCTAGGTCGTGCCTGGGCAGGGTGTGGGCCCCCTGGCCGCCCTCCTGCCTCGCCTCTTCGCCTATAAGAAGCCCCCGATGCCTAAACCCTAAGCACCCGATCAATATTCCACGAAACCTTCTGTAGCCGCCGCCACCATCGTCCCTAGATTGGGGGGATCTGAAGCTCTTCCTGGCACCCTGCCAGAGGGTAGATCATCTCGGAGGCCTTCTTCTTCATCATGCCAGCCTCCGGCATGAAGCGTGAGTAGTTCCACCTTGGACTACAAGTCCATATAGTAGCTAGATAGTTGTATCTCCTCCTTTGTGCTTTCATGTCTAGATCTTGTGAGCTCCGTTCATGATCAAGGTCTCATCTATTTGTAATCATGCATGTTGTGTTTGCGGTGATTTGATGGATATTGAGATTACTATGTCAGATTGATTAATGGTTTTGTCTTATTGATTTTATCATGTCTGTGTTGTTTGTGATCTTGCATGCTCTCCGTTGTTAGTAGCTATCTTGGCCAAGTAGTTGCTAGTGACTCCAAGAGGGGGTATTTATGCTCGATAGTGGGTTCATGCCTCTATTTAATCTAAGGGAAGTGACAGAAATCTCTAAGGTTGTAGATGTGTTGTTGCCACTAGGGAGAAAACAACGGTCTCTTGTTCATGGAACAAGTGGATTGTTTACCTTACACACTTTGCTTAAAGCAGTTGTCTGTTGCTTGCAACTTAATACTGGAGGGGGTTCGGATGATAACCCAAAGGCGGAATTCTAGTCATAGATGCAGTTGGATGGCGGTCTATGTATGTTGTTGTATTGCCCAATCAAATCTCATAGGATCATGATGTCTAGTATTGCATTGTTTTGCCTTGCTCAGTCCTGTCAATTGCCCTGCTATAATTTGTTTACCCAGCATGCCATGTTTGTTTATCTAATGAGAACACCTCTAGTGAACTATGGACCCCGGTCCAATCTTTACCATTGATACATCTTCCACTGTTACTGTTTACTTTCTGCAAACCACCATGATCTTCCACACCATACAGTTAATCCTTTGTTACAGCAACCGGTGAGATTGACAACCTCACTATTCGTTGGGGCAAAGTCTTGAGTTTGTGTTGTGTAGGTTTCCAAGTTGCTTGAAACACCTTTGAGACGTTTCCTTCCTCCTACTGGTTCGATAACCTCAGTTTCTTACTAAGGGAAGACTTGCTGCTGTGCTCTTCACACCTTGCTCTTGGGGTTTTCCGATGAAGCGCTCTCATGCGCCATCAACAAGTTTTCTGGCGCCGTTGCCGGGGAGGCTAAGGACGTCTTCACAAGGGGAGTCCTTCACAACCTTTTTCTTTACTTTGTTTTTGTTTTGATTAGTTTATTTTGCTTGGTTTTGTTTGCCTCTTTTTATCAAAAACTCCAAAAAATTAGTTTAGTTTGGTTTGCTTTCTCCTATCAGAAACACAAAAAATTAGTTCCTACTCTAGTTGCTGGTCTGATATTGCCTTGCTTTGTCATGCTTTCTATCAATGGATGGTTTCTTTGAAACTAGTTCTTATTGGCAAGGTGGGTTCACAGAAGAACAAAAGAATTATTATAAGGAACACCGTTTGTCACAAAAAGGTAAACACTTATGGGAACAAATTGATGAATTGAATACTATTGCTAGAGAAGTGTGCTCTACTTATAATGTTACTTATTGCTTTGATAAATCTTGTTGCTGTAGGAGGTATAAACACCTACCTTTTCAATGTTAGTATAATGATAATGTTACCATATCTTCTTATGTTAAAGGAAATTATGACTTTTATGATGTGGAACAAATTGAAGAATTTATTGCCTTCAAGGGTGCATTTGAACTTGCCAGTTTGCTTGAAAATACTGATGATGCACCTTATGAATATGAGGTTTATGAGATACTTAAATTTTGCTTTGATAATTACAAGTAAGAAAATGGCTATATTCTTGATTATTTTAATAGGTGTTTTCCACAAACGGGGGAGACTAATGCTTTGCAGGAGCCTATGGAAGAAGAAATTGCTGAAACTTGAAGCTCATTAGATGAAAAAGAGGAGGAGAGTGATGAACAAAGGGAGGAAGAATGGATCTACCCATGTCTACCTTCTAATGAGAGCAACTCTTTACCTTTTACATTATTTGATTGTCCCCCATGCTTACCAAAGGAAGATGAATGTTATGTTCCTGTGGATTCTTTTGAAGTATCTGATATAGGTAAAACTTGTGATAATAGTTATGCTCCTGTTATCTATGATAATCCTTTATTTATGCCTAACTTCGAAATGCATGGTACTAAAGAGTTTTGCTTAGAAAATGTTTATGATAAAGCTTTAGATGATGGTCCTATATTGAATGATCAGTCTTCTTGTGATAAAATTGCTAAAAGTGGGTTTGAAGGTTTTAATCCCACTATTTTTGAGCTTGATAAAAATTATGTGTTTGTAGATCATGAAAAGAATGTGTTATGTGATAGTTATATTGTTGAGTTTATTCATGAGGCTACTGAAAATTATTTTGAGAGAGGGAAACATGGTCTCATGGTCTTATGTATCTCAACAATATTAAGTTTCCCCTCTTTATGTTGAAAATCTTGAAGTTGCACTTGTTTTGCTTTCCTATGTCTATTGCTTTGTGCTTTCATGACTTGTTTCTTTACAAGATTCCTATGCATAGGAAGTGGGTTAGACTTAAATGTGTTTTGAATTTGCTTATTGATGCTCCCTTTTACTTCAATTCATATTTCTTATGTGAGCATCTTCTCAAATTTTCAAGCCTAACTTAAACGCGTTAAAGAAAAGTACTTGTTGGGAGATAACCCAAGAGTTTCCTTGAGTCTTTGAAGTTATTACTTCAGTAATGACCTCTCCTTATCCTTTTTGTTTGATTTTTGTGCCAAGAATGACCTCTAATGAGAGGGAAGTAAGATTTGGGGAGTTGCTATCCCGAAACAGATTTTTGTGCTCCACCATAAAAATTCGTGAGGAATCTTTGTAAGTAGGATTGAGCTTATATTTTACTACTAAATCCCCCAGTATGTTAGTTAACTTTCATTAGTTCAACACTTTTTGATTTCAGCAACAGAAGGTCTTCGAAAAAATCGGTTTCTACCTGCTTGTCTATTTTGACAGATTTCTGCCATTATTTGCATTTGCTTCTTATTGATTCCTTTTTGGGTTCTTTTTGGGAAATTGAGCTTTTTGCAGGAATTAATACAATAGCTTGTGTTTTTAGTGAAAGTTTTGCTGTTCTAAAGATAAACCCAAAAGTCTATTATCTTTTGAATATACTAATGTTGCTAATGAAGATTGTGTGAAGTTTTGTATGAAGGAAAAATTTCAGGTGTAGAGAAAGAATGATGTAATGAGATGAAGAACGGACAAAAACTCAAGCTTGGGGATTCCACCCCAGTGTCACCCCAAGAAATATTCATGAGGTACAAGCGTCAAAGCTTGGGGATGCCCAAGGCATCCCCTTCTTCATCAATAAAAAGCCCAGGTCTTTCTAGACACTTCGTTTTTATTGTTTCATGCACTATTGTGTTATTCTTGGAGCGTCTTAGTTTTTGTTTGGTTTGCTTAGTTTGCTTATTTTGCTTGAACCCATTCTTGTTGTGTTGTTTCAAATAAGTTGATTGGTGTTGGAAAGGATTACAAAGTTCTTTCTTGAAATAGTGCAAGAGGAGCTTGCTTTGACTATGACTTAGACTTTAGCATGTCATGCTAGGTGTTGTTTTGGCCTTATGCTTAGTGATTATTGCTGTAGCATGGATTGTTCCAAACAATTGGGATTGCTTAGTGTGCCTTGAAGAAATCATGCGTTGTTTTAGCATGCAAAAGCATACTATTGTGGTATTCTCCTTTGATGCTTTGTTTGGGTTGACTTGGCACATGCTCACACCATGTTATGACTATGAACAAGTCACCATAGCCTCTATAATCATTTAGTCCTTGACTTGCTGTACCACTTTATGCTTTTATTAGTAATGTTTTGTCGCTCTGCATGATTATGGCCATTATTGCTCTCTTAGTTGGTTGCTCCTAGTCTTTTGCTAGCCTCCACTTGTATGAGTAAGCTCTACTCATGCTTCCAACTCCCAAGAAACCAAGTTATTCCAAAGTGTCCACTATAAATTCCTATTCATGGCGTGGTACACCATTCCAAGTATATTCTTGTTTTCATCTATCTTCCAATTAAAAAATATTTTGTTATGTGAAAACTTAGTGATTAAAGCTCTCACAAACTTGATGGCACATTTTATTTTTATTGGCCCTAATAAACTTGAACCATTGTGTCATCTATGTTGTATATTCTTGCACTTATAAGTTGGAATTAGCAGAACCGTGCTGTCGCGGGAAACGCTTTCAACATTGCACTTGTACTTTGTACATAGTTGATATCATGCTCTTTTGTCTATGGATGTCATCAGTGTGAAATAAAATGGGAGCTTGTAAGTCCATGGAGTTATGTATGTGTGTTATAGAAACGCCTGGGCCGCTAGCCTAAGCCATGCCTAATCATGGTGGAAACTTGCAGCATCACCATAGTGAGAAATCTATGAATCTTTCTTCTTATAAAAAAAGAGATACATATTGAAAAAAGGAAAGAGATAAAAAAGCACCATTTCCCATGGTAAATAAGAAGATTGCTGAGATGCTCATTGTCTGCATGCCTTGTCATTTTGATTATGGGATAGCTCCTATATCATGTGCAAGGGGTACCCCGTTGGCGGTTCTCTATGATACACATGTACTTACTATGACAAGAACTTACATGTGACTAAAGTTGAGTAGCATGAGGAGCGGCCCTCGTATTCAAGGGACATGAGATTGCCAACTTATACTTTGTCAAGCATATACTCCATAGTTTGTTCACTTTAACCTTAATCACTTCAAGATTCTTATGATAGGGGCAATGAGGGTTGAAAGCTAACAAGTACCATAATTTCTGGAAGCTCTTTTTGAAACTTGAAATCCCTGCTTCCCTATATGAAGGGCCTTTCTTCCACCATTATATTGAGTCTTCACCTTCTACCTTTAGGCACCAGTTAAGAGAGCATAGTTGCCATTCTTAGTTCTATGTGCATTGTCCCAAAACTTATTGATTGATGCATATTGTTGATATTACTTGTTCTTGTGCTATTTGTATTTAGTTACTCTTATGAACTGTGAAGGTGTCCTATGCATATATTTGCTACTCCATGAGGGACAAGCTGAATACCACTATGCCATGTTTTCTGTATGTGAAACAAACAAATGTTTTTCAATGCATGTTATTCATGATCTTTGTTTGTAGCCTTTCATGTTGCATGCATAGTTACTTTGTCTTACTGTTAGAACTCCATCTTTCATGCTCATGTTTAGAGTTCTTTGATCCTAGCTTTCACTGCTTGCAAATGCTTTGATCTTGGCTTTGATGGTGCATGTCACCTCAAAAATTATTCTTTTATCACTTACCTACTCAAGGACGAGCAGGAGTTAATCCTGGGGATGCTTGATACGTCGGAAATGTATCTATAATTTTTGATGTTCCATGCTTGTTTAGTATCTACTTTTCTTTGCTTTGTCTACACTTTGAGGTGTTTTTATATGTTTTTCTGGTACTAACCTATTAACAACATGCCGCAGTGCCAGTTGCCTATTTTCTGTTGTTTTTGGTTTCAGAAAATCTAGTAAGGAAATATTCTCGGAATTGGATGGGACAAAAGCCAAAGTCAATATTTCAACGAGGAGAACACGGAGTCTAGAGGAGAGACGGAGGGCAGCCACAGGGCGGTCGCACCCTCCCAGGCACGGGCCCACCCTAGGCCACACCTGGGTAGGGTGTGGGCCCCCTGGCCGCCCTCCTGCCTCGCCTCTTTGCCTATAAGAAGCCCCCGATGCCTAAACCCTAAGCACCCGATCAATATTCCACAAAACCTTCTGTAGCCGCCACCACCATCATCCCTAGATCGGGGGGATTTGAAGCTCTTCCCGGCACCCTGCCGGAGGGGAGATCATCCCGGAGGCCTTCTTCTTCATCATTCCAGCCTCCGTATGAAGCGTGAGTAGTTCCACCTTGAACTACGGGTCCATGTAGTAGCTAGATGGTTGTATCTCCTCCTTTGTGCTTTCATGTCTAGATCTTGTGAGCTCCGTTCATGATCAAGATCTCATCTATTTGTAATCATGCATGTTGTGTTTGCGGTGATTTGATGGATATTGAGATTACTATGTCAGATTGATTAATGGTTTTGTCTTATTGATTTTATCATGTCTGTGTTGTTTGTGATCTTGCATGCTCTCCGTTGTTAGTAGCTATCTTGGCCAAGTAGTTGCTAGTGACTACAAGAGGGGGTATTTATGCTCGATAGTGGGTTCATGCCTCTATTTAATCTAAGGGAAGTGACAAAAATATCTAAGGTTGTAGATGTGTTGTTGCCACTAGGGAGAAAACAACGGTCTCTTGTTCATGGAACAAGTGGATTGTTTACCTTACACACTTTGCTTAAAGCAGTTGTCTGTTGCTTGCAACTTAATACTGGAGGGGGTTCAGATGATAACCCAAAGGTGGACTTCTAGTCATAGATGCAGTTGGATGGCGTCTATGTATCTTGTTGTATTACCCAATCGAATCTCATAGGATCTTGATGTCTAGTATTGCATTGTTTTGCCTTGATCAGTCCTATCAATTGCCCTGCTGTAATTTGTTTACCCAGCATGCCATGTTTGTTTATCTAAGGAGAACACCTCTAGTGAACTATGGACTCTGGTCCAATCTTTACAATTGATACATCTTCCACAGTTACTATTTACTTTTTGCAAACCACCATCATCTTCCACACCATACAGTTAATCCTTTGTTACAGCAACCGGTGAGATTGACAACCTCACTGTTCGTTGGGGCAAAGTCTTGAGTTTGTGTTGTGCAGGTTTCCAAGTTGCTTGCAACACCTTTGAGACGTTTCCTTCCTCCTAATGGTTCTATAACCTCGGTTTCTTACTGAGGGAAGACTTGTTGCTGTGCTCTTCACACCTTTCTCTTGGGGTTTCCCGACGAAGCGCTCTCAGGCGCCATCATACTCTTATGAAATGCCAGCATAATATATCCTATTTCTGATAGTAAATGGGTTAGCCTAGCTCATTGCATACCAAGACATGGGGGTCTTGATGCTGTCATGAATGAGGATGGTGAGCTAGTTCCTATAAGACCTACTGTTGGGTATCGCATGTGCATCGATTTTAGAAAACTAAACCATGAGACACAGGAAATCATAAACATATACCGTTCATGGATAGAATTTTAGAAAGGCTAATCAATAATGCTTATTTTTGTTTTCTTGATGGTTATTCCGGTTATTCCCAAATTTCTATACAACCCTAACATCAAGAGAAAACAACTTTCACATGTCCTTATGGCACAAATGCTTATAGATTAATCCTGTTTGGCTTATGTAATACAACTGCAACCTTTCAAGAATGTGTTTTAAAAATCTTTGATGATCTTATTGAGAAGACTATGGAAGTTCTGACAAATGATTTCATTGTTTGTGGAACAACATTTGATAATTGTCTCTACAATCTAACCAAGGTTTTGCAGAGATGTAGGCAATCAAATTTAGTTTTGAATTGGGAGCAATGTCGATTCATGGAAAGAGAAGGTAAAGTTTTTGGACATAAGGTTTCAGAAAAAGGTATAGAAATAGATGATGACTACAAGTGCACAGATTGTTTGTAGCTAGTTTTGAAATAAAGATATCGATCCCATAGGAAGCAGGAATCTGAAGTCTAAATAACTCTTGAACTAAATACTAAAATAGTAATGCTAAATAATGTCCTAAGTGACAAGATGAAATGCGAGTTTTGTGTAAAAGATATTTTTGGATTTTCAAATAGGAGAACAATAAGTAAACTAAAACTGTAAGTAAACATGAGCATGCGATTATGATTACGAAGGTTTGCAAGATGATGAAAAGAGTTCTCAAGGAGTAGTGGATCCACCACTAGTAATTAGAAAGAGTGATCAAAATTATTATAATGAATAAGACCATTTATGATATGTGTGGGGATAAATTGGTAGCAACCACTGCTCACATCATCTGTCATAACCAAAGCAGACAATAACCGACAACCATCATGTTACTGCGCTATTAAGGGATTTATCCCGTGACATGGACATGGCTTGATGAGTTCTCCTTGAATCCCCAAGTTAGTACGTAAAGAATGACAACTACTTTATAGTCACAATAAGTGCTATCATCCTTCCGTCTACCAACAAGTAACCCCCTTCATCAAGTCTTCGCAAGAGGCAAATATTAAGGAGGTGCACAACTCCCAACATCAAGATGAAGACAATTAACACAGACACATAATGAACAATATCACATAATAATCTTTATCTCAACTCAATCACATACTAGGGTTTCTCCATCTCCCCAAGAACAAAGGAAACTACTCACACATGAAGGCAATAAACATCATGGATAGAATATGGATGAAGTATGATGATACAATTGAGAACAAGTGCAAATCCAAGATTCAATCTAGAATTACAACAAGTAACCAAAGGGGATCGGTGATGGAGACGTTGTTAATGAAGATGACGATGTAGATCGATCTAGAGGCCTTCAAGATCCTAGTCCCTTCTACTCTTGTGTGATGGTGATGGTGTAGATCTGATGGGAGGAGGCTATGGCGGTGGCACGGCGGCAGGGCTCCTCCGTGGGTGGATAGTATGGCTTGGTGGCTCTCTCTTGGCTCCTTCCCTCTTTATAGGCCTTGGGGGTGACCTAGGATACTCCTAATACCTTCATATGACTTTGAGAAGGTTCTGGAGATTTTCTAGGGTCAAATTCCGTCATTTGTGACCTTTTTGGCAACTATACGGCGGGAGCTATACGGCCAAAATTATTGCTCCCGCCGTATAGTTGGTCGTTAAACCTTTTGTTCCCTTTCGTATTTTGGTTGCCATTTCTTTATACGAACTCCGTTTTGGGTGTTCTTGGGCTCGTTGGATTCGTATCGTCGATGGATACAATCCAGTGGTCTTGGATCTTTATTTTGAGAAGTTGGAAAAATTCACTTTTTCAACCTCTCAAATGGCTAAGTCTGGTCCCTATAGCTACTCCATAATATGCTCTCTTTGTTCCTTTTACCTTTGTTTCATCCATAATCATCATCAACACCTACACACATGTCATAGACAAGGAAAGTGATAAAATTCTACCTAAACTACTAAATGTGCAAAGCTCATATGAAAGTAGAATGAAAACTAGAAGTCATGCATATAAGGCATAGATATAGCTAGAAGAAACATGATATGAGAGATAAATGTCACATTTTATATGGCTAAAAGAGGTGGTATTTCACAGCCATCAACTTCCCCAAGCTAGACTGCTCGTCCTCGAGCAGGAAGGGTCGATAACAAATTAATGGTTGTGAAATAGCTTTATCATTGGAAATCAATGACTTGCATCCTTATTTCTTCTACAAGCTCGAAGAGAGAAAACATGTATTCATACAAGGCAACACAAGCTCAGTTATAAAGACCACTAAAGATTCATCAAAACTTATATGCTCCATGTCAACAGTGAATCTAACTTGCAAACAAACTTGTGATCCTCTTATTGCACCTTTTGTATAACTTTTCATATTTTTATGAGACAAAACTTAGTCACAAATAGATGTCAAGCATAAATAGGAATAAAGTTTATCATTCTACCCAATCATGTCATCTAGTTAAGGATCTCAAGTGCAAACATTAGTTATTGAAATTTTAGAAAGTTTATCTCTTCTTAACGAGATTTATGCCAAAAGGAAATGCAAGAACATGTCAAAATAAGCATAGCATTAGAGTGTCTCATTTGGTCATCCACATCAATGAATCATGGCTATCAAACACTCATTTTCTATTCATTGTCTTTCTAAAACTTTAGTTCATCAGTAATGAGATCATGCCAAAACTTAGTGTGTTTAATTAGACTGTGCAGGCTAAGAATGGATACTCGTGACCATTACCAAGGTTTCCCTTTTTGGTATAATGATTTGAAGGGAATATGCCCTGAGAGGCAATAATAAAGTGTTTATTATGTGTATTCCAAGTATATGATAGATGTTTATTTTGCATGCTATAATTGTATTAATACGGAAACGTTAATACATCTGTGTTTAATAAACAAACAAAAAGTTCCTAGTTATGCCTCTCTCGTAAACTAGCTCGTTGATTAACAAGATGATCAAGGTTTCCTAATCATAGACATTGGATGTTGTTAATAACGGGATCACAACATTGGTGTAATGGTGTGATGAACATTCATCTGAAGTATAGCATTATGATCAAAGTCATTGAGTTTATATTTCTATAACAACTTACGAAGTGATCCTAATCCTTAGACCATGAGATCATGTCAATCACTAACACCGGAAGAGTTTCTTGATAACATCAAACGTCACACCGTAACAGGGTGATTATAAAGATGGGTTCAGAACTAATAAGGTCTTATGTTGAGGCCCATGGATCGAGAGTGGAATTTTTTCATCCCGATGACAGATAGATATACTCTGGGCCCTCTCGGTGATATCACATTGGTTAGCTTGCAAGCAAGTGATTTGATCACTAGAATGTTATATCACGGAAACGAGAAAAGAGTCCATGTCAATAACAAGATCAAACTAGGTACGGAGATACCGATGATCGAATCTCGAACATGTAATATATCGCGAAACAAAGGGATTAAGATACTAGCGTAAAAGGTTCCGACGATCACAAGAAAGTCATCGTTGAATGTGTGGGAGTCAGTATGGGTCTCCAGATCCCGATTCTGATTATTGATCCGAGAGGGGTCTCGATCATGTCCGCATTATTCACGAACCATAGGGTGACACACTTAAGAGACACCGACATCCAATTGGAGCAAAATTTTCATGCCGGAAAGAATAACAAGCGCAGGAATTTATTTCACTAGATACCGAAACAGGTTTTCAGGTGAAATTGCAGAAAGTGTTTTTGCATGTGAAATAGAATTCTAGCAAGGGGTTATATGTGAATGTTTGTCATTAAAGTAATTGAAGGAGGGGAGGGGGCAGCCCCCATGGCCGGCGGCCACCCCCTTGGGTGCCCCCTCCTCCTATAAAAGGCACCCCCTCTCCTCTCTCTCACTCACACCTCCTCGTGAAGGATCTCTTTCCCCCTCTAGAATTTAACCCCCATGGTCTCGGACTAGCGAGATACATTTTCCCGGTGGCTATTCGGCAAGAAAGAGTTGTGCTTCTGCTGCATCGCTGTAGCGAGGAGGCGGAGGTTGCTCGGTGCCTCAGACATGTGTGCGATCACGGATGCGTTGCTGATTTGCGGCGCTAGTACTTCCTCTCGATCTTGAGATCTGCAAGAGATCGTCTACATCAACCACGAGTTGAACTCGTTAAGCTTTGTCGGTCTTCAAGGGTATGTTCTCTACGGATATACATCCGCCCGTTGTTTGTATCTAGTAGATAGATCTTGGTACATAGTTGTTCCCATCGTAGGAATTTTTTTGTTTTCAATGCTGCGAACCCTACATGATATCTCATAATGGTCAGACTAGTATTCCCTCTTTTGCTTTGAATGCAGTGTTGGGAATATGCCCTAGAGGCAATCATATATGATGATATTTCCCATTGTATTCATAAAGTTATTAAGCTGTCCTTGTATGAGCATCTGATGTATATCATTGTATATGTGATTCGTTTGTGGAACTATACATTCATGTTGTTTGTACTAAATGTCCTTGGTCATTAAGGTTGTGCTGGACACACAACTTAGACCAATGTGAAAGTCGGCTTGATGACTCGGTTCCAGTTGTCATGGGCATGGTGATGCCATTCCAACTTACACAGATTCGGCTAAAGAGTTTAGCGAGTCGGATTGTCCCATATTGAGGTACAACGAACAAGTTATCATTTGTATATCTCAATCAATGTAATCCTTAGACCTGCGGTTATTGCATAGTCCGAGTTGAGGATCACCGACTTAGGTTCCGTCAAACGCTGATCCGTAACTGGGCAGTTATAAAGGCAGAGTTCGGGTCGACTGAGAATCAAGCTGCGTGATGTGAATAACCAAGATGGGATTTTGCCCCTCCACTCGGAGAGATATTCTCTGGGCCCTCTCGGATGATATGATTCGGAAAGCATGGCCATGCACGACTCGGCTAAGTGTTAACAGAGGCGATCGACTAAGAGTTAGTCGGATGAATCACTTATCTCGGATCGAGAAGAGAGTCGGACTATTTGAGTGATGACAAATATTCTCCTATAGACTGACAAGGTATATCGTGAGGCAAAAGGGACTTGGACACAAGTCGCATTGGAAAGGCAAGTCATCATGACTCTTTGGTACTTGGGAGTTGGCACGTTCTGCTAGGAGCCGCTACCGACTGATCGATTGAGAGTCGGACTCCAATCGTGTCCAAGTAGCCATGAGCCTGCAGGGTCACACACTTAAGAGCGGGAGCAAGTTCGGATAAGATTTGAACTGGAAATCTGGTTGGGTTGGACCCGAGCCGGATTGGGACTGAGTCAGTGAGTCGGACTCATGGTGACTAGTGTTATATGGGCTTTAGTGAATGGGCCATGAAAATGGAGCCCACGTTCACTCCCTATATATAGTGGAGCACAGTAATCCAGAAGGGTTAATCGTTGATCGGTTAGGTCATTCCATGTGTTGGAAACCCTAGCTCCATAGCAGTCCTGCCGACGTACCAAACCTAGCAGTTCGCTGCCGGTGCTCCTCCTTGTACGTGTGGATACCAGCAGAGGTGTTGTACGATCAGCACCAGGAAAATCGGACCGTGAGGACTGCACTGCATCAACTAACGTGCTTCATCAGTAATCCGCAACTGCGCGTCTAGTGGTAAACCTCATGGCCTTCTACCTCATCTAGATCTTGGGATCACCACGTTAGAGGAAAAAGTTTTGTTTTATCTCTACGTGGTCCAACAGTGGTATCAGAGCGATAGCTTCTGGTTTTAGGCTCGAGGTCTCGCATATGTGATATGCGGTTGGCTGTAGATGAGATCTATGTGCTGTTTTGGTGGTCGATCTATGAGATAGATCGGTTTTGTACGAGGTTGATTGGATCAACTGTACTCGGGGAATGGTAGATCTGATTTCTGTGATCATACTGCTAAGGTCGTGGAACGACATACCCCTACCGGTCGGCTTCCGCCATCGGGGTAGACTGTGACACATAAATCGAGAGGCGGTGATCGAAGATCAAAAAGTTTGATTGAATCAGAACAATCGGGACCGCCGGCTTCGCCCTGTCGTAGCGCCTTAGATGTCGTTGCGAGTTTCACAACGCCGGTAGATGTCGTATCTATGCATAACTTGTTTTTTCAGGAAGTTGTGAATGGTATGGTTCATGTGCATGTGATGTATGTGTGTAATCCATACGTGATCTGCGAATCATGGTTTTTGTCAGCCGGCTGGAGCCTAGGTGCTGTCATTTTATTGTATAACGACCTATGTGTCGGATTCTCCATGTAATTTACTTTACTAAGCTAGTGTAGCTGTTTGGAGAACCCGGATGGCATGCAAGGCGATGTACAAGTCGGCGACATGGTGTAAGACGGCAAGTGACAAGAGTTGGGACGGGTCGGATTACAGGCTTTGTGGAGATGGAGATCGCCATGAAGAGGTCCATACCATTTCACATTATAATTGCTTTATTTTGTGTTATTGTTATGTCTCTGTTTTACCTCTATTAGATAGTCCGTAAAATTTAATCCCTCAAAGAAGGTCTAGTCGGTTTTCCCGCCAGTGTTTGCACCATCACAAGTCGGACATTTTTGGTAGTGGACTCATAAAATTGAGGTACTGCCAATTCTTTCCGACTAGGTGGGTTCAATTCGGACTCTTACTGCGGAAACACTCGGTAAGCTAGACGGGTCTATCACAACGGTTGTGGGACTCGGGGAAAAGTCGGACGGGAGCCGGGTCATGTGATGCCACTCGTCCAATAGGAGTCGTATGAGATACGATTGGCAAGGAGTTGTCTACCTAGATCACTTGGCGGCTAGCGGTGATGCTAATCTCACTAGCCGACTTGCTTATTTAGGATCCTGAATCACTAAGTAACCATCGGGGGGGTGTTGGTTCTAGTGGGAGCATAAAATATTAAAGTGTTTAATATGCTTGCTCTTTTATGAATACATGTCTTAAGTGTTTTGCATTTTTTCTGTTGTAGATCATGGCACCAAGTAGCAGTCACTCTCAGATATCCGTTTTTGCATTGAGAACTATCCTTGAGAAAGATAAACTAAACGACACTAATTTACCAACTGGTATCGAAATCTGAGAATTGTTCTCAAACAAGAAAAGAAGGACCATGTCCTAGACAACCCACTTCCAGATGAGCCGAATGAGAATGCAACTGTCGCTGCCACCAATGCCTACCGTCAGGCTAAGGATGAGTCCGCGAATATTAGCTGTTTTATGCTTGCTCACATGGAACCGGACTTGCAAAAGCAGTTTGAGAATGTTGAGGCCTACGATATGATCGAAAGCCTCAAAAGTATGTTCCAGGCTCAGGCGAAGACTAAGAGGTATCAAGTCTCTTAGGCTTTGCTGAGTTGCAAGCTTAAGGATGGTGATCCACTAAGTCCGCATGTGATCAAAATGGTTTGTTATGTGCAGTCTCTGGAGAGGCTTGGCTACCCCATTAGCGATGAGTTCGCTACGGATATAATTCTAAACTCTCTTCCTAGTGCATACGGGCAGTTCATTTCGAACTACAACATGCATGGTATGGATAAGAAGCTCACTGAAATACATGGGATGCTCAAGCAAGCAGAGGTGGATCTCAAGAAGGGCGCCAGTCAAGTGTTGATGGTGCAGAATAAGGCAAAGTTCAAGAAGAGTTCTTGTACTAAGAATAAGGCTAAGTCGGGAGGAAAGCAGGCTCATGACCCGGTCCCAAGCGCTTCCTCAGGGACTAAGCCATCTCCTTTAGCCGGATCCACTTGCTTCTATTACAAGGCGGATGGCCACTGGAAGAGGAACTGCAGCAAGTACTTGGCCGATAAAGCCAAGAGTGGAGGTATGACTTCCGGCTCAGGTACACTTGTTTGCAATGTTATAGACATATATATTGCTGATGCACCTAATAGTTCTTGGGTATATGATACCGGATCAGTTATTCACATCTACAACTCGTTGAAGGGACTGGTAAGAACTAGGAGCGTAGCAAGAGGCGAGGTTGATATTCGAGTCGGCAACAAAGCAAGAGTTGCTACGTTTGAAGTCGGCACGATGCAACTTCATTTACCTTCCGGATTCATTATGGAACTAAATAATTGTTATTATGTTCCAATGCTTAGTCGAAACATTATTTCTGCTTCATGTTTGATGAGGCAAGGCTATGAGTCGAATATCAAAAATAATGGTTGTTCTTTGTATTTGAATGATATGTTTCATGGCTTTGCACCCGTCTAGGACGGGTTATTTATTTTTAATCTTGATGGTGAGTCGGTTTATAACATAAATGTTAAAAGGTTGAAACCAAATGATCTGAATATGACTTACTTTTGGCATTGTCGGCTTGGTCATATAAGTTGGAAACGCATGAAGAAGCTCCATGATGATGGACTCCTAACTTCGTTCGACTTGGAGTTGTTCGAGACATGCAAATCTTGCCTACTCGGCAAAATGACCAAGACACCTTTTGCAAAGAGTTGTGAAAGGGCGTCCGACTTGTTGGGACTAGTACATAGTGATGTATGTGGACCAATGAGCACGATAGCCAGGGGTGGTTATGAGTACTTCATTACCTTCACTGATGATTTGAGTCGGTATGGATATATCTACTTGATGAAACATAAGTCGGAAGCCTTTGAAAAGTTCAAAGAATTCCAGAATGAAGCACAGAATCAACTCGGCAAGAAAATAAAGTTTCTTCGGTAGGACCGAGGAGGCGAGTACATGAGCCATGAGTTTGATAACCATCTGAAAAGTTGTGGAATAGTTCCTCAACTTACTCCGCCAGGAACGCCGCAAAGGAACGGTGTTTCGGAAAGGCGAAATCAGACCTTGTTGGACATGGTACGATCAATGATGAGTCGGACAGATCTGCCTTTATCATTTTGGGGTTATTGTCTATAAACAGCGGCGTTCACACTAAACAGAGTACCATCAAAGTCGGTAGAGGAGACACCGCATGAGATGTGGATAGGCAAAAAGCCGAGTTTGTCTTTTCTTAAGATTTGGGGTTGTGAAGCATTTGTCAAGCAACTTCAGTCGGACAAGCTTACGGCCAAGTCGGATAAGTGTATTTTCGTGGGGTATCCGAGGGAAACCTTGGGTTACTACTTCTACAACCGAGAAGAGGGCAAAGTGTTTGTCGCTCGGAATGGTGTCTTCCTTGAGAAAGAGTTTCTCAGTAGGGGAGTAAGTGGGAGCACGGTGCAGCTCGAAGAAATTCGAGAGGAACCAGCTAGTAGCGAGTCGGCAAAAACCTTGGAGGTTGAGCCGATCGTGGTAGCTGAGCCGGCTGCAGCACCTGTACTACGAAGATCGGCAAGATTACGAAGTGTTCGTGATGTGTTACTGTTAGACAGTGATGAGCCGACAAATTATTCGGAAGCGATGGTGGGATCTGATTCCGAGTCATGGCTTGGAGCCATGAGATCCGAGTTAAAGTCCATGGATGAAAATCAAGTTTGGAACTTGAATGATCTGCCAGACGGTGCAAGACCCGTCGAATGCAAATGGGTCTTTAAGAAGAAAACTGACATGGATGGAAATGTTTCCATATATAAAGCACGCCTTGTCGCGAAGGGGTTCCGACAAGTTCAAGGAGTTGATTACGACGAGAATTTCTCACCCGTAGCGATGCTTAAATCAGTTCGGATCATGTTAGCTATAACAGCCTATTTCGACTATGAGATATGGCAGATGGATGTCAAAACGGCTTTCCTTAAAGGAAATTTAACCGAGGACGGGTATATGATACAGGACGAGGGTTTTGTCGATCCGGCTAATGCTGACAAGGTATGTAAACTTCAGAAATCCATTTATGGGTTGAAGCAAGCATCTCAGAGTTGGAATATTTGGTTTGATGAGGTAGTCAAATCGTTTGGGTTCATCAAGAGTGATCATGATTCTTGTTTATACAAGAAGTTTAGTGGGATCAAATTAAACTTTCTAATCTTATATGTGGATGACATATTATTGATTGGAAATGATGTCCAGATGTTGCAAGAAACCAAGGAATCATTGGAAAGGAGTTTCTCAATGAAAGACTTGGGTGAGGCAACATACATCCTCGGAATCCGGATGTATAGAGATAGATCAAGGAGGCTCATTGGATTGAGTCAGAGTACATATTTGGACAAAGTGTTGAAGAAGTTCAACATGGAATCGTCTAAGAAGGGGTTCTTACCGATGTCCCATGGCATAAAACTTTGCAAGACTCAGTGTCCTTCGACAACTGATGATCGAAGTCGGATGAGTGCGATTCCGTATGCTTCTGCAGTCGGATCCATCATGTATGCCATGATTTGTACTAGGCCGGATGTTTCGTATGCTCTAAGTGTTGTGAGCAAATACCAGGCTGATCCTTGAGAAATCCACTGGACATCGGCTAAAAATATCCTAAAGTACTTGAGAAATACTAAGGATATGTTTTTGGTTTATGGTGGTGAACATGAACTCAGTGTAAAGGGTTACACGGATGCGAGTTATCTTACCGACTCTGATGATTCTCGTTCGCAATCCGGATACGTGTTTATTATAAACGGAGGTGCTGTGAGCTGGAAGAGTTCCAAGCAAGAGACTTTGTCTGCATCTACAATAGAGGCTGAGTATATTGCCGCCTCGGAGGCAGCAAAGGAAGCTATTTGGATGAGGAATTTACTCATGTATCTTGGTGTGGTTCAGGGCTCGTCCAATCCGTTAAACGTGTATTGTGACAACAATGGTGCTATTGCACAAGCCAAGGAACCTAGACAACACCATAAGAACAAGCACATACTCATGCGGTACCATCTGATTCGCCAGTTCGTGGATCAGGGTGATATCAAGTTATGCAAGGTACACACGGATGCAAATATTGTGGATCCGTTGACAAAGCCGTTACCACAGCCGAAGCATGAGGCGCACCTGAGAGCCATGGGCATTAGATGCTTGGACATGTGATGTCGGAAGATTGACTCTAGTTCAAGTGGGAGACTGTTGGGAATATGCCCTAGAGGCAATCATGTATGATGATATTTCCCATTGTATTCATAAAGTTATTAAGCTGTCCTTGTATGAGCATCTGATGTATATCATTGAATATGTGATTCGGTTGTGGAACTATACATTCATGTTGTTTGTACTAAATGTCCTTGGTCACTGAGGTTGTGCTGGACACACAACTTAGACCAATATGAAAGTCGGCTTGATGACTCGGTTCCAGTTGTCATGGGCATGGTGATGCCATTCCAACTTACACAGATTCGGCTAAAGAGTTTAGCGAGTCGGATTGACCCATATTGAGGTACAACGAACAAGTTGTCATTTGTATATCTCGATCAATGTAATCCTTAGACCTGCGGTTATTGCATAGTCCGAGTTGAGGATCACCGACTTAGGTTCTGTCAAACGCTGATCCGTAACTGGGCAGTTATAAAGGCAGAGTTCGGGTCGACTGAGAACCAAGCTGCGTGATGTGAATAACCAAGATGGGATTTTTCACCTCCACTTGGAGAGATATTCTCTAGGCCCTCTCGGATGATATGATTCGGAAAGCATGGCCATGCACGAATCAGTTAAGTGTTAACCGAGGCGATCGACTAAGAGTTAGTCGGATGAATCACTTATCTCGGATCGAGAAGAGAGTCGGACTATTTAAGGGATGACAAATATTCGCATATAGTCTGACAAGGTATATCGTGAGGAAAAAGGGACTCGGACGCAAGTCGCATTGGAAAGGTAAGTCGTCATGACTCTTTGGTACTTGGGAGTCGGCACGTTCTGCTAGGAGCCGCTACCGACTGATCGATTAAGAGTCATACTCCAATCGTGTCCAAGTAGCCATGAGCCTGCGGGGTCACACACTTAAGAGAGGGAGCAAGTTCGGATAGGATCTGAACTAGAAATCTGGTTGGGTTGGACCCGAGCCGGATTGGGACTGAGTCAGTGAGTCGGACTCACGGTGACTAGTGTTATATGGGATTTAGTTAATGGGCCATGAAAATGGAGCCCACGTTCACTCCCTATATATAATGGAGCACAGTAACCCAGCAGGGTTAATCGTTGATCGGTTAGGTCATTCCATGTGTTGGAAACCCTAGCTCCACAACAGTCCTGCCGACGTACCAAACCTAGCAGTTCGTTGCCGGTGCTCCTCCTTGTACGTGTGGATACCAGCAGAGGTGTTGCACGATCAGCACCAGGACGATCGGATCGTGAGGACTGCACTGCATCAACTGGCGTGCTTCATCAGTAATCCGCAATTACGCGTCTAGTGGTAAACCTTGTGGCCTTCTACCTCAGCTAGATCTTGGGATCACCACGTTAGAAGAAAAAGTTTTTTTATATCTCTACGTGGCCAACCATGCAGGCCCATGAGAATACCAATGCATACCCAAATATAGCATTTCTGCTACATATGTTGGGAAACTCATAGCCAAACTCCAAGAGTTTCCTCTTTTTGGATTGTTCAAAGGCCAGCGCAGTTGTTAGCATCCCATGTGTGCGATAGTGGCGCAAACACGCGTAAAGCAATATCATACTTTAATCAACAGGTCAAGATTTGGCATGCATCTCAATTACCGCTAAACATTTTTTTCTTCAAACAAATTCTTTCAAAGAGTACTATGGAGTCGATCATCACATCCATGGTGTTGAGTATCTTTAAGGCTAAACTCAATTAAACAACACCTTATTTAGAATAGAACTCAAAACTTCGAAATATCATTTCCAATTAAAAACTCCTTTCGTAAGCAAACTATCAAGTCTATTGTTTTGACATTATGGGGTCGAGCATAACCTATTTATTTAAGACAAAGCTATTAGGTGACATCCAACAAATTTCAAAAGATCTTGATCAAGTATTCATTCTTTCCAAGTGTAGAGATTGTGGCCATGTTTTCTAGAGGATCACAAATAGTTTCACAAGCTTGATAAACAATTTGGCAAGATGCATACAAGCTCTAAGTCAACTCCCATGGTGCCTATCATGAGCAAGTGTATCCCCGTATAAATACGAAACTAAACTCACTTAAGCAAGCATTCAAAAACTGTGGGATACATGATTGCATTAAACTTTCATCGAATATGAACATTGCACAAGACTCTACACATGCATAAGTAACCTCCCCAAGCTTAGAACTTTGCAAGAACCAAAGTTGAGTATATCACCAAAAAAAAGAGAAAATACAGTTTCCAAAAGAGAGTGTGATAAGTGGTTACCTCCCCAAGCTTAGTTGAAAACGAGGGTGACACACTTTACCGTTGCGATATAAGTAACCTCTCTTTTGATGGACAAAGAACCTTTGCTTTAACATATATTTCTTGATATAGCCTAGTGGCTACCTTCCTTGAGAACCTTCTTGGAAACATAAGAAAATAAAACATTTTGTGTTTTTGAAGGCACGGGGATTAGCTCAAAGTGATAAAATACAAGTCCCACTAAGTCGGTTCATGAACCTAAGCACCACGCTTAAGTCAACAAACTAGGTCCAAGAGTAGTACATACTCCCAGATTTTGATGAAGTGCAAGTGAGACAAAATATGAAACACGAGTGTGCAACCCCTATGTGCTTATTAAAAGAGGTTCGAGTTGGAAATTTTACCAGACATTAATATGTAGGCATGTTGAATTGAAGCAATCAAGTGGCTCATGTGAGTGTTTGAATGATTGGCAGTACCGTACATGTCGTCACACAAGGTTCAAGTCCCTTGATACGTCATAAACTTATCTATAATTTTTGATGTTCCATGCTTTTTTAGTATCCACTTTTATTTGTTTTGTCTACACTCTGAGGTATTTTTATACACTTTTTGGAACTAACCTATTGACAAGATGCCACAGTGCTAGTTGCCTGTTTTCTGCTATTTTTGGTTTCAGAAAAGCTAAAAAATGAATATTCTCGGAATTGTACGGAACAAAAGCCAAAGTCATTATTTTACCTGGAGCGATACGGAAAATCGAAGCATAGACGGAGTAGGGCACCAGGGTGGCCACACCCTAGGGTGGCGCGGGCCCACCCTAGCCATGCCACCAGGGGTGTGGGCCCCTGTCCCTCCACCGACCTTGCCTCCTTCGCCTATAAGAAGCCACCAACTCAGAAACCCTAAATCATCTGGGAGAAAGCCACAAAAAGTTCCATTGCACCGCCGCCACCGAAGGGAGATTCAAGGGACAGAAGTCTCTGTTCCGGCACCCTGCCGGGATGGGGAAGTACCCCCGGAGCCATCTCCATCGATCTCCACCACCACCTCCATCACCACTTCTGATTCCCATGATGAGGAGGGAGTAGTTCTTCTTCGAGGCTATGGGCTCTACCAGTAGCTATGTGTTCATCTCTCTATGCATGATCATATTGTGGTCATGATCTTTGTAATCAAGTAGATCTACCTTGCTACTCAAGTGCTTTAATAGATCTCTCCTCTCCCCACATGTGTGAAAGTGACAACGTGCACGCCGTGGTGGCACTTTGGCTAGAGTCTACATAAATACTCAAGTGCTTCAATAGATCTCTACTCTCCCCACGTGTGTGAAAGTGACAGCATGCACGCCGTGGTGGCACTTAGGCTAGAGTTCATAAATACTTATCATGAGTATATTTTGAGTTGGATGTATTTATGAAATTGTGGTGTTTGTTGGAACCATCTAGCGCTCAAGGTGACAGTGTGGGGTTATCTAGATCGGGTAAGGCAGACTTTGAGGTGTGTTGTTATAGCCCTACCATGGATTAGAGTGTCCAACCGCAGAGTAGTTAAGAGTAGTATCATGAAGAGAATATATTTATATGAGAGAGTGTTCACTAGTGAAAGTATGATCCCTAGGACTTGTTTCTAAGCATTGAAATACCGTTCACAACTAGAGCTGTTGCATGTTTGCTTTCTTCCATCTTTATTTCAGTTTGCCTTTAGTCTCTCCCATGTCAACAACAAGTCAGAAGCTCTTTTCTGGCACCGTTGTATTATAATCATCCATACCACTTGTATTTCACTATCTCTTTGCCGAACAAGTGCACCTATACACCTGACAAGTGTATTGGGTGTGTTGGGGACACAAGAGACTTCTTGTATCTTGATTGCAGGGTTGCTTGAGAGGGATACCTTTCACCACTTCCTCCCTGAGTTCGATAAACCTTGGGTGATCCACTTAAGGGAAACTTGCTGCTGTTCTACAAACCTCTGCACTTGGAGGCCCAACAACTTTCTACAAGAATAGAAGTGCATAGACATCAAGCTATTTTCTGGCGCCATTGCTGGGGAATTAAATAAGAAGAAGCTCCCACGTCAACAACACGCCATCAAAGTATTTTCTGGCGCCATTGCCGAGGAGGTAATGTAAAAGGTACTCACATCCTCCGGTGTGAGTGCTCAACGTTATTTCCTTTAGATTCTGCAATTTTTTATTTTTGTTTCTTGTTTTCACTAGTTAGGCTTAATGGAAAACAACAACAAAATTAGAGAGCTTTATAGTGTTTATCTTGAGTTAGGACATGAAGTGTTTGAAGAGAAAATTAAAAAACCTATGGAAATTTCTTTGCATGCTAATATCAATGTTATTAGTATGAATTTTTTGAACTCCATTGTTACTAATGCTATGCAAAAGTCTAAGCTTGGGGAAGCTAGTTTTTATGAAAATGATCTTTTTAGTTCCCCAGCTTTGGAAGATAGCTATTCTATTACTTATGATGATACCAAACCACCAATTTATGATGATTACAATGATGAGTATGATATTTTCAGTACAACTACTATTGAGGAGAAAGTTAATTGTGATTACAATATGCCTCCTATATTTGATGATTATGGTGATGAGAATAATAAAGATAACTATTTTGTTGAATTTTCTCCCACTACAATTAATAAGAGTGACTATGTTTATGTGGAGAGTAATAATAATTATATGCATGTGGATCATGATAAGAATGTTTTATGTGATAGATATATTGTTAATTTTATGCATGATGCTACTGAAAGTTATTATGAGAGAGGGAAACATGGTTTTATGCATCTCAATAATATTAAGTTTCCCCTCTTTATGTTGAAAGTCTTGAAGTTGCACTTGTTTTGCTTTCCTATGCTTGTTGCTTTGTGCTTTCATGACTTGTTTCTTTACAAGATTCCTATGCATAGGAAGTGGGTTAGACTTAAATGTGTTTTGAATTTGCTTCTTGATGCTCTCTTTTACTTCAGTTCATATTTCTTATGTGAGCATCTTCTCAAACTATTCTGCCTAACTTAAAGGCGTTAAAGAAAAGTACTTATTGGGAGATAACACAAAAGTTTTAGCTGAGTCTTGAAAGTTATTACCTCTGTAATAACCTCTCCTTATCATTTTTATTTGATTTTTGTGCCAAGAATAACCTCCAATGAGAGAGAAGTAAGATTTGGGGAATTGCTGTCCCGAAACATATTTTTGTGCTTAACTGTATTTTTTTTGAAAAATCTATGTATGTCGGATTGAGCTCTAATTTTCTGAATAAATCCCCTAGGTTGTTAGCTAACATTAGTTAGTTCAACACGTTTTGATTTGAGCAACATAAGGTCTTCTAAAAAAGTCGGTTTTTACCTGTCGGTCTGCTTTGACAGATTTCTGCCATTATTTGCATTTGCCTCTTTATTGATTTCTTTTTGAGTTCTCTTTGGTAAATTGAGCTTTTTGAAGGAATTGCTACAGTAGCTTGTGTTTTTAATGGACGTTTTTCTGTGTTGAAACTAAACCCAAAGGTCTATTACTTTGGAATGCACTAATGTTGCTAATGAAGATTGTGTGAAGTTTTGTATGAAGGAACATTTTTAGGTGTCGAGGAAGAATGATGTAATGAGATGAAGAATGGACAAAGGCTCAAGATTGGGGATTCCACCCCATGTCACCCCAAGAAATATTCAAGAGGTACAAGCGTCAAAGCTTGGGGATGCCCAAGGCATCCCCTTCTTCATCAATAAAAATCTCAGGTCTCTTTCTAGAAACTTCGTTTTTATTGTTTCATGCACCGTTGTGTTGTTCTTGGAGCGTCTTAGTTTTCATTTTTGGTTTTAGTTTGCTTAGTTTGCTTGAATAAGTTGGTTGGATCCCATCACACTTCTTTTGGAGAGAGACACACTCTGTTTTCTTTGCCAAGAACACTCTAGTTTTCATTCTTATTGTCTTGTGAGTGTTCTCTTTTGCTAGCACAGTGTTTAGCCTTAGTTTTCTTGTGCTTTCAGCTTAGAAATTTTTATTTCTTCTTTGTGGATATGTGAGACAAGCTCACTGATCTTTATTGATTATTATCTTTATGAGTTGTTTCAAATAAGTCGATTGGTGTTGGAAAAGAGTAGAAAGTTTCATGCTTAAGTGGTACAAAAGGGAGCTTGCTTTGACTGTGGCTTAGACTTTATCATGTCATGCTAGATTTTGTTTTGACCTTATGCTTAGTGATTATTGCTGTAGAATTAATTGTTCCAAACAATTAGGATTTCTTAATGTGCCTTGAAAGAATCGTGCGTTGTTTTAGCATACAAAAGCATATTATTGTGGTATTCTCCTTTGACGCTTTGTTTGGCTTGACTTGGCACATGCTCACACCATGTTATGACTATGAACCAGTCACCATAGCCTCTATGATCATTTAGTTTTTAACTTGTGGTACCACTTTATGCTTTGATTAGTAATGTTTTATCGCTCTGCATAATTATGACCATTATTGCTCTCTTAGTTGGTCGCTCCCAGTCTTTTGCTAGCCTCCACTTGTATGAGTAAGCTCCACTCATGCATCCAACTCCCAAGAAACCAAGTTATTCCAAAGTGTCCACTATAAATTCTTATGCATGGTGTGTTACACCATTCCAAGTATATTCTTGTTTTCATCTATCTTCCAATTAAAAAATATTTTGTTATGTGAAAACTTAGTGATTAAAGCTCTCACAAACTTGATGGCACACTTTATTTTTCTTGCCCCTAATAAACTTGAACCATTGTGTCATCTATGTTGTATATGCTTGCACTTATACGTTGGAATTAGCAGAACCATGTTGTCACGTGGAATGCTTTCAACATTGCACTTGTACTTTGTACACAATTGATATCATGCTCTTTTGTTTATGGATGTAGTCGGTGTGAAATAAAAGGGGAGATTGTAAGTCCATGGAGTTATGTATGTGTGTTAGAGAAACGCCTGGGCCGGTAGCCTAAGCCATGCCTAATCATGGTGGAAACTTGCAGCATCACCATAGTGAGCAATCTATGAAGCTTTCTTCTTATAAAAAAGAGAGACATATTGAAAAAAGGAAAGAGATAAAAAGCACCATTTCCCATGGTAAATAAGAAGATTGCTAAGATGCTCATTGTCTGCTTGCCTTATCATTTTGATTATGGGATAGCTCCTGTATCATGTGCAAGGGGTACCCCGTTGGCGATTCTCTATGATACACATGTACTTACTGTGACAAGAACTTACAGGTGACTAAAGTTGAGTAGCATGAGGAGCGGCCCTCATATTCAAGGGACATGAGATTGCCAACTTATACTTTGTCAAGCATATACTCCATATTTTGTTCACTTTAACCTTAATTACTTCAAGATGCTTATGATAGGAGCAATGAGAGCTGAAAGCTAACAAGTACCATAATATTTGGAAGCTCTTATGAAACTTGAAATCCCTACTTCCCTTTGTGAAGGGCCTTTCTTCCACTATTATATTGAGTATCCACCTTATATCCTTAGGCACCAATTAAGAGAGCATAGTTGACATTCTTAGTTCTATGTGCATTGTCCCAAAACTTATTGATTGATTCATATTGTTGATATTACTTGCTCATGAACTATTTGTATCTATTAACCCTTATGAACTTTGAAGGTGTCCTATGCCTTTATAAGATCCCTCCTTTGTAAAGGAAAGGATCCCTGTGATTGCAATGCTAGTCCCTGGATCAATGCTAGCATCCACAGTTTAAGATGAAGTACACAGATACAAAGGTCGTTTATTACATTCATTCCAGAGATAAAACATAGTCTTTTACTACTCAGGGCCAAAGGCCTAATACAAGAGTTTATGGAATAAGTAAATAAACACAAGTCCTCATCTTCATGTGCCACAGGCAAGCATGTTGAGTGTAGACTCATGACTCCTACTCATCATCGGAGTAACCTGCAACATCACAAGTTACAGCCACAGTGGGTCAATACTTTGGAATAGTATTGGCAAGTGATACCTTAGTAAATTTTAAGTGGACTATATTACTATATGCATTTTGGCTAAGTGTAGCTTGGCTTGCTTTGCTCAAAATAGGTTTTTCCTATTAGTTTAAATCACTAAGTTTTTCTTTGTCAAAAACTTTCCCAAGAAACCACCAATAGACATTGGGGTCCTTCACCCTTGTTCACCCACAAGTTTTACTTAGAAGTTGGAGTGATGAGATTCTTGTAGCTTCCATGTCTTGATGCTCAAGTTGTCCATTGCCATGGACTTGGCTAAGTACTTAGATTTTCCATCTGTAGAGGTTGTGCACTTTCCCCACCAGACTTGGTTTCCCAAGACAGGAGCTTTCAGAAGCCTTTCCTTAGTCAAATGGACGCGCTCCATCCTATCATTCCCACTACCACCAACTGTCCAAATGACTAAGTTCTAGCAACCTATATGATCATGGCAGAGCCCATATTGCCAAGTGGTTGCACTGTAAGCTTTCTCAACACTTGGCCTCCAAATCCCTTTGTGCTTGGGTGGCATACCACAAGTGAGATACACAAGCCAAATCCATGGCCTTGTGTAACCACTCAACCAAAAACCACCATTCAAGTCCCATTCCACCTAGGAAGTTCATTGACTTAGTTGTTTTATTAAGAAAAGCATGAGTCCAAAGGACTTAGAATTATTTCTTCATAGCATGTACATTCTTTACCAACCCTTGTTTTCTACTAGCTAGGCTAAGCATGGCATAGTAACTTAACTTAGGAAAATCCCTAGCAATTCTACAATTCTACAACTACATAGGATTTCCCAACATAGCATTTGGCAAAAGTAGCATGCAAGACTTAGCAAAATAATTCTAATGCTTATTCAAAATAAAGGGAATGGAGTTATCATGAAGTATCACTTGCCTTGGTAATGGGGAGAGTAGCACTCTTCGCAATCACAGTCACTAGCAAAATCTACACAAAAATTTGTAGCATACAATTACACACAATTTATATACAAACAAAAATATGAATGCATGCATGCAAGAAATTACTAAGTGATGATTTTGAAAACTCTACCAAGCAAGTGCATGATACAGAAACATAACAAGTCACAAAGTTTGCTAACTAAATTTATTTAGCACTAATACAAATTACTAAACTAAATCTATGCTCAAAATAGACCTAAATATGTTTCTGCACCCAAAGTCATTTTAACAGATACTTTTTGTTAAACATATTGCATATTCAGAAAGGGCTTGACTCACTGAATCCAGCGGTATAACATTTGCAAAAAACTAACGTGGGAATCAAAAGTTATAACCATTTGAAATTTGGATCAAAATCTGGTTTGAATTCTGTTTTTAAATCTAACCCTAGCCACGCGTCGCGATATTACTGGCGCGTACCGGTTCGCACCGGATCACCCTTCTATGCCGTTGGATCTAACTAACGCTGCACGGCTCAGATCTGTCCATACCCCTTCGTTAAGTGAACTATTTCTACGCGTAGGATCCAGATCTGATGGCTAAAAATCTCCTAACCAGAAACGAGCGGCGCTAGCGGCGGCGACAGGCGGCTGCGCGTCTGACTGCGGCGGTGCTAGCGCTCTAGGTCGCCCGGGGAAGAAAGGAGGCGCTTACCAGGACCGCAGTGGCGTGTTGAAGCTCGAGGTGGCGTTGGTTCGTCGAGGGGCGCGCGGACACGGCGAGGATTTCTCGTCGGAGTAGAGGCAGACGTCGGGCACGGTCAGTCGTCGACGTTGGCGAGGTTCCTCGTCGCGCTAAGCCAAAATAAGGGTACCGTTAGATGCGCACAGCGATGGAGATTCTAGGCGTATCAGTTGGAGGGCAAGGGGCGGTGGCTACTTACGAAGGGAGGTCGCCGGAGTTAGTGCAGAGGACGGTGGCGGCCGGTCGTCGACGTTGCTGGAGCTACGGGTCATGCAAGGTGTGGCATCCCGCAAAAACCACTACTAGAAAATCGCGTTGTTTTTGTGCATTGCATCGTCATCATCATGCATTGTTTGTCTGAAACTATTTCGGAACGCCTAGTTTTGTTTTCTAAATAGCCCCCGTCTTATTTCAAATTAAAACATCGGTCTGTTCAGATCTTTTATTTGTCTAAAAACTATTTACAAAATTTATTTAAAGAAAACCCTAGACTAAAATATCTAAACCTAAATCTTTCCTACCCAAACCTAGTCTACCCACCAACCACAGCTTGCCACCTCACCGTCCCTCCACCTCATCACACCCACCGCCACCTCACCAATCCCTTTCTTTTCCCCTCTCCCTTACACCCCGGCCCCACCTGCTGCATCCGGTCCCACCCCGCAGCCCCCACCTACCCCCTCTCTCTCTCTCCCCGACAGCCTGGCCCCACCCCATCTCTCTCTGCCCCACACGCACACCGCCCACCCCGACGCCCCTGGGCCCGCGCCCCACCGACCCCGCTCCCACCAACCCCTGCGTCCTCTTCCTCCTGCCTCGCTCGCCGCTCTCCCCATCGCCCCGCGACCTCCACCCTCGGCACCTCGCCGGCCCGGCCCTCTGTCCTGCCGCCAACCGCCAGCCTCGCCTCGGCCTCCTCCGGCGCCGCCTCGCTCGCCGCTCTCCTCGACCCCGCTCGCCCCGCTCCTCTCTCTCTTCCCGCCCATCTCTCTGTCCCCGAGCCACCGCCACAGGCCTCTTCCTTCCGCCGTCCCCGGTGCGCCGCCTCCCCCTGGTGCTCCTCCGTCGCGCCAGACCGCCCGAACCCCGCGTCCCCGAGCTCTCCTCCGCCGGCCTCCTCCTCCCGCTGCCGGACCCTCCGCGCCGGCCCTGCGCCTCCCGCGAGCTCTGCGCCGGCCGCCTCCGGCAGCGGGAGGCGCCCTCTGCGCTCTTGCTGTCGTCCCCGCCTCCGGCAGCGCCCCGCCTCCTCCTCGGCGCCCTCTGCCTCGCCCGCGCGGCCCTCCGCGAGCGCCCCTCCCCGCCTCCTCCTCTAGCCCGCGGCCGAGCACGCCCCGCCCCCTGCTCGCCTCGCCGGTCCCGCCTCCCGCCGATGCCCAGCGCCGCCCCTTCCGCTGCCCCTTTCTCCGTGCGAGCCGTCGCTGCCCGCGTGCGCCTCCGCGGCCACCTGAGGCCCTGCCTCCCTCCGGCCCTCGCCGTCCTTGTCCCCGTCGCTTCGGTCGCCGTCGCCTAGCGCCGCCCCTTCCGCTGTCCTCTGGCCTCGCCCTATCGAGCCGTGCTGCCCCAGCTCGACCCCCACCCGCTGTCTGCGTCTCCGCGACCAAGTTCGCCCGGCCGTGTTGTCCCCCGCTGGCTCGAGCACGTCCGCGTAGGACCCAGCTCAAGTTTTCCCTTTGCCATCAGCCCATTCACCGTTTTGACCTCGCGTGTGTGCACAGTGCCGCTAAGATCTTCGATGCTTGACGACGAAAACGAGTAACCGGTGCCGCTACAAGGCCTTCACCGACACGAAGTCGGAACAAAGATTTTCTACAAAGGAACCTGAAGCTCGTCATCACGGAACAACATGCTCTCCATCTTGGATCCGATGACCGAGTACACCGAATGCAAGCACTTCAAGTACCCTACCTCCATCAAGATATTTGGGGCGACGAGATCGACGCCTTGTCAAGTACGTCCTCGACATTGGAGTCGGAATGCCAAGATCTTCCGAAGAACATGCCATCCGACAAGTTCGTCATCGACCACCTTGACGCCAAGGTCGCCTACACGGATCGCCAAGTTCTTCCTCTCGAACCCGAAGACGCCGAGATCCGGGACGCCAAGATCTCCGCCGTGAAACGACAAGACCAACGACACGACCCGAGAACCGCGGATGCGACAAGATCGTCTCTCGGACGCCAAGTTCTTCGACCCCGGAGACCGATCCCATCGAACCTCGTCCCCGTCGAACCCTGAGACCGAACCCCGAACCCCGGCACCTAAGATCTTCCGAACCCTAATGTGTGACCCCTTTCTCGAGCCATATTTTTATAATATATAATATCTATCTGTTGCATATTAAATTGTTCATGCATGCATATTTGTCCTGTGGGTTGGGGGCACTATGCCGATTCACCTTATAATTAATTATGGGGCCCATATGCGGGCAAATCTAGCCTTATATTGGCCTCATTTAAATTGTGTAGAGAACCGATGACATGTTTTGGCTTGATAAGACAACATTTAAATTGCGGGGATCTACACAACTTGAACCTAATAATTAATTGTCGGGACCCCGGTTCCGCTTAATCTTGCCTAATTGCATCGCACCTTTGCCATGCCATACATCATACATGCATCATGCCCGATCTTTGCCATAGTATTAAATATTGCATCCGGTGTTTTCTGCTAGTGTTTTGCTTCTTCACGGACTAGGCCGATGAGTTGATGTGAGTGTCGACCCGATCTTCGGATGAACCTTCGACAATGTTTTCAGGCGAGCATCTCCCCCTTTCTACCTATCTTACTTTTACCGTATTTATTCCCTCCTGTTGATCTATTGCTATCTGTGTTGCGATGCTCTAGTTTTCGTACCCGTGTTATCCCTTGCAGACTTATATTGCCTTGGACACCTCCTATTGCCGGTTGTTTGGTAGATAGTTGGACCTGCGCGTCGTAGTCGCTTGCTCAAGTGCTGTTGCGTGTCATCAAGTACCACAGTTGTTGGAGTATTGCCGCATGTTTAATGTTGGAGATGATCACGGCTTTATTTATCGTTTAATTCAATTATTGTTTAATAACTAAAATTGAAGTAGGTAAGCAGAGGCACAGGTGGGCAATAGATGTTATTTGGTTGTTAACCGTCCACTTGTGTCCCGTAGGACCCCGAGTTCTTGACACCTGTTCCGAGATCGAGCGCGCTAACCACATGTGGGATGTATGGGCACCCCATCGATTTAGTACCGGATTTCAAAGTACTGTACTGGGGGCCACAAGTAGTTTGGGGCTTTATTACTATTCTGTACTTATTCCATGCTTTACTGCTTTATTTAAATTGTGCGATGGATAGCACCTGTACTGTTTAGGAAAGCGGAGTGTTTTCGCGGTATCGACAATCCCAGTTTTGGGTTCCCAGTCATTTACAGCCACTGGCGCAAACCCTGAGTCCGTCTCGGAGACCGGCCGACTTCGTTGCGGGTAGACTTAGTGGGGTGGCCCCCCGTGCTTGCTTTGGGTCTAGGAAACGTCATGACTTAGGCCCCGCCGACATACCGATGGGTGTATGTTAACTGATCTGGCAAAAAGGGTCGAAGTGCGTGTGGAAACTTTGGTGCACCCCTGCAGGGTTAAATCTTTTCGAGAAGCCGTGTCCGCGGTTATGGACGACTTGGAGCACAGTGCTTGATCATAGACAACTATAACTAAAGTTTACTGTTATAATTCGACTTGTATCCGACATGACTAGTAATCAGCTTCATTACAACGGAATGGCTAAATAAAAGTACCAACAACTGCTGGGTTTTGGGATATCTCACGCTATTTGTACCTGACTAGTAAGTGTTGCAACTACCATGGAATGGTTAACTAAAAGTGCCCACTGCTTATTTTATCAGGATGATTATCTATACCTGACTAGTAATTGCTGCAACGATAACTGAATAAATAAAACTGCCAACTGTGTGATTTCCTCGGTTGACTTCCTCGGTTGGTACCGAGGGGGGAATATCAAGATGGGTTTGTTTGGTGTTAGACTCAGGTTGGTTCCGAATAGGTCTTTTCTTATCCCTCTCTGGTAGCCGACAGTTATATCGAGTCTCTATAGGTAGTCTAGTGCATGCCGCGCTGCCGCTTCAGTCCACCATACCTATGTAGGCGAGGACCGCCGAATTCTAGCCTCGCCGTGTACTGGCCTCAGTACTGACGCTCCTCCTTTTTCCTTTGCCCTTTGTCGGCACCCCTTTTGTTTAAGCAGGTTTTGAGATCGACGTCGTTAGCAGGGTTACCCTTCCGGCTTGGCCTGGGCAGGGTTATGGACGCCATTGGTTATTCTTCAGGGCTCTTAGCCCCATTTGCTTCTTATCCGTAGTCGGACGCTCTATTATTTTCAAGGTGATTTGGATCTTTGTATATTATATCTCTATTCTTGACTCATGGAGTCGTGTTGTATATATATCTGTTCTGTGGGTCCCATCGAGGACTGTTGTGTAATGTTATTACTTCGTTTTCCACCCGCACGAAAGTGCCTGGTGGGCACCCTTGAATCGTTTCTATGCGGGTTTGGCGGGTTCGCTAAAACTTGCATAGGGCCGATTCTGAGGGTGTTACAGAGTGGTATCAGAGCTCAGCAGTTGCGATACCCCACGAGTCCAGCCTGTAGGATAACCTAGCTAACGGCCGAACTAGAGTGTCAAAACTATGTTTGCAAAATCGGTTGGATAGTTCTGATTAGGTCTGATTTTACTCCTTACCCCTCTGCTATTCTCCTCTCACCTCTGCGTGTTTTGAATCCGCTCTCTTCTCTCTCTTCGAGTCCAGGATTTCTCGTGGTTGGGTTCCATCGTACCTTCAGGGTTCCGCTTCCTCCTTTGGTAACAGTGTTGCTACATCTGGTCTTCATGGTATCCGAGGAATCCTTCGTCTGGTGGACTTCTCTTTGTTCCTTCTCGTGCCTTCTGGTGCTTTCTGACGCGACGACATCATCTACGCTAGATCCGATGCAGAGTCTGCATCATTCTTTTGTTCCCGAACCTTGCTTGTCGAGATCTTCAGTCTGATCCTGAGGGTTGGTTGCATAATCTGTCTATTCGTGTACATAGTAATGTTTTGAGTGCGGGATGGAGTCGCGACCATACCACTACTCTTATCATTTGCTTTTGTATATTGAATGGTGGATAGATGCAACTCTTACTCCTTCCATGAAAGTTAGAGGTGGCCTTACCTTTAGCTTCGTCCGTTGATACCCGGAGTGTTCCCTTGACGGAAGTGAACAACGACCCTTTGTTGGTGGTGTCGCCGATTTCAAGACGAAGAAGGATCCATTGCTAGTGGTGTCGCGAGGGACTACACGATGCGAGAATATTCAGACCGCCGCCCTTCTTCCGGTACCATGAGGCGGATCTCGAGGGCGAGATTCATTGTTAGTGGTGTCGAATTGTGGCATCCCGCAAAAACCACTACTAGAAAATCGCGTTGTTTTTGTGCATTGCATCGTCATCATCATGCATTGTTTGTCTGAAACTATTTCGAAACGCCTAGTTTTGTTTTCTAAATAGCCCCCGTCTTATTTCAAATTAAAACATTGGTCTGTTCAGATCTTTTATTTGTCTAAAAACTATTTACAAAATTTATTTAAAGAAAACCCTAGACTAAAATATCTAAACCTAAATCTTTCCTACCCAAACCTAGTCTACCCACCAACCACAGCTTGCCACCTCACCGTCCCTCCACCTCATCACACCCACCGCCACCTCACCAATCCCTTTCTTTTCCCCTCTCCCTTACACCCCGGCCCCACCTGCTGCATCCGGTCCCACCCCGCAGCCCCCACCTACCCCCTCTCTCTCTCCCCGACAGCCTGGCCCCACCCCATCTCTCTCTGCCCCACACGCACACCGCCCACCCCGACGCCCCTGGGCCCGCGCCCCACCGACCCCGCTCCCACCAACCCCCGCGTCCTCTTCCTCCCGCCTCGCTCGCCGCTCTCCCCATCGCCCCGCGACCTCCACCCTCGGCACCTCGCCGGCCCGGCCCTCTGTCCCGCCGCCAACCGCCAGCCTCGCCTCGGCCTCCTCCGGCGCCGCCTCGCTCGCCGCTCTCCCCGACCCCGCTCGCCCCGCTCCTCTCTCTCTTCCCGCCCGCCTCTCTGTCCCCGAGCCACCGCCGCCGGCCTCTTCCTTCCGCCGTCCCCGGTGTGCCGCCTCCCCCTGGTGCTCCTCCGTCGCGCCAGACCGCCCGAACCCCGCGTCCCCGAGCTCTCCTCCGCCGGCCTCCTCCTCCCGCCGCCGGACCCTCCGCGCCGGCCCTGCGCCTCCCGCGAGCTCTGCGCCGGCCGCCTCCGTCTTGCTGTCGTCCCCGCCTCCGGCAGCGCCCCGCCTCCTCCTCGGCGCCCTCTGCCTCGCCCGCGCGGCCCTCCGCGAGCGCCCCTCCCCGCCTCCTCCTCTAGCCCGCGGCCGAGCACGCCCCGCCCCCTGCTTGCCTCACCGGTCCCGCCTCCCGCCGATGCCCAGCTCCGCCCCCTTCCGCTGCCCCTTTCTCCGTGCGAGCCGTTGCTGCCCGCGTGCGCCTCCGCGGCCACCTGAGGCCCTGCCTCCCTCCGGCCCTCGCCGTCCTTGTCCCCGTCGCTTTGGTCGCCGTCGCCTAGCGCCGCCCCTTCCGCTGTCCTCTGGCCTCGCCCCGTCGAGCCGTGCTGCCCCAGCTCGACCCCCACCCGCTGTCTGCGTCTCCGCGACCAAGTTCGCCCGGCCGTGTTGTCCCCCGCTGGCTCGAGCACGTCCGCGCAGGACCCAGCTCAAGTTTTCCCTTTGCCATCAGCCCAGTCACCGTTTTGACCTCGCGTGTGTGCACAGTGCCGCTAAGATCTTCGATGCTTGACGACAAAAACGAGTAACCGGTGCCGCTACAAGGCCTTCACCGACACGAAGTCGGAACAAAGATTTTCTACAAAGGAACCTGAAGCTCGTCATCACGGAACAACATGCTCTCCATCTTGGATCCGATGACCGAGTACACCGAATGCAAGCACTTCAAGTACCCTACCTCCATCAAGATATTTGGGGCGACGAGATCGACGCCTTGTCAAGTACGTCCTCGACATTGGAGTCGGAATGCCAAGATCTTCCGAAGAACATGCCATCCGACAAGTTCGTCATCGACCACCTTGACGCCAAGGTCGCCTACACGGATCGCCAAGTTCTTCCTCTCGAACCCGAAGACGCCGAGATCCGGGACGCCAAGATCTCCGCCGTGAAACGACAAGACCAACGACACGACCCGAGAACCGCGGATGCGACAAGATCGTCTCTCGGACGCCAAGTTCTTCGACCCCGGAGACCGATCCCATCGAACCTCGTCCCCGTCGAACCCTGAGACCGAACCCCGAACCCCGGCACCTAAGATCTTCCGAACCCTAATGTGTGACCCCTTTCTCGAGCCATATTTTTATAATATATAATATCTATCTGTTGCATATTAAATTGTTCATGCATGCATATTTGTCCTGTGGGTTGGGGGCACTATGCCGATTCACCTTATAATTAATTATGGGGCCCATATGCGGGCAAATCTAGCCTTATATTGGCCTCATTTAAATTGTGTAGCGAACCGGTGACATGTTTTGGCTTGATAAGACAACATTTAAATTGCGGGGATCTACACAACTTGAACCTAATAATTAATTGTCGGGACCCCGGTTCCGCTTAATCTTGCCTAATTGCATCGCACCTTTGCCATGCCATACATCATACATGCATCATGCCCGATCTTTGCCGTAGTATTAAATATTGCATCCGGTGTTTTCTGCTAGTGTTTTGCTTCTTCACGGACTAGGCCGATGAGTTGATGTGAGTGTCGACCCGATCTTCGGATGAACCTTCGACAATGTTTTCAGGCGAGCATCTCCCCTTTCTACCTATCTTACTTTTACCGTATTTATTCCCTCCTGTTGATCTATTGCTATCTGTGTTGCGATGCTCTAGTTTTCGTACCCGTGTTATCCCTTGCAGCCTTATATTGCCTTGGACACCTCCTATTGCCGGTTGTTTGGTAGATAGTTGGACCTGCGCGTCGTAGTCGCTTTCTCAAGTGCTGTTGCGTGTCGTCAAGTACCACAGTTGTTGGAGTATTGCCGCATGTTTAATGTTGGAGATGATCACGGCTTTATTTATCGTTTAATTCAATTATTGTTTAATAACTAAAATTGAAGTAGGTAAGCAGAGGCACAGGTGGGCAATAGATGTTATTTGGTTGTTAACCGTCCACTTGTGTCCCGTAGGACCCCGAGTTCTTGACACCTGTTCCGAGATCGAGCGCGCTAACCACATGTGGGATGTATGGGCACCCCATCGATTTAGTACCGGATTTCAAAGTACTGTACTGGGGGCCACAAGTAGTTTGGGGCTTTATTACTATTCTGTACTTATGCCATGCTTTACTGCTTTATTTAAATTGTGCGATGGATAGCACCTGTACTGTTTAGGAAAGCGGAGTGTTTTCGCGGTATCGACAATCCCAGTTTTGGGTTCCCAGTCATTTACAGCCACTGGCGCAAACCCTGAGTCCGTCTCGGAGACCGGCCGACTTCGTTGCGGGTAGACTTAGTGGGGTGGCCCCCCGTGCTTGCTTTGGGTCTGGGAAACGTCATGACTTAGGCCCCGCCGACATACCGATGGGTGTATGTTAACTGATCTGGCAAAAAGGGTCAAAGTGCGTGTGGAAACTTTGGTGCACCCCTGCAGGGTTAAATCTTTTCGAGAAGCCGTGTCCACGGTTATGGACGACTTGGAGCACAGTGCTTGATCATAGACAACTATAACTAAAGTTTACTGTTATAATTTGACTTGTATCCGACATGACTAGTAATCAGCTTCATTACAACGGAATGGCTAAATAAAAGTACCAACAACTGCTGGGTTTTGGGATATCTCACGCTATTTGTACCTGACTAGTAAGTGTTGCAACTACCACGGAATGGTTAACTAAAAGTGCCCACTGCTTATTTTATCAGGATGATTATCTATACCTGACTAGTAATTGCTGCAACGATAACTGAATAAATAAAACTGCCAACTGTGTGATTTCCTCGGTTGACTTCCTCGGTTGGTACCGAGGGGGGAATATCAAGATGGGTTTGTTTGGTGTTAGACTCAGGTTGGTTCCGAATAGGTCTTTTCTTATCCCTCTCTGGTAGCTGACAGTTATATCGAGTCTCTATAGGTAGTCTAGTGCATGCCGCGCTGCCGCTTCAGTCCACCATACCTATGTAGGCGAGGACCGCCGAATTCTAGCCTCGCCGTGTACTGGCCTCAGTACTGACGCTCCTCCTTTTTCCTTTGCCCTTTGTCGGCACCCCTTTTGTTTAAGCAGGTTTTGAGATCGACGTCGTTAGCAGGGTTACCCTTCCGGCTTGGCCTGGGCAGGGTTATGGACGCCATTGGTTATTCTTCAGGGCTCTTAGCCCCATTTGCTTCTTGTCCGTAGTCGGACGCTCTATCATTTTCAAGGTGATTTGGATCTTTGTATATTATATCTATATTCTTGACTCATGGAGTCGTGTTGTATATATATCTGTTCTGTGGGTCCCATCGAGGACTGTTGTGTAATGTTATTACTTCGTTTTCCACCCGCACGAAAGTGCCTGGTGGGCACCCTTGAATCGTTTCTATGCGGGTTTGGCGGGTTCGCTAAAACTTGCATAGGGCCGATTCTGAGGGTGTTACACAAGGTCAAAAGGAAAGTGTCACTAGGTGCGCAAGGACTCGCTGAACCTGTTAGCATGAACTAGAGACAGAGGGGAGCATGGAACTCACCGGAATTCGCTGGCGCAGTCGTCGGAATAGCGGCGGCGTCGTGCGAGTTGTGGGCAGCCTGGTGGCGTGAAGGCAGAATTGTTTGGGGGAAAATGGTCGCGAGGATGTGGGGATCTTATAGCCAGAGGCTCGACAAGAAATGCTCGCTGCATCAATGCCAATTAAGCTCGCGAAATCAGTGTAGCAACGGGCAGCGGCGGAGGTCGTGCGCGGAATCAGGGGAAGACGAAGCTGACGTGGTCGGGGCCCGCTTGGCAGCGAAATAAGCAGAGGGGGTGTGGGGTCTGGCTGTCAGCGGCTGAGTGGGTGTGCTCGCGCGTGCGGAAGGAAATGAAATGGCCCGGGTGGGCTAGTTGGGCCCGTTTAGATGCTGGGCTAGATTTCTGGCGCCTGGCCCTTTTCTTTTGTTTATTTCTTTTCTTTTTCTAATTCGATTTTCAGGAATGGTTTTGATATGAATTCAAACTCTTTTTGAATTCAAATTTTTCTGGGGTTTTTGCAGGGTGCAGTAGTCTCAATATAGGCATAAAATCATGTATTTGCTTTGAAAAGGCTTGGTCAAACTTGGAGATCAAAATAGCAGAGATTTGTCACTTGGTTTGCAAAATTTGAAAAATGGTTTTTGGAACCATTTCCAATTTGGTAAAATTTTGGTTCAAACCACAATCAATCTTTTCTATGAGGAAGACAAACAAGTTAAGTTTAAAATCACTCAAACTTTCAAATGGTGATGGCCATTTGATTTAAATCTGCTCACATAAAATCATAGCACCAAGTACTTCTGTTTTTCTGAAATGAGTTTGAAATTTGACCTCAAATCTATATGTACGCATGAATGCTATGCAAACTTTGAAATTATGATTTTAGGGATGTTACAAATCTAACCCCCTTAAGGTGAATCTCGCCCTTGAGATTCGGATTGGCTAGCAAATAGGTGAGGGTGGTCTTTCCGAAGATCATCTTCTCTTTCCCATGTTGCTTCCTCTTCGGTATGATGGTTCCATTGCACTTTGCAAAACTTGATAGTTTTTGTTCTCATGACTCTTTCTGCAGTCTCAAGAATCTTGATAGGCTTTTCTTCATAAGTGAGATCACTTTCTAGTTGAACTTCTTCCAAAGGTATGGTATCCCTCAAAGAAGATTCTTCCATTTCTGGGTGACATTTCTTAAGCTGACTCACATGAAATACATTATGGACTGCTGATAGAGATGCTGGCAGTTCAATTTCATAAGCAACTTCTCTTTTGCGACTCAGAATCTTGAATGGCCCAACATATCTTGGTGCCAACTTTCCTTTGACTCCGAATCTTTTCACTCCACGGAGTGGTGATACTCTAAGATAGGCTCTTTCACCAACTTCATAGGTGACTTCTCTACGCTTAGGATCTGCGTAGCTTTTCTGTCGGGACTGTGCTATCTTCAACCTGTCCTTAACCAATTTGACTTTCTCTTCGGCTTCTTTGATAAGATCTGGCCCGAATAAACTTCTTTCTCCCACACCATTCCATAACAATGGGGTGGTACATTTTCTTCCGTAGAGAAACTCAAACGGTGCCATCTCAATGCTGGCTTGATAGCTGTTGTTATAAGAAAATTCTGCGTAAGGCAGACTTTCATCCCAACTTGCTCCATAATCTAGGGCACATGCCCTCAACATGTCTTCAAGGATTTGGTTAGTCCTTTCCGTTTGTCCATCGGTTTGAGGATGAAAAGCAGTACTGAAGTCCAACCTCATTCCCAATGACTCATGTAGTTGTCTCCAAAAATGGGAAGTGAATTGGGTTCCCCTATCGGACACAATACTCTTAGGCACACCGTGAAGGCATACAATTCTACTCATGTAGATTTTAGCTAACTTGGCACTTGTATAGGTTGTCTTTACGGGTATAAAATGAGCCACTTTAGTTAAGCGATCCACTACTACCCATATGGAATCATATCCTGATCTGGTCCTTGGTAATCCGGTAATGAAATCCATACCAATCTTGTCCCATTTCCAATCAGGAATAGGTAGTGGTTGAAGCAAACCTGCTGGTTTCTGATGCTCCGCTTTTACTCTACTACACACATCACACAAAGCAATATGCTCAGCGATGTCCCTCTTGAGATTGTTCCACCAAAATCTTTCTTTCATGTCCATGTACATTTTGGTGTTACCCGGATGAATGGAATACGGAGAGTTGTGGGCTTCTTGCAGAATCAGTTTCCGCAACTCCGGATCTTGTGGGACACAGATACGTTTCCCATGCCATAATGTACCCTGTTCGTCTTCATGGAAATTTTTAGCTCTCCCTTGGCCAATATTTTCCTTAATCCTTTCAATTTCCTTATCGGTCTTCTGAGCTTCTCGGATCTTGTCCAACAAAGTGGGTTGAACCTCCAAAGACATAAGATGTCCTTCAGGCACAATCTCCAATCTGAGTTCTTTGAATTGAGCACACAAATCATCTAGCATTTCTCCTTTGGTAAGGCCATTCACAAATACCTTACGACTTAGAGCATCTGCTACAACATTTGCTTTACCGGGGTGGTATTGCAAACTCAAGTCATAATCCTTGATAAGCTCTAACCATCTTCTTTGTCTCATATTGATTTCCTTTTGGGGGAAGATATACTTCAAACTTTTGTGGTCCGTGAACACTTCACAACGCTTACCCAAAAGGTAATGTCTCCATGTTTTGAGTGCATGGACAACAGAGGCTAACTCCAAATCATGAGTAGGATAGTTTACTTCATGAGTTTTGAGTTGTCTCGAGGCATAGGCCACAACTTTGCCGTCTTGCATAAGCACGGCACCCAAACCTTGATGAGACGCATCACAATATACTTGGAAATCCTTTTCCAAATCTGGCAGACATAGAACTGGTGCTGTTACAAGTCTCTTCTTCAATTCTTGGAAGCTGACTTCACAACCTTCAGACCAAGCAAATTTCTTGTCCTTCTTTAACAGTTCAGTCATTGGCTTAGCAACCTTTGAGAAATTTTCAATGAACCTTCTGTAGTAACCTGCTAAGCCAAGGAAACTACGAACTTCTTTTACATTCTTGGGAGATTCCCATTCTGTCACAGCTGAAACCTTAGCAGGATCAACTGCTACACCATCCTTTATCATAACATGACCAAGAAAACCAACTTCCTCTAACCAAAACTCACACTTGTTGAATTTGGCATAAAGTTTATGCTCTCTTAACTTTTCAAGTATCAAACGCAAGTGTCCTTCATGCTCTTCCTTGCTCTTGGAGTAGACTAAGATGTCATCGATGAAAACGACAACAAACTTGTCAAGAAATTCCATGAACACTTTGTTCATCATATTCATGAAGTATGCTGGAGCATTGGTTAAGCCGAAAGGCATTACGGTATACTCATATAATCCATACCTTGTGGTGAATGCTGTTTTAGGTATGTCTTGCTCTCTTATCTTGAGTTGAAAATAGCCTGACCGGAGATCAATCTTCGAGAACACACATGCTCCTTCAAGCTGATCAAATAAGTCGTTGATTCTAGGCAAAGGATATTTGTTCTTGATAGTTACCTCGTTGAGTGAACGGTAATCTATGCATAACCTTTGGCTTCTATCTTTCTTCTCCACGAACAACACTGGGGCTCCCCAAGATGAAGAACTTGGTTGAATAAATCCTTTCTGCAACTGTTCTCCTAGTTGCTTTTTGAGTTCCTTCAGTTCATCAACTAACATTTTGTACGGTCTCTTTGCTATTGGTCCAGAACCTGGTACCAAATCTATCAGAAATTCCACATCTCTATATGGTGGCATTCCTGGCAACTCTTCCGGGAACACATCCGGATACTCACATACAATTGGCACACTGTCCATGCTAACCCCCTTAAGAGAATTTAGCTTACTTCCTTTGGATTCAAAGTTTGACCTGAATTTTATTCTTTTTCCTTCTGGGGTTGTGAGTGCAACAGTACGATTAGCACAATCTAGTACTCCTTCATACTTAGCCATCCAATCCATTCCCAATATTACGTCTAGTCCTTGGGAATCTAGGATTATCAGGCTCACTGGAAACTTATGCTTTCCAAACTCTATGACAAGATCCCGGCATCCAAGACTTACTATCATATCTCCACCCGGAGAACTAACTTTTATTGGACACCCAATGTTTTCAGATGCAAACCCATTTCTATCAACAAATGCTTTTGATATGAATGAATGAATGAGATGCACCAGTGTCAAAGAGTACAAATGCTGGAATGGAATTGAGTCTGAACTTACCAGCAACAGCGTCAGGTTCCTCATAGATCTCCTCCACATTAATGTGGTTCACCTGACCTTTCCGGAAAGGATTGGGCTTGACAGGTCCTTCAACTTTCTTTTCGGGGCACTCATTTGCATAGTGTCCCATCTTCTTGCATTTGAAGCACTCAACCTGACTGATGTCCCTTTTTGCAGGCTGGCTTCCACTTCCACTACCATTCCCACTGTGGTGGCTCTTATGTCCACTCTTGTGGTTCTTGTACTTGTCATTGTCATGACTGCGGTGATGCTTGTTGTCATGACGGTTGTGGTTGTGGTGCTTGTTGAATTTCCCATGCTTGTGGGATCCTGAGCTTCCACTGTCATCATAGTGAGATCGTTTGTGAGACGATCCCGAGCTGTGCTTGTCGGAGTGTTTTCTTTTCCTACTCTCGACTTGCTTCATTTTGTTCTCCAATATAGCAGCCTTGTCATAGAGCGACTGATAAGTGGGAACATAAGCCACAGCCAGCTGCAAATTCAGCTCATCATTCAAGCCTTCCAGAAACTTTTCCTTTCTTTTGGCATCTGTGTCAACCTCATCCGGTGCATAGCACGCCAGATTGTTGAACTCTTCTATGTATTCAGCCACGCTGCGGTGGCGCTGCTTCAGGTTGTGAAACTCCTTCTTTTTCAGGCTCATCATTCCTGATGAGATATGAGCAGTGCGAAAGCCATCTTCAAAGATAGCCCAAGTCACCTCATCTAAAGGAGTGGTGATTTGGAAGTTGTCCCACCATGTGGCGGCTGGTCCTTCCAACAGATGCGCTGCGAACCTGACTTTTTCAGCATCCGTGCAGCCCACGGTCACTAAGTCCTTGTTTACAGAACGTAGCCAATCATTGGCCACCATGGGATCAGTCGTCCCCGAGAACTTAGCTGGCCTCAAACGCAGAAATCTGGTGAGCATATCAAAACCCGGAGGGTTGTTGTTGTTGTTGTTATTGTTGTTGTTGTTATTGTTATTGGGGTTGTTATTGTTGTTATTCTGGTTTTGGATGAATGTTGTCATCATCTGCATAAGCTGTGTTTGAGCATTCATCATCTGTTGCATTTCTGGAGTGATGTTGTTGGGGTTGGGGTTTGCGCGACGGGGAGGCATCTGTGGTTTGTTCAAATAGAGATAAGAATGAGATACCCATAGATGTTTTATGCACAATACATCACAAGCAAACACATAGCATGCAACACAAGATAAAAGTTCAACAACAAGTTCTCGAAATAAAACACACAAGTGGCAAGCCATCCACATGTCGGATGGTCCAATAATAAGTTCACAAATAACAAGTACGATAATGAAAGACAAATGAGTAGTCAAGTCTACTCATCAGCATCAATCTCCTCCTCGACGAAGGTAAGACCTGCGTTCTCCATCGCAGTCTTGTTCTCCTCAATAGTAGTGGTCAAGGAATCAATCTTGGCCTTGAGAGCCCTCTTCTGGGAGCGAAGCCTCTCGATCACCATCTGCTGCTGCTCTAGCTCGAAATCCTTGGACTTCAGTTCTTCAGTCATGTCCCGGATCTTCTTGTTCCTGTCCTGGACGCGTTTCTCCTGACTCTTGAACTTACGGTCCTGGGTCTCGAACTTCGTCTCCATTTCCTTGACTATCTCGTCCTGCTGTGCGAAAAGCTTGTCCTTCTCGCGAAGCTGCACCTGGAGCTCGTCATTGCTGAGCATGACGTTGGTCCTGTCCGTGTCCACGTGCCTGATGAGAGACTCTAAGTCCTGGAGATAGAGACGTATCGGCTCTGCTGTGTCCCTCGAGTCGTCCTCGAAGTCGATGGACTCTCCGTCATCATCACGTCTTCCGAAGACGTGGAAGTGGGTGCCCCTAACCTGTCGGGAGTGACGGCCTAGCAGACGTCCTATCAGGTCCTGCATGACTACCTCCATGCCTCTCTCCCTGTCATCGTGCATCAGCTTGAAGACGATGGCCTCTGTAGTAGGCTCTGTCTGGCGTCCAGGCTGGTTCACCTTGAAGCCCCAAAGGTCCTTCCTCTCGAACTTGGTGAGTGGATGCACCATGATGGTGGGAAGAGGGAGATTGAGCAAAGTGGTAAGCTCAACGATACGAGGACCAAAACGGGTAACCTGGAACTCCTCAACAGTGCTGATGATAATAGGCATCTTTTTATAAGATAGAAAAGTTAGGACAACACAATTTAAGGCAACACAAGACAAACATTTCATACATATCCATGGAACACAAAATCACACAAGTCATGCATACATGATTCCATTACATCAATCAAGGTCCAAACTTATTTAAGGTATCATTTTGGAAAATAAGGTGATAGGTGGTCCAACTAACGAAGTGCGTTTACAATCCTATCTCACTGGATCTGTTGGCTAACACAATGTTCCTAGAGGAAATCCACCTATCTTGTTCAGATGATTCCATCACTAAGTCTATAATATCTCCCCTTAAGGTTTGGTTGGTGGCTTCCAACTCTTGGGTAAGTTCCTTCTCTTTCTCTAAGTCTTTTTGGAGGTTGATCATTCTGCACTTGACTCTTGCACTTAGTTATTTGATAGTCCTCCAAGCTGCTTCTCTTGCTGACTCAAAGAATGTGGTGTGCATCACAGTGTTGGTGTACATGCAAAATCCTCTTTCTTTGTGGTTGTCTTCCTTGTTTTTGTACAAGTGAAGTTGCACCAACCAATACTCCACTCCTTCATCCATCACTGGGAAGCCTTTGTAAATAGCTGCACCATGTGCCTCCATTGCCACCATGAGGTCCTTGAGAATTTTGGGAAACTCAGTTTCACACTCCAAGGTCATGGTCATGAGTGTTCCTTTCTTCACGGCTTCGTTGATGGAGTTCATCTACAAATAGAGATGAGAATGAGAAGATTAGAAAAGTTTACGAGAAGAATAGACAAGTATAGAAGTAGTTGAAATTTTTTACTTAGTGGTTTTCCAATCCTAGGGTCATAATCCTACAGGCAACACAGTGCTCTGATACCATCTGTAAGATCCCTCCTTTGTAAAGGAAAGGATCCCTGTGATTGCAATGCTATTCCCTGGATCAATGCTAGCATCCACAGTTTAAGATGAAGTACACAGATACAAAGGTCGTTTATTACATTCATTCCAGAGATAAAACATAGTCTTTTACAACTTAGGGCCAAAGGCCTAATACAAGAGTTTATGGAATAAGTAAATAAACACAAGTCCTCATCTTCATGTGCCACAGGCAAGCATGTTGAGTGTAGACTCATGACTCCTACTCATTATCGGAGTAACCTGCAACATCACAAGTTACAGCCACAGTGGGTCAATACTTTGGAATAGTATTGGCAAGTGATACCTTAGTAAATTTTAAGTGGACTATATTACTATATGCATTTTGGCTAAGTGTAGCTTCGCTTGCTTTGCTCAAAATAGGTTTTTCCTATTAGTTGAAATCACTAAGTTTTTCTTTGTCAAAAACTTTCCCAAGAAACCACCAATAGACATTGGGGTCCTTCACCCTTGTTCACCCACAAGTTTTACTTAGAAGTTGGAGTGATGAGATTCTTGTAGCTTCCATGTGTTGATGCTCAAGTTGTCCATTGCCATGGACTTGGCTAAGTACTTAGATTTTCCATCTGCAGAGGTTGTGCACTTTCCCCACCATACTTGGTTTCCCAAGATAGGACCTTTCAGAAGCCTTTCCTTAGTCAAATGGACGCGCTCCATCCTATCATTCCCACTACCACCAACTATCCAAATGACTAAGTTCTAGCAACCTATATGATCATGGCAGAGCCCATATTGCCAAGTGGTTGCACTGTAAGCTTTCTCAACACTTGGCCTCCAAATCCCTTTGTGCCTGGGTGGCATACCACAAGTGAGATACACAAGCCAAATCCATGGCCTTGTGTAACCACTCAACCAAAAACCACCATTCAAGTCCCATTCCACCCAGGAAGTTCATTGACTTAGTTGTTTTATTAAGAAAAGCATGAGTCCAAAGGACTTAGAATTATTTCTTCATAGCATGTACATTCTTTACCAACCCTTGTTTTCTACTAGCTAGGCTAAGCATGGCATAGTAACTTAACTTAGGAAAATCCCTAGCAATTCTACAATTCTACAACTACATAGGATTTCCCAACATAGCATTTGGCAAAAGTAGCATGCAAGACTTAGCAAAATAATTCTAATGCTTATTCAAAATAAAGGGAATGGAGTTATCATGAAGTATCACTTGCCTTGGTAATGGGGAGAGTAGCACTCTTCGCAATCACAGTCACTAGCAAAATCTACACAAAAATTTGTAGCATACAATTACACACAATTTATATACAAACAAAAATATGAATGCATGCATGCAAGAAATTACTAAGTGATGATTTTGAAAACTCTACCAAGCAAGTGCATGATACAGAAAGATAACAAGTCACAAAGTTTGCTAACTAAATTTATTTAGCACTAATACAAATTACTAAACTAAATCTATGCTCAAAATAGACCTAAATATGTTTCTGCACCCAAAGTCATTTTAACAGATACTTTTTGTTAAACACATTGCAGATTCATAAAGGGCTTGACTCACTGAATCCAACGGTATAAAATTTGCAAAAAACTAACGTGGGAATCAAAAGTTATAACCATTTGAAATTTGGATCAAAATCTGGTTTGAATTCTGTTTTTAAATCTAACCCTAGCCACGCGTCGCGATATTACTGGCGCGTACCGGTTCGCACCGGATCACCCTTCTGTGCCGTTGGATCTAACTAACGCTGCACGGCTCAGATCTGTCCATACCCCTTCGTTAAGTGAACTATTTCTACGCGTAGGATCCAGATCTGACGGCTAAAAATCTCCTAACCAGAAACGAGCGGCGCTAGCGGCGGCGACAGGCGGCGGCGCGTCTGACTGCGGCAGTGCTAGCGCTCTAGGTCGCCCGGGGAAGAAAGGAGGCGCTTACCAGGACCACAGTGGCGTGCTGAAGCTCGAGGTGGCGTTGGTTCATCGAGGGGCGCGCGGACACTGCGAGGATCTCTCGTCGGAGTAGAGGCAGACGTCGGGCACGGTCAGTCGTCGACGTTGGCGAGGTTCCTCGTCGCGCTAAGAAAAAATAAGGGTACCGTTAGATGCGCAGCGATGGAGATTCTAGGCGTATCAGTTGGAGGGCAAGGGGCGGTGGCTACTTACGGAGGGAGGTCGCCGGAGTTAGTGCAGAGGACGGTGGCGGCCGGTCGTCGACATTGCTGGAGCTACGGGTCATGCAAGGTCAAAAGGAAAGTGTCACTAGGTGCGCAAGGACTCGCTGAACCTGTTAGCATGAACTAGAGACAGAGGGGAGCATGGAACTCACCGGAATTCGCCGGCGCAGTCGTCGGAACAGCGGCGGCATCGTGCGAGTTGTGGGCAGCCTGGTGGCGTGAAGGCAGAATTGTTTACGGGGAAATGGTCGCGAGGATGTGGGGATCTTATAGCCAGAGGCTCGACAAGAAACGCTCGCTGCATCAATGCCAATTAAGCTCGCGAAATCAGTGCAGCAACGGGCAGCGGCGGAGGTCGTGCGCGGAATCAGGGGAAGACGAAGCTGACGTGGTCGGGGCCCGCTTGGAAGCGAAATAAGCAGAGGGGGTGTGGGGTCTGGCTGTCAGCGGCTGAGTGGGTGTGCTCGCGCGTGCGGAAGGAAAGGAAATGGCCCGGGTGGGCTAGTTGGGCCCGTTTAGATGCTGGGCTAGATTTCTGGCGCCTGGCCCTTTTCTTTTGTTTATTTCTTTTCTTTTTCTAATTCGATTTTCAGGAATGGTTTTGATATGAATTCAAACTCTGTTTGAATTCAAATTTTTCTGGGGTTTTTGCAGGGTGCAGTAGTCTCAATATAGGCATAAAATCATGTATTTGCTTTGAAAAGGCTTGGTCAAACTTGGAGATCAAAATAGCAGAGATTTGTCACTTGGTTTGCAAAATTTGAAAAATGGTTTTTGGAACCATTTCCAATTTGGTAAAATTTTGGTTCAAACCACAATCAATCTTTTCTATGAGGAAGACAAACAAGTTAAGTTTAAAATCACTCAAACTTTCAAATGGTGATGGCCATTTGATTTAAATCTGCTCACATAAAATCATAGCACCAAGTACTTCTGTTTTTCTGAAATGAGTTTGAAATTTGACCTCAAATCTATATGTATGCATGAATGCTATGCAAACTTTGAAATTATGATTTTAGGGATGTTACAGCCTTTTTGCTACTCCATGAGGGACAAGCTGAATGCCACTATGCTATGTTTTCTATATGTGAAACAAACAAATGTCTTTCAATGCATTGTTATTCATGATATTTGTTTGTAACCTTTCATGTTGCATGCATAGTTACTTTGTCTTATTGTTTGAACTACATCTTTCATGTTCATGTTTAGAGTACTTTGATCCTAGCTTTCAATGCTTGCAAATGGTTTGATCATGATTGTGATGGTGCATGTCACCTCAAAAATTATTGTTTTATCACTTAACTACTCGAGGACGAGCAGGAGTTAAGCTTGGGGATGCTTGATACATCGTAAACGTATCTATAATTTTTGATGTTCCATGCTTGTTTAGTATCCACTTTGCTTTGTTTTGCCTACACTTTGAGGTATTTTTATACACTTTCTGGAACTAACCTATTGATAAGATGCCATAGTGCCAGTTGCCTGTTTTCTGCTGTTTTTGGTTTTAGAAAAGCTAAAAAATGAATATCCTCAAAATTGGATGGGACAAAAGCCAAAGTCATTATTTTACCCGGAGCGATACGGAAAATCGAAGCATAGACGGAGTAGGGCACCAGGGTGGCCGCGCCACCAGGGGATGTGGGCCCCCTGGCCCTCCACTGACCTTGCCTCCTTCGCCTATAATATGCCCCCGACTCAGAAACTTTAAATCATCTGGGAGAAAGCCATGAAAAGTTCCGTTGTGCCGCCGCCATCGAAGTGGAGATTCGGGGGACAGAAGTCTCTGTTCCAGCACCCTGCCGGGACAGGGAAGTGCCCCCGGAGCAATATGAATCGATCTCCACCCCCATCTCCATCACCATTGCTGATTCCCATGATGAGGAGGGAGTAGTTCTTGTTCGAGGCTAAGGGCTCTACCGGTAGCTATGTGTTCATCTTTCTCTCTATGCATAATCATATTGTGGTCATGATCTTTGTAATCAAGTAGATCTACCTTGCTACTCAAGTGCTTTAATAGATCTCTGCTCTCCCCACGTGTGTGAAAGTGACAGCGTGCACGCCGTGGTGGCACTTAGGCTAGAGTCTACATAAATACTCAAGTGCTTTAATAGATCTCTACTCTCCCCACATGTGTGAAAGCGAGAGCGTGCACGCCGTGGTGGCACTTAGGCTAGAGTTCATAAATACTTATTATGAGTATATTTTGAGTTGGATGTCTTTATGAAATTGTGGTGTTTATTGGAACCATCTAGCGCTCAAGGTGACATTGTGGGCTTATCTAGATCGGGTAAGGCGGACTTTGAGGTGTGCTGTCATAGACCTACCATGGATTAGAGTGTCCAACCGCAGAGTAGTTAAGAGTAATATCATGAAGAGAATATATTTATATGAGAGAGTGTTCACTAGTGAAAGTATGATCCCTAGGACTTGTTTCTAAGCATTAAAATACCGTTCACAACTAGATCTGTTGCATGTTTGCTTGCTTCCATCTTTATTTCAGTTTGCCTTTAGTCTCTCCCACGTCAACAACAAGTCAGAAGCTCTTTTCTGGCACCGTTGTATTATAATCATCCATACCACTTGTATTTCACTCTCTCTTCGCCAAACTAGTGCACCTATACACCTGACAAGTGTATTGGGTGTGTTGGGGACACGAGAGACTTCTTGTATCTTGATTGCAGGGTTACTTGAGAGTGATACCTTTGACCACTTCCTCCCTGAGTTCGATAAACATTGGGTAATCCACTTAAGGGAAACTTGCTGCTGTTCTACAAACCTCTACACTTGGAGTCCCAACAACTATCTACAAGAATAGAAGTGCGTAGACATCATCCCTGCGAAAATAATATACAAAATAAAAGGTATCGGTTTGGTGTATGAACCAAGTTCATTCACCCAACTGACAAAAATAAAGTAAAATAAAACATGAACTTCTATAGAGAATTACAGTGTAGAAAGATTCTGAGGTAGAACTTTATTGTTTACATATTCTTGGCTTCTATAGAACATAAGAGAAGCTCCTAAGTGGTGTTTCGAGGTTTTAGAGGAAGAATAAAGAAAAATAGAAGAATCTCTGACCTTTAGTTAAATTACCCAGACCTTGGAATCGTGTTCCTAGCAACTATACGGCCGGAACTATAAGGCCAGAAAAATATTTCCCGCCGTATAGTTGGTCGTCAAACGTGCAGTAAACTGAAATAAAAATTCAAAGCAGGTGTCGATATCTATACGGCCGAACCAAATCGGTCCCGCCGTATAGTTGGTCGTTAAAACTTCTGTACCTTGAAAATAAAATTTTACAAAGTCATCGATAACTATAAGGCCACAACTATACGGCTGGAATTTTTATTCTCGCTGTATAGTTGGTCGTTAAACCTTCTGTACTCGCCAAAAAATTTCTGTTTCTTCAAGAATTTTTTCTTAACCTAAAACTTAGTGAAACATCATGTTTTGATAGAAAAATGACAGTCTAAATTGTTGACCAACAACAACATGTATAAAATAGGAATTTTAGTACCACCGATTTATGCAACACATAGTAGCACTAAATTCTACCTTTTGAAAACTAGAAAAAGATAACTCTAGTAGAAAATCATGCAAAGAATAAAAATGCCAATGCAACATGAATGCATCTAGACTCAAGACACAAAACTAAGAAAGAAACCTAATGACTTCCGGGTTGCCTCTCGGGAAGCGCTTTCTTATAACCAAGTAGTCAGGCTTTTATCCATTATTATTTCAATAGATAGCAGCCGGAGAATATTTATTCTTACCTCCAAAAGAGGTTTTGAGCACTTACTATTATAGCCTGGTTGAAGTCTCACCCGCTTACGGTGCATCGGAGTCATATAGATAAATTTGTTATTGCTCACAAATGATGATTGATGCACCATGTGTGGTGAGCATACCTCCCTATAGAGCTTCAACAAAAGGGTAGATATTTACATACAAATTCAAACCTTTTTCCTTTAATAGCATCATCGGGATACAATTCATAATACTCTTCTTGGGGTACACTATCACAAGGGAACACTTCATATTACTCATGTTTAGAAGCATGGAAAAATTCAAAAGTGTCTCTATTATCTAGTTCATCACTCTTGCTAACAAGTTCATCGGTTCTAGAGTTATAAATCCAGTCACAAAAAGAAGTATCATCAACAAATATTTCATCAAAGATGTGCTCTCCCGAAACCTGCTCATTAATACTACAAGGATTTATCTCTAGTTCATCATTATTAGTGTTCTCCAAATGAGTATCTAGGCATAAAGCCTCCGCAGATAAATTATCTTTAGTTTCAACACAATAAGAATCATTACTAGAGACTGAGGCATCATAAACAAACTTATTATTAGTAGAATTATGTTTGTCTTCAACCTTACCTTTTTGGTATTCCTCCTCATTATCCAATTGTTCCTGCAAAATGTTAGTTTTGGGAACTATTGTTTTACATAGCTCCTTACTATTGGAATTTTTGCCTAAATAGGCCTAGCCCATTTATTATATGCCAATAAATTCCTGAAATCCTAGAGGCCCATTTGGCCTATTTATGCAAGGCAAGAGCTGTGACAAATGTTTAGTCCCATATTGCTAGTTGAGTGGAAGTTGGACCAGCTTATAAGGTGAGCTCTCCTACCACTTGGTAAAAAGGATGAGAAGGATAAGGAGAGAGTTCCACACGTGCGCTCCTCCTCCTCCTCTCTCGCCTCGCCACGCCACTCCATGCCACGCCTCGCCTCGTCACGACGCGCGCCGCCGCGGGTTGCGAGAATCTCGCCGAGCTAAGATTTATTTTGCCACGCATGAATGGTATATGAAAAGTCGTACAGAAGTTGAAACATTTTGCTCGAGTGGACTTTTAATACGATCTAAATAAATATGAACTGAGTGGAGGCTATCCGACGGGCTGCCGCCTGTTCGCTTCAACTTCTGTCCGTTCGTTTCATCTTCTATGCAGCCTGTCTACCTACCCCTCTATGTCTATATAAGAGAGAGGTCGCGCCTCCTCTCAGACACACATCCTTTGCGCCTCCAGTTCCAGAGCACTGCGATACTTACATCTTACCCATCCCGTCTTGCGGCGTGCACCGCGAGCCGGGACAATAGGCCTCTGAGACCCCGCTGCTTCGAGTCCTGTACGGGAGAAGGGCGATAAGGTTTTTGGGGAGCGCTATCGGCGCGACTACTGGCTTCGTCACGGACTCCCTCACGGATAGCGACTGCAGCGACGTATTCCCCGACAAGGACTTCTCCCCCGACATCAGCACCCTCTTCCTCAACGACATGGCCAACGACGGTTCCAACACCGGCGGTTCCTCTTCTGCTACTGCCATGTATATCTTTTTTCTCAATCTTGTTCTGATCGTATCTAAAGTTTTATGCCTTACAGTTTGTTTGGTTATATGCCTTAATATGTATTCGCTATTTCACATGATTAGTATATTGCCTATTATTCTAATCATGTTTTATCTAGCGTTTATTATGGATAATTCGCTTGGTAAATTGCTCTTTTATTCAACAATCCAAAAACCTTATTTCAGGCAATTTGCCCCAAGTGGCTTTGTTGCTTTTATGAAGCCACTTGTGTTCGAAGGTGTCAATTACAGATGATGGCGTGCGAGAGCAGTGCTCTGGTTTCAGACCATGAGCTGCTATAACGCCATCTATGATGCACCTGAGGGAGAACTTAATCCCGCTCAGGAAGAGGCGTTCCAAAAACTTGATACCACTTTCAAGGCTGCCTTGATCAGCATCCTTGGCGACAATATTGTCGATTCATATCTGTCATTTAGCAATGGCAAGGATATGTGGGATGCGCTCGAGAGAAAATTTGGAGTCTCCGATGCTGGCAGTGAACTGTATGTCATGGAACAATTCTATGACTATAAGATGGTTGAGGACCGCCCCATTGTGGAGCAGGCTCATGATATATAGTCACTTGCCAGGGAGCTTGAGCACTTCACTTGTGTGTTACCGGACAAGTTTGTTGCCGGAGGTTGAGCACTGTATCCATCTCCTCTGCCGAAGGTTGAGATCAGGCTGAGTGAAAATATACTTCAAACTCTTGTTATCAGAAAAGATTTCACAACGGTTGCCAAGCAAGTAGTGCCTCCACAGCTTCAAAGCAAAGACAACTGCTGCGAGCTCGAGGTCATGTGTAGGATAGTTGATCTCATGCGTCTTCAACTGTCGAGAGGCATAAGCAACAACTTGTTTTTCTTGCATAAGGACCGCACCCAATCCTTGCAAAGAGGCATCACAGAATATCTGGAAAGGCTTAGATGTATCCGGAGGGACCAGGACTGGCGTGGAAGTGAGCTTCTCTTTGAGTGTCTCAAAGCTTGTTTGACATGCAGGAGTCCAAAGGTATTTCTTGCCTTTCTTGAGGAGATCGGTAAAAATTTTCCACAAATTTCGGCATTAAAATACCAATAGATGCGCAAAATCACTTAACGAATCAAGATTAGTGACTCTACCAATTCAATATACAAAAGCGAATGATAAGAGTAGTGGTATGGTCGCGACTCCATCCCGCACTCAAATCATTACTCCGCACATGAATAAGTGGAACACATATCCTAACCTCTTCTTCTCACGTTGAACCTAAAGATTAGTAACTACGGAAACGAACACCCCAAACAAGATAGCGTCGGATAACAAAGAGTAAGACAGATCGCGGCGGTATACAACGAATCAGATAGATCGCGTCGGTTTGCAAACGCCTGTCGGTATGGAATGTACCAACAGTTGATAACCAAAGGCCGATTAGATAACAACTTGGATGCAACAGATAGACAAGGAATTACACACACACACACACACAAACACACAACCTATGGTACTACGGAAACCCAGAACTCGTGAATCCTAGTTTGAACTTTTAAGAAGAGGATTGAAAACGTTACACTTCCTTACCAGAAAAGGGTGGGTGGGTGGGTAAGAAGAAAAATGGAAGCAGTCCTACTCTCACGTTTTGTTTTTCCCTAGTATACATAACTACCAAAAATATTTTGCTAGACTGACAACGACCATTTGGCTGAGACCCTGAAGGGCGGGATGGCTCTGATACCAATTGTAACTACCTCGGTGAATTACGCTCCTAGTTACAAGCCTGGATGAGCGGAAATGGTTGAAATAGTACGGTGGGGCCCAAATGCCACTCACAGGTAGACCTTTCGGCCGTCCCAACCATTTCCAAACATCGGGACAAGAACGGGCGGCGTAATCGGCAGGCGAAGGGATCAACTACATACACAAATGAGTATGTATGCAAGCCACCATACAACAGTACATCAGAGCCATTCCATCTAAAAAGAAAGGAAATATAGCAACGCCATACGGCAAGATTCAGATGTCCTAGATAGATATAATAGTTTAGGATATCTCCTCATACATCAAACATCAGAGTATCAGGCGGAAGCGGCAAACAAGGTCCGAGTACGGATAAGAAGCAAATCGGCATAAGATGCCCCATAAATAAGCACATCCCGCCCACAGATCTGACGGATCCCCGTTCCCGGAATCTCTACACCGAACGATCGTTGCCCACATCGTCCGCCTCCTCCACCCAGTATCCATCTTGTGAGTGTACCTGTTCATCTGAATCAAATAATTTATCGTGTGAGACCCTAGGGGTACTCAGCAAGTCTTTATGCCTCTAAAGGGGACACAACCTGGGGTGACGCAATTGCAGCAAAAGATAAACCCTAACAGTTCTATAGATACTCGCTAACCATCCGCCTAACCAAAGATAGACGGATGTCCGTGAATTAATGACAACAGTTATAACAGTAATATCAACAGATCCATCCTCCTCCTCGCTTACCGACGAGGAAGCGGACGAACAACCCCCATCCGTTGGCAGTTTTATTATCCATTCCATGAGTGTTGCACTATTTACTAGTCGGTTACTTAGTCAAATTAAAAGCGGTACTTTAGTTATGCTTGTCTATGATCGAGAAACTGTGCTCCAAGTCGTCCATAACCGCGGACACGGCTTTCAGAAAGTTTTACCCTGCAGGGGTGCACAAATAGCAACACACACTCGATCAACCTCGGAAAAACCAAATCAAAACCCAACGAGGCTTTCACGACAAAGCAATCACAAGATTCAGAAATATTTCAGGGGGGCACCCCATTAAGTATACCCGCAACAAAGTTAGCTGACTTCGAGACGGACTCAAGGTTTGTGGGGCCGGCTGTAAACGACTGGGAACCCGAAAGTGTGACTGGGCTTGTCGATACCGCGAAAACGGGTCACGATCCTAAACAGTACAGGTGCTCCTCGCACAATCGTAAATAAAGCAGTAAAGCATGGCATAAGTACAGGATAGTAAACAAATCCTCAAACTAGTTTGTGGCCCCAAGAAATAAGAATGAATCAAGCTCTGGCTCAGGGGGGTCCCATAAGCCTCCCGGATGTGGATAGCGCGAATATTCAAGGAACAGGAATCAAGTACTCGGGGTCCTACGGGACACAAGTGAGCATGAAAAACCAAATAGCAGATATTGCTCACCGGCGCCACTTTCATTAGTTATCCCATTACTACTCAGGTTAAGTTGTTTAGGTACCTCGTTATCCATCAGACACTCACATACCCTACACATGCTGTTCTACGACTCGCATGGCTCAAACAACTCCTGTAGTAATGGCTCATGGGATGGAGGAACAAGCTTCGATGGGGTTTAAAAGTATAGGCTATGCAATACTTGGGATTCAGTTTAATGCAATCGCGACTCAATGATGCAAGAATAAGATAGAGGCAATAGGTACTATATGTATGCAAGCATGTGGTAGTGCTTGCCTGGCAGCTCAGTTGAAGCGAGAGAAGGATCTGGGTAGTGCTCCTGGGTCTCTTGATATATCCCCTGCTCAGTGTCTATTCGAAGAAGAACCAAACAAACAAGGGCCAACATAAATAAAGTGCACAAGCATAAGAATAAAATGCGACAAGCAAACAATCATGACATGATGAATGATGCACAATTTGCATGGCAATAAAGTAGCATGGCATGGGTGAGGTCAGAAAACAAGAATAAGTCAATTTTATTGAGTTTTAATCATGTTTTATCCCCATATAAGTTGCTGGTTACATTATATTTATATGATGCATGATGCAAAACAGAACATGGAATGCGTAAACAGAAAGGTCTCGTCGAGCTAATAATTTTAGACATATCATTTGTTAAATTCGGAGTTATAAATCAAAAGTTATTAATTAATTAAGGTGAAGGGCATTTTCTTGTAATTTTAGTCAACTTGAAAATTTAAGTGTTCAAAATATATTTTGGATGGCATATTTGAAATCCTCACATTTTTCTGATTCAAAAACATATATTATTTGGAATTATGAATTTAAATTTATTTTAAAGTCAAAATAATTAAAAGGGGGTCAAAGTCAAAGGTTTGACTAGATAGAGTCAAATCTGGTTAAATTTGAAAACATGGTTGAGTTTATAATTGAAAAACATTCATATTTCATTTTATAACTTTTTCCAAATTCAAAACATTTCAAAAGATATGAATCATTTAAGTTATAAACATTTCCTAAATTTTATTTGATTTCAGAAAACTCGGGCGATTTTTCTCACTCAGGGACATTCTACCCCCCATCAATGACATGTGGGGCAGAGGAAAGAGGGGCCACGGAAGCGCTAGCAAACGAGGTGGTGACAAGTGGCGAAGGGGAGGACGGCGGGTTGAGCTGCCAAAAAGCAGAGGGCCTAAGCGCAAAACTGTCAGGTGTGCTCCGATTCAGACCCTGACGAAACTGACGAAGGGTGCGCGAAAAACTGCTAGCTTGCGCGAGTTTTGGAGGTCCAAGTCGAGCGATCCTTTGAGTTTTTGGAGATGGCGTCAAAACAGAAGATGGAGCAGAAACCTAGGGCTACAACTTTCGTGTTTGAGTTTTCGCCGGTGGAGGACTGGAGCACCTGGAAACCATCGATGAACAAGGAATGAAAAACATCTGCGTTTAGCTGACGAATCTGACAGAAGCAACTGCGAGGTCGTCTCGATTTCGGAGGATGATTTCGAGAGATTTACCACTCCGTTTCGTGCGCCGTTTGATCCTACTGAAAGCTGGAAGTTCCCTCTTTGCAGATATGTACAGAGCGTCACTGGAGGTGGTTGGAGAGGGCCAGAAAACCATCGGTAACAGAGGCGCCGCGATGATCTGCTGCTGCTGCTAGCTGCGGGTGCTGCGCACGCGGCAGTGGTTCCCGACGACGGCGACGGCGATTCCAGGCGGCAAGACGCGGGAAGGAGGAGAAAAAGAAGGGGGAAAGGAAGGTGGCACTCACCTCGACCAATTCCCGCAAGAATTGGGGTCGGGGACGGAGGGATATGGTCAGGCGGTGGCGACGTGGTTCTGTGCTCGGCCAGGAAGAAGAGGAAGCAGAGGCGCCACGTCCAGCTCCTCCTAGATCTCACGAGGTGGTCGACGAAGACCGCCTGCACGCCCTTCGGCTCCAGAAGGTGATCAAGGCGACAGCGCGGCGACGCTCTCCTTGCTGTTGCTCCCGGGCAGGGTGAAAAAAAATGATGGGAGCAGAGGTAGGGGATGGCGGCGGAGAGGAGGGGAAGAGGGAGGCTAGGGTTCGAGGAGGCCTCCGCGGCTTGGGGATAAGAAGAGGAGGGAGATGACGCGGTTGACGGTGGGAGACGGTCACCTGCCCCCTCCGTTGTCTGCTGTAGAGAGGAGGAAGGCGACGGAAAGAAGAGGAACAGGAGACGGCGTCGGGTGGAGGGGTACTGGGCCAGCGAGAGGGAGGAGGGAAGGTTCCTGGGCTGCTACGGCTGGGCCCAAGGTGGGCTGCTGCTGCTCCTCCCTCACTATTTTTCTTCTCCTTTTTATTTATTGGTTTTGTTTGTTTCAAATCCAACCAGCATTTTATTTCAAAACCTTTTGAACCTTGCAGATAGTTTTGAACAGAGAATTTTGGGAATGCCAAAGATAGAAAGGAGGGAAAAAATAGAAGTGGAGAAGAGTGATGCCCACATACATAATAGATGTATGTTCCATTTTGGCATTTTACAAGATTAGAGGCTTGAGGGTTTTAGAAAAGAATAAAATCATTTTATTAACTATGGAACCCTAGCAATGAATTCCACATTGTAGGAAACAAAAATATAGATAGGTAAAAGAGGTGGAGATATTTGTGATAGCAACTACACAACCAAGACAAAACAAATGCAAGCTAGGTATGATGCTCAAATACAAGGTGGCATGATGACATGAGCATGATAACATGATGATGCAACAATTGTATGTAGGAAGTAGTCATTATATTACTAGACCAAGTAGCATTACAGTTGTTAGACAAATGGGATGCTACATAAACCGAGTTCCCGCAAAGAACAAAGAAATTACTCCATTCAAAGAATGGGAGAAGAAAAGATTAAAACTCTCTTACTTACGTACTTGGGGTTGTTTGTCAAAGGTTAATGTACCAATCCCCAAGAAGCGCAAGCTTGGACCAAAAACCATTGATTGTGTTTTTCTGGGCTATGCTTTTCATAGCATTGGTTATAGGTTCTTGATAGTAAAATCTGAAGTGCCTGACATTCATGTCGGTACAATCATGGATTCAACTGATGCGACTTTCTTTGAGGATATCTTTCCAATCAAGGATAAACCTAACTCATCAAATCCAGAGATACCTAGTTCATCTAATCTGGAATTTGCTACATTCTCTGAACCTACCATTCCAATTGAACACTCTGAAAGTCCTAAGGAGGATGATAATGAAATTCCTAAAAGGAGCAAGAGACAGAGGACTGCAAATTCCTTTGGTGATGATTTCATTGTGTACCTTGTGGATGACACTCCTACTTCCATTTCAGAAGCATAGGCATCTCCTGATGCTGACTACTGGAAGGAAGCCGTCCATAGTGATATGAATTCCATCTTAGCTAATGGAACATGGGAGATCACTGATCTCCCTTATGGGTGCAAACCTGTAGGGTGCAAGTGGGTGTTTAAGAAAAATCTTAGACCTGATGGTACTATTGAGAAGTACAAGGCACGGCTTGTAGCCATGGGATATACTTAAAAATAAGGTGAAGACTTCTTTGACACTTACTCACCTGTTGCTAGATTGACCACCATTCGAGTATTACTCTCATTGGCTTCCTCTCATGGTCTTCTCGTTCATAAAATGGACGTTAAGACAACTTTCCTTAATGGAGAGTTGGATGAGGAAATTTACATGGATTAGCCAGATGGCTTTGTGGTAAATGGTAAAGAAGGAAAGGTGTGCAAGTTGTTGAAGTCTTTATATGGCCTAAAACAAGCCCCTAAGAAATGGCATGAGAAGTTCGGAAGAACTTTAACTGCTGCAGGCTTTGTTGTAAATGAAGCTGATAAATGTGTGTACCATCGCCATGGTGGGGGTGATGGAGTCATCCTTTGTTTGTATGTTGATGACATACTGATTTTCGGAACCAACCTTAATGCAATTAAGGAGGTCAAAGATTTCTTATCTCGTTCCTTTGAGATGAAGGATCTAGGAGTAGATGATGTCATCCTGAACATCAAGCTATTGAGAGATGATGATGGTGGGATTACATTGCGTCAGTCCCACTATGTGGAAAAGATCTTGAGTCATTTCGGGTATAGCGACTTCAAGTTTTCTCCTACACCGTATGATCCTAGTGTATTGCTTCGAAAGAATCGAGGAAATGCTAGAGACCAACTGAGATATTCTCAAATTATTGGCTCGCTTATGTATTTAGCTAGTGCCACGAGGCCTGACATCGCCTTTGCTGTAAGCAAACTCAGTCGATTTGTTTCAAATCCAGGAGATGATCACTGGCATGCTCTTGAGAGATTTATGCGATATCTAAAAGGCACTGCGAGCTATGGCATACACTATACCGGGTATCCGAGGGTACTAGAGGGTTATAGTGATTCAAATTGGATATCTGATGCTGACGATATAAAGGCCACAAGTGGATATGTATTCACACTTTCTGGTGGCGCTGTTTCTTGGAAATCTTGCAAGCAGACCATCTTAACGAGGTCAACTATGGAAGCAGAAATCACAGCATTAGACACAGCCACTGTTGAAGCAGAGTGGCTTCATGAACTCTTGATGAACTTACCTATGGTTGAAAAACCAATACCCGCAATCCTTATGAACTACAATAATCAAACTATGATTTTCAAGGTAAATAGTTCTAAGGATAATATGAAGTCATCAAGACGTGAAGAGGAGACTGAAATCTATCAGGAAAATGAGAAACTCCGGAGTTATTGCATTGGATTATATCCAAACATCTAAAAACTTGGCAGATCCCTTCACAAAGGGTCTATCACGCAACGTGATAGAAAATGCATCGAAGGAGATGGGTATGAGAACCACAATTTGAGCTTTCCACAGTGGTAAACCACTCTATGTGATCGGAGATCCCGTGAATTAGAATTGGGAGACAAGCTATTGGTTAGCTGAGAGGAAAGTATCCCTACTTTAATAAACACCACTCCATAAAGATGCAATACTTTCCTATTCTGCACGGCATGTTGATTTATTATCTTAATGTGTTCTAAGTGGCTTATCCTAAGCAAAGATGTTGTCCTGCAGAACATCTTTTGAAGAACACACCTATATGAGTCTTACTGTTAAAACGTCGCAGTCTATGAGAGTAGGGTGCTCTCTAATAAACTCATGAAAGGTCATGGAGTATGACGTATACACTCCACCCGCGGGAAAGTCCCACGGTAGCCTAGTATCGGTCAAGACCTTTTGTGAAGCTAGGTTCGCAGCAAACTTGCAGTTCAAGGCATAGTCCACTGTACAAGTTGCAGCCTAGTATAACATAAAGATCTAGGTGGAAGTTCAACTTAACAGTCTCCACTACAGTAACGGTATATAAACAATGTTTTGGAACCAAAGGCAAACTTCATGTGCCTCTGGGACCTGGTGGGGGATTGTTGGAATTTTTGCCTAAATAGGCCCAGCCCATTTATTATATGCCAATAAATTCTTGAAATCCTAGAGGACCATTTGGCCCATTTATGCAAGGCAAGAGCTGTGAAAAATGTTTAGTCCCATATTGCTAGTTGAGTGGAAGTTGGACCAGCTTATAAGGTGAGCTCTCCTACCACTTGGTAAAAATGATGAGAAGGAGGAGAGAGTTCCACACGTGCGCTCCTTCTCCTCCTCGCTCGCCTCGCCACGTCAGGCCACGCCTCGCCTCGTCACGACGCGCGCGCCGCGGGTTGCGGGAATCTCGCCGAGTCGAGCTTTATTTTGCCACGCATGAATGATATATGAAAAGTCGTACATAAGTTGAAACATTTTGCTCGAGTGGACTTTTAATACGAGCTAAATAAATATGAACTGAGTGGAGGTTGTCCGGTGGGCTGCCGCCTGTTCGCTTCAACTTCTGTCCGTTTGTTTCATCTTCTGCGCAGCCTGTCTGCCTACCCCTCTATGTCTATATAAGAGAGAGGTCGCGCCTCCTCTCAGACACACTGCCACACATCCTTTGCGCCTCCAGTTCCAGAGCACTGCGCTACTTACATGTTCCCTATCCCATCTTGCCGCGTGCACCGCGAGCCGGGACAGTAGGCCTCCGAGACCAAGCTGCTTCGAGTCCTGTACGGGAGAAGGGCGATAAGGTTTTTGGGGAGCGCTATCGGCGCGACTACTGGCTTCGTCACGGACTACCTCATGGATAGCGACTGCGGTGACGTCTTCCCTGACGAGGACTTCTTCCCCGACATCAGCACCCTCTTCCTCGACGACATGGCCAACGACGGTTCCAACACCGGCGGTTCCTCTTCTGCTACTGCCATGTATATCTTATTTCTCAATCTTGTTCTGATCGAATCTAAAGTTTTACGCCTTGCAGTTTGTTTGGTTATATGCCTTAATATGTATTCGCTATTTCACATGATTAGTATATTGCCTATTATTCTAATCATGTTTTATCTAGCGTTTATTATGGATAATTTGCTTGGTAAATTGCTCTTTTATTCAACACTTACTCTTTATCACAAGTGCATTCCCACTAAAATGTTCTTGACAATAATTGACAATATAATCTATAATATTATGATACCATGCTAAATCCTCATTATCGCTACTTTTCATAATAATACCAATTTTTCTAAGCATCTCATGAGACCCTTCATAAATTATGTATTCCAAGAGTTCTACATTATTACCATTTATCTGATTATTGGTTGATAAAAATTCTTTATAGAGAGAAATGTATTCATAATCATAAAGCTTGTATTGGAATAAACTTAACAAATTACCAGAACAGTAATCCACCTGCTGCCACATGTCCAGTAGTTGCATATCCTCAAGGATTTGCAGTTCTTATTCGTTTTCATCCTCTTCTTGGAAAGGAACTTCATCCTCCTCCAAGGGGATTTGCAGTTCTTATGCGTGTCCATCCTCTTCTTGGGAAGGAACTTCATCCTCCTCCAAGGGGATTTGCAGTTCTTCTTCGTGTTCATCCTCTTCTTGGGAAGGAACTTCGTCCTTCTCCAATGAGATTTCCTGCAAACAAGTAACTTTGTGCGCTATGGGTTCTCTCTGTGCCTTACTCCTCATAATAAGTGAATTCTCGCTAAAATGTTCATGAGAATATCAAGAAATACGTTGCAGGATTTCATAAATTGTTTTTATGAGAACACTATCTTCACTATTAATACGTGATATGACATGTATTATCAACTCATGGACACCTTCAAAGATAATATACTCTAATACTTCACTAGTAACATCACCATGATTATAAGACACTGAATATTGATTAAAGGTATTAGAGCATTGAAAACAAAAGTACTGCCCAAATTTCATACATTGAGGACATATTATTGGATCGTCTATCGTATCCAAAGAAAATAACTTTTTAGCATATCCCACTATTTGGGAATACATTTCTATTACCGTCATATTGCTCACTTGTTCTTCAAAATACTCATCCACCTCTTCCAATGAGGATTCATGTCCCATGTTAATAGCATCACAATGTTCATAGAAAGATTCATCTTCTAGTCCCTCACCAAAGTCCCCAAAATCACTGTCTAGGCACGAATCCTCCTTATAACAATCATCATAAGTTTGGGACTTACAGAAATCATTACTAGATAATGAGATATCGTTTGCATGCATACTATTTGTGTGTAGAAAATTAATTTCATAAGTAGGAGATTCAAGTGGTTGATCAAGTTGCTCCTCTTGATTCTTACTAAGATAATTCGTGAGTAGCTCAGCGATAGTCTTACCTTTGGGTTTACCTTCAACTAGTTGAGAGGTTGCAACATTAAGTGCCACCTCTTTATTAACAACATGTTCTGGTGGTTTAGGTGGAGGCTATTTGAGTGGAGTTCCCTCCACATTATCTTTTGGAGCACCCTGCAAAAGGTTATGTTTTTCCATGGCGGCTGAAATTCGCTCATGAACAGTGATCACTAAAGCATTGTCCATAAAGTTCTCACAACAAAATGAATATATGGGATAAACTTCTTTATCGTTGTCATCAAGCTTCTGACATATTTCTTGAATATTTTGCATAGAATGAAGCAACTCTAAACAACCAGTAAAAAGCACAAATTCTAGAACCTTCATATTAATTAAGCTTTTAAAATCATACCTATTATAAGATTTTAATGAAGGATCAATGTTATACTTACATTGGTAAGTGATATGATCTTTTGATCCGCAGTATTCACAAACAAACTGGTATGAGGCACATAGTATGGATGAATAATCATTCGCCCAAATCAACCATTTATTCAGTGTTTCTCGCTTCTTTAATTGATATTTAGGAGTACCAATTTCCTCCTTCTCCATAGCGAGCTTCACCTATTCAAAAGTAGTTTCCTTGGAAGACATGATTAGTGACAAATATTTTTATGGGTTTTTGGTTTGTAAACAAAAACAAAAAAGACAAATGCAGCAAATAAAAATGCTTAAAACAAAATCTAGCAAAACTAAAATAAATAAACAAAAGCTAAAAGACCAACATCGCTTAGCTCCCCTGCAACAGCGCCATAAAATAGTTTGATGACTGCAAGTGCACAGATCGTTTGTAGCTAGTTTCGAAATAAAGATATCGATCCCACAGGGAGCAGGAGTCTGAAGTCTAAGTGACTCTTGAACTAAATACTGAAATAGTAATGCTAAATAACGTTCTAAGTAACAAGATAAAATGCGAGTTTTGTGAAAAGATATTTTTGGGTTTTCAAATAGGATAACAATAAGTAAACTAAAACTGTAAGTAAACAAGCGTATGCGATTATTATTATGAAGGTTTGCAAGATGATGGAAAGAGTTCTCGGGGAGTAGTGGATCCACCGCTAGTAATTAGAAATAGGGATTAAAATTATTATAATGAATAAGACCATTTATGATATGTGTGAGAGGAGCTCCATATATGGACGAATAGGCAGCAACCACTGCTCACTTCATCTGTCATAACCACAGCAGACAATAACCGACAACCGTTGTGTTACTGCGCTATTAAGGGATTTCTCCCGTGGCATGGACATGGTTTGATGAGTACTCCTTGATTCCCCAAGTTAGTACGTAAAGAATGACAACTACTTTATAGTCACAATAAGTGCTATCATCCTTCCGTCTACCAAATGTAATCCCCTTCATCAAGTCCCCGCAAGAGGCAAATATTAAGGACGTGCACAACTCCTTAACACAGACACATAATGAACAATATTACATAATAATCTTTATCTCAATTCAATCACATACTAGGGTTTCTCCATCTCCCCAAGAACAAAGGAAACTACTCACACATGAAGGCAATCAACATCATGGATAGAATATGGATGAATATGATGATACAATTGAGAACAAGTGCAAATCGAAGATTCAATCTCGAATTACAACAAGTAACCAAAGGGGATCGGTGATGGAGACGTTGTTGATGAAGATGACGATGTAGATTGATGTAGAGGCCTTCAAGATCCTAGTCCCTTCTCCTCTTGTGTGATGGTGATGGTGTAGATCTGATTGGAGGAGGCTATGAAAGTGGCACGGTGGCAGGGCTCCGCCATGGGTGGAGAGTATGGCTTGGTGGATCTCTCTTGGCTCCTCTCCTCTTTATATAGGCCTTGGGGGTGCCCTAGGGTACCCATAATACCTTCATATGACTTTGGGAAGGTTCTGGAGATTTTCTGGGGTCAAGTCCCGTCGTTTGCGACCTTTTTGGCAACTATACGACGGGAGCTATACGGCCGGAATTATTGCTCCCGCCGTATAGTTGGTCGTTAAACCTTGTGTCCCCTTTTGTATTTTGGTCGCCATTTTTTCGTACGAACTCCGTTTTGGGTGTTTTTGGGCTTGTTGGATTTGTATCGTCGAGGGATACAACCCTGTGGACTCGGATCTTTATTTTGAGAATTTGGAAAAATCACTTTTTTTATTTTTCAAATGGCTATATCTGGTCCCTACAACTCCTCCATACTATGCTCTCTTTGTTCCTTTTTCCTTTGTTTCAAACATAATCATCATAAACACCTACACACATGTCATAGACATGGAAAGTGATAAAATTCTACCTAAACTACTAAACGTGCAAAGCTCATATGAAAGTAGAATGAAAACTAGAAGTCATGCATATAAGGCATAGCTATAGCTAGAAGAAACATGATATGAGAGATAAATGGCACATTTTATATGGCTAAAAGAGGTGGTGTTTTACAACCATCAATAGATAAGACCAATATAAGTGCTATAGAAAATCTTCCCATACCCCCAAGACATTAAAAACTTAAAAATGTTTCTGGGACTGCAGGTTTGTACAAGCGTTTTATAAAAGATTTTGCTAAAATAGATATGCCTCTCGCTAACCTCCTTGATAAAGAAACTCCGTTCTACTTAGACCATGACTATATTTCAGCTTTTGAAAATCTTAAAAGCAAATTAGTTTCAGCACCTATCATGCAATCTCCAAAATGGGATGAACCTTTTGAAATCATGTGTGATGCTAGTGACTATGCTTTAGGAGCTGTGTTAGGACAGCGGGACGGAAATAATTTAAATGTTATTTCTTACACCAGTAGAACTCTCAATAAGATACAGAAAATTATGCTACTACATAAAAAGAGTTCTTGTCTATAATTTTTGCTTGTCACAAATTTAGATCTTACATTATTAATTCTAAGGTAATAGTTCATACGGATCACCAAGCCTTGCGTCACCTCCTTGTTAAAAAGATGCAAAGCCTAGGTTGATTATATGGGTTTTATTAGTGCAAGAATATGATTTGCAAATAGTAGATAGGAGGGGTAAGGATAATCCGGTAGCAAGTCATCTCTCTAGTATGGAGGGGATAATTACTAACCTGTACCTATAAATGAGTCATTTCTGGGAGAATACTTAGCAAATGTTGAAATCGCTGATCCTTGGTTTGCAGATTATGCTAATTATCTTGCAGGGAAATTTGTACCTCCTAGTATGACAAGAAATAAAAGAATAAAATTCCTTAATGATCTTAAATATTACTTTTGGGATGATCTGTTTCTTTATCGTCATGGACCTAATGGAATGATTCGAAAGTGTGTTCCTAATCATTAAATGAATGCAATTTTGCAAGCTTGTCATGATAGCCCGTATGGAGGACATCATGCAGGCAAGAGTATTGCAGCAAAGGTACTTCAATCCGGATTCTATTGGCCCACCTTGTTCAAGGATGCACACAGGTATGTAGAACATTGTGATGCTTGCTAGAAAAGAGGTAATATTGGCAGAAGATAAGATATGGCAATGAATTATAGTCTTATAATTGAACCTTTTGATGTGTGGGGAATGGATTACATGGGACCCTTTATAGAATCAAATGGATACACTCATATTCTTGTTGTTGTCGATTATGTTACTTCTGTGAAGATGATCAAGGATTTCATATTTCCTAGGTTTGGAGTTCCTAAATTTTTAATCACTGACGGTGGTTCTCATTTTATGAAAGGAACTTTCAGGAAGATCCTCTACAAATATGGAGTAACTCACCATGTTGCTTCACCATATCATCCCCAAACGAGTGGTGAAGTGGAACTCTCTAATAGAGAACTGAAGACCATACTCTAGAAGACGTTGGATAAATCAAGAAAAGATTGGTCATACAATCTAAATGACTCTCTTTGGGCATACCGAACTGCATTTAAAAATCCAATGGGTATGATGCCATATAATATGGTATACGGTAAGGCGTGCCATCTACCTTTAGAATTGGAACATAAAAGCCTTTTGGACAATCAAGAACTTAAACTATGATCTTAAAGTAGCAGGAGAAAAACATCTATTAGACATTCATGCTTTAGATGAGTTTAGGAGTGAGGATTATGAAAGTGCTAGCTTGTTTAAAAAAAATTAAAATATGGCACGATAGAAAAATAGAGAATAAGGTTTTTAAGAGCGGAGATAAGGTTTTGCTCTATAATTCTCGTCTTAAGTTGTTTCCAGGAAAGCTCAGATCAAAGTGGGAAGGCCCCTATATAGTTGAAGAATCGTATGCATCGGGAGCAGTGAAGCTCCAAGGAAAAACACCCTCTTTCATGGGTGGTGAATGGACAATGCTTGAAGCATTATCGAGGAAAAGAAGATATAAGTGCACTCACCATACGAGTGATTACCCCAGAAGAAATGATTGAGAAAAAGTATGGAAGGAATGGCAACTGGAAGAAGGATAAAATCGAGATGAAGTGAGCAATACTATGGTCAATCTATAGACCATAAATGAGCGCTTCATGGGGAGGAAACCTATGTGAAATAAAATGTCGAGCAAGTTTTAAATTTTCAAGTAAGTTTTAGTTAAAATTTATGATTGAATAAAGGAACACTTGAAGCTCTAGTGAAATAAAAGAAATTTGGTTATGATAAAAATCTCGTTCAATGAATGATAATGTTGGTCGAAAATTTAAGCTGTCATTTTTTTGTCAAAACTTGGTATTTCATTAAGTTTCAGATTAATAAAGAATTCAAAAAGAAGCAGATAAATTTTGATGGATACATTAGCTTTAACGACCAACTATACAGCGGAAATTAAATTTCCAGCCGTATAGTTGCGGCCGTATAGCTATTCACCCCATCTCCAAATTTTTATGTCAGGATACAGACGGTTTAACGACCAACTATACGGCAGGAAGAAAATTCCCGGCCATATAGTTGTGGACGTATAGTTGGTAGCGTTGTAGATAAAAAAATCTCTATAGTCGGTTCATAACTATACGACGGGATCTATACGGGCCGCGCCCGTATAGTTGCTCGTTACGGACGACGACTAGGGTTTTGACCCCCCTTTTAAAGCTGATCATATCTAACCTTTTTCATTAAGTTTTTGCAGAGCTACAGCCTCCAGCCTCAAAAAAACATCGCCATCTACATACAAGCCCCTTCTAACAATATCCATGTAGTGAAGCCATGTAGCCTTTCCATTTCAACAAAATTTAGAGGAAGAAGGAGGAGAATCCCGTGAAGAGGATCAAGGGAGTAGAACCAAAATAAGCATCATCATCATCTAGCTTGGAGATCAAGCCTCTCCCGAGTTGGGAGGACATGTTCCTGCAAAGGATGGAGATGATGAGGCAAGTAGATCAGAGAAGGATCAAGGATGAATATCTCCCTAATCCTTACCGTCACAACATAGGATCTTATTATAAACCTCCTCTCAATCAGTCACCTATTAAACCCAAGAAGGTGCAGCAAGATGAGATTCATGATAATATCTATCAATTGGAAAAAGCCTCAAAGACATGTGTTGAAACTATTGGAGAAGGGATTGACTCCTACTAGATGATGAGCAAAGACCTTGAGAAAAAGGTCGATGACATCGATGGTAGAGTTGGTTTCTTGATTATAACTGTTTTTGAGTTGAAAGATGAGAAGAAATTCTTCCAGAGGAAAATTTTGAAGCTTCAATACGACATGGCCGAGCTCAGCATCCGCCTCGCAAGAATAACTAAGGTTAGCAACACAGGAGAAGAAGGCAATAATCTTTCTACCCAGGAGGAGGGATAGGTACCAATAAGGAGTTATTTGATCCCACCTGGCTTGATTCAAAGCTTGGGTAGATCTTTAAAACCTTGTAATCAATCTTATAAATTTACAATTTTAGTTTCACATTAATTCGAGTTTAGAAATAAAGATTGCATCATTATAATTCCCTTCAGCGAGATCCCATTTACGAAATTCCGAGTTTATTATAATATATGGAGCATTATTGAGTTTGAGTTTGTCTTATTGGATATAAGAATGGCTTGAGTATAATTTTACTTGCACTTGATGATAGCAATAGGAGTCTTCCACACCATTGGTATTAATGGAACGTATAAAGATAATTTAGTCAATGTGTTGTAAGTTGATGGTTTGATTTACAAAAAATAAGAGTAATCTGATCAGTTAGGTTGATTAATAAATCTTGAACAAAAAATAAAAGTGCTATCAAATTAGAGTGAGAACAAGTCGAGGTAAAGTCTTTAAGCCATAAAGATGCTTCATATACAATTGGAATTTAGTAGTTGAGATCGTTAAACTTTGAATCCCTGCATGAAGTGGATTGTATGGCTAGCTCCTTTGCACATCACTTAAAAAAAGTGTGAGCGTTATAAAAAAGAAAAAGATAGAAAGAATAAAAAGAGAAAATGTGCAAAGAGCAAGTAGGCATACATCAATGTCTTGTGGTAAGACAAATAAATGTTCGAGATTTTGAATCCCAAGTGAATATGTTAATCCTAAACACTTGGGACTACCTTGCTAACTCATTCGGTCGAACCTTTACATCATATTGAGATTCATCTTTTGTGAACTATTGATCACTAAGGTGGGGAAGCCTGCTAATATTGGATGGTTCGAGTAAGGTACTATTCATGAACTTATTTCTATGTATCATATATGACAACCACATGTTGCAACAGCTTCATTTATTTTATCGACTCATCTTCATGAATATGAGTATCACATCCATTAAATCTAAACTTGCTCGGGACGAGCAAGATTATAATCTTGGGGAAGTTGATGAGTGCATATTTGCATCATGTTTTATATTATTATTTTGCATTGTAGTGGTAGGATCTTGGTATTTTATGGCGTTCGCACGCACCTTTTATGTTTATTTTCACCAGGATCAGGACAGATGATGAATCTGATGGACACAATTCTTGGACCAGTTATATTGGAGTGAAAAAGATCCAAAAACAACGTAAATAGTTTTTTTTGGGAAATATCAATAACACAAGAAGGAAACCCGAAGCGATTGGAGGACATAGAAGGATTAACGACCAATTATACTGCGGGAGGAACTTTTCCGGCCGTATAGTTGGCGCTGACACCGCCTCCTCAAATAGATTCAACCCGTGCAACTAGATCGAGGAGACGACATACAAAACACCCAGAAATTGCCGAAAACCTCACCTTCGGAAGGGATCTGGAGGGGGAACTTGCCATAGGGATCCATCTTCGCCCTAAGCAGATCTGGGAGGCCAAGGCATCGATCTCCATCTTCATCAACCACTGCATCATCATCTCCATCCATCCCATCTAGATCTTGTTGTAATTCTAGCACTAGTTGTGGATTTATACAAGAACTATTCATCTATAATTGTTTTCATTACCATTGCCATGATGTTGTTTGCCTCCATGTATAAGTAGATCATTAGTTCTTGGGGAGATGGAGAAACCCTAGTATATGATTGAGATGAAATATAGATTATTATGTTATAAATCATTATGTGTATGTGTTAATTGTCTTCATCTTGATGTTGGGAGTTGTGCACCTCCTTAATATTTGCCTCTCACGGGGACTTGATGAAGGGGATTACTTGTTAGTATACGAAAGGATGATAGCACTTATTGTGACTATAAAGTAGTTGTTATTCTTTATGTACTAACTTGGGGACGCAAGGAGAACTCATTAAGCCATGTCCATGCCGCGGGAGATATCCCTTAATAGCGGGATAATACGATTGATGTCGTTTATCTGTCAGCTATGGTTATGAAGGATAATGTGAGTAGTGGTTGCTTCCTATTCGTCCATATAGGGATCTCCTCTCATATACATACATGTCATGATAATATTTGTTATAATAATCTTGATTACTTAGTCTAAATTGCTTGCCGTGTATCCACCACTCCCCAAGAACGTGTTTTTCCCTATTACAGTTCCAAGATTTTTTACACACGTGATTACTACTTTCTGCATTAAGTTTTACTTTACTTTATTTAATTGTCTCGGTCAACCAAAAAACCTAAAAATAATTCTACTTTTCTTGCATCTTAAAATTATTTCTTAAGTACTTCGTTTAGTTTCAGTTAAAAGCATTTTAGACTTTTGCGTACTGCTCCATATGGGATCAATATATTTATTTCAAAACTAGCTACAAACGACTGTGCACCTGCAGTAATCACGCATGTCAGAAGGTTGGCATGGTTCACTCTGCAGTAGCGCATGTTAGAGTACTAGCATTACTGTATTAGGGATCGACATGACTCCTTCTTGCAAAAAGAAGCTCCAAATTACATGATAATTTGTCACCAGACTTTGTATTGTTCTTGACATGAATGATTAGTATAGCAATATGATTAGGCTATGCATATTAACCAGTATCCGAGTGACCATGAAGACCGAAGGCAGCAAGCCAGAACATCAAAAATGAAAAAAATAATACTTCGTGGCTGTGATTGCAAGAATAAATCTCTTTCAAACGAAAGAGCAAGCCTCCCGTCTAGATTCGTGCAGTACCTTTCATAGGCCATAGCATATTACTAGTATACATGACTCTGGACATTCTTACACTGAAGCATCACATCGACGAGTACTAGCAGCATGGCACGACTGAAGGGAATATGCCTGAGAGGAAATAATAAAATCGTTATCATCTTATTCCTTGTTTATGATAAATTTTTATTTGTCGTGCTATACTTGTATAAATTGGAAACATTAATACATGTGTGTTTAATAAACAAATAAAAATTTCTTGGTTATGCCTCTCATAAAATCTAGCTCGTTGATTAACAATATGATCAAGGTTTCCTGATCATGAACACTAGATGTTGTTAACAACAAGGTCACAACATTGGTGGAATGATGCGATGAACATTTATCTGAAGTATAGTAATACGATCAAAGTCATTATGTTTAGATTACTATAACATCATTATAAGTAACTTTAGTCCTTAGACCATGAGATTATGTCAATCACTAACACAGGAAGAGTAACTTGATAACATCAAACGTCACACAGTAACAAGGTGACTATGAAGGTGGGTTCAGATACTCCGATAGTGTTATGTAGAGTCTCATGGATCAAGAGTGGGATTTGTCCATCCCGATGACGGAGATATATATATTCTGGGCCCTCTCGGTGATACCACACTGATATAGCTTGCAAGCAAGTGATGTGGATAACTAGAATGTTAAATCACGGAAACAAGAAAAGAGTACATGTCAGCAACAAGATTTAACTAGGTATGAGGATACCGATGATCGAATCTCGAACATGTAAAATATCGCGAGATAAAGGGATTTAGTTACAATGTTAAAGGTTTACATGATCATAAGAAGTCATTGTTGAATGTGTAGGAGTCAATACGGATCTCCAGGTCCCGCTGCTGATTATTGATCGGAGAGGGTTCTCGATCATGTCTGCATTATTCGCGAACCGTAGCGTGACACACTTAAGGGGTACCGACACCATTTGGATCAAATGAAATGCTAGAGAAAGAATATCAAAGCGCTGGAATTATTTCAATGGAAACCGGAATTGTTTTGGGTGAAATTGCTAAAATTGGTTCTGCATATGAAATTGAAATGTAGTAAGGGGTTTTATGTGAATGTTTGTTAATTAATGTAATTAACAAAATTCTGAATAAATAAATAAAAGGACTTTTATTAATTGAGAGATTACATTAAATTTGGTGGGAATTTAATGGATTTTGAGTGGAGAAAATGG